>OX327012.1:30891584-32208250 GCA_946800695.1 Geum urbanum
AGTACAAGGATTGTTTCACAAAAAAATATGAAGATATGCTAGGATTATCTCCGGATTTGGTCTGTCATAGACTACCAACCTTGCCAAATGTGAAACCAGTCCAACAATAAATGCAAAGGATGAACAGAGAAATAGCTCTCTTGGTTAAAGAAGAGGTCCAGAAGATGCTTAAGTTTGGAATCATACGAGTAGCCAAATATAATGAGTGGTTATTCAACGTAGTCCCTGTTCGAAAGAAAAATAGGAAGATGAGGGTCTACGTTGATTACAAAAGTCTCAACAATGCAACTTTGAAGGATACATATCCTATGCCAGTGGAGGATCTATTGGTAGATTCTATAGCTCGACACGAAATTTTATCTTTCATGGATGGCACAGCAGGGTACCACTAAATTTTTGTGGCAGAGGAAGACCGAGATAAAACATCTTTTCGATGTCCAGGCATCACGGGCGTCTTCGAGTATATAGATATGCCATTTGGTTTGAAAAATGCGGGAGCTACTTACCAACTAGCAATGCAATTTATCTTCCATGATCTTTTAGAGATGTCCATGGAAGTCTATATCGATGATGTTTTTATCAAGTCCAAGAAAAGAGTGGACCATGTTCATGATCTTCGCTAAGTACTTGAGCAAATGAGGAAACACCAGCTTAAGATGAATCCAGCTAAGTGTGTTTTTGGAGTCCAAACAGGCGATTTCCTTGGGTTCTTAGTTCATCAGCAAGATATAGAGGTTCCAGATGATAAGAAGGAAGTTGTGATCAATGCACCTTCACCAAGGAACAAGATGGAACTTCAACAGTTGCTGGGAAAGATAAATTTCTTAAGGTGGTTCATTGCAAATGTTGCGGGGAAGACTTGGTCATTCGCTCTTTTGTTAAAGTTGCAAGGACATAAAGAGTTTGTATGGGAACGTATTCATCAAGAGGCTTTCGATGTCATCAAGCAATATTTGACTAATCCACCCATTGTGGTACCACCACGACCAGGCATACCTCTTAAGCTCTACATATCATATACGGATACGTCAATTGGCAGCTTACTAGCACAAGATGATGATGCTAAAGTGGAAAGAGCAATCTTTTACCTTAGCCAGATATTGACAGACTATGAAAGTAGGCATTCACTTATGGAGAAACATTGCCTTGCGTTATACTTTTCAGTATGCAAGTTGAGGCATTATATGTTGTCCTTCACCACATGCGTAATTGCTCAAAAAAATATGGTTAGATATATGTTATCTCTCCCTATACTCAGGGGGCGTATTAGTAAATGGATACTCGTTTTATCAGAGTTTTCGTTGCAGTATTTTCCATAAAAGGTTGTTAAAGGCCAGGTAGTAGTTGATTTTTTGGCACATCACCCTATGTTTCAAACTTCATAATTCAGAGAGTTAGACCTTGCTCGAGTTTCTCTCACCCTGTAGAAATTATACTTCGATGGGTCCAGTACAAGTACACTCGCAGGAGCATGCATTGCCTTGGTTAACCCTAATAAGACATTTGCTTATTCTTTCAGGCTAGATTTTTACTGCACCAATAACGTACCTGAGTACGAGGCTTTAATCATTGGGTTAGAACTCTTGCTAGATTTGGAGGTATCTGACGTGCATATCTTAGGAGATTCGTTGTTTGTCATCCGAAATATTGAGAACACTTTCAGCACGGGACTCGTTTTGGAACCATATGTCAAGAGGGCCAACGAGTTATTGGAATTGTTCACAGAGGTGTCGTTGGAACATATTCCTATAAATCAAAATATGCCATAAATGAGTTAGCTCAGTTAGCCACATGCATTGACCTTGTAGATGGCATATGAGAACGTATCTTGAAAGTGAACGACATACGTAGCCTTCATTTATGGTCAGAAAAGAAGAAAATGATGAATTGTTTGTTCCAGCTCTCGATCACATTGATCCAAATTGGCGACAGTCGTTGATCGCTTATTTAAAACAACCTAATTCAACGACAGACAAACAGACACGTTTTTTCGCCCTTAACTATGTCCTCAGGATTAGTAAATTACTTAGGCGAGGAGGCGATGGCGTCAATCTACTTTGTGTTTTTGGAAAAGAAGTTAAGCGATTGATGAAGGGTGTCTATTTAGGGTCTATGGGGCTCACCAATCAAGACCTAAAATGCGTTGGTTGCTTCGAACACATGGATATTACTAGCCATCTATCTTAAAATATTGTGTTGATTTCGCAAAAGGATGCAAGGACTGCTGAGTTCATGGGCCAGTACATCACATTCCTAATATTCCTATGCAACCAATTATTAAACATTGGCCAGCAAGAGGATGGGCACTGGATTTAATTGGAATGATCCATCCCCATTCATTGATATAGCACAAGTTTATCATCGTGGCAACAGATTTCTTTACCAAGTGGGTAGAAGTCAAACCTTTGAAAGTGGCTTCTGCAGCGGAGATTCGTCAGTTCCTGTACAAGGACATTATTTGTTAGATTGGAATTTCGGAGTGTTTCGTCTCAGATAGGGGGGCAACATTTTTATCCGGTGAAGTCGAGGAGTTAATGTGAGACTTTGATATCCAGTTCTTACATTTTTCATCGTACTACGCCCAGTCTAACGGTCAAGCAGAAGCAATCAACAAGATTATCTTGCATATATTAAAGCGGATGCTCACATATAACCCTCACTTATGGCATCATGAGCTTTTCAATACGCTTTGGGCTTATAGGACATAAAAATAAAGTTTGATGGGTACTACACCCTACGCTCTCATTTTCGGACATGATGCAGTACTACCATTAGAAATTAACGTGCAATTACTGTGAGTCATGGACTAGCATCATCTAATCGGAGAGGATCATGTCCAAGTAATGTGGCAGGAGCATGAGAATTTGGACGAACAGTGGCTAGACGCCCTCAATAGTTTACTCGCAAAGAAGAAGAAAGTGTCTAGGCTTTACGACGTACGCGAGGAAAAAGCTATGTGGAATGCGAGTTGGTGTGGAAAGAAGTTTTACCTACCGGTGAGAAGGCTGATGACAGAGATAAATGGTCATCAAAGTGGGAAGGGTCTTACGTCATTGACAAAATTCTAGGCAAGGGAGTTGTTCGCCTAAGAGACATTGATGGAACAATTCACAAAAATCCCATTAACGGTCGTTTCTTGAAGAAGTATATTCAACCTGTTTGGGAGTACAAGGATCCCACAGACCCTAAAGCCTAGTTTTATTATGTTCACAAAAAGCCTATTCTAGATGCTAGTTTTCCCGCAGACTCTGAAGTCTTGTTCGTTCACTTAGCAAAACTAGGGGACAACCATTAGCATAAACGGCCAACACCTGTGATCAAACTTTGTATGCCAACATTGTGTTATGATAAAACCTTCGATTTTTATAACTTTTTTTCTTTGAAACCAGTTTGGTGGTTTGTTTCTCGCTATCAGGAATAGGAAAACAAAACAACGAAAATACAGACTTTGATGAACAAAAGGCAAATTTTATTACAATGAAGGCTTTGCGGCCTTGAGCTCTGATACCATACATCAAACTTAAATAAAATATGGCCAAATCTAGTGGCCTTGAAAGATGTGCAGCGAGAAAAAGAACTTGTCAGCATCTGGTCACTGACCGCCCATGGCATCATTGGCGTTGATGTACACTAGACCAGTTTTTGATGGTGTTGGTTCTGGCCGCTGAGGTATTCATCACCGCCGCTTCACTCCTGCACAAATCAAGTCCCCACAACGAAATATTTGTAGAACGCACTGCTACAGAGTCGCTGCGTGCAGGGATGGAGTCATTGAGGATTCTCCAACGTTTGAACTTAGCTCACCTTAAGGGTTTTGGGATGAGAATACCATTGACATACATAGGCTTAAGTATTACTACTTAAATCAAGTTTGGGCTTAGGTATACTACATAGTGTTGCTTAGCAGGACTGGGAGTAATATGAAGGAAAAACTCTAAGGCTAAGAAGAAGAAAGAAGAACATGATGAACATTGTGGCTTCTAAAAAGTTGGGAGATTTCCTCTGATGATCAAAACATCAAGTAGATGGTGGTATTTATAGGAGCCAAACCCTAGTGGCTCTCCATTAAAACAAGGCGTAATTGCATCGATTGAATACACCAAATAAAGGGTACAAACGCGCTGTATTGATTCACGTATCTCATTAGAACTAAAAGGCCGGTCTTTTTGATAAATGCAGTTAATTAGCATTTATTCTCGGAGCATTTAGGGGAAAACGTGGTTTTGGGGGGCTAGAAATTGAAGACAAAGATATTTGCATATAGATTACTTAAATGGAGCAATATGTGGGCCTAGTTTAAAATAAATTTGAGCGAGTAGTTTACAAAAGAAGCCCAACTTGGGGCCCAGAGTCAAAGTGACACAAAAACTTAGCCTAATTCTTTGATTTTGATTTTCGCTTGCTCATAATCAACAAGGGCAGTAGAATGCTTGGTAGTAGCGGCCGCAGCTATGGCGTGAGTAATTTCAACATACTTCACATAGGTTTGGCCTTCCTTCAGAACTTGCAAGGCAAAGAGACGTTTTTCTTGAAGTATGGCTTCCATTGCTGCCAGTTTGGCTTGAAGTTGAACGATTGTCGATTTCTTGTCTTCATTTTGCTGGATGTCAGCTTCAAAATCTTCTGCGAGAGACTCAATTTGTTGTTTAGTACTTCTCCACTTATGATCTCTCTCATAGCGTAGAGAGATTGCTTCTCCTGCTTTCTCAGCTTCATCAATATTAAGAGATAGAGCAGGGAGTTCATTCAATTTTAGCTCTATCTCATCCAATACATGAAGAGGGATGGGAGTGATAGCTCTACGAGCAACCTGGATGTGTACTCATACTACTACAATGGTGTTGGGGTCATACAGGTTGAAGCCCCACAAGTCTCGAAGGTAGGCTAGGGCGGTGTGAACTTCGTCAAGTTCTACAGGCGGTTGAACTAGTTCTTGAGAAACTTGTAGCTTCTTCAAATGTCGCTGTCATTTTAGGCTCGTGGTTCCTAGAATTAGCTTCAGAAGTAGAGGATGAAGGTAGGCTGGCTCGAGGTCCAAAACATCTTTCACAGTTGCTCCCTCAGTGATGCTAGGCTATCTCGAGGGGCATCACTAAGGGAGTAACCATGCAAGATGTTTTGGAAATGGCCTGAAGTTTGTTCTTCAAGAGGTTGGGTGATTGTTTCATCAACCATGGTTTCTACTAGAGCGTTGACATGGTCACCTAGACCCGAGAGTGATTGATCCATAAGTTAAGCCTCAGTCTAGATTTTATGGACATTTGGAACCTACGCAAAGGCCAAAACAAGTGGTCAAATTCATTGAAGCATGATTTTCCAACCTGGTTAGTGGGGGTCTCATAATAACCTTAAGAGCATGTTCATCTTCCATTTCTCCAACAACAGGGGTCTCACTAGTGTCAATAGTCATAAGGAAAGCTGTAGGGGGTACGATGATTGGGATGGCAAATTCCAAAGCGGGAGACTCCGACATCTCGCAAAGGGAGCTCAGTTCACTAGAAAAAAGTAGCTTGATCCAAAAAAAGAGAGGGTGAATTGGGGAAAGGAATACCACTAAACCAAAATGAGGGATGGGTTCTACATAAGTATTTGCCGCTATAGTAACTTGCAACTGCGAAAGTCCTTCAGACTCATTCACTTCGGCGGATGTTGAGGCAGTATAAGGATGGTCACTCATAGTATCTTCAGAAGAGCTTGTGCTAGGCATAGAAACTCGAGCAACATTGGGCGAATTGTTTCTCGAAGGAACATGCTCTTTGTACAAGCTCTCTGAAGGAGAATTTTGAGAGTTGGAGGTGGCTTCTTCATTCTCGTCTATTGGTGGATGTTGAGACGAAGGGCCTACATTAGGTTTTTACATTGAACAAGTGGTCGTTGTGGTATCATCCTTGGAACTTTGGACAACTAAGAGCTTCTGGGGACGTTGCTGCAAAAACACAAAGTTAAATCAAAGAATGAAGCACAAATTGAAAAATGAAGAATGTGTGGGTAATTACCAATCTTGCGTCTTCCCCGTCTGAAGGCTTGCTGCCACCCTAGTCTTCTCTGGAGCTGCAAGAAGGAGTGGTTGCTTTTCGTTTCCCTAAGCTAATGGAAGTCCTCGTTTGCCTCGCGACAGGATTAACGACTGCTATACTTGCAGCGAGAAGCTTCTTCTTAGGTGCTCGCTGAAAGAGAGTCGTGACTTTCCTTGCAGCTCTTTTCTTCTCTTGGGTAGCAATAACGCGTGCCTGAGGAACCCCAGCAGCGAGTTTGTCTGTGGCATATCTGAAAAACTCTTCAAACGCCGCCGTAAAAATATTTTGAAAGACAATGGAAGCATCTTGTTTCCATACATCTAGGAAGCATCCATTTTTTCCATTTTCTAAAGGATCCAGTAATGTCGTAATCAATACAGATCATCTTGCCAGCATAGATAAGTGCGTTGTACGATAAAGGCTGGAAGGTAGAGTTGGCTGCTTCTGCAAGAATGGCTCTAGAAGGCTTCTCGATATTTACTCACCACAAGATAAACATGTTACGAGACTCAATATAGGGACAAGGCAAGCCTTGCGTCAAACCAAATTGGTGAGCGAAGTAGTTTGGTGCGTAAAGCTCGAAGCAGAGATCATCAGGGATGCAAAAATCTGCACAAGAGATGCTCTGAATAAAAATATCCCTTATTGATGTGTGACGACCCGGACCAGAATCAGCAGTATGATCAGCTTGATCGATGAGCTTGCGCGTAGTCGCAGAGTTACGACAGTTGTTAGAATCGCCAGACTTGCTAACGACTTAATTATTGGCCGAGAATTTGAGCTGAGTCTCTTCTCGAGAGTCGTTGTATGTGTGATTTCGAGTCCGCGGGCAGTTCTGGATCGTTATTTGGACGACCGAGGAATAATTTATGAATATTTGAAGTTTTGACGAAAACGGATTAATATGGCGAGCTACTTAGCGACTAAATTACCGGTCGAGAATTTGGTTTTGGCTTCTTCACGGAAGTTGTTCAGAATTTACGGTAATGGTTTTGTCAGGCTACCCAGCATTCGAATGTGGAGTGTTTACCCACCTGAGGCAGAGATGCATTGTTTATATGTTGTTTCCGTTTGCACGTGTTATGTGGCTTCAGAGGGAGCTGTGCACGAGGTTCGAGATGAGTTTGAACCTGAGCATCAGAGAAGGATCTTGATTGTTGTGCCTCGAGTTAGCCGTGAGGAGCTTAGTGTGCTGCACTCAGTGGCGAGGCTATTGAGAAGAAAAGGTGTACGCGGTTTTCGATGTGATGGTTTGAGGAGAGTGGACTTAGTCGAGATTTTGATGAGGTTGAGTTCCGACACTTCGGGATCAGTGACTTCATCAGGCTGTGATCTTTCCAATATTGTTGAGGGCCATCAGATCAGGTAGAGGATCCGTTTGACGATGGCGGAGATCACAGAATAGCGGACTTGCTCCTGTGACATGAGTTTGAGTGATCGTTGGTGATCTTTTTACGCAGCAGGTGTTGCGGTGACTTGTGTTCGTGGAGCACTCTCAGGTGCCATTATGGTGGCCAGGAGGGTCACGTTGCGAGGGAGCGCCCTCAGCCAGTTGCGTTAGTGGTTCGGTAGCTCAGAGTTCACGAGGAGAACCTCATGTTGTTCCTGAAGTTTGATCAATGTAGCCCTTTTGATGAGTTATTCAGCAAATCGCAATTGACGTGGGCGACTAGTTGGGCATGTTGGAGTTCGTGCCATGACCTTGTTTGAGGACAGACTTTTCTCCGAGATTACTGTTGCTTGATATCCATGGTTATTGTACCTGCATCTCCACTTCCGAGGTCTTGGAGAGTGTTGCATCCATCCGGAGGTTGCGAGATCCTTGTTGGAGGTTATGTGTTAGCCGCGGACCTGTTATAGCTAGACATTGTGGTTTTGGTGTGTTTGTGAGCATAGACTTGCTGACGATGCATTTGGCTGTGTTCGAGTGCCTCGAGAAGGAGGTTATATTTCGACGACCTGACTTTTCCCCGAGATATTGTTTCGTGGTGATGGTCGAGCGGATGGTGGAGACAAGTTGTGTGGTTTGTTTAGCTTATGATGTGGATACTATGGTTGCTGTACCTGACATTGGTGACATTGAGGTGGTTCCCGAGTTTCCAGGTGTGTTCCGGAGGAGTTACCAGGTGTTCCTCCAGTTCGGAAGACTGACTATACCATTGAGCTTGTACCGGGCGCTGGACTCATTTTACCGACGTTTTGTCGTTCGGAGCCAGCGGAGCTGATGGAGCTATTGTTTCGACTCCAGGAGTTGCTGGAGGAGGTTTCAGGAGACTTCGTGCGATCCAGCGTGTCCGCATGGTATGCTCTTGCATTGTTTATACAGATGTTGGATGATTCGACGTGGTGGTGCATTGACTATCGGAAGCTTGATTTGCTTCAGAGGAGAGTGAGTATCCTCCACTTTGGATTGACGTTTGGTTTGATCAGCTTGTGAGAGCTTCAGTCTTGTCGAGGATTGATTTCGGGACTGGATATTATCAGTTGAGGTTTGATGAGTCAGATGTGGTTTGGACAACTTTCTGATCTTGGTGTGGCATCATGAGCTTTTGGTCACGCTGTTTGGTTGACTAGTGCCCCGTAGATCGTGTGAACTTGATGGACCAGGTGTTCAGATGGTTTCTGGACGAGTTTGCGGTCATGTTCGCTGGCAATATCCTGATTTACTCCAGGAGTGTGGGCCAGCACCTGAGGCAATTGTGAGTGGTTTTGCAGACTTTTCGAGACGATCAGCTGTTTGCGAAGTTCAGTCCGTATGAGTTTTGGGCCGATTAGCGTGAAGATTTTAGGTTGTGTGATGCTATCCGAGTGGGTTACGTGGATCCTGACCAGTTAGAAGCCGTGTTGATTTGGGGTTTGCCCTACCATTGTACCAGAGATCGGGAGTCTCTTGGGTTTGCCAGGCTATTACCGACGGCTTTGTGCAGGATTTTCCTGGATTGCCACTTCACTTTCCGGCTTGACGGAGAAGGTGTCAAGTTTGAGTGGTTTGATGCACGCGAGGAGAGTTACTGACTCCTGCAGGGTGGTTGACCGTTGCTTCGGTTTTGACCTTACCTGACGATCGCGATGAGTTCGTGGGCTATGGCGATGCATCGAGGTTTGGGTTTGGTTGTGCTTTGATGCTGTATAGCAGAGCGGTGGCTCATGATTTCAGGCAGTGGAAATTTTATGGGGCTACATATCCTATGTATGATTTGGGTGTAGCTGACCTTATGTTAGTATCAGAGAGTTGGAGATACTACTGCTATGGCGTGCAGCGCAGTGTAGGACGTACACTGATCACTTGAGTTTCATCCACTTGCATTTTCGGCCAGATTTGGGTGTGTGGCAGTGCAGATGGATGGGGTCGACTAACGACTATGGCTGTACCTTTGAGTTTGTTCGAGAAGGCTAGAGGTTGTACTTTGACTGTCCGTCTGGGATGTTGTCGCTGATGCATTCAGTTGACAGTCGGGAGTTTCAGTGTTCCATGTGTGCTTGTGGCTCGAGTTTCCGTGTCAGCCGAGTTATGCACTACGGAAGCTGAATTCGAGTGTGATGATGTTGAGACTCGTAATTTTGCGCGCGTTTGGCGCTAGTGGTACGAAGATGTGTCAGATACCTCGAGTTTACTACTTGTAACGCAATCCGCAGAGCAGTGTTGCGGTTTGTGTGTGCAGATGTCACACTTGTCGACTGGCGTCGGCTAGGAGGCAGTGACTTGCCGAGAAACGGCAGCCATTTGAGATTTCTAGTTAGACGTGGCGATTACTGCTGTTATTGTGTGTGTTTGTACGCATTTTAGTTTGTGGTACCCGTGGTTTAGCCATCTACGTGGTGTGCCTATGTCCCAGTTCGCTGATCGAGACAATCAGCTACGACAGAGTGTTGGCGAGAGTTGCAGCGAGCATTGGGGACCAGATTACAAGTTAGTACCAGTTCTTATCCTCGGATTGGCGGGCGATCTTTGAGAACTATTCAGGCCTTGGATGGCATATTGTGGACCTCGGTATTGCAGTTCCGGAGGACTTGGGACCAGCAGTTTCACTTGTTCGAGATTGTTAGCAGTATCAGTTTATTGACCACTGTGATATTGACGTTGCGTGATATCGTTTTGAGGGACGATGTTGTACTCCACTATGATGGAGTGAGTTTGGTTTGAGATTAAGTTGATGTTTGATTCTGATTTTGTGGAGTGTGTTACCACAGACTGTCAGGTTAGCGGAAATGGGTTGATTATTGCCCGAGTCCGATGTTTGAGCTATGCTGATATGAATGTGTGAGTTATATTAATGTGTGAACTGAGTTGTGATTTGCCTTGTTGTTTTGATCCGTAGGGGGTCATAGGCGAGTTTGTATTGTGCCGTATAGTTCGGCGTCGCCTATAGCATTGGCTTTTGTGTGTGTTGTGTTCCGTGTGGCGGAACTATGTTTCAGGTTTGTTTCGCATTGTGTACCCTATCTGTTTCTTATGCAGGAACACTTGGCGATTGTATAGAGCCAGTTCAGATTCGAGATTTGAGGGTACAGGGATTTCAGCACGGAGCTATCTCCTATTGTGGAGTCAGTTGTCAGTATTGTTCAGATGATGTGATTACTGGGCGGCTGAGCAGTATGCAGAGGCAGTACTCCTACTTTTGTCGACAGACTCAGAAATTTCGAGGTCGAAATTTTTTTTTAAGGGGGGTGGATTTGTGACGACCCGGACCAGAATCAGCAGTATGATCAACTTGATCAATGAGCTTGCGCGTAGTCGCAGAGTTACGACAGTTGTTAGAATCGCCAGACTTGCTAACGACTTAATTATTAGCCGAGAATTTGAGCTGAATCTCTTCTCGAGAGTCGTTGTATGTGTGATTTCGAGTCCGCGGGCGGTTTCGGATCGTTATTTGGACGACCGAGGAATAAGTTATGAATATTTGAAGTTTTGACTGAAACGGATTAATATGGCGAACTACTTAGCGACTAAATTACCGGTCGAGAATTTGGTTTCGGCTTCTTCACGGAAGTTGTTCAGAATTTAATTTCAAGTTCGTGGGAACTTCCAGAGCATGATTTTGAGTTACGAAGATTTAGTTGTGATTATTTCCGATTGTTGGTTGTTTAATCGAATTAAATGTGTGTTTGGTTGAACAGTTGACTTTTTATCCGTTTGGCCGATGTGTTTGACTTTGGGTGATTATTGAAGAGTATGTCGAGATGAGTTCGTGGCCGCGAGATTTATCGGAATCGGAGTTACGACGAGAAAGTTACGGATGTTCAAAGTTCGTCGAAAAGGATAATTACGAAGTTTCCAAAAAGGGAAGGCCTATAAATAGAAACCTGCTATTTTGGGCAAGTCAATGACTTACTATTTTGGGATTTGACCGAGTTGACTGAGTCAACTCGGTGGAGGAGGATTTCACGTCGGCTTATAGTGGCTCCACGGTGGTGGATCGATTCCGGCCACCCTAGGCTTCGGCCTAGGGCTAGTTATGCTCGGCGTGGTTCCCCAGTGGTGGTGCCGGCCACCGTTTGCGGCGAGGCTCGCCGGAGAAGGAGAAATTCCGGCCAAAAGTTTGGAAGATTTTGGGTGATTTCGGGTTCCATGATTTAGGCCGAATTGAGCTGCAACTTTGAGTGGGCTTTGAAGCTCTCCTCACCTACAAGCTACCATGTAAGTTTGGTGATCTAATTTTGCTTGTGTATGGAGAATTTTGGGATTGAAATTTGTGTGAACATTCGGTTTTTCATGAAATTGACCTAGTTAAAGTGAGAATTGGCTTTCGGTGCAGTTATGGAAGTTGCTCACTGGACAATTTTGAGTGGAATAGGGGTTGCTCCGCCGTGAAATTCTCCGGTCAGCGGTGGCGCCGCCGTGGGCGGCGGTCAACGGTCAAAGTTCGACCTTTTAGACTTTCGACAAGTTGCATGTCATTTGACTCGAAATCGCGCCCCGATCGCAGTGGGGAGGTTCGTTTTTCGAGTTGAGCGTCCGAATGTAAAGCAAGGTATTGAGGTGTTATATATGGATTTTCGACGATTCGTCGTATTCGAATTACGTGTTTCCGAAAACGGTGGTTTCTCGTGATTTGATTTATATTGTCGAGTTATGACTTTGAATATTGGACGTTGTGATTATTCAGGGGTTCGTGATCGTTCTTTTGGCTAGGGACTTTCCGCCGGATCACGGATTAACGCGTATCGCGTTACGCCAGTTTGTGAGTGGACATTTCTTTTCACAGATTGATTGCGAGTCTTTTATAAATGATTTACGAACTTGAGCATGCGGATTGATTATGATTTTACGAGCATGTATTTTACGATTATGCTTATACAATTATACGTATACGAATATATACATATACGTACATATTATGTTTATTGCATGTGCATGGAAAAGATTTATGATTTGGTTTACACAGAGTACAGTCTCAATATATGTTGTGGTATCGATACACATTGGCTTCTCGGCTGATCCCCGAGTACGCTCCGGGGGGGACAGATATCCTGACCCGAGGCCTTTCTGGCTAGGAATCACGTGTGGGTCTGGGATCCCGTGATTCAGACTGTGCTATCGCGTGGTAGTCCATGAGAGATTCCGCGATACATTTACGTTGCATGCTCTGTACGTGAGTGGTAGCCGATGTCTCCTCACGTACCATTTGATTTTCATGCATTTGACTCGCATATGATTTTATATGTATATATATTACTAGGTGAAAGACATTTATTTTCGTCCACTCATTCTAACGTGTTTCATGTCTTTCCCCTGGGCTTTTCGATTTTCGTGCCCAGTTTGCAGTTCAGGCTCTGGTGTCGCACGTCGTGGTCGGAGGCATAGTGCTCGAGCTACTTTGTTTCATCCAGTAGGTTTATTGTTCTACCTACTGTGGTATGTGTATATGATTATGTATTAGAAATCGCTCTGAGCTTCCTATTGTATATGTTATACGATTTTACTCCGGATTTTCAGTAAAGTACATATATATTTACTACTTTACGTTATTGTTGATATATTGAGAAATCCGGATGGGATTGGTGCCCACTGTTTGCTTTTTGTGGCATAGGATGAAGTGTATTTTCCGCGTGCAGATAATGGTAATTCCACGATCGTAACGAAACTCTGCCGAAATTTCGAAAAGTTTTTGTTGGTTCGTGTTTTCGAAGGGGTTTAACTCCGATTTAGGGAGCTAAATCTGGGTTGGGTCCTTTCATGATGTTTCCTGGTGAGGAGAGATGATAAATCCTCTTTTCAAATCAGCCGGGTACCTGCGGCTAACAATCATTTCCACCATCTCTTGGGGAAATTCTCTCAGGTTGAAAAAATGACAAAAACTTTCAAAATAACCTGGAGGACATGAGTTCTTATCCTCAAACCCCTTAAGCAGTGGATTACTGAAGTGCGAGAAATAAGTTTGGATCCATAGCTCTGGAATCCAAACAGGACCGCCCACTTTATATGTGAAAGGAGCTGTAGACATCCAGCCCAGGCTACGATAAAGTGAACCAAGGACAAGTTGATCCAAACCAAGCTTCTTAAGATTGAATAGAGCTTCTACTACTTTGGTAAGATTGTTGGTGACTTTGTTTGCAGCTACACAGAATACAAGCTTACAAAGCCAATATTCAAGGAACGCGATACCGCATGCATCATTGTGGTCAGTCTTGTAGAAATTGTGTCAGGCAGTGTATAACTTGTTGTGCTGACCATGGTCGGAGTTGGCTTGGAGGAGGAAGGTTATCTCATCAAGATCGTTTGGGATATGTGGGTGGTCCACGGTGGGCAGACCAGTGATTGTAACAATGTCAAGAAGTGTAATGCTTGACAAGACCCACCTCAGATTACCATAGTAATCCAGGATAAGTCTTGCGGGACTTGTATTAGAGTATTTAGCATTGCCTAATCGGTACCAGCTACTCTAGCAAGAGCAACCCAGAACTTCAACTAAAAACCTACCCTGAGAAAACCGAAGTTGTGGACTGCCATGCCTCATACTCTGGATGGTCACGACTTCAGCCGATTAACCTGCAATCTGGGCAATTTAAAATAAAGGTCCCAGGAAAAAGCATAAAAACATAAAACATTAGAGTGAGTGGAAAAAAAATCATAATCCTACAATATGTGTAAAACTATCAAAAACTGTAACTATATGCCTTTCCACCGTTTTTGATAAAACTAATGCGAGTTCGAAATATCGTAAAACTGAACGAAAGTGAAGGTGGTTGCCTAGACCCCCTAACCTGACTTGACACTAACTGAATAACAAAGGTGATGGGATCGTCCCAGGCCACCTAACCTGAGTCGATCTAGATCAGAAGAGACCACTTAACCTCCCCTGACCAGACTATCCGGTGATCAACCGAATAATTAGAGCATCGATGCAACTAAACAAACCATCAAAAAGTAAACCTCCAAAACATAAAAGCCTAAAGCATAATCATAAATATACTGCATAATAATTAAACTCGCAAGCGACTGTAAAAATAAAAGGTCCACTCACAGTACTGTGCCGTGATTTCCATCCAGCCAAAGTCCGCATGTTGGTGTTTCTAAATATTTGTCGCTGGTTGCTAACATGTCGTTCTTGAATAATGTACGTCCCGAAATAATGACAAGCTTTAATCAAATTCTAAATTCTAATTCTTGAATCATTTTTAAAGTCATAGCATATTCCTCAAATGTTACGCGACTCGAGGTCGAATCGACAATCGATTCAACTGTTTAATAATATCATAAAATTGTTTAACTAATATCTCATTAACCACACCTCTTAATCATCAATGTCCAAATCAATTCAATAACTTCTTCATTACATTCGGTATGTAATTACAAGTAAAATAACATAAAATTTATGCCTAAATTCCCTTCGCCAGAGCGTCGGTCGTGGCGACGCAGCGATGCCAATGACTTTTTCAGGCGAGACAAACTTGGAAGCACTCAAAATATTGCAAGCAAAAATTTTCTCAACTACACCAAAGTCTAATTCAACCTCCAACTAGTCAAATTTACCTTAAAACCGAAATCCTCCAAAAACTTCAATCCTTCGATTCTCCTTACTCTGGTCGAATTAGAACATGTTATTGGTGTCTTTATCTTCATGGTGAAAAGCTTCAAGACTCAATAGGTTTCGACGGTCGGTTTGGCCAAAAAAACATCGACCCGAAAACTAAATGTTCTCAGTTTTCCTCTTGAAATTCCAGCTATTTCTAGTCAAATTGGTGGTGGAGACCATAGGGGAAAGGAAGAGGGAGGAGGAACAAACATTTTGACACCAAGACCGCCGGGTTTGGTGGCCGGTCAAAGATTTTTCACCAACAAGTCATGGTGGAGAGAGAGAGAGAGAGAGAGAGAGAGAGAGAGAAAGAGAGAGGGGCCGCACAGGAGAAAGAGGGAAAGAGGAGAGAGAAAAAGTCTGACCAAAAAAAGAAAATTTTGACTTTCCACTTTCCACTTTTGGAAAATTATATGTAAATTGTTAGAAAATTATAGTTAATTTCGTAAATCGTTAGAAAATTTTGCTGACCAAAACTTCTTCATCGTAATCCGATTTTAACACTTATGTGGCCATGAACTCATCTTGATAAACTCTATAACTTTCCCCAAATAAGTTTGCCGAACAAACAAAATCAATAAAATTCTGATAGAAAGGCCATCGATAATTATCGACGGTAAAAAAAACTAACTACCTTCCTCGATTAACCTTAAACAAATCTTAAAAAAAAATTCTTGGGACATAATATTACAAGGCTCATGTCGCCACAAGGAAAAATGAAGGTATTGCTGCTAGAATCCCAAAACCAGAGTGCAAAATTGATTGGAGCTCTACTGCTACCAACAGGAAGATTGAAGCACAGGTCTAGAGCCTCATCAACGCTCAGTTCCTCCCATTTGGCTGAATCAAGAGAATCCCTCTCCTTGTACCACATGGTTTCGTCTGCCTTAGTAGTGGGCCATTTACCTAGTTTTACCTCAATCACTTTGTTGTCCCAATTGAGTGGTTCAGCTTCTTCCTACCGAACTGCCAAGGGAGCACACCTCACTGGTCGAGCAAGTGCAAAAGATGTCTTGTGGGTGTCCAATTCTGGTCCAAGGATGACGTTGTCCCCTTCTTACAGTTCAAGAGTAGTGCAGGGTCTAGGACTCTAACAACGTAATCACCCTTGCATATAAGCAACGAAATCAGCAAGGGATTCATCGGTTAGTTCGTCGTGAATTTTTTTCTTGTAAGGGGCCATTGTTATGACTCAGAAATGCAAAAGGGTTTCTTTTTAGTTTGGAGGATGAAGTTGGGCAAACAATGGTTTTGGAGTTAGGAGGGTTGTAAATAGAAAATGCAGAAATTTAACATGAAGTAGTGGCCAGGAAGGAATGCACAACTTTTCAGAAGGGCATTTGAAAAGCCTAAGCGAGGCTAGCCTCACCATTCAAAAGGGAACGACACGTTGCATCCCTAATAACCTCTTCGATTGCACTGAGAGTTTATCTCGAGGTTTGGGAGGCAATGTTTGGACTCAAATTGAAATTAATAGTTCGTTTTCAATAGTAAGCTAAGTCTATCATGGGCCGATTCATACGGCCCACATTTTATGCTTCAAGAACGAAAATAAAAGTTTGGTTAGCGTGAGAATCCTAATGGAATAGGGAAAGCACTAATTAAATATCAAATCTATAATCCTTCCATGAATCAGTTTTCCTTGCTCGATGAGGAGGTTATCAAACCATTATAAATAGATGAATGACCTCTACACACATACGCAAATTTTTTCTCAGTAAACAACCCTTCTCTCACGAGAAACAAATGACGACAACAAACTTAGAATTTTCACCGGACAAAGTGTGAGGATTCGAAGGTTTTCCCTTGTCAAAAGACGGCGATCGAATGAATTTTCATCAGATAGGGCATGAAGGTTCCGGAGGTTCAAGGAAGTCACTCTTAATCCAGTGTTCTCAACACTTGCCAAGCAAATTGCTCTGCTCTGTGCCGGATAGGGTGTACAGGGTATCGATTTTCGTGGCTCAGCTACGAGATACGAAACCTAAGTCTTGAAATACTTAGGCAAGAAGAATTCATCGGGCAAGGTTGGTGCTCTCCTAGCTCCAATGGCTTGTAAGAAAGCAAGATCATAAGGCGCAACCTACATCAATATTCTTCCCTTGACAGTAGCACACTAAGCATGCATTAAAAAAGATAGTTTGTGATTTTTCTAGTCACAGCTACCTGCTGGAAAAAATTGAGACCAAACAATAACCTCTTCCCCAAGATTTCCCCCCAGGCTATTAAGTGTACCGAAATCGTTGAAGGTGATGGCGGTGCTAGAACAATCAAGAAGGTTCACCTCGGTGAAGGTTAGTTAATTAATTCTCTTCACTAATGTTTATTTCTACTACTTGCTCGTTATGCTTTGGGTCATACATTTTCATTTTTGTGACTATCCATCCTAATTCATGATCCTCATTTAAATTTATGTAGGAAGTGAATTCGGCTACGTGGTGCACAAGATCGAAGGAGTTGACAAAGACAACTTTGTATACAAGTGCAACATCATCGAAGGAGATGCTATCGGGAACAAGATTGAAAAGATCTCATACGAGATTAAGTTAGTGGCATGTGAGGGATGTTGCATCATCAAGAGCACCAGTCACTACCATTGTAAGGGTGACTTTGAGATCAAGGATGAGCATGTCAAGGCTGGAAAAGACAGAGCAACTGGTCTGTTCAAGCTCGTCGAAAACTACCTTGTGGCCCATCCTGAGGAATACAACTAAATCTATCTCTGATGATGGGTATTATTCAGTGAGTGCCAGTGGCAGAGCCAGACTTTTAGATCAGGAAGGGCCAAAATCAAATATAAAAAAATTGAAAAAGAGAACCCAAAATTGCAAAGGAAAAAACAAGAAATAGAACAAAATAACCTGACTATGCAATAATATACAAAGCTAGGACTCGAACCCTGGAGCTTTTGGTAATAAAGTTTATGTGCTAACCACTACACCATCTTAACATGTATACATCTAGGGGAAACAATAAATATAAGTACCAAATTTGGAGGGGGGGTTGGGCAAGGTCTGGACTCGCCCCTGAATAGTTCCGCCACTGGTGAGTGCTATACTAAGGAGCTATACTAAGGATGATGGTGATGCAATTGTGCATGTCTTGCTTTAATTTCGTCATAGGTGGTGTGGTTTGGCTATATTTTCCTTATCTTTTCAGAAATATTTTGGTTTCTGTATGGCAAATTAATGTGAAATAATCACGGATCTGAATGATTTAAATTATATATATATACCAAAGATCATCTGATACTTTTCAGCTAGTGTTTATATGTTTTATCAGGTGAAAATTAGATTCCATCACTAAAAGTTTGTGAACAAAAGTAGGTCAGACTTTGTTCGGGTTTGTGTATAAAGTAATAGGTCCTGAACCCGAATTGTGCCATATGGTTAGGGTTAAGTAATTTTTTAAGCAAACCCAAACTCAGCCCAACCTGAAATTTTTTGGTTCGGATTTATCGGGTTTTCGGGTTCTAACTATTTTACTACATAAATCTGAATGCATACTACATAATCCCACAAGTCCATACTACATAATCCGGTAAGTTCATACTAGAAAGATAAATCCATTAGACATTTACTTCTTATTACAGCACTTCAAGTACATAAATATTATACGAAAAAATTCCCCCGTGGTACTCATACTCTTTATGTTATACCTAAAACTCTAAAATGGTCCTATTTAAAACTATCAGCAAGGTACCCAAACTCTTAAAAGTTATTATTGAGATACTTGCGTCAATTTTTCGTCCATTCACCGTCACTATTGTTGACATGACAATTTTTTTTTGGTAAACAAGGGGTAATTTAGTCAATTAACATATGTTATAACTTAATGAATATCAACATGATACCTAAATTTTAGTCACGATATCAATGTGATCCCCAAAATTTCTGGTGAAGAAACCTCCGCTAGAGCACATCGTGAACCACCACCAGCGACGGAGCTAAGGCGGCGCTACCTCCATTTTTGGCATCCATAAACCTATCATTTATAAATCAACCCAGCAATTATTCTTTCTATAACAACAACATCCAATCGGTACACAATTACGAGAAAAATAACATAAAACTTCTGTCGAAATCACTACCGTGAGCCACAGTTGGCGGCGACGGCATCTCTAATTCTGGCGAACTGAACCTGTATAGACTCGAAATAAACGCAACAACAACTTTCCTTTCTACAAAAAAGTCTAAATCATCTTCTAACTAGTCAAAATTTACCTTGAACCAAAATTATCAATAAACTTCAACCATTCGATTCTCCTTCCTCGAAAAGAATTGGAGCAAGTTATTGGTGTAGTTAGCTTCTTGGTGATAAGGGCTTGAAATCCCAGTGGTTGACATGGGTCGATTCGACCCAAAAATGCTCGTCCCTAGAAAATTAGGGCTTTGCGAAATTCGGAGATTTCCCGACGTCGCCACAGCTTCTCTAGCGAACCATATGGATTTAGATTAAAGGAAAAAAGGAAAGGAGGTTGAGACACTTCTTTGACTCATGGGTTAACAGTTTTGAGGGTCGGCCGACAATACTCTGTTGCAGGCAATTTTGAGGCCGCGAGAGACAGATGTGATGGAGAGAGAAACGTGTGGGAGAAGAGAAGAGGTGTTTTTTTTCGTTGTTTTTCTTCGAGATTAGACTATTTATTAATTTTCTTCTATATGCTCATGAACAGCTAAAATCGTAAAACTGAACCGATTTGTAGCGCGCAGTTCGATTCCATGTAGGCTCTTTATTTAAAATTACAAGAACCGAACAAAAAAAATTAAAATTTAATCCTCTGGTTCCATAAGTTTAACGAAGAACTGAACTGGTCCTAGGACTACTCTCTCTTTCTTAATTTTTCTGTATTTTGCTTTTCTTTCGTTGGATGTGTATCATTAATTAACGACCACAAATTTAAAAAGACGTACAAAGGAGAGAATGCATAGGATGGTTATAGCTTTTTTCCCGATGGGAATGCGGTTCTAGATGGTCTTGTTCTAAACTACACCTTGAATTTATATATATATATACAGTTAGTGTGAAGCTTTGCATTGAAATTTCGGTATGAAGTTATATTTTAGACAAAATCGAAGACGTAATTCGATTATTAAAGTCAATCATCTTTTAGATACCCATGCAAAGATTGGACATGCAAAATTTTAGCTCAATCAGACATTGTTTAGCCATTTGATCACCACATTTAAGTTTTGAGCTAAATCGGACAATTTGTGTGCATTGTTAAACAATGTCACGATTGCGACGATGACCGTCACTCCGCCCTCGGCTATGGCGGTCCAACCACGGCTACCTCTCACCGACAACGACCTTGGTGACCTCGCTCCCACTTATCGTGACACTTCAATGAGGAGCAGTGATTCAGTGCGGCGAAGATTGATGTGATCTTAGCGATGACATGTGGGTCGATGCAGATGACGTGTTCGACGAAATGACATGGTGAAGAGTCGAGTTGGCAATGGACGGCGGTAGTAGGACTGTGGAAGTTAGGGCGCAAGTGGCGGCTGGGGGAGAATGTTTTTGATGAGAGTGAAGGTTAATGCGACAGTGAAGAAGCTGAAGAAGAAGAGGAGCCATATGTGGTGAGAGGCAGAAGCACATGTGATTTAAATGCTTGATTTTGCAGACCATGTGTTCGACGAAACGTCTAGCAGTTCCAAGGTTTATGACCTTCTCACCGTGGAGGACAAAATCGGCGCTGCAATGAAAGACAAGTCGTGGATCAACCACAAGACTGAAGACCAAATATTTCCAAGGTATTGTAAACGTGTTGTGAAGTATCGATTATAGTTGATGCGATGAGTGAAGTGTGTTGTGTGTATGATTTCCTATGTGCTTGTTTTCTGATTGGATGATTTTTTGTTGTTGTGTTTGTGTGAAGGTTGGGCTGAAGGAGAAGCTGGCAAGGATGCACGAGGTTAAGGACACGAATTTGAACTTTGTTTTCAATTTCAAACATCACTTTCGGTGGTGGTAAATCGACTGGATTTTCACTGGATTTGATTTACAATTAGGTTGAGAATGCAAAGAAGTTCGAGCCCACCCAAGTACAGGTGAACAGGGTGAATCCACAGTGTTTGAGTGATCTAATATACAGGTGCACTGGTACCGTTGAATATATGTCTAAATTGTTCAAGGGCTTTTAGTTCAGTCATATTCTCCATAACTGTTTATTTATTTTGCAGTAAGATTTACATTCCTACTAATTTAGCCTGTCCTTCGTTTCCTTTATTCTGCTTCCTAAGTAGATGTTGATACGGTAATGTCTAATAGTCGGTTCAAGTTGTCTCATAAGTACAAATTAATAGACATCCATTTATTACATAAATGTTCAGAAGCAATGACTGAATTTGTTTAATGCTACATCAGTACAGAAAATGTAGATAAGATAATTGTTGTGAAATACTAAGAGATTTCATGTGCCCGTGATTGTACTATAATGTACTGAAAATTCTAATAAGACTATTAGTTTCTATGTTTAGCTTCTTTTAGAATTCAAACTGTGCATATGCGCTGAATTGGTTTTTATTGGCTACCTTGTCTGGTACTTGTGATGTATACCCTCTAAGAAAATAGAAGGTTGGGGCGGGTACTACACTGAAAAAGCTCCTTCCATTTGGTGCTCTTCCTATCTGAACCTGTTTTTTTTCTTGTTTATTGTTACAGATTAGCATTGTAAGATGCTTTATCAGGAAGATACTAAATGTTGTAAAAAAATGTTGTGTAATTCATTGTATGAAGTTTGGTTATCAAATCTTTATTGGTGATGAATTAAGATAAAAGTAGTCATATTAGATACAAGGGTTGAGTTTCTTTTATGTACCTTTTATAATTGCTTGATATGACTTATATATATTGACGGACACTTATAGAGGTTTGATTGATACAAATAAAGGTTTAACTTACATTCAGTTGAACCACAACTGACATTCAGTTGAACCACAACTGACATTCAGTTGAACCACAACTGACATTCAGTTGACCCCTAACTGACCACTTGATGAACCTCAACTGACCATCGGTTGAACCTCAACTGATACTCAGATGACCCTCAACTGAGTATTAGTTGCCCTCAACTGAGTATTAGTTGCCCTCAACTGAGTATTAGTTCCCCTCAACTGAGTATTAGTTGACCATCAACTGAGCATCAGGTGATCTTTAACTAAGTATGAGTTGGCACTCACCTCCCCTATCTTAGCTTCGTAGCTGCATTTTATTTTTAGTAATTGTTCTTGTTTTGATTTTGGGGTTATAATCTCCCTCAGTTGAGATGCTCGGACAACTTTCACTACGTAAATTCATATAAGTGATGTGTTGATATAGTGTTGTTTTTGGTTGGTGGAGGTTATAGAGGAATATGAGCTTGTTCCTTCTGAGACTCTTCATTTTGATGTGCATCATATGTTGTTAAGTATCCATGAATGTGGTCTTTCAAAATGAGCTTCAACTAGTCAGAGTTGTTGCATTTCTCATAGCCACTGGAAGTCATTTGCAGCCTGCAGTAGTCATAATCTGTGGTTATTTTTGCAGCCTGCATTTTGAAATATGAACTGTACATCATTACTTGAAGTTCTAATTTCAAAATATTGTAACCTTTTGGTTAACCTCTTGGAATGAAATTCTAGGTTATCGACTTTGTGTTTCTTAGGTGTAACTAGCTATATATGTTCTTTGTGATGTGTAATTAATTTCTAACTCGCAATAATACCATGCTACTTATAATGTGGACGACGTTGATACATGATATATGTCAAACTAGCATTTCATCAATGTTCACTTGCAGGGGCAGAGGAGCTGTGCATTTGCGTATTGAACACCGAAGTATCTGATGTTTGCATGAAATATAAGTTTTACTAGTTACCATTTCTACTTCATTATAGTTTGTTTTAGTTTGATATTATTTTCTCAGCAACTAGTATAATTATTGTTGGCTAGCTAATGGCATTGTGGCAGTATGGAATGGCTTGATGATACTTTGATTTTTACTACGGGGTATTGATGTTCTACTTGTCAAGAGATGGAATTGTGCTGGATATGTTCCAAAGGTGCTCAGAGACTCAGGCTTTGGTTAATCCTAATGTGAACTCTACCAGTGGGACGAATAGGTCTCTGGGGTTTTGTAGAAATGAAAATAGCGGTAGTGTGAGCTGCAGTGGGGGGTTATGGAGTTGGGTATTAGCAATAGAGATGGTTTGGTGGGCCAAGATGATTTCTGGCAGATGGATGTTTAAATTAGAATTGTAGTTGTCTAAGGTAGATTAAATGATGGATCGAAGAGAACTTGTTTGCTACAAGTGATGCCAAGCTACGAATGAGATATGGGGGCAGAATACAATGAGGTTTATATGATTGTATTGTTGAATGCTGAACTTTTTTTGTATTTGATTATGTGTGATCTAGAATGAATTAAAGAATTCGGTTTTAGTTTGATTTAGATTTAAATTTGTAATCTGAGTTCAATGTTTGATGGAGAGTATATGTGTTTTGAATCATTTCTTGGCATGCTATCATATCAACTGAGTATCAATTGAACGTCAATTAAGTCACTGATACTCAGATGATCCTCAACTGATATCAGTTGAAAGGTAAACTGAGTATCAATTTATGGTCAACTGAGTATCAGTTGAGGGTAAACAAAGTATCAGTTTAGGGTCAATTGATACACAGTTTAGGATTAAGAGTAAACTGAGTATCAGTTTAGGCTCAACTGATACACAGTTTAGGGTAAACGGTCAAATGGTCAAAGTCAACGATCAACAGTCAAAGTCATTGAAATCCGATCGTCGGAATCCAACAAAAGTTGCAGGCAATCCGGTGACCAGTCAGCGGTCAACAGTCAACGCGTTAGAGTCTAGTCAATGGTCAATGAAAGAATTATGAGAGAGTAATGGTATTGAGTAATTTATTAATTAAACTGAAGGTATGCTAATCTTTTTACCTAATTAATTGGCTAGTGGAAATTTTTAATCTTTTGTTTGGATGATGAGAATTTTTATTCTTTTTCATGGGCTTTGAAGAAAAACCCTATTTATATTGGTATAGATGTTTAGTTCAGTTAATATATTGTGATGATGTGATCGATGTTTCTTCATCGATCTCGGCCACATTAGGACTACAATATG
Source organism: Geum urbanum (assembly GCA_946800695.1). Lineage (NCBI taxonomy): Eukaryota > Viridiplantae > Streptophyta > Magnoliopsida > Rosales > Rosaceae > Geum > Geum urbanum. The sequence continues at coordinate 30,915,741 of OX327012.1, forward strand.
GATTTAGTTATGCTCAACCAGTTCTGAACTCAAACTTTGATAAATATATATAGGAAAAAATTCGCCCATGATGTCTAAACTATTTCGGTCTGATCAAAAAGGTGTCCAAACTCCAAAAATTATCTAAATAATGCCAGAACTCTTAAAACGCTGTAAGTATGATACCCCCGTGTTTCTTCCGTCCAATCACCGTTATTTTTGTTAACGTGGCATTTTTTTGAACAAAAAATCATGTTCAAAGACTTTTATGTCCTTGTAATTTCTATTTTCCTCAATTCCATGATGTTTGAACTCTTTTGGTCAGGTCAAAAGGGTGTCCGAACACTAAAAACTATCAAAATGATGCTCAGACTCTTAATTTTTTTAATTTGCATCTCTCTCTCTCTCTCTCTCTCTCTCTCTCTCTCTCTCTCTCTCTCTCTCTCTCTCTCTCTCTCTCTCTCTCTCTCTCTCTCTCTCTCTCTCTCTCTCTCTCTCTCTCGCGCGCGCGCTCGCAAAAAATCAATTTGCAGTGGCAATCGAATTGCTTCTTGTGACGACCCGAAACAGAATCAGTAGAGTAATCGGCTTAATCCACAAGTTAGCGCGTAATCACAGTTTTCCGTAAATTGATTAGATTGACGGTTTTGATTATGACTTAATTATTGGCCGAGAATTTGAGTTGAGTTGAGTCTCGAGAGTTGTTGTACACGTGATTTCGAGTTCGTGAGCGGTTCCGGTTAATTATTTTGACAACCGAGGAATATCTTATGAATATTTGAAATTGCAGAATTGTATCGAGTTTATCCATTCGTGTTGAGTTATCCGAATCGTGATCGTTATCCGTTTTGGACCGTCGATCGTCCTGAGTTACGAGTATAAATATCGGAAATAGTCGAAAAATTGTCGAAAACAGTGTTGGAAGTTTGACCGACGTTGACTTTTGGTGTTGGCCGTTGACTTTGGGCTGACCGGAGAACCACCGCGGGCTTCGACCTGTTTGCCGTCGGATTTCACGTTCTGGCCACCTCCGGCTTGGACCTTGGTATGGATCGATTCCTCTTTCAATTTGCTACTATGTAGAACTTGAAATTTCATGATTTGATGCCGGATTGAGGGAGAACGGAGGGTTTGAAATTCTTGGATTTTCACCGGAATCGGCCTGTATTGGGGGCGGAGCTCCGGTTGCTTTCCAGTGAGGATTTTTGGTGGGTTTTTTTGGGTTTTGGCTTGGGATGCTTTCCCCTTTGGTTTGGAGGGACGGGGTGCCGTGACGGCGCCGGAATCGGCCTGGGAAGTTTTTCGGCCGGCTGTGTTCATAGAAGTTTCGAGCTATTTTTCGGCGTGTGTGGCCGGAATAGGTCTTGGCCTCAGTTGGGAAAGTTACTTGGCTTGAGGAGGAGAACCTTGTTGGAGCTTGGCCGCCGAAAAATCTCTCCGGTTGACGGCGCGCCGCCGCCAGCGGCAGTTAACGGCGGAGCTCCGGCAACCCGTTGACTTTTTAGAATTTGATGATTTTAATGTCGTTTTGCTCGTATTCGTGCCCCGATCATCGCCTTGAGGTTTTCAAGTGGATTTGGGTACCGGATTTTTAGTCGAGAGTTTGAGTGGAGATTTCGGGAATTTCGTCGATTATTTTGTACCGCGTTATATATTTCCGGGAACGGTTGGTTTTCGAGGTGTGGTACAGTATTGCGAATTGTGATTTTGATCTGATATATTTTGTGATTATTTAGGGGATCGAGATCGTGCTTCGGGCGAGGGATCTTCCGTCGGATCTCGTGATTAGCGCGAGTGCGCGCTTTGCTCATCTGTGAGTGGACTTTTCTATTTTCACTGTCGTTGCGAGTTCGTGATTTCCGTATTTGTTTATATACGATGTTATTATTATTTATTGCTTTTGGAGGTATTATTTTATATTTTATATGGTGATGGCATTACTTGCATCGATGCTTCGGCTACTCGGCTGATCACCGGTAGTCAGACCCGGAGTTGAGAGATTCCTCTGGGCAGGGTTGAGAGATTCCCCTGTTATGCTGCTAGGGTTGAGAGATTCCCCTAGCCTATCACCGTCGGGCTTGAGAGATTCGCCTGTCACCTCCATATATTTTTCGAACTCGCTTTGCTTTACATTGTTTTATGTATATGAAATTGGTGAAAGACATATGTTTATTTTCGTCCACTCACTCTAACGATTTTATTGCCTTTCCCCTGGGCTTTACGATTTTCGTGCCCAGTTTGCAGTTCGGATTCTGGTGTCTCACGTCGCGGTCGGAGACTAGTTGTTCGAGCTACCTTTCTTTTCCAGTAGGTTTCTTGTTTTGCCTACTATTGTATATTTTGTATATATATATATACACACACACACACACTAGAGGTCGCTCTGATACGTTACTGATACATGTTTTTATGTGATTTGCCCCGGATTTTCTGTAAAGTACAGTTATGTTTACTGTTTTACTTTATTGATATGATATTGAGAAATCCGGATGGGATTGGTGCCCACGGTTTGGCTTTTGTGGCATAGGATGAAGTGTATTTTCCGGGTGCAGGTTAATGGCAATTCCGCGTTAGTAGTGTTACTCTGCCGAAATTTTTATGGTTTTTGTTGGTTCGTGTTTTCAGAAGGGGTTTGATTCCGGTTTAGGAAACTAAATCGGGGTTGGATCCTTTCACTTCTACACTTCAATTTGGGATTGTCTTCCCTAAATTCCCAATTAAAAACTCTAGAGTACCAAAATTGAAGTCGCCAATGGATCAATGATTTCATATATGGTTCAACTCTCTTTGTGAAACTCAACTTATTCCTTCGGCCTCCAACTGTGATTCCAGGTTTGATTTCTTCTTCCTCTCTGACCTCGCCGCAAGGGTGGTCATGGTGGTCCTCTTCTGCACCTTGCTCCGTCTACCTTGATGCCAGCCACGGAACGCCAGAACTCGGCCAGAATCGACTTGCAGTCTCGCGCCACCACCAATTCCATCAACACATATCAATCTCTGATTAATAAATCCACAAGACCTAATGGTTCATGATAAGAAAAGAGTTGGTGCCAATTGCTTCTCTTACGGCCATTTTCTCCAACATTCAACCCCCAAAGTTTATTCCTTTGGAATAAATTCAAGAACCCTAATTTTAGTTTCAACCAATCCAAAAACCCTGAAAATTGAGTATCCCCCAAAATCCAAAACATCCATATCATGAAATATGTCAACAAATGAGTAAAATTTTCGGCTAGCCACGAGGCCGAAATTTAGGAAGAGGTGTCGCGAGCTTTGATGCTCGATGGTGAGAAACCAAATGCGGATTGAGTTCGGTGACTTAAGAATTGACACTTGACAAAAAGTTCAGACACATTTTTGACCTGACTAAAAGAGTTCAAACATCATAAGTGAATTTTTTTCATACATATATATATATTGTTTTCTTAAAGTCCTCGAATCAACTGTGGAAAACGGCTTCCTCGACTTGGAAAAACATTCTTTGAAGGTTGAATTGCACTTGTCTAAACTGTTTGATCTACTAAGGTGAGCTGCATCCTCAGATGGAAATTGACTTCTTTGAACAAGTCCCTCATTTGAATATCTAGCCTTTATCAACAGGCCGGGCTGAGCTTCAGCCTCTGCGGCCAGCGCGCTATCTATAAATAGCACCTCTGCCTCTCACACTTCTTCACATCAATCTCGAGTCACTCTTAGCCTCCCTCTCTACAATACAATCTTTTTTCTGATCATCATTTCCCATTTAGCTCTTTTACTTATCATTGATCATGGGTGTCTTCACACACGAAAGTGAGTACAAGTCCATCATTGCACCATATAAGCTGTTCAAGGCATTTGTCCTTGACGGCGACAACCTCTTCCCCAAGATTGCCCCCCAGGCTATCAAGTGTACCGAAATCGTTGAAGGTGATGGCGGTGCTGGAACCATCAAGAAGGTTCACCTGGGTGAAGGTCAGTTAATTAATTCTCATCACTAATGTTTATTTCTACTGCTAGCTCGTTATGCTTTTGGTCATACATTTTCATTTTTGTGACTATCCATCCTAATTCATGATCCTTATTTAAATTTATGCAGGAAGTGAATTCAGCTACGTGGTGCACAAGATCGAAGGAGTTGACAAGGACAACTTTGTATACAAATACAGCATCATCGAAGGAGATGCTATCGGGGACAAGATTGAGAAGATCTCATACGAGATTAAGCTAGTGGCATGTGAGGGAGGTTGCATCATCAAGAGCACCAGTCACTACCATTGCAAGGGTGACTTTGAGATCAAGGATGAGCATGTCAAGGCCGGAAAAGACAGAGCAGCTGGTCTGTTCAAACTCGTTGAAGACTACCTTCTGGCCCATCCCGAGGAATACAACTAAGTCCATCTCTGTGATGATGAGTATTATTGAGCAAGTGCTATACCAAGGAAGGTGGAATTGCGGTTGTTTTGCATGTGCTGCTCTTAATGCTGTCATAGGTGGTGTGGTTTCGTTATATGTTCCTTGCGTTTAAGAGATGTTTTTGTTTCTGTAGGACAAATAAAATGTAGACTTAATAAGGGATCTGAATGATTCAATTGAAATATAAATCAGAGATGAGATCATTTGACTCTTCTGCTAGCTAGTATAATATTCTAGTAGCAAGAATAAATTATACTTCTCCTTTCAAAACAAATAATATATAATCCTCTCCCGCCTGCTTTGAAAGCCACACATTACAGAACAAAAACATGCAAGCTATGAAATCATTTACTTTTGTTGTCAACTGGAGTAGGGGGGACTTTGGAATTATGGCGTAGTAGATAAATCCTCCAAATTGGAAGAGACAAAATCTTTAACAGCAGGGGTTGCGCGAACTTGAGGGTCTCTTAAGCGAGCACCCATCCCAAGTGCAATAGACGTCACTAGTCTAAGCCATGAGCTTCTTGATCGCCCATTGACCCCGTCCAGGTAAAACACCCCAAAAATTTAGCTGCTCCCTTTCACTTTATACCTCTTATTCTGTTGTCTTAGTTATCGTTCTTTGATGTGGGATGCGTTGTTTGAATATTTAGATCAAATCACTACCCTATCTCTGAATATATTTTTGAATCGATTTCATATTTTCTTCCAAATCCAATCCACATACTGGTAATAGGTTCAAGTTCTTGAGAAGTTGACATAACAAGATGAGCGCATATGTGCTGCTGTAGTTCAGAACAAGGAGACTAATGTTGACCCTTGACAACAATACTCATTGGTCCTCATGATCGACATCAAAGTACACAGCCTGAGAAGTAGTTCAGAATAAGTAGTAATGTTGACCCTTAATAGCAATACTGATGTCTCCGAACCAAAATCACAGATCTTCATCGACTCACTCAATACCACCTCAAAGGGAATTGAGACAGACAAGAGTCTCATAAAAGGTACAAGACATATTTGTACCAAGATTTTGAGGGGCAGCCACAAAGATGCACCCTTTTAAAAATAGGCGTATGCCATTTAAAGCAAGAATAGTTCGCTTCGTGCTGGCCGCATGGTACAAGTCACAGTTTTCATGTATAAGCCAATTAACGTGTCTACAGCCGCTCAGGTACAAGTCACAGAATAACAAATATGAATCATAATTCATTACAGTTTAGTTAGCACCATCGAAGCAAATATAATGGTGCAAACGAGTAATATTAAGTAATGATTCAACTATATGTGGTAGGGTGCGCCAAGACTAACAGTATTACAAACGCTAAGATGACACGTGAGTCTTATTAGAGCACCTGCAGCGCAGCGAGCTCGAGCAGCAGCTCCCGAGCTCGTCAACGAGCGGTCGCCGACGACAGCAGCTACCGCTGTACGGAGCTGCTCGTGCTGCTCGCCGGTCGGGCCCACCTCCCCCCTCTCACCCACTCCGTGGCCCCCGAAGCTGCTCGTGCCGAGCGGTCGCCGACGACTTTGGCGGGCCCCCGGAGCTGCTCGTGCTGAAATCCTCCCCCGGTGCAAGTGCTCTTAGCAAGTTAATGTGGTGGACTCACTCCTTCAAACAATTTAATTTAATATTGTGTAAGTTGACTCACATATATTAGATATTAAACTAATAAAAAGACTAATTTAATGTGGTGGGCACATGACTCACATATCATATATTAAACTAATAAAAAATACTATGCTTAATTTGAAAAAGATATGAGTAAACTCCATGGCCTCTATTTACAATTTTCTTTAATTTTGTAGCATTTTTCATGGTCACTATTTTCTAGGCTAGGTGTGCATCTCCAGCACAATATTCACATATGATAATTAATGACTAATGACACATTTAAAGTCTCTTTTCCTAGAGTAACTTGTGTCCAAACAGTCGGGCCTTATATGGGTATTCAAGCTTCTGTCTTTTGTTTTGTTTTCAATATCTTTTCTGAACTTCTTCTCTTAGTTGTCTTTTTAGTTACTCATTCACTCTGCCTACTCATGACTTTTGCTTTGGACCTAAGCATCAAAGACAAACAAGATGGATAAACAATGAGCGCAGAGGAAAAGGTTAAATCTAAAACCAATGCTAAAGTACTCGATCTTAATCCACGAGGACAAGTAAAGAGCTATGGTTTTGGAGCAATCCATTCGAAGGTGGATTACCAAAACACCGTGGTAAGTAAAATTACTAATCTAAAGAATGAATTTTAACAGTTGAGAGACTTGATCCAAGCTCCTCGTACTCCAAACAGTTGTGTCTTAACATACAATGTTCATTTCATTATACATACTGATTTGTTCATTTAATTCAATGAATGACCCTTTAATTTCTTAATACATCTCAACAGTATGCTCGTGAAGGAAAGAAAAGTCAGACCTCTCAACCTTGCAACAGTGATATATCACAAAGCAAACAAGTGGCAAGTGCTCATAACTTTGAGAAAGGAAACCACAAAGTAGGCCAAAGAAACAACAGTCTTGGAAGAGTTGAGTTGTTAAATTGATTGGTACGGGAGAAGTTGTGGCAATAGCACAAGTTGAATCAACGGATCCAAGTGCATTGGTCCATCACCCCCCATTGAGTCATGATTGCAGGAAGGTTTGGGTATTAGATGTTTTTAAGACATAACATTATATCGACCTACAAGCGAATTTGGAAGATTGAGTAAAGCTTAAAGAAGCATAATTACATGATCTTCCGAGTACATCAAGTTCTAAGGTTTTTGGTTTACTTAGATAGAGGTGAGGAGGAAGCGAGTTTATGAATTCCACGGTATTGTTCTGTAGCAGAAAGCTACTGCATTGTTATGTACTTATGTAAAATGCGCAAGTAATCTTAGCTCAGTTTAGTTGGTTGGGATCTATTTGCTAAGTTTCCTTTTAGAAACCATGAATTCATAGAGGATGAAGCCATATTCTTTTGTTTTAAATTTATAATGTTTACATTACGTGCACAGACAACCAAGATGCAGTATTTGTGTCTTCTTTTAAATATCATGGCTTGAGATACTTATTTCTTAACTCTGGACTCAGGAATTTGGAATTTGGTGTTTGGCAGTTGTTTAATAGCTTTTCTTATTTACAGTTTGGGAGGTATCTTTTCTTGCAGTATTTTTACTAGAAGTGAGAAGAAGAATGCTCCTTGACCTGGAAGGAAATAATTTTTATACCTTTGCATGTGATTCTGAATTTAGCTTTTTCCTTAATTTGTGTCACCAAGTTAAATTAGCTGTGACTTCTAAACATGTTATGAACATGAGATTCTGGGCAGTATTCTATATTTCGTATGCTATAGTACATTTTAATTTGAAATTGAGATATGGAACTTGGTTGGTATTGACTTTGGGCACCCTTTTGGGAGAATGTCAGGCTCAATATGATGATCGGCGAAGGGAGGCTGGACACCCGAAGAGGTCAGTAAAGATTATGGTGTATGGTGCATCTCATTAGTATGAAAATTGTCAGCTCATTAAGATGGATATACTGTGGATTGAGGGGACCAAGCACTTCATATCTAAGAGCATCTGCACTGACAAGCAGAAAGAGCTCGAGCAAGACGCTTGTCAGAGCTCGAGCAAGACCGACCACAGGAAGAGCTCGAACAAGCGTTCGGTCGACGACTGGTCTCAATCAATTTATCACCGCTGCATTCCTCCTAGAATTTGCTCGAGCTCTAACTCAGTCGGGTCTTCCTCCTGCTCGAACACCACCCCTCCCGAGGCATTTGCTCTAAGATAGGATATACTTTGCTGCTTTGGGTTCCCTGAAGTTACTTTAACTAAAAGTTTCTTTAATCTTTGTGTTGGAGGTCAGGTTCTAGCTTATACATTTGATGGATGATAGGAGTCATTGGAGGACATGAGGAGTGTTGAAGCAGTTTACCAAACAAATATGCGATGTACAAAGAATACTGACGTGGAATATAAGTCGGTAACTTTTAAAGCACAATGCTGTGTCTTTGTTTTCTGTTTAGATTTGTTCCGAGGATTCAAATTGTACCTATGTAAGCTATTCTGTGGTCCGAGGTGAAGGCCTAATTCTGGTTTCTCATGGTAGTTTACTAATTTTGCCATTTGTCATGTCGGTTCAATCAGTATAGATGGTATAGTTGTCCCGAGGAGTTTGGATCATTGTATCGACATTGATGTTTCACTTTTCATTAGATTTGTACCGATCGTGGGTTTCATATACGAATGTTATACATGTATTTTTTTATATTTTGTATAATATTATTTACTTAACACATTTAATGAATGTCGTAAATGACACGTCTTTTACGATGTGAATTGAAATTTTTTTATGACATGCATTTGTGTCGTGTCTACACATATATCGCTGCGGTCTTGCCACTGTATACACCAGTAACAATAACAATTTAAACGATTACCGAGTTGCCAAATCTACGTTGAATATTAAATCATCGGAACTCAATCATTTACGCGGTTACTGACTCACTCCTTCAAAAAAAATAATTTAATAGTGTAAGCTAATCCACATATCGGATATAAACTATAAAAAAATTAATTTAACATGACCCACATATTATATATTAAACTAATAGGAAATACTTGACCAAAAAGTCGAGAATGGGGATATGCTTAATTTGAAAAAGATATCTATTTACAATTTTCTTAAGTTTGCCACTGTATACACCAGTAACAATAACAATTTAAACGATTACCGAGTTGCCAAATCTACCGACTCACTCCTTCAAAAAAATAATTTAATATTGTAAGCTAATCCACATATCGGATATAAACTATAAAAAAAATTAATTTAACATGACCCACATATTATATATTAAGCTAATAAGAAATACTTGACCAAAAAGCCGAGAATGGGGATATGCTTAATTTGAAAAAGATATCTATTTACAATTTTCTTAAGTTTGTATTTTTCATGTTCACTATTTTCCCTACTAAAAAATAGGTATGAGAAAATTCCAGGGTACAGCCGTTGAATTTTAACGAAAAGTTTCTTATTTGCAAAATCGATTTTCCAAAGAGTAGATCAAAGACAAAATACTTCAATCTTAATTTGGTAAGGTGCACCGAACCTAACTGTAGTGCAACCCTAAGATGACCCGTATAATTAAGCCCACCAAATTAATGTGACGAATCCCACCCTTCAAAATATTAATATAATATCATTTAAAGATATTAAATTAAGAAACTCGAATAAAATCCGTACTCGTTACATTATAGCTGTTTTGGATCCCCATATTGTTCACACCTTCAATGTGGGATTGTCAATCTTCACATAGCAAACAAACATCTATTAGGTATTGAAGGCTTCAAGTCGGTAACCTTATTTCCGAGGTGTCTACCATCTGAATCCTCTCTCTATATATTTCAAACATCATAGTCTCTTAGTGTATCAATTCAACGTTCGAACATCACTTTATATATCGGATATAATCAACAGAAAAGGAGCAAATCCCTTGCTTCCAGAGATAGAAACCAGGCGGCATATACATGTATATGAACTGCAACACACACACATATATATAGTAAGGTAGCAACAGCTGAATCTACATACACCCAGATCTGTTCACGCCAGAATATTTAGAGACCAAAGGTCTGTTGTGATGCTGAACTGGGGTGAAAGAAGAGGCAAATAGCCGAGATGTCATCCATTGCAATGCCTCTTCTCTTAGACTTCCATGCTAGAGCAGCACATGCCACCAGTCTTTTTGCTGCTTTGTTCCTATCCGGAGTGGATGATACTATTTGTATAGCTTCTTTGTTGGATATAACATCCCATACCTGAGTAGAAATGCCCAAAAATAATGTTAAGTTTTTGCATAGTCCTCTATGTTCATATATGCCAAAACAAAGTCACAAAAGTTAGAAGACATGCATGCATATAAAGCGTAAACATACCCCATCTGTTGCTAGAATGACAAACTGGTCTCTGCCGGTAATGTATCTTTGGCTAACATCAGGCACAGAAATAAGGCCATAGTCCTTGACACAATAGTCCCCAGAGGCTCTTGATATTGCCAATCCTGGTATCTTCCCATTTGGCATCCACACCCTATAAGTCCCCGGTTCATCACGTAAACAAAACACTCTCCCATTGGACCTTCTGATCCTCTCAGCCTCCTCTATAACGGAAAAGAACATAAAAAATGCAGGTAGATGTGTAAGGGAGCTTTTTTAGTTTAGATTTTGAACAAACTCTTTTCATATGATTGAGGAGAGTACTGAGAGCGCTCACGAGGTATATTAGGCTTGAAGTCAACTGTAAGCTGAATAGGTACCAAGCTGCCATCCTCCGTGGTAGAGGCCAAAACAGCCCGAGGATCGCCAACATGTGCTATGATGAGAAGTTCACCCTGATAGTGTATTGATGGTTAATTCTGGTATGATTGAGTTACTAAAATCTAGGATATCATAAATCGAGCCATCGTATAAAAACAAGTACTAATGAATTTCATATACCCTAATTCAACAACACCTGAGCTCATAAACTGTTGGATGTCCCCTATGTCCATATTAATATTTATTATCCATGAGATGCATAGCTTGAAGCCTTAGAACATCATGATATTAGTTTAGACCTTAGACGAAGAACAATAATATGTATGAACAACATGGAAAACAGTTGCAAACTTTTACAGGAATTATGGCGGCAACATATAGAAATAGAAGATGTATCACCATTTATGGTTACCTACTTAACAATTGTCAATGCTGTAGTACCACTTCTATAGGAGTCAATGTTAGAAGAATGCTTAAGCTCCTGGTCAATGGTATCATATGTTCTTAAAAAGGACTGCTTCCATGTATCAAACCGGTGGAGGTTTCGATCCATCTCCATCTTAAAATTCAGATCAAGTGATGTTGAACCGAGAGTTTCTTGCCAATTGCACAACAAAGTAGCGGGCATAGATTGCCTGACCGTTCTACTAACGAGATGTCCCCACTGTCCATGCCCATCAAAGACTCCACAAAAGATCATGTCTTCTTAGCACCCATATTCCTATGAACCAAACACAACACACCAAGTTAATGAATATACTACGCTCTCATGATCAAAACAAGCAATTGAAAATAGTAACTGATCAACCTTATAAAAAATTTAACAGGAATGGATTTACCTCCCAAATGACTAAGCAATCCTGATTGATACCCTTTTGGCCTCTCTTGGAGCAAACAGAAGAAAGATTGTTAGACTTGTCAGACTTAACGATCCCAGAAGAACTCAAAACCAGCTCGTTCTTTTTTGCTTCCTTTGCCAATGCTTCAGCAGTCTCTTTTGCTACATCATTATGGCAATTCTTCCCCTTCTACTTGATCGAGATGGTTCTTCCCAATCCATCAAGGAAAGATGGAAAAAGCACCATCACTCCTTAAATATACATGAATTAAGTTTATAACAGCTATTGTTTCCAGGAAACATGACATGCAAGTAGTACTTGAAAACATGAACCAGTTATGATTGTCAAAATTGAAAGAGGAAACCTTGTGAAGTTACAAAAGGCCTTCCACTAGAAACCTCCTATAAACTGCTGCAAAAAGACGTCATGAGCTCGGTGCCGATCCTCGACGAAACAAGTAATACTTTGTCTTGCTTGTGCTCCATTTTCATCCTCTTCTCTTCTCTTCTTCCATTTGCAAACCCAGGTATAAAAACTAAGTAAAGGCAAACTTCAAGATTAAATGTAAGCTAATGTGAAATGACCTTCACGCCTTTGTGTTGGACAACATTTGATGCAGACTTCATGGACCTTTAAGACATTCCATTGTAAAGACTAAAGAGTTAACATCAATTTGGAGCATGTGAAGAGAAATGGCATCCCTCTCCGTTTTTTCCTTAACCCGTGTGATTTCTATTTCAATGATTGGGTTTTTGGTGTTGCCTTCTTGCTAGCTTATTCCTGAGTTTGTATATTGTGGAAGCCTATACCATTCAACAATGCAATTTCGGTGAGATTCAATTTCATCAATAAATCATTGCAATTTGGGTTGGTCACATTGAAATCAGATTAACCTTCGATTGGGTTTTTTCTTCCTCTAACCAAATTCAATTCGGCTTCATTAGCAGCTAGCTCACACGTAATTTGGAGATGCTATCAACCTGGATGATGGATTTGTTTAGGAATCAAATTCTAAGAGGTACATTATGAATTTATGTAAATATTTCAGCTTAGATCGTTTGAATTGAAGTTGGTGATGGAAAGAAAATATACTAATAGCTATTCTCATATTTTATTCACTTTATTTGATTATTTTCGAAGGTGCTGTAATTTTGTTTATAGCAATCAGCTCGCAGGGGTTTTTTTTTGCACCATTTCTTTTCAGAACTAAAAAGCTCTTCAATGATTTATAGCAAAGTTAGCTATAAAACTGTTAGTTTTTAATGACAGTGTTGGCTTTGCCAATTGCTCAGTAAAGTAAGCTGTTGTGTTGGTCAGAATTATGTAGTATTTGTTTCACTTGCATCTCACTACGACTCCCAGATACTAGCTATATGTCACGAGCTTATATTTCGACTAACACTCATGCGGCCTTAGCACTCCCCTTATGCTAAGTCAGCCTCTCTCTTGCAAACGTTTGGCTAGAACGATCGAAAGAACAAAGGGAGAAGAACTTTGAAAGTAAGAACTTGTATTGCTGAAAAAAAGCTTTACAAGGGTGCTTGAATGCTTGCTGCTTAGGTGCCTCAAATGGGAGGGGTGGTTCCCTATTTATAGCCTCCTCCTCCATGCCTAAGTGTTCTAGACTACTCTAGATATGTACATGTATAGAAAGTCCTAGAGAAATCTATACAAGTCTAAGTACTACCTTGATGGTTCTAGGGACTTCCGGAGTGCTCTTGATCCTTGAACCTCCCTAGGACTCTAGAGAGTTCTTGAGTTATCCGGCTGCCTCTCAAACCTTCCGGAGACTCCCGCGGCCTTCCGTAGTGTTCCAAGGGCTTCTAGGACATTCCGGATGTTTACGGAATGTTCCAAAACCTTCCTTGAGCTATGCTTCCCTTGCAAAGGCTCAAAGAAACGGTCGGAAAATTGGCGGGTTGTGACATTCTCCCCCACCTAAATGTGCGATGTCCTCATCGCGTCCTCATCGTGATATTGCTAGATTTTGTTTTTGAATTGCCAAAGTGCATCCTCAGACTCCCAGCTTGCTTCGGTGTCGGGCAGACCTCTCCATTTGATGAGGTACTCTTTGTAACTTGGTACGCCTCGCCGTCATATGACCCTATCCGCGAGTACTTCATCCACTTCTTTGTCAAAGGAAGTGACTACCGCTGTTGGTGCCCGATCGGATACTCCCCTTAATGGGTCTTCCATGTCTTCATTATAAGGTTTTAACAAGCTTACATGGAAGACCGGATGAATCTTCAACTTGGGCGGCAAGAGGAGCTTGTATGAAACTTTGCCTATGCGTTCGATCACCTCGAACGGCCCCTCATATTTGCGTATCAAACCCTTGTGCATCGTTCTAAAGGGTTTGAATTGCTGTGGCAAGAGTTTCACAAGGACAAGGTCTCCTTCCTTGTACTCCACATGCCTCCTCTTCTTGTCGACCCATTTCTTCATCCTTGTGGCAGCCTTATGCAGCGACGCTCGTGCTAACTCTGTTTGCTCATGCCAGGACTTGGCAAATTTGAACGCGGCTGGACTCTTCCCTTCGTATCGAATGGCAAGGGATAGAGGGGTTGTTGGCTGCTGTCCCATCACGATCTCAAAAGGACTCTTGTTGGTGTCCTCGCTTTGGTGCAAGTTGTACGAAAACTGCGCCACATCGAGAAGCTTGGCCCAGTCCTTTTGGTTGGCACTCATATAGTGCCGCAGGTACATTCCAAAAGAGCATTGATGCGCTCCGTTTGACCGTCGCTTTGTGGATGGAAGCTTGTCGAAAAGTTCAAATCTGACCCCAACTTCTTGAACAACTCCATCCAAAATCTCCTCGTGAAGCATGGGTCTCGGTCGCTGACAATGTTCTTTGGAACGCCCCAAAGCTTTACCACATTGCGGAGGAATAACCTTGCTGTTTCCTCCGCGGTGCAACCTGTTGATGCGGCCATGAAGGTAGCATACTTTCTAAACTTGTCTACCACAACTATAATGCTTCCGAACCCCTCGGACTTTGGTAGACAAGTGATGAAGTCCATAGAGACGCTCTCCCATGGTCTCTCTGGGATGGGTAAGGGGTCAAGCAAGCCCCCCGGCTGCTGCTGTACCACCTTGTCTTGTTGGCAAACAAGACAGATCCTCACGTACTCTTCGACCCCGTCTCGCATCCTAGGCTAGTAATAAATGAACTGTAGGAGTGCAAGTGTACGTCGCATACCTGGATGGCCGGCCCATAAGGAATCATGGCATTCCTTAATCAACTCTCTTCGTAAGTTGTCCCACCTTGGTACATAGATGCGGCGTCCTTTGGTGTAGAGAAGATCTTCGTCTAACCAAAACCTCTGCATCTTGCCTTCTCTGACCAAGGCAATGATGGTTTATGCTTGCGGGTCGGCCTTGAGTCCCTCCTTGATTCGGCGTAACAGCTGGCTAGTATCTTGCGAGATATTTGCGAAAACCGCCTTTCGGCTTAAAGCCTCAGCTACCACATTGGCTCTTCCTGGCTTATACTCCAAGACATAGTCGAATTCAACTAGGAAGTCTTGCCACCTTGCTTGCTTCAGACTTAGTTTCTTTTGTGTCTGAAAGTAGTTGGTTGCGACATTGTCGGTCATGATTGTGAACTTCGTCCCGAGCAAGTAGTGTCGCCACACTCTAAGGCAATGGATGATGGTTGTCATCTCTTTCTCTTGTACGGTGTAGCACCTCTCTGTTTCGTTGAGCTTCCGACTCTCGTAAGCAATCGGATGCCCTTCTTGCATGAGTACACCACCTATAGCAAAGTCAGAAGCATTGGTGTGTACCTCGTATGGCTTGGTGTGGTCGGGTAGGCTGAGTACGGGCTCCTCGCAAACTGCCTTCTTTAAGTCTCTAAAGGCCTCTTGACATTTTGCTGTCCATTCCCATGCCTTTGTTTTCTTGAGAATGTCGATAAGTGGAGCAGCCCTCGCCAAATATCCCTTAATAAAACAGCGGTAGTAATTTATTAACCCAAGGAAAGATCTCAACTCGTGTACCTTGGTGGGTGGCTCCCATGCTTGGATGGAGTGCACCTTGCAGTTCTCCATCATAAGCTCACGTCCTTGATTTTGTGCCCCAAGAACAGCACTTCCAGCTTAGCAAATGAGCACTTCTCCTTCTTGATGTATAGCTTGTTGTTTCATAGCACTTTGAACACCTCCCTCAAGTGTTCTACATGCTCCTCCAAGGTCTTGCTATACACCACAATGTCGTCTAAGTAGACGACTACGAACTGGTCGAGGTAGGGTTGGAACAGCTTGTTCATCAAGGTGCAAAATGTTCACGGCGCGTTGGTTAGACCAAAGGGCATAACCATGAACTCATAAGAACCGTACCTAGTAACACATGCGGTCTTCGGTTCGTCTCCTTCGGCTATGCGCACTTGATAGTATCCCGATCGCAGGTCTAACTTGGAGAAATAACGAGCATTTCCAAGCTGGTCGAAAAGATTGGCAATGAGAGGGATGGGGTACTTGTTCTTTACCATGACTTTGTTAAGTGCCCGGTAGTCGATGCACATGCGAAGTGACCCATCCTTCTTCTTTTGGAACAAAACCGGGGCACCGAATAGGGCTTTTGACGGTCGGATGAACCCGGCATCCAAAAGCTCTTTTAGTTGTTTCTCAGCTCTGCTAGCTCGGGAGGTACCATGCGGTAGGCACCCAAGGCTGGTGGTTTGGCCCCTGGTTCCAGCTCGATTTGATGGTCTACTTCCCTCCTAGGTGGTAGACTCTTTGGTAGCTCGGATGGTGAAACATCTTCGAACTCCTCGAGAATTGCGGCTACCTCCTTGGGCATGTCATCGTGGGGCTTTGGCTCTTCGTTGTCAAACTTTCTGATCGTAGCCAAATAGCTCACCTCGTCCCTCTTGATGTCTTTCTTGAATTGCAACACCAACAAACTTTCACATCTTGCTTTGTGCCTCTATTTGTTGGCACTACGCATGCTTTGTCGCCATCCATGATACACATGTTGTTGGCGAATGGCATCGAGAACGCCTTGACTTGATCGTGAAACTCCAACCCTAGGACGACCTTGAAGTCATCCATTGGAACAATCGAGAAGTCCAAGTTTCCACACCATGCTCCTACGCTGGTCTGGACTCCTCGAATGACGCCATGAATGGGTCTAGCTGGTGAGTTTACCGACTTGATGGAGCCCCCTCCATGGCTGCCTCTAAGTCCCAGCCTTCGGGCTTCTTCGATGGCAATGAAGTTGTGAGTTGCCCCCGTGTCAAGCATCGCTATCTTTGGTTTCCCACTGATATTGATGTCGACAAAGAGTAACCCTTTGGCTTGGACTTTCGGTGTTGATTGGATCCCATTGAGCAGCTGCATGGACCCCATCTGTGCACCACCGTTGGCCCCCTCGGCCTCTGTCTCACCCTAACGGCTCCCTAAAAGTGCACTTAATGCCCTCCGTTGTGGGCAGTCCCGAGCCCAGTGTGGTCCTTCGCAAAGGAAACACTTGTTGTTGTTGGGCTTCCCCGAGCCCTTGGTATCCTTCTGCTTGCCCTTGTCTCAGCTCCGTGGCTGGTTGTCTTGGTGAGACTCGCCCTTACGCTGGCCTCGGTCTCCCCCACATGTGGCTTGGATACTCCTTTGTTCCCTTGGTTTGGCTGGCTCCCTTGGGTTGGTGTAGTCTATTAGGCTCTCAGCCATATCTACAGCGGTGGCAAGGTCTTGCACTCTCCTCCGCCTTAGCTCGGTCTTAGCCCAAGGTTGGAGTCCATCCATAAAGTTGAAAAGAGCATCCTTGTCGGGCAAATCAGGAATCTCAAGCACTAAGTTCGTAAATTCCTTGATATAATCACAGATAGAACCTGAGTGCTTGAGCCTTCGTAAACGGGCTCTTGCCTCATCTTCGACATTCTCGGGATAAAATTGCCTCTTAAGTTCCTTTGTAAAGTCATCAAAGGTAGAGATGGTGCATGTACCTTTTTCAATATCTCCTCGCCTTCGCCTCCACCACAGCATGGCTGTATCGGTGAGGTAGAGAGCCATTGTCTTGATCTTAGCGTCTTCCTCGGTGATGCCTACGGCTCCAAAGTATTGGTCTAGCCCCCATAAGAAGTTGTCAACTTCTCGAGCATTACGCAAACCTCTGAAACTCTTCGGCTTTGGCACGTCGATGCTCTTAGCCTCCACCTACCCACTAGTGCTTGTCCCTGCCGACGCCAATGCGCGCTTGCATAGGGTCAAGTCCCCATGCATCTCCTCCATGCGAGCAAGCATGCTGTTCGACTCCTTCTCGTGAACTTGACGCATCTTTGCGAGTTCCCCCATGAACTCTTCGCAAATCTTGCCCATCTCGCCCCACAAGGTTTCCTCCAATTAGACTAGCATTCCCTTGATCGCAGTGTGGATGGCGGCATCCTCCGCCTCTAAGCCCTCCACTTGTTGGCTTAGGTCATCCACCTGGGCCCCCATGCCACTCACGACCTCCTCTACCTGAGCTAGGCGTGAGTCGAGAGAAGAAATCATGTCCCTTGTAGACCTCTTTGGGTTAGCAAGCTCTTCGCGAACTTCCTCATGCGTCACCACATCTGAAGAGCTGGACACCGATGCACATTTGACAGTATCAAGCGACACGGCGTTGCTGGCTGTTTGCTTCACCATCGTGGAATGAGGCTCCGAAGGAACTTCGGCTCTGATACCAACTGTCACGAGCTTATTTTTCGACTAACACTCATGCGGCCTTAGCACTCGCCTTATGCTAAGTCAGCCTCTCTCTTGCAAACGCTTGGCTAGAACGATCGAAAGAACAAAAGGAGAAGAACTTTGAAAGTAAGAACTTGTATTGCTGAAAGAAAGCTTTACAAGGGTGCTTGAATGCTTGCTACCTAGGTGCCTCAAATGGGAGGGGTGGTTCCCTATTTATAGTCTCCTCCTCCATGCCTAAGTGTTCTAGACTACTCTAGATATGTACATGTATAGAAAGTCCTAGAGAAATCTATACAAGTCTAAGTACTACCTTGATGGTTCTAGGGACTTCCAGAGTGCTCTTGATCCTTGAATCTCCCTAGGACTCTAGAGAGTTCTCGAGTTATCCGGCTGCCTCTCAAACCTTCCAGAGACTCCCGCGGCATTCCGTATTGTTCCGCGGGCTTTTAGGACATTCCCGATTCTTACGGAATGCTCCAAAACCTTCCTTGAGCTATGCTTCCCTTGCAAAGGCTCAAAGAAACGGTCGGAAAATTGGCGGGTTGTGACATATATCTCACTACATGTGTTATATATATATATATATATATATATATCTAAGATGGTTAACCCTCCTCTAAATTAACATAGCCATGAGGTTTTTTTTTCCTCTGAATGTAAACTTAAAGTATTGAAGTTATCAACAGCTCATGATTTTCGCAAGGTCAGCTCATGTGTTTTGATCATGTGAAATCTGTTTCGAAAACCAATTCCAATTCAAGCAGCGCTTCGACGCAGCATGGGTAACTGTTCTACAACTTCTCATGTATTAATATATTTAGATGTTTGTAATGTAATATAAAACTCCTCTGTTTTGTGTATAATAAATGTAATGTTCTGTAAATTTGCGTTCATTTTCCGTATAATAATGTTTTCACTTCTCTTTCTCGAGTCTGATCCTATCACCCGCGCCTTGCGTGCGGGCTTTGTAACTAATGCCACACAAAGTTGCAGTCAAGGTATAATTTTAAGGGATGGACGACTGTGAGTAAAAAGGATCCAATGGATTAGAACAAATATTCAAATGTATAGTGTTATGTCATGTTAATTTATTTATTCAATTATATATAACTGATATTTGTGACGACCCGGACCAGAATCAGCAGTATGATCAGCTATATGCATGAGTTACTGCGTAGCCGCAGATTGACGACAGGGTTTGAACCGCCAGGGATTGTTAACGACTAAATTATTGGCCGAGAATTGGAGCTGGGTCTCTTCTCGAGAGTCGTTCTACGTGTGATTTTGAGTTCGTGGGCGTTTCTGGATCGTTATTTGGACGACCGAGGAATTAGTTATGAATATTTGAAGTTTCGACGGAAACGAATTTAAATGACAGGTTTGTTCGCGACTAAATTATCGGACCAGAATTTGGTTTCGGCTTCTTCACAGAAGTTGTTCGGAATTTAATTTCGAGTTTGTAGGAACTTCCGGAGTATTATTCTGAGTTACGGAGATTAAGTTGTGATTATTTTCGATTATTGGTTATTTGGTCGATTCATTATATGTTGGTTTGAAGGGTTGACTTTTTATCCATTTGGCCGATGTGTTTGACTTTGGGTGATTATTGAAGAGTATGTCGAGACGAATTTGTGGCCGCATGAATTATCGGAATCGGAGTTACGACGCGAGAGTTATGGATATTTGAAGTTTGTCGTAATTAATTGGGAAAGTTTCCATTTTTGGCAGGTATATAAATAGAAGGTTACTAAAAAGGGAAAGTCAAAAGGATGTATTGTTGAGTTGACTCGGTCAACTTGGTTTGACCGAGCTGTGGAAGTGGAGGCCGACGTCGTACGGTGCTCACCGGCGGTGGGATTTTTCCGGCCACCCCACGGCATGTCTCCGGTCCCATTCGAAGCGCCTTGATGTCCTCGACCCCGTGCCGACCTCCTCTCGTGGTGGAGTTCACAGTGGAGAGAGAAATTTGGAACCAAAGTTTGGGATTTTTGGGTTTAATGGTGGTTTGTGATTTTGGTCGAATTGAGCTACATCAAGCACTGGGTTTTGTAGCCCTCATCTCCATGATTCTAACCATATAGGTATGGAGTTCTAATTTTGATTGTGGAAGGAGAATTTTGGATTTGAAATTTGTGTTTCAATTCGGATTTTCATGAAATTGAGCTAGTTAGAGTGAGAATTGGACTTCGGTGCAGTTGACAAAGTTGCTCAGTGCAGGATTTTGAGTGGAATAGGTGCAGCTCCGCCGTGAAATTTCACGTCCAACAGCGGCGCCGCCGTGGGCGGCGGTCAACGGTCAAAGTTTGACTTTTTGGATTTTCGGCAAGTTGCATGTCATTTGACTCGAAATCGCGCTCCGATCGCAGTGGGGAGGTTCGTTTTTCGAATTGAGCGTCCGAAAGTAAAGCGAGGTATTGAGGTGTTGTATACGGATTTTCGACGATTCGTCGACTTTGAGTTATGTGTTTCCGGGAACGGTGGTTTCTCGTGATTTGTCTTGCATTGTCGAGATATGATTTTGAGATATGGATTTTGTGAATATTCAGGTGTTCGTGATCGTTCGTTTGGCGAGGGACTTTCCGCCGGATCACGGGTTAACGCTATACGCGTTACGCCAGTCTGTGAGTGGACAATTTCTTTTCACGGAAATGATTGCGAGTCTTTTATATGATTTTCGAACATGAGCATGCGTACGAGATTACGAGTTATACGAGCATGTGTTAGCTGATTATGCTTATATCATTATATTACGTATATGCATTTATATGCTGTATATTGCTTTTGCATCGAAATGTTTATGATTTGGTTTACACAGAGTACAGTCTTGGTTATGTTGTTGTATCGATACACTTGCCTCTCGGCTGATCCCCGATGGTAGGCTTATTGCCAGGGGAGGCTGTGACTCCTGACCCGAGGTCTTTACCGGGGGGAGGCAGACCTCTGACCTGAGGCCTTTCTGGCTAGAGTCACGTGTGGGTCTGGGATCCCCTGATTCGGACTGTACTAGCACGGAGGAGTCCATGAGTGACCCCGTGGGGTTTTTACTTGCATGCTCTGTACACTGGAGGAATATGAGTTTTACCTCGTGTACTACGTTGTTTTTATTTACCTGGACTCGCATATGTTATTTTAAACATATATGTTAACTGGTGAAAGACATTTATTTTCGTCTACTCACTCTAACGTGTTTCATGTATTTCCCCTGGGCTTTTCGGTTTCCGTGCCCAGTTTGCAGTTCAGGCTCTGGTGTCACACGTCGTGGTCGGAGGCATAGTGCTCGAGCAATCTTGTTTCATCCAGTAGGTTTATTGTTCTACCTACTGTGGTATGCGAATACGATTATGTATTAGATGTCGCTCTAAGCTTTCTGTGGTATATATTATACGATTTTATACTGGATTTCAGCAAAGTATATATATATATATATTTGTTGTTTTACTTTACTGTTGAGATATTGAGAAATCCGGTTGGGATTGGTGCCCACGGTTTGATTTTTGTGGCATAGGATGAAGTGTATTTTCCGCGTGCAGGTAATGGTAATTCCACGCTAGTAACGAAACTCTGCCCAAATTTTGAAAAGTTTTTGTTGGTTCGTGTTTTCGAAGGGGTTTGATTCCGATTTAGGAAGCTAAATCGGGGTTGGGTCCTTTCATATTTATGTGACTGCCCTTGGAGAAACTATTGAGGGCCGCGTCAAGGCTATGATTTTCCTTTGTCATCACATCCACGACAGGTTAAAAGATGAGTACCTTACTATTAAAGAGTCATTTGAGCTCTGGAAAGCTTTAGCTAAAAGATATGATCATCAGAAGGATGTGATCCTCCCCAAAGCTCGCTATGAATGGATGCATTTGCGGCTCCAAATTTTAAAACAGTAAGGGAATATAACTATGCCCTTTTCAAAATTAGTTCCCTGTTGAAATTATGTGGTGAGCAAATAGCTAAGGAAATGCTCCTGGAGAAAACATTCTCTACTTTTCATGCCTCGAACATGCTTCTGCAGCAGCAGTATCGAGAGCATGGGTTTAAGAAGTATTCAGAGTTAATCTCTTGTCTTCTTATAGCTGAGCAATAATGAGCTCATGATGAAAAATCATCAATCCCGCCCAACAGGAGCACAACCATTTCCTTAAATGAATGTCACATAGTTTTGGCAAAAATTCAAATGGGCATGGAGGAAGAAATAACAATGGTTTCTGCCATGGGCATTGTCATGGTCCGCGACGTGGTCGTGGACATCACAATAATCAAGGCCACAGGGGATATAATCGATATCTAAGACCAAGGAACAATGCCAAAAATAACATAGGAAATGACCAGATGAATAGAGTCCCTGCAACTAATAATAATAGTTGCCACAGATGTGATGGGACAAACCATTGGGCTCGTACCTATCGTATTCTCAAACATTTGGTTGATCTCTAAAAAGCCTCCATAGAAAATAAAAATGTGGAAACAAACCACACTAGTCTCCCGGACCCTTAGGAGCCATCTGAGCCAATGGACTTTAGTGTGTCAGTCTTCTTTGTGACTAATGGGGTCAGATTGATAATCTGATTAGTGATGACGATATAGAGATCAACTAATTTAGTACTTATATGTTTAGTTTCCTTTATCTACTTATGTTTTCCGTTATATACTTTCAATCATTGTTGTCAAAATAAGCTTATCTAGAGTTCTAAATAGTATATGCAATATTCAAATAATTTGGCAACCGTTCTTAGTTATCCATGCCAATATTTATTCATCATGTCATATATGAAGGCATGGATCATGAGTGCTCTCAACTTGAAAAAGATGGAGATGATGTATGTCTTGCTGACAGTGAGACAACGCACACGATGCTTCGAGATCGTAAATATTTCTCTAAATTAAATTGTGTGAGAGCCACAGTGACAACCATATTTGGTCCAACAGATCTAATTGAAGGCTCCAGAAGAGCCCATATTCGGTTGCCAAATGGTACTCAATTATTGATTCAAGAGACATTATATTCAAGCAGATCTAAAAGAAATCTACTGAGTTTTAATGATATATGCTTGAATGGGTACCACATAGAAACCACAAATAAGAATAATGTGGAGTATTTTTGCATTACTTCCAATACTTGGAACAAAAGGCGTATATTAGAACGCTTAGTTTCCTTCTCATCTGGTTTGTATTACAACCATTATGTCCATTGAGACACATGATGTCGTGAATCAGAAGTTCACTGATTGATGCTTCTACAAGATGGTCACATGTTTGCCTCTTATCAACTCGTAATATGGCATTTGCCAAGTTCCTTGCTCAAATAATTAAATTACGAGCACAATTCTCGGATTATTCTATCAAGTCAATTCAACTTGATAATGTTGGCGAGTTTACATCTTAAGCATTTGATGACTATTAGATGTCTTTGGGAATTAAAGTTGAGCATCCAGTCCAGCATGTTCATACACAAAATGGCTTGGCAGAAACACTTATTAAGTGCCTTCAAATGATCGCGCGCACTTTGTCGATGAGAACAAAATTGCCAATTTCTACATGGGGACATGCCATTTTACATGCGGCCTCATTAATTCGGTTGAGGCCCACAGCCAACCATCAAAATTCCCCACTGCAACTCGTTCTTGGAAATCAGCTCAATATTTCTTATGTACGAGTCTTTGGTTGCGCTGCTTATGTGCATATTGTCCCTCCACAACATACTAAAATGGGCCCTCAACGTAGATTGAAAATTTACATTGGCTATGAATCGCCATCTATTATTAGATATCTTGAGCCAGTGACAGGTGATATGTTCACTCCACGATTTGCAGATTGTCATTTTGATGGGACAGTATTTCCGCCGTTAGGGAGAGAAAAGAATGTTCCTGAAGAACGTCATGAGTTTTCGTGGAATGTACCCACCTTGTCTCATCTTGATCCTCATACTGCCCTAAGTGAAAATGAAGTACAAAGGATCCTCCATCTTCAAAAAAATTGTTGATAGAATGCATGATGCATTTACTGATATATCAAAAGTGACAAGATCACATATCTCAGCTGCAAATTCACCTGCAATGGTTGATATCAAAAGTGCAGTGTTTTCGGACCAGTAGTCCAAACACCACATAATGTGAATCCTGTATGATTCGAATGGGTATTTACGAGAAAGCGCAATGAGAAAAACAAGGTTGCGAGATATAAAGAACGACTCGTTGCCCAAGGATTTTCTCAAAGGCTTGGGATTGATTATAAAGAAACATATTCCCTCGTTATGGATATTATTACATTCCGCTATCTTATAAGTCTAGTTGTTTCAGAAAAACTAGACACGCGGCTTATGAATGTTGTCACTGCATATTTATACAGGGAATTAGATGCAAACATATACATGAAAGTCCCAGAAGGACTTAAGTTGCCTGAAGCAATTACAAATTCACGCAACATGTACTCAATTAAATTGAGACGATCATTGTATGATTTGAAACAATCTGGGCTAATGTGGTATAACCATCTCAATGAGTACTTGATTAAAGAAGGATACATTAACGATCATGTATATCCTTGCGTGTTTATCAAGAGATCAAACTCTGGTTTTGCAATTGTGGCAGTCTATGTTGATAACATGAATTTGATTGGAAACCCTGAAGAGCTTACCAAGACTGCTGAGTATCTTAAGAATGAATTTGAAATGAAAGACCTTGGAAAAATAAGGTATTGTCTCGGCCTGCAGATCGAGCATTTTACTAGTGAAATTCTTGTTCATCAATCAACTTACACCGAGAAGATTTTGAAAAGATTCGGGATGGACAAAACATATCCATTAAGCACCCCAATGGTTGTTCGATGTCTGGACGCAAAGAAAGACCCATTTTGTCTTATGCAAGAAAAAGAAATTATACTCGGTCCAGAAGTACCATACATAAGTGTTATAGGTGCTTTCTTTATTTGGCTCAATGCACTAGACCAGATATTTCATTCGCGGTAAATTTGTTGGCAAGATTCAGTTCTGCCCCAACGTCATGCCACTGGAAAGGAGTAAAAAGATATTTTGCACTACCTTCGTGGCACTACGGATATGGGTCTATTTTATGCATATAAACCAACAAATGGTTTGAATATTGTTGGGTACACAGATGTTGGATTTCTCTCTAATCCCCATAAGGGTTAGTCCCAGACCAGATATGTTTTCACTTGTGGAGATGCAACTATTTCATGGCGCTCAACAAAACAGACACTAGTTGGTACTTCCTCCAATCACTCAGAATTACTTGCACTTCATGAAGCTAGCCAAGAATGTGTTTGGTTGAGATCAATGATTTGTCATATTCGAGGCGCATGCAGTTTATCTTCAGTAACAAGCTCTCTAACGGTCTTATACGAAGACAATGCAGCATGTGTAGCTCAAATTTAAGGAGAATATATTAAAGGAGATAGAACTAAACACATTGCCCCAAAATTCTTCCACACTCATGAGCTACACAAGCATCAAGAAATTAAAGTTAGAAAGATTCAATCAAACAACTTGGCTGACCTCTTTACCAAATCTCTACCAAAGTGCACATTTCAGAAGTTAGTCAACAACATCGGAATGCGTCGACTTTCCAAGATATTAGATGAAACATGCAACAATCAGAGGGAGTTTCCTTTCGAGGCGAGTACAAACTAGTATATATGCGCGCTGCACTCTTTTTGTCTTTCGACCAGGGTTATTTTTTCCCACAATTTTTGTTACCTGACAAAGTTTTTAACGATGCAACAATATACGCGTCCAACACCATAATAGTGTTGCCATAATGGTGGACATCCAAGGGGGTGTGTAGTAAATGTGTGAATGTCCACATTATTTATCTTGTAGTAATTTATAATATTTACTAACTAGGTAGATATTGTAATAGCTTACTCTTTAAACCAAAGACTTAGCTTACACGTTAAGTCATAGACTCTACTTACTCTCTAAGTAATATATTTTTCTTAGTCTCTAAGAAATAGGTCTTACCTAGTCTCTAAGTCATAACTACTTATTGATTAAGCTACTTCTCCCTATATAAAAGGATCTCTGAGAATGCAAATGAGATACGAATTCTCTAATCATTTCTGCTCCCTCTTGTATTTCGTTTTTTACTTGAAAATAAGCAAATTTTGCTTCTCATTTTATAGTATCAGGAGCAATATAGAACACAAGTGAACTAAATGCCCATGTCGATCATTTTTCCAGAAGGAAAACTACTATGCTGCGGAAGAGTTAAAACTTGACAGTATAAAGGTAGACGTCATTATTCACTCTACAACCATGTAGGCTGTGTAACATATATTTCTGTCTATTAACTGGTTGGTTCACTTTACAGTTTACATACCGGAATTATTGGCTTCCTCATTTTCCAGTTCTCTAATCAACAACTCCATCATTTTCTTATACATAGGCATATAGTGATCATTAATCATTGTTCTGGAAAGTCGGAGCTTACTGTACAGTTCTCTACGAGTCTCATATATACCGGCATGCTCTTCACTTGGTGCATCATTGTCTGAATCGGTAGATTCAGATGAGGTTACTGAAATAATATGCTTGATTCTGCCAGGTGGATAAAACCTATGGCTCTCAGAAATGTCTGAGGAAGAGATTGGTGTATTGTTTTCTGCAACATCAACCAGCATTTTTTCTTCCTCGGTTATTTCTTTAACCGCAGCAGCTTCCTCCTCCTCGGCCTCAACGTTGATTTCATTCTCCTTCCTTGTAAGCTCCTTCTCCAGTTCATACCACAATTCACCTTCAGTAATGTCTTCTGCTGCAGATGTGCACGGGTCTTCATGCACTGGCAAAAGATGCCCCTCTTCATCAGTATCATCGTGACCTGAACCACCACTAGAACTGGATTCTAAGATTTCCAGCATTGGGTCTCTGGTTGTTCCTGTGGGCAGAGATTCAGAATCCCTTTCACATTCAAGAGTTGTTTCATGTGAATCAACCACACTAGAGTTTAATGATTGAGCCACATTACGACGACGTGCACCCATGCAAGACCAAGAGGATATAGATGAACGGGTTCTAACAACAGCTAGGGCAACATTTTGTGCACGCCTCATCACAACCTACAAGTTACAATCAAAAGTATGGCCTTTCATTATAAAGGTAACATATGAGAAAGAAGCAGTACAAGTCATCCCGAATTAACACCACTAACCATCAGGTTGTAGACGAGAAAGATTAGACTTACCTGAGTACTACTGGATACTGGCCGCAATAGTGCACCTGCACCAGCAACCCTGGCTTTTGCACTAGCTATAGATGGTAGACGTGAACTGAGAGCAGTTGCAGAACGATAAACAACATTTAAAACCCGTGTATGCTCAACCTGATCCCGCAAATCATTTAACCAAGAAGAAGCTGTGACCTGATATGACAGACAATTTCAAATAAGAATTTTCACAATATCTAACAGAAGTTTTTGAACAATATACCAAAATTTACATGCATGCGCTTCAATCTGGAGAATAAAACAGTACCTCAGATCGGAGGTCATCAACGGAAGCTGCTGAGAAAGTAGGCACCAGATCAGAGCCATTAATGATAGTAGTGATGAAGTGCTTGCCAGATTCTGCCAACTCCATTGTTATACAGGCAGCTGCAAATCAATTACAGTAAGATCATTTGTCATTTCACTAAAGCCAACAGAGGAGGCAAGGGAAAGCATATTCCAGAAGAAGAAAAACTAGCAGAGATAGAATGGCATGGCCATACAAACAGCCATTATATCTATGGCTTTTATTTGCACTTCAATGAACAGATACACATGGAGTGCCATAACCATTAGCAAAGAGATATTCAGTAAACATGCCTGGGGCAAATGTAATGCAAGTGGTTGAAGAGAACTCTCTCTGTTCCCGAAGAATATATGTCAATAAAGCAGCTGTACCACCCCCCAGTGAATGTCCAATAACCTGAAATGTAAATTCCAACATTAGACATAAAAATAACAGAGAATTTTTTATATATTTAACAGAACTACACAGAATCTAGCAAGTTTCAAACGTAAAGTATATACTTAATAAGCCTTGGCTCCTACGGCAAAACTATTCAGCATAAAACTTAACATCAGGAAAAGCAATAATTCAGCTTTTAATCGTCCTTCCGAAGCAGTTACTTATCTAGATCTCATTTCCTTGTTTCTCAATTCTCATAGTAAAACACTTGATTATCTTTACAGTTTACATCAACGTCGAATCTAAGGGTCAACTCACAATTGATTATCCACTGTACCAACTCCTATTATCTCTCACACCACATAAAGATGGAATCTTACACAACACTTCAGACTCCTTAAAGAGTACATCATTAGGTCATTGCAATCAAACAACAAATCAGCAAAAGACTTGAAATTTAGCTGCCTTCTTACACACCGCACACAGATACCAAGAGAGGCACCAAGAAGGCCTCTTAACAAACTCACATGCATTTATCCTCCGATGAGGAGTTGAGCACATATCCAAGCTAGCACTCACACCATAAAAGGTACTTCAGTTTCACTGGAAGAGCAGAGTTTACTTGAATAGGGCTTACAAAACAAATCTAATAAACACTCTTGACTTCTAGAACGATATGCTTGATTCTGCCTAGATGGAAGCGGCACCATATTCCTGAACAAACTAAAAGCTCAACTAATGAATTCCTTCAAAAACCTATTATACAAAGATACAGAGAGTATGAACACATAATATAACATAAAAACATGTGAAATAGAGAGTCTACGATGGAGGCCAAAGGGCACATACTAGTTTCACTAGCAAGATCACTTTCATTGTAGAAACACATGAGTCTGTTGAAAACTAAGAGTCGATATGTGTATTTATAACATGTGTTAAAACAAATGAAAACGTGATCGAAATGAGTAATGACTCGGCTCATGACTGTTCAAAAACAAAACTGTAAGGCTAGGAATGAACCTAAACAGTAGGAATGATAAAAGATGCACCATAATAATGCATGGATCTTGGAGAATGAAAACAGATAGAATAAAAGTTGAAACGTCTGATCGATTTTTCAGTTCATGAAATCGCATTTACCTTAACTGTGTACTCAGGATATTCACCAAGAGCCTTAAGCAAGCAAGGTGTACTAAGCTTAGCAATCCAACGAGCTGCAGCAACCATACCACAGTGAGCATATCCTAGAATTAAGTTGCTTATTCCACCATCATGCAAAACCGAATGGTGGAAAGGGGCCACTGCACCAGTTGCAGCAGTTAGCGTATCTTTGATGCTATGTGTACCACGTATCAATAGGAGGAAGCATTTTGTATCTTTATCACGTAATATTGTGAACGCAGGCTTCAGAAGCTGCAAGTATTATGGTATGATTAGTACAGTAGTCAACACTCACTCACTAATGAAAGAGAAAAGAAAAAGGAACTGCTTTTACACAAGGACAATAGAACTATTACGAAATTTATGAGCAACATAGTGTCTGTAAAATACTTATTATACTTTTCCCCCTCCCACAGATTTTCTTTTCTCAATTCCTTTTCCCAAGCTAGGAACAATGTTATGGAGTATGCTTTAATAGTCTGATTTCATAGGTTTTCTCGTTATATGGATTATTTCACACAAAAAACTCAATCTTGATATCTCATTCTTTAAAAATAGAACATAAGAAACTTCAACCAATCTGAAACGGAATCAAGATGATGGGCAAAAACCCGATTAGATTATTCTAGAGTAATTTTCGTTTGCATACATTCTTATTTTTAGCAACAAATATGTGTAGTCATTGACATTACTTAACTAATGCGAGTGAACTCCAAACGAATACATTTGTATCAATAAGCGTATGTACAGGAACGGAGCCTACTAACCGCAGCTTTTGGCTTCTGAAGAAGAACGTCTTCCGGAGCGAAACCGCCGGACTCTAAAAACACCGGAAATGGTTTCTTGGAAAATAGATAACAAAGCGTCAACAGCTTCAAGTAATAATTTAGCTCCTCAATAATTTTAGAGCCTTTGAGCTGCACACTATCACCACCAGCATACACACTCGCCACTTGTAAATTCCCCTACACATTTTTAATCAAACATTCATAATTCCATAATGAAATTTTACAGTAAAGGACTTCAATTTTGAGAGAATTACTGACCTGCCTGCGCATGAGGTAGTTGA
Source organism: Geum urbanum (assembly GCA_946800695.1). Lineage (NCBI taxonomy): Eukaryota > Viridiplantae > Streptophyta > Magnoliopsida > Rosales > Rosaceae > Geum > Geum urbanum. The sequence goes on from OX327012.1 coordinate 30,946,045, forward strand.
TACCGAAGGCCAAGTCGCCGATCGGCCACTTGCCGAGAGTTTCAGAGTAAGTAAAACGCAGCGTATCGGACAAGGTCGACATCGACTCGATCCACGTGGCCGGCGCCTGAGCCGGTCGCCGATAAAGTCTCCTCCTCGCCGACTTCGAGAACTCTCCGCTCCGATCGCTCTCGTCGTCTTCATCGACGCCGTCTTTCATCGACGGTTTCCTTCTGAACATGTAATACAAAACCACGGCGGCTCCAGCGGCGGTCGCCATTGTCCCCGCCGCCATCAGATTCGACGCGTCGCGATTACGAGCTCACAGAAACAGCATCTACTTCACCAAATCGAACAGAAACTCCTACGGATTGAGCTGAGAATTGAAAAGCGAAAAGCTCAGCTCCGAAATTTAACAGAGGAAAAGGAAAATTAGAATCGGAGGAAGACTGGATTTGGGGTGTGGTGTTGTCTGAGGAAGGTTAACAGTGTTGTGTATACAGAGCCAATAATTAAAGCTACAGTGTTGTGCCGGTGGAATGACGAATAATTCCTTCCGGTGAAGTTGTTGACCTTACGTTTTCGAAGGGTGCGGAGGTGGAAATTCGTTGTTTGAGCGAGAGTAGTTTCGTCACGCAGGGTTTGTTTTTATTTTTGTTTACGGGGAAGGGCGCGCACGTTTTTAGCGATCGTTGATTCAAGAGCGGGAGGGTGTTGTTTGGTTTGGGCCTTTGGGGCGACACTGGTGGAGGCGAAGTGGGCCCAGGTTTTGGATAAGAGTCGGATCCAACCCAATCCAAGTTTTAGAATATCGTGGGCCAAAAGGGCTCAAATTGCTCTGTGTGAAGGGCTTTGGATGTTGACCGGCCAAACTCTTGTGGTGAGGAAATGGTCTCCTACTTTTGATTCTCGAATTGAGTTGATTGGTAAAATAGCTCTTTGGGTTAGAGTTCTTGATTTACCTGTCAAATACTATAAGTTTTTTCCTATGCAGATTATTGGTTCAACTTTAGGTGAGGTTGTTCATGTGGACAAAGTGACATTGGGGCAAGAGCGTGGTAAATTTGTTAGGGTATGTATTGAGATTGATTTGAACAAGCCTCTTAAGCTTGTTATGGAGGTGGAGGGTACTGTCTATAAAGTTGTGTATGAAGGAATCTCTCTTATATGCTCTGAGTGTGGCTGTTATGGCCATGTTAAAGATGTTTGTCCATCTTTGGTTGCTGCCAGCCTTGTGCCTACTACTGATGCAACTGCGTGTTCTAATGCTCCTATTCCTGGATCAGTTCCCACTGATGTTGTGAAGGAAGTCAGTGATTCGATGCACCAGGATGGAACCCCAATGAGGTTGACAAGTCTAAAATAGTTACTAAGCAGGCTGGTTTTGGCGATTGGATGATAATGAACTACAAGTCTAAGAAAAGAAATGGTAGTAATGCTTCCTCTAAAAGTAATGGTGGTAAGGGCTCTAGGTTTACAGTGTTGCAGGATGTGAGTGAGGAGACTAATGTTGAGGTGCCTGCACATGTTTCTCCTAGTCCCGATGTTGGCGAGGTTGCTCCCAAGACTAATTTGGTGATTCATGCTAGTAAACCTAAATTGGGTGGGCATGTGAAGGTTATGCAGGGCCAGAAGACTACATGAAGCTTAGACTCTTCCTTAGGTACTAAATTAGCTGTTGATAAGGCTAGTATGAGCTCTGGTGGACTGGATTATACTCCTAGGGGCCCTATGGTTGATGTCTCTAATCAAAATACTCAATCAACTGGTGCTAGATCCATTAATAATTATCAAAGAAAGTACAATGCAGGAAATGCTGGTAGAGCTAGGGATGTTCTGTTCATTAAAAAATTATCTTTTGATGGTGTAGGACCTAGTTTTGGTGAGAATAGTGCAATTTTTGGACATTATCCTCCTAAGGATACCTATAAGGTAGGGGCTTCAAGTATGATTGTTGATACTGCTTCTGAGCATAAGATTTTCTCTGAGAATAACTTACTAGCTAATGATGATTTTGTGCCTTCCTCTTCCGGGGCAGGTATCACTGACGCTTTAGGGTTCCTACCCTACCAAGTTTTCCTTGTTGTCCAGTCTAGAATATTACTTCGGAATGTTCGAGGGGCAGGAAATAAAAGTTTTAAAGATGTTGTTGTTGATATTGTGAAGTTGCAGAATGTTAATATTCTTGCTATTTGTGAACCACGTGTTCCTTTTATGAGAAATAAGGATTGGTTTTCCAATCTAAGTTTTTGATGATTATAGAGTAGTGGATGCTATAGGATTCTCTTGTGGTATCTGGCTATTGTGGAGGTTTAATTCTGTTAGAATTGAGTTTGTTGCTGAGCATTTCCAAGCTATCACTATTAGAGTGTTTGATTTTGATGGTAGAATTTGAATTTTATCTACTTTATATGCTAGTCCTAACAACACTTTGAGAGTTGGTTTATGACATTATTTGGAAGATATTATGCAGTATAGGCTACCTCAATTTTCTATTGGAGATTATAGTGAATTGGTTTGTGAAAATGACAAAAGTTGTAGTCCTTTCACTGGGAGATTTGGTGGGCTTAGAGATTGGGTTCAGAGATGCTCCTAGATTGATTTGGGATTCAATGGTACTTGTTTCACTTAGAATAATAGCATGGTTAAGGAAAGGATTGATAGAGTTTTTTGTAACTGTGAATGGAGGGCCCTATTCTGAGGCTTTTATCAAACACCTGCCCAAAACCAGGTCTGATTATTACCCATCTTTTTACAGTTGCAATATAATATTGTCATTGATAGAAGAGCCATACTATTCAAATTTCAAGCAATGTGGTTTTCCCATGAAAAATATCCTCAGTTTATTTCTAACATTTGAGGTAATTGGTCTAAGGAACTGCCTTTAAAACTCTCTAGAGTTGCTAATGATTTGAAAGAGTGGAATAAGAATGTTTTTGGCCATATTTTTCAGAGGAATAGGAGGCTAGTTGCTCGAATTGGGGGTATTCATAAGGCACAAGATAGGCATTCTAATATTTTTTTGGTTAATTTGGAGAGGAAGTTAATTAGAGAGTATGAGGATCTGCTTAACCAGGAACACTTATTTTGGAAGCAAAAGTCTAGGGATAAGTTGATCCAAGATGATGATAAGAATACCAAGTACTTCCATTTAACTATTTTAGTTAGAAGGAAGAGAAATAAAATTGAAGGTCCTTATGATAACGATGGCAATTGGCATACTGATATGAAAATAATGAAAAAAGTTGCTATGGAGTTTTTTGTGAAATTGTTTTCCCAGCCTGCTTTGGAGGTTGCTAGCCTCAGAATTCCAGGATTTTTTTCCAAAGCTTTCTGATGTGGATATTTGTGGTCTTTGTGGTCTCTCTATGCCTGTCTCTATGTCTGAAGTTAAGAAGGCCATTTTTGCTATTTGTGCTTATAAGTCCCTTGGGTTTGATGCCTTTCTTGCCCAGTCTTTTCAAACTCATTAGTCCTCACGTGTCTCTGAGGTTACTGAGGTTGTGAAAAAAAAGCCTTTCAAATTGGTACCATACCTCAGGTTTTGAATTTGAAAGGACCCAACCCCGATTTAGTTTCCTAAATCGGAATCAAACCCCTTCTGAAAACACGAACTTGCAAAAACCATAGAAATTTCGGCAGAGTTTCACTATATCGTGGAATTACCATTAACCTGCACCCGAAAACACACTTCATCCTATGCCACAAAAGCCAAACCGTGGGCACCAATCCCATCCGGATTTCTCAAAATCATATCATAATGTAAAGTAATAAGCAAAACTGTACTTTACATAAATCCGGAAAAATCATATGAAAAATATGAACATCAGAGTATTCAGAGCGATCTCTAGTGTGTATATATATATATATACACATAAACACATAACAGTAGGCTAAACAAGAAACCTACTGAAAAAGAAAGGTAGCTCGAACACTAAGCCTCCGACTGTGACGTGCGACACCAGAATCCGAACTGCTAACTGGGCATTGAAACATTGAAAACAAAGAACCCAGGGAAAGACATATAAACCGTTAGAGTCCACCGCAGCCAGAGCGCTGTCCCGCTCCGCCTTCAAAACTGCCTCACGCTCCGCGGCTTCATGGACCAGACGGACCTGGCGGTCCGCCAACTCATTGGCCTTAGAGAGACCATGATGCAGCTTCTTCTGCGACAAAGTGGCCTCGTGCAGCTCCGCCTTCAGCATCCTAACCTCCCTATCGGTCGCCTCCCGCTGGCGCGCCCTGAAGAGCTTATACTGCATCATCGCACAAGCGTTATAGGCCTGGTCCAGGTCGTCCAGAACAAGCACACCCGACGGCAGCAGCCCATTAACGGACTTCACCACGGTGGAAATGGCGGCGAGGAGAGGCTCACAGAAGGCGTGCGGACCCCCAGTGGCATCTGGCCGTGCACGCTTCTGCGAACGCTCGGCACTACCCTCCTGCTCGGGCGCACTGACAGAAAGCTCGGGACTTGAAGACTGAGGCGTGCGGGTGGCCTCCCGTCTATCCCTCTGCTCCACCCGGCGCTGATCACGCTCCACCTGCCGCTGCTCTTTCTCGCGGTGGAGGCGCTCGCGCTCTGCCCGGTCCTGACTCTTGGAGGCAGAGGCGTTGCTTGGAGGCGGGCGAGGGACGGTCGTCTGTGGCGCCCGAAGGGGTTGGGCGCAGTAGGCCACGTTGGGGATGGGGATCTTAGCCTGGGTACTGCTCCCCAGGACAAGCCCGCCACGCCCGTCATCCTCCACTTTGCGAACCTTCTCGGCGGTCGAGAGTAGAGCAGCCATACGGCACTTGAGTGCCTCATCCTTCTCCGTCGCCTTCGACTTCGTCATCTTAGCTGCAGAACACACAAACAGAAGGTTAGCAACAGAAACAACACTTAGTCAATTCTATTCCTACTAGCATGCAAGAGAACTACAAAAACCCACAGACTAGGCGGTCTGGCGAGACGCGTGCGCTCGATGAGATCCCAATGGCACGCGGCCCAGAAATATCTTGCTTCGGGCGCGGGGTCGAACACGAACTTGAGGCGAGCTATCCTGGCCTCTTCAACGGGCGTGAGCGGATACTCGTTCGTGTCGAGCGTATGGAAGAACTGGGGGACTCGATCGATCTTGTCGGCATTGGCGGCATACTCCGGGGCGAAGGCGCCGAACTCCCAGTCTCCCCCCACCAAGCAGTTAATTGTGCGCCAGGAGGTTGATGAGCTTGGTGGGTCAACCAGCCACCACTTCACGCGGGGCTCCACCGTGAAGGTCCCCGAATCCCTCTAGCGCATAGAGTATCGAAGACGGAAGAAATGCAGGAACTCCGCCCACGTCGGTTGGTCCATTCTGCTCACCCGGAAGATATTGAACATGGCAACGAGCGTGTGGGTGAGCGTGGGCCCGCATTGGCCGAGAGAGATCCTCAGAAGCGCCAGCATGTACTGAAAGAACGGATGCAATGACAGCTTGATCCCAGCCTTCAGGTGGAATTCGCTCAGGCAGACGTGGCCGAGGGGAGGGCGGGTGAACGTGTCGCCCTTGCCAGGGATCCTCAGCCTCACCGAGCTCGGGATGTGGTAGTCGCGCGCCCACTCGCCATCTCCTTTACGGACGGCGCATGCTCGGGCTCCTGTACCAGCGTCCCATCTGGCAGCACCCAGTGTACGCGGCCGCCTTCCGCTAACTGGGGAACGGACGACTCCTGCTGCACGTCCTTCTCGCCCCACGGCCCAGATGTGGACGAAGACCCGCCCGACGACCTCGACGAACTCCCTAACCTTGCGGCAGCGAGCGCTTGTTCGGGATCCATTGGCTGCACCACAGGAGAATTGTTAGGGATGTATCGCAGAGGCGTCACACTCATCACGGATTCAAACGAGGATGTACTCGACCCGCTCGTATCTGAACCACAACTAACCCACCCCGCCCCCGGTACGTATATGCGCTCACGCGATTGTCCGCTCGATATCTCTATTGGCTCTATCTCCTAGACACACGCACGCGAAACCCACACTTAGCAAAAAAAAAACTACCAGAAACACCAAAAACCCAGAAAATCTACCCCAAACAAGATCAAAACCAAGCACTCCTCAAGAACACGCCTTGTTCTTGAGACGCCAACCCACAAAAAAAACAAAAAAAATCCAGAAACAGTGAAGGACGAAATGGAAAAGCAACCGGAAAACACAGAAACAGAACGAAAAACACCAAAACAAGTTCAAGGGCCTCACTAAGTTGAAGATTACGGCTGAAAGAAGACGTCGACGTTAAACTCCGGCAAGAAACAACAAACAGAGGAACAAAATGAGCAATGCGCAGAGTAAAATTTTTTGCAGAGTTTCAGTAAAAGTCAAAAGCGATGAAGAAGACGACACTAGAGGCCCTATTTATACTGATCACGCGGAACACACCATCAAACGCCAGCCGTTCATTTTCGCGTGTCAACCGTCAGATGATGACACGTGGCCCCGAGGCGGTTTACTTACTCACCTAAGTAACCACGCTAACCTTTCAGCTTTCCGCCTCATTTTCAAAACCCTAGCACGGTCTCCCACCTCTCGCCACGTGTCACCCATGCCACACCCCATGCTCCCACGCGCCTGACGCCTGACCTTCGAGCAGTTACTACGTCATCAGCATTTAATGCCCAGGGCACGCCAGCATTAATTACGACGGCTAGCATTTATTACACAATGGTTCCCAAGAAGAAGTCAAAAGGAATGTCACCTCAAGCACCTCGTCAAACAGAATCACTCCACCCAAGGCATGACAACACACGTCACGTCTCCCGCCATTCGGACTGGCGCACGAACCACCCGCACGATCAATGAAGAAATCACACATCCACGGGAAGGGGGCACCTCCCCTCCGTGCGCGTTACGGTAAACGATCGAATCGCCAGATTAGGCGGCACGGGCATGGGGTCCGTCCCCTCCTTGCGCGCGCTAAGACTGATGGGCGACACGGGCGTGGGGCACCTCCCCTTCGTGTGCGTAACGTTAACGATCGAATAACCGGATTAGGCGGCACGGGCATGGGGTCCGTCCCCTCCTTGCGCGCGCTAAGACTGATGGGCGGCACGGGCGTGGGGCATCTCCCCTCCGTGTGCGTAACGTTAACGATCGAATCACCAGATTAGGCGGCACGGGCATGGGGTCCGTCCCCTCCTTGCGCGCGCTAAGACCGATGGGCGGCACGGGCGTGGGGCACCTCCCCTCCGTGTGTGTAACGTTAACGATCGAATCGCCGGATTAGGCAGCACGAGCATGGGATCCGTCCCCTCCTTGCGCGCGCTAAGACCGATGAGCGGCACGGGCATGCGGTCCGTCCCTCCATGAGCGCTGCAACAAACGTATGCAACGGCATCCCAACATTGGCGTTACGATTATGAGCAACAAATGTACGCAACGGCATCCCAACGTTGGCGTTACGATTATGAGCAACAAACGTACGCAACGGCATCCCAACGTTGGCGTTACGATTATGAGCAACAAACGAAAACTCCACGGGCGCGCGGCTCCAAATAGCAAGATTCGTATGGCGGCCGGGCCCAGAATACAGGACCGCACGAACAGGTACACGATCGGACGCACAGGTACCCACTCCGTCATGCGAGCCCTTCCTTGACCGGAGAGTTGGGGGACTTGGGAGTTACAGGATCACGTCACTGCTCAATCGGATAAGTATTCTGTTTAATCGCACGAACCCTTTTTCATCTCCCCAGTCAAGAAAGGTCTATTTGACTTGGGGACTTGGGGGACTTGTTAGTATAGCATCATTAGTTGTCCGATTAAATATACTTATCCACTTAAGCAGGTAATCAACACCTACCCGACCACCCTAAAGACCACCAGGAAAGCTACAACTCCACTCACAAGACCGACCCCATCCGAGCGCTCACGCGCCCGACAGGCGCACATCCGAATGTGCGGATCACACAACAGAAGAAGGAGTCCAGTCCCACATCGAGGAACACAAGCCAACAACAAACTCAAACCACCTATATATGAAAGGTATTTATTACAGGTAGAGGGATCATAACAACACGCTCGATCTGAATCCAAGCATTAAACACTCCAACCTACTTCTTCGCACGTTCAGTTGACTGTTATATCCAATACATCTTCTAACTTAGGCATCAGAGCGTTGAAGGCAGGCCACCCATGTCTCGACCATCTGACTGTCTGTTTGTCGTTGTATTCTTCTAACAGCCGAACCCGAACACGCATACCCGAACACCCGAAGACCCGAAGAGAGGAGAAGCGCCCGACCATCCGAACAGCCCGAGCGTTCGGACGAGGAAGGGAAGAAGAGCTCGTACTTGCTTCCGCTAGATTACGTCTCGTGTAATCCGGTAGAAACACTTGTTATTGCTTACCTTCTTCAAATATTGCAATTTGTATTTTAAAACCGTTTATTGACATTCTGGAAATTATCTACAAAAAAGTTTTATTTGTAAATAGATTGATGTCTCAAAGGCTAATTGAATCGAAACTTCATGATAGAAACATCTCTTTGTCATTTTTATTCGATGATAGCCTTGTTCCAAAGGAGCTATATGTCACATTTATTTATTTCATCTTTAACCGTTAGGTTTTACATATTTGACATTCTCATATCGAAACTTAATGTATCCAATGTATCTCACTTGTTGGTTTAAGTTTAATGTAAGTGTTATAACAAGTTATAACATTCATGAGCAACATGAGCATTGGAGTTGGCCCGCAAGATAAAATCTATGTGATTGGAAGATTAATTAAGCATCAAACAAACATTGCCCCAAGCCTCGTTATTCGAACCCTTTCCATCTCTTCGGCAAATTAGGCTTTGAATTTTGAGCACCGAAAACAAACTCATCTGACCTATTATGGAATTCGACCACTGCAAACTCGTTGTAATTCACAAAGGCGCACCTATCTCAAAACAAAAGCTTCATATCCAATGCTTTGCTAATGACAAAATAATATGGCACAAAGGTCAAATTCCAAATGCCTAGATTGCTTAGATTAAGAAAGATTCTAATAAGTTGGAAATTATTGGGCATGGCAAGTCTCAAACTAGCTAGGTCGTTAATCAAAGCTGCTTTTGTTTGTTTTGGGGTCCATCATCATATGATAATCGATCATAATTAAGTTCACAACCCTACAAAACCTTCATGTTAATTACTCCGTAATTCATATACAAATTAAGAAGCCCTAGCCTTTTTACAGTACTGTAAATTAAGCATTTGACACCATGCATATATAAACCCCAGAACACTAGAAATTTTAGAATAGATCAACAACTGTCAACCGTTGATATATCATATATATGTGGTGTATCACGTGTATAATTGTTCTTAAAGTAAGTTTTCGGTTATATATTACAGGCCATATATACATGCATGTTTTTAAACTTCAATTAAAAAAGCTACTTGCCAGAGCCTTAGAGGAGGATTTTGTTTTACCCAGTATATACTAGGTATTGAATTCTCACCCACCTAAAACCAGTACCAGAAGCTCCTTCTTTTTCAATCTTTCACGTGAAAATTTTCAAATGTTGGATTCGGTATGTGGGGGATGATGATTCATGTTGAAATTGGTTTCATGCACCTACCAAAAGAGAGAAGAATCAATTCATTCACTGCTTCCTTTAACACTTATTCATCACGAGTCTCTGACCTTTTCGATCTCTAGCTAGCTTTCTTCTAACTGTATTGGCATCGGCAAAATTCAATCTTAAGGGACCTTCTAAGTTGTAGCCTGCTTTACGGCCGGCTGCAATAAGTCAATTTGACACTAACAATGGCAGCCATATTTCATTAGCTATGAGACTTGTTTTGGCTATATAATTATCTATGAACTACTGTATACGTATTTCATTGGTATCTATATATGTCACTGTCATGGAGAGCTTCCTCATAGATTTATCATTATTCACCCACCATTTTCACCTAATTAATGTTGTGCTGAACTAGTTATTCAATAGGTTTCTCTTATATGCATGCATAGGTGAATGAGTAGGTTGGCCACCTAATATCCATTGCACGAAGAATTTTGTTCGATTGATGATATTATTTCAACAAACATAAACCACAGTTGCTCTTCTTCTTTTTCAAGACGGAAGATGCCAATGTTTATAATTTTCGATCAGCAAGTACTAAAATAATGATCTCCCTAAAATAATGACCTCCATCCCTAAAGATGATAATAGGACATATTGAGTACACACTATTCATGCTAACTTGTAGTGTGTAAAACATGTAAAACCTAGGTTGCACGGAAACTTGACAAATGTCACGTTTCGCGCTTTTGAACCGGAATTTTTGTGAAAGCGCACATAGAAGCACGCTCCCAGAAAAATGTGCTTTGACAGCGCGATGGAATCGCACGATTATGATATGGAAGCGTCATAACTACATATAATTAAGAAAGAAGTGTTAGGGTATTAATGTCTCATTAACCAACCAATTAAAAGTAGAAGGGTTTTTCAATAGTTAACAAATTCACATCTTCCTCCAAACTAAATGTATTCATTATTCTTATAAAAAAAATGTATTCATTATCCATCATCACATCTTCCTCATAACTAGTTCACTATGCTTGCCATCCAAAACGTACCCACTTCCAAAATAATTTAAAAAAAAAATATTTTTGTGTTTCCATACACTTCGCTTTCACGTATCCGTATCCGATTTCATGCAACCTAATATAAAACTCTAAATGGGAGTGAATTACAAACTATTTGTTCACATACACTATTTATCCAAGTCATACACATTTATATTTTGCAGACTACAAAATAAATAAGTTAAAGTGCATCTTAAATATATATATAACAACACACAAGTATGCATGATATTTGACACAGTTCACAATCTATTTAAATATTCTCATACACTATTTATATATTTAAGTCTAAAGCGGTTGAAATCGTGACAAGGTCATGCACTACTTTTTTGTTGCTACATCAATTCAAGGGTGCACAGCCTAGATGATGACAAGCGGTCTGCGCTACTTTTCTGTTGCTACATCAAAGGTATACAACCTGCATCCATATCATATCGCACTCAAGTATATATCCACATTTTATATCTTAAGTCCAAACAAAAAATGGGTAAGTCCGACGAAGATAACAGAAAGAAAAAAATCACCCTCCAAAAGTGTCCCTTCAATTCATATGATCGCTTTCCAAAAGTGTAACGACAATACAAATTATGAGCCTTGATGATCAGTTTCTCAACAATTTCTATAACTCAATTTTTTGATATAATCTTTTACTAAGCTCGAAAATCGTAGCTAGACCTGAAATAAGTCGTAACTTTATCAAAGTTTTACCCGCCTATAGTTCCACATAGAACAAATGTTTCAAACAAACACATCTATACAAAAATGAGAAAAATAAATAAATTGGAACAATCACCTTGGCGTCAGGTATTGAAACAATGTATGTTTGTCAACTAAAAGAGCAACAAAATCAACTCTATGATCGATGAGTTGCTTGAAATCTAGGAAGTCACCCTCTTAAGAAATCAACCCAATTTTATTCAAATTTGAACCCCTCGAGAACAAAAAAAATAGAACGACAGCCGAGACGTTATCAAAGTCTTCCACGTGGCAAGATCAACGGCTTAGTGGGCTTACCTCTTCCTATTCCCTTCCCACCAAAGGGAAACACCCAACTGATCCACTTTCAAAAATCTCACCCGCAAACTTTGCAATTCCATAAAATCCAAAACCAAAATCAAAAGCACAAAATTTGCAATTCTACATGCACATCGAAACCCCACAATATCTTTGATACCCAAATATTAGCTTCCATTTCTCATCTCTTTGCATTTCTTGGTTAACAACAATGAGACAAGACTCGGACCTGAAATCCCATTTGGTGACTGAGATTTGCTCCATTTCCAAATGCTCCATCGCTTGCTCTCATAGGCATCATGGTTGTAGCACCACCACCACTTTCATCGATTGGTATCGTCTTCTTGGGGTACGTTTCTTATATTTCAGGATGTCAAAATATCCATTCTTGGTTTTCTTTTTTTCTTTTTTTTTCCTTCATCGAAATTTAAGGTTTTTACATTTCTGGAAAACCTATAGGTGGAAGAAACAGCTGGGATTGATGTTGTGAGAAAGAGATACCATGAACTTGGTACGTTCAAGAATCGGCATTTGCATTTTCCAAATTCTTCAAGTTATTAATATGGCTTGTTTTGGTAATGTAATGGTGTAAATTAGGATCTTTGGTTTGTGTGTGCAGCTTTACAACTTCACCCAGATAAGAACAAGCATCCCAAGGCTGAAATGGCCTTCAAGCTTGTCTCAGAGGTTAGAATTGCTCTCTATCTTCCACATTCCACCTTGTGAAATTATTTGATTTTGGGTACAAGTTAACAAGAGAATCTAAGGAGCCTATGTACATAAAAGACTCAGTTGCCACATTTATGTACAGGACAAATTTCAATTTTGTTTTGATAGTATATACGCCTCATCTTAAATGGGTGCATACGTTTGGTGAGAATATGCAGACCCTTCAATTTTCCTGACATAATGGACCAAGCAGCATCTATGGTGTGTCTGCATTCATATGCATTGTACTCACATTATGATTATTTGTGGTGATTACACTATTGCAGGCATATTCGTGTCTCTCTGATAATGCAAAGAGAAGAGATTTTGACTTGGACAGATGGAGGAAGTTCTGCTTAAAATGTGGTACAATCCCTTACACAACTTACAGAACTCCAAGCAATGCCAAGGCTTATAGTCACATAAGCCGGTCTACGTCTAGTAAACTTGTCAAGGGTTTGAAGGATTTAAGAAACCGGTTTAGAGAAGAGGCGAGAGTGATTGAAAACTGCTTGAGGACTAACAATGCAGCATGGAGAGACGAATCCTCACTCTTCAGTCCACCATCACATGTGGTTCTGAGCGATTCTATTCCTAGGCCGAGCAGGGAAACCCCCATATTCAACCCATCAGATCATTTGGTTCAAGGCTATCCTCATCTCAGGACTCGAATTTACGAGAAAGATAAATCTGGGAACATTTGGTGCTTGGGAACAGGGAATATGGTGCATTATGATCAAGGAAGGGCTAGAACTACTTATGACTCTCCGGTGTTTGAGGTCAGATCAGAAAGGGGAATACTCAAGAGCAGATCTACTCGTGTTCGTTCATAGCATATAAAATAGATTTGTTTCATTCAGTTGAAAAGAAAACATTCTTCAATTTGAGAGTAGTTTCATTTTGTTGTTTTAGTTTTTCTTCCTGCATTGCCATATGATCATGTCTTCAATTTAGACATTGATTGGCATAGTCATGCTTGGATTTCGAGTATATATCCACAATCGTGGAATTCCTGATACAGTCGGGGGAAGTATTAATTGTACAGATTTCACTTCAGTTTCAAGCATCAGAATTTAGCAACATTTCAGTGTCAGAATTTATTTATTTTAATTTTTTGAAAGTATCACTGTCAGAACTTGGCTGGAAACCAAACAGAGGAATACTAAAACAAAATTATAAATAAGCACCAGAACTGTTTCTTGTTAACCAAAATGATGTGTAACAGTATGCATCAACTTTGTTTAGTTACCCCTAACTCATACAAAATTGAACTCTGCCTTTAACTCTGCATTCAGTTTAAAACTTGGTCAAGTGGTGATTGGTGTCGCATTTTGACAGCATGCTGGTACGATCCTTATTGATATTTCCTTTATTCATTTTTGCCACTGACTGCTCTTGTCTCAGGGATTTTGAGAGTACCGGCATCTATCAACGGTTGCAACTCTTTCTTCGCCGGCACATATACCTTCGAGTCTTTAGATTCCAAGAATGCAGAAATTACCCTACAGCTGCAATCACAGAACAGCAAATTAAGTACGAGAAAATATTGGCACCTATATTTGGAAAGAAATAAGAACTAGTAAGATGAGGAGGCTTACCTGTGACCTAGGGCCCACGATTCACATTTCCCTTTCAGTGCTTTGTTCCATAGAGTGGAGGTGAAGGCAGGGCAATCCAAAATTAGTCTTCTAATGGTCCGACTAGAATGGAAATTTTCAAGGAGGTGTTCCTCTCCAGATTCTTCAGATTTAGGCTCTGCAACAAGAGTAGCTATAGCTTCATACAGTTCATTCAACTTTTCATCCAAAGTTGGGTGGAGAATGCCATCAGCACCCCCAGTTGCAATCTGCGTGCATTAAAAGGTTAAAACTACATTGAATTGATGCCAAGTGTTTCTGAAATATTTCCAATGCATATATAACAAACAAATCATAGTGAAACAAAGTAAAATGAGGTAGTCCCTGAGTACCTCATATATGACTTCTTTACCAACATTTGATCTAAGTAACTCCCCTGCACTTGCAATGCATACATCAACTAGCCTCTGCAAGACATAGCAGCATCAAAATCAATATTCTAATCGTCAAAACGTTCAGACTAAATTCTAAACCAAATGCAACATGATTTTGTGATTAATATGGAAGCTAGTAAGCAACAAACCTCAGCAAGCCCACTCTTGACTAACAATTCTTCCCTTCTAACTGAAGGATCTTTTTTGCCACCATCAACTAAGTTGGTCTTCTCATCAGGATCAGTTGTTTCAGTCTCCATCGCTTCAGAAGGGATTTCTGACTCGGCCTATGAAGAGACAGAATGTAAGTACCATGCTAATAAATCACTTGCCTAATATAACTCTATTTTCTACAGTAAGATATAAGATTTACCTTGCTGGATAAAGAAGGGACAGACAAACTGAGAGAAGCCATGTCATAAGGAGTCAGATAGCGTGAACAATTTGGATGAAGTAGCTGTAGTAATGGGCGCCTTCCATTCTGGAAATAAAAATAGAAAGATACAACCAACAGAATCTCTTAGGAGTGTACTATAGTGAGAGCAAGGTGGAACTACCCCACTACAATGTGAGATTGTGTTCAACGAACATATATGAACAATGACTCATCAGTGAAATAAGAACAGATTAGACCAATCGACCATTTTCTTCTTGGATAAAGAATCTTAGAGAATATAAAGTTATAGATGATCATGTCCAGATCATTTTCAGTACCCAGCATTCCAAGGGACACATACCAGAGTATCCTTAGATGTTATAATAAAGTAAGCAGAATGATGAGTGTTCTATCTATCAGAAAAAAGTTGAAGCTGCAGGAAGGGCACAAACCTTATCAAAAACAAGATCCTTTAAATGTTCTTGAAGCTCATTAATGACAACCTGTAATTAGGAGTGTTTAGTTGTTGACAAATCAACATAAATTGATAAACAATGCCAAAAAAATATCACACAATGAACAAACCTTTGTAATTAGCTTTGTGTCATCAACAACAGAGACAAGACAGACAAGCACCTGCAAAGTATACCATTTGTGAAAATTATTAAAGTAGGCTTTGTGTCAATTTGCTCATGATAGAACCAACTGAAACACTACAGGAAAATGCATGGAATAAAAAAAATACACAGTGCTTCTGCTATTAGCAACAGATTAATGTCAGCAAAGAATCCAAAATTCTTACCATACTTCCACATTGATCGACGGCAATTTTATGTATGTGGCCTTTCATTCCTTTGATTATCTTCTTTCTTTCCTAGAAGTAAGTCATGACAATCAAACATCAGTGTAAATCATTAGCATAAATTGCGGTGCTTATATCCTACAAATAAAATTTTCACTTGATCTACTAAAATAAAGAGAAATTTCAATAAACCTTTGCACTTCCATGCTTGACACAAAGCATTCCAACCCTAGATCCATCTCTAGTATGAATCATTCGGACAAGAAGTGGACCTGACAGCTGTTTAATGACATCTGAGGCAGAAAACTTCAACAAAAATGATATTCAGAATGAGATGACAATGATAGGCAAAAGCTTATACCATCGACAAAGGTGACTTCCAAAACAAGCATGTCATATCTTAACATACCTCTTCAGCTATAGTGAGGTACTCTATCAACACCCTATGTAATATAGAGTGGTCGACTATTCCTTTCTCTAAAATTGGTTGAATCACTGAAGTCATGTGCTTCAAGACTGAAGATTTCTGCAGACCTAACTTTGATATCACATCCACTAACCTGAATTTTTATCAATAATCAGGAGAGAGCCACTCTTACATGGAATTCATTGGGAACTACAATTGCCTTGAGAATATTTCAACAGTACTCGCAGAGTTGCAGTGCATATTTATTGGATGTAATACTTTACCTGCCCTCTTTCATCACGACCAAGTCCTTAAACAATTGTAATTCTGTAGAGTATAGTTCCACCAAAAGTCCTTGCTTTTGTGTTGCATTTCCCAATTGGTATGCATGCTCTACGACTGTAACACGATTTACAGAAGAATAACATTATAATCCTTCGGAGTGTAAGAGTGAGAACATATATTGTTGGTTGGGTATGTCTGGTGACATTTATCTCCATGTATTACAGATAAACTCAAACACACCTACAGATCCAACCATGTGACGAAGAAGGGACGCAACATGTCCATGGAGAGACGAGATGAATTCCGCAAGCTGCTGTTTGGAAGCTGCCAATCGAAGAACAGAAAGCAACATTTAGACAATAAACTTTCAGTATATTGACAAGAATACGCTTTTTTACATTGTTTTCCAATTTGAACCATACCATTGTCTAACATCTTTTTCACCAAATGAACACTGTACGCACTGCGTGCAAGGGTAAGGAAATGCGGCTTAAGCTCCTCAAATACTGCATCCTTTTCCGCTTTATACTTTTTCAGATCCTCATTTGCTTTTTTCTTTTTTGCAGCCCTTTCTGCTTTCGAGCAGTACTTAACACAAGTCTAAGGTAAAACAAAACACATAAATGAGGATACTGCAAAAAATAACAAAGATTTGAAGCTTTTGAAAATCAAGAAATGTAGCACAAAAAAGAAATCACCTGCAGAACACGGGAAGAAACATGGGAGCTGGCAATTTCAGGAATTTTCCCTTTCATCTTGTCCAATGCCACCGTCACCAACCTTGCAAAGGTTACCAACAATCCAAGTATATAAATACAGCACACAACGATGAATATCAAAGCAGAAGTTACAAGATAACTTCTCAAAACACATACTTATATCTATCTTCCTTGGAAATATCTCGACTCCTCATCTTCTCCCACAAATGTGCAAGCTCCTACAGAAACAAGAGTCAAAGTATCACCTTTAGTCCATCGCCATATTCTTTATCCAACCAGTGTTAATAAAGTCTGTTCATACTTGATACTAGTTAGATTCGCAGAAGAAGGTTCAAATGAAATGCTTATACATTACACATTTTGGATAATCATAAAACAAAAAACTGAATGAAAACAAACACATACATGCTCTAAATCATAATAACGCTTCCTCTTCTTCTTCCTGGCCTCCGAAACTTCCTGCCATAAAACAACAAAGCCCACATATTCATTCACCATTAAAACTTTACATTCTTTAAAACCGAAAACCAAAAATATGATCAGATAACCACCTTGGCACGAATGCGAAGCTCGCGCTTGGACAACGGCGTCGTTTTCTCGGGGTCGGGGCCAGCCGGTTTGGGACGTTTGAAGGGCTTAGAGGAATCATTGGTGGGCTTTTTTGAGACGGTGAGCTTGGGTTTCTTGTGGGTCTCTGGCTTAGTAGCTGGAACTTGCTTCCTCTTCTTCAGTTTGCCCTTGTCTTGGTCCTTGGCCGCCATTGGAGTGTGTAGAAATGAGCTCGCTCCGACTTGTTGGGTCTTTTTAGCGGTGGTGGTTTTTAGGGTGCTCAAGTTTTTTGTATTCCAAAGGGTTTTTTCAGGGTTTAGAGATGGTTTTGCGGGTCGGATATGGGCTTATTACCCCTCCTCGGCCCATAGTGTATTTTCTGTGATGTTCAATCAATCTACGTTTACCTATCCGTCCTACCGGTTTTTTGTTTTTTTAAGTGACGGTAGAATATGAAGTTGATAAGTTACAATGAGGGATGCCGGTATCCAGCCCGATAAAAAAAATCTTCCAAAAACAACCTACACTATTACAATTCAAACGGGTACCCAACAACATAATTAAAAATGACTAGAAGTAAAACAAATAACTAAAAGCTACGATTAAAGAAATCGGTGGTCTCAGACCCTTTCTAGCTGTGCACTCCAAACTATAATAAAATCAACCGAAATTGCTTCGTTTGTATCTTAGTGAGTGTCGTCGGGTCCATAACCACCTTCTTCTAAGGAGGCTCCAGGTTATGTGTCCATCTGATCCTTCCACTCCCTACCGTGGCCTCTGGTGGAGGAGTCGTTTCACGAGCAGACCGCTTTAGCAAAGATACCTCATCTACGTGGGCCTTCGTTGGGAATCTGTGCTCCGATCTAACATATGAAACTAGAGCCTTTGAGGACACCACCGAACCCAAAAAGGTATCCAAGCAGAGCCGGCCTTAAGGGAGGGCAGGCAGGTGCCCTGCCTAGGGCCCAAACCACTCAAGGGCCCAATTTTTTTCTGTATAAAAAGTAAAAAAAATCTCTTTTGCGTACACTTTGGAAGCCTTCCTCTTTACATTTCTCAACTTCTCCCCCTCTTCAATATTCACACATCCCAATTTTTCAAGTTCTATCATCGATCATAGAGAACATAACTCATATACTCATTATAAATAAATGGAGAAGATGATTCATCTTCCCCATAATCCTTTGATTCTTTTATCAGTCAATCTCCATATAAATAAGGTCAGCAATTCCTCTAAGTTAACCTCACCTCTCAGTCGGTTGCGTGTATGGATTGCAAATGCAGGTACTGTACTGGTACAAAATCAGGTAATTTACGATTTCAGTTTGTTACTCGATCAATTAGTCTCACTATTGTTATATTGTTGTTATAATTTGCACAATTGAGAAATCATTTGTCTTATTTCCTTCAATTTCTTAGAATGATTTTAGCTTACTCGTGAGTCGAAACGAAGATGCCCACCAAGTGTTTGATATAATGCTTATGACTCATATGAAACTCTAACTCATTTTACCTTACTTAAAGGAGAATAACAAGATGATGAAATGTGTTGAGAATGTTCATCTTTTAGGTGCTTTAACTTGAGAAAGTTAGCAATATTTAGTAGAGAAATTATAATTTTATTTGTCTCTTCATTGTTTATTTGTATTCTTGTATATTTGATCTGTTTGCAACCATTATTCTTCATATGAAATTATTATTTTTTATTATCAAGTTGCTAAATAGCTCAGCAAAAAAGTTTATTTAGGGGCACAATATTAAGATATTCATACTAATGTATATTTGAGTTGTTTGCAGCCATTTTTTTTGTCTAAAATTTATTAATTTTTTTCTCATCAAGGGCCCAAGTTAAGTTCTCGCCCCGGGCATTAAATTTTTCAGGACCAGACCTGTATCCAAGGCAACCCCAACCGGCTGTGTGATGCCACCGCTATGTGAACTTGTAACCTGCAAAGAACCAAATAAAATTAGTGGACCCCCTCCCCTTAAACAAAGGGTTGTCCTGCATGTAGGGCACTTGTCCTTGTGTGTTATCCAACACCATCTGTATGTTGTACACGTGGTCAACATGCATGGCCTTGGACTCTATGACCGCCATAGGAAACACCACCTCCTTGGTCACCACCGCCACAGCTATCTGACCTACCGTTTTGTCACGTAGTACTCTTGTTTTTGTTTGGGAATTACGTTTTCATACCTACCTAGATTTTTTTTCTTCAATAAACGCAAAATTTCATTAAGATAAAATCAAGTATAATGAGGGCAATAAAGATTGTCGAAAATAAAAGTACACATAGAATTAATTGGATCATGATAATGATATACTAAAACAAGAATCAGAGTATCTTCATTCGTCGGGTAGATTGGTTTTGGGTCGTGAATCACACAATGACGTGTCAATAGTCGTGTTAAATATAATAGTTGGTCATTCACGGAGAATCCATCTTCACGATGTACATCCTCGGTCGCCAATCACACATCGTGTGCTGTAATAATAACATCTCGGACGGGGCAAAGAAGCCTTGCAACAAATGCATAATTTGAAATAAGCATAATCCAATTTCTAAGAGTCATACCGATATCAGCCGAAATGTGATAGACGAGGTCGCCTGGGTCTCACGCACGAAATTCCCATAAATTAAGATGTTGGATCAGACCTCAGATAGCCTCCAAGGCCCAGATGAAAGTGTAACGATCCAAACATAAATTAGCGACTTAATTTTTAGTCGAGTTAATTATCGAGCTAATCATTATATGATACGTTTATCGAAATTCATCGCGACTAAAAATTAACTTTTTATAGGTTATGATTTTGAATTCAACTTCTTCCTAAAAGTTGTAGAGGGATTTACTGCGAGTTCGTCGATATCTTTATTGCATTTTTTGGAGGCTCGAACTAAGTTCTGCGAATTTTAGAAGTTTTAAGAGTAAGATAATTAAATTGTCAATCAACCATTGGGTAAACTTTGTGAACTGTTTGATCTTGATCATAATCAATCTGGGCCATTCATCTATCAAGGTCTAGTGTTGGATACTCACCAAGTTGGGAGAAAGCCCAACATACTCGACCCGACTCTCTCTCCCTCTCCTCGCTCGCGATTGTGACATCGGCGTCGTCACCGTCGACCGGCAAGCTCCTCTCTGCCGCACCACCCCTTGAAATTGAAGCTTCCCACCTTCTCTACCCATCATAAACCTCAGTTTGGGCATGCCATGATTATCGAGAGAGTATCGACGAGAGATTTTTCGGCGACTTAGTGCTGCCGCCGGCGAACGAGCTCTAACCGGAGTTAGTCGACATAATCATAGGGCTTTTGTAGCCCACCTTTCTTGGAGACGAACATGACCAGTCTTGAGTCATGCCATAGCCTGACGGCGTCGGCTGGTCACCATGAAAATTCGGCAAGGGTTTTAAACTTTCAAGGTAAAATTTGATGATTTTTTGCATGTTTTTTACCTTGAGTGGTACTGCAATGTTGTTAGGTTGGTTGTGATGAACGTTTTGGTTTGTAGATTGAAGGAATCTAGGTCGATCGGTTCTGGTCGCCGCCTGTGGTGGCGCGTGGGGTCTAGAGACTAGGAAACTTGATTCTTCATGGGAAGTTTTCTATGCTTTTTCGTAATCATTTTTGTGTCGTTCAATTGTTTTTGTAACATTTCATCTCATTTTCAGGAGTAAGTCGACTTGACACCTTCAGCACAGCTGATCGTCGTGTGTTGAGTCGAAGCTCACTTATATGGAGTCAGAGCGGTACATTATGATGACCGAAATCAATTTTATAATTTTTCGGGTATGAGGACGACGGTAGTTAGTTATCGAAAATGAACGTGAGTTTCCGTTTAATGTGTTGACTCAGATTTCTCTATTTTACGTTAGTTGCACGCTTAGAACTGGTATTAATTGAGTAAGATCTTAGGAACACTGGGTAGGACTTTTGAGTTAGTGGATCAACAAGCTAGCTATTTACTGGCAATCCAGGTGAGTGGACATTTATTTTTCACTGTCTTTAGCGAGTCTAATTTATGTTCATGATTTATTTTACTATTATATATATGTATGTATATATATAAACTACGATATGTTTATGTTCATGCACGGAGGCACTATGATATGATTTTACGTTTTTATACACGTTATGTCTATGTATGTTGCATCGATGCATTTGGCGTATCGGCTGATTACCAAGATGCTCCGGGAAGGTCATGACAAACACCTGACCTGTGATTACGTTGTCCACGCCTCCACACACACTTAGGTATATATGTTTTACTTTGACTCACTATGGTTTTACTATACGATTTCAGTGAAAGACATAAAGTATATTTGATTTCTTACGAATCTATTTTCGTCCACTCACTCTAACAATTTTTTTTATGTCTTTCTTTGGGTCCTTCGATTTCCAATTCCCAGGTTGCAGAGTCTCTGCTGAGGTCGGGCGTATATGCAGATCGAGGCATATTAGTATCCGCTGTATCATCCAGGGTTAGACATGGAATTGTCTCGACAAATGTTGACCATGATGGATATATGTTATTAGCAAGGTAGTATCCCATAGTATAAGGTTTACCATTCATTTCATAAGTGGCAATAGCTTTGCCTTCACAGAGATTTGCAAATGTAGGCGAATGCTCCAAGACATTAATGTCATTGTGAGAACCAGATAATCTAAAGAAAGCATGCCATATCAATAGATCTTTTGAAGCAACAACTTCAAGAATCAATGAAGATTTACGATCATCTCCACGAGAATAGACTCCTTTCCACGCAACTGGATTATTTTTCCAATCCTAATGCATACAATCAATGCTACCAAGCATTCCTGGAAACACGCGACTCTCACTAATAGCCTATAATCTTGTAATATCAACTGAGTCCTGTCTTCTTAAGTATTCGCTACCAAAGACATCAATGATCGCTTGGAAAAACTTTCCCAGTAATTCAAGTGCAGTAGCTTTAGCGATTCTGATATATTCATCCACAACATCTGTCGAGTATCCATAAGCAAACATTCTCATAGCAGCAGTGTATTTTTTAAGACTTGAAAACTCAGATGTTCTGCTACATCCCGTTTTTGAACAAAATAATCATCATGGGCTTCTACTGCATTCGCGATCTTAAGAAAAAGTGGCTCGGGCATACGAAACCTCCTCCGAAATACAACTTCGTTGTTCACAGGAATTTCAGCAAAATTATCATTATATAATATTTCCTGAAATTGGAGACGATCTCTAGGGCCATAGACACGACCGGGAACATAACCCCAACATTTCCTTATTGAGTTCTCTGGCTCTTCTTGGAGAGCAATGATTTCTAGATTCAGTAACTCATCCTCGGATGAGGAATTAGCAATATCCCAAAAGACAGAATCTGATGAAGAATCGAAAAAATTTGACTCCATGCTAGTACGTAAAGCTATGGCTACAGATTTATATAAGCACTATGTTATCATCTATCCAAATCAATTTCTAAAATTTCCAATTGTAAATGATAAGAATCGAAGAAACTAACCTGAGAAGTGGTTACAGGTCCCAAATCGAATTTGTTGCTACATATTTAGTTCAACTCGTCAAGTTTCGAGGAAGAAGAAGCCTTCAAAGCGGTAGAAGAAGATGGAGGTAGTTTGATTAAAGGGTCGGCTTTTGATAGTGATGGCGAAGAGCATGTGCAGGTTTCAATAGAACCCATTTTTTTGGGTTTCTCTATTCAAATGATGAAGACGAAGGGAGAAGAAGAGAAAGAAGATGATTTGAAGGGGAGAGGATTTGAAAGAAGCTGTCAAATTTGACAGATTTTTTTGGATGAATTATCCACCTGTTTTTGACATCACCATTTGGAGACTTTCAAATTTTATTTTTTTCTGTCAAAGTTTCCCTAGATGGTTGATTACGATTTTGGCCAAACCATTAGACTTGGCTCAATGAGTGTAGTTCTTCTGCTTTTTTGTTCTCATAAAAAGTTTCCAATTATAGTAATATTGAGGTCATCCTCTTTTTCCGTAGTGCTGCTAATTAGTTCGGTTTCCAATGGATTGCGAGAAGGGCGCCCAGAGCCATACGCTACACCATACTGAGAAGGGATTGACACCTGCAACTGATAACTCGATTACAGAACTCCCAAGTTTGTCATTTGGCTCTGAAGGTGGTCTTGGTGGTCTTCACGTTTCACAGCGGTGAAATTGATAGTGCTAAAATGTAGAACGGAGATGTTGCTGATGGAAGGGGTTGTTTTTTGTGTATAAAATTATATTTGTATGGAGTATTGTAGCTTATGTTAGAATGGTTGTTTGTGGATTGTCGTGGGCAGCATTGCTGGATGCTTTATTTTTTATTTTTTAAAGAGTTGCTGGATGGTTTTTATATGTGGTTTTCAAGTAGGCATTATGTTTACCCTATTTCCTTCAAGTAGAGGTTATGTTACCCTGTTATGGTAGTTATGCTTGAAAGTATTCTGTCGTTGTTGCGAAACTTACTCGAACTAAATTTGGTTTCAAGCTTTATTATTTCAAAATCTAGAGTAATAGAGAATGGAAGGTGTTATTCTATTAGTCGGTGATTAAAGGCACTAAGGAAGACCTTGATTATGATAAAAAGTGTAAGTGACTTGAATAAAAAAATAAACTTTTAAATGACCTTGTGGGCAATGTTCTATAAATACAAATATTATCATATTTATTTATAAACAACTTCAATCCTCTGGGTGCTCGGGTTTGGACATATTTTTTATTTTACCCTTTCAAATTTAGGAGAGAGAGAGAGAGGTCAAAGTCATTCCAGGTGCAGATGTTGTTGTTGATCTTTATCCGTTGTAGTAGCTCCGATGTGGTTGCCGTCGGGGTAGGTCGTTGAATTTGGGGTTTCGACCAGTGTCAAACTCGACTGCGAATAGAGGCCTGACGGAGGTGACGATGGCTTTAGAGAAGAGGCCGAAGTACAGGCTGGCAAGGACGTTGTGGGAAGCGGTAGAGTTGGAAAGGATGATGCTCGAAGCGATTCGGGGAAGAACAAAGACCAGGAGGTCGAAAATGAGGTGAGGGCAGTCAACATGTTACTATTACAAAATGATTAAAAGAATGGAGCTAGTGATTTTGGACACATTAAAATGGCGGATGAGATCAATAACCCGTATCTTAATTCTGTTGTCACGAATTTGGCTATATGCATCTCCAAATTCTGCAAGATGCCCAGAGTACTATCAATGATTTATCCGGTAATATATAGACGTAAAATGTTGTGTATTACTATAAATAACCCGTATCTTAATTAAGAGTAACCCGCATTACTCTGCTCAGATTTCCGACGCATAAAATTATTAAAAGCTTTGAGCTTAACCTCATTCCTTACTGGCATCACTGTTTTTATCATAGGAGTGGACTTGGGAAAAATCTCCACAATGATCCGGCACAGTCTTTACAATTTAGTTGTCCCTTTTAAACCTAGATCTTGGGATCTCCAGTCAACTAGGTTAGGTGTCCACTATAAAGGCTTTAATTCATGGGCTTTAGTCTCATTCCCCTCGGTGATTTATCAACAAAGTCTTTGTTTAACCCTTTGGTTAACAGATCCGCTTGTTATCTTTTGTGTCTTCGACGAATATGTCTTGACTTACCATTGTACATATTGCTTTGTGCCCTGCCAATAGCAGATTGATTATCGCAATGTATGAAAATTGCAGGCACATGTTTCATCCATTTTGTAATATCCTCTATGAATTGGCGTACCCATTCTCCCTCTTTCCCACATCTGTCTAGCGCAACAAACTCAGATTCCATTGTGGATCTTGTTATAATGGTTTATTTTGAGGATTTCCAAGATACTGCTACACCCCCTAGTGTGAATACATTTCCACTAGTAGACTTTGAGTCTTTCATGTCAGAAATCTAGTTTGCATTGTTGTATCCTTGTAGGATAGCTGGATATCTGGTATACTGCAGCCCATAGGTACGAGTATACCTTAAGTACTTGAGTACTCTTGCAATTGCTTGCCAATACATTCCTCCAGGATTACTCGTGTACCTCGTTAGCATGTTCACAGCGTAAGCCAAGTCTGGCCTTATACAACTTGTTAAGTACATTAGGCTTCCAATGACTCTAGAGTATTCTAATTGAGAAACACTCTCATTTATTCTTTGAAAGTTAAAGAGTAATGTCAATCGGAGTTCTGACAACTCCAGAATTTTCCTTGTCAAATTTACCAAGGATATTATCCACATAGTAGGTCTGATTTAGTATCAGCCCTTCTGATGTCCTTGTGATTTTGATCCCTAGGATCACATCAACAATTCCCACGTCTTTCATGTCAAATCTAGAATTTAACATGTCCTTAGTGGATTTGATCATCTTATCATTACTTCCAACAATGAGCATGCCATTGACATAAAGACATACAATGACATATCCACTCTCTGTTTCTTTGGTATACACACACTTGACACATTCATTGATTTTATAACCATTCGTGACCATGATGTTGTCAAACTTTGCATGTCACTACTTTGGTGTTTGTTTCAAGTCATACAATGACTTCATCAATTTACACACTTTTCCTTTTTGATCAGGAGCAGAAAAACCCTCAGGTTGTTCCATATAGATTTCCTCATCTATATCTCCATTCAAGAAAGCGGTTTTTACATCCATTTGATGTACCTCAAGATTGCGCAAGGCAGCAATGGCTAATACCATTTTGATGGAAGTTATTCTCGTCACTGGAGAGTAAGTGTCGAAACAATCCTGACCTTCCTTTTGTCTATATTCTTTAATCACAAGTCTTGCCTTGTATTTGTCTATAGACCCATCTGCTTTCATTTTCTTTTTGAAAATCCACTTGAAACTTAAAGGCTTACAACTCGGTGGAAGATCAATCAGTTCTCAAGTGTGATTCTGCAGAATAGAATCAATTTCACGTTTGATAGCTTCTTTCCACATAGGACCATCTGTGGAATTCACAGCCTCTTTAAAGGTTTTAGGTTCACCTTCAAGCATGCACGTCATAAAATCTGGACCAAAGAATTTTTCAATTCTTGCTCTCTTACTTCAACTCGGTTTTACCTCATACTCAATTTCTTAGTCCTAGCCATCTTCCGTAATAGATTCATATGTTCGTTTAAAAGAACTTGCTTCTTCTTTGGACTTGTATGGAAATATAGTTTCAAAGAAGTATGCATTCCTAGATTCCATTGTTGTATTTTTATGTATATCAGAGATTTTGATTTATGCACTTGGAACCGATAAGCGGAACTATTCTCTGCATACCCAATAAAAATACTGTCAATCATTTTTGGCCCACTTTTAACTTTTTTAGGTTTAGGTACTGCCACAATAGCCAGACATCCCCACACTCGCAAGTAATTGTAGGATGACTTTCTCCCTTTCCATAATTCGTATGGAGTTTTTATTTCTTTCTTTTTGGGTATCTTATTTAAAAGATAATTATCCGATAAAATGGCATCTCCCCACATGCTTGGTGGCAGATCAAAACTCAACAACATTGCACTCATCATATCTTTTAAGGTACAATTTTTCGTTCAGCCACACTATTAGATTTTGGTGAATAAGGTGTTGTTGTTTCATGTATGATCTCATGCTAAGCACAGAAGTCGGCAAACGGGGATTCATACTCACCTCCTCGGTCACTTCTTATGACCTTTATTGTTTTATTGAGTTGATTGTCAACCTCATTTTTATAGAGAATGAATTTATCTATAGCCTCATCTTTGCTTTTCATGAGGTACATATACCAATATTTCATGATATCATCAATAAAAGTGATAAAGTACTTATTATCACTTTTTATTTGTGTTGCCTTTAAATCACATATGTCACTGTGGATAAACTCAAGGGGTTTAGTATTTCTTTCAACGCTTTTGAAACATGTTTTTGTCAGTTTTGCCTCTACATAAGTTTTACACTTAAGTTTATGATCAATTTGGAATGTTGGTAAGTGCTCAATGTTAATTAGTCTTCGCAAAGTATCATAACTAACATGTCATAGTCTACCATGTCATAAATTGGAAGACTCAAGCATATAAATGGAAGAGCTAGCTTTATTCATTTTCTTGAATATAGTCATTACATTTAGTTTGAACATACCACCACTCATATAGTCCTTACCCACATACATTCCACTTTTAGACAAAAGAACCTTGTCAGACTCAAACACTAGGTGAAACCCATGAGTGTTCATCAGAGCACCAGACACAAGGTTCTTACAGATCTCACGAACATACAAAACATTATTCAGAGTCAGTTCCTTTCCAGAGGTCATCTTCAGCACGACATTTCCTTCACCCTTGACTTCAGAGGTAGCAGAGTTCCTCATATACATCATCTCACAATTCTCAGATGCCTTGAAAGTAGAGAACATCTTCTTGTCAGCACACATATGACGAGTGGCACTAGTGACGATCCACCACTCATTTGGGTTTGAGCCCACCATGTTTACCTCAAAAACCACAACATAGAGGTTGACGTTAGACACATCCCTAGTGACTTCTTCATGCAAGTTGGCTTCCTTATTCTTCTTTTTCTTGGCCAGCTTATACTCGAAGGATTTGCGACCAGTTTTGTCATAATTGAAGCACTTGCCTTTAAACTTTTGCTTCTTGCCAATGCTTCCCTTTGGTCCCAGCTTTGACCATTGATTCTTGTTCTTCTTGGTCTTTGAACTTTGACCATGCTCCTCTACATTAGCCTTGGCAGAGTAGTTGTTGTTGACCCAGCTCTTCTTCTTAGATCCTCGATTGTCTTCTTCAATGCAAAACCTAACAATCAGATCACCCATACTCATTTCCACTACCACATTTTTTAGTATTGCCGGCGATTTTAAATCGCCGGCAATAGTTTTTCAAGTATTGCAGGCGATTTTTCCCCAAAAAATCGCCGGCAATACTTGAAAAACTTAAATCGCCGGCAATACTAAAAAATGTGGTAGTGTTCCTTTTTCTTGTGCTTTAGGTAAATCTTGAATTCCTTCTATGCATGTGGCAATTTTTTAATGACACATACAACTTGGAAGTTTTCTCCTAGAAGCATCCCTTCAGCATGAATCTCATGCAAGATCAATAGAATCTCTTAGACTTAGTTGACCACAGTCTTGTTGTCCACCATTTTATAGTCAAGGAAACGGCCAATAATGAATTTCTTGGCGCTAGCATCCTCAATCTTATACTTCTTTTTCAGATATTCTTATATCTCTTTGGCGGTCCTTATGTTAAGTTAAACATTATATAGGACATCCGATAATCCATTCATGATGTAGTCCTTGCATAGATAGTCAAAGCTATGCCATGCATTCATAGCCGCAACTGCTTGCTCATCATCAGTTTCACTTTCCTTGAACAGAGGTGTAACGACCCAAACTTTGAGTCATGTGATTATCGGCATGAATCGTGTTTATCGCGAGTTGGTTGTACATTTGGATTTGTTAACGACTAATCTATCGGGTAAGAATTTGGTTTGAGTTCCTTTGCGAAAACTGTTGAGGATTTGATTTTGAACTCGTAGGAGGTTTCTGAGGATTTTTCGGGTAATCGGAGAATATAAAATGAATATTTAAAATTATCGTCGAGTTAGTCGTACTTATCCAATTGTATTGGAGTTATCCGAGTCGTGGGTTTGGTCAGTTCGCGACGTATAAATATCAAATAGTCGTAAAAGTTGGAAAATCACATATTTGGGCCGTTTAACCAACTTTGACAAGTTTGATCCGTGTTGACTTCGGTTGACCAGAGCTCCACCGTACCCGTTTTGGTTCGCCGTCGAACCCGACGATTCCGGCCACCTCTGGCCATGTTCTTGGTATGGTTAGAAATCTCTTGTGATTTCCTATTGATTCATGTATTCATTTGTGAGAATTGGTTGTGTTTTGAGAGAGTTCGAATTCGATGAAGTTTGGGATTTTCGCCGGAATCGGGTGGCGATTTCCAGAGAGATTTGGCGTCGCGGGTGTGGGGGGTTAGGTTTCTCTCAAACCCTTGATGCTTTCTGGGTATTCAATTTGGGACAAGGTTGGGGTTTTAGGGGTGCAGTGGTAGTGACCGGAGAGGGAGAATTCAGCAAGATTTTCGAGCCAATTTCCGGCCACGGTGGTGGTTGGATGGAGATGTGGTTTTGGGGGTTTGGTTGGGCTTGAGGAGAGGATCATTTTGATGTATGGCTCGTTGGGGAATGTCACCGTTGGCGCCGCGCCGCCGCCGGCAATGGTCTACAGCGGAGCTCTAGCGAAGGTCTATTTTTTGGGGTTTTCAGGGATTTTTATATTTTTTTGCTCGTAATCGCGCCCTGATCGTTGTCGTGAGGTTTTCGAGTTGAATTGAGTGTTTTAATTTGGGATGAGAGATGTTTGGGTATATTTTGGAAATTTTGTTATCCTCGTCAATATTTTGAGCGATACGTTTTTCGAGAACTCGAGGTTCTTGACGTATTTGCTCCGTATGTCGAAATTCATTATGTATTGATCGTATCCCTAGAATTTAGGTGATCGTGAGAGCTTTTGGCGAGGGATCTTCCGCCGGGGCTCAGGGCTAGCTGTTATCTGTGAGTGGACACTTTGATTTTCATACTTTGATTTTCACAGTGGATTTGCGAGTCTATGAGTATGCTTTACGATTATGCATTTACGAGTATGCATTTATGATTATGCATTTTATGAGCATACATTGGTTTGGAGGGACATGTGATTTGTTTTTACACTGAGTATGGATATATGGATGCATCGATGTTATCGCCTCTCGGCTGATCCTCGAGATGCTCCGGGAGGGTTACGTCTATATGAGCACCTGACCCGTGATTCACAGTACTCGGAAGAGTTACGTCTTTATGAGCACTTGACCCAAGCGTGTTGTAACTTTGAGGAAAATGTACTCAAGTTACCTCCTCCACACACACAGTACCCAGGAGAGTTACGTCTTTATGAGCACTTGCCCTGGGCTTATTTATTTTGACTCGCATGATTTTATGTGCATTTATTGTGAAAAGTATGTTGGATTTATTTATGCGGCATATTATAATTTACGTCCACTCACTCTAACGGTTTTATTATATATATGCTTTTCTCTGGGATTTTTGGTTTTTGTCACCTAGATTACAGTTTCTTTCCCGTGGTTGCACGTCATCGCAGGAGGCCCAGAGTTCAAATCACACTTTCCTTCTAGTAGGTTCCTGATGTAACCTGCTAGTCTTGTATATTTTGTAATTAGAAGTCGCTCTGAATACTTGTATTGTGTTATTCAGTTTGAGTTATACTCCTGAATATTTTCTGGATTTCTTATAAACCTTGAGTTTAGTTATATATATATATATATATATATGGATTTTGAGAAATCCGGATGGACATTGAAGGTCCACGGTGTGTCTGAAAATTTATCTGTAAAGTGTAATCTTCTTGCAGGTTCTTGATTTATATACGTTTTATAAAGTAAACTCTGGCAAAAAATTTGTAAGTTGTGGTGTCGTTATGGCCTAATTTCGGTTTAGGCAACTAAATCGGGGTTGGGTTCTTTCAAGAGGAGCATCCTCAGTCACGAACCTTGCAAGATTCAGAGTGGTCAGATAGAACAACATCTTCTGTTGCCTCCTCTTAAAGTTCTGCTCATTAAACTTCTCAGGTTTCTCTCCATGGGATACTGAGACAGGTACATTGGGAGCATGCACAGTAGGCATCAGGTTCGAGGACCATCCATCCACAGATTTTTCATTTCCAGAATGAATCGACATTTTCTGTATGGACACACAAATTGGTGTTACTTCTTATGAATACTTAATCCGAAGGCAACCAAATTCGAAGGCAACACTTATTTAGGCAATGATTAGTTCAATATCACAAAATAAAGGGTCTTAGGATTGTAGAAAAAAGTAGTAATATTAAACTAAATAAATTTTTAAAATACTAATTAATTAATTAGTAAAATACAAATGAAAGAACGAAGAAAAAATTCTTGACGAAGATGAGCTAAGTTTAGTCACGTGTATCACACGCTCTCGTTAAGAACTTTTACGCCGCCCACAGGCTTGTATAACTTTGTTCTCCCAGGATAAAACAACTTGAAAGCTTTTGTACCGTAACACAAGAACTTCTTGTTAAACTGAGGAGCACCTTACTCTATCACCAGATTTGTTTGGGAGAGAAGAGATCAGAAGAAGAGAGATGCTTGCTTTCTGATGGGATGAGAAATAAGGATGATGAAGCCTCAATTTCTACACGTAGGGAAGGAGTTGGCCATTATGGACGGCCACCAAAAGTTCACGAGTTATACCTCCAATGACTCCGGCCAATAATGGGTGAAAAACCCACCGTAAACCGGCTAATAATGTGTATAATCGGAGAAGTTGAAAGGCAAAAAGTCTTTGAGAAAAGTGAAAAGTCATGCCATATTTTTCTGAGTGTAAAAGGAAACTTGTGCGACCCAGCCCAAATCGGTGCGGCATTCGTGTCGACAAGACGCGGGCACATGTAAGTCCAGTCGAACCAAGGTTTGCATCCCATGCGTGCGCATGAGAGAGAGCCTCTCTACATACTTACTCAAAGTATAGTAGAGTATAACTATATTTAAAGATCTCCACAATCCTAGTTTTTCTCTTGTGGGACAAACATCCTTTCTCTTTTTCAAGTGACCAACTTTGGGTGATAATTTCTCATTCACCCCTTGTCTAATTTAAACAAATGAATACATAAAATTTATGTACTCTTGTAGGAGAACACAAATCTATATTTCTCTTTCAATAATTTTAAGTGCATCTCACTTTATTATTTTTTTAAAATTGTCCTATTAAAATGGTGGAAAACACCATTTTTTTCCAACAGGGACAATCAAAATGAGCTTAGAACACTATAAAAAATTTGGAATTTTTTGACTTCATACGCCCTCGATCCATGTGTCCAACAATTATAGCCATAGTGCTCTTGCGACTAAAACGTAATTTTCCACTCCTAAAAAATAATTTGAGACCAACCCTTGTACACACAATCTTGTGGGATTCATTTCTATCTCATAATGTTAAAAAAATTCAAAATAAATAAATTATCCAGCTACTATTCCCATAGAAAAATGAACAAAATATAAAAAGGGTATATAAGTACTTGCATGTATTATTCAATGTAATCTTATCGTTGAAAAAAAATCTGATCAAATCTGAACTGTCTACTCTACTTTTACCTTTAAATTTTTAAATACTTACATAAGTTAAACAAATTACTCTAACATATAAGGAAAAAAATTATTCTAAACCCTCCCTTTCAAAAATAAAATAAAATACTAAACCCTAAAGCCTACCTTAATTCTCCAAACCTCAAACCCTTATAGTGCCTTAGACTTCACACAATGATGCGTCCGTCTTCGTTGTGTGATACACTTAATGAAAGTTTGCATCATAAAACATAATGTTATATCTTGTGTTGTGTGAATATTTTGACTTTGGGGAAAACAAAAATGACATCGAATAGTTGTCACCAACATTTTCTTGATACAACGGAGTGTTATATGCTTCGTTGTGTGAAAATGATGAAATTGGGGGGAAACAAAATGGCATCCAGTAGTTATCGCCAACATTTTCTTCATATAACGCAATGTTATATGCTTCGTTGTATGAAAATGATGAAATTGGGGGAAAACAAAATGGCATCAAATAGTTACCGTCAACATGTTCTTCATACAACGCAGTGTTATATGCTTCGTTGTGTTAAATTGTTAAAATTGGGGGAAAACAAAATGACATCCAATAGTTGCTGCCCACAAGTATTGATACAACTATTTGTTATATTCTTCATTGTGTGATAGTTCAGACATAAAGAAACTCAAAGAAGCCAATTTTGAGAGCTCAATTTGAAAACACAAACAACAATTATGTGAATATCTGTTGTTTGATGTGCTTAAAAAACCCATGTTTAGAGTAAATTTTGACTACAGAAATAGAGGGGGAAATGCCGCTCATTTTATCACCATCATACGACGTAATAGTTAAAGTTTGTTGTGTGATAGCGTTTTTCATTTCAAACAGACAACGGTGGTGCAAACAAACCGATGTATGATAATAGTTAACCATTTTTTCACAATCACACAACACATTTTTTAAACTTGTTGTGTAATTGGCGTTGTAGTAGTGTCACCAAAGCGGCGTAAATTGAATGGTTTAATGTATATCTGAAAATAGGTTTTATGTTTCTAGTGCTCATGTTCAACAAGGTTAGTTGATTCACTTGTTAGATTTTTTGAATGTCTAAGCCTAGAGATCATGTATAATAATTTTTCTCACTTCTATAACAAGAAAACGGGATCAAACAGTGTGTTGTTCTTATTGTTTGAAGAGGAGGAAAGAATCTCATTATTGTTAGATAGCACTAGACTACTAGCTCGTCCATTTTTCTAAAAAGGAGAAGTAATAAAATCAAAGAAAGTATGTTCTTATTGTTTGAATGATGGAGTTAATGAGAGATGAGAGAGAGAGAGAGAGGTTATTGCAGACATTAGGGACATGTCCAGTTCCTTTACATAGACTATATTTTCTTTGTCAAGTTAAAAGTTGGAAGGTGTGAGTTAACAATGGTTCATTATAGGTAGATGAAAGTTCATTGTGAGTTAACTATAATTCACTTTGGGTAGTTGTAAGAGTTCTCTGTGAGTTAATTGTAGATAGCTGTATGAGTTCACTGTGGATAACTATAAGTGGTTGTGTGTAACTTGTGTTGTGAATTAATGGTGAGACTTGTTGTGAGGTAACTATGGTTCACTGTGAGTAGCTGAAAGTTCTTTATAAGTTAACTGTAGGTATCTGTGAGAGTTCATTGTGGATAGTTATAGGTGGTTATGCATTATTTACGTTGTGAGTCAAATGTGGGACTCATTGTGATTTAACTATGGTTCACTGTGGGTAGTTGAGAGTTCATTGTGAGTTAACTGTAATTCACTTTGGGTAGCTGTGAGTTCAATTAAGTATAGTTGACTTTGGTGTTGTTCATTGTCGTTGGTTGTGGGTAGCTGTGGTGTTTTACCTGTAGGTAGCTATAGAAAACTGTCTCTGGTTATGGTATGTTGGTCTTAGCTAATTGTAGTTCTCAAAAGTGTAAGTATGGAGTAGGCTTGCCTTAGCTAGCATTTGAGGTATAACATGATTTTGTGTTTGTTGATAATTATGGTAGTTGCTTGGGTTAATTGTCAATGAGTTGTTATTAATTATAGGTAACTGTGGGTATTGTAGGTAGTTGTCGATAGTTGTATGGATAGATTAGCTAGTAGAATCTGCATGAGTTAACTGTCGGTAATTGTATGTGTTACTGATATGTGGTAGTTATTAGTCACTATGGATAATTTTTTTGGTTATCTGTCATTAGTTGTGAGAGTTCACTATGGATAACTATGGGTAACTGTGATATTCTTGCGCTCTGAGTTAATAGTGAAACTCAATGTGAGTTAACTATGGTTCATTGTGAGTTTACTGTTATTCACTTTGAGTTAACTGTACGTAGCTGTAGTAGGTAGTTGTGGATTATTTGTGGCTTACTGTGGTTATCTTAGAATAAACTGCGACTAATTGCAGATAACTGTGGATAGTTTAAGAGTTCCTTCTAGGTACGTGTAAGAACTGTTGGTAGCCATAATGTGATTTAATTGTCTGTAGTTGTTGGCAAAATCTGAAATTTAGTTTATAATGATGCACAAGCTATCATACCAGTAGGATATGAATAGGACTATGGCCCAGGCTCTTGCTCCTCCAGGGCTTTTGTTAGCAATGTCAAGACGGGCAGTACCATTAGGACTGGAATCGTCTTTGCAATGAGACAAGTTAAGCATATGGTTTCTACTTTTACCATAATTCATGAGTTTTACATGAAATGTGGGATCCACTTCCCTCAAAGCCGATTAATAACAACGTAACCTAAAAACCAACCAACCAATAATCAATCGCTCAAATATTGAGTGACTCTACAATGTGTTGCCCAATGGTGTGTCGGTTACATTTTGCACTAACTTTCCCTCTCATATGCCTTGCACATGTCAAAGCTAGTGCAAATTCTAACATGCACACGATTGACTGAAGGTGCCCTCCTCAAATATCAACCAAAACAAGTTGTTTTCAAGTTCGTATAACAAACAAATGAACCTACCACCCAGGTATATGTCTTTACTAACCACCTAGCTACACCATGAATGCAATATGCAACATCTACCTGAGGTCTTTGTTGTAGATACAATAACTATGTTGATTACTTGTTTTGAAAGGGAAAGCTCACTGAAATTCGAAAGTACATCAGAATAAATATGAATGTCCATTACTTCAAAATTCAAAACCAGAAAGCAAATCTAATGAGTTCAGTAAAAGATAGAAGCAGACGTACAACTTTAAATAGCCACCAACATATTGTAGTCATGTTCATGTTTGATCAGCCTCAACCTCAGCCTCAGCATGGCAATGCTCTGATCGCCGGATCCATGAGCATCTCCTTCACATTCGTGATTGCCTATTCCTTCAGAATTCAATTCCAGCTCTCAATGATTCTATCAAAATTTGAAACACAAGATCTGACGAACGAGAGAGAAGAGAAGAAATGGACCTTGAAACCAGCGCTGAAGAAATAAAGAGCGAGGAGCTTGACGGCTTAGAGAGGTGTCGTCGAGGCAAGACCAGAGAGAAAGAGGTGGAGTCGACGACGGTGATGCATAGCATTCTCGATCCCAACCCGATCTCTTCTCAAGGTCGAGCACGAGTTTGGCGAATGCGAAGTTGGAGTCGAGCTCAAGGGTGGGATCGCCGACGCGATGACATACTTGTGATTAGTTTAATTTTTAAGGTTAACTCTATAATAGTAATGACTTTATTTGGGATAAAAAAAAATTAGGTGACCTGACTTGGTATACATCTTATGTAAATGACCTTATATATAATTTGCCTTATATTTTATTGTATTACAATATACCTCCAAGGCTCCAACATGCATCAACTCATATTTTAACAAATATACAAAAAATATTCATGTATTCAATTGAATATAATCGGCATATGATGTAATAAATAATTCATGTCAAAATGTGATTTAATATAAAACTGATTCAGAATCGTGTTTGAATTTTAAACTATTAATAAATTATTTATTTCCTTACTTATCTTTCTTTTTCAACATTTATTTACATATGATTACAAATCATTTTTCATCTCTAACTAGATAAAATCTAGGGGAAATGAAAAAAAACGAACTCAATTTCACCATTTTCTTTCCTCAAAAACCCATCATAAGTTTTCAATTCCAAATAAACTCATTCTATTTTTTAAGTATGTAACAGCCCAAATTTATTCTCATACATACTATAGATGCCACCGATTTGTGAAACTCATTCCCCTTTCTGAGAAATTCCTCTCTCTCTCTCTCTCTCTCTCTCTCTCTCTCTCTCTCTCTCTCTCACACACACACACACACACAGAAAATGTAGTAGCACCACTCCTCCCTGACTCTAATCATGCCGAGTTCGATATGCCGTCTCTTGGCCTCTATCGTCGCCCTTCGACACCGAGCACATATAGGACACAAGTGATGATGACTTACTGTCGTCTTCTCCTTCAATCTCCTCCAACTCTGACGACCGCTCCTCCTCAAAATGGCAATGTCGCCACCGACGAGACAAGGAGAAGAGAAAGAAGAGAAGAGAGAAGTGGAGGAGTAAGAGAGAGACGACGAAGCGAAACATATCCAAGAGATCATTTAAGAAGAAGAAGAAGAGGGATTATGGGTTCGATTCTAAATCCTCGCGCTATGGAAGTAGCGATTCTGAACTAGAGATGAGACGAGCTGAGCAGTCGCAACTCAAATTTTTGAAATGTAAGGACTGCTTTATATTGTCCTTTATGTGTCACCAGTGCCATTATACAAAAGAGAGGACAAAAATTGCAGATAAACTCGTCCAAATTTAGAGTCTCAGTTGCATGCTAGAAGTACAACAATTGATTTACTCATTCATGAAGAGCTGTCTTGGTTGTTGTATGGATAGCTATTCAATGAGATGTCTAGATAGCTGTCTGGATAGTTGTTGAACAGAAGCTTTCATTTCATGTCAAGTATATGTTTAAGTATATGTTCATATTGATAGATACTTAACATGTATTTTTCAAGAAAAATATTATCAGACACATCTAAGGTTAATAAACATCGCAACAATAAAAAATGTTCTAGCTTAGTAAATGCGCCTATGAAATCAGGAAAATCTGGTAAAATGAAAACGAAGAAAATATGTCAGAGTATAACAAATGCAACAGAGTTCAAACGAATAAGAGGATTTACGCATATCAAACAGACAAACTAATGCAAACATGATGTTTATCACAGTAATGGTAAGCATATACAACGAACAAAGACCAACTACTAAGCAATTATATATCTTTGTTAGTCTATTCACTCCCTTAGCTCCTCTACTCAATCGGTCACCCCCCCCCCCCCCCCCCCGAAAAAAAAGAAGCTATCTTCAAAAGCTTATAAAATTGATGCATAGAATTAAACATAAGACAACCCAATTAGGTACTTTACTATGAAACATTGAGTTTGAGATGAAGCAGAAGACAACACAATTAGGTACTTCACTATGAAACATTGAGTCCGTCAACGAACTAGAAGACAACAATGAAAATTTTTCCAAACCTATAAGAGAATGAGAATGAAATTGAATTAAAAAAATCAGCCAGTAAGAGATACATACAACAATGAAGACGGATTTTGTTTTCTTGGTCAAGAAATCATGTCTATGTATTTATATAAATCTGACATGCAGAATGCATCAACTAAGAAGAGCTACAAATGGAATCTCATCTACAACCAAAACTAACTTTACTACTTGTAAACAGGCATGTCCTCCTTTTTATTATAGGGGAAATAATATACCAGTAATGCATAAAATGGCAAAGAGCATCCTAAATTACCTTGTAAACAGGCCCTGTCCTCCTTGTCCAAGCTTGTTTGCAATTGAGAAATTAGTTATAGATTTTAGTATACTCTGAAAATAAATAAACGGCACATTAAGTCTTGAAGTTCTTTGTGCATTGCATATATCATATTGTCGTTCAACTAAGCTAATTATCAAGTTCTTCGTGCATTGCAAGAACATAAAAACGTTACATACTAAGTAAAAGCTGATAATAGGCACATGGGAAACAATTGAAACTGCATGCATATACATGTCCAAGGAGTAAGCTCGTTATTGTACTGACAACTATATGTTACAGCAGATATCCAACTATCAGAGAATAGACTTAAGAGATGAATAAGACGGCATGAACGCATTAGTACCATCAATGCTCTATTCAAGAGAATAGACATAAGAGATGAATACACTTGGGATTGATTATATTCTTGTCATTATATAAACTTTCAAAGAAACTAAGCACTTGAGATGTCTACTGCATTCTAGAAAACCCATAATGTGTTTCGGTGAGAATCAACCTACCAAGGTATAAAGATACAATAAAAAGCAAACATCAACTGGAGATTGAGATTGAGAAATCGAGAAAACTTACTTTGATAAATCGAGAGAAACCGATGATAGATGAAGTGAGGATCAAATGTGATTGCAAACATTAGAAATCGTCAAGAGCAGAGAGAGATGCGACCTGAAAAATGAAACCAATTGCCATCAAACTGGATGCTATTTCTTTAAAAACTGAAAAATCAAACTCATTCAATTATATTACGTCAATCAAATGTAGAAGCATTGTAGCTGCAAATAATCAGACAACTTTTCACAAATACATGACCAAATAGGGTCTGGCAAGAAGAAAAAAGAGAAAAAGAAACAACTTTTGAGCAACAACAACTCTTTGCAAACAAAACAGCCCCTGAAAATAAACAAAAAGCAAATCATTACAAACTCCCTTAGCCTAACCAACACAAATCCAACCTTGGTGACACATACTTTGAACTGCAATTGTACTATTCAATGAAACAGCAAGCAATTGAAGACCAAAAGAAGCAAGGAAACCGAACACAACCACTGCCATTTTACGTTTCTCAGGACATATGCAATTCATCTTAGATCAATCCCATTTCTTCAATTATAATCTCAGAATAACCTATTATAATTGACTCTATAGTAGAAAACTATTCCAAGGAGAATTCAATAATTTCATTCATCTTAATTTTGGGGTTAATATAGCGTTACAAGTAGTTTTCCCAAAAGAAAAGATATTCCAACACTAGGAAAAGATATCTATACAATTCTGTTATATCTACAAGAGTTAATTATTATTACAATAGGAATATTTCAACACTCCCCCTCAAGTTGGTGCATAGATGTCAATCATTCCCAACTTGTCAATCCATCCTGCAAATGTTTGGTGTGACAACTCCTTAGTGAGTACATCCGCCAACTACTCTTCAGAAGCTACAAAGGGAAACCGTATAACCTTCTTATCAATGTGATCCCTGATGAAATGTCAATCAATCTCCATATGATTGGTTCTATCATGCTGTATAGGATTATGAGCAATCTCAATTGCAGCAGTATTGTCACAATGTAAATCCATGGCATTTTAGAGCTTGAAACCTAGCTCGTTCAATACATTCTGAATCCACAACAATTCACATACACTATTTTTCATTCCTCGGTATTCAACTTCAGCACTAGAACGAGCAATCAAATTCTATTTCTTACTGCGCCAAGATACTAAACTTCCACCAATAAAGGTGAAGTACCCAGAAGTAGATGCCTTATTTGTCTTATCACCTGCCCAATTTGCATCAGTATATCCTATAATTCCAAACTCACCATTCTTAGAAGAAAATATGCCCTTACCAGGTGCAGACTTTAAATATTTGAGAATCCACATCACAACATCCATGTGCTCTTCACTAGGATCATGCATGAACTGACTGACAACACGTACAACATATGCAATATCAAGTCTAGTATAAGATAAATAGATCAATCTTCCTACTAACCTCTGATACCTGCCTTTGTATATTAGAACTTGACCAGGACACAACTTCAACTTATGAATAATCTCAATTGGAGTGTTAGCAAGTTTACAATCCAGCATTCATGTTTCAGTAAGAAGATCAAGCACATACTTCCATTTTGACAAGGTGACTCCCAATTTGGATCTTGCAACTTCAATCTCCAAGAAATACTTCAACGGACCCAAGTTCTTCATCTCAAACTTTTGGGACAAACGCTTCTTCAAATCTTCCATCTCAACTGGATCTTCACATGTGATAACCATATCATCCACATACATAATCAAAGCAGTAATCTTACCATCATTGTGTTTGATGAACAAGGTGTGATCAAAGTTGCTTTGCAGATATCCAAACTTCTTCATAGCTTTAGAGAACCGCCCAAACCAAATTCTTGGAGATTGTTTCAAACCATACAAAGAATTTTTTAGTCTACAAACTTTTCCAACATCACATGGCCTCTAGTTTACATCTCGGGGGATATTTATGTACACCTTTTCTTCCAGATCTCCATTCAAGAAAGTATTTTTCACATCAAATTGTTGCAATGGCCAATCATGTCGAGCTGCTAAGGCAATGAGAATACTTACAGTACTGATCTTTGCTACGGGGGAAAATGTCTCTTGATAGTCAACTCCATATCGCTGAGTATAAACTTTAGCAACCAGACGAGCTTTATATCGATCAATGCTTCCATCTGCCTTCAACATCACTGTAAATAACCATATACATCCAACAGTCTTCTTTCCAGGTGGTGCAGGAATAGTTTCCCATGTTCCATTCCTTTGCAAAGTCTCCAGTTCATTATTCATAGCATGTTTCCACTTTGAATCTACCAAGGCATCATGTATATTACTGGGAATAGATATTGTAGATAATTGACTAACACCAATTGCATGTGATCCATACAACCTATAGTGATATACAAAGCTAGCAATAGGATATTTGCCTTTGGCTTCTATAATAGGCTCATATTGCTTCTTTGGAACCCCTTTTGTTTCTCGTTGAGATCTCCTAGAAATGACTTCTACAGTATCTGATGCAATGATATCAGTACATATCTAATGTGAGACATTCTGGGAAGACTCTTCGATTGATAGAGTAAAATGGGGGTCTTCATGAGATATCAATTTAGAAGAGGGTTGAACTTTAAATGATGTCGTTTCAGCTTCAGCCCTCGATGGATCGAAATTTCCCTTCAATCCATAGAAGGTGCCTCCGGGTTCATCTCTGGTCCAAGCTTCGATGGATCAAGAGTTTCCTTCGATCCATCGAAGGATGCTCTCAGGTTCATCTCTGGTCCAGCCTTCGATGGATTGAGAGTTTCCTTCGATCCATCGAATGAGTCTCTCAGGTTTGCTTGATTTTCAGCTTCAAATCTTCTTTCAACTTCTAAACTTCTCTCCAAACTCTCTAATTCTTCAAATTTCAGTAAGTTCAGAGAATTTCCTTCACATACACTTTTCTCCCCCTAAAGGGAAGACTCAGAAACTCCCCATGAGTAATATAGTTCAGACTCATGGAAAGAGACATCCAACGAAAATACATGCATTTTATTGAGAATTAGATCATAACAACGATATCCTTTTTGGAGGTCAACATTTCAACAAAGGTACACTTCATAGCACATGGATCAAGCTTGTCTCTCAGTTGTTTGTTGATGTGAATATACATTGTACACCCAAAAACTCTTGGCTCCAAATTTGGCGAAGATGGCACATTCAACAACTGATGCAACTTCTTTTGAGGATTTTGAAACTCAATCACATGGGAAAGTGTTCAATTGATCAAGTATGCAACAGAACAGATAGCTTTTCCCCACAAGGTTTGTTTCACATTCATACCAAAGAGAGAGGCCCGAATAACTTCAATTATCTGTTTATTCTTCCTTTCACCTAATCCATTTTGTTGAGGAGTATACGTAATTGAAGTCTGGTGTCGGATTCCATGAGAGCTCAACAATGAAAACATCTCATCATTCACATATTCGCCACCATTGTCGGATTGAAGTACCTTGATTTGCTGTTGATACTGAGTTGCCACCATCATATGAAATTCAGTAAATTGGAATACACTTCATTCTTATGCTTCATCAAGGAGACCTAAGTCATCATAGTACATTCATCAATGAAAGTTACAAAATAACGAAAGCCAGAGCGGGTAGAAACTGTTCAGGACCTCAAACATCAGAGTGTATCTTCATAAAAGAGGCACAACATTTATTCAAACTTGGCGAATAAGTACTACGATGGCTCGTGGAAAATTCACATGTATCGCACTGAAATTCTGAAGCATGAACACGAGAAAATAGTTTAGGTTCAAGCTTCTGCAGATAATAAAAATTCAAGTGACTAAGATGACGGTGCCACAACCATACATCTTCCTTAGTTTTATCCAAACTAGTGGTATTATTCGCATGTCCCGATAATTTCAGTTGTTGTGCTCCACTGCTTGTCAAATCAAGATAATATAATTTCTCTCTTCAAACACCACAACCAAGAATTTTCCTAGTCATAAGGACCTGAAAGATACAAAAATTTGGATAGAAAGTGACAAAACATATAAGCATCATAGTTATCTGACTAATAGATAGAAGGTTATAGTCAAGAGAGGGAACAATAAGAACATAATCAATTGACATATTATTAGATATCTTGACATAACCTTCACCAAGAACAGGAGATGGAGAGCCATCAATAATAGACACAACATGTTGAGGGGATGGATTAATGGTTTGTACCAGACTTAGGGTATTCGTCATGTGATCAGTTGCACCAGTATCAATGATTCAAGTAGGATTTGCAGAGATTGTAGAGAGGGATGATGCCTTACTCCTCACACCTGATTCAACTATATGAGCAAAGGCAATTGATGATCCAAGCGACATCTTCATGTTTCAAAGATTCAGGATTTCAAGATTCAGGATTGCAAGGGTATACTTCGTGAACATGGGTTTTCAATTTCAAGGATTCAAGTTCAATTTCAGGGGTTTCAAGGTTTTAGGATTTCAGATGTGGTAGAAAGAAAAAAATCTGGTGGTGGAAATTCAGGATTTCAATTTAGGGTTTTTCAAATTCCAAGAATTCGGCTCTGATACTAGTAGAAAAGTATTTTAGGGAGAATTCAATGATTTCATTCATCCCAATTTTAGGGTTAATATAGTTTTACAAGTAGTTTCCCAAAAAAAGAAAAAGATATCTACACAATCATGTCATATCTACAAGAGTTAATTCTAATTACAATAAGAATATTCCAACATCTACAACCCTAATATGAAAACTCGGTTCTATTCCTTGTTATTTTACCCAATTTAAAAATCTCAAACTCTTGCTCATATAAAATAAAATAAAATAAATCTTCAATCCTAAAATCCATAGTAACTAGTTTCAGAAGTCCTTAAAGGTGGCCTCTAGACAACAGAGGATTAGTTAAATATATCAATGACATAGGGGACAAAGTGTAGATTCCACAAATACCACATAGCTACACTTTCAGCATTTTCCTTAGTGATTACTCCTACTGATAAGTTTTAGATAACAGCCTATATAGTTACATATCAAAAATTTAATGTGATTAGAGCACACACTTGGTCTTTTTTTGTTTTTGTTTCTTTTAAAACAAACCTTGAATTACAACTAAACAACTTGAAAATAACGTAAAGTTCACACATAAGCAATGCCATATTACATATGAATTAAATTATAGGCATTGTTTCCATAACTAAAGAACCTAGGATAATTCCTATATAGAAACTATCCTTGAAAACCAGTTAATGAGATTTCTGGTACCCATTTTGCCTCCGCAGTACCCAAATCATTCAATGAAACAAAGAAAAGTGTCAACGAACTTAGACATCTAGCAAAGAGAGCTGATACCTATTAGCAATTTACATAAAAGATCCTCAAATTCAATCCATTAAGCTCACACAGAAATCAGACACAAAATAGGGAGGATGCAAATCACGATATGGTTTACAACAACACAAAGCAAATAGACTGAACCACTGCAATCAATCGAACAAACCAAT
This sequence comes from Geum urbanum, assembly GCA_946800695.1. NCBI lineage: Eukaryota > Viridiplantae > Streptophyta > Magnoliopsida > Rosales > Rosaceae > Geum > Geum urbanum. The sequence continues at coordinate 30,990,439 of OX327012.1, forward strand.
CTTCGTATGAGAATAGTAAGATTTGTTTCGTACCTTTGAAGTTGTAGCAGAAGCGAAATCCAACTCGGCTCAACTCAAGAAATCATAAAACCCAACTTAGTCGAACAAACCCTATAACAAAACAAAAAAGGAGAACATCACAAAATGTAAGAATGAGATCTATTTTGTACCTCTTAATAAAAAAGTTTGATTTTTAAGAGATATAAACTACATAAATGCTACAAATTAGTCATAAGAGGCTTTGTCAATGTGAAAAGGCTTAACCACACAAAAACATAATCTGATCATGCACAGAAACATAAATAGAACATGAGAAACTATCCTTTCAATTCAAAAACACAGAAAAATAAGATCATAAAGTTGTTGTATAACTTTGAAACTATAAGTGCTAAAAAGTAGGCAAATGATGGACAAAATTTAGTATAAAGAGGATGAAGAAATTTACCTCAATGAAGATATATGCGATATTTGATTGATTAGCAGAGAATGAATTGAGGTTGGGACAGAATTTGTGAAACCAATGAGCGAGTTCTAAACAGACCCTAATACCGAACACGAATCACCAATCGGTAATTAATCACAGACCCTCATACATGAAACCTAAAACTTATAAACTAAAAAAATGGGTTCTCATCTCCTTTACTATATTTTTATCAGTCAGCTATGTCAACATGCGGTGTGACATCAAACATTCAAATTCATCCAACATCAAATTATATAACCAACATATAAAATAAAACATTCAAATCCATCCAACCCAAGGTAATCAAAATTTAGCGTTTGGGTAACAGATGAAGTTAGAGCCAACGTGTATGTGGACACATAACATATTAAAAACCAAACATATGCAATTTATCAACAAAGCCTAATCCGTGCAATCTGTCTCCATCTTAATTTCTGTTTGCAATTTCGTGAGATGCCTTTCTCACACATGAGACATTTCAAAGGTTTAGGAGTCTTGTTTATCACTCTAACTACCAACATAAGTAATTGACAAATAATGAAAAGCTAATCTTTCAAGTTTACTAATAACACCATCTAATGCAATCAAGACAGATTTGGCAGGCATTTGCGTACAATATGGTGGTAGCGCTCTCCACCTTGCACACTGAAAAAGCAAAAAAATTTATGCCGAAATCAGGATGGAAATCATGGAAAGTATTTGGTTACAGATAACAAAATTGATTAAGAGTTTGTACTCCTAACATATTACTCAATCAACCCAATTAAACCAACAAAAAAAGTATCATTTTCCTCCATTCGGAATTCTATCATTAAATTCCTTTTAAACAAATCAAACCCAAAATGTTGCAATTACCAATCTTTAGAGGGCACAAAGCACAATCTGTGACATACCTTAAAAAACCCACCGAACACAATCATAAACCCAAAATTAATTAAAGAAAGCAGGAGTGATCGGATTTGGTTGATTTATTACCTTGCTTGATGGAGATGATCATCGGAGATGGAAACGATGGTTAGAGAGACGTTGGAATAATCGGATCAAGGAATCAATGAGGGGGTTGCAGTGTGCGAGGATGCGATGGAATCGAATCGATGAGTGGTGAGAACATAATGATGAGATGAGCAAGGGATGAGTAAGGTTGAATGAGAGACCTGCACGGGCCTCATGCCCATGAACAATTTCAAAAAAAAAAGGAACAGTAAATCACGTATTGTGCACAGTAAAAAGGAATAGTGAATCATGTATTGTGCACAGTGCAACCCAACTCTGTTATATAGGAAACTAGGTCGCGGGTTTACCAATATTATGTTAATTTGTCAAGATAAATTGACAATTGATTAGTGCAAACTAATTATGCGATAAACTAGTGATAACAAATGGAGAATGTATAAGTTCAAATAATATAAAATATTTTGAATTTGATATAAAAGTTATATTTGGAATAAATAGAGACCAGTGGAATTAATTTCTTATTAACATTTCTTAACCTTAACGACAAGTAATAGTGCAGGACGTATAATCACATCTACAAAGCAAGTGTAAATTTTTGTTGAGTAAAGAATAACATCTTGGCTCATACGATTATTGATGAAATATTATTGTGCACAACACTATTACAATAAATAATTGATTAAAGTATAAATTTTTTAAGATGAATACTTACAATGTTTGGAGCAAGTAGATAATAAAAAAAGTGCAATATATTTGTTATCTAATCATTCAATTACGTTTGAAGTAAATATTGTTTGATAATGATTGTCACATAAGTCTTTAATCAATTCAGAAATTTGCAAAATTGTTTCAAAACAGTACCTCAACTTTCTAACCCAGTGAGAAATTTAATCAAACAATACCTCAACTTTCAAACAGTACCTCAACTCTAAGATTATTATTGCAATTTGCCTCAACTCCAAGATTATTATTGCAATTTAAAAGGACCCTCCAAGGTATTAGCAATTTGGAAAAAGTTAAGGTACTCTTTTGAAAGTTGCAATATCACAACAGTATCTCAACTTTCAGAGCAATTTACCACAATCAATTTACAAATTTACAAATTTCCTAAATTCAGAAATTTGCAAAACTGTTTCAGGGATATTAGCAATGTAAATGAGAAAATAGCAGAAACAGCAAATGTCAAACTCAATAATCATATACATACTTTTTCGTTACATGAACTCCGTGATTAAATATACCCTATGTTGCATGGACACGGACACAGAGACACGGACACGTGGGGGCATGAGACACGACAAAAATTTAAAAAGTAGGACACAAACACAGCTGAGACACGACAATTAAATTAAATTAAAATTAAAATATTTAATAATAAAATAGAAAAAAATTTGAGTAAATTAATCAAAATTATTCATAAATATAAAGAATCATGTAACTTAAAAATTTATATGTCATTAAAAAAATACGAAAAATTCAAAGAAGACATAATATAAAGATCATGCAACTTGATGGTGTGATAATTAGTTGCATCTTCGTTGCCATCATTCTAAAATTTCAAATAACAAACCATCTATTGTTTGTTCGTCTAGAGAAAAAATTGCAAGCTCAAGAACATATGCACTTCCTAATACATATAGTATATATAAATAAAATTCTCATTTATTTATGTTTAAAAATATATAAAAATATGTATTATTTAATACGATAAAACCTCCCCGAGCGTCCAAAACTGAATATTTTTTGACACGCCACGTGGCACTTTAGACATAGCGTCCCCAAATGTCGGAAACGTGACACAACACTACAATGAAGTGTCGATGCTACATAGAATATACCCCATACTATCAAAGTAGTCAAAGTGGCAGTCATATTCTGGTGATCAATAATTTTATGGTCAGTCGTGGTCAATCACTGTTAGATTTGCATCCAACGAATGATATTAATATGTCTTCTAACTGTATTTTAATTAACTACTGTTGGATGTAAATCTAACGGTAATTGACCACAATTGATCACTGAATTCATTGACCACCAAAACAGGACTCGTCATAGTGGGATCAACTCTATTCAAACATGTAATTTTTCGACAGTTAAAATTCCCAAACTACTTAATATTTGTTTATGTATGTTAAACACCGCAAGTAGTTGCGTCTCTATTTGTGAAACTCTTAATAATATGTCTCTTATTCTCTATTTGTGTATTTACGAACTCCAAACCTCTTCGAACTATTCCTGGGATACGTCTCTGGTATCAGAGCCAAAAGGTCGAGAGAGAAAATTAGTGAGATAAACCCAAATCTTAAGAAAAAGACCAAGAGGAAATAGCAGCTTGTGGTTCCGAGAGTAAGACTCAAAGAGTCATAATGACACCGTTGGTCAGCAGGAGTGCACCGTCTAGATCTTCAACTTGAGAAGTAAGTTTGTTTCCTAAAATCTTTTCAAGTCCTAATGTTTTCGATAGCAAGTTTAACAGAAAACATAGGGAGTTAGAAACTCGCAAAGAAAAATTATAATGAAATATATAAAATTGGAACCTTTGAATTCAAAATTAAATATTTTATCAAAACCCATGAACAAACTATAGCAATCAGTTCGGATACACAAAATATTCAATTATTTACTCCAGACATAATAAGAGTATATATGAAAGAAAAATACAAATATTTACATATAGGATTAGTCCAAATAGGAATCCAGCCTTTAACTAGAAATGGTCTTTAGACCTCTATATTTGTCACACTTCGTGACTGTAGATACATAAACTTTGAAGACTCCATTCTTGGACTAATTGAGTCTAGTCTTTGTAATAGTCCAATTCATTTTGAATGTTTTCCAAACTTTCCTATATCACTCACTGATACTGGAATCTAAAAAGCTTTAACCTTAAATGTCAAAACTCATGTTTATGACATGTCTCCAGGTGAACAACCTTTGACAGTCATTTATAGAGTTTACTACAAAGTCATCATGACTTTGATAAATCCAAAAGCAAAAAATTTAGACTACAAAGAATAAACCCTTTTGCTGCTTGAGACATATGTGACAAGAGCAAACGTAGTAATCCCAAAAATTATTAAATGGATTGATATAGAACTTCCCTTATAATGGAAGCTTGATAAAGCTATTCCCCCACAACAAATTTAAAATAAGCTAATTGTTTATATATCTCAGCACCCAGATATGAGTGTAGATATACGATTTACAAATGAAAATAGAAACAATTTACGAAGACAATTTTTAGGCTCTAGAAGGTTAACATCTTCAGTTCCAACTATTTTAGAAGCGGAAAGAAGCCTTAGAAATTTTAAACTTCAACAATTAGATGAATCTTCCGCAATACCAAAACCTTTGTATACTACAAGATAAACATCTCCTACTCAATCTTCTATGGCTGCAGAAGAAATAAGAGACTCTCAAATTTTCACAATCTCTAGACCATCTAAAATTGATAAAGATTATTTAAGAGAAGATTTTTATTCAGAAGAATAAGTTCAAACATATAGCTTTTCTTCAAATTTTTAATAATGAAGAAAGAGATGAAATCCAAAAAAATTATTATGCTTTTTAAAACAAAAATAAGGTTAACATGTTCTTCTTTGATTGATATTTTGATCAAAACCCCGGAAAAATAAATGTAACCAATAAAGTCACAAAAACTTGAATTTTAGCAGATAACAAACTTTAGAAGCCAAAAGACCTCTGATGAAAGAAATTCAAATTAAAGTCAGAAAAGAAAACGTTATAGCTTCCCCATTTAAAATGCAACTTTCCTTAGAAAAACAAAACTATGCAACAAAAAATGATGCAAAAAATTAATGGAACAAAATAACTTTACAAATCAATATCTAAAAACAATAGGATCCCAATTAGACCGAATAGAAGCCTTAGGCAAAGGTGAACCAATTAAAGTTAATCAAACGAAAAAGGATTCAAATGAACCAATTTTCAACCTTCGGAGAAATTCTCACTTAGAAGCGATGAACAAATGTTAGAGGAAAGTGACAGACAATTAAAAATGTTAAACCTTAGAGAAGCGTCAAGCTCAAATACTCTACCAAATGATGTCTCAAATGCTCAATAAATAAATACGCTTTCAAATCTCGGACATAACTCAGATAACAAATCTGAAGTAAGTGAGATCGAGAAAAACTTTAAAGTTGAAAAACTCAAGTTTTCTATAACATGAAATTACTACCCAAGACCTACTTTGATTGACCTCCAATTTGAGGAGAATAAATTAGAAAAACATTTCGAATTTTCCGCCGGTACTTTGTATGAGTGGAATATAGATGGAATGAGTGAATACCAAGTAATACAGCATATTGATGAAATGCTTATAGTAAGCAATGTTCATAAAAATACAAAGACATATAAACAAATAGGTGACATCCTGATAGCAGGGACAACTCAAAAGTTGGTGGGACAATTGTCTCTCTGAAACCGAAAGACATACCATATTAACTACTGTCAAAAGAGAACAAATTGGAACAATAATTGTCGATCAAAATTACCAACCAATTATAGATGTCGTCGCCACTTTATGCAACTCAATAATGAAACATTTTATAGGAGACCACAAAGGAGTCAATGATAGAATGTTCGAAACTCTTACAAATCTTAGATGCAAAAAATTACAAGATTTTAGGTGGTATAATGATGTATTCCTTTCAAAAGTAATGCTAAGAACATATTCACATCAAGCTATCTAGAAAGAAAAATTTATTTCAGGATTACCAAATCTTTTTGCCGAAAAGGTTAGACAAAAATTAAAACAAATATATGACGGTAACATATCTTACGAAAACTTGACCTATGATCATTTAATTAGTTTGATCAATACCGCTGGTGCAGAACTTTGCAATGACTTAAGATTAAAAGCCCAAATGAAGAAAAATCAAATAACTACAAATAAAGAATTATAAAATTTCTGTGAACAATTTGATAATGATCGTTTGAATCTCCTTCTAAAAGAAAATTAGATTATTCAAAGAAACATAAAGAATATTATAAGAAGAAAAGATCTTATAAGAATAATCCAAAAAAGAAACCTTTAAATCAAACCATACAAAATTATAAGAGGCGATTCTCCAAAGGAGAATCAAGTCAAAACACAAAACTTCTTATTTGTTACAAATGTGGAAAGAAGGGGCATTACAAAACAGATTGTCGAGTCAAACAAAAAATTAACTCTTTAAATCTCAATGAAGATATAAAAACCCAAAAAAACTAATGCTAAATTCAGAAAGCTCTGATTACAGTAATTCTGAATTAGATGAAGAAACTATATAAATAGACGAACTCGATTTCTCTGGAACTTCTAGTTCTGAAGAATCAGACGAAGAAGAGTGCAAACTCTCCCAAAATGGTTCCAAATTTTTTTAATTGTAAAAATAAAGTAGAAATTCAAATGATCTCACAAAAGACAAGAAATGATTTGTTAGAAGTAACTTCAAGAATCGAGAACATTGAACTCCAAGCTTAATTTCTCACAACTTTCAAGGACTTATTAAAAGAAACTATCGAAAGAGAAACCTCAAAAACAGAACTTTATAGTACATAAGATATTTTTAAAAGATTTGACAAAAAACAAACGCCTGAAATAAAAATACAAGACCTACAACAGGAAATAAATCAAGTAAAACAAGAAGTTTCACTTCTCAAACTAGAACTTACAGAAGTCAAAAGTAAAATTATAAATGAACCTCCAAATATTTCATACTTCAATTTAGATTTAAAAGAAGAAGAAAGACGAGAAGAGGAGGACCTAAACAAAAGAACTTTCCTCGGTTTAATCATAAGAGTGAAGTACCAAAAATGGAAAACTCGAGTAACTCGAGTAATAAACTATTACCCAATCTAAATTACTGCTCTAATAGATACATGAGCAGATATGAACTGCATCCAACAAGGCATAATCCCTACCAAATACTGTGAGAAATCAAAAGAGAAAATTGCCAGAACAAAATGCTCAAAGCTACGAGTAAGACATAAAATACCCAAAGCCCATTTGTGTGACGACCTGAACCAGAATCTGTTGTGTATTCGGCACGATTCTCGAGATTGAGTTTAGTCGCAGTTTTATATCGTATAAATGATTTGCCGATTTGATTCGCGACTATGTTTTCGGTCAACAATTTGAGTTGGGTGTCTTCACGGAAATTGTAGAGTATGTGATTTCGAGCTCGTGGGCGGTTCCGGAAGATTTTTCCGAAAACCGAGGAATATTTTATGATTATTTGAGGTCTCGGTTTTTGACGAGTTTATCCGTTTGTCTCGAGCTTATCCGAATCATTTCGTATATTCATTTTGGACCGTCGATCGACCCGAGGCGCGAGTATAAGTATCGAAAAGTCGAAAAATAGTCGAGGAATAGTCGAGAATTTCATTTCGGGCGTTGACCAGCTCTGACTTTCCAAAATTGGAAAGGTTGACCGTTGACCCGAGGGGGTGAGTTTCCGTTTTCGGCTTCACCGTCCGACGACCAGTTTCCGGCCACCTCCGGCCAAGGGAAAGGTACAGTTAGCTTCTCCTTTCGATTTTGAGTCGAATGGTATATGAATTTGTGGAAATTGATGAGGTTTTCTGAGGTTTCGAATCGGGCCGAGTTCCTTGATTTCGCCGGTGACGGTTGGCCGTTTTCCGGCGAGATTTGGAGGTGGAGGTTAGGGGGGTTTGACTCCCCTTGACCCTGTGAGTCTTTCCATGTGATTAATTTATGATTTGGTGGATGATTCATGGAGGTCCGATTAGGTCACCGGGGAGATTTTCCGATCGGGTTTCGGGTTGGATTTGACTGGGTTCCAGGCAGAATTGGGTTTCGAGGTAGTTGAGGAAATGACTCGCATGGATGAGAACTCATGATCTGGAGAATCTCGCCGTGGGATTTCACGGTTGACGGTGCGCCGCCGTCGGCGGCGGCGGTCAACGGTGGTTAACGGCGAGGAAAAGTCAACTTTTCAGATTTCGACAATTTTAATGTTATTTTTCTGGTAATCGCGCCCTGATCGTCGTCCAGAGGTTTTTGGGTTGTTTTGGTTAGCCGATTTTCAGTCGAGGTTTCGAGTGGGGATTTCGGGATTTCCGTAATTCATTTTGTACCACATTTCATATTTCCGGGAACGGTTGGTTTCCGTGCATCAGTACAGTGTTGAGAACTATGATATTGATCAGTTATGTTTTTGTGGATATTCAGGAGATCGAGATCGTGACCTGGATCGTGATCGTGCTTCAGGCGAGGGATCTTCCGCCGGACCACGAGTTTAGCGCGAGTGCGCGTTACGCGAGTCTGTGAGTGGACAATTTATTTTCACGGATTGATTGCGAGTCTTTTATTTATTATTTACGAACTTGAGCATGCAGATGGATTATGGTTTTACGAGCATGTGTTTTTATGATAATGCATATACGAATATACGTATACGAGTATATATGTGTATATATTGTGTTTTAAGCATGTGCATAGAAAAGATTTATGATTTGGTTTACACAGAGTACAGTCTCAGTATATGTTGTTGTATCGATACACCTTGGCTTCTCGGCTGATCCCCGAGTACGCTCCGGGGGGGACAAATATCCTGACCCGAGGCCTTTCTGGCTAGGAATCACGTGTGGGTCTGGGATCCCGTGATTCAGACTGTGCTATCGCGTGGTAGTCCATGAGTGATTCCGCGATTTTTATGTTGCATGCTCCGTACGCGTGAGGAGTTAGAGTCTCTCTCGTGTACTCGGACGCGTGAGGAGTTAGAGTCTCCCTCGTGTACCATTTCTTACTTATGCATTTAGACTCGCATATGTTTAATATTATATATATTCGGTGAAAGACATTTATTTTCGTCCACTCACTCTAACGTGTTTATTGTCTTTCCCCTGGGCTTTTCGGTTTCCGTGCCCAGTTTGCAGTTCAGGTTTGGTGTTTCATGTCGCGGTTTGGAGGCTAGTGATCAGAGTTACCTGTGCTTTCCAGTAGGTTCTTGTTTCGCCTACTGATGTGTATATTGTATATATTTTACTTTAGAGGTCGCTCTGATACATTCTGATACATGTTTATACGGATTTTCTCGGATATACATATATACATAGTACAGTTTGTTTACTGTTATTGATTATATTGATGTTGAGAAATCTGGATGGGATTGGTGCCCACGGTTTGGCTTTTGTGGCATAGGACGAAGTGTTATTTTCTGGGTGCAGGTTATGGCAATTCCACGTTAGTAACGAAACTCTGCCGAAATTTTGAAATTTTTTTGTTGGTTCGTATTTTCGAAAGGGTTTGATTCTGGTTTAGGTAACTGAATCGGGATTGGGTCCTTTCAATTTGTGTGTAGATAATGTCTGCATACAAACATCTATAATTATCGTAGACAATTTAGATTCAGAATTTATACTAGGAACACATTTTATAACCTTAATTCATCTATTCTTAACTACCGATGAAGGACTAGAAACTAAACTTTTAGGACAAACAATTCGTTTTCCTTTTATGGAAAAACCAAGACAAAAAGATATAAGACTAATGAGACCAGATGCCATTTCACAAAAAATCAATCTCATACAGAATAAACAAAAACATATAAATTACTTAAAACATGATCTACATATAAAGAGAATTGAACAACAGCTTCAACGGTCTTAGCTCTAAACTCGAATTAAAGAATTCAAAGAAAATTTAGAAAAAGAGGTAAGCTCAAACATTTCAAATGTCTTTTGGGATAGGAAAACACATATGGTAGAGTTGTCATATGAGAAGGATTTTGATGAGCGAAGAATTCCAACCAAGGCAAGACTCATTCAAATAAACAGTAAATTATTAGAATATTATAAAAAGGAAATTAAAGATATTTTAGATCAAAGATTGGTAAGGCCAAGTAAATCTCCATGGAGTTGCTCAGCCTTCTATGTCCTAAAGCCTTCAGGACTCGAAAGAAGGGCTCCAAGACTGATAATCAATTATAAGCCCTTAAATAAAGTTCTTCAATAGATCTGTTATCCAATTCCAAACAAACGAGACCTCCTAAAAAGACTTGTTAGAGCAAATGTCTTCTCAAAATTTGATATAAAATCTAGCTTTTGGCATATCCAGATTACTGAAAAAGACAAATACTAAACGACATTTAATATTCCCTTTGGACACTATGAATGGAATGTTATGCCATTTGGTCTCAAAATGCCTTTTAGAATTCCAAAATATGATGAATGATATTTTTAATCCCTACACCAATTTCTTGATAGTCTACATATATGACATTATGATTTTCTCTGAAAATATTGAACAACAATGGAAACACCTTTATAGGTTTTTTCAAATCATTAAAGCTAAATGATTAGTCTTATCTGCGCCAAAAATAAAATTATTCCGAACAGAAATTAGATTCTTTGGACACAATATCAAACAAATAACAATTATACTAATTTCTAGATCAATAGAATTTGCATATAATTTTCCAGATGAGATCAAAGACAAAACTCAACTCCAAAGGTTCTTAGGTTGTCTCAACTACATCTCTGATTTTTACAAAAATATGACAATCATCTGCAAACTTCTATATCAAAAACTTAGGAAAATCCCTCCAGCATGGACAGGAGAGCATACTAAAGTAGTCAGAGAAGTAAAACTTATGTTAAAACCCTACTATGTCTAGGACTACTAGAAGCTGAAGCCCTTAAGATAGTCGAGACTAATGCTTCAGATATCGGGTATGGTGGTATTCTTAAATAGAAGGTCTTAGAAGACAATTCAAAATAATTGGTTAGGTTCACCTTTGGGATATGGAACCTAGCTCAGCAAAATTACAGCATCATCAAAAAGGAAATTTTATCTATAGTGCTATATATCACAAAATTTCAAGATGATCTCTTAAGCAATTTTTTTTTTTACTCGGGATCGACTGCAAAGCAGCAAAATAAGTTTTAGAAAAAAATGTTCAAAATCTTGCATCTAAACAGATTTTTGCTAGATGACAAGCAATTCTTTTTGTTTTTGACTTTGATATTGAATTCATCAAAGGAGAAAGTAATTTTCTTCCAGACTTCCTTATAAGAGAATTTTTACAGGAAAAATGAGTGAAAAGCAACAACCAACATTAAAAGAGTCCTACGCGATGACTCCAAAGAAGACAATCCAAAGTAGACTGATCACCAGTCCGAATTCTCTCAACATCCTTGGTCAAATTGTTCTAGTAAGAAAGAGTTTTACCCCTTTATCAAATACTCCTCAAACCTATGCCTAGCAGTTCACCCTGCCAAAATCCCCAAATCCACTTTCATCAGGCCAACCAAAATCCCCAGTTCCTAAACAAATATACAAGGGTTCTTATGTCATCAAATCAGAATCCAAAGCAATTCTTGTCGTTGAACCATAAATATATGAGGAAGATCCTTATCAAATTCTTAAAAAACCCGCATATCCTCATTATTTCCTTACTAGTGATCCAAATAAGAGCCAAACATTTTATGAAGCCATCTTGGTCGATACTGATTCATTCAGTGTTACTCACAACAAAGACAAAGATGGTCAAATTACTCATTAAAAAATTCAAATTCGAAAAATTTTAAGCTTAGAAGATTGGGCTCCACACCCAATGATCTCCAAAAGATTATCTCAAAATTTCATTCCAAGTACTTATACATACCTGGTTATGTGGATGCCTGGCAAAATATTTTTTATCTTCAAAATAAAAACAGGCAACACTCCTGGTTTATATTTTTCTGTCAAAATTTCAGATACAAGATGCCTTCTTGGTTCAAAAATTGGTGGTGATGGTTTGATGCTACCAAAACCATTCTACACCAATACATGCAAAATTTATTCAAATTTTTGAAGAAAATTTTGAAACCCTTTGATGCAAATTTTATGTTTTATGCTTTTCTGAATATTGCCTGGATAATTTCTTGGGACATTACAGTGTCTCCACCATATCAAGACCAATAAATGATGTTAACAAGAAGATTCAGACAAAAATGGTGGGATAATTTTGATACTAAAAAGTTTCCAGAAAACCATATACTATTCTGGTTCAAAGATCATCCTCAATTTTGGAAGAAAGGATCAGCCGCCCAAATAAGAGAACAAGACCAATTTCTAGTACAAAAGTCACAAATTTAAAGCCAGTTTGCAGGCGTTTTCTCTCGCAGATAATATGCTTGAAAGCTCCAAGAAGTCCTATCTCAAATGTCAAATGACGATGATGACATCATTGATTAAGCCTAGTCATCCCAATTTACAAATCATGATCCAAACACAGCCTATGCCGACAATTTCTAGTTTGCACAGTTGTCCAAGATTCCCCAAGATGTAGCAGATTTTCAAAAGAGTAACTATTCAAATCTACAATGCTCCAACCAAAAAATTCAAAAGCCAAAGGTTGAGGTTCTCCATTACGGTCAAGTCTCTTGTCTATTTCCACAAATTTTAAAAAATAAATAGTTCAGATTCTCCACCAATGTCACTTTGGAATCAAAGACAAAGTTCAAAAGTTTTAGATTTGTATGGTTATGTTTATGAATATTATTGTAATAGTCTGGAACACCGGCTATAAAAACCTCCCAAAGTTTCATTTGTAAAAAGAGAGTTTTTTTTTTGAAAAAAGAAAAGAGAGCTTCTTTGGAAGACAAACTTTGGAGAGAAAAATTTCTTAAAAAAAATGTTGTATCCAGTTCAAAATCTTCAATAAAGATATCAATATTGCAAAGGTACTTCTTTCATATTTTTTTACAAAATCCGAATCATATTTTTATTTTGAAAGAAAGGCGGTGCGGCAACCCCCAAACTTCATAAATGAAACCGTCAAATATATACTCGGAGGGGGGGGGGGGAACATAAGGCATAAACTCCATAATATAATAAGCACAACTAGAGTCTCTCGAATAATACCAACACAACTCCTAACACATATGCATTCAAATACGCACCATTTAGCAGAGAGTGCAGCATAGGCAATTCAATCCGCTTTACCAATGTGGCGACACAGTACTGGAAAGATAATGTGGCTATAGCAATACATCAGTACACATGAAATCGCTTTCCACGAACAATGATTAAGTCATCGACACTTTGTTTCATCCTGCCACTAGGAGGATATGACCATTTTAACATAGTCCACTCCTTCATTAGGACAGACAAGGCACTGAAAGTGCACACCATGACATAAAGCCCAACTAGTCCCCCCACCCAATAGAGAGGGTTTATTCCAGACCCAAACCAAGACCTGCTAGGAAAATAAAACTTAAAATACTTAAAAGGAAAAACTAAAAAACATAGGTATGGGTTAGGCCCAAACAAAAGCCCACACCCAAACCTTTATTAGAGCACCAAAGGTGGAAATTTGGCCCAATAACCAGGCCGAGCCATGACATGTGATTCTGCCACTCAAATCGCGTCGCTGCTGCTGCATTCAAGCCACCCTCCTTCGTCGCTTGCCTCCTTGGTGAAAAAATCCACTTGAAACCCCACGAGATCTGCAACACAGGCGCAAACAACACGTCACATCAGAACCAACCAAACCCAGAATAATAAACGTGGCCAAAAAACTCTGACCCCACCACCCTCAGTGCTCCGTTGTCCAATCCACTACCGATAAGGAACACAACCGCACTAAACAACACAAGCAACATACCCAAACTGCCACGACCAACACCTAATCCAACAACCAAATCTCCTTTGTATGCCCCACACCTCAGATCTACAAACCCCAGAACTAGGCAACCTACGGCCACAAAGGGCATCACCACCATACACGAGTCTACTCTCAGCCCCGTCCGACTTCACCCACAAACGTCGGCGAGGCCAAATCCAAAGCCAGACGCAGGGCCGCCGTACGAGACACACTGTCGATAATCATATTTTCATTACGGACTCTAAATCTTTTAAAATGAATACCATGAGTTTATCCAAACTCGGCCACAATATATGCATACATAGAGTACTAGAACATGTGTTAGCCTGTATGATGAGAGTGTAAGAAAATGTTCAGCTATTTTACAACCAAAACAATAACATTATCGATATATTATCTTTGATGCAGTGACACGTAATATAATATAATATAATGGAAAATTCTAGGGTGGAGTGATTCTACAATAGATTTTTTTTATTAATGTGTTGTTATTATTCTAAAATGTGATGATTTTTTAGTAATTTCGTTCAAACTTTTGTAAATATTCTAATGAGCATATATTTACAAATTTGATAACAAATCGTAGTCAATGATGTATTTTAGTTTAATTATTTGTAAATGATAAAAAAAGTTATAATTTTGCTCAAAATGTTGTAATTTCTAGTTCAAAAAATTATAATTTTGTTCAACTAATTGTAAATAAATGTTTAAGGTAGATTTCCTCTATCATAGCCTTACCATAATATAATATAATATAATATAATATAATATAATAGAGGACATCTACTATAAAATTTTATTTACAATGAGTTGAACAAAATTATAACTTATTAAACAAGAATTTACTATATTTAGAACAAAATTACGACCACTTTTTGTATCATTTACAAACTATTGAACTAAATTACAACATTGACAATGAGTTATTTTCAAGTTGGTAAAAATGTACTCGTTTGTGTACTTACAAACAAATAAACAAAATTACATAAAAATAGTCTTATTTTACAACAATAACAACAAAATTATTGAATATAATTTATGTAGATGCACTCCACCATAGAATTTTCCAATATAATATGATATAATATAATATAATATAATGGGTCAAGCTAGTGTAGCTTAATCTATCATAAAAATTTATTTACAACTAGGTGGAGAAAATTATAACTTATTGAACTAAAAATTACAATATTTAGAAAAAATTTACAACCATTTTTATATTATTTACAAACACTTGAACAAAAATTACAATAATAATAACGATTTGTTCTCAAAGTTGTAAAAAGGTTCTCGTTTGAATAATTACAAAAGACTGAATAAATATTACACAAAAGTGTCTCATTTTACAACAATAACAACAAATTTACATGATAAAAATTAAGGTAGATCACCTCCATCCTAGAATTATCCTAATATAATATAATATAATATAATGGTAGAGGAGATCTACCTCAAACATTTATCTACAATTAGTTAAACAAAATTATAATTTTTAACTTGAAACTACAACATTTTGAACAAAAATACCACCATTTTTTTTATCATTTACAAAAAATTAAACTAAAATACAGCATTTACAATGATTTGTTCTCAAATTTGTAAAAATGTGATCATCATAATATTTACAAAATTTTTAACGAAATTACTGAAACATTATCACATTTTACTATAATAATAATAAAATTAATGAATAAAATCTACGATAGAGTTACTCCATCCTAGAATTTTCCTAATATAATATAATATAATATATTAATTATATATTGTTTGAGAGAAAGAAAATTAAATGTTTGAATGACCACCATGCATTGACACATGATATAATATAAGATAATATGATCTATACTATTATTATAAAAAGAGTGTTTATTTCTTCAAATTGTCCATTTCTTCTTTTATGTCCTCTTACTTTTGACAAAATTAAATAATTTAAGCTTATTATTGTAAATAGAAAAATAGAAATAAAATTAAAAGAAAAAAATCCCATTTTATCTCTCCCCATAACCCACCCACGTACTCACTCTCTCACTGCCGAGGGAATGTAAAAATTGTAATCGATAGTATTAAAAAAATTGATTTTTTTTCATGAAAAAAGTGACTTCTATTTTTATTTCTCAACTTTCAGTAATTGTTTAATTTTTTAAATATAAAAATTGATTTATTTATACACACAACGTGTATGCACTCTATCTAATATTATATTATAAATTGTTTGAGAGAAAGAAAATTAAATGTTTGAATGACCACCAAATTTAGTTGGAACTTTAAAAACAGAAATGAACATTTACGAAAAGATTCCTTGCCTAAATTAACCTGCTTGGCCATTAATAGTCACAAAATTTACCTCAAAGATAAAAGCTGTTGCTTTTTATGACAGAGTCCATCCATTCCAAGTAAACATGTTACTGGCAGGGAGAGGATCCAAGTAGAGAGCGCTGACACGTACGCGCCGGACAAGGAAACGAAGATGGGCTGGACGTTACCACGCATATTCAATCCCATTTCATCTTCGTCCTCGATTCCGGAGCCCACACACTCCCAAACTCCAATCCCCTGCTCCCACCTCCTTTCACCCACCTCACTCCTTCCACTAGTCTCACACCACGCACACCACTCGCATATCCCAAAGTCTAACACCCCCTCCGCATCGAATCCATTCCCCCCAACGAACTAAATGTCGTCCTTCTATGAAATGATGAGCCACCTAGCTTTTCAGTCATTCTCCGATACGCCGATGCTCTTATCAATGATAACTTATCGGTTGGGTATTGTCAGTGATAGGTGGGTGTGAAACAAAGACCCAGGAAAATGCATCGAAGAAAGTGCGAACGACTACTCACTCTCTCTCTCTCTCCTCTTTATCTTTTTCATTTCTCTCTCTCTCTCTCTCTCTCTTCCTCTCGTGTAGTGCTTCTGAACTGTTCTCGTTGAACGGCGAATCATGGAGGCGAAACCCTAGAAAAAACCTACTCCCGCCGCCGCCGCCGATTCGAAACCCTCGCCCGCCTCCGCGATTCCGCCCCCCGTTCGCGGCCAACAACTCCGCCTCCGTCCGAACCGTAAACCCCGCGCGCGTGTGCTTGGAATTTAGCTTCGTTGAGGGGCAAAAATGTCATCGTTGAGCAGAGAGCTCGTTTTTCTGATCCTTCAATTTCTGGAGGAGGAGAAATTCAAGGAGGCTGTGCACAGGTCAGTAAGGGCTGCATTTTTATTTATTTTAATTTGTTTTTAATTTTTTTAATTTTTTTGGGGGTTAAAATTTGAAATTTGTGTTTGTGTTAATTAGGCTTGAGCAAGAGTCTGGATTCTTCTTCAACATGAAGTACTTTGAAGAAAAAGCGCTGGCCGGAGAGTGGGACGAGGTTGAGAAGTACCTCTCCGGCTTCACCAAAGTGGATGAGAATCGCTACTCCATGAAGATCTTCTTCGAGGTCAGAAAGCAGAAGTATCTCGAAGCTCTTGACAGGTCTAGCCACTCTCTCTTTTTCTCACTCTGATTGATTTGGCTGTAAAAATCGTAGAGAAAATTAGAAATATTTAATCAGAGAGCTGAAGAAAGGGTTTATTGATATTGTGTGTGCTGATTTTAATGGTGTTGTGATTTTGGAAATGAGCTCAGGCAAGACAGAGCCAAGGCTGTCGAGATACTGGTGAAGGATTTGAAGGTGTTTTCGACGTTTAATGAGGACTTGTACAAGGAGATCACACATCTTCTGACGCTTGACAACTTCAGGTGATGTATTTATGTGCATTTGTAGGTTTGGGTTTTAGTGTGTCTGATTTGGGGTTTTTTGATGTGGTGCAGAGAAAATGAGCAGTTGTCAAAGTATGGTGATACTAAATCAGCTAGAAGCATTATGCTGGTAGAGTTGAAAAAATTGATAGAAGCAAATCCTCTATTCCGAGAGAAGCTGGTTTTCCCTACTTTGAAGGCATCACGTTTGCGGACTTTGATCAATCAAAGGTACTTTTGGTGTTTAGAATGCTTTTGTTCTTAGTTAAGCAAATTTAAATTTCGGTATTTTTTGTTCTGTGAAGGAAGGATTTTAAAAGTTGATGGATTTTGTGCTTTTGGGAGTCCTATGCAATTGATTATCATGTGTAAAACTCTTGAACGAGAAATTTATGGTCTTTGCAGTTTAAATTGGCAGCACCAGCTATGCAAGAACCCAAGGCCAAATCCTGACATTAAGACCTTGTTTATGGACCACTCGTGTAATCCTCCGAATGGGGCTCGTGCATCGACTCCAGTTACTCTTCCAGTTGCAGCTCTTACAAAGCCTTTGACATATGCTCCTCTCGGAGCACATGGTGGAGTAAGTTCAAACTAATCTTTGAAATTAATGATTAATTTTTTTATTAAAGTTGACCTATATTGTCTTTTCTCGTTATGTATAGCCCTTCCCCCCGGCTGCTGCAGCTGCCAATGCCAATGCTTTGGCAGGATGGATGTCCAATGCTAATCCTTCCTTGTCTATGCAATCAGCTGCAGTGTCTGCTTCACCCTTGCCTCTTCAACTCAGTCAAGGTTAGGACTTCAATTCTTTTTGAAAGCGGGTTTGCAATTAACTAGTAGAAATCTTAAAGAAATTCAAGAAACTATTATGTTTGTCTCTAAAACATACTCATGTTGTTTTATTGGTATCTTTATTTTTGTTTATATATAACGAAAATTTCATTTGTCGATGTTAAATTAGATGTATATATTGCACTGAATACACTATCCATTAATTTGTTCTCTTAGAAATAAATATTAGGCAACAGAATATATTTCTTATTGTCTGAACTGTTTTGATAACTTGTTCTTACTTTTGCTTCCTTAATAGTTTCTTCTTTAAAGCACCCAAGGACACCATCAACTGGTCTTGGAATGATTGATTATCCGAGCTGTGATCATGAACAACTGATGAAGCGTTTGCGGACCGCACAATCTATTGATGAGGTATTCTAAGCATAATCTTTGGATATTTTCTCTTAATTGCTTCTGAATTTAAAGTTTCTTTCGACAATAAAACTATTATATTCACATCATCAGGTCAGTTATCCTCCCCAACATGCTTCCTGGTCACTAGACGACCTGCCACGAACTGTAGCTTGTACACTTCGTCAGGGATCCACTGTGATAAGCATGGATTTCCACCCTACTCATCATACATTGCTTGCGGGTAGGTTGCATGCAAGACACAATAGAATTTGGCAAATAATAGATACAAATTAAGAGCAACTTCAACAAATATTTTAGTTTTAGTTTACTTACATCACTTATCTAACTTGAAAGTTTTGAATTATGAACAGTTGGTTGTAATAATGGAGAAGTTACTCTCTGGGAAGTAGGGCTACAAGAGAGGCTGGTGTCTAAGCCATTCAAAGTATGGAATATTGCTGCTTGTTCTATGGCATTTCAGGTCTAAATCTCGGCGCGGTGCTTTATAAGGACTATGAGCCTGTAACTATTTCTTATTGTTATTTGAAACATTTGTGCCTTCTTACCAAGTTGCAATGTAATAGTAGTGTCCATGACTTTTCTGTATATGGCAAAAGGTTTATGCTGCTCATTATCTTTACCGGTATGGTATCTTATCTTCACTTCTCTTATAGGCTGCTATTGTCAAAGATTCATCAATATCAGTTAGTCGTGTAGCATGGAGCCCAGACGGAAACTTAATTGGTATGTGCAGCAACGCCTCTGAAGCTTCAATGAATTGCATACTTGAACATAAATCCCTGGATCTTTTTTTTTGCAGGTGTTGCATTTACAAAATATTTGGTACATCTGTATGCTTATCAAGGGTCCAATGATCTACGCCAACATTTGGAGGCATGAAGTCATTCACTTCCTGCTAATTCAAGAAGATATTGTCGTTTACTTTAAACTGATATTCGGATTTGATGTTCTCAGATTGATGCCCACAGCGGTGGAGTGAATGACTTGGCATTCTCTCATCCTAACAAGCAATTATGCGTTGTAACTTGTGGAGATGATAAGCTGATAAAGGTAGGAAGCAAACTTAAGAAGTTTGAAGGTTCGTCTTTTATTTATTTACTTGAGGCATATTCTGAGTAATTTCTTTTGTCATTTTTTATTTTGAAAAATTAAAATAAATAACAGGTTTGGGATTTGGCTGGAAGGGAGCTTTTCCACTTTGAAGGTCATGAAGCGCCAGTTTACTCGGTGTGCCCTCACCAGAAGGAGAATATTCAGGTGGGATATGCTCATATCCTATAGTTTGGGTGTATATGTAGCATGTGAAAAAATGCATGATTGTCTATGGAGAATAGTATTCAACTTTAAAATGAATTCCAGACTAGCTGAATGTATGAAATGGGAACAGTAACATCAATCAGATTGTATATAGATACAGCTACTTGGTCTAAATCTTAGATGAATATGGTGTAATCTTGGTATCTTACTGGTAATTCTTTTTATGTCATGTTTCATATCCATTAAACTCCATTTAAAATTGATTCAACTTTTCAAAGAACTAAAATAACTGAGAAGTAGGAGACTTGGTTCTTTCTATTTATATTGACATACTTTGAGTTTATGAGCTTATCTACAATCACATCAGTTGTTTGTCATAGTAGTCCCTGTTACTCGTGCCTTTATTTTTTTACAAGAGTTACAATAATAAGATGAATGACTATGATAATTGATTAGTAAAGGTGCGATCAAGCTTCTTATGGTGTAGATGCATCCCTACTTATGTCACCCTTTCTTTATATCTTTGCAGTTTATATTTTCAACGGCATTCGATGGGAAAATAAAAGCTTGGCTGTATGATAATCTCGGCTCCAGGGTTGACTATGATGCTCCTGGGCAGTGGTGCACCACAATGCTGTATAGCGATGATGGAAATAGGTAAATGGAAGACCTACCTGGTTTATGCTACAAGTTTTGTTTATCAAATCCTCCTTTGTTCACTCAACGACGTTATTTAGTTACTGATCTTTTAAATTTCAGATTGTTCTCTTGTGGGACTAGTAAAGATGGCGACTCCTTCCTGGTTGAATGGAATGAAAGTGAAGGGGCAATAAAGAGGACCTATAGTGGGTTTAGAAAGAAATCTAATGGGATTGCACAATTTGATACCACAAGAAATCACTTTTTGGCTGTTGGTGAAGATAGCCAGATAAAATTTTGGGATATGGATAATACAAATGTTCTTATCAGTGCAGATGCTGATGGTGGACTTCCAGTAAGAAACCCCTTGCTTGTTACTTTTATTTTCTAACACTTCGCTTATCTAGAAGCTGACCTTTTATTTTGAGATTCCGTTCACTAATATAAGCAATGGGATTACTTCAGGCTGTTCCTCGCTTGAGATTTAATAAGGAAGGACATTTACTTGTTGTCACCACTGCTGACAATGGATTTAAGATCCTTGCAAATGCTGAGGGTCTCAGATCCTTAAGGGCAATTGAAAATCGATCTTATGAAGCATCCAGAACACCTGTTGAGATGAAGGTTGTTATTTCTGTCCAAGCTACACTAACTTTTCAAATCACTTGCATGTTTTTGTTAAAAACATTGATTTTCTCTTTGTGGATCAGTTAATATACTTCATTTTCCTTGATCAGGTATCTACCTCGGCCATGACTACAAATATCAATCCAGCCATTAATAAAGTGGACCGCATGGATACAAGCTCTCCTGCCCGACCGTCTCAGATTCTTGTATGTGATGAAATTGATAAGTTATGACTGTTATATTAGCAATAACCTAATGAAAACTGATTGTTTTCTCATGAACTTGATATCCTAGAATATCTTTTTAATCATGAATTATACTCTTCCTCTCCTAACAAAGTTCATAAATTATATCTTAGTAATTACCATTCTATGCTCCCTTTCTTCCCCTCTCCAGCATTTACTTTTGTTTAATTTTGCTGTAGAATGGAGTAGATACTATGGCCAGAAGTGTAGAAAAGCGAAGATTACTAGACGATGCATCTGATAAAAGTAAACGTTGGGAACTGACAGAGATTGTTGATCCTGCTAACTGTCGAGTGGCTACGATGCCAGAGAGTAAAGATCCTGCTAACAAGGTGATTTTTGGTATTATGTATTCCTATATCGATAGATTCTATTTTTTAGGTAATAACATTAAGATGATCTCATTGGAGTTCAGGTTGCTCGACTTCTTTACACAAATTCCTGTGCTGGAATTCTGGCTCTTGGTTCAAATGGGGTGCAGAAGCTATGGAAGTGGAGAAGCAGTGAACAAAATCCAAGTGGGAAGGTGATGTTTACACAAGCCTCATCATATCTCTCCTTTTTAAACGTCCAGCATTTGTGCATATGCATTATGTGCTGTTACTTTCATGAAAGGTTTTCTGACTTTTTTAATGATTCAAAAGGCCACTGCCAATGTTGTTCCACAACATTGGCAACCCAACAGTGGTCTTTTAATGACAAATGATGTACCAGAAAACTGTGGGGACGCAGTTCCATGCATTGCACTCTCAAAGAATGATTCCTATGTGATGTCTGCATGTGGCGGAAAAGTGTCTCTGTTCAATATGATGACCTTTAAGGTAATTTTGGAGGTGAAGCCAATGAATCATATGATGGTATTTATTGTCTGCTGCAATTTGAGGATGCTTTGGATTGCTAACCATGTTATTAAATCTATGGTTTGCAGGTAATGACAACTTTTATGGCACCTCCACCAGCCTCAACCTTCCTGGCATTTCATCCACTGGATAATAACGTCATAGCAATTGGAACGGAAGATTCAACTATCCACATTTACAATGTTAGAGTTGATGAAGTGAGCAGTTTAAGCATATTTTTGTAAAGTTTATGTAATAAAGCAGTTCTCTGGATGCCCAAGTCAATTGCGTTGCTTTCCTGTTAGGTGAAAACAAAACTGAAAGGCCATCAGAAGCACATCACTGGATTAGCATTTTCTGTCAACCTTAAGATCATGGTTTCATCAGGTGCTGATGCTCAAGTACGTGACTTCCATCCTTTTCTTCTTATGTTGTTGGAGTCATCTTGATTTTGTAGTTTGCTTAAATGTAAGTTGATTTGAGTTGTTGTTGGATCTTGCTGCACATAATACATGCTTGGAGATAAGATGACTAGAGTTCACTGTGTTCTTGTTAAGGTTTTGCGAAATGAATGACATAATCCTTTTTGTCCTACTACTAATTTTCAGCCTTTGTTAAATCTTTCCCATCGTTGGAAGTTTGAATATTCATACCTCCCTGTCATCTACGTTCTTACAACAAAAAATGCACTTGCAGCTATGCTTTTGGAATATGGATACATGGGATAAGAGGAAGTCGGTGACGATTCAACTGCCAGCAGGGAAGGCTCCTGTGGGTGACACGCAAGTGCAATTTTATTCTGATCAAACTAGGTTGCTGGTATGCCATGAGACTCAACTGGCACTATACGATGCCGCCAAAGCAGAATGCATTCGACAGGTACAGAACATTTGGAATGAATTATTCTTGTTTGTATAAAACAAATCTGTGATTTGTTTGATTAATCTTGCAGTGGATGCCACAAGATGTACTGCCTGCACCAATAACATGTGCTGCATATTCCCCCAATAGTCAACTAGTTTATGCGGGTTTCTCTGATGGAAATATTGGAGTATTCGATGCTGATAGTCTGAAACTAAGATGTCGCATTGCCATGTCGGTTTACTTGGCCCAAGCATCCCCAAGCAGGTATTTGTTGTATCAAACAATTGATGATTTATGAGGTGTCTTGCTCCACAAAATGATATGTGTTCTAAACCACCTTCGTCCTATGTTGTAACAGCCAAACTGTGCACCCCCTAGCTCTTACAGCTCATCTTCAGGAGCCATATCAATTCGCTGTTGGACTGTCAGATGGATCTGTAAAAGTTATTGAGCCCTCAGAAGCCGAAGGGAAGTGGGGAGTCCAGGTGCCTATCGATAACGGAACTCAGAATGGTTGGACAGCAACATCCTCGAGTAACAATCCTGCTTCTTAGTTAGCTTCCCCAGCAAGCAAAATCTATGACTATTTCCTTGTGTATTGATTTGTATCCTATTCGTGTAGTATAGCAGACTTGTAGGTTGGTGATTTACATATGTATGTGCGTCACCAAATGTGTGAGCAAATAGAGATCTAACGGTTAGGGCATAAATTTATGTATATACATATGTTTCTTTATACATGTGTTAATTAATTATTCAAATATATGGTTCTCCCCTGTCTCCAATTCTTTAGTTTGCAATGTTTCTGTTGTGTGCTACCAATACTGAAAGAACTCGAGTCAATCCTTTCGACAGCTTCTGTTGTCGGAGGATGTTACTGCCAGGTATATAGAAGATGAAGCAGAAATTGAATATGAGGCTCTGCAGTAAGAGACTTGTACATGTGATGATCATAATTAGGGTAATGCCCTATTTAGTTATCTTGTGATCCAGGTAAGGCGCAAGCGACCAGTGAAAGGTACTTTTTGTTCAAGCTTGGAGTCCTTAGAATTATATCTAATAAGACCGGTCGGTATGGCCTGTGTAGATGTTTCTGGACTCGTATGAGAAAATATGAATGGCTTGACTTGTTTAAATGCTCCAACTATGGCCGATGGATCAGCAGCAATCTTTGGTCGGACCACAAAAGCGCTTTTGAATCAAAACCAACAGCATTTTTCATGCGTCCCTTAAAATTTAACTCATCCAAACCAGCTCTAACTTGTGAAGATGGTGGTTGGAGGTTGGGACATGTTAATATTTGTTACCATGGATCTGTGTCAGAGCTTAAGACCGTTTCTTAAACTGGCAACTGCAGAGATCTAGTTGTTGACATCTCTTTGAAGACAAAAGCCAGATAAGAGTTTTCAAGACTTATACATGCTCTTACCTATCTCCAGGCTTGGATGTCAATTTCATCTGAGGACTCTCATCTTCCAAGCTCTTCAGTGTTATTGTAACTGAGGAAAATACATGAGGACAGCCTAACATATCAGACTATTGAGATTAAGGCACCCTACTACTGGAGCCAAAGTGGGTCGAAGACAACGTTCAGTTTTAATCAATCATGCCATGTGGTCTTGATCAAGAGAAAATGCTATATAATTCCATAGACACAAAAATAGCTGAATTCAGGCCATCTGGTACCAATTCTGGGTGCTGCCATGTGTTATTATTGTGACAATTGTCGGATGCTACTGTTTCAAAGAAGTGACCACTATCCATATAATGTAGGGATCAGGGATGTTTGTCTATGAGAATTATCCCAGGGTTTGGGTTAATATTTGTTTTGGTTCTTTCTTCCTTGTTCACTTGAACAAGCAAATGTTATAAGGTCGGTATCTATGTCAAGCAAAACCTACATGAAACCCTATGGAATAACAATGTAGAGTGTTGTGAGATGTCTCATCTTGGATCAGTCCGATTTGTGGAGGGATTGTATTTTAGTACAATGATTCGATGAAAGAGTTGTGAAGAAGTCCATCAATAATGTGTAGACATGCAGATGTACGTAGTTCATGTCTACACTGTTTTAAGTAAGAGCTATAAACTTCACCTATTGCCCTGCCCTACCAAAAATGGAAATTAAGTGGAAAATCAAAAGATTATGACTATAGATTAAAGTATAGGATGAATTTCAATAATATTCGTAAAGATAGAGTAATATATATATATATATAATTGACATAAACAAGTTACTAGCCTTGTATGTGGCAAACAAGTAATGACTTATAATAAATACTATTTTTGGCCGAGCCGAGTACTTACGCTCATTGAAACAACAACATTTACAACAAGTACATAGTAATGCAGTGGTTGACCAACTGTTGGTAGTGCAGTGGCTTGCCACTTTGAGAGTCGGATAGATTGAATTTTTTGAAGAAAAAAAAGTATATGGTTGAGAATAAAACTTAAAATGATAATCAGTTGTGAATTCGAAACAATTTATGTTATGTGTTTGCAATTTGACAAGCATCTTAAAACGCTGATCTTGTTTAAATATATTGGTCAAGATTCTTTTAGGAATAAAGATTAATATTGTAGACTTTTTCACTAGTATTTTAACATCCGAAGTGAAGAAAATCGGACATAACTCACTTCACTTCACCTCCAAAGATAGAGATTAATCAAAACAAGAAATTGGTCGAAGAAGCTAGCTATATATAATATCGAAAGCAACTCGAATTGCCTTCAATTCCCCCATATAGAAAATGTGAAAATGATGAACAACCTTTTGTAGTTTTGTGTTGCCAACTGTGATATCCCAAATATTCTCTGGAATCAAGAAAACATGCGGCCGAGTTCATATCTGCATATCCACACTGCCCCACTCATATTTTCAACTGCATGCAAGCTGCGCTGGATCAACTTTACGGCGATGAACAAGAACCTTTTTGGTGTCTAGTGAGAGTTTAAAATTCACTCCAATATGGAACTTGGAAATTTTTGGTGCTTTTAGATCAGTGTGTCTATTCACACATTTTATTTTAATATTTACACATTTTTAAATATTTTTGTACGTTAACTTTCTATTTTACTCACACTTCTGTATATATTTTTTTATTCAATTAATTAAATAACCTATTGTAGAGATATAGATACATGAATTGCCGGTGCCAAATTTCTAATGGATATGACTATTAGCTTGTGAGTTCTATTGTCTTGTTTTTGTTTTCGATGTCCATCGGCCATCCCTTGTTTCTGGGTTAGTAAACTCTTGATTGGTTATATACTTACCAATAAATATAAGGAAAAAAAAACCAGAATAGAAAGAATTCTTGGGTCATGGTCTTATGGATCCTAAATGATATACGGACTTGAGATGCAACAATAATAACCGAATGAATTCATGAATCATGTGGTTGCGAGCTGGAGATGATTGAGATGGAGATATGAGGAGGCAACAGTAGTCAAAAATTTATTTAAATCATGAATCATGTGGTTGCGAGCTGGAGATGATTGAGATGAAAAAGTTGGATTTTTTTTAAAATAATTTATTTTTCAGTTAGGGGTAAAAAATAATTATTGTAATTATAAAAAATTATGGTACAAAAATCAAAAATAAAGGTACGAATGGACGCACCATTTAGATTAATGCTTTAGAAAAAATTAAGACACATATGCATGTTAGCAAAACTTCCCAGTCGAAAAGTTGGAAGGATCAAAAGCTTAATTAAAGACAGCTAAATAAGGAAAACATACTAGGAGAGTAGGAGGCATGTCCCCTGCTAGCTAGAGCATCTTTAAACACAAGGAGGGGTAAGAAGCTCTCTTGATAAAAAAGAGAGAGGTAAGATGCTATGCAAGCTAGTTCTCAAAGATATGGTAACTACTAACTAGTTGGCTATGATCAGTATGATGCTATAAAAAAAAAATTAGGTTTTATTTTTTACTGAACAGTATGTTTACCAAATTATCGAGATTTATCTTGTTGAGTAATTTATTTTCAGGAGAGATGTTTGTGTATTAAGTTTGATAAATTAAGAAAAAAAATAAGGCGTCTTTCCTTAAAACTCAAGAATAAGAATAAAAGTTCTCCTAAGCTAAGTAAAAGATTAAAAATTCTCATCAGCCCACTTACTAGGCAAATTACCAGCGTGCCCTTCACCCTAACCGCCCACCTCCCTCGTCCCTTGTTCGTATCGAAATTCATTTTCTCTCTCTTTCTCAGACTATCTCACACACTCTCTCACCTGATTCTGTAAAACTCATCGTTCTCACTCACGATCCATATCAAATTATCTATCGTCGGCGATCGAATCACCGTTAGTCCGTCGTCGATCAACTCGCAACTGTAACTTAACCCTTCGTCGATTGATTCAACTTCGACTAAAAGGGGAAACTAAATCATTCAAACTACTTCTCAATCTCGAAGTAAGTTTTTACAATCAATTTTCTCTTTAAACTAAAACTACGGTTTAGATTTCAAGTTTATAATGTTTATGTTTTTAATTATAAATTTGTTTATGCAAAATCAGTTTAGGGTTTCGATAGAATTTGAGGTTGTGTTGTGTTTGATAGTAGGGATTTTGAAGTTGTTCAGGGTATGATATGATTTGAGTGTGATACGATTTTGAATTTGTTTGTTCTGTGTTTGATGTGATATGAGGGTAAACTAACACTCAGTTGAGGGTAAACTGAGTATCAGTTTAGGCTCAATTGATACTCAGTTTAGGTTCTTATTTGTTCTGGGATTGATAAGATTTGATCTCAATTGATACTCAGTTGAGGGTAAACTGAGTGTCAGTTTAAGGTGAACTGAGTATCAGATTAGGGTCAACTCACACTGAGTTTGGACCTCAATTGGGTTTTAAAAATTATATTTGACTTATTTTTATTTTTTGTTAATAACTAGGATGTCGTTGTCCGAAAGAACACACAACGATAAAGAAATCAAAGTTAATGAAATGTCTGATGTGGATAGCATGAGAATAGATCGATCAATAACATATCTAATTGTCAGTGAAAACTTGAAACCCATGCACAAGAAAAGGAAGAGGGAATACGTAGGGAAGGGAAAGAAGCCCATGAAGGAGAGCCCCTCGTGCAGAAGGAGAAGAAGTTATAGAAGAAACTGAAAGCAGAAGGAAAATAGCTAAAAATAAAGGCATCAGAAGAGGAGGAACCAACAATTAGATACCTCCAACAGAGATGTGGACTCACATCATTGTACAAGATGCTTCAAGCAACAAAGATACCCAATGCAGCCTGAGATCTTCTGAAAAACACCATATTCTGGCTAATGTTGGAGCCGTTTCCAAACCGGATAGTAACATTAGACCAACTAACGAAGAATGAAGTGGATTTGGAGATCATTCTCAACCACTACGACAATGAAGGGAAGTAGTTCATCTTTGGTACAAAGGAAATGAAGATTATAGAAGAGCTTGTGCAACAACTCCTTGGTTTGTCGACTGAAGGGGTTGTCTTTGTCGCAGACCTTAGGGAAAAGGACAAGCAATTAAATTCTTCCATCTTTACTCCCATCGGAAAGAAAGAGAGGTTGGAGAAAAAAGACATAGATAACTCTCTAAACAGAGAGTTGAAAAGAGGGAACAAGGCAGATCCAAAAAAAATTTCATCCATGCTGCTCATGTATTTGTATGTTACATTCTTCTTCCCAAAATCGATGTTGAGAATCAGTTTAAATGTAGTAGAAATATGTGAAGACCTTGACACCGTCAACAACTATAATTGGTGCGCATTCACTATGAATTTCTTACACGTTGGCCTAAAGATGAAAAGAAAAGGTGAACCATCAAAATATCAGAGGTGCTTGTTTCTCATCTATGTAAGTACACATCTGTTTTGTTTACTTTTCTAATCACTTATTCCATAATTAATTGACATTATATACTGACTAACTAATAACATCAATATCTTTTGTGTTTCTAGTAGTGGTTCTTGGAGAACACCGCTTCCAAGAAGATGATCAACGGGAAAGAGACCAAAAAACCAATATTCCTTCGATGGAACATCAAAGAAATCTTTAACCCAAAAGAGGTGGCCAGAAACCTAATACTTGTAGAAGATCTAATCCACCAAGGTCGATCGTGGGAAGATCAAGTCATCAACTTGTCTGACGATGAGGATGAAGATGTGACTGACCAACAAGAAGCTATATTGAACATATGGGTAAGTTTCTGATACTCATTTGATGTTCAATTGATGTTCAATTTCTCTCAGTTTAGGCACAACAGAAACTAAACTGACACTCAGTTGAGGGTCAGCTCACTCAGCTGGGTGTCAGTTGAGACTAAACTAATACTCAGTTGATGATGAACTGATATTAAATTGAGGTTACGTTTTAGTTTTTTGTGTGTTCTATTTTAGAAATTTATAGCTATATTGTTTCCTTCCTGATTACAGGTCCCACAAGCAAGCCAAGAGGTGAAAAAATTGAGCAGTGAGTTGACTAGCAAACTTTAAATTCTGATCGATCAGTTGAGCAAGAATGATGACCGAGAGCGGATCCAAAAAAGTATGAGAATCTGCTCACAACTACAAACACTCTTGCAAAGAATTCAGCAGAACTTTGGAGCAAACTTGATCAGGCCGATAAGCAGATCAAAAAATGGCAACTGAGATAGAACAAAAGGATAAACAAAACAGGTCATTCAAGAATCAAGTCATTGCACTCAAAAAACAGTTGAGAAATGTGGATGCGAAGAAAATGGGAGATGAATCAACAACGGAAGTGCTGCACCAATAGCAGAGTATAGATGCTTGTCAATCATCAAGGAACGTGGATAACATAGACAACGATGCACAAGGGAATATCAACCAGGAGGAACAAGTAGAGAAGACTGTGCCTAAAAATAACGAGGTAGTAGAGAAGACGGTGGCTGAAAAGGATGATGTGGTGGAGAATATCCCTGGGCCAAAAAAGGAGCAGAATGAAGATGCTGGTTAGTTATCGAGGATGGAGGATAGAGGTAATGGAACTGAAGGGCAGTCCCCAGTGAATGAGAATATCAATATCACTTTGATTCTAACAAAGCAGACAGCGGTTCAAAGGGATGAGTCTGTCAATAAAATAGTTGAAAAGCCTCTGCAAGCTGATGTTGGTTCAATAGAGAGGGGTATCAAGCAGTAGAAGAGAATCAACACACACAAAATTACATGATGACACCAACTACTACTACGACACCCCTGAGGAAGTGAAGCTGAAATCGAGCATAAAAAAAAAAGCCAGCAGTGAAAGCGAACGAGGAGGTGAAAGTGGTTTCCAATGTGTGAAAATTTAGGACTATCAATTAGAATACACCCACATGGATACTCCTTACTGAAAAAGAGCAACACCAAATAAATAATTTCTTTGGGACAAACAAAGATATAACCTTAGAGTAAGTTCATTACCTCTTATTTCAATTCAGATTACTCAAGAGTTTATGTTCACCTAAACTGATAATCAGTTGAGGGTCAACTAAGTATCAGTTGATGGTCACCTGATACTAAGTTGATGATCAACTGATACTTAGTTGAGGGTCAAGTGATACTCAGTCATTCTGAATTACTAAATTATATTTTTTTGTTTCTGCAGCTTTGCATACTGGTATTCAACTACAAATAGTGGACTCTCTGTCAGTATCCAAGATATCATAGACCTCATCAACGAAAATTACATTGAAGCTGCTGCATGTTTCTCTATTGTTATTGTTGTTGTTGTAGGCATTACTATAAAATGTGGATCAAATGGCATTAATAATTTGTATGTGTAGGAAAAATAAGTGATATTAAACTACATATAATATAACAAATACTAATTAAATAATTAGTAAAATGTAAACATAAAGAACAAATTTTGGGTAAGAAGATGAAGTAAGTTGAGTCACGTGTATCACACGCTTTCCTTAAGAACTTTTACACCGCCCACATGCTTGTATAGCGTTGTTCTCCCAGAATAAAACAACTTCTAAGTTTTTTGTACCGCAAGCACAAGAACTTCTCGTCGAACTAAAGAATACCTTACTCTATCACCGGATTTGCACACTTGTTGAGATAGGGAGAGAAGTGATCAGAAGAAGAGATTACTTTTTGATGGGATGAAAAATGAGGGAGGATGGAGCCTCTATTTATATATGGAGGATATGAAGGATGAAATTAAGGCCGGCCACTAAAAGGTCATGAGTTACCACTCATTAACCATGCAACATAATTCTGGCTAATAATGGTGAAAAAACCCATAATAATTCGGCCAATTATAGTGAGAAAAACCCGCCATAAATCGGCCAATAAACCCACCATAACCAGAGAAGTTGAAAGGTCTTGAGAAATGCAAAAAGTCTTTCCTGAGTGCAAAAGGAAACTCGTGCGGCCTGGCTCAAATCGGAACAACATTTGTGTCCGTAGGACGCAGAACGCATACTCAATTCATCCAAGATTTGCACCTCCCCTGCGCGTGTGAGAGAAAGCCTCTCTACTCACTCACTCAAGGCATACTAGGGTACAATCATAAATAAAGACTTCCACATTCCTAATGTCTCCCATGTGGGATCACATTCATTCCTTTTGTTTCAAGTGGCTAACTTTGGGTGACAATTTCTCATTCACCCCTTAACCAATTTAAACAAATGAATACATAATCTTTATGTACTCTTGTAGGAGAACACAAATCCATGTTTCTCTCACATCAAAATTGAGTGTAACATACTCAATTATTTTATTTAAATTGTCATATTAAAATGGTGGAAATCACCATTTTTTCAACAATTCCCCACATGAATGAACATTGGCAACCGAAGACTCGATAGACTTGGTGATAGATTCTGCGGTCGAAAACCTGCATACGATAGGTAGGGGTCTACCCTTTGAACCTTCCCTTGTGAAAGCATGCTTATTTTACTAACTAAACAGTAGACGCGATGTCTTTGAACTGTTTGCCATTTGTGTAAACGATGGCATACTTCACACAGGTATCTTCCGGATATTTTTAGTTCTCATTGTTGTGTCTGTTTTGGTCATGGACACGTGTCTGGTTCTGTAAGAGCTTAACAAGAATTGTGCCATGAACATTTCTTTTAGAAGTGGCCCCACTTCCCTCTTACATAGGTAAATTCTTAATTAAGAGTAACCCGCATTACTTCGCTCGGATTTCCGACGCATAAGAATCATTAAAAGATTTGAGCTTAACCTCATTCCTTACGGGCATCACTGTTTTCATCATAGGAATGGACTTAGAGAAAATCCCCACAGTGATCCGGCATGGTCTCTTGAAAGGACCCAACCCCGATTTAGTTTCCTAAACCGGAATCAAACCCTTTCTGAAAACACGACCTTGCAAAAATCAAAAGAATTTCGGTAGAGTTTCGCTATAACGTGGAATTGCCATTAACCTACACCCGAAAACACACTTCATCCTATGCCACAAAAGCCAAACCGTGGGCACCAATCCCATCCGGATTTCTCAATATCATAACAATAATGTAAAGTAATACGTAAAACTATACTTTACAGAAATCCGGGGAAAATCATATGAAAATATAAACATATTCAGTATTTAGAGCGACCTATACTATGTACATATATACAAATAGTAGGCCAAACTAAGAACCTACCATAAAAGAAATATAACTCGAATACTAAGCCTCCAACTGCGACGTGCGACACCAGAATCCGAACTGCAAATTGGGCACGGAAACCGAAAAGCCCAGGGGAAAGGCAAATAAAATCGTTAGAGTGAGTGAACGAAAATAATTATATGCCTTACACCATTTATATATATCATAAAACAAAGTGAGTTCATTAAATGAATGGCGGTGTCAGGCGAATCTCTCAAGCCCGACGGTGATAGACTAGGCGAATCTCTCAAGCCTAGTGGGCACATCAGGGGAATCTCTCAACCCTGGATCTGAACTACCGGTGATCAGCCGAGTAGCCAATGCATCGATGCTAAGTAAATGCCATCACCATATAAAATATAAAACAATACCTCCAAAAGTAATAAATAATCTCAATATCGTACTGTAAATAAATACTGAAATCAAGAACTCGCTACGACAGTGTAAATAAAAGGTCCACTCACAGATAAGCATAACGCAAAACACGTTAATTCTGTGATCCGGCAGAAAATCCCTCGCCAAACGAACGATCACGATCCCCTGAATAATCATAAATTCCATTGCTCAAAATCATAATTCAAAACCTTGAACCACATCTCGAGAACCAACCATTCCCGGAAACATATAACTCAATATCGACAAAATCGTCAAAAATTCAATAAACACACCATAAAACCTCGCTATAATTTCCGATGCTCAATTCAAAATATAAACCTTATCACTGCGATCGATGCGCGATTCCGAGCAAAACGACATAAAATTTTTCGAAAAACACCTCGGCCAGAAAATCGTCGCCGCCGCCGGAAAATGTCATTGGCCCAGAAAAATTTGACCTACACATGGATTTGAAGATCTCGACATTTCCAACAACTTTCTAGTTCAAAGTTAAGCCCAATTTTGACCGGAAAATGTCCAAATCTCACCTTGAAAATCAAAACCCTCGCCAGAATTTCTCCACCTCCGATCTCCCTCCTCCGGCCACGGCAAGGCTTGAAATCACTTCTAAAAGTTTCCTCTCCACAAGGCTAACAAAACCCCCATATGTACAACCACCATCTCGGCCGCCAACGCCGCCACCCAAGGCCACCCAATTCCGCCGGAAAACCTTGAAGTTTGCCGTGCCGATTCTCTCTCCTCCGGCCACCACAGAGGACGATCCACCTACCAATCTGAAGATGAGCACGAGCCCAACAATTCTTGTCAAGAGACCACGGCCAACCGTGGCCGGAATCAAGCTCCACGATGGCGAGAACCGTTCGGCCACCAAATGGGTCGAAACCCACCCGTGGTCAACGCGGGTCAACTCCTAATTTCCCAATTTGGAAACTTTCCCAATTCGTCACGTATTCACCCGTATTTATACCGTACACATATCGAAACCAAAGGGATAAATATGACAAAATCCAACGGCCAAAAATATTCATAACTTATTCCTCGTAACTCGAAATAATCCTCCGGAAGTTCCCACGAGCTCGAAATTAAATTCTCTACAATTTTCGTGAAGGATCTCAAATCAAATTCTTGTCCAATAATTTAGTCGTTAACGAGGTCGCCATATTAACCAATTATGACAAAATTGCGACTAATCGCGAAACTCGCAAATCAAGTCGATAAACATACCATTTTCGGTTCGGGTTGTCACACTCTACAATTTAGTTGTCCCTTTTGAACCTAAATCTTGGGATCTCCAATCAACTAGGTTGGGTGTCCATTGTAAAGATTTTAACTCATGGGCTTTAGTCTCATTCCCCTCGATGATTTATCAACCAACTCTCTGTTTAACCCTTTGGTTAATGGATCCGCTATGTTATCTTTTGACTTTACATAGTCAATGGAGATGACACTAGTAGAGAGTAGTTGTTTGATAGTATTGTGTCTTTGACTTACCATTGTACATACTGCTCTGTGCCCTGCCAATTGCAGATTGACTATTGCAATGTATGCAAATTACAGG
Source organism: Geum urbanum (assembly GCA_946800695.1). Classification (NCBI taxonomy): domain Eukaryota; kingdom Viridiplantae; phylum Streptophyta; class Magnoliopsida; order Rosales; family Rosaceae; genus Geum; species Geum urbanum. The sequence continues at coordinate 31,025,439 of OX327012.1, forward strand.
CATTGACTTCGTCCATTTTGGAATATCCTCTATGAATTGGCGTAGCCATTATGCCTCATCCCCACATTTGTCTAGGGCAACAAACTCATATTCCATCGTGGATCTAGTTATAACAGTTTGTTTTGAGGATTTCTAAGATACTGCTGTACCCCCTAGTGTGAATACATATCCACTAGTGGATTTTTCATATCAGAAATCCAATTTGCATCGCTGTACCCTTCTACGACAACCGGATATCTGGTATAGTGCAGCCCATAGGTACGAGTATACCTTAAATACTTGAGTATTCTTGCAATTGCTTGCAAATGTATTCCACCAGGATTACTCATGTACCTGCTTAGCTTGTTCACAACATAAGCCAAGTTTGGCCTTGTACAACTTGTTAAGTACATTACGCTTCCAATGACTTTAGAGTATTCTAATTGAGAAACACTCTCTCCTTTATTTTTTGAAAGATGAAGAGTCATGTCAATCGGAGTTCTGCTAATTCCAAAATTTTCCTTGTCACATTTTCGTAATGTAACTGATTTGATATCAACCATTTTAACATTCTTATGATGTTTTCTAAGGATTCAAGTGCTTTTGCAATCCAAATTAGTACATGAACGACTTTGCTGTTAATTATAAAATCTTTAATCGTTTGGATAGCTCTTTTCACTCATAACCAGGTTAGAAGAAATCGATGTAGGTGGGGCGAGACCCGCTCATGTACACTATTATCGAAAATCTCTTTTTCTAGACATTATGAGCTACTAAGGTGAGCTCTATTAGAAAATAGAGTTATAAATACTGTAAATCGAGTACGTATCTTTATTTGACCAACTTATCATTGTTTCTAATAATAAGCATGTCATCTACATGCAGACACACAAAGAAATATCCTCTCTCTGTGTATTTGACATATATAGATTATCACCTTTATTGGTATTGAAACCATTGGTGATCATGTTGTCAAATCTTCTATGTCATTGCATTTTATGTTTTTCTAAGCCATATAATGACTTCACCAATTTACATATTTTCCTTTTGACTGGGAGCCTAGAAACCCTCAGGTTCTTCTATATAGATTTTCTCTTTTATATCTCATTCCAGGAAAACTATTTTTCATATCCATTTGATGTACTTCACAGTTGCCCAACGTGGCAATGACAAGTACTATTATGATGAAAGTCATTTCGTCACTAGATATTTAGTGTCAAAATCATCAATGCCTTCTTTTTGTCTATAGGACTTCATTTTCCTCTTGAAAATCCACTTCAAACTTAAAATTTCATAACCAAAATTTCATAAAATTTTCCAATCCTTATCTCAGTTCTTCGATTCTAGAAAATTCTCAATTATTATGTTTCATTTAGAAAGCATAACACTAAATAACACAAAATCAGTTTTGTGTTGACGACTTTGAACTTGTCCGTTACTCGCATTTATTTAACGGTTTATAAGTCATTAGTTTGTTCATCAACTGCATTAATGGCTATTTACCATTTGTTACAAGCTACTAATTTAGTTATTATAGTCCATGATCAACAATAAGTTGGATGTACTCGAAAATACATCTTCAAAGAACGATGTAATTTTCAGAGTTCCTTATCATGTCTTGTGTTTGTTGCACACAAGAGATCAATAATTCATATCAAATACAATTGACTATTTCAACATAATTTTCCTTTTTGGGTAGAGATTCTCCACCTTGACAAAACATCCCCACATTCGCAAAGTAATTGTAGGATGACTTTCTTCATTTTCATATTCATATGGAATCATTTGTTCAACAAACTTTTTAGGTATCTTATTTAAAGATATTTAGCCAATAAAATGGTATCTCACCACATGTTTGGTGGCAATGCATAGCTAAACAACATTGCATCCATTATATCCTTTAAGATACAATTCTTTCGTTCAATCATATCATATGATTGTGGTGAATAAGGTGTTGTTTATGTATGATCACTAACTGAGCACAATACGCAAATAGTGATTCATATTCACCTCCGCGGTCAATCACTTTTTATGACCTTAATTGTTCAATTGACTTGATTTCTCACCTTGTTTTATAGAGTCTAAATTTCTCTATAGCCTCATCTTTACTCTTCATGAGGTACACAGTGATAAAATATTTATTTACCACTTTTGCTTGATATGTTTTTAAATCAAGGGGTTCATTATTTCTTTCAATGCTTTTGAAAGATGATTTCGTTTGTTTGTCTCAATTCAAGTTCCAATCTTATGCTTGAAACATTGGTAAACTTCTTCAAGTTAATTGACATCCGCAGAGTATCATAATAAACTTGTCCTTGCTTACCATACCATGCATTGGTAGACATAAAAGTGGAAGCGCTAGCATTACTCATATCATTGACCATGGTCATTACATTTCAATTTTTAATTTCCACCACTTGTAGCTCTATTACCAATATAAATTCTCTGATAAAACAAAAATTTATTTTTATTTAATCAATAAACGAAAGTCATTTTCATTGAGCCTCAACTCAATTCTTAGGAACATACAGTACATTGTTTAGTTAATTTCTAGAGATCATCATTCAGACCTTCTTTCTTGACCCTTGATTATTCATCCAACTTGGCATGGTCATATCACAGTTCCAAGTCTTCCATCTCACAATCATAATCTTTGACTGCTTCCATGTCGTGGGCGTAGTTTATAATGTCATTTGCCACGACACATCCTCATAGTAAGATATTACCTGTTTTGGTCAACCGCTCACGGTTTTGCTTTTGGGTCTCATCCCAAAATGTCTCTTGCTATAAATAGGTAAGTCTCCACATATAAGGCATATCACCTCATCTTCTCCAAATGATGTTGGATCTCACATCATCTAGTGCAAGCTACTCATAGTTTGCATTAATTAACACTCATTATCACATCCTCCTTTTCAACCAAAGGACTCGATGTAGGCTATAGCTCTTTCAATGTTTAAAATATTTCATTGCCTTTTTTCTAAAAATACACACAAAGTGTTATTTTCTTAATCAATAAATAATATCTGATATTATTTCTCCATTGATTTCATGGTCAAATTCACAATGAATTTCTTATTGAATATCTCAATATTCAATTACTTGAATTTGGCATATAACCAAATCATAGTGCTTCATTCTTACAAGGAAACTTTTATTACCCTTGGAAAATCCACATTAGCGTAAATAGCTAATCAAATTTCTTTGGAGTCTATTTCTCTTAAGCAACGTTTCGTATTTCACAACACAACTCCAAAGGCAACCACTTCCTTAAGGCAACATGATTTTTGTTTAGTAACCAATTCCTTGAGCCAACACCATTTAGACAACCATTTCTTTAAAGAAACCACGTTAGTCAATATCACATATAAAAGTTCTTAAGATTGTAGGAAAAATAAGTGATATTAAACTAAATATAATATAACAAATACTAATTAAATAATTAGTAAAATGTAAACATACGAACGAAGAACAAATTCTGGGTAAGAAGATGAACTAAGTTGAGTCACGTGTATCACATGCTTTCCTTAAGAACTTTTACGCCGCCCTCAGGCTTGTATGGCGTTGTTCTCCCACGATAAAATAACTTCAAAGTTTTTTGTACAGCGGCACAAGAACTTCTCGTTGAACTGAAGAATACCTTACTCTATCACCGGATTTGCACACTTGTTGAGATAGAGAGAGAAGTGATCAGAAGCAGAGATTGCTTTCTGATGGGAAGAAAAATGAGGGAGGATGGAGCCTCTATTTATACATGGAGGAGATGGAGTATGACATTAAGGTCGGCCACTAAAAGGTCATGAGTTACCACTCATTAACCATGCAACATAATTCGGCCAATAATAGTGACAAAACCCACAATAATTCGGCCAATAATAGTGAGAAAAACCCACCATAATTCGGCCAATAAACCCACCATAACCGTAGAAGTTGAAAGGTCTTAAGAAATGCAAAAAGTTTTTCCTGAGTGCAAAAGGAAACTCGTGCGGCCTGGCCCAAATCCGAACGACATTCGTGTCCGCAGGTGCACACAAGTCCACATCACATACTCATTTCAACCAAGATTTGCACCCCCTCTGCGCGCGTGAAAGAGAGCCTCTCTACTCACTCACTCAAGGCATACTAGGGTGCAATCATAAATAAAGACTTCCACATTCCTAATTTCTCCTATGTGGGATCACATTCATTTCTTTTGTTTCAAGTGGCCAACTTTGGTGACAATTTTTCATTCACCCCTTAACCAATTTAAACAAATGAATACATAATCTTTATATACTCTTATAGGAACACACAATCCATGTTTCCCTCACATCAAAATTGAGTGCAACATACTCAATTATTTTGTTTAAATTGTCATATTAAAATGGTGGAAAACCACCATTTTTCCAACAGTATGTGTCTTACTTTCTCAGGTAATGGATGCTTACAAGGGGAAGATAGAAGCTGATTTCAACTATAAATACCTAATACTTAGCATTTATGTCACAGTAAGTAACAAATCAAAATTTGTTGAAAAGCTCTTCAGTTTTCTCATTCTTTCGTAAAAATATGGTTTCTGGCTATTTTGTAGGGATTCATAATTGACCATGAAAAGGAGATACTAAACTTCAAATAGAAAGGGAAGGGAATGACTGACCCATCTTTCAAAGGCTTCAAGAATACAATCTATCTTCGATTCAATATTAAGCTACTGGAAGCATTTTCTCATGAGCTCATCTTCATTTCTGTAAACTATTCTAAAGATACCCACTTTTCCTTGGTGGTGATTAACAACCAAAACATCTGCATCTACCACTTCAACTCACTCAAAAGTCCCTTAAACAAGTACTGACCTAACAACAAGTACTGCAAGAACGTGGAATTCATATTAAGTTTTTTTATTCTTGCAAAATATTAGTTTTAAATTAACTGAGTGTCAATTGAGGGTCAACTGAGTGTCAGTTGAGGGTCAACTGAGTGTCAGTTGAGGGTCAACTGAGTGTCAGTTGAGGTTCAGTGTCAGTTTAACATCAAGTAAGTGTTGTTGGATTTATATTTTTATTCATCTTAATTGAACAAAGGAAACACATGGGTCAACTCTTGGAAGAGGTTAGAAATTTAGTAATGTTCAAAGATATAGAGAACTAAGATGTGGAAAACACCATAGAAGTTGCTACCAAAGTCGACGATGAAGGCGAACTTGTTTTTGAAAGGATTCCAATAGAAGAGATTGAGATAAGATCAAGGAATTTCATCATCGAAAAAGCACTTGACCTAGAGTCGTACGAATTTTGTGAAGTAGTGGATTGCATTGAGCAGAAACCTTCATTCTAAGTACAAGGTTGTTATGTTTTGTTTTTTATTAATAATCTCCAGAATAATGTTTTACAAAATCAGAATGACTAAAATGAATGAATTTGCAGGTTAGATTACGACGCATATGTTTTGCATTTCATCGAGGCCTTGGATTCGGACGAAATCCTACCAATAATGAAGCGGACGAGATGAGGGCTAAGGTTGTCAAATATTTCATGAAAACCAGAGAATCTTATGGAAAATTACTTCAAGAATACCTGAGTTGAAAGAATTGTACAATCACTACCACATTTTGACTCATTGCCGGCGATTTTTAAATCGCCGGCAATGTTTTTTAACATTACCGGCGATTTTTGCCGAAAAAATCGCCGGTAATGTTTTTTTTTTTTTAACATTACTGGCGACATGTCGCCGGCAATGTCTCGATGGTAATGTAAAAAAAAAAAAAGACATTGCCGGCGACTTCATTTATGTCGCCGGCAATGTCTTTTTTTTTTTTTTTACATTGTCATCGAGACATTGCCGGCGACATACATTTATGTCGCCGGTAATGTTAAAAAAAAGAAGACATTACCGGCGATTTTTAAATCGCCGGCAATGAGTCAAAATGTGGTAGTGAATAGTAGTTTGTATTAAGGAAATTTTGACATAATTGTACTTAACAGTTTTGATTGGTTTATCACTTTGAATTGTACTTGACAATTTAGATTTAACTAGAATGAATTAATGATGTGTGAATATATCAGATTAAACAGAGTTTGTTATGAATGTTGAGGTATTTCTATTTTTCTTCCATATTTGGGTAAATTAATAGTCAGTTCAACAAATTTCAAAATAGAATCGTTCTAAAATGGGTAAACTAAGTATCAATTTAGGGTAAATTGAGCATCAGTTGAGTGTCAACGGACATTCAGTTGAGTGTCAACTGCTAGTGACAAGACTCATCCCAGATTAACACATAATCTAGGGTGAATTCTGCAGGACTCGTATTAGGATGACTTGCACCAAATGATCACTACAAATAACCCCAATACGAGTGACTCGAAACCTGCACTAAGAATCTCAATCAAGTAAATGGAAGCAATGGACAATCATACCTCGTACTCTGGACAGTCACGACTTCAGCCGACTCACCTGTAATCTAGGCAATTTAAAACAAAGGACCCAGAGAAAGGCACAAAATATAAAACGTTAGAGTGAGTGAAAAAAAAATTCTAAAGAAATGAAAGACGTAACTCAAATGTCTTTCACTGTAGAATATACGAAAAAATAATGCGAGTCTAAAAATGTAAACGTCCAGGTACTCCTGGCCTCTTGAGTACTATGTGATGTGTGGAGGTGGTGACTTGGGTCAATCGACCTCAAACCCTAATACTACCCAGGTCAGGTTCTTGCCCCTATTGGGTACTATGTAAATCCTTGGGTTAGGTCTCTGGTCCTCCCGGAGCGTCTCGGAGATCAGCCGAGAAGCCACTGCATCGATACAACAATTGTGACTATGCTATGTGTAAAATAAAATCATATGTGCCTTCATGAAAATGCATAATCATAAAATTCATAATAGTAAAATGTATAACATAGACTCTCAAATCGACATTGAAAATGAAAGGGTCCACTCATAGTACTGTGTCGTGATTTCCACCAAGCCGTAGCTTTGTCTGTTGGCGTTTCTAAACATCTGTCACTGGCTGCTAATACATCATCTTGAAACAACGATTATTATTTAATAACTAATTGTCGAAAATCATATTGACTAACTAAACTCGTATACCGACAAGCATTATTGTCAAGAACCTCATATTCTCGAACAACGTGCTTTCCGAACTAATGTCGAGCTTAATATAGTTCCAAATTCAAATTCTTGAATCCTTTTTATAATCGCAATATATTCTTCAAAAATTACGAGACTTGAAGTCAAATCGGCAATCGACTCAACTGTTTAATAATTTCGTAAAATCGTTTAATTAATATCTGATTAATTCTAAGTCCACATCAAACTACGTTCAATGAATTTAATAACCTCACTAATATACTTGCAGCGTTGAAACGAATCCAACGATATATAACTTCACTAAATCTGGAAAAAAAATAGGTATGTGGCGGCGCGTGCCGCCCATGCACTACCACCGGCGACGGATAATAATACATCAATCTCTTCCTCTCATCAAGCTCAACAATTAGTTTCAAAACTTTAATACCTAATTCGGCCTTAGTTGGCCAGAAAACGCCTCAAAAGGCGGGGTTTTCAATTTGCCGTAAAATTCTAATCCCGATTCTGGCGTCGTCGAGCCACGATAGAGCTCGAGACCGGTTAGGTTTGACTCCTATGAGAGTGGGCTACAAAACCTCTAACCCCACGTCGCCTATTGTCGCCATTAACCACCGCCACTGTCGACGGCGATTCGGTCGCGTTTCCCTACCGAAAAACTCGTTGGTTTTCCTAATCTACACTTGCACACACCAAATCACAAATACCATCAGAATCTATACCTCATAACAAGTCCAACCATACCTGAATCGTGGCCGGAAAGAATACCGGGGACGGCGACGGATTTCACCCGAAACTCTAAACCTTCTCTCCCTTGATTCTCTCACCTCGGTCTCTAATAGCCAGAATCCGTCACATCGTCACCACAGACTTCGGCAGCGATTTTAGGCCGCTGGAACTCAGTCAACACGGGTCAACCTACTTTTTCCCAAATGGAAAAGTCTCCCCCTTTCCAAAAATGGAAACTCATATATATCCTTGTGTATTCTTCATATTTCGATATCGTAATTCTCGACAAAACTTCCGTTGACCATAATTTTCTCATCGTAACTCTTATTTTAATACTTGACATGGTTACGAACTCGTCTTGACGAACTCTACGACTTTTCTCAATAAATTTTTTCGAAAAACTTAATCAATAAAATTTTGATAAAAAATCATCAATAATTACCGACGATAAAAACTAGTTACCATCATCACTTAACATTTAATAAATAAAAAATAGGTTAATTTCGGGTCGGGATGTTACAGCTAGTTAGTCGATGGTAAAATGATAGTTAGTTCAACAAATTTCAAAACATAATCGTTCTAAGATGGGTAAACTGAGTATCAATTTAGGGTAAAATGATAGTCAGTTAATGGTAAATTGGTAGTCATTTCAATAAATTTCAAAACATAATCATTTTAAATGGGTAAACTGATACTCAGTTTAGGGTCAACTAATAGTCAGTTGAGTGTCAACTGACACTCAATTGAGGGCAGTTCAAACAAAATTAAACATATATGATTTATGAAAAGGTTCAACTAATACTCAGTTGGGGGGTCACCTTATACTCAGTTACATATCTTATTCACTGTACTCACAACAAAAGTGGTCTAATTAACAGATTCAACAACATAAACACAACTAATAAAAGATACAATAATATAGATATATCCTTGTGATTTACTGATAAAGTCATAACAAGCAAATTTTTCCAATCCATCAACTCAAAGAATCTCAATCTAAAAAAGAAAATAACAACCCTAAAGCTAAAAATGACAAATTTTTCTACTCAGCAACAACTGCAGTCATAAGCTCATTACAAGTCGCCATGTTATGATGCCCCATTGTCTGACACAAACTACATCGAATCAGCTTCTTCTTCGTCTCTCCTGCAGACTTGATCTTCTTGTTCTTTGGCATGCCCAGTGCTCTATTTACATTGGGAGGAAGTATTAAAGAATCATTCAAAGACTCAGCAGCAACCATATCTGCATTGCCAACTGGATTGATAGGAAAATCCTAGGACTTTAAGTAGTAATTGACCTGAAAATGCTTGTCAATAAAATTATTGGCCTTGGAAGCATGCATAGCAGCACGAATATGCGCACATGGGAAGCAATCAATCTCCCTTTTTCAGCAAGAACAAGAACAAGATCCAAGGTTGATGACATATGAGTACTTTGATCTCACCTCATACACATTTGTATGTGAGTAATTCACATGGTATTTTAGAGCCACATCCATCTTCTCCTTCAAACGTTATTCCATTGCAGGAGTGAGTTATGATGTCTATTACAAAGATTTATCTCTTCTCTCAGTCATTAGCTCTATGATTTTGATCTGAGTCTGGTCAAGCATGACGTATACCGACATCTCACACTCAACAAAAATCCAAGAATTAAAAGATTCAGCAATGCTGTTTGCCATAACTCTATAACGGGATCCCCGAAAAAAAACACGACACCAACATTCAAGAGCCATTTCTTTCAGAAAATCAGTTATAGTAGAATCCCCACAAACTTCTTTCAGCTTTCTCAAATGGAAACAGTATTCTTTGTCAAAAGATGAATATGCCAACCGGAAACAATTATCTCTCACTAAATTTTTGTGCTCAGCAGTTGTATTCTGAAACTCAAGTGTTGGAAGAAATACAACATGTTATCTTCTGTCTCACAATCACATAGGTACTTTGCCAATGGAAAGAAGCCTACATACATTAAGCACAAATAGAAACAGAAAAAAAAAATCAATTAGTCTATTTCTCGACATATAATGTTCAACTGACACTCAGTTGGGGGCGAACTGAGTATTAATTGAGGCTAAAACTCATTCTGTTCAACAAAAATACAACACAACAGCCTTCAATTGACACTCAGTTGGGGGTCAACTGATACTCAGTTGAGACTAAAACACATTATGTTCAACAAAAACACAACATAGAAGCCTTCAACTGACACTCAGTTGAGTGTCAACTGAGGCTAAGTCTGCATATTCAGTTTAACAATAGAAAACTTATATCAGTTGAGGCTCATAAAAAGAAAAAAATTACCTTTAGTTGCTGTAATCCCAATTGCAATAAGGATTTGCCCTTTGCATAAGCTTTTACAAATGTACCATCAACATACAAAAAGGGTAAACAGTATTTGAAACCTTCAACACGGCCAGCATATGCAATGAAGAACCTCTAAAATTAATTAGTTTCTAGATCCACGTCCAAAACAAAGTTAGATCCAGGGTTACTCTCTAAAACAACCTCTTTATACTAGCTTAATTTGTTGAAAGATTCGGCCTCGGATCCATAAATCATTTATTTGGGCATTTGCTTCGCTAACTAAGCAACCTAAAAGGATATACTTAGACCATATGTTGTCTTCAACTTGTTGATGATATCCTTCTGCTTCATTGTCATGTTGTACGTTATATCCTCCAAGATGCAAGTCTTAACGATCTTCGAACCTAACAAAGGATGAGTCTCCTTCCTCATAACACCTTGACAAGTATGCAAGTTGTTGATGTTATCAACAAAAAAACAGCCCTTGGGGAAATTTGAGTGCCCTACAACATGCCAATCACAATGCTCCGTACCAACATTTGAGCACATGGCCACAATCATATACCAATCATTCCTCAAATAGACAAACTTGAAACCAATTTGAATAGAATACTTGGTAAGCATTTCTCTAAACTCGTCAACAACTCCTCAGAATTTTTGACCTTGGGAATGGATGTAAAGTCTCCCACTCTTTTGACAAGTATGTCTTGCTAAGTTCATCCCTATATGCCTCAGTGAGGTAATCATCTTCATCAATTACACAAGAAGTCTCATCATCATCCACATCAAATCTCTTGCGTGTGCTTTCACCATTCTTAGACACAAAGACATCAACAGAATTCACCTTATACAAATTTGCACCGATCAGCAACATCTTGAAATCATTCTCGATGTTCAGAGAGCAACTGCTGCATCCAGGAAATGAGTAATCAAGTTTGATTACATCACTTTGACAGAACTTAAACCTCTGATAAATGTACTTGAAAAGAATGGCATAACTCATGTGCTCATTACAAGATAAAATGAATCCCTTCCCTAAATACAAAAACTTCACAACAATACTACTGCACAAATAATAACAAAAAAAGTTATTATTGAAACACAGAAGCCTTCAGAATGATCTAACTGAGTATTAATTAGGGGTCAATTGATGCTTAGTTGATGGTCAACTCATATTCAGTTCAACAAAATCTAAACACAACAACCTTCAACTGATACTCAATTGAAGGTCAACTCATATTCAGTTTATCAAAATCTAAACACAGCAGTCTTCAACTAAATATCAGTTGTGGCTTAACTGAGTATCAGTTAGGGGTCAATTGACACCCAGTTAAAGGTCAACTCATATTCAGTTCATCAAAATCTAAACACAGCAGTCTTCAACTGAGTATCATTTAACACTCAACTGAGTATCAGTTTAGGCTCAACAGAATATCAATTTAACATATGCAAACCGCAAATTTACAAAAAATTTAAAAACACAACAATTCGCATACATCTCCACACATAAAACATCGTAACATAACGAAAACAAGGAATTAAACACTCTATATCAGTAACATCACAAAGCTTCATACATCCAAGTTCACAGATAAAAACGCAAATATCAAAAATCTAAAATTAAAAGCAAAAATTAACAACAATGAATCTAGAGAGAAGAAAGATCAAACCTACATGGAGTGTTTGAATCGAAAAGAAATCGCATCTTGTTGTTCCCATTACAGATCGAGAAATCAAATCTTTGCTCAACAATTGGTTCGAATCTGTGTCTCTCACGAAATCAAAGCTTTGGTCGAGGATTTGAATCTCACGAAATCAAAGCTTCGATCCAGAAATCGAATATCAAATCAAAGCTTCTCTCTCTCTTTCTCTCTCTATGGCTCAGCCGCAATTTTCAAATTTCAAATAGAACAGATTTGAAAATATGGAGAGTTTTGGACCACATAAATAGGAGGGCAAAATGAAGAAAAAAAATTGGAGAATAGATAATCTTGGGTGGATGAAAAATAACCTCTTAGAGTAAGTTGAGTAATAGTATTGTAATCTTTTGATAGTTAATGAGAAATATTTTCTTATAATTTAGGTGGATGGAAAAAATTCCAAAAATTAATATAATCAGTTATCAAGCATGAGAAGTCCACCGAGAAGTATGAACAATTTATAGAATGTTTTACATTAAATTTTGAAGTTATAAACTTATAATTACATCGACTTTATCCGTACGTCAATTAAACTTAATTTTTTTTAATTATTTACTTTTTTATTTGATTTACAAAACATCATTTGATCGAGCTTGTAAGCATGGCAAGATTTTCTGAGGTTCAAGACCCATCAAATCCTTTCCATTGGCCATCATTAGCGATTATATAAGTTGTGATAGTACAGAACTGATTTCTGCTTGAATTGTCAAGAGCAATGGAATATGATGTTCATGTGGATGGCCAAGATTAAAACTTAGTAAATAGTACATGTCAAGCAGAGAGAGAGTTAAATCTCAGTCATCCACCTAGACATCCCATTTCATTTCTCATGAATTGTGAAGCAGTAGATCAGTTCTGTGTGATAGATGCATCATGCATGTCCCATATAGTAGTTCTGCCATACTGCTATATGCAGAAAAGATGCTAGACAAGTGACATTAAATCAAGTTAAAGTGTTAGAATCTAGTTTCTATAATTCTAAAGAGAGTTATGAAGAATCATTACAAATGCAGAACATAAGTACATGATACCACATAATCGAGGTATGGCATATTATTCCTGCCGTGCTATGAGAATGAAGTGATAACGAAACAAGACCAAGTAGTTGGATCCTAAACATACCCAAGCTTGTAGTGCAAAAGAGTCGGAGCATAATGCGGTATGCCAATGACCAAGTAACTAGTGTGTTTAAGCAAACACGAAAAGACAAGATGTAAATGACATGTCTAGAAATCCTTATATTTTGTGTATGTCTATGAAACCGTGCATCATATTGCTTGACACAAATTTAATTCACTCACTTTTAATCTGTACCTTTTTTTCAAATGTACCTTCATTCTATACTAGACTTGAGGAAACCCAAAATTTATTGGAGTGTAGAGTTTACTAGACTAACTTTAGCGGTTGGAGATGTTCTTAATAGCTTCTTAATAGAAGATCGATATTTATTTGCGGCCAAATCTTTTACCTGTAGAAACTAAAGTATAATTTTTTGAAGCATTGTGTGTATGCGACATACATTATTAATGTCAGCCGATTCTATCGACTGAGGAAGTTTTAAGGTTTTGGGACGGCGAAAAGGAGGAGGGTGGAGAGTATTCCTGCGACGAGCGCGTCTAAAGGAGAACGGCGTGAAGAGACAGTCGGACAGAAACCAACGGAGTTCCCAGAGTGGTTGGGCTAGGGTTTTGACCTCAGAACCGGTTTGGTTCTCTTGAACTCGAGCACATGTTTGGGTGTCGGAGGATTGAGTGGAACGCTCGGGAAGGAAGGTGGCACGGGCCTCTGTGTCGCCGTTTGTGGTGAAAACGAGTTCGTTTGCGGCGGTGTGTGATATATGCTGGTAAGGAGGTGATGGAAGTAGTGATCTTGGGCTACTGTCGAGGAAGTTTCAAGTCAGTTGGGGAGTCATCGATCCGTTCGTGGCAAGGCAACTGATGCCAACAAGTGCAGCGGGTTTGGTCACGGTGGTAGGACGTCGCTCGCGAGCAGCGAGGCAAAAGTGGCAAGTATTGCTGGGTTCTTTTTTAGGCCTTCGGGCTGGGGGTATTGATGTTGGGTTTAAATGATGCTACCACATTTGGGACCCTGGTATTAGGGCTCTAGGCTTGTGGGATCTGGCCAGATGGGATCCAGGCGAGTTTAATTAGCGTATTTTGATTATGGCAATTTTCATTCTGTGTCAGTTTCTATTGGATTCCGGTCTTTATGATAAGAGATTAGTCCCTATTAGGCGAATTCTAGACCTGGGATCGGGTCGGGTCCCGACCCGAAATGTCAATCCCGAATCCCGACTCGACATACAAAATCCTGACACTTTTCATCCCGATCCCGACCCGATAATTGTCGAGATCCCGACGTCGGGATACCCGACAAAGTCGGGAAAATGTCGGGATTCCCGACAAAGTCCCGACTTTTGGGCCTCAATATTTGGGCCCAACTTTTGGGCAAAAATTTAGGGTTTAGGCAAAAATTGATGGTTTTTTTTATCATCCAAAATCATCCAAAATCTTTTCCAAACATACATCATCATTACTAAGTCATAAAAAAATAGAAGTTAAAATTAAGTTACAAACCCAAAGATGTAATGCAAGTACTTATTACAAACCCAAACATTTTAAGAGTAGAAGTAAAAATGAAATATGCAATGCAAATACTTATTACAAACCCAAATGAAAGATGCAATGCAATTATGCAAGTACTTATTATTACAAGCCATGATCACACTTGAGCACTTGATGATGCACCTAGAGTGTGTGCACATCTACAAACAACAAAGAAACATATTAGTCCAATTTAGAACAAGAATAAAGAATTAAAATAGACAATCACTAAACCAATTAAAGGGTGACTTACTTGTCACTTCTTCACAATCCTTGTAAAATTGAAGTTCTTCTTCCGTTGGCTCCTTGTATAAGTTGATTTCCCCCCCCCCCCCCTCCTAAGCCAATCACTACAACACAGTAATGCCTCCACCATTTTGGGTTGCAATGACGCCCTAAATGGATCCACAACTCTCCTCCCAAGGCTAAAAGCATTCTCACTAGCAACGGTAGAAGAGGGGATTGCAAAGATATCTTTGGCAATCTTTGTAAGGATTGGAAATGTTGTTATATTCCCTTTCCACCACTCCAAGACATTGAAGGTTGGGTCCCATTTTATAAAAGGATCGGTTAAGTACTTATCCACTTCATTGGATATCTCCGCTTGATTTTGATCTTTCCTTAGTTGGGTTATTTGTAAATGTCGCTTGAGTTTAATGGGATCATCACCATACATTTCCATCAAGCCCCTTACTTCATCACCATCATAATTCCCACTAGGAGTCGCACAAGAAGAATTCCCTTTGTATGCATGATACAAGTCCAACAAACACTTCTCTAAATCTTTCATCACAACTTGTTTTTCACCAATATTCAATCCCATTTCCGATAAATGGAGCCCCATCATTTGAAATTTATAACGAGGGTCTAGAATATGACCTAGCATAACAAGCTTGTTCACATTGTCAATATCTCCCCAATACTTGTTAAATTTAGCCTTCATCGGTGTAGCAACCTCTTGCAATATAGGATTGGTAATATCATCCATTGCCTCATTGATACTTGTTCCAATTGAAACAATGTCCTCCCAAACCAAGGTTGATGTAACGGTTTTGGTTGCACTAAGTCGCAATGTAGTATCATGAAACCTCTTTAGATAATGCACAAAGGCTTGTGCCTTATCCCAATCCACTTCATTGGGAGGCCCCATTCTCTTCACCCCATTTTCAACCTCTTCATTAAAATAAGCCCGAAATGGCACACTCTCATCCGCCATCCTAGCAAACACCTTCCTAAACTTGTATGCAATGGAAAGCATTGTATAGGTGGAATTCCACCTTGTAGGCACATCAAAAGGCACGGTTGACATTTTATCCATCTTCAATAGGACAGCACAAGTTCTAAATTGGTCCAACCTAGTGGATGAGGAGTGGATGTACTTCACACAATTTCTAATCGACTCAATCGACTTAGCAAGGTACTTCAACCCACTCTTGACAATTAAATTTATAATATGACAAGTACACCTCAAATGCAAGTACTTCCCATTAAACAAGAGAGTGCCCATGTCCTCTAGCCTTTTTGCCATGTACGACACTGCTATATCATTCGAGGTAGCATTATCAACCGTAATGGTAAAGACTTTGTTTATCCCCCACTCATTCAAGCACTCCTCTAAAACCCCTCCTATGTCATCTCCATTGTGAGAAGTGATCTTGGTGAAATTTATGATCCGTTTATGCAACTTCCAATCACTATCCAAGAAATGGGCCGTGACTACCATGTAGTTGATATTTTGGATCGAGGCCCAAGTATCGGTTGTGATACTTACCCTTTGATCACATATGACACTCTTTATCTTAGTCTTCTCCAATATAAACAAATCCCAAACAAGAAATGCAACTTTCTTCCTATTTGGAATCTTAAACCGAGGTTGGGCCTCCTTCATCATCTCTACAAACCCCGCCCCTTCAACCACCCTAAATGGCATCTCATCTCTAACAACAAATTCCACAACCTTAGCTTCAAGCTTTTTTTGATTAAAGGTGTGGGGTACCAAAGCACTAGTCATAGAAGATTGCGCTAAGGTCGGTTGGGAACTATGGGTGGCCACATTATGAGGGTTTGCCTTGCATTTTTCAAGATGTTTTTTAATGCCATTATTCCCATGTTTCTTGGAATGGGCGGGAACTTCATCTTGGCAATAATTGCAAATTGCAACTGTTTGCAAGAACCCCGAAGCATCTTTCTTTGTAACCCTCTTAGCATGTTCCCACAGCTCCGCCCCTTTCCCCCTAACCCTTTTGCTTCCAACACTCACCTCTACTTCTTCCTCCTCATGATGGATTGGTGTATGGGATGGAGGTGGAGGTACGGTTTGGGGTGGAGGTACGGTGTGGGGTGGAGGTATTGTTTGGGGTTGAGTTGTGGAAATAGAGGCATCAAGTGATTGACCAATTTGATTTTTATCCATGTTCACCTAATACAATAAATGACTAATTAACATTCAAACATCTAATTAACATTCATATACAGTGTACACATACATGAAGGTGACAACCTAGGCACTCAAGGACCCATCAATGTAGGCATCCCAGTGCTAGCAACAACTATAGTGAAAGTGTGTGTATCATCACTATCATGCATCATGCAAGAACTAAGAAATAAATCATGCATCATGCTAAATTACCAAGTAAATCCAATCATATCGGGTTCTTAGTTCTTACCTATAGCAAGCAATTCCAAAATCACCAACCAATCTCAGCCAGATATGCTCAAGAATCATGTATCTCTGCAGATAAGCATTTACAGATTAAGCAAGCAATTCCAAAATCACCGACCAAAATTCAAGTTAATTAACCGTTACAGCAACAAAATCAAACCCAATTTCTAACAAATACCATGCTTAAGAAAATGGGTATACAGGTTTTAGTTTTCTTTTTCTTTTTTTGGACTATCTATGTAACTTAACTTCCTGGCAACATTTTATATGTTCCCCGAAATTTCCCACCCCTATTCAGCACATCTCTTTCGTCCACCTATGACCAAAGCCCATGAAAGTCAAGCTCCTGAAACCAGTCAAGCTCCCGAAACCATATACATAAACCATAGTTACCATACACATAAACTTATCGTTGCCGCCATCATTCAACAAGATAATCAGACAAACCAGACAAAATACAAATCCGAGAAGATAATTAGACAAACCCATCATTCAATTACAAACAAAAATTCGACAAAATTCAACCCTGACAAACCAATTCAATCAGATAATTAGAAACCCTAGAAAATTAATTTCACGAACAAATCGAATTGTTAACGGCAGAATCAATCAATCAAAAGCTAGGAACGATTCGAAATTGGAAAGGGGAGCAAAGAAACGAACCAGGAAGTCGCAATCCGAGTTTGGAAATTGGCCTGAGATCGAAGAGGGTGGCTTGACGAAATTGAAACTGAGAGTGGATGAAGGAGAGCCTAAAGACGTCGCCGTCGCCGAATCAATTTTGGTTTCCCAGAAGTCGCCGCCGCCGATTTGCAGAGAGCCGATGAAGGAGAGCTACGGGTGGGAAATTTTTGAGAAGAAATCGACGGAGAAGAAGAAGAAAACTGAATTGATTGAAGAAGAAAACGACGTCGTTCTATCTGGATGAGAAAGAGTGGCTGAGATTGACTTGTAATCTCAATCCTACGGCTGAGATTGTATAACATTATTAATATATATATAATTATTTATTAAAGGGTATTTATGTCGGGTCGGGTCGGGACATTGTCGGGTTTCAATATTCAACCCCGATCTCGGTCCCGGGTTGTGTCGGGTCGGGACAAAACCCGAAATGTCGGGTCGAATTTTTTCGGGTCTGGTAAAAGTCGGGTCGGGCGCGGGTCGGGCAGCGGGTCGGGTCGGGATTTGGGGGATTTTTCCCACCCCTGCCCGAATTCATCTCCGTCAACTCTGCGTAAGTGATTATACTACCGATTACCTTCTGGTAATTAGCCTTTATCTTATTGTTAACGCGTTTGCATCTAGTAATGTTCGTATTCGGTTTAGTTTCTTTGCTTCTAATTATTTTATTTTGTTGTATTTCTGCATTGTTTCCCTTTCGATTATAATTTTACTTTTCAATTATAATCTCCAATAGCATTCTGACTTGATTGTTTAATAAATGGTCGTTTCTTTAAAAAAAGAAGTTAGCCGACGATTGTTATTAAGGCATAGTTCTTCTTTTTGCAATAAATGTCATAACATCAACTAGATATTCTACCATGCGTCAACTAAAAAGTATTCTTGACAATAATAAACCTTATGTCACATATTATGTTAAAATATTTTGAAGTATAATTCGACAAAAAATAATAATTTCTGAAGGGTTGGCAACATTTGTGTCTTCAAAATCTAACAGTAGATTTCGGAATTGGAAAAGAAGCTTTTGGAGCATCAAATTAAGGAAAAAGTACCCAAAAAACAGAGTAAAAAGGTTCCCTTTAAATGCCATACTAGCTCAACCTATGTGGCCGGAGAAAATTAAATGAGAAATAGACATTAGTATTTACCAATCAAGTAAAAAAGAAAGCATAGAGAGAGAATTAAAAAAAACCTAGTTGCAAGCAGAGGAAAACCTCTCGTGCGCCGCCGGATAACACAAAACCAGTTTGTCACCTTCTCTTGTCCGACGGCCCCTGGCTTCGTCGGCGATGGCCTCTGGTCTCATTGGCGTGTGCTTTGGAGTGCAACCGGATGGGTAAAGTTCTTCGCACCTCAAGACGAAGATCGGAGGCGATTGGGGATCCCTGCGCAATGATGGGCAGTTTCGGGTTCTGGTAGTTTGCAGCAGGATCAATGGAGATGGACGGTGGAGGGATAAGGGTGAGGGGAGGCAGCTAGTTTCGTCATTGTCTTCTCAGATCCACGTTGGTCGAGTGTTGGGAACGCCACGCCGTATGCCGACAAAGTTTGGAGCGCATCGATTCATGGGTTCGGGGGCTCGGTTGTTGGTGTACTCTAATGATCATGGAAAAGACGACTATGGTGGGGTGATGGTGAGTCGTCCCTTGAGGCTCTATTTTAAGATGACGGTTGGTGGAGAGCTGATGAAGGACGGCAACGTAGGAGGCGATGTGTGGGATAAAGAATGGAAGTTGTGGACTGCCACAAGTATGCGTATTGGGCTCCAACAATGGGCCTAGGTAAAAATCCTAGGCCTAGTCTATGTTTACTTCCTTTATTTAAAGTTTAGTTATTTTTATGTGTTGTGTTTCTTTGTTTTGTTGAAAATAAGCCATCCATATGAGATTGGCAGAAGTGGGCTCTGTCCCGGGTTGTGCACATTTGGTGTCTTGTCTGTCCTAAATATGTTTTGGTTCATCGAATATGTGCACTCTCCTAGTGGTAGGATGAGATGTAGTACTGACGAAAGTTTCGTTCGATAACATAGTGATAGAGTTGTTCAGAGTGAAACGATGCGTCGTCAGAATCACGTTAACTCCCCGTTACTGTGTCGCCTCAAATATAAAATAATTAGAGTAGTCAATAATGTACTCTTTACTAAATAGTATAAATTAAAATATAATGTATTAATTGAGTTGTCTGATAATATTTTAGATATTTATTTTTTACAGGATATAAATTTTAGGTCCCCCGTTATATTATACCGTTTTGTCGATCAAAGCTTAAAAATTATCACAAACCCTTACTTCCAAAAAAAAAAAACAGAGAGCGAAAGAGGCAGAATATGGAGAAAATTGACGTGTCGCACTTAAGTTGGAGTCGTAGCTTTGGTAAGGCCAGTGATTGACGCCAGCGCCAGACTAGCATCTTCTGCCATGATTGACTGTGGGCCCCATTTCCCCTCTGTCAACCCACATGCGGTCTCAATGTCCCATGCACTCCTTCAATTATTTTATTCTCTCTCTCACCCCCGGGTGCACGCCCCGGCCTGTACAACCTCTCTCCCTCACTGTCACTATTTTAAACCCTAATCTCCCCTGTCGTTTAGAACCAATCGTAATTTGCCGTGGAATATTATAGATGTAGATTTAACAATAAATTTTATGTTGACAAAATAAAGTTTAAGTTTAGTTTTCTTTTGTTAGTCACGAAAATTCAAAGAGAAAAAAATTAGCATAGGTGTCCACATTTCTACAATTTCAATTAAAATAAACAATGCAAAACATATACTTATCACACACCATTACAGACTAAAGTTCGGTAGAAGACCCACGAATTGGACGATTCAACACACACGACTAAGAGCACCTACACCGGTGCTGCTTTTTAGCACGAGCAAGGCAAAATTTGGTGGAGTCGGCGGCCGGTAGCATGAGCAAGCCGAAAGGGACGTGTAGTGACGATGGAGCTCTTTGGCGACTGACGTTGACCTACTCGTCGAGTAGCTGCTCAAACAAGCTTTGCTCCTGCTGGAACACAAGCTGCCTGGTGGAGCCTAGTACTGTTCTAAAAGACGTCCTAGGTGCTAGGCGAAGCTAAATGAGGGAATAAACTCTCTGGGCGAGCTAGGCGCGCCTAGGCGCTCCTGAGCGAGTCTAGACGATGCTGGGCGTGAAAAAAATAATAATTTAAAACCCAAATAATTTGAGATTTGAGATTATTATTCTATATTATATATTTGTGTGGGGAGATTATGACAATTTAAACTATATTTATTGTTAATTTTATTATATAAGTGTTTTAAATATTCATTATTTCACACATATATGTATTGAATTAATACCGCCTTTAAGTCGCCTAGAAAACGTCTAATTCCGATTAATCCACGTCTACCCGCCTAGGCGCTAGAATGTATGTTCACCGTCTAGGGTCGCCTAGCGTTTTTTAGAACCTTGCAAGCTCAAGCACACGGGTGACGCCAGACTGCTCCAATTTTTTTTTATGTCCAGCGTGTGTAATCACTACCACATAACTTCTCATTGCCGACGATTTCAAGAAAACAAAGACCGACGATTTTTGAAGTCGTCGACAATAGTGTACTATAGCCGATGACAACACAAAAAATAATCGGCAATAGTACTATTGCCGACGATTTTTGCAACAAAATCGTCGGGTATACTCATTGCCAACGCTTTATAGCCTACAAGGGTTTTATACTACAGCCGACGACTTCGTAAAAATCGTCGGCTATAGTCCTGTAGGCTATAAAGCGTTGGCAATGAGTATAGCCGACGATTTTTGGTGTTGTCGTCGGCCGACGACTTAAAAAATCGTCGGCCTTTATTTGTCTAAGTTGTCGGCAATGAGAAGTTATGTGGTAGTGAATACACACGCCAGTAAAAGTAATATTTTAAAAATTAATGTCCAATCACGTCGTGCCACGTGGAGACTGGGATTTACATTCCAAAGGTCAAGAAGATCTGAACCATCCATTTTGAATCTAAAATTCGATCGGACGGCCCAGGTTAAACAAAATATATATTTTTGTTTAAAATTGAAATTGACTAAATCTGAAATTCATAACTAATAGTTCGTGTGTCCAAAAAATTATACGAAAATTACAGTGAGCTCGCAATGAAATACTCTACAACTCTCACGACCAAAGTATACTCATTTTTGAAAAATAGTCGAGTTTAAAAGCTTGTATTTACAACAAATTTGTAATTATCACTAATCGCGTAACGACAAAATTGACAAATATGTGTCATCTTATTGGAGTAGAAATTTATTAAGAATTTAAAAAAAAAATTATAAACAATAATAGAATGTAACATCTTTGTGCACTGCTATGCGAAAAACAAAAACTGTACCTCTTATTTGATAAATAATGTTTCCTCTTTATACAGGAGGAACAATACCCTTTCACGTGTGTGGATGCTCCAATAGTCTAATAGTCTATTGGATATCAAATTTACATCGGGGCCAACCACATTCCCTCCGTAAAAAAACTTGTAAAACTTGCTGGAGCAAAAATAGTCACGTACTAGTGTCTCCTCTCCGTGAACACATGGTGACCTTATCACGGCCCTCACTCCTTATTTTGGATTGTTTAGCAAATAGGTTTACAACACCTGTTACACCACTGCTTATCAAAAAATTCCCAATTTATTTTTCCTTTTTATTCCTTAATTTTTCTCCCCTTTTTACAGCAAATGCTGGGTGCCATTTCAGAACAAAAAATATTTGTCGGCGAGAGACGTTATTAATCATAATTGATTAACAGGGTAAATTGCTAATTAGTGGGCAATTAATCTGTCTTATTATATTCCCTATTGTTCTCTCTCTCTCTCTCAGATTTGCATGGAGAGCTGGCATTTTCTATAGTTGCCTCATTTTCTTTCTCTCTCTTGTACCAAATTCAATTATTTTCTCTCTACTTGGTTCTTCTTCTTCTTATTACATCTTCCTTGCCATATATAATCATTTATGCTCTGTGTCATTTACACAATTAATGCTAATAACCCACATACTTACAATTCCAATAAGCTCTTCTTCTTCTTCCCTTTTTTTTTGCTCTGTTTTGGAGTGTGTGTGTGTGTGTGTGCTTCTCTCTTTTTCTCGGCTGCCAACTCTCTCTTTTTGGTCCCTGCTGCTGCTGCTGCTGCTTCTGCTTCTGCTTCTGCTTCTGCTCAGAGCTTAATTCGTTTGACTCATGAAGATGCTAGTAAGTACGTTTCTTTATTCTGGGCTTTCATTGTTCTGTTCCTTTTATGCCAATTTGGTATCCAAAGGCTTGATCTTTACGATTCAAGCTTAGTTCTTGAGTCAGGTCTTGTGTTTCTTGTTTCTGATTGTTGGGTTTGTTGTGGAATTTGATTACCCTTTTGGATTTGCTCCTTTGAGTTTCCCTGATTTATGGTGTTGTTTGCGTTGGTTCATCTTACTCTGGATGGCTCTTCAATTTCTTTTTTAGTTCATTTGTTTAGTGTGTACATTGATCATTTGATAATCCGTCAAAATTGTTAGTTAGTCTGAGTGGCATATATAGACAAGTGTTGCAACTTTGATCCCATATTGTACTTGTTCTGACTTCTTGTTGAAGTGAACTGAGAGAACTAGTGGCTTTCTTGATGTTGTGTTTTCAGGTGGCATTACTGTTGTTGCTGAGTTTGGGCAATGCTATAGAACTCGGTGGAGAAGACGAAGATAGACCTTGTGATTCTAAACTGCAATTGAAACCAAGGCCGCACAGTGTGTCCATTTTGGAGTTTGGTGCTGTTGGAGATGGCAAAACATTGAACACTCTTGCTTTCCAGAATGCCATTTTCTATCTCAAGTCTTTTGCCGATAAGGGCGGTGCTCAGCTTTATGTACCACCTGGAAGATGGCTTACCGGAAGTTTCAACCTTACGAGCCATCTCACACTGTTTCTGGAAAAGGGTGCTGTCATTCTTGGTTCTCAGGTATTGTTTTAGTCCTCAAAGAGACAGTTAAGTACTTGGGGAACATCAGTTTGAGACATATTTGTTGTTCTTTCTGTTAATGCTGCTGGTCTTGTTTGTGTAGGATCCATCCCGTTGGGACCTTCTTGAACCCTTGCCGTCATATGGTCGGGGAATTGAACTACCTGGAGGAAGATATCGTAGCTTGATAAATGGATATTTGTTAGAAGATGTGGTCATCACTGGTATGCAGAATATACATTGGCGCTCTTAACAGGTTCTCCTGTAGGTAGCTCAATCTTGTTTATTTATCTTTTACTGTTTTAGGTGATAATGGAACCATCAATGGCCAAGGATCAGTGTGGTGGGATTGGTTTACCTCTGGAACTTTAAACCACAGTCGTCCTCATCTTGTGGAGTTAGTTTCCTCTAACGATGTTGTGGTTTCAAACCTCACTTTTGTGAATTCTCCTGCTTACAACATTCATCCAGTCTATTGCAGGTTTGTATGATAATGCCTTATTATATTAGTCATTTCTTGATCAAGGAGATATTTATGTTTTATAATTGGATACGATGCAGTAATGTGTATATTCAAAACATCTCAATTTCTGCGCCTCCGGAGTCCCCTTATACAGTTGGTATAGTTCCAGGTTTGTGACATCTCTTCACTCCCAGCTTACAAATTTTGTTGAATTTATTGTTGAGTACTTGGTTTTTGACAATCCCATGAAGTTTGCTAAAAAGCAAGCCATTTTTGAAGTATGTATTTGTGTATGTGGTCTTGTATATGTGTTGATGTTTTTTGGCTGTTATGTTGACACTTACAGAAGCAAAAAGAAACACTAGCTAAACTTTGAACCTGCTTCCTCAAGCCTCCTCTTCATTCTCATGAGCAAATTAAATAGCATCTTTTTTTCTTTCTCTTGTTTTAATGACAAAAGATGATTTCTAGTGTTTGTTTACATTGGTGTTTGGAAAATGACACAAGAATATCTTTTGGCTGATACATATACCTCTTCTGTAATTGCAGATTCTTCTGACAATGTATGCATACAAGATTGCAGCATTGGCATGGGGTATGATGCCATAGTCCTCAAGAGTGGTTGGGATGAATACGGCATAGCCTATGGAAGACCAACCACAAATGTACACATCAGACGGGTCCAGCTACAGTCGTCTTCAGGTTCATCTCTTGCTTTTGGAAGTGAGATGTCTGGTGGCATTTCTAATGTGCTTGTGGAGCAGGTCCACCTATACAACTCACTTAGTGGCATTCAGTTTAGAACAACAAAGGGTAGAGGTGGTTATATCAGAGATATTGTCATTTCAGATGTTACAATGGAAAACATCAAAGTGGCATTTGGTGCATCTGGTCAGTTTGGTTCCCATCCGGACGATAACTATGATCCTAATGCCCTCCCATTAGTAGATCACATTACGTTACAGGATGTGATCGGCACCAACATCACTATTGCTGGAAAATTTTCTGGGATCCAGGAATCCCCTTTCACTTCCTTTTGTCTGTCCAATATCTCCTTATCAATCAGTTCCAGGTCTTCTTCTAATTCTTGGGTTTGTTCATATGTTTCTGGCTCTTCTGAGTCTGTCTTCCCTGAACCATGTTCAGTGCTCAAGTCCTCTTATTCAAATTCTTCCACAGCCTGCTTTTCGATACAAACCTTGAATCGAAAAGCCGTGGCATTATGATCCCATTCTTCCACCCCAGTAAATTCATTTTCTTCAGTCAGAGTCTACAATGGGGGAACAACCAAAAAAATTCAATCTTTGCCATTTAAAGTTTAGATCACATTCTTTCTAATGAGAAAGTACATGTTCAGATGATTAGTTTCTTCTTCAATCCTGTGTAGAGTTGCTCTCTTGCATGTTCCATTCTGCAGATTATTTGTACAGCTTCTACATTACTTCATTCATGTGAAAGCAAATTTTGGGTAGTGATGGTGTAAGAGGACTTGGGATATATTGTTAGTGCTGCTGCTAAAATTCATTTACCTTTTCTCATTCCAAGTCTTCTTTCATTTTGAATCTTTCTTCTGTTGTTGAAGTGACATGGTAGTTAATAAAGGGTATAAAAAGTGACCACTCGAGCTTTGTGTGTTACATCGTTGTTGTTTTTTGTTGTTGTTGTTGTTGTTGTTGTTGTTGTTGTTGTTGGGGATGCCAATCCAATTGAACCTGGGACCTAAGCCAAACTGGACCAGCGTGTTCCATCATTATTGGGAGTTTAACTTCCAGTTCAAGCTATCTAAATATACCTGGTTTATGGTCTTGATCATACGATTTGATTGGCGAAGAACACAGAAAAGGGGATGATACTATCTAAAGACTAAGAACATGATCATGATGCTACTTAAAGACAACAGTGTACAAATGCAAGGGAAGACAGAGAACACAGGAAGGGGGAAAATGGCTAAGAAGGGCTTCTTGGTTGAACTTCTGCAAGAAGAAAAATGAACCAAAAAATGTTGCTTACAAAAAATGTTGATTTTTTTTTGTATGGCTGTGTGGTGCATATGGTGTACAAGAAAAAATTAGTGTGGTAGGGAGAAAGTTTCAATACTACACTTTGCTACGATCAATAAATCAGCAGCTAGTGGAATTTCAGAAGTACCATCCTAAAGCAGTTCGTAAAAAGCAACGGGTTGTCTCCTTGGCAGTGGCCTCCGTCGGGTAGACTTAAGAATTAAGATTAATACCGATGGAGCTTTTGATGCGAGCATGAGATCTGGAGGTGTTGGAGTGATAGATCGAGATGATCAAGGTGTACGCGGTGCTACTTTTGCTAGACCTGTTGTGCATGCTCTTTCAGCCATACATATGGAAGCTGAAGCCTGTAGAGCTGGTCTTCTACTTGGTATTCATCAAGGATGGACGGAAGTTGATATTGAGTGCGATTGCGTCACTTTAGTAACGGCCCTGCAAAGAGAAGATGAAGAGTTGTCGGAGGTAGATCGAGTGGTGGATGATTGAAAGGTTTATTCACGAGCCTTTCAGTCAGTCAATATTTGACATATTCTCCGATTGTTGCTTGAGGTATAAGTTTTATTCCCCCCCCCCCGTGCAAACTTATGTATCACACTCTAGTAATATTAATAATATTGGAAATGAATATGAAGATGAGCCTCCTAGCAGTATACTAAATTAGAACTCAAACAATATAGCGTTGTTCATACTTTTTAGCCTTAGTAATATAGCGTTGTTCATAATTTGTATGTTGTTGAGAGAGAGAAGTGATCAGAACACCATACAAGCATGTGGGCGGCGTAAAAGTTCTTAAAGAAAGCGTGTGATACACGTGACTCAACTTAGTTCATCTTCTTACCTAGAATTTGTTCTTAGTTTATATGTTTACAATTTATTAATTATTTAATTAATATTTCGTATATTATATTTAATTAATATAGCGTTGTTCATACTTTTTAGCCTTAGTAATTCTGAAATTTACATCAACTATAGAGAAAATTCTCATTAGTATCTCACCTCTCAAATTTACAATACTAAACTTCACCATGAATATTTCTAGCAGGCACAAAACAAGAGATAGTTTTGGACTCATAGTAAAAAGCCCCTCGTCGATGCTCTTAATTGAAATAATAATGTCTTTATTCTTCTCTTGTATTCTATGATTTTATTAATTGAGACTTAAAAATAATTGCAAATTTTGAAGTGAAATAATTATAAGAACTACAAGAACCAAAAGTGAAATTTTGTTCCTTTAAAAAAACGTATTTCTATCCAACAAAAAGCCTACCATCTTGGAGAAATTTTTGCTTAAGGGTATTTAGTTAGAATGTTTTAGGGCTCGGGTTTTCACGGTGAGAACAAAGAGATAGTCTCGACTGCCGGCTAGGGTTTTGAGTTCTTTGTTCACGCAAATGTTTCTTGGTACCTCTTTCTTATCTTCTTCCACAATGCAATACTCCCAATTCTCTACATCTTTCTTTTTTGGTGGTCATGGCTACGTCTCTTGTCTTTAGTGGTGACGATCGGGCTGGAGAGGCGGGCAACCTTGGCATTTGTGGTTGGTTGCCCTGCTTAAGTTTCATGAGCGGTTTTAACCAGATGAGATCTGATTATGGGCCGGCATGGGAGAGGTTCCTGGTACCAGAACCTAGGCGGCAAAATTGGATCATTCGATCTGGTGGGATACTAGGATACGACCAAGTCACGACCGACTTAAAGGAGGATAGGTTCTGTTTGTTGCAGGTTTTGGTTGTGGTCTTCATGTAATGCAATGGACCAGCGACGGTGACCAAAGGAGGACAAGATTCCGACGAGTAGTAGTTCCATGCCGATCGGTGAGATTCTGGCAGGGTTTGGTGGCTTGCAACAATGACGACGAGTGAGATCTGTGGAGCGCCATATTGCTCGGCTGGGCCAAGCCCAACAACATGGTGGGTTATGATAGTCACATATTTATGCGTCTATACTAAGCTTAGTTAATCTCCTATACTTGGTTTATTGTTACAATTTGAGTGATTTAATTATATTTATTATTTTATTAGGTTTTGTGGAGAAATAAAGAAAAAGAGAATAATAGGAGGACTCCTAGTGCAATCAGAAGAAAAGAAGGAGTTATGTGCAAATAAAGAAGCAGGAACCAATAAGGATTGTGAGAGATCAAACCAAGGAGTATATAAACTCACTTTAGGATTTTTGGTAAGGGAATCAATAATTTTAGGAGCACACACTCGAGCAAGGAAAGAGCAGCTATGAAGAGGAACCAGACGCCCCAGTTTGACTGGTCGAACCGACACCTTGATTCTTCTTTTTTGTTTGTATCAACTCCATGGATTGTTTTGATTCTTTTACTATGACTATAAGTAACTACATACTTGTTAAGAGGCTGCTTGAAGCAGCCCCGTACATGAAGTTTTTTTAATGCATATACTTTAACCTAATTTTGCATATTCTTTTGAATGATGTTTCTTTCTCTGTGTGGTTTAACGATGAATTCTTGTATGTTTTATTTGGTGGCCAGCTTAGTATGTATACTAGGATTATATTGTCATGAGATACAAGCGACTGAAGATAATTTTCTCCACCGGTTTCTCTACAGTGATACACCAGATAGATTATTTCGTTGGGTGATTGAAACCCTAGGTCTAACAGGACACACCCATAGTGTACTTGTGAACTCTTGTAGCTTCTTAAACATTTTTTAGATCTTAATGCTTTCTTATTCTGTAAACCTTGGGTCTATGACTATGGGTCCATAGATGGATAGATGTAGGGGATGTCCATGACACCTACATAGGCATAAAGATTAGGTAATAAGATGTGGTTGTAATGATTAACTCTTTCTGGAAACTTTCATTCATTGGATATGTGCATTAGGTTAAGTATGTGTTAGAAGGATGGATTGACGATGCTAAATTGCATTCCTCTTAATTCATTCATCCATAAGTTTAAACACTTTGCATTCATAAGCATATTTACTTTTCAGCATTTTAATTTCTGCACGTAGCTGTACATTGCCGAATTATTTCGGTATACAAATCAACTTGGAAAACCATCAAATTTTGTGTGATAGTCCACAGACGAGTCTAGTATATTGTGTTAAATTTTCGTGGCATTTAGAGTACTGCATCTTAGGTTAGTGGTTGTGTTTGAGTGTCTTTGTTGAAACGGTCAGCTTGCTGACTTTTGCGTCTAAGTAGTGTTCTAAGATTTAGTTTCACCAATTCTCTAAGGGTAATGACTCCTATTTACCAATTACTACATTGATATATTTGCATAAGAATATGGTTATCTTTGATGGTGCTTTTGCACTTATCCGGTTGGTGTTGTGGGCATGCGTTTATGGCCTGATGGATGATGGGCCTCTCTCCTGGGACAAGAATTTAAGGAGGGTCTCTACTATTTGTCAGTCTTTTCGTGCTTCATTTGGGCTTATTCCTTGGCACCCAGGGGACTTCAGGCTCTAATAGAGAAAGTGCCTAGCTAATTAAAGAGTGGTGCGTACCAAGTTTGACAATTATTAGTGCTATTCTAGTTTATTAGTCTAGGGCGTTTTGTGCTTTCCCATGTCTATAGTATATGATTCGATATGACTTCTCTTTGTCGGCTTGGTAATCCGATGGAGTTTGGTATATTATTACATTTTTCTAGTGGATTCTGATTGGCCTCCTAAAAGAAAACCACCATCTCGCTGATAAAAATAAACCGGGTTTCCCATGTGACGGCTCCGGGCACTTGGAGCGCCCGGAAAACTTATCATCATGTAAGGTAATTTTGAGATTGTTGTTTTCTTATTTCTAATCAGCTTTTGGATGCGCATAGACTTTGAAGAGTTTAACACACGAGAGAGGGAGATAGAGAGTTGATCGTTGTGAAGAATGGATAGGTTCGGGCTGATTTGGTGCCAGGACGAAGGCCACCGAGGGCAAGGCTATGCGGGAGGTAGGTCTAAATCAGCAGAGACCGGGTAGAAGAGGCGCTTGTACCCTCTTGGCTATACTGACGATGTTGGTTTGAGAGGATGTGGATGTCGTAGATGGAGGTTGGCCTCTACTCGCACCAGTAAACCTGGGCTGACGGTGATTAGGCGGTGGCGGCGACCCTGGGTCAGCCAGAAAATGAGGAGGCGACAGGGGCGTGTGATGACCCGACCCTTTAGAATATCGCAAAATCAATGAAACTTTTGTGTAAATCCAGTAACTAATCAGCCTGGATTACACTCTATCGAATCAAGTCGAAACTCTTTCTAATAAACCTGTCATTACAATATGGTTGCAACAATGTAGGACACTAAATTACTATGTCGACCACACCGCCACTAGCAGCGACACGTGAGCCCACACGTCACCACTGCCTACCCACTAAACGACATCTAAACACAAATTAAACCTTACGACTACACTCGTGATGTCATTACGATTCTAATCATATATGACTTGACTGATTCCAAACAACTTTTCCAGCCAGAAGCGTTGCCACAGACGGTGGCGCGTGCAACATCGCGCCACCACTGGTGACCACCGCCGATGGTGGAGGTTGATACACCAAATCAAAGATCTCAACAATCCCAACATAATTCTCTTATGCACATATACCTGATTCGACCTAGATTAGTCCTGAAAGATGGCGAACCCGAAATCGCCAGAAAATTTCCAAGTGTGATGTCGAGCAACCTCAGATCCCAATATTGTTTGGGTTTTGCTCCCAAGAGTGTGGACTTCAAGACCCCAACCTTTCACCACCCAAATCACCCCTAGCCATCGCCACCAATAATGATGACCCGGTTGCCATTCCATTTGGAAAACCGCGACGAATCACCACAAATTAATCCTGCAAGAACCAAATCTCATATACTATCACAATCGACATATCATAAGGAATCGATTCATACCTGAATCTTCGCCAGAGACTATTCTGGCGATGGCGACCAAGCACACCAAAAACCCTAGAATTTCACTTCCTTGATTCTTTCAACTCGGCCATCAATCACGGAAATCAAGGCCAACTCAATGTAGAGGACGACGAGATGTGTCGATCCCGATCAAAAACCAGGCCGGAGGTGGCCGCACGGTCTCCGACCACTGGCATCAATTTTTTCCCTCAGACCCGAGTCAATGCGTAGTCAACGCGGTCAAAGTTATACTCGTCCATTTATGAAAATTTAATTCAATCAAACTTTCATTGACCATAACTTTTTCGTCGTAACTCTGTTTTTCGATATTTCTCATGTCTACAAACTTGTCTCGACAAATACTACAACTTCTATCTGAAGTCAACCAACATAACCAATATAATAAAAAGTCAACCAATAACACTCGACTATTTATCAACAATGAAATAATTTACCGCGCCCAATAAGTCAAAATCGGAAATATCTATAAAAATTAATAATTATATAAAAAGGTCAGGGTACTACAATTTATCCACGATAAAATAATTTCGCCATCGAATTTACAAATCAAATATTGCAGAAAATTTCTGTGAAAAATTGGGCAGAATTTCCTCTAAAAGTAGGATGCCCAAAACCTGCAAAGTGTCAAATCACTTCAATAACACAAGTTTCAACCTATATCATGAGTCACCGATGCTCGTCCGTATTTCTCCACTAACATATCAATAGAATTTCAAATCATGCATTGCTACATATCGCAAACTACAAACAGAATTCTCAAATTCTAACTCGTCAAAATTAAACAGCAGTAATCATGAATGATAATATAATCAATAAATCATTAACAAATATAATGATTCCCTTGTTTGTTGTTTCGATAAAATCGATAATCACTGTTTTGAATCTGAAATCATTGTATTACCGTGTAAACGCGGAATATTATAATCACACATCCGTGCTCGTTTCACGAGTTCAAATCGTATCGTATTCTCATACTCATCAAACTAGTTCATTTTATATCATCACATATTCGTATGCTCATCACTTGAGGAATATTATATTATATCATGTCTGTCGCGCGGACAAATATCACGTTGTAGTGCTCGCATTGCGAGCTCCAGTTATCTCGTATATCGTGATGCTCATGTCGTGAGCTCAAATTCTCAAATCACAGTGCTTATCTCATGAGTTCAAATCACATTTCTCAAATCAGAAATCATGAGGCACATCTCTCGAGCTCAATCATATCTCGTTGCTTGCCTTGTGAATTCAACCATATCACATAATTATCCATCCTACAACGGTAATCACATAATATAGATCGATAAATCATTTTACGTTTCAAGTTTTTATTTTACGTTTCGAATCGAATCATTATATATCATATACTCTCGAGTTAAGGACATTGAGAACACTCCGTCTATCAACAGCAATCAAATATAGTATACTCTGGAATTCAAAACATCGAGAACACCCCGTCTATCAACGGTAATCAAATATAGTATACTCTTGAATTTAAGACATTGAGAACACCTTGTTTATCAACAAAATCATATATAATACTCTTGAATTCAGAACATCCATAACACCCTGTAAATACGATATCTCTTGAATTAGAACATTGAGAACACCACCTGATTGGTTTTTGGGTCTCTTCACCCTAGGGATGCACAATCCCTACTTAACTATTACCCGTAAATGGACCCCAATCAAGATTTCAAACCAAGCCTCGGCCTGGTAGCTCCACCAGTTTGTGGCACCTATCCATATATCTCATATATATAATCATATATAGTACAATCAGTTTTTCCATTATTCGTATAGTAATTCTCGTTCGTAGTCATAATCGTAAACGTAACAGTTTCAATTTTGTGAATCTCAATGAATCTCGTTGGATTCTAAACAAGTCAAACTGATCATCAATCATGATCATCAATCGTATATTTTCATCGATATGCAAACAGCCATTTAGTATATTTGTACAAACATATACAAATTATCAAAAGTATAATAAACAGGATCGAACATTTTTGTTTTCGTTTCTATTTCAAGTTTCAGCTCGTATTGTTTTTATTTATCGTTGTAGTATCATCTTGTTTCCATTTCATTTGACAACCAATGTTGTCATTCCACTACTATTTTGTAATGGTTTCGATTTGGCTGTTGTAGTGTATGTTCGTTTTAACACAATATAATAATATAATATTTCAAAATATATCGATTGACGGATATCAAAATATATTAATAAATGAATATCGATAATGTATCGATTAACGATACACATATGTACGAAATGGAGTAAAGTAAAGAACTGTGTACCTCAGATCCAGCAACGACAATGTGTAACCACTTCTCGTCCATGAGCACCATACTCCGTCCTCACGATGATCACAAGAACACAAATGTACAATTTCTAGACTTAAACTTTCACAACTAAACTCCAAAACAAAAACACAATGAAAACGAAGTTCGAGAGTTGAACCGCGCTCTGATACCATTTGTGACGACTCCACCCTATTAGAATATTGTAAAATCAACGAAATATTTGTCTAAATCCAGTAACTAATCAGCCCAAATTACACTATATCGAATTAAGTTGAAACTCTGTCTAATAAACTTGTCACGACAATATGGTTACAACGATATAGAACATACTAAATTACTCTGTCGACCGCACTACCACTGACAGCGACACATGACCCCACGCGTTACCACTTCCCACCCGCTGGGTCAGCAACGTCTAAACATGAATTAAACCTCACGAATATACTCGTGGTGTTGTTACGATTCTAACCATATATAAATTGACTAATTCCAAACAACTTTTCTTGCCAGATGCGCTGCCATAGACGGCGGCGCGTGCAACCACGCGCCATCATCGGCGTCCACTGCGAATGGCAGAGGTTTAGGTCTCATCATTTGGTTCTCCTGCCTCGAGCCTCATTCTGGCTCGCCTAGCCTTTAAGGCCGAAGCCCAGCCCAACCTCAATTTAGAGCAGGCTAGCGCAGCTTCTTTTGAATTAGGGTAGGTCTATGCTATACATTTGAAGCCCAGCCTAACCTCTCGGCCTAACTCATTTGAGCCTCTTTGGCTTAGCCCAGCCTCGGCCTCATAAGCCTCATCTAGCCCGGCCTCTTTTCAAATTAAAAAATTAAATAATATATAAATATATTTTATTACTTTAAAGGCCTAGAGGCTAGAGGTAAAGCCTAGTCCACCCCATTTTGACCATTTTTATTAGAAAAAGTTAGGTAATTTATGGTTATTATCATGTTTTTTCTTATTTCTTTCATTTTTCCTTCTTATTCTCCTCAATGTGTTCTCACACAAAGTGACAAAACTATATATTCAAAAAAAATATTATACATCAATAATAATAATAATACATTAAATATTTTATATATTATTTTTTTCTCAATTTAAGGCTCATCTCGGCCCAGCCATAGAGGCCAGCCCGACTTGACCTCTTTAGCCTTATTGGCCTAACCTTAATGGGCGGGCTATGGATTCTAAATTTTAGCCTCAACTTGGCCCGACTCGACCTCTTTATGTTTGACCGTTGAATAAGCCCAACCCTAAGCCTTAAATTTAGGGCCGAGGCCAGCCCAACCCATCTTAGGATGAGCCCTACAGAGGTTGATACACCAAATCAACGCGTGGTCAAAGCGGTCAATGACCAGAATGGCAAGTCTGACTTTTTAAAAATGAAAAGTCTTATTTATACTCGTTCATTTATAGAAATGTAATTCTGTCAAACTTTCGTTGACCATAACTTTTCCGTTGTAATTCCGTTTTTGATATTTCCCGTGTCTACAAACTCGTCTCGACAAAATACTACAACTTCTACCCTAAGTCAATCAACATAACCAGTCTAATAAAAATTCAACCAATAACGCTCGACTATGTATCGATAGTGAAATCATTTACCGCGGCCTGTAAATCAAAATCGAACATCTCCATAAAAATTAACAATTATATAAGAATGAAAGGACCCGACCCTAGATTAACTAGTAATATAAAACCAAGCCCTAATGACTGACCTTAATCTACGAGTTTCGGTGAAAATTTTGACATAACTTCCTCTGAAAAAGAGACACCCAAAAACCTGTAGGGAAAACTGACACTTTGCAGATAAACTCACAAACAATACCGTGGCCCACCAATGTCTATCCGGATTTTTCAACATAAAATTGAAATCAAATCTGATACAATATTCAGAATTTGAAAACATACATCCAGTGTATACTGATCCATAAACAAAGAAGCTCAACTCGACAACTATTCGAGTGACAATCTATTCACAAGAGTCTCACAAAGACAATACTACTGAACCAGTATCTAGAGTGACTTCAATAACATAAGAGACATACTGACAGTGAGCTGGGACCTACTGTTGAAGGAATTGAGTGGTGGACCCAACGCCCTCGACGACATCCAGTACCCTCATAATACACACTGCAACCTGGGCAAATAAAACCAAAAATCCCGAGAAAAAGGCACATAAAATAATAAAAAAATGTTAGAGTGAGTGGACAAAAATAATATTTCACTATTTAACTGAAACTATAATAATATGCTTGCATAAATAATGTACATAAAAATAATGCAAGTCTGAAAATAAACATCCAGGTACACTTGGGTATTGTAAAATATGTGGAGGCTACGACTCGGGTCATCTGACCACAAGTCCTAATACTGCCCAGGTCAGGTTCCTGGCCCTCCTGGGTGTTCAATAAATCCTTGGGTCAGGTCCTTGGCCCTTCCGGAGCATCTCGGGGATCAGTCGAGAGGCAGTGCATCGATGCAACCACTATGGCTATGCTCTGTGTAAAACAAATCATATATGCCTCCAAATACAAATGCATAACTGTAAAATGTATAACATAGACTTGCAAACCGACAGTGAAAATAAAATGTTCACTCACAACATTTTGTCGGGATAATTACAAAGCTGAAACCTATCGATCGACACAATTATTCATCTGACACGTCCGCTAACTCATAATCCTAAAACCACAATTAAATAATATCTAATCATCGGGGTTCAAACTGAATAGCTAAGATCGTAATCTGGTGAGTAATAACATCGAGAATCTCGTATACTCGAATAACGTATTTTTTGTTTAATTACAACTCAACCAAATTCTGAATTCAATTTCCTACATCCCCTCATTTTTAAGAGTAGCAAACAAATCTCGAATATCAAACGACTTTCAATTAAACTGATAATCAATGCGTCCTGTAATATTATCGTGAATTAAACTAATTATTGTCTACTTAAATACTCATCAAAATTTACCAAACTCAAAACCGAATATGGACCTCACTATTGCGTTTGGAACGCAAAAACGAGCGAAACGACATAAAATTTTGTCAAAAATTCCACATTACCGGAGCTTCGCTGTGCACGGCGGCGCGTGGAGCCGCGGACCACCGCCACTGGCTGCCGGAATCCAACCGGTCCAGAATTCTTCGACTTATACATTAATTTAAATATCTCAACATTTCCAACAACATTTTAGTTCAATGCTAAGCCCAATTCTAACCGGAAAACGTCGAAATCTCACCGTGAAGTTTCAAAAACCTCGCAGGAATTTCATTTCCTCTGTTTACTAGAATCCGACCATGGCAAGGGCCAAGACTACATGGGTTCGACTCACCATCCCAAGGGCTTTAAAACCCCCATAACTTTGACCCTCATAGCTGCCGATTTGAGCTGCCACCAACACCGCCGAAAACCGCTGATTTCGGCCGATTTTGCTCGCCCTCCACCGCCGTCCTCCGATCACCAATGCCAGTGATGCACCAACTAAATGAAAGAGGAATTCGAGCCTAACATTTTGACACCAAGACCTCGGCCAGAGGTGGCCGAAAAAAGGCACACCGCCGACAACAAGTTTCACGGAAAAACGGGTCAGTTTGACCCGTGGTCAATGCGGGTCAACGGATATTTCACAAAATGGAAACTTTCCATAATTAGCTCGTATTTGTACCGTATACATACCCGTACACATACACAACTCAAATCAAAAGCTACAATTCAATCTGATCAAAATCAGACGGTCACGATTAAATCAACAATAAAAATAACACTTTTAAATATTTTCACCTACCGACTTCAAAATTCGATAAAACATAGCTCGCTTGTCCGAAAAATTCCCCGAAAATTAACATGAGCTCAGAATTAAATACTCTACAATTTTTGTGAAGGAAATCAACACAAATTCTTGCCTGGTGAAAAATTCGTTAGTAACCCACGCGATACCATTGATCTGCGATAATTCTATTTCGTGCTGATTTATACGTAGATTATGGTTTGGGTTGTTACAAAAAAGATCGGGGTACTACATGACGGCTATTGTAGGCTGGAATACTATATGCGATTTTAGGTTTTCCTATGTGTTTTGGGCTTTAACACATTTGAGCCACTTCCACATGGGTAGGATATTAGACCTCCCATATTGGTTGGCATTTTGATTGGCTCTTCTAGGCCAAATTGACTTGGTAGGTTAGAACGCGAATCGAGTTAATCGCCATACACTTTTGGTTCAGAATTTGGGAACCTAGAATCAAGATTGTGTTTTCGGATTAGATAAGATTATTCGTTGCAATATTGTTCCGCTCCACTATTTGTGTCTTAATTGCGCTTGGCAATGGATAGGGGGGGGGGTCGAGGAGGTATATCAGGACACTGAGATTTGTATGCATGATGGCTCAATACTAGCGCAATAGTTGTCATCCCAATACTATCAATTGTGGTGCACGACTCAGGTCGTACGATATACCCGGCGAATGAAGAAGTCTAATTCTGAGCGTACAATTATATGTTCTTAGTATTTTTAAATTTAGTTTTTAAAGATAGTTAGCAGGGACTTGCGTAATGCAAGAGTCCCTTAGAGCATCTGCAGCGATGCCAGATTTCAGCAAGAGCAGCCGCAAGTCCCTCAGAAATAGCACGAGCAGCCGACGAAAAACGGTGCAGCGGTGATGGAGTAGCTGTGACCGCTTGTTGACGGAGCTTGCGAGCAATAGCTTGAGCAAGAAATTGCTCGTCCAACAGGAGCTACTACCTTGGTGGAGTCCACACACGTGGGTGATGTCAAGGCGCATCCTTTTCTTCTTTCTTTAACGCAATAAAATGTATTTTTTTTACGATCAAATGATGGACGAATGACAGCTAGCCACGTGACGAGGCTGTTTGGAAAAACTCCCCACCTGCTAAATCGATCTAGGCTGTCATTTTTGTTGTTGTTTGAAAAATCAATCCTACGGCCCAGATTAAACCAAACATTTTTTTTATAAATTGAAATTGACAAATAAACATCTAAAATTCTTAATAAATAATTTGAGTGTCCGAAAAATTATACGAAAATTCCTGCGAGGTTGCAATAAAATACTCTACAACTCTCATGAAGGAAGTATAGTTATCTTCGTGTATAAAAAATAGTCGATTTTAATAGCTCGTATTTATGACAAATTCGTCATCAACTTAATCGCGTAACAACAAAATTAATAAACACATATCGTCTTGTTATTGATTAAATACCTTATCAAGAATTAAAGAATAAAAAAATTTAAATCGATAAATAATAATAAAATATACTATTTTTGAACCGTTGCATAAAAGAAAGGTGCTGTGTCCTATTTTCTCCGAATAATGACCGTAAATAGAAGGTGCAAGGCCAGTAGAAAGTGCCATATGGGCGTGGTTGCTCTTATGTTTTTCCATTTAGTATTCGACTTCGTACAAGGGTAGCTCATTGTGAAGGTTGAAATGTTGAATACAATTTCGATGGTTTCACCTTAAAAAGCCCGCCATTTGAAAACGCAGCCCAAATAGCAGCAAAGTCCGTAGCCTAACGCCCTAAACCAGAAGCCGTTTGCCGCCTTCAGCTTTCTCAACGAGCTCAGCTAAAACCCTCATTGTTCCTTTTCTTCTAGTTCTCTAGGGTTCAAGCACTATCATCGTACCCACCTCACTCTTATTCTGTTCAAACCTTCGTAATGGGCTCGTCGAACATCAGAGACCTGTTGACGGCTTTCAATCCGTCGCTGGACTTGTTTGCCCTCACTTCCGGCGACGGCCGAATTAAGGTACTTTAAAAATTTACCCAACTTGGTTACTGTATCTCAATTGGGTTTTTCCGTTTCATTGATCAAGATTTGATTTTATCTTCTGAGTTTTGCTATAGATTTGGGACACTGTAAAGGGCCAAGTCCAGACTGAGTTTACAGATTTAGCATCAACCGAAGACACCAGTATATTTGCCAAAAGAGAAAGAGGGCATCTTTCTGTTGACTACACATGCATGAAATGGTTCACTTCTGAGAGAAAGGTTGTGACTTTTTGCTCTCTGGGCATTGTGAAAGTTGAGGTAGAGATTTTTTTTTTAATTTATTGATTTTTGTATCTGCAATGATGTTGATTGTTTCAGAAGAAAAGGAAGCTTGTGTGCTCGTTGTTATTTTTAGGAACCGGTGGCGGTGATGTGGTGGCACTTGATGTCGATGCTGGTCAGTTGAAATGGAGGGTTACTGATTGCCATGCAGGGTTAGCTTCCTACTAAATCATCTGCGTTTATTTTTTGGTGTTTAAATTAATATAATGCAAGTGATTGATGCATGTTAACGATTTGTATGGTGCAAATTTTGCAGTCGTGTAAGTGCAATATCATTTGCGAGAAGTGGTTCATCTGTTTACACTGCCGGGGCTGATGGGATGATTTGCGAGATTGATTCGTTGACAGGAAACCTGTTGGGGAAGTTCAAAGCATCCACGAAGGCAATCTCCTCTATGTCTGTTTCTGCAGGTATGGTATATAATTATGTATACATGTTAATAAAAACATTGAATTACATTTTTTGTTATAATCTTGCTCAGAGTAGTTCATTATCTTCTCAATGTTTGTTATTGTTGAAATACTAGGTTAATGTATTTTTTGGTAAATGACATTTTATTTGTTAAATTTTACTTTAAGAAAGATACATTCTGGATGTGTTAGATATGTAGATGGAATGCAGTGTTGTTTGATCAGTAACTGCATTCTTCGTTGGATTCTGGCGTTTACTGTTTTGCTGATACTGCATTCTGGATGCTCGTTTATTTGCACCAGATGGGAAGATATTAGCAACTGCAGCTGCACAAATAAAGATAATGGAACTTTCTGATCACAAAAAGATACAGAAGTTTTCTGGTCATCCTGTGAGTGCTAAACAGTTATCTTCTCAAAAAAGTTTGCTTATCTTCTGATAACTTGGTTTACCCACATTTGTAAAGTTTAAGCTGTTATGATGTAAAGTGATGGTTGGCAGGAGCTTTTAGTCCCCAAGCTTCTCCACCATTAGAGATTCCTAACATGTGGAATTGTAGCACACTAAATATTAAATTTGTAGGGGTCTGAACTAAAAGTTGGCTGCTTTCTCCTGATAACTTGTGCTACCATTTTACCAAGACTTTAAACTATTAGGAGGGATGACTGTTGCTTTTCTATTGTACCATTTTTCTCAATAGCTCTTCTGAACTTTTATGACATTTCTCAACTATTCAATAGGGGGCTGTTTGCTGTCTGATCTTCACTGAAAATGGGAAGTACATTCTCTCATCAGGAGTTGGGGAAAGGTATATTGCCGTATGGAATATAGATGGTGGAAAAAAGCAGTCAGCTAGTGCTGTTCTTGCAATGGAGCACCCTGCTGTCTTCCTTGATAGCAGGTGCATAGAAAGTGGGGAGGTTGGTGATGTGGGTCTATATGTCTTAGCAATCTCCGAAGTTGGTCTTTGTTATTTTTGGTTTGGAAAGAATGTTGAAGAACTACGGAATGCCAAGCCCACAAAAATCTCAGTATCATCTGAAGACAATCTGTCTGAAACTCATAGAGGTTCACCTGCAATATTTGCTGCAATTTTACAAGGAATTCTCAAGCCTGCTGCTGGGAAGATATTTGTTGCTTCTGGATTACCAGTGAAGCCATCATTCCAGAAAATTGTGTTGAATTCTGGTACAGACGTAAAGTTGAGAATCTCCCGAGATGGGGTTCTGTTACCAATGAGTCGGTCACTTGTCAAATCCAAGAGAGGCCAAAATTTACAAAATAGAGGTACGCTTTTCTCACGTTTAATTACCCCTTCATGTTGACTTGGTAATTCGATGCTGATGCTCTGTGGCCCCTTCTTGAAGATATTAAAGTCTTTACCTTTTGAGTTAGATGTCATACCAATTCGTAATTCTTGTTTTGCATGATCACTTATCAATGGCTTCTGCCTTCACATCAATTTGTCTGATCAGATTTGTTGCTTTATAATCTTGCCTCAGAAGTACTTACATGTTTCAAAGTTCAATTAGTTCTGGTTACTATTTGCTCTGAAATTTCTATTTTAATTGGATAGCTGACGAGTTGTGCTTATCATTCAACAGTTGTTGCATTAGATCGTGCCAATGCAGAAGATGCCTTGCTTCCAATTCCAAAGATCTTTGATTCGCATGATAAAAAGAAAAAGCATGACAAATTGTGGTTTGGCAAAGAAGAAGTAATGGCCGATAGGGAGGACAGCGGTCCTTCTGGCTCAGAGAAGAGCAAAGGTAAGCTCTATATTGTCTCAGGGACGCCATTGAAACTTGCCTTTATATAATACAACATATATAAGTATTCATCCTATATTGTAGAAATTGTAATATGATGGTTAAAATATGTGTTTCATCCTGTATTAATTTTAGGGTAATATTTGTTGCTATATGTTATTTACCTCCGGTCATATGTATGTCAACTTTCCTATTGAAAACTAGTGGTGCAGAAGATATTTTGATGGTGGGTTTGCTGGTAAGAATAATTGCTATTCTGGTATGTGTAGATGACATGGTAGAATCTGAAGTTGACACTGAAGCAATTTGCTTGGAGGACCGGTTGAGATCATTAGGAATACTCAGTAAAGTAGATGACCAAACCATCAGTTCCACACTTACATCTGCAGCATTTAAAAGTGTTAACATCCAGACAAATATGCCACAAAAACAGGTTTGTTTGGCTCGCACATTTCAAGTTTTGTGATTTATTGTCAGTTCATTATTACTTTACATCCCCATTTCACCCTTCTCAACCTTATCTACCAGATGAGGGCGGCTGTTCTGTCAATGGAACCTCGTGACGCATACAAGTTACTGGGATTATTGGTTGTGATTTGGCAAACAAGGTTTGTTTTTGCTGTTATGTTCTTGCATAGCTTTCTTATCAGATGCTTGTGGATATATGTATATGTGCGTTGTGGTGAATATAATCTAAGCATGACTCGAGGTATAATTTTTGAATGTTAAGGTCCAGCAGGGGGAACTATGTACTTCCATGGATATACAGCATATTGGTAAATCACAGTCATTGTGTCATATCTGAAGAACCTGAGACTCAGATGCTTAGTTCCTTGTTGAAGGTAGATATTATTACTGTCACTTAGCACTAATTTCTCCTTTGTTTCATGCCTCAGTGGCATGTTTTCTAGTGCTAGATGCCTGGATATGCATATGGTCATACCATACTTAACTTACATTTGATGGGAAAAGCCAATGACCCCCTTCCTGCACTATTTTGAACTTCTTTCCTTTAGACTGAAAATATATAGATTTTTCTCATAAAAGCAACCAGGGCAGTGACAACTTGTTGGAGTTGTTAACTGTCCAGAAGTGGGAGTATCATCCTAAACACTTCATTCCTTTTCAGAAGTCAAGATTCCATCAGATATTATGTATTGCAGGCAGCTCTCAGTTAATTTTGTGATTGTTGTCCTCGTTGCAGGTTACCAATTCTAGAAAGGCAGCTCTACAACCTTTATTACAATTATCTGGCCGTTTGCAGCTTGTAATGGCACAGGTTCACAATCTCGCATTCTCTTATCAGTTCTGTAATTTTGTCCAGCTTTGTTGGTCTTTGGTTGGAATGTTTATATGGCTTTTTACTAGATTGCCAAGGCAACACACACTGGAAGTCAAATTTTATTGCATGAGGACCAGAAGGATGAAAGTGAAGATGAAGATGAAGATTTGGATGAAATTCACTACAAAGAAGACGACGATGATTCTGAAATCAGCAGTGATGATGATCAGTAGTTGAATTTTGTGATAGGAGGTAAGCAAAAGTTGTGGTGCATGTTATTTTGTGATTCTTGCTTTCTTAGTAACTGTTTTTATGGAGACAACTTGATGGACCTACAGTATTTATCCAGTCTGATTAATTTTAGACAACAGTATATGGTTTTACTAATTTAGGTGTATGATCTCAGAGCCTTTTACTTGTCCTAGAATTACCCAACTCTATAAATAATGAACAATCCATTGTTGCTCTTAAATGTGATTTTGACATAGAGCACTTTATGTCATGGAACATCACTTATTAGTTGGAGTTGGAATTCTGGGCATTTGGTTATTTTCCACTGTATATTCCTAAGTTTTATTTTTTCGATGCACTCGTTGTGTTTGTTTATTTTCCACTGTATATTCATAAGTTTTATTTTTTCGATGTACTCGTCGTGGATTTAGGATAAAAATTAAAAAGGCCACAAGTGGTGCACTACGGTCAACATCTTGCCTCAGCTGATCTACTGGTCTCATAATGCTGCTATGCTGGAAAAATTAAGTGCTGGATATGCTTCAAGACCCACAATTTTGTTTTGCTCTGTTCACCCCTTATCGCAGCGAAGAAAAATGACCCCCAAGATATCATTTGTGTTTCTTCTTTGTAATTTTTTTGCATGACATAGGGCTATCCGTGTAATATCTTTATGCCTTGTGAAAAGCACAATCGATTTTGTATAATGATTTCATTGCTGCTAATAGATTAGATAGTCAACTATTGTCCCGCGTCCAAAACATCACAACTTAAAGAGTAACATTATTTTTTGGTTTTTCATAGAGTAATTTTATGGTCGCCGTTATATTTAGTTATAGAGTATACTCTATTAGGAAGATTATTTAGAGGTATGATGAACCCGAAAGCAAGTTTATGCACTCTACACTCATGGTTTATAGACTTGCGTCTCTACTGGAACACCTGCATCGGATATTGTTAAATACTTGTCTTTGTTAGTTCTAGAATTTAATAGTTTGCTAAAGTATTTCCAGTCTTTGAATGCCACTGCCATCCTGCCAATACTTTGTTTATCTTCATGTTCACACCTTTAGAGGGAAGACTTGTCATTGGGCATCAGTTTTGGACAAACCGTTGATTTTACAGACTGATGAGAAGAACTGGAAGGTACATTTCACAGATTGAAGCTTAGCCAAAAATGAAGAAATCAGTGTGTGCTTATATATGAATAAGTGAATGGTTAAGAACTATGATTTTAGCACTATAGCA
Source organism: Geum urbanum (assembly GCA_946800695.1). Classification (NCBI taxonomy): domain Eukaryota; kingdom Viridiplantae; phylum Streptophyta; class Magnoliopsida; order Rosales; family Rosaceae; genus Geum; species Geum urbanum. The sequence goes on from OX327012.1 coordinate 31,069,803, forward strand.
TTTAGAAGCGTTATAGAATTCCTTACATAAAACTGAATTCTAGGCATTACCATGTATTAGTAGTGGGATTTAGGATCAATTCTCTCCTACAAGCTTGGCATCTCATTCTTCCCCTAACATCATCACAAGATTATTAGATAACATATCCTGCCACCAAATTATACATCCCTTTAGGCCAAAATATTCTCCATTAACATTCTTGCCAAGATTCTTTAGGATGGAAAAAAGCAGCCGCATTTAGCACCAATCTCTCTCTGTCTACATTACAGCGCACGCATTCGGATTTTCGTCGCTAAAAATGGACGTGATATTTCCATTTCCACTCCCATAGCTGCTGACATTGTGATACGGTTGATATGATTGATGATCCTCATTGTAGTTGTGGTACTGGTTGATCCTATTGTAATGCGTCTGCTGTGGTGGTGGGGGTGGCTGGATATACTCATATTCAGTGACATAAGGTGATGGCCTGTGTGTGTTATAGCTGTGTGTCACATACACTGGCGGTGAAGGGGCCGTTTGGACGGCGACATGGACCGGGGCAGGTGGTGAAGGGGCAGGAGGAGGTGCCGGGGCCGCTTGGACTGGGGCTGGTGGAGGAGTTGGTTCTGGTGGATGATGATGTACTTGGCTAGTTTGGTATCTGTTATAGTACCCGGGATAGCCACTAGTGTAGCCATATCTGTAGCCATAATCAGGTTGATGATGATATATAGTATGTACTTCCCCAATATCTCTAGGAGGTCTGTAGTTGTACACTGGATGGTGTTGCTGGCCTAAGTTGGTCTCAGCAGCCACATGTGTTGGCAGACTTGGTTCTGCCTCTGGCGGTGGTGGATGTTCCGGTGGCAGCGGGTCCTTTGGTGTCTCGGCTGGTGGGGCCGCTTCAGGCGGTGGAGTTGGCTCGGACGGTGGCGGCGGTGATTCTGCTGGTGGAGGATTTGCTGCGTCAGGAGGAGCTGGTGCAGCGCCGCCTTCCCGTGGTTGTTGTTGTTGTTGTTCTGCTGGTGGAGGAGCAGGCTCTGTTGGTTGCTCTATATGTGAACATATGGTGGCAATCTTCCTTGTCTTTTTAATGGCTTTTACTATTTTATCTGGATCAGCCCACCCAATTATTGTTAACTTCTGCTGAGGGAAGTCGATGTAGAGATCATATATACCTGAATGAAGGGAAAATGAAGCTAATTTATATACCTGAATGAAGGGAAAATGAAGCTAATTAGTATAGTTCATCAGAAATATGAAGCTGAGGGATGAAGGCCTGGAAATAGATCATGAAGTACGTCCTACCACTGATGCCATGTAGTGCTTTCTTGATCTTCTGCACACATCCATTACAATCCATCCGGACATGTATCTCGGTAATCCGAGGTTTCTGCATTCGATTGACAAAGAGATTATCCGGTTAGAGACTATGCTAATGTTTTGCATATATGTAATTAGTACTAATTAATTTGGAGCCATGCATGCAGATACCTGTAGTTCTGGAGCCATGGATGGAGGAGAGACGAGAAGCCAGGAAATGTGATGAAGAGTGTAGTGGAGAGATTATGAGTGAAGAATCAATAGGTGGCATTTTATTTGCATGCACAGCTAAGAAGGAATAATCGAAAGGCAAAAGACGTGGGACATGAAAAGGAATCCATCTCTTCCTTTTTGTTAAGAGAGATAGTAATGTTGCAGCTTGATCAGCCTAGCTAGCCTCTCTCCCTCCACAAGTCATTGTCAAAATCTTAAAGGGAAAGAGAGGGTCGGTTTTGTAAGAGAATGGCAAAGGGAATTTGCTTTGTGACGGATGGACGACTACAATTGCAAGGATGAGTTTGAGCTCATTAGGATATCCAAAACCGTCCCTTGAAAAGAATTAAAGTGAGATCAAATATGTTTACATTATTACTTCGATCTGTGGTGGTGGGAAGGCTTTTGAGGTTGAAGGAGATCCACTATTGTGGAATCCTTCTGTCACAAGAAAGATCAATATGCACGTATATATGAAAACTGTGTAATAAAATTGAGGGTTGGAGGGTTGGAAAGCAATGTAAACATATATTAAAAACTAGCTTCCTTTCGTTTTAGTCTTAAAGGATGGATGATACATATTGGAATTCAGATTCTTTCAGGAGATGAGGAGTGTACACAAAATATGTTACGAGTTAAAGAAAGACTTGGAAGTGTCCTGCAGATTCGTTATGGATCAAAGTTTTTCCTTTTTTGTTCTGGAAATATCTCTTATTATATGTTAATAAGGTAGAACCGTCAACTACGACAAATGGTTTAGCGGAAGCATTGAGTTCCACCATTGAAACGTTTATTGATCCTTATTGAAAATATTTTGGGTTCTCTGAGTTAGAGCCCCGCAGTGTGTTTACCTCTTCAAGATTTTACTGCATGAACAAATTAGTTTGTGTTATTTGAACTTTTTCATTGCTTTGCTACTGTCCTAGAACTTTGAATTTGTATCAGAGCCCTATTTACAAACATTTGATATAGAATCCCCACGTCATGTGTTCGAACACTAGCGCTGTCAAAATGTGTTGTTGAATCACAAACATTAGGATAAAGGCTGAAATGTTCAGTATTGATTCTGACGAAATGATTGTCTGGGCCAGATAGCCTTTGAGATAACGCATTCACCTCAAAAAAAAAAACGCTGAATAGTAAAATTGTAGGCCCTTCGTTTTGTTATTATGATCATCAAATTATCGTCCATTTAAATAAGATGTACTAAAAATTACTTTAGCGTAGTAGTAAGATTTTTCTTTATCCGGCCGATTAGGTGGAGTCTTTGTACATACTGCTATAATATCTGAATGGATTTTGAGAACTTCTAAAAAAAAAATACTTCAAAAATCTTCATTGATTTTGTGTGGGCCGGCCTCCATCTCTAAGTCGTATCGGAATTTCTACTTTCAGAAAATATTTGGAACATAGAATTTACAATAGTACAATTAGGGCTATTAATCGGGTCAAACGGGTTCGGTTTTATGCCTGAACCAAAAATTAAACCAAATTTTTTTATCGGTTTGGTTCGGTTCGGTTTTTTAATTTTTGAAGTGATAACCCAAATAGATTCGGATTAGTTCAGTTCGGTTATTTTTTTCTTCAGTTTTCTGTGATATCAAACTTTAAAAAAAAAAATATGAAACTACACAAGTCCAAATCAATAAAATACATGTCCATCTCATGATCTCAAATCATACTTCATAAAAATAAGAGTTGAATCCAAGTCCAACTGAAATTGAATAAAATACAAGTTCATCATGACTTCATGCTTAAGTCCATCTAAAGTTGAATAAAATACAAAGTTTGTGGCTTCATTCTTAAGTTAACATTCACCATTTGATATTCAATTCAATCAAGCAGTAGCAGTCAACCACTCACGTCTCCTTTTCCATCTCCACTCTCTAGCAAGAAACCTGCAAAATGCACCAAATTACCCATCTAGCATGTTATGAATTTCTAGACAGATTTGTATGACTTACCTGGGTAGAAAAATCGAAAACAAAAGTAAACGATTCATTTCTAATATGAGAAAAATTGAGCCAAAGGGTCAGAGAAGCAAGAAAAGAAAGTAGAAAGTAGTTATATGCTTCATTGCACTACCATTACGATCATGGTTGGTTTTTTGTGATATTACTACAAAGAAAGAAAAGTAAAAATGTTTCACTGGAATTCTTTGCAAAATATGGCAACAGCTGAAAATGCTAAAATGAAGAAAGAAGTTACAGATTAATCTCACTGATGAAAGAGATTTGGCAAGTCAAATTTTTTTAGAGGTACTTATTATTCCAACATGTGATGAAAGACTGAGTTAGAACGTTAGAATGTTAGATCTCAAGCTTGATTGACACTTGTAGGAGGTCTCAACGTGACAAACATTCCAATCACACTAAATCCACTAATGACACTGTCACAATATCGCTCATCGTTCATCATTTCAATCACAGTATCACTAATTCACTATCACACAATCACACACCAAATTACCCACTAGTCCACTACCTAGTACCTTTCAAACAAAATCGGAATACACAACATACCAAATTAGAATACCCAACAAACCAAATCCCAAATCGGAATACCCAACAAACCAAAGTAGAATAACCAAATCGTTCGGTTACCTGAAGATCTGTTCAGAGTTTTGTAGAGCTTTGTCATGAAATTGGGGTTGAGTGTGAGCCTGCGACTGGCTGTGAGTGTAAGCGAGTGCTGCAAAGTGTGAACAGTGCGAAGCCTGCGACTTTTCGTAACTTTGAGAGGCTGCGACTGTGACGACCCAGAACAGAATCAGCAGAGGAATCAGATTAATCTACGAGCTCGCGTGTTGTCGCAGGTTTCCGACAGTCGTTTGGATTGCCGGATTTGTTAACGACTTAATTATTGGCCGAGAATTGGAGCTAGGTCTCTTCTCGAGAGTCGTTGTACGCGTGATTTCGAGTTCATGGGCAGTTCCGGATCGTTATTTGGACGACCGAGGAATTAATTATGTATATTTGAAGTTCGGATTTAAATGGTGGCGTTCTTAGCGACTAAATTACTGGTCGAGAATTTGGTTTCGGCTTCTTCATGGAAGTTGTTGAGAATTTAATTTTGAGCTCGTGGGAACTTCCAGAGCATTCTTTTGAGTTACGGAGATTAAGTTATGAATATTTCCGATTGTTGATTGTTTAGTCGGATTATGCATGTGTTTGGGTTGAATGGTTGACTTTTTATCCATTTGTTCGATATATTTGACTTCGGGTGATAATTGAAGAGTACGTCGAGTCGAGTTTGTTGCCGTGAGAATTATTGGAATCGGAATTACGACGAGAAAGTTACGGGAGTTTAAAGTTTGTCGCAAAATGTATTTTTGGAGATTTCCTTTTTGGGAAAGTATTAAATGGGTATAAATATTGGAGTTGCCTTTTAGGGAAAGTCAACACTTGGTCATACTTGGGCTGACCGGTCAACGCGAGCTGAAATGAAGGTGGCGACGGTTCGCGGTGGCTCACGGCGGTGAGGCCTTTTCCGGCCACCCCAAGGCTCGGGGCAGGCCTTGTTCGACTCGCCACCGTCTCCTCTTGAAGGCTCCGGCCACCGTTCACGGCGAGGTGGACGGTGGAGGAAGGAAAATCCGGCCAAAATACAAGAAATTTTGAGGCTATTCGGGTTCCATGATTCCGGTGGAATTGAACTACAAAAATGGACTGGGTTTTGTAGCTCTCCTCACCTACAAGCTACCATGTAAGTATGGAGTCCTAATTTGATTTGTGGATGAAGAATTTTGGGATTGAAATTTGTGTGAACATTCGGTTTTTCATGAAATTGATATGGTTAGAGTGAGAATTGGCCTTTGTTGCAGTTGACAAAGTTGCTCAGTGGGTGGTTTTGCATGGAATAGGGGTTGCTCCGCCGAGAAATCTCACGTTTGGTGGCGGCGCCGCCGTGGGCGGTGGTCAACGGCGGTCAACAGTTTGACTTTTTGGGTTTTCGACAAGTTGTATGTCATTTCACTCGAAATCGCGCCCCGATCGCAGTGGGGAGGTTCGTTTCTCGATTTGAGTGTCCGAACTTACAGCGAGGTATTGATGTGTGATTTCCGGATTTCCGACAGTTTGTCGTAAACGGATTATGTGTTTCCGAGAACGGTGGTTTCTCGTGATTTATTTTGAATTGTTGAATGATGATTTTGAGGAATGGTTATTGTGATTATTCAGGGGTTCGTGATCGTTGTTTTGGCGAGGGACTTTCCGCCGGATCACGGATTAACGCATATCGCGTTACGCTAGTCTGTGAGTGGACAATTTCTTTTCACGGATTGTTTGCGAGTCTTTATATACGTTTTATGAACTTGAGCATGCGTATTGAGAATACGGATTACATGAGCATGTGTTTTTACGAATATACGATTATACATATACGGATATACGTATACGAGTATACATACACTTATATGTTGTTTCATGCATATGCATTGAACTGTTTATGATTTGGTTTTCACAGAGTATAGTCTCAGTTACGTTGTTGTATCGATACACTTGCCTCTCGGCTGATCCCCGATGGTAGGCCGCCAGGAGGGGCGTCGTCACCCCGACCTGACCGGTGATGGGCGTTTCCCCGGAACCGAGGCCATTTCTGGCTTAGAATCACGGGGACCAAGGACCTCGTGATTCGGACTGTACTAGCACGGGTGTGTCCATGAGTGACCCCGTGGGATTTATACTTGCATGCTCAGTACACTGGAGGAGTGTGAGTTTTACCTCGTGTACTATGTTGTTTTTATTTACCTGGACTCGCATATGTTATTTTAAACATATATATTAACTGGTGAAAGACATTTATTTTCGTCCACTCACTCTAACGGTTTCCATGTCTTTCCCCTGGGCTTTTCGGTTTCCATGCCCAGTTTGCAGTTCAGGCTCTGGTGTCGCACGTCGTGGTCGGAGGCATAGTGCTCGAGCTACCTTGTTTCTTCTAGTAGGTTTATTGTTCTACCTACTGTGGTATACTTATATGTTTATACATTAGAGGTCGCTCTGAGAAATCTGTTGTTTACGTTGTACGATTTTACACCGGATTTCAGTAAAGTATAGATATATTTATTGTTTTACTTTACTGTTGATATATTGAGAAATCCGGATGGGATTGGTGCCCACGGTTTGCTTTTTGTGGCATAGGATGAAGTGTATTTTCCGCGTGCAGGTAATGGTAATTCCACGTTAGTAACGAAATTCTGCCAAAATTTCTACAGTTTTTGTTGGTTCGTGTTTTCGAGGGGGTTCGATTCCGGTTTAGGCAACTAAATCGGGGTTGGGTCCTTTCAACGACATACAAACTGCGAACTGCGAAGAGTGCGCAGAGCGGGCTGTGAGAGAATAAGACTCTGAGAGTGAACTCAGTGAAGTGAGAGGGTGGCTGCGGGCTGTGAGAAACTGAGAAGAGAGAGAAGGGTTGCGCACCAAAATGATCAAATTAGGGATTTAATCCGAAGTTTCGAACTGAATAGAAAAAAAAATGGAGTAAAATTAGTAAACGACGACGTTTCACATAATCAGTTCAATACGGTTCAAACGGTTCGGTTTGGTTCATCCGAACCAAAAAACTGAAACTGAACCGATTTATTTTGTTCAGTTCGGTTTTTTCCTTTTCGGTTTGGTTTTAATTCGGTTTCGGTTTTTTTCGATTACAGCTCAAATTTTTTTTTGATTTTCGGTTCGGAAGTCACAGCCCTAAGTACAATGTCGCTTAAGGGCCGGAAAGAGAGAATTATGGTATAGTTATTGGTTCAAAGCGACTATCTCCAACTGGCTAATTAATTAGCATCACATTAGCGTCACTCTTTTGCAACAGTTAATTTAAACACCGTGGTTATAAGTTGTTAAGAACACATACATACTCTATATGTTACTACTCAATTGAAACTCTGTAGGGAGGAAAGCTGATTTGGATGGATTCATTGCCCCACTGGTTCCAGGAAATCCTGGGTGTATTGGGTTGGGCTTTGACATACCTTTTAGGTTTGTGGCCCAATTTTCTAGGGATTTTTTTATAGCAGTTCGTTATCTTTTTTCGTACGATTTGGCACTAGGGCTTTTATTTTAATATTCAATTAAAATAGATGAGGCAATTCGTAACAAGACGACACCCTCACTTGTGGAGACTTTTATCGTCCCAGAGTGAGATTGTAACGCCTATGAAAGTACGTAGATGTAGTTGGAAAAGTGTTAGACTTATGAGCTCCGTTGATGATAGGAGCACAAATGGCCAGTGGGATGGCCAAAGTATCACCAATAAGCTAGTATCTGATCACCACAAAGACGTTTCCAACGATTGTCAAAATTTAACTTTAATTTGGTGTCATCTGTTTAATTTTTCTAGTTTCTTTATCCTTTGATTTTTCTAGTTTCAATTCCGATTGTAACATGGCATTATCCTTCTTATCAGAGGTGCTTAGAACGATTGTACTTGAATTTCACTTTAATGAATTTTGTGATTTACAAAAAAAATGTAGTTCCGATATGTAGCTTTAATTCAACGATCTACTGTCTTAATTTACGTTTACGTGAGTATCGAAAGTTATGTAGTCTAGAATGTTTCAGCTACTTTGTAAACTTATGTATCCACAATTTTTATAATGTCACATATATCTGTCACTTGGCGTGATGGAGAAGAGAGCCGGACATCTGGTACATACTCACTGATTCTCTCTTCAGCTCTGAACAAATTTCTTTGTAGGTATAGACTTTGTTGACAATCCTCCTAAGGAACAAAACATAACTTTAGTATTTCTATGTGTCCAAAATGTGAAGATCAAGTAAGAAGAACAAGTGAAGAACCTACTGATCTCATTAGTACTCAGGTAAATCATGCATTTGTATTTCATAGTTTTTCACTAAGGATGGCAGTCTTGCCTCCTATCCTGAGTCAGTTTGTCTCACCTATAGCTTGACTTTATTTGTCATATTTAGAGCTGGAATTTAAGCCATATGTGTTTAAATTATTTTGTTGAGTCAGATTAGTTTTTGCCTTGGTACCCAAGAAGTTTTTCTGAGTAGGAAGGTTCCTTTGCAACCCGTGACATTGTTTTCTTGAGATATGTAGAAGGTTTCCAGCTGGTTTTTTTGATGCACGAACCAATGCTGCAACTGATATATTTGATTTCTGCAAAACCGTTTTTGCTCTACCCTTGTTAACCTCTGTTTAGAGTATGTTGGGGAAAACCTTTTTGCCCTATTTTAAAAACTAGACATGTTTGAGGAAAGCTTTAGTTTGTCTTTTTTGTTTGGCCTTGACATTCATACGTCACTTTCTTGCATTTGGCTAAGCACAAAGATCCAAGAGGAGATCTGGCCTAGTGCTTATGTGGCTTCTTTCATAACAGACCTCATTGGCTATATAAGGACAACATATTGGTCTTGACTCCCTGGTTGTGAAAATTAGATTTGTGCATCTTTCAAACCCAGAGTTATTTGTTGTGTTCTTTTGTTATCTCTAAGAATTCCCTTCTATTGTATGTATGCCTTAGAGTCCAGCACAAAATGTTTTATCATTCATACTCATATGCATCATGCACACTATATAGATTGGTATGGTAATGCAGTAACCCAAGAAGCATTTAATGAAGAATCAGTTTACAAATAACTAAGATGAAGCTTCTGATAATCTTTTATGTGTAAACACTTAGAAGCAAGAGAGAGTGCAACTCTGTTAGACTAGTAGAGAGACTAGTGAGGATAGCATAGGTAGAAGATATCCCCAGAGTGCAATAGTCTCTTAAGAAGTGTCGATTACATAGTAGAAAAGTTTGTTCCTCAAAAGTAAGGAGCACACAATTTTTCTCTCTGGTTGCAGGGTTTCTGCAAGTAAAAAATATCTTGGTGTTATGTGTTGTTTTATCGTTTTGATTTACTTTCAGTAATCGTACATCTGTTATTCGGGATAGCTCACTCTTTAGTTATTCCCGAAAATAAACTTAAACGAAAAAATTGACAAGCGCCTATTCAACCCCTCTAGGACCTTCAAGCTTAATTCGTTTGAGTTTCGATTTCAGCCATTCTTTGTTAACCTATAAATTAAACAAAAGTAATTCTACAATGTTTTAGAGATGGACCAGATAAGTCAGCTCCAAACCATTTAGCACCTCCCAAATTTGAAGTGGAGTTCATATATAACTTCATATAGCTAAACATTTCTCAATTTCTTTTTGCCCGACTTCCTTTTATGACTTTGACCAAAAAGCTGGTTGTCGCAATATGAATTTGTATAATTTGTTATGGTAAGCAGGACAGCAGAGAAGCAGGTTGATAATAGGACTTCGGAAATTTGGCATGTAAAGTTGATTACCATTTGTACCTTAGAGGCTCAAAAGATCGATACAAAGCAAAAAAGAAAGAAAGCTAGAAGGACATTGTTGTTTTGAGTGTTTCTTGCTGGTCCAGCAAGATTTTATTTCATGCAGAACTTTTGCTTCTCGTATTAATTTGTCTATTGGAGGAATGCCAAACAACTTGAGCGTTGCAAACAACAAACTCCAGAAAGCTGCTTGACCAACATCTAAAGCTCAAAGTGATTTTGGGGACCTTGAGGAGTAAACATCCGGCTGGTGATCGAAGGATATATTGACTAGTTTACCTTTGACTAATTGACGAACTTACATGTCTAGTTGAAAGCCAGGTCCATTACCCCGATGTAAGGAATACATCGGGGAAGTACACCTTTATTTCATGCATTGTGATGTAAGGAATTAATACATTGTATTATATAGAATTAGGGCATTTACTTTAGAAATATCAATTGAAATGTAATTCTAGACATAACTTTAGTATTGTATCATGTGTCCTAAAACAAGAGTCCCAAAAGTATAATTTTCCTATGCTATATGCACGTATATATGTGTGTGTACATGAAAATGATGAGGAACCAATTCAAGCATAAACATGTGGATTCTCTAAGAGGCAGGCTTCTATGACCTTGTAAATCCCCATAGCACTGTTCTTTCCTGCTATAATCTCCTCTTCTTTAACCTCAGCTTCTCCAATGGTGTTGTAATTACTTGTCATCTTGCAGATGGAGCTCCCATCACTAGCTGCCTCAAACTTGACCTCATTACCTATATAACAATCTTGAGTTTCACTATTCCTTTCCCTGTTCATTTGTATTGTTCATAAGGGTATTTTTGTCATAATATCAAGTCAGCTCATAAAGTCAAGCCTTCTCTCATCTCAACTCGATCAGCTCCAAAACTCATGCCATTTTCATCAATTTCACTCATCATCACAGCACACTAATTCTGTCAGCTCAAAATCACTCATACTCTTCTCATCTTGAACCCAGAAATCTACCAAACCCTAGATATAAAGTCATGTCAATCTCCTTCTATTCCATTTGGGCTCACCACTAATCTTTAGTTTGGTTCACTATACGTCCATTTTCAGCTATTGGTAAGCTTTATTGACCATTGATGAGGTCTACTTCATTTATGTTTGTTTGCATGTAATTCGATTTGGGGGTTTTGCTGTGAAATTTAATATCGATCTTCTGGGTTTGATTCGTGTGACATGGGTTCGGTCAATTGAAATGGATTGAAGTGTAAATCAGATTTGGGGATTAGATTGAGTTAGGTCTTCTGGGTTAGAAATTAAATTTAAGATTCACTGTTGAGTTTGATAAGTTTTCAATTTTTGGGTATGTTGGGAGGTTTGGTTTGTTGTCTACCTTGGGTTTTTCTTGACCTGATCCCTTCTCCCTCTCCTCTCGATCACACAATCTCAGAAACTCAAAATTGGTCTCTCTCTCTCTCTCTCTCGCCACTGCTATTGTTTGTCAAACTTCTCTATTTCGATCTGCAACTTGAATACCAACGTCTAAGCAAGGTAACTTTTGTGATTCAATTTTGAATTTTCAGTATCTATGAGAACAACAAGATGAAGAAGAAACCCTAAACATTTGTGAGATTTGATTGGGTTTTTAAATCCAAATTGATTCGTTTTCTTTCTCTTTTTCTGGTTTCAGGTGGAAAAACTAAGCCTTTGAATATTACCTATATAACAATCTTGGGTTTCACTATTCCTTTCCCTGTTCATTTGTACCGTTCATAACAATCTTAGGTATGTTATGTTTTTTGTATGTAATTAGTTTACTTTGTTTTCTTATGGCAGCGTTAAAGGCTACAAAACTAGCGAAAACACTGAAGCCTCGGGTAAATTTTTTTTATATCTCTCTTATGCTCTTTTGGTGATTGTTGATTGTGTTGTTGTGTTTTTTATTTCTATAAATACAAGTAGTAAGTCATAATGTTATTGGCTGAATATAATTGCACAAAAACTTAATGAAATTTGTGGGTTTGTTGGTTTTGCTCATGTTGGTGTGGTTAGGTTTTGAAATTTAATTGTGGAGTTTCAATTTTCTATACAAGTGATTTTAAATAGTTATTATCATATATGTGTTGTCAGATTTTTGTGGCATTAATTTTTAATTTATTTTGTTACTATATTTATATGTTGTCTGCCCTATTTTATTGGTCTTCTTTATTCTCACAGGCTGACCCATGTTATCATCTATAATTTTTGTAGATTTCTTTAGTTGCTGTTATACAGTTTGTTTGTTTTTTCCTCCAGATTTGAAGTTCATCGTTGCATCCTCTGGGTTCTTTAGGTTCGAATGTGATTTTTCTTGCTGTATTTCTATTTGTTGGTTTCAGATTACGTTAAGCCGACGTTTTTTCCCTAGGCACATTAATTTCAATTTTCATACCTCCATATCATTGTGATTTAATAATTCAAACATCCAAACATACCTATGCAACACTAGGTTTTGAATTAGTGCCAGATCAGCTACCCAATCTGAGTTATATAATGGATTTAACATTTTATCAATGTAATATCAAAATCCCAATTCAAACCACCCGAATATGATATCTAACCATAATTTTGTATAGGTATATGAAATCCCATATCCAGTTAAACTACATATCAATGTTTAATTCCTTATATAGGTTGATAAGGAACATAGAACAATGTAAGACCATTGTATAGTACTAAGTTAGGAGTGCACGATTCATATAAGACCGTTCATATGATATCTCATGCATCTGCTTTCTCTTTATATCCCATATTTTGGAATAGATATAGTATGTCCAAAACAACAAAGTGTGAATGTAGTTTACACTATACACTATGAATATAGTGTCTAAATTATTAAAGCTTTTAGCTTTTGAGAGAAGAAAAATGGAGTCTTTGTGTAGATCAGATTGTAACTAGAAAATGGGAAGAGGAAAGTGGTAGTGGGTTTGAGTCAGTTGTGCTAATTGTTTATGATAATTACACTACTGAAGTTGAAATTAGTTTAATTATGCAATATATCGTAGTTTAAGAATATCATACTTCATCTTTTGTTTGAGGTTAGATAGTTTGATCGCCTACTTTCAACTCTCATTCTGCAGTTTTCTTTGTTGAAATATATGTTTGGTTATTACAGTGTTCAGGTATACATTGGTAGCCTTCAAACAAGACCAAGCTTGTTAGTTTTGGAATTCGAATGAAGTAATAAACATTGCTGCAAAGTAGACATTTGTTTTCTGCATATAATATGGTTACTTTGTATTCTTCTACTGGTGCATATTACTTTTAAATGAACTATTATCCCATTTAAATAGGAGTGTCATTTCTGTGTTTGAATGCCTCTGTTAACATTTGTGGAAGCTTTATATTTGTATGCTTGGTCTCGATTTGTTATTAATTTTTTTGCCTCTCTTTTGTGCTATGACCTCTTTTCGATTTCGGTTTTATGATCCATAATGCAGATTTTTATTAGTTGCAGTAGAATTAATTGTTTAAGCTTATTGTTATGTTTTTTCCTTATAGGTTTGTTGCCTTTTGTGTTTGATTCTTTGGGTGAGGATTGAAGAAAAACAATAAGTTTATACTTTTCATCACTGTTGATCGAATGAAGATTATATGTTCTAGGTTGTGTTTGGATTTTGGAAATTTCAATTAAAGTTGGAATTCGGATGGTGAGCAGATGTGTCTAATTTGCTTTGTTGGTTTTTGTGTTACAGTTCGATTTGGACTCAAAAAGTTTGCCCGATCTCGCTTTGTAGATCTCTAAATCCTTCTTTCGATTTCTGCTGTTCTTGAGAAAGTTTGCCAGAGTCCTTCCTTTTACAGTAGGTGAGTTTCCAGTTCCTTTATTTGATCGATTAACTTTCATTCCGGAGTATACGCTAAAAATATTGTCGCACGAGTATATGAGAGAGTTACATCATTTGTTTGCAATATTCTGTGCATTTTAGAGCCTAAATCGACAATATTCTTTAACTATATAAGATGGTATAATTTCACTTTATACTAAAATATTCTTTCCAGTTTGATTAGATATGAAAGACACTGTTTAACTTCATCAGTATGAGTATCGTTCAGCATACTTAGAGTACAGATTTGTGGTCAATTTTTTTGATGATGGACTATCCTATGGAAAGAATATTTTCTAATATGCTCCTAAAATGAATTTGGTTGTCATCAAACATGTCTGAGAGATACTTTCTTTCTAACACTACAGTCCTTTGAAAACTGTGAATAAAAAAATGTTATATAGCATATCCAACAATGCATTAGATTATCATATTGAAAACCATATATAGAAGGACTGTTTTGGTAAGGGATCCAACAATGTAAAGTGACGGTTGTCTATTATCATATTCAATATATAGCATATTCAAGAAAAATGTTTTGGTGCATGTGGGTTATAAAGTTTTGATCTCGATACGGCTTGCTACCATGAGGTGCTCTTTCTAAATATGGGCGCTTTGGTATCATTTGCGTCTAAGCACAAGTGACAACTTTATAGTTTTTTATCCTATCGATCATATGAAATGATGAAACTTTGTTAATCATTAGATATATGAATCATAGCTTACAGGGTTTAACAGTGCCTTTCACAGCCACTAATATGATCTCTGTTGTAGGTCTATTTTGTTGATATATATCAACGACAAACTATAAAAGTTGAAAACCGATAGCTAATATATATCAGTATATATAATATGATTAGTAGTTTTTGGTTGATGGGTAGAAACACCCCATATGTATCATCATTGATTCTTCTATGATTCAATGTGTATATTGCACTACTATCCAAAAACTAAACAAACATTTTGGTAAAATATGGGTATAGAAACAAAAGACAATATAGATGATAGTAGTTTGTTAATGTTTGGAGAGTGATGATGGTGTGATTCAATATGTGTGTGTGTGTATATATATATATAAATTAGGTGTGTATATAGCACTACTATTCAATATGGGTAATTGTTGTTTTGGTGTTTGTCTATATATGTATATATCTATCTAAGTATATATTTGTTGTGCATAATGATGGTAGTTAAATCTGTGATGCTCAAATATTTGTTATTGTGAGGAATATAATTTTTTCTTCATCTATATGACTACTATTTATTCAGGTATGCTTATCTAGGTTTTTTTCATTTTGTGATCTTAAAATTTAGGTAGAATTAAGCATGCGCATATTCAAATGGTTCTCAATTGGTGTGCTCTTAGTTGTTATTACTAAATCATTTGTCTAATTACACGATGTGTCTTTTGGTTCATTACTATTTTGATTTATATAGAATTTGTCAAAATCTTTTATGGCTCTGAATTTATTTGATGTATTGTGTATGGTCTAAAGGTTAATGCAAAAAAGTCTCTGCTGTATCACGTTGTTGTTGTGTCTCTAGCAATTATCGTCTTCAATTTCAGTCTCTGATCGTTATTCAGGTTTGCAATGAATTGTTACATTCTATTTCAATGCGATTGATATTGAAGTTTGTGATGACATTTGGCTATATTGATTATATATTTTTTTAGAAAAAGTCAACTCTGTGATTTCGAATATCAATACATTGAATTCTCTTCTTGCATTTTAGTTCTCACTCTGAGCTGTGTGACAATTGTACTATTTTTCATTCATGCTTAAACAATAAACAAATATGTTTTCTTATTTGCAGCTGCATTATTTTATTATGTAGAAATTAGTCTGCTTTGTTAATATAAACATGAAATGTGCATTCATGAATTTTTAAAATTGGATGTTTAAATTGTTTGCTTAGGTATGGGCCCTAAAAGAAATCTAAGCTGTGTAGAAAAAGGGAAAAGATTGGCAGCACCGTTTGACTACTCTCAGTCAAATCAAGTTCGCTCTGACAAGAGGCGACATACCTTTTCATCGATTACAGAAGAGTCATCGACGTGTCATGAGATAGCAACATCGTTGACAAGTGCTGAATCAGACCATAGTTATCTCACCAACAGACGTTTGTTTGATCTGTTTCGGAAGAATCCTCGACATGGAATCATATAGCACCACAATTGATTTACCCTGGATTATGCAACACATATAAAGAAAGTAGTGCCGTGGAAGATTTACCAGGTAATTTTTGTGTATATATGGTAACAATTAATATTGGTAACTGGCCATATGTTTTTATGAAACATGTCAAGAAAGATGTATATATTACGTTGTACACATATAGATAGAGTATATTTTAGTACTTGACCATAGATTTCTAAAAAGTAAGAATATTTTTTTTTATAATCAATGTCGGTGCTGCTAGAACTGGTTTTGGTTAGGCTATGTACCAGAGAACTCGCGAAGGGGAATTACATATTCGATTATCTGGTTTTGGTTATTGGAATATCTAAGTTTTTCACTATTGTTACTGGTTCGATTCTAATTTCTAACATAGTATATGATCTTTGTCATTGCAGGTGTCGCAGTAGAGTATTTTGACTATGGTGATGATTCACACACATGTACTCATTGCAGTGCTTGCTTTTGGTCGGATGAGGCATTAAAGAAAAAAAATTAGAAATCAATTGATATATACAAATTGTTGTGAAAAGGGACAAATTCAACTTCCATTATCAAATTCAACTCTTGATTATCTTGATCAATTATTGAATCCAAACAATGGTCAAACAAGCATATTATTTCGTGAAAATATTCGAGTTTATAATTCGATGTTTTCTTTTACTTCGATGGGTGCCAAAATTGATTACAAAATAAATAATGGAACAGCTCCTTATGTATTTAAAATATGTGGACAAGTACATCATAAAATGGGTTCTGTACTGCCTTCTGAAGAAGAATGTCCTAAATATGCACAATTATATGTTTATGATACTGCTAATGAAATTTCAAATCGTATAAATGCCATTAATCCAAACAATGCAAATTCAAAAATTAAACCTGATATTGTTGAAGGATTAATTCATATGCTTGATGAGTACAATGAATTAACAAAAAAAATTCGGACAGTTAGAGACAAATTTGAGAATAATTCGCTGACTGATTTTGACATGACTTTACTCGATCGACAAGTAACTGATGGAAAACAATACGAATTACCATCTGCTTCTGAAATTAGTGGTTTAGTTGTCGGTAATATCGGAGAATTTAATTCTAATAGAGATGTTATCATTGAATCAAATGACGAAAACTTAAAACGTATTTCTAAAATACATCCAAAATTAATGTCATTACAATATCCGTTATTGTTTCCATATGGAGATGATGGATTTAAAATAAATATGAAATTGAAATCAATTGCAGGTACCTGCAATTGATTTCAATTTCATATTTATTTTGTATGTTAACAATGAACAAATTTGTATGTTACCAAATTCACGATAGAAAAAATCAATCAACTACTTTGTTAAAAGGTGGAAGATTATTTCAACAATATTTAGTTGATGCACGTGCAACCGTTGAAGAAAATCGTTTGGAATATATAAGATGCCATCAGCCAGATCTGAGGTGTGAAACATGGAATAATATATCTACATTTCTTTCGGGTGGAATTGTTCAAGCCTCAGATATTGGAAAAAAAGTTATTCTTCCTGGTTCTCACACTGGCATTCCAAGAGATATGATAAATAATTATCAAGATGCAATGTCAATTTGTAGACAATACGGCAATCCGGATTTGTTCATTACTTTTACATGCAATGTTAAATGGCCAGAAATTTTGAGATATTTTGAAAAAAAAGGGGCTACAAACCAGAAGATCGTCCTGATATTGTTTGTCGAATTTTTAAAATAAAGTAGATGATATGATGCTTATATTAAATCTGGAGTACCCTTTGGCGAAGTCCATGCTCACGTATGTACAATTGAATTCCAGAAACGAGGGTTGCCCCGTGCTCATATATTATTTTGGCTTCAAAATAAATACAAATGTTATACAGCTAATGATGTAGATTCCATAATAACGGCAGAATTACCTGATAAAAATCTTATCCCGCAGTTGTTTGAAATAGTTAGTCAATTCATGATTCATGGTCCTTGCGGTCAACTTGATTCAAATTCTCCGTGTATGCGAGACAAATTATCTACAAAACATTTTCCAAAACCATTTATTCTTGACACGATTTTTCAAACAATTAAGGCTCCTCAATATAGACGTCGTGATGATGAATCACGCTTTGTAGTTAAAAAAATGAGTTCATGTTGGTAATAATTATGTTGTTCCTTACAATGCTAATTTGTTGTTGAGATATAATGCTCATATAAATGTTGAATCGTGTTCTCAATCTATGTTAATAAAATATCTATTCAAGTATATAAATAAAGGACCCGATAGAGCTTGCGTGTTAGTCCGTGATAATATAAATGATGAAATCCAAAATTATCTCAATTGTCGATATTTAACTCCTCATGAGTCTGTATGGCGTTTATTTGAATTTTCCATTCATTCTAGATTTCCTGCAGTTCAATATTTAAAAATTCATTTGCCGAAAGAACAAACTATTTGTTTTCATCAAACTAATTCTCTTGAAAATGTGTTAAATAATCCGAATATAGAAACTACTATGCTAACTGCTTGGTTTGAAGCAAACAAGACTTATAAAAAGGCAAAGAAATTAACATATACTCAATTTCCTACTAAATTTGTTTGGAATGATAATCAGAAATTATGGATCCCAAGGAAAAAATATTGCGTACTCGGTAGAATAGTATATGTGCCGCCAGTTGCAGGTGAATTGTATTATCTTAGAATGCTTTTGAATATTTTGATTCAATAAAAACAGTGAATGGTCTAATATACTCTACGTATCAAGATGCATGTCGAGTCTTCGGGTTGCTAGATGATGATAAAGAATGGGCCGAAGCATTGTTGGAATCTACATTTACTGCTACTTCTTCTCAAATTCGTTATTTATTCATTACGATTATTCTATTTTGTAAAGTCTCAGATCCTCGAGTTTTACTTGATGCATATTGGATTAACATGTCTGATGATATATCACACAAAATGAGATCAAATTTTAATATGCTAAATCTTACCGTACCCGAAGATGAATTAAAAAATGCTGTTTTATATGAACTCGAAAAATTGTTTAACATGTCCTCCAGTACTTTTAAAGATCATCAATTACCAATGCCAAAGACACAACAAATACGTCAACTTGACAATAGGCTTATCAGAGAAGAATTAGATTTTGATTGTGAAGTGCTAAAACAAAAACATTCTGATCTAATCATTAAACTAAATAGCAGTAAAAAAATAATATACAATGAGGTGATAAAAGCCGTCGAACAAAAGAACCCAAGATCATTCTTTGTTTATGGTAGCGGAGGTACAGGAAAAACCTTTTTATGGAATACTATAATTTCTAGATTAAGATCTGAAGGCAAAATTATTTTAGCTGTTGCTTCATCAGGCATTGCTTCATTATTACTTCCGTTAGGCAGAACAGCTCATTCACGTTTCAAAATAAAACTAATTATAGATAAAGATTCAAACTGTAATATAAATAAACAAACAAATCTTTCTAATTTAATTGAAAAAGCTGAATTAATCATTTGGGATGAAGCTCCTATGTGTAATAAATGGTGTATTGAATCAGTAGATAGAACACTGCGTGATATTTTGTCAAAAAAAGATGAACCGTTTGGAGGAAAGACTATTCTATTTGGTGGAGATTTTAGATAGATATTGCCAGTCATACAAGGTGGTAGTAAAGAACAAGTCATTCAAGCATCGTTTAATAATTCATATTTGTGGCATAACATTACAGTATTTCATCTAACTGAAAATATGAGATTATCGACGATTGGTTTAAGCAATATAGAAAAAAATGAAATCAAAGATTTTGATGAATGGATACTACAAATAGAGGAAGGATGTGTTGCAAGATATATAACCATTTGTATTTTGAGATAGAATGTACATATTTTAAATACTGCAAATGCTTTAAATATACATGCTTTCATAGTTATCTCTACTTTCACACTACTGATTTCTCTATTCACACACATACACACACACACATACATTTACAATTTGTATATATTGATGGTCATGCTATTTTTTTTTTTCAAAATCAACCTTGAATGCTAGATTTCTATATAACAACCATGGTCTAACTGTTCAAATGAACAGTATGACCAGCGATCTCACACTACGGATTTGCGAGATTCTATTTTTGATGGGTTTGTGGAGGTGGTTGAAGGCGAGATCACTCTTTTCTCTCTCTCACATATCTTCTCCCATCTCCGTGAATCACCTTCAACCTCCCTCCATCGATGATATATTCATAGTCTCCAGCTACTCTCTTTCTCAGGTGATATCACCATTTATTCCTCTCTCTATTTTTCTTTGATACATCAATTAAATGTCTTAATTCGTTACTAATACGAATTAAAAACAATTCAAATAGTGAATCCAATCCTCACAATCACCACCCTCCACTTGGTTCAACGAGTCTTCACCTTTAAGCAGCTAAAAAAGGGTGTGAGCATGCTGCAAGGAGGGAGGAACTCGCATCTGACCAGTTTGTCCTCTGCCCTCATTTAGCAGGCGCTACTTTCCATCTTACTTACTTCGTCTTCATTCCATTTTATATCTGCAGGTAATTGTTTGATTTATGTGTTGATTAATCATGAGCTTTACAATTTGGGGTCTTCAATTTTATAATTTGCATCTATTTTATTGTTATAGAAGGATTGACTCTTCTCCTGCAAATCGAAAGTGAACCTCATAATAATGCATAACGTTACATAAGGTGAGCTTTTTCCTGTTATTATTGCCTTAATCTAAACATTATTATTGTCTTGAGTTGGTTTAGTGTAGTCTGATTAAGTTAATAATGAATATTGATGTCCATATTCTTGGTGGTGACAAAAAAGATTGGTTCTTCGTGATTTAGAAGAATATAAAGATTGATTCTTTTTTTCCTTAATCATTCACAGAACTTTTCTTTTTCTCGCTGTAATCGCTTTTGGATTCTCATTTGAATTGTCCTAAGTATTCTATGGTGTTCTGTATTGGAGTTTCAGAGTGATGTTCCAGAAATTTGTGGCCGCCAAATTGGTGATGTCTTTGTAGCAAGATACCCAATGTTTTTGTAGCAAACTTCAAATTTGAGTATATACATGATTCATGATGATGTAATGAGTTATAGTCTTAGGATTATGACATGATGTAACTTCCATATCATTTAATATAATTTCAGTTGGACATCAATTCAGTGATGTATTGTTTAAATTCTAATTCAAGTGAAGTTTATGTACGTTACGATACAACTTTTTATATTTAATGGTGTAACTTTTTGCTACTGTTCATGTTTAAGTAGAAATTAATTGGTATTGAAATTGCAGTAACACAATGCTTAAAACCGTGTATATTAACAGCTTCTGTACATTGTTTTACGTCAATTCAAATAAAAAAAATATCCGAAGTGGTTTATCAAAGACATCATATAGTATAACAATCGTGGTAAAACCGCCCCAACGGGGCGGCAGCCACCTAGTAAGCAATAGACTCGAGCTTCTCACCTAATGCATCCCCCTCAATCATAGTGTACTTGCACACGAAATTGTCCCGGTCGAGTTCATCGATTCTGTGCTTCACGTATTTGTAATGGCTACCTACAGTACAGTAACACCAAAAGAAACATTCATCGATACAAGAACTAACTATGTAATAATACTAATACTGCCTGCTAAATTAAACAATTGAAATTATAAGTATCCAACCTTTTGTGAAGTTGACTTGTTCGATGCTTCCTGCTCCGCCGTCTACATTTGTTACTTCGACGCTTGCTATGAACTGTGGCAACAGATTTGGGATCAGGTTCTTGGAGTCTACGATTAAAGCCTTGAACATGCGCTCAGGGGAAATCGGGCACAAGAACTCCTGTGAAATGCTTGTCACACCCATGATATGCTGCTGACTAACTGTAATAGAATGAGCTGGTTAGCTAGATGATCAAAACCTGATCTTAATGGGAAACCAGGGGTATGTACTATGTAGTGTATATATGAAAGGACCCAACCCCGATTTAGCTTCCTAAATCGGAATCAAACCCCTTCGAAAACACGAACCAACAAAAACTTTTCAAAATTTGGGCAGAGTTTCGTTACTAGCGTGGAATTACCATTACCTGCACGCAGAAAATACACTTCATCCTATGCCACAAAAATCAAACCGTGGGCACCAATCCCATCCGGATTTCTCAATATCTCAACAGTAAAGTAAACAATACATATAATAGTACTTTACTGAAATCCGGGTTTAAAATCGTATAACATATTCAACAGAAAACTCAGAGCGACCTCTAATACATAATCATATACGTATACAACAGTAGGTAGAACAATAAACCTACTGGACGAAACAAGGTAGCTCGAGCACTATGCCTCCGACCACGACGTGCGACACCAGAGTCCGAACTGCAAACTGGGCACGGAAACCGAAAAGCCCAGGGGAAAGGCAAATAAAACGTTAGAGTGAGTGGACGAAAATAAACGTATGCCTTTCACCAGTTTATACATACTCAATGTAAAATAGTGCGAGTTCGGAAAACACAACAACACACATATATATATGGAGGTTGTCGGGCGAATCTCTCAAGCCCGACGTCAGGTGAATCGCTCAAACCTGACGGTGAAAGGCCAGGGGAATCTCTCAACCTCGGTGGCACTCAGGGGAATCTCTCAACCCTGCTTCAGAGGAATCTCTCAACTCTGGGCCAGAGGAATCTCTCAACTCTAGTAGCATCGATGCAATAAATGCCATCACCAATAACATATAACATACCTCCGAAAATAACACATATATCTCAATCATCGTATAAAATAATTACGGAAATCATAAAATCCACGAACTCGCAAAATCAACAGTGAAAATAGAAATTTGTCCACTCACAGACTAGCGTAACGCGTATCGCGTTAACCCGTGATCCGGCGGAAAGTCCCTCGCCAAAAGAACGATCACGAACCCCTGAATATACACAATAACCATTTCTCAAAGTCATAACTCGACAATACAAAACAAATTACGAGAAACCACCGTTCTCGGAAACACATAATCTGAATACGACGAATCGTCGAAAATCCATATATAACACCTCAATACCTCGCTTTACTTTCGGACGCTCAATTCGAAAAACGAACCTCCCCACTGCGATCGGGGTGCGATTTCGAGTCAAATGACATGCAACTTGTCGAAAGTCCAAAAAAAGTCAAACTTTGACCGTTGACCGCCGCCCACGGCGGCGCCATCGCTGACTGGAAAATTTCACGGCGGAGAAATCCCTATTCCACTCAAAATCACCCACTGAGCAACTTTGTCAACTGCAACAAAGGCCAATTCTCACTCTAACCATGTTAATTTCAAGCAAAACCGAATTAGTTCACAAATTTCAATTCCAAAATTCTCCATACACAAGATGAATTAGAACTCCAAACTTACATGGTAGCTTGCTAGTGATGAGAGCTTCAAAGCCCACTCCAAATTGTAGCTCGAATCGGTGTAAAACATGGAACCCGAATTCACAAGTTTTCCCTCCATTTTGGCCGGATTTTTCTTCCATTTCCGGCGAGCCTTGCCGTGAAAGGAGGCCGGAGTCACCCTCAAGGGACCAAGGCGCATCGAATGGGACCAACCCCGTCCCACGGGGTGGCCGGAATCGATCGCCACCGCGAGCCGCCGTGCATCCCGTCGCCAACTTCTCTCTCCACCGAGTTGACTCGGTCAACCCGGTCAAACCCCAATATGGTACGTTTTTGACTTGCCCAAATTAGCAGGTTTCTATTTATAGCCTTTCCCAAAATGGAAACTTGTAATTATCCTTTTCGACGAACTTCAAACGCGCGTAACTTTCTCGTCGTAATTCCGATTCCGATAATTCTCGCGGCCACGAATTCGACTCGACATGTTCTTCCAATATCACCTGAAGTCAAACACATCAGCCAAACGAATAAAAAGTCAACCCTTCAAAGCAACACACATTTAATCGACTAAATAATCAACAAACGGAAATAATCACAACTTAAACTCCGTAACTCAAAATCATGCCCCAGAAGTTCCCACGAACTCGAAATTAAATTCCGAACAACTTCCGTGAAGGATCCGAAGGCAAATTCTCATCCAATAATTTAGTCGCGAACAAACCTGCCATTTAAATCCATTTCCGTCGAAACTTCAAATATTCATAATTAATTCCTCGGTCGTCCAAATAATGATTCGGAACCGCCCACGAACTCGTAATCACACGTACAACGACTCTCGAGAAGAGACCCAGCTCCAATTCTCGGCCAATAATTTAGTCGTTAACGAATTCGGCGATTCGAATAATTGTCGAACAGCTGCGACTACGCAGTAACTCATCGATCAAGCTGATCATACTGCTGATTCTGGTCCGGGTCGTCACAATATATACAGATGGAAATCAATTTTGAATAAGAACAATAAAATGTTTGAGAGACTTGGGGTGTAGGCAGAGTCATAGTTTGTTTTTGAAGGGTTGCAAAGTCTTTGGCCGCTTAGTTGGAACTTGGACTTATATTAGTTCAAACTTCAAACTTCAGTGATCTGCAAAAGAAAATACATACTTGCATCGATGTTTATACTTTATACAACACAAGGGTGGCGCTTGCTAGTAACTGTAGTTTCCTGGATATAATTGGATATATATGTACTAGAAATTCAATTTTGGAACTCATTTTTTATTTGATCCGTTGAACCGAACTTAGAGGATTTACTGGCAAGATTGGTGAAGCGTGGAGTGTTGTGATGGTGGGAGAGACTGTAGACACTATAGCCGTCCTTGGCCGGAGAAATACATATCACATGACAAGGAATTCATGCAAGATCATTAACAGGAAATATGACTAATATTATGAGCAAAACTTGTGCAATCCTTCTATAAAGCATGAGCTTGTGTAAAGTGCATGTATTAAGCTAATGTAGCACTATATGGTTGAAAGCAGTTCGTGGTTGGATTGGGGAGTTAATATCAGAAATGGTTGGGTCAGAGATCTCCATCTTTTTCTGGTCACAAACAAACGAAAAGTACCAGATGAGATGGTGTTAATATTCAAAACCACGAGGCACTACAACATTTTCCCCATTGCCGGTGACTTTTGAAAAGAAAGGCCGGCGATGGGGGGAAAGTATTGCCGGCGACGGATAGTATCGCCAGCAATACTTTCCCCCCATTGCCGGCGATATTCCGGCCAAAATATCGCAGGCAATAATGCTAAATTATTGCCGGCGACCTAGAAAATCGCCGGCAATAATTTCATTTTATTTCCGGCGATATTTTGGCCGGAATATCGCCGGCAATAACTCTTATATCAGATCTACTCCGCAGCAGCTCATTCATTTTACAAAAATCCGGTGAGAAAGAAGGAAAACGCTCTGAAATCCTTGGGTATTGTCAAAAGGCGCCCAAAACCCACTCGGGAAGCTATATAGCTAGCTAGGTACATACGTACGTATGTATATATATGTGGATCGATGTATATGTGTGTTGATTTAGCTATATATATGCATGTGTTGATTTAGAGTGGAGATATCGATTAATGGTTTGATATGCAAATAGAGTGGATATATTGTTGATTTCGAGTGATTGATTGTTGATTTTGAGTTGATTTGAAATTATTTCGATGAAAATATGGTTGTGTATATATATATGTATATAAATTTATTTTGTGATTAATTGTTAATATGTGTGTATATATATATATACATGTTAATTTGTAATTGTGAATTGTTGGTATATATATATATATATTTTTTTATATGCATGGGTCAACTTTTGTTAATTAATCGGATGAATCGAATGTAATTAATGATGATTTTTTAATTAATTAGTAGTGAATGTGTATATATATATTTATAGTACGTAATGTTAGAATTTTCAGGATGGACAAGAGTTGGATGAGCCTTGAAAGATGGGATGTGAGATATCACCATGGAATTAAGAGTTTTGTGGATTTTGTGAAGGCTAATTGTGGAGACACTACACTTCATTATTGCCCGTGTAAAGAATGTAAGTGTCGCAGCGATCGACATCGTTTTCCCATTGATAAAGTCCAGAAGCACCTGAGTAAATACGAGTTTTGGGATAAGTACACTTGTTGGATTTATCACTGTGAAACATCGTTAGCGGGTCCGCATGATCATGGACAATTTGCTGAGAGGGCCAGTCCATCCTATGATCCAACATCGATGTTAATCAATGATATGTTTCCTCATGAGAGCGGTGTATTTGCTGATCAAGCACCAAATGTCCCTCCCGTCGTGCAGGGTTTCCCCGATATTGAGCCAGTCGAGCCATTACCTGGAGCTCATGTCAACACAACCGGTATACACAAGTACAACAACCTGATTGCATTGCAACAGACTCCGTTGTACGACGGTTGTAGTAAGACTGTTCTTGGAAGTGTCATGGGAGTGATGCATCTCAAAATGGAGAACAAAATGTCTGTCAAAGCTGTTGATTCTTGGCTGAAGTGGACTGCTTCGCTACTGCCACCCGGTCATCGCCTTCCTACCACTCATCATAAGGTGCGACATATCCTGAAAGATCTTGGGCTTTCCTACATCAAAATCTATGCATGCAGATATGATTGTATTCTCTTCTGGGGAAAATATCTTGAAGACCTTGAAGCCTGCCCGGTATGTTTTACAGAAAGGTATAAGTTGACTCCTGCAGACAACAAGAAAGCTGTGAAGATACTTCGATATTTCCCGCTGATTGATAGGCTGGAGCGGTTGTTCATGTGTGCTTTCACGACTGAAGCTATGAGATGGTGGGCTGAGAGGAATTTGCGTGACGATGACACCCTTATACACCCTGCCGACGGAGAGGCTTGGAAGCACATAGTCAGGGAGTTTGATCATTTTGCAGCAGAGGTCCGAAATGTTTGGCTAGAGCTCTCATCTGACGGATTCAACCCTTTTGGCAACATGAGTCTTCAATATAGTATATGGCCAGTTATTTTGGTACCGTACAACCTTCCACCATGGATGTGCATGAAGAAGGAATACAATATGCTCACTTTATTAATTCCGGGCCCGGGTTATCCAGGAAAGTGTCTCGATGTGTATTTGAGGCCTTTGATTAAGGAGCTTAAGTACCTGAGTGAGTGTGGCCACCCCACTTACTATAGGTTCAAAAATGAGATGTTCCAGATGCATGCCATGCTTGTTGGCACCATCAGTGATTTTCCTGCCCGCGGTATGTTGTCGGGCAATGTTACCAGGGGTTACAGGGCTTGTTCAGAGTGCATGACTGTTGATTGTTGCAGTCCTCATTGCAGTAAAATTGTTCAGATGCGTCACCGTTGTTGGCTTCCATATGATCACCCATTTAGGCAGGATCAAGACACTTTTGATGGGACTGTGGAAACAGGTGTGGCACCCAGGCGATGGACAGGGGATGAAATTTTGGAAGTCTTGAATGAATATGATTTTGGCCAGCTGAGCAATCATCATGAGATAGTGGCGTCAATTCCAGACAAGCCCGAAATGTATAAGTTTTGGATACACAAGAGCATATTCTGGGAACTCCCCTACTGGCCCAGGTTGCCTATCAAACACTACCTAGATGTCATGCACATAGAGAAGAATGTGTGTGAAAGTGTGGTGGGCACAGTTCTTAATTTGGAGGGGAAAACAAAAGACATCCCTAAGGCACACATTGATCTGAAAGCTATGGGACTGCGGAAACATTTGTGGTTAAGAGATGGTAAGAAAAAAATGCCTCAAGCTCCTTACACCGTCAAGCCGAAGCAGAAGCATGAAATTTTTGGGTGGCTGAGTAATGTCAGGTATATATTCTTATGGCTATGCAGGAAATTAATATAATTTTTACTTATGGTTATATGCAAGAAATATAATTGTTGCTTATGGCTATCTATGCAGGTATCCTTATGGCTATGCAGGAAATATAAGCAGGTGTGTTAACTTCCGGGACAATAAGATGTACGGATTAAAGAGTCATGACTGTCATGTACTGCTTCGACACCTTTTCCCTATTTTCATTCGAGGGTACCTGCCCAAAGAGGTGGTGGAGCCGTTGGTGGCCTTGTCAAGATTCTTTCAGAAGTTATGCACCAGGGAAGTTAAAAAATCAGATCTCAGGGAGATGCAAGATGACATCATTTTTATCATGTGCAAGCTTGAGAGGATATTTCCCCCAAATTTTTTCGACATCATGCCTCACCTGATGATCCATCTTCCCGAACAATTGTTGCTTACCGGTCCGGTACACTACACTTGGATGTATCCCATGGAAAGGTACAAATGATTCATACATTTGTGTTTGCCTCTGTTTTTATATGTAAATTCTTATTTTTTAAGTATCATAACATGCACTTGTTAACTTGTAGACAATTGGGAGCCTACAAGGAATATGTGAAGAATAAATCTGCACTTGAAGTGTGTATCGCTGAAGCATATCTTGCTCACAAGTGTGTAACGTACACCAACTTGTATTTGGAAGCGCTGGAGGACCCCCAACAACATATGCCGATAGATGAACCCCAGTTCAACCTTTCTATCATCTCCAATGACGTGGTAGTACATGGAAGCTTGCCAAAGTCGTACAAGTTGGATGGAAATGAGGTAGCCATTGCCCACTGGTCGGTACTGATTAACTGTCCAGAAGTACAATATTGGAAAAACTATCATCTTCACTGCCCTGTTATTGCTGAAAATGTTGATTACCACAACATGACGTTTGCAAACTACTTTGGTCAATGGGTAAGGGTATATGTGTATATATATATTTTTTATATCCTTATATAGCATGTGTGTACGTGGTTTTCTTTTTCTATGTTCATAATTTATGGTGTACGTGATTTCTTATCCTTTTCAGATGAACCATGTAGCAAATGATGGTTACCCAGAGTGGTCAAACGAATTGAGGGTCTTGGCGATGAAACCTATAGCTTCAAAAGTTTACTCGATGTGTCAGGTCAATGGTGTGAAATTTATATGTGAAAATAGAGACGATCGACTGAAAACACAGAATTGTGGGGTGATGGTCCATAGTGGGCAGGATGGCGTTGACTATTACGGTGTCCTTCATTCAGTTGTTGAACTAATTTATGGGAACCGCATGAAAGTGCACTTGTTCAATTGTAGATGGTTTGATACTAGCCCGGAGAACACAAGGACCGATCAGTACGGAATATTTTCGGTGAATACTGCTACAAGCTGGTATAAAGAAGACCCTTTCGTTCTGGCCACATCAGTAAAACAAGTGTTTTACCTTGACGATCTTCTGAACAAAGTCCCGTGGAAGGTGGTTAACATATACAGTGCTGCCACACTTGGTGAGACCGCAGATGATGAAGAAGTTACTGCATACCAAGAGCCGAACGCTTTTGACATTCCAGAATCATCTACGATTCTCCTTAATAATGTGAGATCTGGTAGTGTGGTTCGAATTACTGGAGCAGAACTTCTCGATGTTAATCCAAATGAAGTAGACGCTGATTCAGATGACGAGGAGCGGCACATATTGCCAGAGGTAACCTATGAAACCGAGTCAGACTCAAGTGATGAAGATGATTATGATTATCATCCTTAGTACGTTAATGATGTACGTATTTTAGTATATATAAACGGGCATGTATGTTTGTTATATAAACGTGCATGTACGTATTTATAGTACGTCGTAAATTATAAAAATTTGGCCATGCCAACGTCATATCGATCGGTGTTTATGAATTAATACTTGCCGGAAATTCTTGGGAATCACTATCATTACCAACGAGTTACACTAACTTGTTGGTAATAGTATTACCAACGAGTTATCAACTCGTTAGTAATAGTATTGCCCACGAGTTGATAAGCAACTCGCCGGCAATACTCCCTTAAATTCCAGCCAGCTCGAATGTTTCCTCATTTCTTCACCGAGCTCCCAAAAACCCTAAAATTAATCGATCTCTTCCTCACCTCGCCGCCCACAAACCTCTCTTCCTCTCCTCAAATCTCTCCTCCCCTCTCCCCTCTCCCCTCCCCTCCTCCCTTCTCCCCTCTCCCCTCTCCACACAAAAATACCCCAAAAACCCCAAATCTCCCCTACCTCTCCTCCCCTCCTCCTCTCCTCCTCCCCTCCTCCCCTACCTCCGCCGCTGGAATCCGAGCTCGATCATGACAGGTCCCCTAGCTCCCTCTCTCTCTCTCTCTCTCTCTCTCTCTCAATTTTTGTTTTTTATAATTATGTATATATATATATATGCATTTTAATTATATTTGTATGCATTTTAATTAACTTGGTTAATTAAGTTTTGGGTGATGTTTTAATTTTTGATAATTATTAGGCAAGTGTATGTATGTATATATGTAGAAAATATTTAGGTAAAATTATTTTTGTGTTGGGCAAATTAAGGTGATTTGGATTAATTGATATATTTGATAATTATATTGTATTTTTGATAAGTTAATTGGTTAATTATATTTGTTAAGTTAATTAGTAGAATATATTTGTTAACTTAATTAATTGGTTAAATAAGCATTTGGGTAATAATTAATTGATATTTTCATAATTATATTCTTAATTATATTTTTGGTGATTTGGTTAATTGATATTTTTTATAATAATATTGGTAATGATATCCTTGGTTAATTGATATTTCGGTAATGATATGTAGGATATTTTGTGTACGTATATATTTTTATGTTGGTTATTTTTGGCATATATAATATTTATTTGGCTGTTCTATGAAATTGTTGGTAGGGCTGGCCACAAGATCGGAAGAACCGAGCAGAAAGAACCGGATCCGTACGATTCGGTTCCGGATCTCTAAAAAAATTTGTGTTTTCTAAAATTCGGTTCCGGATCCGTAACGGTTCTAGTTCGGTTTCGGATCCTGATATCAAAAAATAGTCAGATCCGAAAGAACCGTTTTATAATTAACACAACCCATATATGTCTAACTATATAAATCTTAAATATCCAAACCCAAATAAGCCGGCCCAACCTAACACCTACTCTATTTTTTCAACTTGTCACAATTTGTTTAGGCCTACTCTATTTTTTCAACTTGTCACAATTAATTTCAACTTGTCACAATTTGTTTAGGCCTATGAAATTTAATTTAATGACTGTTATGATGCAAATATGATCTTGATGAATGACATTGTTGATATGTTGATGATCATATGTGATTTAATATGCAAATTATACATTTTTATATAGATAGATTATATATGCAACTATGTCAAACAGAAAGTAAGAGGATTTTGAAGTCCAATTTACAAAAATTTCATTGTTAATTTTTCGATTTTTTTTCAAATGGATCTTCTACGAGAACCGATAACCGATAGAACCGGAACCAAAACCGAATGGTTCCGGTTCCAAACGGTTCCATCCTTAATTTTCACAGAACCGGACCGATTGTAAGCAAACGGTTCTGGTTCTGGATCTTAAAATTTTGTATCAGAACCGAACCGAATCCAGGCCTAATTGTTGGATGTGCAGGAGGTTTTGCGGCAAATTGACTTGGAGGCATCAAACGGAGAGGGACTAGATCCAGTGGAGGGAGCAGTAGTCAACAGCCGCAGTCAGCAACACGCGCAGCGGCCCAATTATGAATGCTCGCACACAAATTTTGCTACGTGCGCGAGAAGAAGAGGAAGCTGCACGATCCGGATTCGTGCAACCCTCAGTCCAGGCTCAACCCTCAGTCACCAGACAGTCAAGCGAGCGACACTCAACGGCCACATCAGAAACGCCCTCCGTCCGAATGCCCCACATTGGCCCGGTGCCTACTGCCCTTTCACGGGAATCATCTGAGGCAGATGGTGCTGGCGCCTCATCGTCCAGGCCTCGTCTATCTCCGTCGTCCGGTCTCTTCGTGCCCGACTAGATTCTTGTGATCCCTGAATTCGATGATAGGGGGAGGCCTATTTATATTGAAGGACGGCCGGAGTTCCTGAGCGTGGAGGAAGCGTACAACTTCATCCCGTTTGACCTCGTGTATCTTTGGAGTGCGAGGTGCAACAACCAGCAAACGGACGATGCAGGTAAATTTTATTTAACAAGATTGATTACTTAATTATTACTTAAGACTATAAATAGTGTCAATTAATAATATCAATTTGTTGACATTGTATTATTAGGCAATATCGTTAATGGCAATGGAAAACGAAAGACTAGAGGCCCCTGCACTGGGAAGAATCTTGAGCAGGCCACCGGGGGAAGGAAAACGATCAGTAGGGCTAATGAGCATGGTGAGGTGATCGAGACATTTGACACCACGTGAAAGTATGCCAGCATGGTCGGGGCCGTCGTGCGGGACAAGGTCCCAATGCTGTGGCCAGACTGGGGATGTGTGCCTCGCTACGTGAAGTTGCAAGTGTATAATGCACTGAGTGTGAGTTAAATCGTATTTTCATTACGTAAATTTTACATTTATTAATTAAGTCCGGAGAAATATATAATTTTACCGTTTATATATTCATCTTGCAGCTGTGGTTTGACGTGGATGAATGCCTTATTCACACGTGGGCAAAGCATTAACTACATATCAGGTGATGTGATTCGAGTTATTTGAGTATATATCGAGTTAGATAAACACTTTATCAAGTGTTTTAATATCTCTAACATTTGTTTCTGGTGTTAATATAGGTATAAAGAGTGGAAGAACGAGCTTTCAAAATATTACACACAGTACAAGGAGCCA
This sequence comes from Geum urbanum, assembly GCA_946800695.1. Classification (NCBI taxonomy): domain Eukaryota; kingdom Viridiplantae; phylum Streptophyta; class Magnoliopsida; order Rosales; family Rosaceae; genus Geum; species Geum urbanum. Next base: position 31,102,266 of record OX327012.1, read on the forward strand.
GGCCGAGGTTCTACCCCTAGCGAATTCCGGTTTAGGGAGTACGAGTGGCTGTGGCTGGTAGCCCACTTCGAGCACCCCAAAGCGAAGGTATGCATCCTGAATATATTTTACAATCCTAATGTATCGTATCACATTGAAATAGTTAGTTACTAATTTTTTTACATATGTTTATCAAACAAGGCGATTTCCAAGACGAACAAGGAGAACAGATTGAAAAACACCAAGTCCCATCATGCAGGTTCACTCAACTATTTGGGTTGGTCGGGTAGGGTGCAGCAACAACAAGAAGTCAACCCGTTGGTGTTTGTTCATCAGAAGTTCCATCCGCAGTGCCCTGAAGAAGTGGTAAGTCTTTAGCCTCATTATTTTGTAGTTCACATATGCATGTGTTAATAAAACTATTTTTCTCTATTAATTTATTTTGTTTAATAATACGTTATTCATATTCGCTTTTCAATTAGGCGAGAGTGGAGGATGCGATCACAGAAGTCACCATGAATATAGCTCGAAACAACTATCCTGACTGCTCGGAGGAAGAAGTGACCCAGTATGCCTCTCAGATCGATCCGCTTGATCGCCCTATAACGGCTCAGATCATGGCAAAAGCGTGCGGGACTGGAAAGAATATCCACTACTGCAGGGGAATGGGCTCGGCGGGCGAAGGAGTATTGAAGAACACTTCGGAATACTTTAGCGGGTCAAGAACTTCTTCTAGGAACTCTAACCTAGCAGCGGAGCTTCAGAGGATGTAGAGGGAGTTGGAGGAGCAAAGGAGGCAGATGGAGGAGATGCGGCAATTGGCCGAGCAGCAGGCATTCAGAGATGCCGAGTACCGGGTGATGGTCGAGCAACACTGAATTATGGTCCAGCAGCAGACACAAATGTTCACATGGATGCAGACGATGTACGCGTGCTAGACTATCGGACAACCGCTCCCCACACCTCCCCCGATCCCTGTGTTCCACCACCGCAGCCGTCACCGCCACAGCAAGACCAGGGTAGCCACCGGAGTTCAAATGATTACGTCAGCATGGATTTCCTCGACCCTTAGTGTAGTTGTAGTTTATTTTCGTATTGTTGCTGTTTGTACTGTACTTTGGACAATTATGTGTGTACTGTTGAACTTGTATTTGTACGGTTTCTGTTTTTCAGTGCAGGTTCTGGAATTGGGCCCAATCCAGAACCGGATTTTTTTTTGACAAATTTCACCGGGTATTGCCGGCGAGTTGGACCAATCTCGTCGGCAATACCTCTCATTTCCGGCCACGGCGGAGCACAATTGCCGGCGACTTAACTCGCCGACAATAGTTTAGTCATTGCCGGCGACTCAAGTCACCGGTGATGCCTACACTATTGCAAGTCGCCGGTGATACTTCAAGGTATCACCGGTGACTTGAACAATAAGTCGCCGGTAATACTTTCACCGGCGCCAAATTTTCGGCGACATGTCGCCGGTAATGATTATCACCGGCGACTTATAAAGAAAGGCCGGCGACTTTAAGTTGCCGGCAATACCTAAAAATGTGGTAGTGAGGCAGTTAATATTGAACAGAAAGAATTAATACAAATTAATCTTTGCATGTATATCGTTGTCGGTGGGATTTGATTGATATCGCTGTCGCTCGGGTATGGATGATATCGTTGTTGCTTGGGTATAGATGTCGCTCGGTTATAGATGATATCACTGTCGCTCTTATACAAGCTGCTAAGAATGACAACCTTTAAGGAGAGACCGGGTGTGCCGGATTTCAACCCTCTGATGCTTAAGTCAGAAACGAGATAGTGTTTTAGAGTAACGGCGTAGAAGTGTAACGGGAACGTACCATTAATGCTGAACCACAAGGCATATGAAGGTGGTTGGAACTAGAGCTTTTGTCAATTCTTCGATGTGGTATTAGTGTTCTTACTCTTTTGCTGTGGTGCTTCCTGGCAGGTTCCTTGGTGGGCGCGTGAGGGATAACCACGCCGAGATAGAACTCGGGCTTGTCTTCGAAGTTGTAGGTCTCTTGCCGGTGAGTGCTATTATGTAAGCGGTCAGATATAATTAAAAAGTATTAAATGGCGTTAAGTATGTACGGTATGGGATAATTAGCCAGGTATGTGTACAAGTCCCCCAACTCGCCCAGCCAAGGGGATCAATCTTGGTTGGTGAGTTGCAGAACTGGATACCTGCAATATTATCCACACGTACTTAACAGGCATTGTTATCTGTTAGAGCCAGATACCGTACCATATAGTCCCCTAGCTCGGGCACCAAGGTTGTGACGCTTGGTGAGATTGTGACCTATAGTGAAGATATATGATTGGTATCTATTGTTAGCAGCGGCGAGATCGATAAGTAGCTAGTTTACCGTCTCCCGAGATAGATAAATCGTAAATAATGATAACGCCCGTAGGCTTGTTTGCCTCTCGAATGAGTCATGACTTCACATCGGGGTTCCTCCAAGTAACGGTTTAACCCAGTAGGCCCGTTCGCAATGGAGCTCTTCCCGGTCATTGACATACTCCTCCATAACTGTTCAGTACTGGGGGATGCAATGAGCGGCTACATTGCACCGACGGAGGGATTCGCTCTTAGGCGCTCAGACACTCGGCCCTGCCATATTCAGTAGCTTTTACTGCTCTGTCGCGAGTAGCTCAGACCAGTGGGGGCGCTACGGTAGGGGGAACTCGTTTAAATTGGTAACCCTTTAGTCCTCGAGCCCGATTCCTCCGTGTGGCTTTGCGGCACTTAGGTTGGTAACATAGGTCTTTTGACATGACGACGTAGTCCTTTGGTGATGTTGATGGGTTTTGGTGTTGCAGGCGTCATAGCGGGTAGGGGCTATGCTGCGACGCCCCTCTTGGAGACCCTCGCACATTTTATGTTTTTGGGAGAGATCTGTATCCGTTATCCCTTCCTCCCGAGGTGGTAGGTGAACCTGTTTCCTATCTCCATTAAATGCCGCCAATTCCCTTGTTGCCATGTGTTGCCCTATGCGTCTCGGATTAACCTAACACCGCGTCGTAGGTTTAAAGTGTGATCATTGTTTTTTTCTTGGCGACCATAATTATGGAAACAGTGCATATCGCTTCGTGTTTCGGACTCTTCCATGCCCTATGACATCATCGGACACGTGACTGTATCTGAGGAACCGATGTGTCTTGTTGAACGGTTACGATCGCACCCCAAGGTGGCGTATTTAAAAACCCCTATCCTTCTTCTTCCCATACTCTTTGCACTTCTGAGAATTCTGAACTAAGTTTTTCAGAGAGAGGTTGAATCTATTCATTGCTGCCGTAACACCACCGTCGATTCCTGCTGCGCCACTGTTCTCATTTTCTGACCAAGCCTCAAAGACCAAGTGAGTATTTCCTTTCTTATGCCATTCTCATTTCCTCTGAGTAGTGATTCTTCTCTGAATTCTGGGTTGTTTCTGCATATTTTATTCATGTTTATCGGCAGTGGTTTTGTTTGCCTGAGTGAATGTAGAGAGTTCTATTATTGCGTTGTTTGGTGTATTACGGCGGCCGGAGGGATCCTCGCCACCGCTTTGCTTTTCCTTTTTTTATCTTTGCTCTTTTTTTCTTTTCTTTTCAAAGTCCTTTATGTCTTTGGGCCGCGTTGGTCTGTGTGCCCTGGTCTGGGTTCAGTCTTCGGTCCAGGGTTGGTTTGGTTGGCCCGTAATTGCTAGGGAACCTGCCTCGGTGCCGGGGGAACCGGGCATGTCTCTTGGGTAAACCTTGGGCTAACCTTATCCGTAAATGTTTCGTAGGTAACATGGCATCATCATCTCATACTGACCTTGGCGACACCGGAGTAACAACCTCGCCCCTCAGATCGCTATCCGACATTCCTCCCAACTCGCTGGTGCTGGGACTAGTCGGCCCAAGGTCATGGAAGCTGGGTGACTCGTAAAAAGTAGATGAGCCCGCCAAGTTGCTATCCCACTCTACCATTAAGGTAATGAAGATAGAGTTTCAAATTTCGAGGGCCGTTATCGCCAGACCCTTGGGCAAGAGCGAGTCTTTTACCAGGCTGTCGAAAGGCATCATTGATCTAGATCACGCTCAGCTATGCTTCGGCATACTGTTGCCGCTTCATCTATTTCATGAATATATTTTTGGCGAGTTGCGATGAGTGATCGGGCAAGTCTCCCCGTTGATGCTGCAATCTTTGAATGCTATGTTCGTGCTATGGAAGCTTGCCGGGCTCGACTATCCCACCCGGAATGAAGTGTTGCACTACTTCGATGTGTTGTACTCGACGAAGAAGGGATGCCGCGGGATGCTTCGCTTAATTCATCACCGAGGCAACTCTCTTGCCCTTCACGGTTTTCAGATGTCTAACCCTGAGTGGCGGTCTGAACACTTCCTTGCCAACGGTTCCTGGTCCAGATTGGCTAATGCCGGGGGTCGGACCCGTGTGCCCAATAGATATCACCCCCGAGGTGATCAGCCGTTTTGACGTTTGTCTTTTTATCTAGCGGTGATTTTTTCTTCTTATCTTTCGTTTTCATTGTATGTAGTTACCCGCTACTACGCTCTCTGTGCTACCGAAAAATGATGCTGTCATAAAGTAGAAAAGGGGTACAACGAGAAGTTTAGGAGCATGTACCTTTTAAGTGACTACCACATAATGGAGTTGACCGGTCTTGCCAAAATGCCCAGTATGTTGTCGGTCGCTTGGTGTTTTGTTTGTAGCGTTATGCCTTTACACTTGTATTTTTATGCTTTTACTTTAAGGTCGCCGTTTTGCTGTAACGCTTCTTATGTTTGTGTACCTGCAGTTGGCTATAGTAACCTTAAACGAGACAAAAAAATTGAGGACATCTATGGAAATATTGATGACTTGATTGCCCAGCTCGAGGAGGAGGGAAGAGTTGCTCACGTGATCGATCTAGATGTTCGGTCGGGCAATACTGTCACTCTTTCCAAACCTACCGCCATTGACCCCCCTAATGAGGCTAAAACCGACCGAATAAGGAGTGAGGCCCCCTTAAAGGTCATTGGTGCTTCCACTATTGCTAGGGTCCCCTGCTGCACGGAGAAGAGAAAGCTTGCTTCTACCAACGCATCTCAGAGGCCATCAAAGAGGTCTGTTTCCGCTACTCCTGATGCTGTCACCATTGCTGGGCAGATGGGTGACGCCGATAACCACTGGACCCTTATCATAGAGGATATTCCCGAGATTCAGCCCTTTGTTGACGTCGACCTTCTTCCCGATCATAATCTTGGTAGCTTTGCACCTAAACCCCGTCCGGGGGATTACTTGGAGAGCATTGTGATCCCTTGCTCTGTCACTTGGCAAGCGCTGTCTCCGTAATCTGCCTAGATAGTGTATTTTCTTCCATCGGAGGTGCACATTGTGACCGATATTACTGTGGGCGCCGATGAGTGCCTTAGGTCGGTTGCTGCCGCCATCCAGCTGATGTGTCACCAGTGGCAAACTCTGGTGTTGTCGGAGGAGGAGTTGGCCTGGGTCGGTGGGGAACTGGCCAAGAAGGAGAAGGAATTGGTGTGGGCCAGTGAGCAATGGCAAAATCTCCAGTAGAAGTGCGAGTGCTTGGATGCGCGTCTGGAGGAGGCCGACCAGTGCTTGGATGACTCTGTCAAGCGGTCGAAGGAGTTGGAGCTTGAGCTGAAGGAGGAGCGGCATCGGTTGAAGGATGCTGTACGACAGCGGATGAGGGATGTTTATGCGGCGCACTCTATCCTTGAGGGCCAAGTTACTGCGCTCTGGTGTAGATTAGAGAGCTCGAGGAATGTCGGGAACAAGAGCTTACTGACGCCGTTGAGGACTTCAAAGCTGACGCCGAATATCGCGAGGCATTGCAGTCGGCCACCAGACGGGGTCTGCAAGAGACTCATAATCAGTTTATCCGGAATGGGTGTGTGAGCGAGAAGTATCATGCAAACACCGCCCGGATAAATGAAGAGCACCAGTCGAAGCGTGAGGTTGACCGACTTGCGTTGGAGAGGCTGAAGCAAGAGGAGGAAGAAGAAAAGGAACGCCAATGTGAGCACGTGGCGGCAGGTATGACCCTTCATGGTTCTCATCCTTTAACTCCTAACCAATCACCGTCAACTGCTCTAACGCGTCATATTCGTTATGTTAAGGGTGTGTCTTAGGAGCGGAGCCGAGAGCTGGCGGCCAACTATCATGAGCGGTAATGCTAGGCTGAGCAAGAGTAGGACCTGCAAGATGGTGAAGCCCATGGCCTAGCGTGAAGCGTGGCGCTCTTTTGTAATATAATTTGTGTTCTTGAACAAAATAATTATTTTGTAATAGTATTCCTTGCCGTTAAGGCTTTTTGCTCCTGATCGATATGCTATTATTTTAATGAAGAGACATATGTTTGTCAATATTCCAAGTATGATTACATATCGCTGATCAATGAAAGGTCTGAAAGAAATTTATTTGCTTGTATCGTATACCCGCTCTACCAAAGCATTAGACCGGAGAACGAAGTAAAAAATAGTTAACATGTTGATGCAATAAGTAAATAAACACACGAAGTATAGTTGTTTACCGAATTGGCTATTCCACTAGTACCTTTTTGGGCTTTTACTATGCACCTCGGGCTTTAACAGAAATTTGAGCTCGAGCGCCTTTTCTTTTGTTTTTATAAGCAAAGGTCTGAAGAATTTTTGTTTATTTGATTGCGGTATGTAATCATAAGTGGTCGGGGCTAGTCCTCGGTGTGGTGGGGAACTCATTTTAATTGCTAGTATTGACAAAATAGTAGAACCTGTTTTACTGGTGACAATATCGGAGGTGTTCCGTGTTCCAGGTTCTTAGCACTCTGGTGCCACTTTTGCCTTCGAGGATGAATGTGGTTGGCGTTAGGCTCTTGATGAATTTGAACGGTCTGTCCCATATTGGTGCTAGTCCTTTTGGTTTTGGGATGACTTCTCTCCAGACCAAGTCGCCGATTAGGAGTTTTTGCGCCTTGACTCGGCGGTTCTGCTGTTGGGCGATCCTTTGCTTGTTCGCCATCAACGCAATATTGGTTTCATCTTCTCGTTTTTCTTGCAATATGTTTGCCATGTTGAGCCCGTCCTTGTTGGTGTCTTCATCGTACCCTTCAAAATTGGGGCTCCAGTGCATGATCTCGAATGGCAGGACTGCCTCCGCTCCATAGACGAGCAAAAATGGTGAAGCGCCAGTTGCTTCGGTTGGTGTAGTTCTGATGAACCATAACACCTTGTAGAGGCATTCCGCCCATCTATGGCTATAGTTCTCTATTCTTTTCTTTAGTGCCGCTTTGATCTTCTTGTTGGCTGCTTCCACTTGCTCGTTAGTCTGGGGGTAGTATACCGATGTGAACACCAATCGAGTCCCCAGGTTACCTATGAACTTCCTCATTTCGTCATTATTGAACTACTTCCTATTTTCGGTGATAATAATGAGTGGCGCTCCATATTGGCTTCCATAGGAAGTTGATTACCTTCTGCGTGGTGACGAGTACGAGTTGTCTCGCTTCGATGTACTTCGTGTGATAGTCAATGCAGACGATGATTTATTTGAACTGGCATGATGACGCCTTTAATGGCCTAATAAGGTCCAATCCCCATTGCGCGAATGGGATGAGGCTGATGATTATTGACATTGGTACTGTCGGGGCATGTATTCCGGTCGTGTATTGGGCACATAACACACACTTGTCTACAATTTTATTTATGCCTTACCTCATTCCTTTGTAGTAGAACCCATAGCGGAGTAGCTTGTGGACGATGATGTTTAGCTTGCTATGGTTCCCATACCTACATCCATGGACGTCTTCCAGTAGCCCCTGGCCTTCTTTTGTCGTGACACACTTCAGAACGGGGAATCCCCTCTTACTTAAGTGCAGTTGGCCATTGTGCACGCTATAGAATGCCGCCCGTTGAGTTAGTTTTCTTGCCTCCGCTCTGTTTGCTGGTAACATCCTATTGATTAAGTAGTTGGTTATGTCCATTCTTTAGTCCTCTGTTGGTGGTGGTGCGGCTAATGTGAGATTGAATAACTCTTGGAAGTTCTTAGAGATGCTAGGCTTTCCAGTGTTTCCACCATGGTGTGCTCTCTCGTAGTGTGCAGTGGTGCCTTTGCTACCCTTGCTAGGGCGTCGGCCCTTGCGTTCTGCTCCCTGGGAATCATTGAAGACGTTAACGCTCTTAGCTCCTGAATCGGTGGCAAGCTGTAGGCCGACGATTAAGGCTTCATACTTAGCCTCGTTGTTTGATGCCAAAAAGAGAAACTGGAGGGCATACTCGGCATAGACCTTTCCTGGCCCGGTCAGGATTGCTCCTGCCACTGCTGCGCCAGATGTCCACGATCCATCGACGTACAGGTTCTAATCGGATGCCTGTGTAGGCGATGTTGGGGTCGATGATGCTGTTACGGGCGATGTTGGTGTTGGTAAACCTGGTTGGTCGTCTGTTGTTAGCGTGAGTTCCACTATGAAGTCTGCCACTGCTTGGCCTTTTGTTGCCGTTCTTGGCTGGTACTTGATATCGAACTCGCTGAGTTCTATTGCCTATTTGGTTAGCCTTCCCTAGTGGTCTGGGATTTCTAGCACCTGTCGTAGTGGTTGGTCCGTTAGGACATGGATAGTGTGAGATTGAAAGTACGGCATGAGTCACCTTACTGACATGATTAACGCTAAAGCCAGCTGCTCTAGTGTTGGATACCTTGCCTTCGTCTTGTCTAGGCCCTTGCCTACAAAAAATACTGGTAGTTCCGTGTCCGCCTCTCATCTGACGAGGGCGGAGCTAACGACGGTTATTGAAACGACTAAATAAATATATAAGATCTCACCTGGTATTGGGGCTGACAGTAATGGAATATGGGCGAGATATTGCTTGATCCCCTATGAAGGCCACTTTGCACTCGTCAGTCCACTCCACCGCTTTCTTCTTTGTGATCTTTATTGCTTTGAAGAACGGGTTGCATTTGTCTGTGTAGCAGGAGATGAATCGTGATAGCGATGCTAGCTTCCCGGTTAAGGCCTGAAGGTCCTGCTTTGTCACCGGTCGTGTTGTGTTGAGGATGGCCTGGATTTTTTCTGGGTTGGCCTCTATGCCCCTCTGATTTACCATGTATCCCAAAAACTTGGCCGCTGAGACTCCGAAAATTCACTTTGCTGGGTTTAGTCTCATCCTGCTACTGATAAGGGTATCCAGTACCGCTTTGAGATCCTTGACATGACTCCGTCGGTGTATGCTCTTTACCACCATGTCGTTGACATAGACCTCTACTGTATCTAATGGCGCTAGTAGCTCTGTCATGAATCGTTGGTAGGTTGCTCATGCGTTCTTCATCCCGAACGGCATAACATTGTAACAGTAAAGTCCCCGGTCTGTGATGAAGCACGTCACCTTAGCATTCGTCAGATCCATTTTTACTTGATTGTACCCCGAGTAACAATCCATCGTGGATAGAAGCTCATGCCCGTTAGTTGCGTCTATGAGTTTTTATATCCTTAGTAGTGGAAATGAGTCTTTCGGGCAGGCCTTATTGACGTTGGTGTAGTCAACGCACATTCTCCACTTGTTCTTGCTCTTTTTGACAACGACGTTGGAGACCCATGACAGGTATTGGACCTTCTTGATGAACCCTATGTTGAGGGGCTTGGTTACCTCTTCCTATATGGCGGCATATTGCTCCTCGTTGTAGGCCCTGTGCTTTTGCTTTTTGGGTTCTACATCCGGCAAGATACTCAACTTGTATGATACGATGTTGGCTGATAAGCCTGGCATATCGGCGTAAGACCATGCAAATACATCACTGTACTCGCTGAGGATGTTGGTGATGGCGGTTTCTATTATTGGATCCAAGTTGGCCCAAATTCTGATCGTTCGATTAGGGTGTTTGTCCGACACCGAGATGATCTTGGTGGATTCTTCGCTGACGGATTTGGCCATGAGGGGTCCATCCCTTCGGTCATCAGGCGCTTCTATTGTCGGGTCAGCGGTGAGTAGACATACCTCTCTTACTGGGTAGTTGGTGTTGTTTGATGATCCGAGTAATGCAGGCGTTGTCCCTTGCAACATGCATATGCCGCTTTTTATAGGGAACTTCATAAGTAACATTCGTTGTGACACGATGACGTTGATTCTACTTAGAGTGTTGCATCCAATGATGGCGTTATAGTATGATGGGTTGTCTATAACCAGGAACTCGATGTGGATTTCCACGCTACAGCCCTCTTGCCCAAAGGAAATTCGTAGGTAGATGCTGCCTAGCGGTTGTATTTGATCACCCGAGAAGCTGAGTAACGGGAAGTGGTCTTGCTTGAGCTTGGAGGGGAGCCTCTCGAGCTTCTCATATGCGTGCAAGAATATGACGTTGACGAAAGATCCGGTATCCACCAGACATCTCCCGACTCTGCAAAGATCAATGACGACATCGATCAAGAATGGGTAATCCTCTGATACCGGTGGACGATCCTATTCCTCAGATTCGTAGAACATAACGGAGCCCCAGCCTGTTCTAGCTATCTTTTCTGGCCCCTGCCGTATACTGCATATCGCTCGCTCGTTTCTTTGTTCTTCCTTAGACTTCCCACCGGTGATTGCGCTGATTCTTCTGACGCTAGCCACTCCCTGCACTGGTGGTGTCTCATTTCCAGATTTGAACTTTTCCAGGTTGCCTTTCTGGAGTTGTGCTTCCACTGCTTCTTTCATGTTGTAACATTTTTCAGTATCGTGCGGTTCGTTTTGGTGGAAGTTGCACAATTTCCTGGTTTTTCTGTAGGCCATGGCCATGTATGTTTTCTTTGGTAGCAGGAATAGATCTGGATGAGTCGCTAAGATGTCGGCGTATTTTGCGTTGAGCATGCTGAAAAACTGCTGCTTCATTCTAGGTCGTGTCGTGACGTCGTCACGAGGTCGATCGTTTCTGTCCACTTGATACCTTTTTCCGTTATTGTTACAGCTGCCCTTATCCCGATAGTGCCTCTGATATCCCCCTATCCATCGACTGTCTTTTTTCCAGCCCCCGCGGTTGTGGTCACGAGAGCCTGACCGGTACTTAGGTGATCGTGCTCGCGCCGATTCTGGTGAGAGGAGCGTGCTCTGCACACTAGGAACCGTGGTATTAGAAAAAGTGTTTACCTATTGTGTCGGGGTGGGGTTGGAGCCAAAGGTTTGTATCTCTAGTTGGGCATATGATGTCACGAGATCCAATAGGTCATCGTAGGTGATCGCCGAGTTCTCGTTGAGTTTCCCTGTTAGCAACCTGGTTGTAAGGCATTCCGGAGTACGCAAAAAGCCGAGTCGCCTGTTATGTCGCGACAACTTGCAATGGTGGTGTTCCATCACGAGACGAAGGTAGATAGTCCTTCAGACGGTTCCTGTCGCACGGCCTGCAATTGGTTACAGGTGAGAGAACAGTTAGCTGATGTAATGTACCTCTTTAGGAATGTTCAAATAAGTTCTTGAAAGGAGTTGATGGATCTCGGCGGTAAGCTAAAGAATCAGCTTAGTGCTTCACCGGTGAGGCTTTCCATAAACAGGTAACAATTCGTCGCATTGTTATATCCTCTACCGGTAGTCGCCGAGACAAAGATATCGATATGAAGGGACGGGTCCGTCTTTCCCTTGTATCGCTCAATTTTTACTTTGGTCAGTGGGTGCCGACCTCGGAGCATAATACCGGCCGAGAAGGGTTCAACACGGACTGTCGGCAACATTGGATCCAGGTAGGTCGCCTTTGGCTACGCCAGCTGTCACACCATGGCTTCCAACTCAGCGATCCTTGTTGCGACCCTCACATCCTCTTGATGTATCATTGGCGTGGTCTCAAGCGGGAGTGGCGAAGATAACGGCTGTGCCCAAATAGGCGGGTGAGACATGTGGGCGGCGTTGTTTAACTTCGGCTTAAGGTTTCGTTGTAGTCTTTCCGGTGTCGGTGGTGGCCCCGTGTTCTGCAGGTGCGGAGGGTGTAATGATGATCAGATGAACACCTCATGTTGACAGACCACCTCGTGAGGCTCCATGCTCAGGGACTCTGCCGTGGATTCTGAATTAAACCGTCCTTGCTCGATGGCTCTTAGTCTCGACTCGGACTGCATGTATCACTTGTGTTCGAACTCTCGGACTCATTCGAGCTCAAGGAATTTCTTCATCGCTAGCTCATACTGCTGTTCCATGTTGCAGGAATGCCTCTCGGCATCGGTGGATGTCTGCTGGTCTTGAGTAACATGCTGCTTTCCCAGTCGCTGTGCGAAGGCGGACTCACTAGCGTTTTGGTTTGTGGCGGGCGTTTGGTGGAGAAGTTCTTGTTGAGTGGTCGGTGTCATGCCAAGTGTCAGGAAGGTATCCATGCTCGTCTCTCATTGAATGTTGCGTGGTTAGGAAAATAATTTCTGGTGTGGATTCCTACAGACGACTCCAATGTTAATATTCAAAACCACGAGGCAGTTAATATTGACCAGAAAGAACTAATACAAATTAATCTTTGCATGTCTATCGTTGTCGGTGGGATTTGATTGATATCAATGTCGCTCTGGTCTAGATTATATCGCTGTCGCTCAGGTATAGATGATATCACTGTCGCTCGGTTATAGATGATATTGCTGTCGCTCTTACACAAGCTGCTAAGAATGACAACTGTTAAGGAGAGACCGAGTGTGCCGACTTTCAACCCTCTGATGCCTAAGTCAGAAACGAGATAGTGTTTGAGTAGAGTAACAATATATAAGTGTAACGGGAACGTACCATTAATGCTGAACCACTAGGCTTATGAAGGTGGTTGGACCTAGAGCTCTTCTCAATTCTTCGATGTGGAATCAGTGTTCTTACTCTTTTGCTGCGGTACTTCCTGGCAGGTTCTTTGGCGGGCGCTTGAGCGGTAACCACGCTGAGATAGAACTCGGGCTTGTCATCGAAGTTGTAGGTCTCTTGCCGGTGAGTGTTGTTATGTGAGTGGTGAGATATAATTAAAACATATTAAAGGACGTTAAGTATGTACGGTATGAGATAATTAGCCAGGTATATGTGTACAGATGGCGTTCTGCATGAATGGGTTTTGCCTTTAGTATCCAACTAGTAATAGAACAACAAAGATCCTTCTTCTAAGAGAAAAACAAAAGGAAGCGGTTGGAGTCTAATACGCACCCAAGAATTAGGGTTTATATAGCAGTGCAAGCAGTCTCTTAGCCATTGATAGAGCTTAATTAAGATTAACACACACAGACTGCGAGTAGATGAGTTCTGAAACTTCTCCGATCCATACGTATAATATGAATCATGAATCAGTGCTGGGAATGATCAAGTTTGGTGATCGGCATGAGGATATATACTGCTACAAAGCAAATCCAACCATTGTAACATCAAAACCTTTAGTTTTTCAAACCGCCGCCATGTAACATAAAAAACTTTAGTTTCGGAATCGGCACATATCTATAGAAGCAAACCGCCGCCGACGACAGTGAATCGTGTAAATCTAGCCCTAAAATCTTCAACTGTCCATTTTGAATCCGACCACAGGACCACTACAGTTTTCATGTTCGAGAATCCACTGCTAGCTGAAGTCTTCAGAGCCCGATAGTGGAAATTTGATCTTGAATTGAAATTCCATTGTTTGTGGTTGCCTTGAAATTCAATGTAGGTACGAAGTGGCCTACTGGCCTTGGTCTCGCCGTCTTTTCCATCAATTCAATAAAAAAGGATTGACGAAAAAGAAGATAATAGGTGTAGAACAGAACAGCAAGAGATTTGGCTTGGTGGGAAAAATGAACGTGGCATGTGGTGCAGTTAAATAGAAAGTGAGAGCAAAATAGTGTTTTCTCAGAAATTACTGTTCATATTTCTCTTCCAGCTTTAGATAAGGTATTAATTAATTTACACACTTAATAACAAGGCGCGGGAATGCTTCCTACAAGGAGATCGATCATCTGACCTTTGCAATGTTTATGATGAGAGAGTAATTTATAAAATGAATTTGTTCATCTACATTTAGATCTACTGGGTACACAATTACATCTCCAACTTTAATTAGATCAAAATGTTTAAAAAAAAAACCTTAATCAGATCAGAATTAAAATAATATATATGCATACGCGCATGCGGAAGCCATTGCGCTTGTGCGTGCAAACTATCGGTATACTTATTAAAGTTGTGCATGCGCACATGCGCATGTAAAAGAGAGTCGTACTCGCGCGTACGAATTATTTAATGTCGAAAAACAGAATTTTTTTCTTTCCAATCAGGACTCCCAATTTTTTGAAAATTGAACAAAAAGAAACTATTAAAAGAAGAATACAAAGTTGATATGTCGAATGAGGTCAAATTATTGGTGTATTTCCTGGAGTCACTCCAGTGGAGTGTATCCTTGTAAACTCAACTCATATACACATGAAACAATCTCAAAGAAAGCTACGTACGAGAGGTTGATTATGTACTTCTTTACATATATGTACAGTTGAACTAAAGGTGAATGAAAACAGTATAGTAACTGATATCTAGTTATGTTAAATAAAATATTCTTAGCTGCGAAACTCTTTATCCCATTCCCTGCTACAAAACTCTTCTATGTGTCACTCACACACAACACTCACATCTCTCAATCATGTTTGTAGTTGCGTGAACCCTCTTCATGACTTCATTCCACCAACTTAAAACCTGAGCCAAATGAACACTGACAATTCTTTGGATCGATCAGTAAATTGAATAAAGAGGTTAATCTTAAAAATTTGCAAGAACAACAGTTCCTAGAACCAATGAAGAAGCTCACATCCAAAGATTAAAAACCAAATACTTGACATAGAAGTACATACCAACTAACAAAGAGACCATAGGTGAGTTTATCTGTAAACGATGTCAACATAAGAAGAATTTAGTGCTAGATTACATGGATAAACCCAAATGTGAAATTATATTGTGCTCATAAGGTAAAATATCAATACACACTGGGGGAAAAATACATCGGCCATCTGTAGTATCATATTTGAGATTTTTGTGGCCATTAAAATATAATGCTCGCTCATATCATCAGTGCCAACAACAAATACGTCTATTCCACAGTGACAATTTTTCTCCTCAAGTAATTTGCTAGGACTCATATGCATTTAGTGTTTCAATTGATAAAAGGCAAGCATCTGCTACTGCCATTAGAACAACATTTATTTGCAAATGCTGTTATCACATACTTCTGACCTCCAAGATGTTTGTCTGTAAATGCCTTTATAGCAACCGAGCAAGATATCTAAGCCGAGCCACCGCCATAGATGATAGAATTGATTCCTATTAAAACATAGGGCATCGTAAAAGCTGCAATTTGTTTCCGCTCATCTTGTTATCTCCGGAGATAAAGATGCTTAAGACTCCTAAAATTTGTAATGTCACACCATTTGTCTCCTCTTTCAACATTTGTCTCAATCAGTCCTAAATAATGAAAAAAAAATAATTTGATTAAGCAAATCTGGAGAACACCCATAAATAAATAAGAATCAAGTAGACTTAAAAAGTATTCCTCATCTTCAATTACTACAAACATAGTAATGAAATGGAGGGGTGCTCTCCACTCAACTATAAATTGGTTGCTCACATAAACAAGACAGAGGTGAATTGATAAGAGTACTCGGTTATTGATTGTGAGTGCTTCCACTACTGTTCGGTAGTTATCTTGCTCTCCCTCTCTTTCTCTGAGAAACTGCTCTTCGTATCTTTCTTTCTTCATGACACTGTTATTCATTTTTCTCCATTTTTTTTCCTCTATTTTTTCCCCCTTAAATTTTACAACAGTGCCCTCTATGCTTATACATTTCCTCTTTTTTCTTGTGTTTTTTTTTCAATTGTGAAGGGCATTTCCAAGTGCAAGTATTTTGACATGTCTGATGACACCAAAACTCCCGCTTCTCTTTATTGTAGTAGAGATATATATCACAATTCTCAACAAGAAAACACAAAAACAAGAACAAAATACTTCTGGAAACAAAAACATGAACAAGAGTACATGTTAGATATTTTGTTCATAGCATAATTCCCAAAACTTAATTTCTACAACTTTTTGGGGAAAAACAATTCATTCTCAAGTGTATGCACGAGGATGAGCCATAAGGTAGGCCTCCAAGACTTCATACATTCCAATGGCTCTGTCTTTGCCAAGCTCAATGTCCTCTTCTTTGATCTGAATACCATCTTTGGCTTTGTATTCACTTGTCAAGTGACATATACAACCTCCTCTCCCATACCCTTCAAACTTGACATCATAGGTAATATACTCAAGCTTGTCCAACAAATGTTCTGCTGCATCACTCTCAATGAAGGTGTACCTGCACATCAGTCCCTCCTTGTCCAGAGCATCAATCCTGTGTTTTGCATATCTCATAGGACTAGCTGCATATCCCAAACGAAAACCAAACATTCAGGTATCTATTAGACTATTTCTACAACCAAAGAATTAAACAAACAATTTCCGATTTGGTTGGATTATGTATGGAAAACTCAGAACTCTAATATGGGTATCTGACATGAAGAGACTTCAAGATCATGAAAGGGTCTAAATGATTATATGTGTAAGATCAGAGGCTAGATAATTTCGTATATGTGCTGCTGCATATATACAAAAAACATAGATGGCAAAAAAAATGGAGGAGTTGACTTGGTGAGGCATATATATACCTTCAGTGAAGTTGATCTGTTTGATGGTTCCAACTTCTCCTTCACCTTCAAGGAACTCAATACTTTTGATGGATGAGAACATGAGCTTGGGGCAGAGGTTGTGAGCATCAAGGATCAAGGCCTTGAACATCCTTTCTGGGGTTACCTGAGTAATGAACTTCTGACTGATCTTGGTGATCCCCATCTTGGCTCAGCGAGATAAGGTTCCGATCAAAACTCTGATCTCTTCTATCAAAGAGTAATATAATTGAGATAGGATTGTAAAGAGAGATGCTTTAGTTGGTGGCGGCTTGGTGTGATTGTAAAATTGAGGTCTTGGATAGTCTTTATAAGAGACGTTATACTTGGACCAAAATTTGTGTATTTAAGTGGACTTTTCAACACGGCTATGGAGGGTTCCTCCTCCAGTCTTCCTCTTTGCTCACAGAATCAGGTGTGGGTGGCATGGAATTTCCATACCCTTTTTGAAGAAGGTACATTTTTGTTTATAGTTTATATTAAGCAGAGAGACTTGTTGACATGGTAATCGAGTTGTTTATCATGGCCAATAGTATCAAGCTGAAACAACTGGCACGGGATCGGCTTGATATTATCAGTCATTTTCCATTGCAAGCAAAAACCATGAACCTAATCGTCAAGTTGGTGGATCCTTGAAATCTAGATGAGCTGGTGTGGAATATAATTATTCGACTTGCTGTCTTTTGCTTCCCCTTGACTTTTACGTGAGGTTTTCTTTTCTTTTCAGCGCAAGAACAGAAAAACAACAGTCTGGTCTCTACATTGTTGTCCACAAGGCCAATTATGTAAAAATTGGTTATGGCCTTATCACGCTTAACGGTGTGGGGTGTTCTGAGGACTGAGGTGGTATTCAACTCAAATACCATGAAAGAGAAAGATGCCTGAGAATTGAGAATTGAGAATTTGAGATGATGTATAGGCCCAAAAGAGCACTGATTTTATTTGGGTATCCAGAGTCCGCCGTTTCTTGATTATATTGCACTAGGTTGGGAGCCCACTCCTTGGGCGGTTTTACCACTATTGTTATAATTTGTTATTATATATTGATCTGGTTAAACCTAAACAGAAATCAGTGGAGTTGAATTTCTCCATAAACAGTTGTAACAAAAAAAACTGTAATTTTGTTCAATCTTCCTGTAAGATATTAGTTCACCAAAAGTTACAACAAAAAATAGAAATACATAATATTTAATTGATATCAAATTCATCTTAGCTACTTTTGTTTCTACTTGCTTGGCGACAATGATAATAATGTTGCCTTACTTACTTCCCTGCAAACAGAACCAAAGTTATGCAAATGCTTTAACAATTTGAGTTCTATAAAATTATAGAGTAGCTTTTCAAAATTGAAGTTATGGTTTATTAAGAGGAAATAAGTAACATAATGATGTTTGCACTTCCATTTCTCAAACAATTAAAAGGAGACAAACACATGAACACATCAATAACATGGTCATGTTACTCTTCTATAATTGAAATGCAGTTCGTAAATAGAGTATATGGTACTATGAACTCCAACACTTCTCGAATGTAAAAAAGAGGGAGCATATTCTTCTATTTAAATCATATATGGATAGCAAAAATGGAAGGCTTGAAAGTTTCATAGCATTGCAGCATGTAACTAAACTAAAGAAAGTCTCATAAATAGATCAAAGTTTCACAACATTACATGCAATTTGGAGATAGTTTTATAATGAGTAAATTGATAAAAGACTCATATAAGAAATTCATATACCTCCAACCAAAAGGCTCATGCATATAAGAAATTCATATACCCTCCAACCAAATCAAATGACAGGCTCATGTCAATTGTTCTTATTCTTCGATTCCAATACTATTTAATGATTTGACTCTACAATAACTGTATGACATAGCCAAAGTATTTAAAAATGTGACAGTCATAAGGCTGTATGAGGTTGTATGGCATAGTCTAGGGATTGTTACTATGAGGACTTGACCCCAATTTAGATACTTAAATCGGGATAAGACCCCAATGAACATACTAACTTAAGGTTAACCTCATACTTAACTGAAAATCGAAGAAAACATAAATTCAAGACCCTGAGGTCATACAACAATGCAATTCGTTTACTATTGGGTCAATTTATGTATAGAATACAAGAAGACGTAATGACATTAGAGCTACAAGACTAACTAAGCTAACTGAAATACTAACTCGTAGGATCAACTTGCTCGTACGATGGATACTACTATGTCTCGATCTGTGGTGGTGGCGGCGAGAGAGAGAGAGAGAGAGAGAGAGAGAGAGAGAGAGAGAGAGAGAGAGAGAGAGAGAGAGAGAGAATGAATTTTTTTTATAGGCGATCACTTAGGCGACGAAACCAACATGTTTCGTCGCCTAAGTGACTTAAATTTTTGGTAAAGAAAGTTTGGCAGAAAAAATTAATGCCAAAAATTTGAATTTAGGCGACGAAACTTATTTTTGGTAAAAAAATTTGATGCAGAAAAAAACCACCAAAATTTTGCAATTAGGCGACGAAACCTACTAGTTTCGTCACCTAACTGATTTAAGTTTAGTAACAGTACCTTGTGGTTTCGGTTGTTCTTCATGTTACTACCTGAGGTTTCAAATTTTTCAGTTTACTATTTGATGTTTAGATTTTTCTTCATGTTACTACCTGAGGTTTTTAATTTGTCAGTTTACTACCTAAGGTTTCATTTTCTCATCAATTTTTATCTTTTCATTAAAAAATTATGTAAAGATGGAGAGTATTTTGGTCAATTTATTTATATTTAATAAAAAATAATTTTATAAAAATTTTGTTCCTACCAAAATAAGTTTTATTAATTTTTTTAAATAGTCGGTTGGTGAAATATACTATGCTTACCCTTGATTGCTAAATTAGTGTCATATGGATACCAAGACATATAGGCTAGTGACATAATTTATGAGAACTCATAAGACTGACTCACTTGGCCGACCCTTATTTTTAAAAAAGAAATTTTTTTTTCTTAATAGCCACTGAGCCCCATTTGTATTTGACTATAAAATTTTTGTGAGCATGGTTAAGTTCTTTATTATAATTAACAAGTTTATCAAATCCCTATGAGCATGATTTTAATTTAACAAGTTTATCAACCCGATTAACAACTTTACATTTTTTTTCTAAAAAATAATTGAGGGGGTTGGCTAAGCAAGTCAATCTTATGAGTTCCTACAAATTATGTCACCGGATCATGTGTCTTGATATCTATACAGCGTTATACAGTCAATGGTAAGCATGGTGTATTTAGCCAACCGACCATTTTATATAGAAAATTAATATAACTTATTTTGCTAGAAATAACAATTTTAGAAAATAAATTTTTTCTTTTATTGAAGTTAAATAAATTGACCAAAATACTCTCCCTCTTAAAATATTTTTTTAATGAAAAGATAAAAAGTGATGAGAAAATGAAACTTTAGGTAGTAAACTGACAAATTTAAAACCTCAGGTAGTAACATGAAAAAAAATCTAAATTTCAAGTAATAAACTGAAAAATTTAAAACCTCAGTTAGTAACATGAAGAACAACCCAAACCACATGGTACTAAACTAAAATTTGCCCAATAAAAAAATTAAATTTCACTTAGGCGACAAAACTATTTATTTTCGTTGCCCAAACAAACCATTTTATTTTATTTACAAAAAGAAAACTACTTCAGTGCTTAAACACAATTTACAATAAAAAACATGTTTATAAAATAACTATAAAATAGTAAACTAATTTACTTCTTTAAGGTTGTAATATAACACTACAACATTTTTGCTCATTACCGGGGATTTGGAAACTAAGGCCGACGATTTAAAAATCGTCGGCAATAGTTTTCCATTATTGCTGGCGATTTTTCCTCCAAATCGCCGGCAATAATTGGTCGGTAATAATAATAAAAAAAGTATTGTCAGCGATTTTCATGCAAGTAGCAATAATTTTTTTTTAATTATTATTGCCGGCGATTTTCATGCAAGTCGCTGGCAATACTTTTTTTTTTTTATTACCGGCCAATTATTGCCGGCGATTTGGAGGAAAAATCGCCGGCAATAATGGAAAACTATTGCCAACGATTTTTAAATCGTCGGCCTTAATTTCCAAATCGCCAGTAATGAGCAAAAATGTTGTAGTGCAAAGTTTAGTTTTCTCATAAGGAATAGTATCAAATCTAAATAAGTAACTTTTTATTTAAAATTTACAATTTAATCTTGACCATTTTGTTTCTTTTCAATTTGATCTAATACAACCGTAAAATAAAAAGTTATTTATTTAGATTTAGTATTGTTCCTTATGAGAAAATTAAACTTGATATTATAACCTTAAAGAAGTAAATTAGTTTACCATTTCATGGTTATTTTATAAACATGTGTTTTATTGTAAATTGTGTTAACACACTGAAGTACTGTTCTTACAAAAAATAAAATAAATTTCACTTAGGCGACGAAACATACTTGTTTAATCACCTAAGTGATTTTTTTAAAATTAAAATAAATTTCACTTAGGCGACGAAACTATTAGTTTTCATCGCCTAAGTGAATTTTTTTTAAAAATTTTTATTCTATTTTATTTTTACAAAATTCATGTAGGCGATGAAATTAATAGTTTTCGTCGCCTAAGTAAATTATTTTTTAAAAAATATATGCAAATTAATTTTGGGTAGTTGCTTAAAAATCATCAAAATTCAACCGTCAGATGTAAGCATTATATTTATAAAATATTATAGAAAAAAATTCAACATAATTCGGATTAGTTTAGGATTCTATCGAATGAATTTAGTGATTATCAAAAAATAGTTAAATGATGAAAACTATTGTATAAAATAATTCGTAAATCTGTTTTCGAAGTTACGGTGTACGTTTGTCTTGTCGTCAAAACTTAATTTATCAACTAACTATAAATTAATTGAAATTTGACATAAAAATTTAACGATAAAATCGAAATATCAACGAAACAGAAACGTTGATATACGAATTTTCGTAATTCTGATTTTTGAACTGTCGACACTCACAGTCAAAGAATTTTTTACTCTATGTATTTTAAGATAGTATACATGCTCGTGCTCTTAGAGGTCAGATTGTGACTACTTAGACGACAAAAGTGGTTGAATTTCGTCGTGTGAGTACTACTTAGACGACGAGAAATGAGTTTCGTCGCCTAAGATTTTCCGGGTTTAGGGGAAAGGGTTTAAAACTTATGGTTAGGATTTAGGTTTAGGATATATTCTTAGATGACAAAATGAAAGTATTCGTGGTCTAAGTGCAAACTTAGACGACAAATTCTGTTTTCGTTGGCTAAGTGCGTCTTCTAAGTCGACGAAGACATTTTCGTCGTTTAATATATTGTACTTAGACGACGAAAACAAATGTTTCATCGGCTAAAACATTTCTTCAGCTATGAAAATAAATTTCGTTGTCTAAAATCAGACTAGACGACAAAATTGTCACTTGGACGACTAATTTTTTTTCGTCATCTAGTAGCCACTTAGACGATGAAACCTTAATAGTTTGTCACCTTAGTGTGATTTTCTGGTTGTGGATATGACTAGAGCATAAATCCTCTGTACATCATAAACGCAATCGTAGTCGGCTCAGGTGTGTGTGGTGACCTGTCCAGTGCCACTCGGGGAACAGTCGAGTGGATGCATCGATGCACAACATAGACATAGCGTGTGGAAAACATAAAATTATATCATAGAACCTCCGTGCATAAACGTATATATAAAACATATTGTAGTAATTTAACGTAAATAAAATCATAAGTACATATCTAGACTCACAACGATAGTGAAGTGTCCACTCATCTGGCTAGCTGAAACGTAAGTCGATCCATTAACTCGATAAACGTACTTACCGCTCCTTACATTTTTGATAATTAAACGTCAAGCCTTGAATCCCAACCTCCATAGGAAGGTGAGCCTCGACTCGACACACGTCGCATAATGACATGGAAGTGTCAAGTCAGCCTGAATCCTGAAACTAGCCAAAAACATCAGTAAGATTGTCGAATCGCACAAAACTACGGAAAGTACGATTAGAAATGGGATTAGGAAACTTCTCGTAAAGAAAAGGGTGTTTGAGTCGCCAGAGCTCCACCGCGCACGGAGGCACTGGGGCCCATGCGCCACCACTGATGGCGATCAGAATCTGACTAACTCCGATACCTATAATTGATGCACCATTCGAAAGCTGAAATCAAGCCCAACAATATTCATCAAAGCACCATAGTCAAATTCGGTCGCAATAAGCCATAATTTACCTCGACAGTTTGGAAATTTCCGCCGAAAATTACCACTAGCCGATTGACGTTCTCCGACCACGACGTGACTTAAGGTTTGTCTCAAATGACTCCTAGAAGCAAGGGCTTCAAAACCCCTAAGGTGGCGTAACCTAAAACCGGCTGAGATGCAAGAGACTGAAGCCGTGAGTTCCGTCTGAACTTCTTGGCTTCAAAACTCTTCCCCTTGGTGATGTATGGTGTTTCTAAGGGCAGAGAGATTGGGAGGATAACGAGACCTTTCATTTCTGACAGGAGCGGCGTTCCACGGTGGTCGGACGAGCAAAATACGATCAGTTTGCCGATTCAGGTCGGGTTCGGGTCTAGGTCACTCCTCCTGATTCTAACTGGGTCACACCCAATCAGTTCTACCCCCACAAGTAGAAATTTTTGAATTTATACCCTAGGATAGAAATGATTCAACGGTCCAGATCAACAACTGTTAGATTTGACGGTCTAAGATTTTCTAATCCATAATTGATTTCCAAAATAATTTTCTAATTCTCAAACTTCAAAATTCATAACTAATTGATCGGACCTCTGAAAAATAGTACAAAAATATGCCCAAACTTGTAATAAAATACTCTACTACTTCTGTGAAAAAAAGAGTCCAAAAATCATAACTTATAAAAAGTCGATGTTTAAGTCGCGACTAATCTCAATAACCGTGTCACGTGATGCTTATCTCGTTAATTAGCATGACAATGATGATTAACACCCTAATTTGGGTTCGGGTTGTTACAATCTACCTCCCTAAGAAAAATTTCATCCTCGAAATTTACATCACGAAAATTTCATGCAGTGAGAACGCAATGTCATAATTGCTGCTTGAAGATTCTCCGATAAACATATGGTATATCTTATTTCTTCGCTCCTAACGAAACATTTAGTGTGATCGATTGCAATCATTTATTATGCTTCTAAGACTTTAAATGATGCTCAGTTGAATTACTCAACTATAGAGAAGGAACTCTTAGCTATTTACTTTTGAAAAGTTTAGGTCTTGTTAGGAACTAAAGTGACTATTTTCTCTAACCATGCTGCTTTGTGATATTTTATGACTAAACAGGATGCAAAACCCAAGTTGATTAGGTGGATGTTTCTACTACAAGAGTTTGATATTGAGATCAAAGACAAGAAATACACTAAGAATGTGGTGGCAGATCACCTGAGTAGGATCACTCACGGATTTAATGCAGAGGAGGACTCTTTGGCTCTACGTGACAACTTCCCGGATGAGCAAAATTTTGTTCTTACTGCTTCTAAGCATTGGTATGCAGATATTGTCATTTGAAATTCCGGTAAGGGTTTGGAACTTTGAGTTGATTTTTGGAGGTTTTCCGGTCAAAATTGGCCTTAACTTATAACTGGAAAGTTGTTGAAATCGTTGAGATCTTTAAAAGCATGTGTAGCATGAAATTTTCTGGGCAGGTTGGATATTCCGGCGGCCGGAGGCGGCGGCGACGTGTTTTTCGACGAGTTATATGTCGTTTCGCTCGGAATCGCGCTCCGATCGCAGTGGTGAGGTTTGTTTTTCGAATTGAGCATCAGAAATTATAGCGAGATTTTGTGGTGTGATTATCGGATTTTAATGAGTTCGTTGTTATTGAATTATATGTTTCCGGGAACGGTTGTTTATCGTGATGTGATTCGAGGTGTCGAGTTGTGATTTTGAGCATTGGATTTTATGATTATCCAGGGGTTCGTGATCGTTCGTTTGGCGAGGGATTTTCCGCCGGATCACGGGATTAACGCGTATCGCGTTACGCTAACCTGTGAGTGGACACTTTTATATTTTTCACAGTCGTTGCGAGTTCATGATTTTCCGTATTTATTTATATACGATATTGAGATTATTTATTATTTTCGGAGGTATTATTTTATATCTTATGGTGATGGCATACTTGCATCGATGCTTCGGCTACTCGGCTGATCACCGGTAGTCTGCCAGAGTTGAGAGATTCCTCTGGACCAGAGTTGAGAGATTCCTCTGGGCAGGGTTGAGAGATTCCCCTGTTATGCCGCCGGGGTTGAGAGATTCCCCTGACCTATCACCGTCAGACTTGAGAGATTTGCTTGGCAGCCTCCATATATGTTTTTCGAACTCGCTATACTTATTTATTCTATATGAAATTGGTGAAAGGGATATGTTTATTTTCGTCCACTCACTCTAACGTTTTTATTTGCCTTTCCCCTGGTCTTTTCGGTTTCCGTGCCCAGATTGCAGTTCGGATTCTGGTGTCGCACGTCGCAATCAGAGGCATAGTGTTCGAGCTACCTTGTTTCTTCCAGTAGGTTTCTTGTTCTGCCTGCTGTGGTATAGTTATATAATTATACACTAGAGGTCACTCTGAGCATTCTGATGTTATACTTTTATACGATTTTTCCCCGGATTTATGTAAAGTATAGTTTTATTGATTACTTTACATTACTGTTATGATATCGAGAAATCCGGATGAGATTGGTGCCCACAGTTTGATTTTTGTGGCATAGGATGAAGTGTATTTTTTGGGTGCAGGTTATGGCAATTCCGCATTAGTAGCGTTACTCTGCCGAAATTTTTATGGTTTTTGTTGGTTCGTGTTTTCAGAAGGGGTTTGATTCCGGTTTAGGAAACTAAATCGGGGTTGGGTCCTTTCAATATGTGATGCAGCAAATATAGATAAAATTGAAGAACAAAATGTCATATAGTGCTTTTGACGAAATACAAGAGCAAATATGTAAGTTGCTTCCCGATAATCACAATCTTCCGAAAATCGCATTATAAAGTTAGCTAGAAAGATCTTGAGCAGCCTCAGCCTAAAGTGCTAGATAATTCATGCCTGCCCAAATGATTGTATGTTATTTTACAAAGAGTGTACACATTTGGACTATTATCCTGTATGTGGCCAGTGCAGATATGAGAACCGAGGGAATAGGAGGAGTTCGAAAAACCCAATTCGTTTGAAGGTTCTTCGATATTTTCATTGATTCCCAGATTTCAGCATCTATACATGTCTCTATATGCAGCAGAGGCAATGCGATGGTACGTAGAAAAGAGAATAGATGACGATGTGCTGAGACACGCCGCGAATGGGGAGGCATTCAAACATTTTGACAGGAAATTTGGAGACTTTGTAGTAGAGGTTCGAAATGTTAGACTCAAACTTTCTACAGAAGGATTCAATCCTTAGCACTTAGCCGGTTATTCTGGTGTCGTACAACCTGCCTCTGTGGATGTGCATGAACAAAGAATTTAATTTTCTTACTCTGCTAATTCTAGGTCCTAAATCTTCAGGGAAGTGCTTAGATGTCTATCTCGGACCTTTGATCGACGGGGATGTTGTGGGAAAATGGAGTCTTAACTTATGACAAATTCACTGACACGGTGTTCATGATGAAGGCAGCCGTAATGTGGACGATCAACAATTCTTCAGCGTATGAGATGTTAGTATCCTGTAGGAAAAAAGGATACAATGGATGTCTTATATGTTTGGACGACGTGAACTCTAGTTGGCACGCGAGGAAGGTGTGTTACCTGGGTCACCGTAGATAGCTTCCTTATGATCACCCATGGCGATAGGATGAACCTCATTTTGATGGGACGATAGGGAATAATCCTAAACCCCGTAGTTGGTCTGGCGAAGAGATTTTAGAGAGGTTGAGCTATTTCGACTGTGGTGTGTTGACCAATGACAAGGATGTATAGAAACGCAATCCAACACCTCTATAGGATCTCAGCTATTAGCATCATAAGAGTATATTCTTTGAACTCCCTTACTGATCAAAGTTGAAGCTGAGGAACAACTTGGATGTGATGGACATAGAAAAGAATGTGTGCGACAACATGGTGGGAACAATTCTCGGTATTAAGTTCAAGACTAAATATACTCCCAAAACGCGCAAAGATCTGGAATCGATATCTATGAATCTACATCGTCCCTTGTGGTTGAGGAGGGATAGAAGTTGAGTGTACAACAAGATACTAGATGCACCTTACACAGTGAAGCCGACACTTAGAGGTTCTATATTCCACTGATTTAAGAGTATTCGTTATCCGGCTACGTATGCAACTACTATAATTGAAGCAGTGGACGAGATGCAACACGTTATGCTGCAACGTCTGACTCCAGTGGTAATTTGGCCATATTTACCTCGTTACATCGTAGAACCAATAGTGGTATTGTGCAGATGGTGGCAAAGGTTATGCACTAGAGAGTTGAAGAAATCAGATGTGGTGGAACTGCAACAACAAATTGTGCACATCATCTGCAAACTTGAGATGATTTTTTCTCCTGCTTTCTTTGACATCATGATTCACCTAATGATCCACCTACCCGAGCAGATGCTCATTTCTGGTCCGGTCTAGTACACTTGGATGTATCCTCAAGAAAGGGACGTACAACAAATTAATTATACAAGTTTTTTGATCAATTATTTATTCCACTCTACAATTAAGTAATTGAACGTTGAATTTTGTAGACAGCTTGGACAGTATAAACGATTCGTCAAAAATAGGTTGGCCCCGGATGGCTCCATAGCAAAGGTATACCTAATGTATGAATGTGTTACTTACTGCAACATGTACCTCAAGGATCCACCACCTTCTACCGCCTCTGATCCCAGTGGCAGCATCAATCTTTCTGTAGTTACAAATGTCGTACGACTCTTTAGAGGAGTATTAAAGGAATCGTTAACAAGAGAAGATCTTATCGAGACGCATCGGGTAGTGTTGCAAGACTGTGACGAAGTCGACCCTTACATGAAGGCATACACAGAGAACCTTCAGGCATTACATCCGAACAAGAGTTCAGCCTGGTTTGAAAAAGTCGTTAAGAAGAAGTTCCCCAATTATTTCCTCTAATGGGTACGTATGTTTATTTAATTATATACATGTTTGTAGAAATTAAACACTTTAATTAATTATATTTTAATCTGAATTTTTACAGATGATTGATCTACAAAAATCTGATAACCATGGGGAGTGGTGGTCCTTGCCAAAGCACTTGCTAGCAGAGAAACCAGTTAGACACTATATTTACCCCGAATATTTTGTGAACGGTGTAAAATTTCATTAATTGGTCCGAGATGAAAGAAGAAGAACACAAAATTGTGGGGTGGCGGTTGGAGATGACGTTGATATATATTACAACACTATTGTATATGTCATTCAACTATGTTACAGGAATGATGTCAATCTTTTCCTATTCAAGTGCAAATGGTTCAAGCATACAATGAAAGACCTGGGCTTTTTATCAGTTGATACAAACTCAAGCTGGTATGAGGATGAGCCTTTCACTCTTGCCACTTTAATTAGGTAGGTGTTCTATCTTGATGATCTAAAAGTTGGTGAATGGTGAAAATAGTGAATCATATCTCTCATCGAGAAATATGGAACACCACGATAACTGAAGGGACGCCAGCGACTAAAGATGCTGAACCACAAAGAGATATTCCTGCATATCAAAATCCTAATATTTCTGTCATCCGCTCCGACATAATGAAAATGGTTAAATATGGTGAATTCTTACCCATGCCTGATGGCTCTACGGATATAACTCAATATGAGATTATATAAGATCTACAGAATGATGGCAGTGAAGATAAGGCGCAGGATGACGACGAGGACTAAGGATATTCGTTAGATGACGTTGAGTATGATGATGAGGAGCAACAATCGGATAATAGCGTTGAGGAGGATGATGATGATGATTATGACGAGGAGTACAATATAACGACGAGAGATATTAATTGGTAATTAATTATTATAATCTCACTTTTTTGAGGTAATGATGATTAATTATATTATGATCGACAAGGAGTACAATGTAATTAATATTCTGAACTCGAATTTTTTTGAACGAGGATCGGAGTACTAGTACAATTATTCTGTCATTCCCGATATAACTAATGGATCCGGAATTAAACTGGTTCGGAACGGCCTCATGAATTCAAATTAATTATTGCTTAATTAATTATTAATTAATTACCGCACGTACAGTACCCATGCCCTAAACCCTATATATATTTACATCGTGTTTCTTCACATCTACATTGGATGATACTTTTACGCACAAGTTTCACTTTGGTATGTAGGGTATGACTTAGGCGATGAACATAGTTGATTTCGTCATCTAAGAAAGAGCCATTTCCCCTAACCCCTAAACCCTTTCTCTTAATCTGGAATTACTTAGGCGATGAAACTAGTTGTGTTCATCGCCTAAGAAGGAGTTTAGGCGACGAAATGTAACTGTTTTTGTTGCCTAAGTCATAGTTTCAAAATCTGACCTCTAAGAGCACGACCATGCATACCATCTTCAAATATAATTTTTTTTCCTTCAGGGCATACAGTAACCAATTCTTTGACTGTGAGTGTTGACGGTTCAAAAATCAGAGTTACAAAAATTCGCATATCAGCGTTTCCGTTTCGTTAAAATTTTGGTTGTATTGTTGATTACGCCGATCAAACCTTTAACGAACTTTGTTTTCAATGAAAATTAAAGAACTTACATATTATGTTATGATCAATATATCCAACGGCTGTTTTGTCAAAATTCAATTTCGTTAATGTTTACGTGGAGTAAATATAGACGTACGAACAATTAAGTTATACAATATTAGTAGATACATCATAAATTTTTAATCTTTAATAAATTTTGGCTATTAAATTTCAATTAAATTTTTTTAGTTGATAAATTAAGTTCTTATGACGAGATAAACACCTATAACTTCGAAAACAGGTTTACGAATTATTTTTATGATAGTGCTCATCTTTTAACTATTTTTCGATAATCACTAAATTCTTTCGATCGAAACCTAAATTAATCCGAATTAGCTTCAATTTTTTTTAACAATATTGTACAAATATAATGGTTATATCTAATAGTTGATTTTTTTTATTTTAAGTAACTACACAAAAATAATTTTCATATAATTTTTTTAAAATATTCACTTAGGCGATGAACCAAGGTGTTTTCGCCGCCTACATGAGCACTTTGGCGACAAAAATACCTTCGTTCGTCACCTAAGACCAAAAATTTTTGCGTTTCATTTCAGGCTAGAAATAAGAAAGACTTAGGCGAAGAAATACCTCACGTTCGTCGCCTAAGACCAAAATTTTGGCGGTTCAGTTTCCTGAGCGCCTGTTTTTTGGGCCACGTTTAAATATCACTTAGACGACGAAAGGGTTAGTTTCATCGTCTCAGTTTAGGGTTTAGGCGCCGAAATAAACCCTTTCATCGTCTAAGTGGGGTTCATTTTCCTGTGCACCTCATTTTTTGGGCCATATTTAAAGTCCACTTAGGCGACGAACCGATGGTTTTCGTTGCCTAAGAGACTTTAGGCGACGAAATGGTTAATCTTTGTCGTCTAAGTCAACTTAGGTGATGAAACAATTGGTTCGTCGCCTAAGTGAATGTGTATATCCAGAATATATGCAGCTGTTAATATAAATTGGTAATTAATATAAATTGGTAAGGATGCAGGTTCGAAACATTCTCTCTTGGATGACAGTGTCTCGGCTTATGTCAGGCCCGGGGCCAACGATGAAGCGAGTCAACAAGGGGTAAGTGACTCATCTTGCTTAACTCAATTCAATTTAATCGTACTTCCAAAATGTATTGAAATTTACTATAACGGTAATATATTGCATTTTTAATTTCAGGCGCGGCTGATAGAAATGGCCGAGGAGAAGTTAGCAAACACACAGCTGGAAAACCTGGGTGTGATGCCCGAAGAGGTGCCTCTTCTATCGCTGGAGAGCCAGATCGCCATCGTCGATGTTGTTTACGGCCGTCGAGCTGGCAAAAGGAGATTCGCGGGCTTGGACGGAGGATCCATAGAGATTTGTCGTCCCAGACCTCCGGATCATCGTCTAGTAGGCGAGGTGGGGTCGATGCCGAGACAGTCCGAGCCGTACAAGAGCAAGCTTGATTGGCACAGGAGTCGGCCGATCGGGCCTAGGAAAAAACCAGGTCGATGCAGGGGCAGCTGGATGCGCAAAACCATAAGCTGACCGACTTCTTCGCAATGGGCGCACGCATGGGGTTGCCCGTTCACGAGGACTCTTGTTGTTCCCCCTTTCTCAAGGGCCCAACGACGACGATCAGACCGACGGCGGCGGAATAGGCTGCCTGTTTAGTTTAGTTTTGTATTTTCTTTAATTTGTAAAAATAATTTTTATATTTAATGAATATTTAATGAATATAATTAATTTTTATATTAATTTATAATTTTTAAAAGTATTATTAATTATTTATTTAATTCAAAAAATATATAATTAACTTAGGCGACGAAATAAGTATGTTTCGTCGCTTTAGTGTATTCACTTAGACGACGAACACAATGCATCATCTACAGCCTCTACTTAGACAACGAATGTTTGTAGTTGTCTACGTAGGGTACTTAGACGACGAAATGTCTTCGTCGTCAAAGTGTCTTCGTCGTCGAAGTGGTTTCTAAGACGACGAACATGTTTCGACGTCTAGGAGGTCTCTGAGACGACGGACATGTTTTGTCATTCAGAGGGACAATTTTTTGACACCCAAGTACTTAGACGACGCATTACTTTTCGTAGCCTAAGATGGTACTCAGGCGACAAAATCAAACAATTTCGTTGTCTAGGTACTTATGCTACAATTCTTAGACGACGAAATGTTCGTCGCCTAAGTACTTAGGCGATAAAAAATTCTACTTAGGCGATGAAAATGCTTCGTCGCCTAAGTGTGTTTTTCTGGTAGTGTTATAATGTACTATTTAGAGTTTATTTTCTTTATTATAATTAAATTTAATCGATTAGTGTTTCAAATCTCAATTTTTTTAGTTATCGATGAGTTTAAGTTTCGTCTTCTTTTAGATGAAATTTTTATTCGACATGGCTGAGTAAAGTTTCTAGCTACGCCACTGTCTTCGACCAAGCTGTAGCTATAAACAAAGTTGTGTTTGCTAATGCTATCGATCTTGTGGGTGACTGAGCCGAACTGGCTGCCTTCACCGAAGGTGATTTTTTTGATGGTTCCTATGCCTCCATCTCCTGAGATGATCTCAGCACCCTTGACTGCTTGTGGAGCAATCTCCGGGATGAGGTTGTCACCGTCAAGGATAAAAGCCTTGAAAGATCATGGTGCTGGGATGACGGAAGTGAACTCGGATTCATAAGTGAACACACCCATTCTCTCAGTTACTAAGTTTGAAGTTGGAAAATGATCAAAGCAAGAGAAGTGCTAGCGTAGTAAGAGGATTGGTGTTAAAGCTGTGAATGAAGAGAATGCAATGTCTTGTACTTATAGCTAGCTGAGAAGGTCACCCCATAGCTAGTGTAAAGTGTAAACGATGAAGGTCCCATTAGATGTGCATTGTACTATTCTTTTTCTTATTGCCGGCCAAAATGGTCAAAGAAAGCATCCCAGCCTGAAATAAATTAAACCTAATTGATTTAAGATAGTGTAGTGGTACTAGACGACCAGAAATTAAAGAAAGACTAGGCTTCTAGATGGTCTTAATCCAATTGTTTCGAGTAATCAATATTTTCTTCTACAGTTTACTAAATTGGATGGCAGTCTATATTGGCTAGCTATCTCATTTTCTTGTGTGGTTTAAAACTTGCTTATTGTCTATTTGTCTTGACGCTGCACCTACTTTTGTTTTTCTGCCTCTATTGACATTGAAAAATCTTACAATCATACTGAAAGTAACATTTAGTGAGATTAGAAATGGCTTCCAGGATCTGAATGTTCTATTTATGTTGGTCGGGAAAAGAGAATTTGTTTAGAGAACCTCCTCCAGTTTGTCAATGACAGTGGAAAAAGTTGTACTAGAGTTGAAGTTTAAGTGCAGAAGTAAACTTTCCAATCGTGGTTCATTACATGATTACATCCTATTCTAAATATCACTATCGTTATCGATTGTTGATATACATTTGATTTCCTATGTATCCGACAAACTGATTATACGTAATGCCTTCCATGTTCAACATATAAAATCATCAAAAATGCCTAGGTTCAGGCAAAATAGATCAGCATACATATATATATAATACAGTATAATACTAGATGAGCTCAAAGAGCTCAATTATAAGAGAGACAATCATTCCATTAATTGGAAGAGAATAAGTTTCACCGAAATTCCACAGACCAGAAAATGGTAACCTTTTTTTTTTAACAAAAGGGCAATTTGGCGGTCCTTAAGTTTTCATCAATGAAACAATCGAATACATACCGAGGGAGGATATAAGACTTCAACCCTATATAACAATAAGCACCAATAGAGCATCTCGATTAATAACTAGACCACTCATACTGCCTATGCATTTAAACAAGCACCAATTAGCAGAGAGTGCGACTTTAGCTACTCTATCCGCTTTAACATTGTGGCGACACAGTAGAGGAAAGATTACATGACTATAGGGACGCATCATTACAAATAAAATAACTTCCCCACTATGTTGTCGAACAACAATTAAGTCGTCGGCACTACGTTTCATTCTGCCATTAGAAGAATGCAACCATTTACCATGACACACACCCAAACCAGGACTGACAAGGCACATTGAGTGCGCACACAAGTATATCGCATAGACCGCCTGACATAACCCACTAAATGAGATTTTATTCTAAACAGAAAATAAATAAACAAAAAATAGAAGCTAACAAACACAAAACGAAATGGACCTAGGGTAAAACCTCAGGCCCACCAACGACCTGGCCTAGGAATAAATGAAACAATGCAGCCCCAACGGGGCAACCATAGCCCCAATGTCGACATTTGCACTCCGGTTGTTGCCATCGTCATCCCGACAGCCGCAGACAACCTACCAACAGCCGATGATAGAAACTCATCTCCCCATCCACCATTGAGCTCCCATTTCGCCGCCTCACATGAAAGGAAGTGCAATGCCCAGCAAAAAAGAGATCTGACATAAGCAGATATGTTGGAGACGGAAGCACACACCATAAACACCTGACGTCTGTCGACCCAATCCCAATAGCTTTGGAGAGACAACTCACGACCCCACGCATTGCCCACAGTCGCCCAACCACGATGCCAAACACTGAAAAAAGAAGAACAACTGACTGCACCCATCAGATTCTCATCGAGAACCACAAGCCACAACTGCCAGCCAAAAATCGGACGTTGACACCTAAACACTATACCGTGTCGGGACAGCGCCCATCTGGCTCCACTCGCGCCACAACAATGCGACCAGAAGCCGATGTTGAGGTAGCAAGTTGCCGGACGAACACGAACAATGACCTGAAGCGGCAAACTTTTCTAATCCTTATTTTAGATTTCTATCCCGATGAATATGCATCTTAGAATCCAAAACTAACTATATGTATCTCTGATTTTCGCAAAAACAAAGTTCTCAATCTATACGGTACGTAAACTTATCTTCTCTCTAACCTAATTGGTTTGTAACAAAATGTATTATGTTAGTTAGAGAATTACATTGTAAAATTATGGCAGAGTAAGAGGTATGTAATTCTTCCACTTGGATTAAATATCTGCATCTAAGTTCAAGTATAGTAAAATTTTGATAAATTAATAACTTTGAGACTGACAAAATTTATTAATTTAGTAAGGTTATTAATTAATCGAGTATTAAATTAATACTCAAATCTCTAAATTGAGACAGATAAAAATATTATTTTAATAAAATTATTAATTAATCAAGTATTAAATTATCGAAATTTTACTATACTTATTATAGTCGAAGGTCCTGTGTATAATAATAAAGTTGGGTGAAAGATTACTATTTTAAATAAGGGAGGCGGCATATTAGACTTAAAACAATATTCGATCCCCTAAATTGGATATTCAGACGTCCATTTCACATGCAAATTCAATTATTATTTTATTGGAACAAGTCAGTCCCTTGTTTAAACTCTTGCCCTGGTCTACAGGGTGAGATTCAGCCTCTCTGGCCATCTATAAATACCACCTCTGCCTCTCACACTTCCTCACACCAATATCAATTTACTCTTAGTCTCCTCCTCTACAATACATTCTTTCTCTGATCATTTCCTATTTTAGTGCTTTACTTATCATCATGGGTGTCTTCACATACGAAACTGAGTACAAGTCCACCATTGCACCACCTAGGTTGTTCAAGGCCCTTGTTCTTGACGCCGATAACCTCATCCCCAAGATTGCGCCCCAGGCTGTCAAGAGTACCGAAATCATTGAAGGTGATGGAGGTGTTGGAACCATCAAGAAGATTCACCTGGGTGAAGGTTAGTAGTTCATCTTCATCACTAATGTTTATATTTTTGGTTCCATGCATGCTAATTTTTTGTGTGACCATCCATCCTAATTCATGATCCACATTTTATGCAGGAAGTGAATACAGCTCCGTGACGCACAAGATCGACGGAATTGACAAGGACAACTTTGTGTACAGCTACAGCATTATTGAAGGAGATGCTATCGGAGACAAGATTGAGAAGATCTCCTACGAGATTAAGTTGGTAGCATCCGAGGGAGGTTCCATCATCAAGAACACCAGTCATTACCACACCAAGGGTGATGTTGAGATTAAGGAAGAGCATGTCAAGGCTGGAAAAGACAGAGCCGCTGGTTTGTTCAAGCTCATTGAGAACCACCTTGTGGCCCATCCCGAAGAATACAACTAAATCTATCTCTGTGATGAGTACTATTGTGTGCTACTAAGGAAGATGGTGTTGCAATTATGAATGTCCTGCTCTTAATTCTGTCATTGGTTCTGTGGTTTTGCTATATTTCCCCTTTCTTTGAGGGGATTAATCTGGCTTTCACTTCGGCTTCTTTGTGTATGATAAATTGTGAAATAATAGTGGATTTGAATCTAAATAAATTATACTAAAGATCATTTGATACTGTTCAGCTAGACATTTGATACGATTGGCGATTCCATCATTAAATTGCAACCTACTTTGGTAGCTTAATTTTTTTATGGTCTTTGTTTTGGACGGGAACTAATAATGGTCAGGTTGTGGCTTAATTTGCTTTACATTCACACTTAAAATTAAAAAACAAAATTAATTCTCCTGGAAATCAATTTTATGGGAAATTGAGCGTGTGACCTCTCAACCATTGGAATATCAGCAGCTGGACATTCACATTTAGATGTTGATTGGTTCGGTTCATCACCTCCCGGCCCGGACATCTTAACCATTGTTTGTAAGTTGTCGTTCTTATATTCTTAAAAAAAAAAAAATTAGCAAGACCTGAAGAGTCATTCATCAAAGCATTATTTCATTCTTCTATTTCTGATCAAAATCCTAGCTAAGGCACCCGATCCAATACTTTTCATCCTAGTTAATATAGTTTCGTGAACTTTTTGACATATGACAACTATTAAGGATAACTTTGTCCTCACTCTCACTTGTGTTAATCTGAATAGTGTCGAGCAAGCAAATTACCATCAAGGTGACTCCGCCCGACTCAACTCGAACTTCTCCCGTGACATCCAAGTTGTCGCCACAAAAATAGGATCCATTGAAACCTTAAACTCACCCAACCCCACCTCATGTTTGACAAAGACCCGTACCATATAGGAACTCATTGAGGCAATAAACTCAGACCCAAAAATACATAGGAAAATATATTTTATAATAAAATCGTAAAATATTAATTTCATATACACATCTACGATAAAATAATTCTTATTTATTAATAAATTTTAACGATGGTTGATACACAAACAAATAAAAGATTAATTAAACTTTTTGTTGATAAGACTAATGGTATGAAAATCACTACCATTTGTTTCCTCATGTGAACATTAAATTTTAAAACACACTATATAGTAAAATCGCTAAATATTAATTTCATCGCAAACTTATAATAAAATATATTTTTTAAAGATATTTTAGAAAAAAGATCACAAAAAAATACTACCAAGTGATAGAGCAGACCTACCCATGTAGTTGAGTGAGAGCTTGGCCGCAAAATTCGAATCCTCAATTACAATATTAAAACCCTAGTACATTAGTTGTTGTTGTTGTTGCTGTTGTTGCTGTTGCTGCTGCGTGTGTCCCTATCATTTGAAGCCATCTTGGAATCAGCGAAAGAATCTCCTAAGCTCACAGAGTTTGAATGAAAGTGCGTATAGCCATCAAAACAGCCTTATGAGATCTACGATCAAATTTGGGAGGCTTTCTGGGCCTTGGTGGCAGAGGAGCAGGCATGCATGCTAATATTGCCTATCTGATGGTTTAAAGTGGGTGTTAGAGTATCTGCACCACTGGTATGGGTTTTTCTCTAGCAGATGGTGGAGCCGGTACGGAGGAGCATGAGCAAAATCAACATATGCAGTAGTGGATGTAAGAGCAAGAGAAAAATCAGTAAGATTTTTATGGGCTCCGCCAATTACTCAAACAATCAACTGAGCAAATTTTGCTCCTCCTCCTACTCGAGCAAAGCAAAATCTAGCCGGCTCCACCTTCTGTTGGAACAAACTTCATACCGGTGCAGATGCTCTAATGTTTAAAGTCATTTCAGCTTAGTTTGCTAGGTCCACAACCGTCTGATAAAGTTCTACCTTATCTAAAACAAATACCATAACCAAATCCATGCAAACAAAGGCTTAGTCAATGCATGGATTGTTCCAAACATATAAAGGAGCAACACTCATTTGACTAGCTAGCACTCATATAGCTCAAAGGCTCTAAAGGTACGAATTGACAGTGATGGTCGAATGTGAAGATGGTTGAATGCTGAGCTTACAAAACATCAAGTAAAACTGATAATTGACTATGATGGTCAAATAGCAGACGAATTGAATTCCAAATCTCCTTAGAATCAACTTGTATACTCTATAAGCCTTGTAAAATCTCCAATGACTAATGAGTTGCTCAAGCTGTGAGAGTCGAAATCCGTCATGTAGAAAGCTCTCACCGTGAATCTTGCAAAACAAGTCAAAGCACGGGTGGTACCGTACTTAGACCCTCCGATGCTTAAGTCAATGAATGATCAAGCATAGGTATCAAGTTTTGTCGAGCAAGAATACGCTACCTTGTAATCTTAAGATGAGCATGTATATATAGGGAATGAATTGGGTCTAAGCATAGTCCTTTGAGTGAGGAAAGTGTGCACGAAACTAGATTCCTACTGAGGGTTAACAGTGATTATCAGCTACCACAACCCCTTCATATTGTCATCCTCCATTAAGTCTCATAGTCCAATCAACTACAAACTATTTCTTACCGTTTGTCCATGTTCAATGTATCTTACAAGTCATTTAGACATTAGGAGACTTTTTCATGAGGCATCTGGATAGACTTGTAAATCAATAAATTAACCATAGCCCATTCGCATATGGTTCCCTAAGCCCAACGATCCGTAATGGTCCAAAAGATCAATAAGTATAGTCTAGCATCTGAGACCCCTCACATATAAATAGATATGAATACTCACCTCACATATACTACTTCGAGGTTTACAGCCGAAAGTTGCTCCAAAATTTTGAGGCTTATCTCCAAAAGCTGCTCAGAGAGTTTTAGGCTGAAAAGCGAAAGCTTCTTTAAATGTTCAAGGTGTTGAACTTGAAGATACTCGATGACGTCAAAGTGCACCATGCACACTAAAATATGTACTTGAGAAAGTCCTTCTTGAGCTTTCGTTGAAAGTCAAGAGTGCATTTTACTTTAGTGGAACGTAAGAATGTGGTCTTCTGTGGGAAGTTAAAAGCGCAAGCTTTCGTGGAAAACCGAATTATTCTTTGTTTTAGAACTAGGCGTATTGCCTGAATGTGTAGACTTTTCGAGCTTGCATCGAATGAGGTTACTTTTCGGGAAGTGTTCTACCAAATTAGACTTGCATCAAGATCTTCCATGGAAAGCTCGATGTAATAGCTCACCAGAAAGATGTGGAACCTTTCGTTTTTTTTTTCTGGTACTGAGAAATAAGTGTTCGCTTGTAATTATTTTCTAAGTAATAGGATTCTTGGGCTGTAAGCCATCATCAAGGGTAAGCTGTGCTTATTATGTTGATGACAATGTAAAGTGCCATGATCAGTAGCGACTTATCGATTGAGCTTAACTTCCTTGTGCTCCATGTTTGAGGCTTTCGAGTTCTCATGGAGCAATCCTGGGAGGTAGCTTGAGGTTTAAAGTGTTCCTCTATAATGCATGCACAATTGTCTGTTGGAGTGCTTTATTGTTTTCCTTTCGTCAGAATCTTTCGATCAAGCTTGCGGTTGGAACACCTTTTGGTGGCTAAAGCTAACTACCACACAGACAGTCACTTCCATTATCCTTAGTGTATTTTCCGAACCATAGCCATTTGCAAATATCGAGAAGAATTATGGACTGAATTTCTTATGGTGGGATACCAGTGTCACCACCAATTGGTAGGCGATCACATACCGACTTGGCGGACTTTCTGATTTGTTTTCCGCAAAAGGGCTTAACTGCCTTACAGGTTTTGACCATATATAGCATTTTCGCTAAAAATAATATACTATAACTAATAAGAATATACAAACATATTTCGGATTGACCGTGCATGAATTACAAACAAAAATCCTTCACATTCCATATAAACTATTACATTTCGAAGCTTATTGATCTCTACATAGTTCTTTCTTAGGTGTATTTAACCTTTCGCCCATGAAGGAGCATTCTTTGTTCCAGGCTCATAAGTCTCGGTTGAGCTTCACATATCAACCTTTCGATTACCAAGCATTCTAGTGTTTAGAGAAACACATTTCGATAGATCGTGTTCCAATTTTGGAAAGCTCTAGATTTTATCTTCTTTTTGTAAGAAATCTTGAAAGTTTAAGTGTTTAACCAGTTGTGAGAGTGTATATTTTGGTGGTCCTTGTAGATATTGGCGTTTCATGCCCACATATCCGAAAGTTGGCCCAGAATTCATGGACCTTCCCAATTCGGGGGTTTAGTGCCCGCAACCTCATTTAGTCCATGAATAGTCCTTGTATTTAACTCCATAATATTCGTATTGAAAGAAAATATTGACCTTTAACCATATTTGACGACGTAAGGTACATTGGATGTGATGTTTCGTCGTAGAAAGTTGCACCAGACGTGAAGACCTTCGTTATCTAAGTATGATTCTAAATTGGAAATGAAGTATATGAGTATGCCTTACGATAGTCCCACAGGTTTCTGCTCGACCCCCAACTGGTTACTCGAAAGTCCCTGTTCTGCAGGTTTGTGCTCCACCCCACAATTTTCCATTCGTACGTGTTGGTACTCGAAATTTGAAACATGCATCATTCATACTGCGCACTTGCTTGTTAACACTTCTATGTTTTGGCTGTTTTTAGCCGTATTCTCCTTACCTCCAATAATCTGCTAGAATTCTCAAGTCTTGGAGATTACTCAAGGCTTCAAGTCTGAATCAACTTCATGGTAGGCATCTTTTAGATTAAATTCCTTATTTGAGCAGTCTTCGTACAACTTTCCACTATTGATGCGTTGGCTCACTGCTTTCGAGATCTTCAGTGCATGCCAATGTAGGTTTCTGCCTTTATGCTTGTTGTGAAAAGTTAGCCTTTAATGGTTGAATCGATGCATCAGATACTTCATCGTGCTGAGCATGTAACTCTTCTTCTTAGCTTGGATGGGACCTCTTGAAAGAGCCTCTGGACTTGGCTTTCGGAATGCTCCATATCAAAGTGCTTGTTGTGAAGATTTTGATGGTAATCTTGCCGCATTTTTTTTGAAACTTCTTCTACCCCCAGTGGGTGCTAAGGACTATATATTGATGTCGTCAGATCCTTTCAATTAAGAATGGGAAGTATAGGGAAATCTGCATCTTTCCCAAGGGTTTCCATCGACCAATTAGATTTGGTTTCTGGAAAACTAGTGGTAAACTTAGGTTTTTGGGATTCTTCTATATTTGCCAAATCTTCCACAGATGTTGCTACTCTTTGCTGATTCGCTCAAGTTTAAACCTCCACATCCTTGTTATGTGATGAAACTTTCTATCCTTGAATAGAATCACCTTGTGTGGTGCACCCTTCACCACAGAAGACTACTCACAAAACACTCCCCGAAAGCCTTTTTCCCTCATACATGCTTAAAATGACAAACACAATTTAAATACAACGTTTTCGATATTAGACTTACATACATTTGAACAAATTACGTATGAGAAATAACCTGATTATGTACGAAGTAGTATGTCGAGTAGAACACGCCACAACAGGTGTATATCAGATATGAGTAATTAGAGAAAACCTCTGGCCACCCTTTGGGCAGCGCCTTTTGATATGCATCTCTCAATCAGAACCTTTTGATATGCTCCCTTCAGTCTAGGGTTCTGGTTTGCACCATTGGTTACACCTTTATGTCCAACGTAACATCACTACGTGATTTTTGGCTGAGAAATCATGAAACGTCATTACCATGATATCCTTGAGTTTTTCTTCAATAACTCCTACATACGTCGAATTTATATGATTTAGGATGTTCAAGAAACTAGACAGAAGTATCGATATGTCAATATATTGCTTGGTCTTAGTACCTTGGATATATAATCCTAGAATCGGCTCGCAACAGATGTCATCTACAAGCTCAGCAGACAAGAGCGGAGCTAGGATTTTAAGATGAGGGGGGGCTAGTTTTTTTTTTAAGTAAGCTTACTTGGCCTTCCTTATTGTCGCTTCCATCATGTGTAGGGGACACATTCCACTGAGAAATGCATGAGCTTAAAATTTAGAATTCAGTGGTGGATTGATGAAGGAGAAAATACCAATCTAGCAAGTTGCTCAAGATCCTGAGCCTAGCGAGGACTTAGTCGTGGGAATGTTGGAATTGATAAGGAGTAGTCCTAACAAAAGAAATCCGACTTTGGATTTGCATACCAATGGAGAGGACAGCAAGAGGAAGCAGCATGAAACTTCTATAAAAGGTAAGGAAAATGTAGACCCAAAGGCAGAATCGCCAGTGTCCTTATGTGCTCGTTGCAAATTCTATTGCGGCCTCAAGATCTCATGCGCGGAGCTAATAGAGGTAGTCAATTTTTGTCTAGAGATGATTTCTTAACCTAAACATTATCAACCTAGTGGCCCAAGGGAGCTCAATCAAAGGGACTGACAAGTATTTAAACGAAGGCGAGCCGCAGAGAAGTTCTTAAAGCAGACAGAAATAGCATCAATTGTAGCAGATCAGCTTACTAAGCCTTACATTCCACCAGCCTCAAGGAATATTACCAAGGAGAACTTGTAGTATGTAAGAGAAAAAGGAAAACCTGTAGAAGTAACCCCTAGAAGGCGAAGAAATCTCTAACCCTAGTTTGGAGAGGCTAAAAGGGAAATAAAAGCTTTTGATATGGGTATAATCCAACCAGAACAACTGGCTTGTACACCAAAGAAGCTGCAGAGGGGGATGAATGCCTTAGTAGCCAATCCCATTGTAATCTTTGGTAATAAATCCTATGAGCCTAAAGTGTGAACGGCCAGGCTAAATGTCTTTGATGGCAACACAAAGTTGCTCGTTAGAGAAAGCAAACAAGAACTTATCCCTGAGGTTCCCCAGGGACATAGATGGCCCAAAAGCGATAAGTAGTTTGCTCGAAGTAGTGAAGAATCTAAACAACCCGTTATTCCCAAAAGTCTTCATCGATCGAGTGAACTCGCCCAAGGCCACATTTCTTCAAGCGAGACAAATGGACTTAGGTGGAGACCAAAACCATTGGTAGAAGAGTAACGAAAAAGAGTTCTATCCAAGGCAAGAATTATTCTTCTTCTACAAGCAGGAGAAGTGGCATGTTCTTGCTAGCAAGGGTAAAACCTACACCTAAGGCTCCGATCGAAGACGAACTTATGGCAACCATCGAACCCATACTCCATCTTGACCTAAGATGGTTGAGGCTGGGGTACAAGGAAGAGATATTGAGCTCAACGTGGGTGAGGTGGAGGATGACGAGGAACTGCTAGATTATGGGGAAGAAGAAGAAGCAGAGATACAAGGATAAGAATGTGAACATCGTGTATGTTTTA
This sequence comes from Geum urbanum, assembly GCA_946800695.1. Classification (NCBI taxonomy): domain Eukaryota; kingdom Viridiplantae; phylum Streptophyta; class Magnoliopsida; order Rosales; family Rosaceae; genus Geum; species Geum urbanum. The sequence goes on from OX327012.1 coordinate 31,145,058, forward strand.
CCTTCCAAATTTGCAAGATCTTTATCTAGAAAGCCATGTTTCCTGCTCACCGTGCCCATTGAGGTCATCATAAATCAAGCCAGAAATGTAAACAACTTGGCGATGGCAAGTGGCGAGGAGGATAAACCAGAACAACGGTTGCTCGCCAAAGAATTCAGATCAACAAATTGTTAGTGGACTCAGGAGCAGCGGTCAATATAATCACTGTTAAGGAAATGGCACTGTTGGGCATTCAAAAATTGACCATCAAGGACACAGCTCTTATTGTTCACAATTTCCAGGATAGCATATTTAAGACTTTGGGAATTATTTTTCTCTATGTGCAGGTCAGACCAGCAACTGGCACATATACATTCTTCATTGTGGAGTGTATGGTGCCTTACACTGGAATTTTGGGTCAAGACTGGATCTACCAAAGTTACTGTGTGCCTTCATCTCTTCATTAACAAATAGGGCTTTGGAACATGGAGTCATGCGAAGCAGAAGTCATAGATGCTGATCCGCGTCCATATTCAATCTTTGCCAGTGCTTTGGATGCTAGCTACTACAATAGTGACCTCAGGCTGCTAGAAGTATGTGGTGTTGACAACAAGGGCTGCCCCATGGGGGTGACGGCCTCTCAATTAGCTCAATAGGTAATTTTCCAAGTGGCCGAGGACAATCGTCGCCCCTACACCGTTGAGTTAACTTTTCGACCATTCTAATGTTAGAGCCTTTATCCAGCATAGAGGCAAAGGCTTGCTTCTCTCTTCATGATCGACTTCATAACTACTTAATAGAAAGCCAAGCCTATGAACAAGTTTCGAAGATCGCAGTGCTGGAATATGTCAACGATGATGTATTGCATGAATCAGACGAGGAGGAGGTCATTCAGCTAGCTCCAGCAATTTTGGATGACACTTCACCTAAAGTTAAAGATCTCATAGTGAGAATTAATCTTGAGACCTCAGAAGAGCCAATAACTGTGGCTATTAGTATCTTCTTGGAGCTTGAAGAAAGAAAGAGGCTCATGGATTTGTTGCATGAGTACGTTGATTGTTTTACAGAAAAATACGAGGATATGTCAGGTTTTTTGCTAGACTTAGTTTGTTACAATTTGCCTATCATAGATGGTAAAAAATCAATGAAGCAAGAGATGCGTCACATGAATATGGAGACTGTAATTCTAGTCAAAGAAGAGATATAGAATATGCTCAAATATGGCATCATTAGAGTAGCCAAATACATTGAGTGGCTTTCCAACGTCGTCTCGGTTAAGAAGAAGAATGGCCAGATGTGAGTCTGTGTCGACTACCGTGACATTAACAATGAAACACCAAAATATGCTTACCCCATACCAGTAGCATATTTATTGGTGGATTCAGTGGCTCGCCATGAGATGCTATCATTCATGGACGGGACAGCAGGATACCATCAAATTCCAATGGCAGAGGCTAATAGGCATAAGACGACGTTTCAGTGCCTAGGTTTTGCAGGCGTTTTTGAGCATGTGGACATGTCATTTGGATTCAAGAATGCAGGGGCAACCTACTAGCGTGCAATGAATCTGATTTTTCATGGCCTCATAGATAAATCTATTGAAGTTTATATTGATGATGTGGTGGTTAAAACCAAATTCTGAGCAGATCATGTAAAAGACTTAACGAAGGTGTTCATGCATATGAGACAACACCAATTGAAGATGAACCCAGCAAAATGTATATTTGGCTTTCAAGCAGGAGAGTTTCTGGGATTCTTAGTTCACCAGTGAGGAATCGAAGTCCAAGATGATAAAAAGGAAGCAGTACTAAATGTTGTCCCGCCAAAGAACAAAAAGGAGCTACAGTGTTTTCTGGGTAAAATCAACTTCTTGAGGAGGTTCGTTGCAAATGCAGCAGGGAAGGTACAACCCTTTTCACTCCTAGCTACTCAAGTTGCAGAACCGTAAAGACTTTATCTGGGAAGCTTTTCATCAAGAGGCCTTTGATACCATCAAGACATACCTTGCCAATCCACCAGTCTTAGTCCTGCCAAGACCAGGAGTCCCTCTTAAGCCCTATATATCAGCTACGGATCATTCTATTATGAGTTAGTTAGCACAAGACAACACTACGGGCATTGAATGTGCTATTTTCTATCTTAGCCATACACTGACAGATTGTGAAACACGGTACTCACCAATGGAAAAGCTGTGTCTGGCTTTATATTTCTCAGGATGCAAATTGAGGCATTATATGATGTCCTTTACCACTTGTGTTATTACATAAACAGATTTGGTAAAGTACATACTCACGGCCTATACTTAGAGGCCGGATTGCAAAGTGGGTCTTGGCACTTTCTGAATTCTCTTTACAATATGTGCCATAAAAGGCAGTGAAGGGCCAGGCGGTGGCTGATTTTCTTGCTCACCATCCAATGCTTGATCCTCTCTAAGGTAAGGACTTAGAGCTAGCCCGCATCTCACTTACTCCTTGGTTCTTATATTTTGATGGTTCAAGTACTACCACGATGGTTGGGGCAGGGATTGCTTTAATCAACCTAGATGGGGGAACTTTCTCCTATTCCTTCATACTAGACTTCCATTGTACTAACAACCAAGCCGAGTACAAAGCACTAATCATTAGCCTAGAGATCCTGCTAGATATGGAGGTTACCGAGGTCCATATATGTGGAGACTCCTAGCATGTTATCAAGCAATTGGAGACAAAGTATAAGGCTGGGCTAGTCCTAAAACCTTATGCTAAACGAGCATGTGACCTACTGAAGTTATTCACTAAGATTCAACTGATACATATTCCTCGTGCGCAAACCCACGCTGCAAACGAATTGGCATAGCTTGCTACAGGGGTTAGTTTACAAGATGGAGTCCGCGAGCATAACTGAAGGTCAAGCGTCTTACTTTACCTTATTTCTTTGCTCATCAAGAAGATAATAACGAGTGGTGCGTAGCAATACTTAACCACATCGATGTAGGATGGCACCCACCCATCATCTCTTATCTCAAAGACCCTAATACACCAGTGGATAAGAGTATTTGTTTCCTTTCTCCCAATTATGTACTTAGAAATGATGAACTATATCGGTGAGGCGAGGAAGGGTTGTTGCATTGATGCGTCTATGGTCGAGATGCTAAACAATTGATGAGAGAAGTACATTTAGGGGTAGCTGGGGCATATCAAGTTGGTCCTAAGATGCGTTGGTTATTGCGACGCCATGGATATTATTGGCTCAGTATACTTAAGGATTGTATCACATTTACCAAGGGTTGCGAAGATTGCCAAGATCATGGTCCAATCAGTCATTTACCTGACATCTATTTACAACCTATCATCAAGACCTAGCCCGCCCGAGGATGGGCGTTGGATCTGATTGGGATGATTCACCCCCATTTGTCTGACGGACACAAGTTCATCATTGTGGCCACAAATTTCTTCATTAAATGGGTAGAAGCTAGGACTTTAAAAGTGGCTTCCGCATGTACAGTTTGCCAGTTTTATTTAAAGATATTATATGTCAATTTGGTATTGCGGAATGTTTCGTTTTAGACATGGGAGCTGAGTTTATATATGGCGAGATTGAGATGCTCATGAAGGACTTGGGCATTCTATTCCTCCATTCTACCCTATATTACGCCCAATCCAACGGTCAGGCGGAAACGAGTAACAAGCTGATTTTACACATCCTCATAAAGATGCTCGCTAGCAATACCCGCCTGTTGTATAATGACTTGTTCAATACACTTTAGGCCTATCATATGAGCAAACAGACTACTTCTTATATTTTAACGTTTGGGCATGATGTTGTTCTACCTCTGGAGCTCAATGTTCAATTCTTACGAGGTATGGAACAACATGATTTAATTGGCGACGACTATGTGCAGGCAATGTTGGCAAGAACACGAGGACTTAGACAAGCAACTTCTTGTGGCTTACGAACACTTGTGTACTGAAAAATGAAAGGTCGTTAAGTCTTATGACCAGTGTACAAGGGGCAAAAGTTGTGCAGAAGGTGACGTGGTTTGGAAGGCAGTGTTACCAATGGCGAGAAGATAGAAGGATGAGGCAAATAGTCTAGTAAGTGGGAAGGACCCACTACCAGAAAAAGTCTCTTAGACGACGGAAGCTTACCAACTCCGTCATCTAAAAGGTCTTAGACGACAGACCGACACCATTTTTAGGCGTCGTATAAGAAATCACTTAGATGACAGATCTACTTAATTGCGTCGTCTAAGTGCTATCTTAGACGACAAAAAATTAATACTTGCGTCGTCTAAGTAAAAAAGTTCAATTGTATAAATCAATCAGCTTCTTATTTATCTCTTCGTCATTCTCTCAATTCTCAGCTTCAAATTCTTCATCTAACTCTCTTCATCAATCTCTCTAGCTAGCTCTCTCAAATAAAATAATATATATAAGCCTAGCTAACCTATCTCTAGGTAGCTCGAGCACTTCATTTCATTTAACGATAACGTCCACTACAAGAAAAACGCACCTAGACCGCGGAGCGTTTCCGTCGTCTAGGTGCGTTTTTCCGTCGTCTAAGTACTTAGACGACGGAGGCTCCGTGCTCCAAGTGCTGTCGTCCAAGCACTTGGACGACGGAGAAAGTGATCTCCGTCGTCCAAGTGAAACTTGGACCGCGGACATTCTCCGCGGTTCAAGTAAGCACTTGGACGACGGAGATGACATTCTCCGTTGTCCAAGTGCTTATTTAATTTTTTTTATAAAAATAAGTTTTAAATATTAATAATTTAATTTATAAACTCCAATCTCATTTAAATAATTAAAAATGTTAACATTAATTAAATAAAATAAATTTGTAATTACTTAATTAAATAATAAAAATTAATTTGTACATACATGAAAAACGCATAAAAATTAAAATATTGTTCGGAATCGGGAAAGAAACGATATAATAAACTACACAAATGAACTACTAAAATATTGGAGGAGCAGATGCGCCGTCGAGTCCCCCGCCTCTAGCCGGGTCGTCGTCGTCGGGGTATGGGTTCGGAGGAGGTTGACACTGTCGTCGAGCTTGATTTTCCATGAGGATGACGAGTTGGGTTATCTGCGCTTCTTGCTGATCAAGCCTTTGACACATAGATTGATTTTCCTCCCGTGTGAGTCGAGCCACTTGAATGGCTGCTTCGACGGCCGCAGCCTGAGTACTTTTCCTCCCCGAACCACCCGTAGATGATGAGTCCGAGGTCGACAAATCTCGAAGCACCTTAGGTCCGAACCCCCTAACCTCCCTTCCAGCTCTACGACCATAGACCTCTTCACGATTGTAATTTGGCTCTCCATCGATAGAGGAGGCAGGTCTTCGAACGGCAAATCTGGGTACGCAAGCTGAGTGCTAGCCAATTCTTCCTGCTCACGTTATACCAACCTTCCCTACAAAAGAATAATTAAAAAAATTATAATGAAATAATAATTAAATAATAACTACTACAATTAAAAGCACATATATATATATATATCACTTACGCCGTATTGACTCACTTCATTATCGAGCCCAGGCGTCACGTACGCGCTTATACTAGCATCGAGATAATGGTGTTTTGAGCCCTTATACCTGTGCTCCTTGGCTATTTGAATCACTTGCTTGGCGCCGGAGGTATGGTGTTTGTCCTTCTTCCCCCGGTTGGTTTTATTGATTCCGGAGAATTTCTGTTAGACAACATAAATCATTAAAAAATTAATAAGTAACTAAAATTAAAATAATTCAATGCTCTTAATTGAAATAAAAAAGTAAACATCTTATATTCTTTATCTTGGAAGTGGTTACACAACCACTGCCACTCATCTTCCCTATCCCCACGCAGCTCTATGGGGGTAGGCACGGGCCGATATTGTTGAAGTATTGATGAAGCCTGTACTTCCAGTCATGGTAGATAGAGTTGACGGTTTGGTTGATATGCTTAAGCATCGCCGATGTGGGATCTACCTCATATTGTTCCTATCAGAAATAAATAGAAAATTATAATTGTATATATTATGAAATTATAATTTTTATTGGTTATTAGAAAATAAATTTAAAATTGTACGTATTACGTACCGAAAGTTCTTTAAAGAGTTTCACCTTCTCTTCATCCGGCAACTCCTTCCAAGTAGGGGCAGTGAGACGAACCCGGCTACGAAGAATTGACTATATGCTATGTGCTGAGAGACTAGCTAGCTGAGCTGTAGGAGGGCCACCGGTGAATTCGTCGTACGGCAAGTTGATCTTTTTCCCGGTCGCCTTTAAAATTTTCTCTGCTTTGCCGCATTTGACGAGACCGCGAGTCCTTTTCGATTCCGGGTCAGTCGGGGCCCTCCTTTGCTTATGTCGAGCGCTGTAGAGGATAGATTCAGAGGTCGAGGACGTCTGAATACTTCCTGTTGAACCGGGCGTCGGACTGGAATAGGCGTTGTCATCACCGGTCGGGATAAATGGGGCAGCGGGAATTTTCCCAAAGGGCGCTGTCGACGAACCAAATGAAGGGTCCGAATTGAGGGCGTCGTTGCCCTCCTGTAATTCCCAACCGACTTGCTCCGCCAAGCATCGGAGCATAGCATCTTCGGCCTCCTGTTGGGCATTTTTCTTTCCGGACGGAGCCATTTATACCTAGGAGTACGTTGTTAAAATACCTGATTTCCATAATAATTATTTTAAAAAAATTACGCTAATCAAGTGCGCCTAAGATTTAAATAGAGTACACTAGCTTGGTTTTTGGGTCGTTCAATGGACGTGCGACCCGCGCGATAAAGTGTAAATTTTCAATTAATCAGTCTTGGTTCAATCGAAAAACACGGCCAGTTAGGGATAGAGATAACGCAAGAGGCAGGACTAATTTCGACAAAACACCCCGAGGCTAACCAAATCAATGGTATATACTCTATTGGTGTCGTTTTTCTTAGATCCAAAACCTGTCACCAGTCATAACCCGTTTCTAGACACCATGTCCAACATTCAGCCAATCTTTCAAAAATTTACACTCTCACAAGTCCTTTGCAAACTCCGCCCTCAACCTCGTGTCCATAACTTCACTTAGGTTATGGTGTGCGGTGATGAAATCCACACATCATGAGGGGTTAAAGAGATAAGCTAGGAAAAGAGGTGCCATCTATTCCAAAGAGTGCGACTTAATAAACCAATCTTATGTACTAAATTAAAATCAAAGACTACCAAATTAACACATAATTATCAATTAATAATTTTTAATTACATGCAATAATATTCACAAATTATACAATTAATTAAAACATAAATAATGACAATAATTAATTATTATTTATCATGCATTTAATAATAATTATTCATTTACCAATATAATTAATTATTATTAACAATAATAATTATTACCATTACTTAATTTTAACTAATAATTATTCATTACCAATTATCTAACAAGTAACTAACCAATAATGTGTTAATTATCATTACCAATAATAATGATTACTAAATTATTAAATATTACTAATTATTATTAATTATTATAATTACTAATTAATTAAAATTATTTACAAATTAAATAATTACTTAAATAATAATAATGTTAATTAAAAAATATAATTATTACCTTGCCGGAATGTCACCGGAAATTCGCCGGAATGTCGCCGGAGTAGAGTCGTCGGAGAGAGGGAAAGTCGCCGGAATTTTCATCGCCGGAGGAGGAAGGCCGGAGGTTTTGAGAGGAGAGGAGAGGAGGAAATGAGATGGGATATGAGAAAATGAGAAGGTGAACTGTTCTATATATAGGCTTTCACTTAGACGACGAAGCCCTATTTTCCGTCGTCTAAGTGCACTTGGACGACGGAAAAGGGCGTTTCCGTCGTCTAAGTGAACCGTTTCAAAATTTTGAAACGGTGCCCAATTAATTGGCGGGACGTTTCAACCGCCTTAATTTTGACTTAGACGACAGAGAATAGATTCTCCGTCGTCTAAGTCAAATTTGAAGCGGCACCGAAATTTAAGGCGGCAGAATGAACCGCCATGTTTTTGAACTTGGATGGCGGAGATGGTCATTATCCGTCGTCCAAGTAGTCACCAGGACGACGGAGATGATCATTCTCCGTCGTCCAAGTTCAATTTTCGTAAAAAAAATTTAAAAATTAATTCGCAAGGAATTTGCCGATCTGTCATTCGAATAAAATAGTCGTAAAATATCGATGAACGCATCGTATATATAAACAGTTAAATTTGAAACGACGAATAATTTTACGTCTTTAAACTTGTTAAGTATTTACTAATCTTTATGACTTAAGTGTTATTAAGTATAGGCTCATTTGCATTTCGAAATTAACGAAATTGAATTTGGACAGAACAACCGTTGGATACGTTCGCCGTAACATAATATATAATTAGAATAATTTTCAGAAAATAAGAAGTTCGTGAAGGGTTTCATCGGAACAGTCAACCGCAAAACCGAGATTTTGACAAACCAAAAACGTGGATACAAGACATTTCGTAACTCCGATTTTAGAACCGTTGAAGCTCACACACCAAGAATTGTATAATCTATAGTCTTGTCAAAAAGAATATGCATTGGGAGATGGTCTAGATGGTCGTTGTCTTAGAAAAAAATTACGAATTCTGCACTTGGACAACGGAGATGAGCTTCTCCGTGGTCCAGGTGAGTACTTGGACGACGGAGTACTCATTCTCCGTCGTCCAAGTCAGTACCTGGATGACGGAGAATCTCATCTCCGTCGTCCAAGTTCAAACCCCTGAATTCAGGGGTTAGGGCCTAACTGTTTAGGGTTTAGGATTTTTTCCTTCACTTGGACGACGCATATGGGATTCTCCGTCGTCCAGGTGTCTCTAGGACAATTCTAGCTTCTGATTCAATTCGCTCAAAAATTCGTCGATCCGATCAGCTCCGATCTGATCCGCTCATCGATCGATCCGATTCGATTCGATTCGATTCGATTCGATCCGATTCTGATCCATTAATTAATTAATTAATTAAATTTAATTTACATACGTCGGTCGATCTGATCCGAGCATGGACGCGTGTAATTAATTAATGAAGTACAAAAATAATAGTTTTACATACGTACATACGTACTCCTCCTTATATTAATTTTTGATCGATGATGCATCATATATTAAAATAATTACAATAATTAAATACCAATTAATAATCCTCGTCGTATAATTGTACTCTTCATCATAATTGTCATCATCCTCATCCCCGTTATCCGATTGCTCATCCTCGATCATTAGGTGAATCATGATGTCAAAGAAAGCAGGGGGAAAAATCCTTTCTAGTTTGCAAATGATGTGCACAATTTTTTGTTGCAGTTCCACCACATCTGACTTCTTTACTTCTCTGGCGCATAACCTCTGCCACCATCTGCACAATGCCACTATTGGTTCTACGACGTCACGAGGTAAATATGGTCGAATTACCACTGGAATCAGACGTTGCAGCATAACGTGATAGTCATGTGTCTTTAGACCAACAAACTTGTGTTGCACCTCGTCCACTGCTCCAATTATAGTAGCTGCATACGTAGCCGGATAACGAACGCCCTTAAACCAGTGAAATACAGAACGTCTAAGTGTCGGCTTCACTGTGTAAGGTGCAGTTGGCATCTTGTTGTACACTCATTTCCTATCCCTCCTCAACCACAAGGGACGACATAGATTCATTGATTCCAGATCTTTGCGCGCTTTGGGAGTATCTTTAGTCTTGAACTTAATACCGAGAATTGTTCCCACCACGCTGTCGCACACATTCTTTTCTATGTGCATCGCGTCCAAGTTGTTCCTCAGCTTCAACTTCGACCAGTAAGGGAGTTCAAAGAATATACTCTTGTGATGCCAATAGCTAAGATCATGTGGAGGTATTGGATTGCATTTCTTTACATCTGCGTCATTGGTCAACACACCAAAGTCGAAATAGCTCAACCTCTCTAAAATCTCTTCACCCGACCAACTACGAGGTTTAGGATCATTCTCTACCGTCCCGTCGAAATGAGCTTCATCCTGTCGCCACGGGTGGTCGTGAGGAAACCATCTACGGTGACCCAAGTAACACACCTTCTCCGCGTGCCAACTAGAGTTCACGTCGTCCAAACATATAGGACATCCATTATATCTTTTTGTCTTGCAGGCTACCAACATCCCATACGCTGGAAAATCGTTGATCGTCCACATTACGGCAGCCCTCATCGTGAACATCGTGTCCGTGAATTTGTCATAAGTTGGGACTCCATTTTGCCACAACAGTTTCAGCTCGTCGATCAAAGGTCTGAGGTAGACATCTAAGCACTTCGATGGAGATTTAGGACCTGGAATTAGTACGGTAAGGAAATTAAATTCCTTGTTCATGCACATCCACGGAGGCAAGTTATACGGCATCAGAATAACTGGCCAAGTGCTGACGGCGGAGCTATTACTTCCCCAAGGATTGAATCCATCTATAGATAGGCCGAGTCTAACATTTCTAACCTCTGCGGCAAAGTCTCCAAATTCTCTGTCGAAATGTTTGAAACCCTCCCCATCCGCGGCGTGTCGCAGGACATCGTCATCTATTCGCTTTTCTGCGTACCATCGCATCACCTCTGCTGTGTGTAGAGACATGTACAGGCGCTGCAATCTGGGAATCAAGGGAAAATATCGAACAACTTTCACATGAATTCTCTTTTTCGAACTCTTCCTATTCAGCTCATATCTGCACTGGCCACATACGGGACAATAGTCCAAATCTTTATACTCTTTGTAAAAAAGCACACAATCATTCGGACATGCGTCAATTATCCTGTACTTTAGGCCGAGGCTGCTCAAGATATTTCTAACCTTATAATGAGATTTAGGAAGATTGTGATCATCAAGAAGCAACTTACATATTTGCTCATGAATTTCGTCAAAAGCACTTACTGACATTTTGTGCTTCACTTTTATCTTCATTTGCTCCATCACATATTGCAACACATTCTCTCGACATCCAGGGAACACCGGGGTCTGCGCTTCAAGTAGCATCCGGTTGTACTTATTCATCTCACTAGTGTCAGTGGCCAAGCTAGCAGCGGGGAATGTGTCATCATGCTCATGAGTTGTACTGTAACCTCTGTCTTAGTGTTGGTATCCACCATGACTAAATCCCGAAAATGCATTATGGACCAAATCTGCAGTTGGGTTGCAAGCAGGGGGCCGGCACCACTGCCGCTAGATGAGGCACCCTGGTAACTGTACCCTGAGCTGAAGTCTACTGCTTCACCATGCTCGCTCCATGTAGTGTAACTCCACATCATACCATTTTCGTACAGGTGTTGTACCATAACATTAACCTCCACATACTGACAATTAAGACATTTCTGGCACGGACACCTGAAACGCTTCTTTCCCTGACCATGTTCTATCGCAAAATTCACAAATTCGCTAATTTCATCCATATACCGGACATCACATCTATTCTGCAACTTCATCCTACTCTTGTCCATACTTCTACAAAATATTATAATTAATTAATTATTACATATATATTAGTCAATTAATTAACTATTAATTATACGTACTCGATCTACATCGATCAATTACGTACTTTAATATGTGTAGCTAACATACATGCATGTATGTACGTTTTAACTAAATATTAACTAAATTTGAAAATATCCATACATATATACGTACTACAGGTCTATAATTAACTAATATATATATATATAATCAATTTCCTAACTTAATATATTAATTATACGTACTAATTAATTATTAACAATGGGCGTTTTAACAAACGTACATGCAATTAATTATATATATATATAAACCTACGTTAATGGTGTTGAAAAATTAACTGCGTACGTACCTGGCCTTCTCCGATATATATATGACGAATTAATTGATGGTCGGAGCCGAAAATCGATATATAGGTGTATATATATAGTGCTATATATCTAGCCAGCTAGCTAGGACGTCGATCGTCGTTTGCATTGCGTGCACGAGTGAGGCGCTAGTTGATCTAGACAGGAAGAGATTATGATCGATCAGTTGAGAGAATGATGAGCGGAGAGGAAGAGAGTTTGGCATTGGCCTTATATAATGCTTCACTTAGACGACGGAGGTGTCGGTACGTCGTCTAAGTGGCCACTCGGACCACGGTGTGTCGGTCCGTTGTCCAGGTGAGTACCTGGCATGGACGACGGAGATAGAAGTGATAAGAGGTATATGGGCGGAATCGGAAAGTTTTTAACGTTTGCAATGCAACATGGTCAAGGAAAGAAGCGTTTAAGGTGTCCGTGCAGAAAATGTTAACCATCAGTTTGTGGAGTCTCATGTTATGGCTCATCACTTGTATGTGCACGGTATGATGTGGAGTTACACTACATGGAGTGAACACAGTGAAGTAGTAGACTTCAGCTCAGACCCAGACTGCAGCTCAGGGTACAGTTACCAGGGTGCCTCATTCAGCGGTAGTGGCGCCCCTTCTTGGAACCCCACTGTGGATTTGTTCCATGATGTTTTTCCGGATCTCAGTTGACATGAGAGACACCAACACGAATGGGGAGGATCTGATACTCCTAATGTTGACCCAGTCCCTGTCGTATTCCCGGAAATTGACACTACTGAATTTGATAGGTACAATAGCATGCTACTTGAAACTCGAACCTCAGTGTACGATAGATGTCCACAGACTATGTTGCACGCCATAATGACCGAAATGGAGTACAAAGTGAAGCACAAAATATCGGTGCAGGTTTTGACAAAATCCAGAAACACATATGTGATTTACTTCCTAACAATCACAAGCTTCCAGGTTCCCATTACAAGGTAAAAATGGTCATAAGAAAACTCAGTCTGAAGTACGAACAAATCCACGCCTGCAGAAACGATTACGTGCTGTTTTATAAGGAGTATGCAGAGTTGGACTACTGTCTTGTTTACAACCACCCCAGATGGAAGTACCCTGATAGGAGGAGTTCAAAGAAGAAGATATATGTGAAGGTGTTTCGATATTCAGTGGATTCCCAAACTGCAGCGTTTAATCATGTCTTTATACACAGTAAAGCTGATGAGATAGTATGCGGAAAAGAGAATAGATGACGATGTGCTCAGACATGTGACAGATGAAGAGGCTTTTAAACATTTCGACAGGAGACTTTGCAGCGGAAATTTGAAATGTCAGACGAGGACTTTCTACAGACGGGTTCAATCCTTTTAACGATGGCACATACATCGCTTGGCCAGTTATCCTCATGTCATACAACCTGCCTCTCTGAATTTATATAAACAAGGAATTTAATTTCCTTACTCTTCTAATTCTAGGGCCTAAGTCTTCTGGAAAGTGTATAGATGAGTACCTCAGACCATTGATTGACGAGTTGAAACTGTTGTGGAAAACTGGAGTTCCAACGTATGACAAGTTTAGTAACACAATGTTCTTGATAAGAGCCGCGGTAATGTGGACCATCAACAATTTTCCCACGTATAGGATGTTGGCATCTTGCATTCGGGGAATTTGCAATGGAAGCAAAGCCGATAGCGTAGCAAAGACATCGGCAGAAGGGAGGATCGATGTGCCTCTAAATTCATTCACCCGATATCCTGAAGGAAAGAGGCTGACTAGTTTAACAGCTTACCATATCAGAAACTACATACGTTCTCACGTATGTATGATAGCCCTTACTTAGGAAGAGCTCCCCGACGAGGACAAAATGAACATGTACCGCGGACTCATGGTAAAAAAATATTTTATATTATAGTTTTTTTCATAGTTGATTACAAATTCTAGTGTTTACTATTTCTAATTGTGTAAATTTTTTTTAGTTAGAATAATTTTAATTATGAACAGACTCCGGAGATGGTGGACTACATCAACAAAACTGCTCACCAGATCTTTAAGGATTAGAAGTGCGCATTGCACAAGACGTACAAGGCAAACTCCGGAAAAACTCCGAAGGAGTTCAAAAAGGGAAGGGAAGATGAGTGGGAGTGATTGAAAGCCCACTTTGAGTCTGAACCGTATAAGGTTCGTAATTCATGTTCCTCCACATTCATGTCATTTTTTGGGAAAAGTTCTGTTGAATAATGATTAATTGCGTAATAATTTAAATTGTTGTGTAAGGAGGAAGGGAGATCCATTTTTTCTCTTTCATCATTGGGGTTGAAGTATTATTTTCCACCTTGGTCTCCACCCAGGGAACGAACTAGTTGCCATCTGCTCCTCGCCATCTGCTTCTTTGAATTAGCTCCCCATGTAAATGGAGAAAGATAGCCCACCAGCTCTGTGTTATTCCTCATTCGATTGCTGATGTGCTAGGACTTGCAGCCTCTATGTAAGCCAAAAGTAGGGTGGTTACTGGAGAGGGGGAGGAAGACGACCCATTCTTAGCGTTTAGACTTGGCTACCCCCAAAGAACTAGGGGCAGCTTTACCAAGGTGAGGCCTGGACATATATATCACTATCTAACCCAGATTTGGACATGGATATCACTATCTAAGGTTTTGCTATGAAGCAAGAATATCTGATGGTTAAGGTTCAGGAAGAACCAAAGGAAATATGGTAAAAAAGACTTCATTTTGAAAAAACGTGAAGAGAGCAACGAACTTAATTAAGTATGGCAAGTCAGAAGTGGTATTTATAGGAGCCTAACCTGAGAGACTCTGCATGTAGATGAATAATTAAGGTGAATGAGTCTATATACCGTCATTGGTAATTGACACGTGTTTCCCCAAGATTCGTTTGTACATATGCTTCATCCATTCCGAGAGTTAAGGCAGTAAATATCATTTTTTCGGGGACGGTTGATAAGAGTGTAGCGTGCTCCTTGGAAACCGAAGGATTTTATGTGACGGGATGGCACGTTTCAGAATTCAAATTTCAAATTTAATCCTAATCCTGAGGATTTCTAGGATGGCTGAATGGTTTGGATACTCTCTGCTAAACATGGGCCATAACTATTTATTCCAGCAGGCCCATCCTTGGATTCAGAAAAAGACTGGTTACGAGGTAGGAAGCTGGGCTTGGGGGACCCATATGAAGGAAAATATAAATAAACAGCTTAATTTATTATAGATAAGAGTTGTTCATTTAATACAATAAAAGGGCCTGGGCCTAAGAGGCCTAAATGTTTAGATCACAAAATAAGAGTAAAGTCCAGATTCTAAAAACAAAAGGCTTTTTTTAGCTCCACCTTGGCATGCTCGTACTCAGCCCAAGCATGAGAGTAAGTCTCAAGAAGTGAAGAAATATCGTCTTCGACTTCCTTGAAATGATTTGCTTGACTCGAGCTTTCTTCAAGCAATTGTTGGGCATTCACGTGAGAAGAGACAGAGTCAGCACACAGGATTGCTATCTCGGCTTAAAGAGCTGCTAGTTTAGCTTCTTTAGCCGCCAAAGTTGCTTTCTTGGTAGTGACACTCTGAAGGAGGCTCTGAACTCGGTGGTAGTCGGTGTGCACTTGCCTTACCATTTCTTCCCTTGTGCCTCTCTGTTGCTCCAAGCGACGAGCCAGATCATCCTTGCAAGCTTGCAACTTCTAGAGTTGTTGAATGTCTTGCTCGTAATGAGGTAGCATGGGAACAAGCTCACTAGGGGCAATCTTCAAGAAGTTTAAGACTTGGTTCAGCATGTTTTGGACATCCTCAGGCATGTCTAGAATTGCCTCCAAGAGTTTGTTGATGGTGTCCTTGGCCTGGCTCTTTAGCCATGAGTCTGACAAAGAGCTCCTCCCGGTCAGGGAGTTGCTTGGACATTGCTACACCCTTGGTGACAAGCTCAGACTAGCGTGAGGCCCAAGGAATGGCAAGTTGGGAGCTCTGATTTCCCTCACACCCGTGAATGGCGTTGTGAATGGCGACAACTAAGGGTGTTGCGCTCGGCTGTGGATGGCATTGGTACTGGAAAGATTAGCATTGGGTGGAGAATGAGGCCTAATTACTCTTTTTCTGAAGAGCTGGTGGCAATAAATTCCTGATCCTAGTACAATACAAGAAAAGTTCAGTACAAGAACAAGAACAAGGGAGTCGTACTTAAAGAATATTCATACCTCATTCCCGCCAAGGGTATTCAGCTTAGGCGAGTTGATTGCATTAAGTTCAACTAAGGCATTGGCTGCCTCATCTGTGTCCCTTTGGACTTCACCGTCAAGGTTAAGAAGTATTGCTCCTGCCGCCATTGCTATTTTTTCATCTGGAGAGTAAAACATGGCATGGTAAGAGAAAGGGGCATCCTCAAAACCGAAGTAGAATGCACTGTTATCGTTACCATCATGGAACCCCTCGTCCACATCATCTGGATGTTGGGTGTTGTGAAGAATAGCTTCTACAACGGGTTGGGCAATAGCATTGGTGACGTCAACGTCCGTGTTCGCATTGGTGGCGCTCTCTACATCGATGTTCTCAATATTGGAATTTGCATCAATGTGCTCCTCAGAAAAGGTATTGATCGAGAGGTCACCCTCAGGGTTGGCCTCATCGGGGATCGTGTTCTGTGAACGAGACAAGAATTTTAGTGAATCAGGAAGTTTGTGTTTAAAACACAATATATATATTCCTAAAATCCTTTCTAAATCATCAAGTTACCTCATGGGGTGATGGAGGAGTAGGAAGAATCAGCTTGTGTCGCTCGTTGCTAAAAGAGATGCCGACACTGTGCGGTGGCAAGCGAGGAGCGGCAAAATGAGGTCCTTCAAGGATAGATGTGTCTAGAACTAAGCTGGTTGACATCAATGGCTGTGTTTGTTATTTTAGTTGCTCGTTCTGATCAAGATGTTTTTCCAAGGCATCCTCAAAATCAAACTTGCGAGGGCGGCGTTGTTTCTTCTTATTGGAGGTCCCGGCGGAGGAGGCATCCCGAAGCCGTTTTTGAGGTCTCTAGATTGAAAATAACGCACGTTAGATACTAAAAACTTGAAGTAACACTTTAGGTGGGACTCATGATTACTTACGGGTTGTGGGTTTCCATGTCTTGGCCTTGTCGGAGTTGGAGGAATCAGCTTGTTCTTGGTACTATGGGTTTTCAAGTTGAAAATAGTGAGTATATACAATTAAATGCCAATATCTGTGGTAAGGGTCAGATGGTAAGTCTGGGTATAGATACGTACCATAGGCCGAGGCGTCTCTTCATTGGGATCTTGGGGAATGTATTTCAATGCTCACTTGTCAAAACAGTTGGCGAAGGTACTGCTGAAGTCTTTGAAGATGGCGACAAAAAGGGTCAAGGGTTATGTGAACCGAAGACCATCCCATAATTGTGCCCGCCAATCACGATAATGCTTTGTCACACCCATAGAAGGTGTGAGAGTAACCGTGAGCTTCTGTTATAAAAGTATCACAACTGGGAAGCCGAAGTGCGAATCTGCCATGTCAGCCTCTACCAAGTGAGTGGTGGCTCGCCAGGTGCTATAACGATTCACAGAGTTGACTAGGGGCATCAGAGCACACTGAATCAATCCGAGTTGCCTGGTGAAATGGTTGGGGGTG
Source organism: Geum urbanum (assembly GCA_946800695.1). NCBI lineage: Eukaryota > Viridiplantae > Streptophyta > Magnoliopsida > Rosales > Rosaceae > Geum > Geum urbanum. The sequence continues at coordinate 31,162,449 of OX327012.1, forward strand.
TACAACTTATAGTAGATTTTGGTGGTGTTGGGGACGAACAAGTCGTCGCGGGTGTTTCTCTGGTTAAAAATAATCCTCGCCTGGTCACCTTGGCCTGGCGAGGGAAGAAAGTTGATCGCCAATTCTTCAGGAAATTGGCGTTGGAGAACCAAGAGTTCTGAATCAGAAGAAAAATTGTTGTGCGAGTAGAGAGTGACAAAGCAAGTTTGGTATGTCAGTGAGTCGAAGAAGGCAAGGGGGGTTGAAAGAGTCTGGCCAAGAAGTTCATTTACTTGGAACGATGACACTTCTGTATGCCGGAAGACTGGGAAATAGACTTGTAATCAGAGGTCTACCATCCACAATGAGCCAGGAGAGTTGTTGAATTACAATGGTGACAATTAAATCCACCTTAGGTTGCAGTAAAGGCAAGCGAGGATGGATTGTGCGAGTCCTACCTTAGTACCCTCAAATACGATTGCAGCAAGGTGAACCTAGCATTTGTTGACTTTCTGGGCAGACACACAGAATGAAACGTAGTGCCGACGACTTAATTGTCGTTCGGCAACATAGTGGGGAACTTATTTTATTTGTAATGATGCGTCGCTATAGTTGCATAATTTTTCTTCTATTGTGTCGCCACAATGTTAAAGCGGATTGAGTAGCCAAAGTCGTACTCTCTACTAATTGATGCTTGTTTGAATGCATAGGAAGTATGAGTGGTCTTGTTATTATCTGAGATGTTCTATTGGTGCTTATTGTTATACAGGGTTTAGGTCTTATGTCCCCCCTGAATATGTATTCGACTGTTTCATTAATGAAAACTTGAAAACTACCGCATCGTTTTTTGTTCAAAAAAAAATTACCATTTTCTGGCCAGTGGAATTTCGGTGAAACTTATTCTCTTCCAATTAATGGAATAATTGTCTCTATTATAATTGAGCTCTTTGAGCTCATCTAGCATTATACTGTATTATATATGTATGCTGATCTATTTTGCCTGAACCTAGGCATTTTTTATGATTTTATATGTTGAACATGGAAGGCATTAAGTATAATCAGTTTGTCGGATACATTGGAAATCAAATGTATATCAACAATCGATAACGATAGTGATATTTAGAATAGGATGCAATCATGTAATGAACCACGATTTGAGGAGGTTCTCTAAACAAAATCTCTTTTCCCGACCAACATAAATAGAACATGCAGATCCTGGAAGCCATTTCTAATCTCACTAAATGTTACTTTCAGTATGGTTGTAAGATTTTTCAATGTCAATAGATGCAGAAAAACAAAAGTAGGTGCAGCGTCAAGACAAATAGACAATAAGCAAGTTTTAAACCACACAAGAAAATGAGATAGCTAGCCAATATAGACTGCCATCCAATTTAGTAAACTGTAAAAGAAAATATTGATTACTCGAAACAATTGGATCAAGACCATCTAGAAGCCTAGTCTTTCTTTAATTTCTGGTCGTCTAGTGCCACTACACTATGTTAAATCAATTAGGTTTAATTTATTTCAGGCTGGGATGCTTTCTTTGACCATTTTGGCCGGCAATAAGCAAAAGAATAGTGCAATGCTCATCTACTGGGACCTTCATCGTTTACACTTTACACTAGCTACGGGGTGACCTTCTCAGCTAGCTATAAGTACAAGACATTGCATTCTCTTCATTCACAGCTTTAACACCAGTCGTCTTACTAAGTTAGCACTTCTCTTGCTTTGATCATTTTCCAACTTAAAACTTAGTAACTGAGAACGGGTGTGTTCACTTATGAATCCAAGTTCACTTCCGTCATCCCAGCACCAAGATTGTTCAAGGCTTTCATCCTTGACGGCGACAACCTCATCCCGAAGATTGCTCCACAAGCAGTCAAGGATACTGAGATCATATCAGGAGATGGAGGTGTAGGAACCATAAAAAAAATCACCTTCGGTGAAGGCAGATAATTCGACCTAGTCACCCACAAGATCGATGGCGTTGACAAAGACAACTTTGTTTACAGCCACAGCTTGGTCAAAGGCAGTGGCGTACCTAGAAACTTTACTCAGCAGTGTCGTCCAATAAAAATTTCATCTAAAAGAAGACGAAAATTAAACTCATCGTTAACTAAAAAAATTAATATTTGAGACACTAATCAATTAAATTTAATTATAATAAAGAAAATAAACTCTAAATAGTACATTATAATCATCAGTAATATTAATAATTTCACTAGAATTTAGTCAATTTGGAGTTTGGGACGTATGAGACAAATTTATCATTGAATAGTTAAGACGATTTGAACTTTTTGAAATATCAGCCAAGTCAAAATGAATTTAATTTTATAATTTTCTGTTAACTGAAAGAAATTGAATAGATAATTAAGGAAGCATACAAAACTTAGCAGTATCATTTGACTCTTCTCATTCTACATTGGCTACGCCCATGGTCGAAGGAGATGTCTTGTTAGACAAGATAGAGAAGATCTGTTATGAGACCAAGTTGGTGGCATCTTCCAACGGAGGTTGCGTCATCAAGAGTACCAGCAACTACCACACCAAGGGTAACTTGGAGATCAAGGAAGAACATGTTAAGGCCGGAAAGGAGAAGGCATCACACATCTTCACACTCGTTGAAGAATACCTCGTTGCCATGCCTAATGAGTACTGTTAAACTGAATATTATTATTAGTTTGTTGTCTATTTGTTCAGCTTATATTCCAGTTGGAATATTAAGGAGATTGAATGATGTAATAATTTCTATGAAATAAACAAGTTGTAATCGCAGTTTACAAATTCGATGTTCCCTTATTCCCTACTAAGTAACTACTAGGAAAAATATCACTAGTGATACCTGAACTTTGACGATCAGGTCAGTTTGATACCTGAACTTTCAAAATTTTCAATATGATACTTAGACTTTCGAAATAGTACCATCGTGGTACTTGAATTACGTTTTTCGTCTGATCTCGTTAATTACGAGGGTACATTAGTCCATTTAAATACTTTTATTTTAAAAATATTTTCACCTTTTATTTTTCTTGATTTTTATTCTCTATTTTCAGTTTTTCGGTCTTCCTTGTCGTTTTCTCATATAGTCTCTTTCACTATATCGTTGATCCATTCATGTAGACAGAGAAATACAAATTTAGTGTATGCTTGAATTCCATTTACTGAGAAGCAATATTGTCGTAGCATCTTGGATCGACACAACACTAAACACCATAATCAACTTTGGTGGTTGCATCTTCATGCAGCAGCTCCGTGCAATACTAGAATAAGTCAATCAGACAACACACAACAGATGACATATGTGGTTGTATATGACATACGGTTTTCTAGCACGACATATAAATTTGTTATGTCGTTGTTTGGTCATTTATCCTACACTGGAATTCGTTTTATTTCATTGAAAACAGAGACGACATAATATATGTCGTCTTACTTAAGCATATTTTAGCTGATTTTTAGTTGAAATAGAGACAACATAATATATGTCGTATGAAAGATATATAATTTTAAAGGATTTGAGACGACATAAATGATGGCGTCTTATTTAGAAAATTATTGTTGACCAAAATTTATCGGGTCAACTGCCTCAACAATTCAGTCTAAACACCCTTTCAACACTTAGACATATTTCTGCTCTCTTCCTTTCAACACTTAGACATATCTCTGCTCAACCTTTCATTGAACCCAAAAATCCCTCCGATTCCAGAGATCCCTCTGATTTAGCAGTGAGGCTCTAAAATCAATCCTTAGATTTCATCAACTCCTCTTCATCAGCTTTGAACCCAAAAATTCCCAAACCTAGAAGCCTAGAAATCTACCAAACCCATAAATCTACCAAACTCATAAATGTCATAAATTTCCTTCTTCGAACCGAAATAACTTGGTAAGGATTGATATATTTGTCATGAAATTCGTTTATACTAGGGTTCACGAGTTTGATTTGGTATTTTGGGGGTTTGGCTAGGGTTCATTCGATTTTGGGTTCTTCTGTTTAGGGGGGCTTCGGAATTTTAGGGCTTGGCTAGGTTCTTCTGTTTAGGGGGGCTTTGGGGGTTAGGGCTTGGGTTCTTTATGTATTGTGCCTACTGATATGTGTCTTTGTGCATTCATCAATTAATTAATGAAGGTTTTTCTAATTTTTTGATCAAATTGATGTTACAGGTTGTGGGGAGGAAGTTCAAGGAGAAAATTCAGTGCCCAACTTACAATTACCCAATTGTATTCAAGAAGCTTACTCTCTCAAATTGATCAATTTTGTTTTACTGCATATGTATTATATGCATGTCTCTTTGTTTCTATCTTCTGCTTAGTAATGTGAATATTGTGTTCTTCTAAGTTGATGATTTTCTGAACATATTAGCTGTCTACTTTTGAGTTATCTTATTGGTTTTCTATGTTGTGGATAAATATGACTAGTAGACTACTTTTCTTTTGTGAAATAAATTATAAATGTTTGCATGAATGAATGCTACTGTAGTTTACAGTTATGCTGAAATGGTATTATTATTGACAATGATATGTTTTGTGCTTTAAATTAGGGTAGATGAATAAGTCATGGATGAGTGCTGATAGACTTATAGATAGGTTCACGATTGTCTTCAAAACTTTCTCCAGTTTGCAGCATCTAATGTTGTTGACAAGAACCGAGTTTCTTGTCCATGTATGAAATGTAAAAATGGTCATACATTTCCTATAGGTGTGGTGAGAGACCACGTATATCGTAATGGTATACTACAGAGTTATAGAAAATAAGTGTGGGATGGAGGATGTTCTGTTTCACAAAAGAAAAAAAGTAAAGAACCTAGGGGAGATTCTTTTGAAATAGTGGAGAGGGAACCTTTGGAATAGAGGAAGTAGATGAAGTTATGGAGGGTAGTGAGTATAAGGAGATTCCAAAAGACACTAATGAGCTTCTGAAGTTTATGGAGGACGGAGATAAGCCTTTGTATGATGGAGAAGAGAATAAAATGACAAAGCTGGAAGCTATTGTTCATACTTTTAATTTGAAAGCAAAGCATGGAATGATTGATTCCTGCTTTTCTGACATGCTTGTGATGATTGGAAGTATGCTTCCGAAAGAGAATGAGTTACCAGAGAGTTTGTACGATGTTAAAAATATTCTTAGCTATTTAGGAATTGACCATATAAAATATCATGCTTGTCCAAATGATTGCATCTTGTATAAGAAGGAGTATGAGGTTTTGACTAGTTGTCGTACTTATGGAAAGTCGAGGTGGAAACTTGACAAGAAAAAAAAAGGTAGGGGTGGCTGCCAAGGTATTGTGGTATTTTCCAATAATACCAAGAATTGAACGAATGTACCAATCTGCTAAGACAGCTACGAATCTAATTTGGCATGCGATTTGTAGGAAAAAATATGGAAAGTTGTGGCATCCAGCAGATTCTCCTATTTGAAAATTAGTTCACTACAATTGGCATAATTTCGGTGAAGAACCAAGAAACCTTAGGTTAGCTCTCTCCTCTGATGGGTTCAACCCGTTTAGTGATCAAAGTAGCAAGTATTCCTGTTGGCCCGTTCTACTTGTTTGCCACAATCTTCCTCCAACCCTTTATATGAAGAGAAAATACATGATGTTATCCTTGTTGATTTCTGGACCAAAGCAGCCAGGAAACAATTTTGATGTCTATACATGGCCTTAATTGATGATCTCCAGATTTTGTGGGCAGGGGTTCAGGGAGTATATGATGCATTCCGAGATAAGGTGTTTACACTTAGAGCTATTCTACTTTGGACCATTAATGATTTTCCCGCGTACGGAAATTTATCTGGTAGCATAGTGAAAAAGTATAACGCTTGTCCTATATGTGTTGATAACACCAAACCATATTGGCTAAGTATGGGGAAAAGTGTGCCTTCATGAGGCACAGGAGATGGTTGCGTAAAAATCATCCATATCGGCAACAGGCTACTGCTTTTGACAACACAGTGGAGGATGAACTTGCTCCCACACCATTAACTGGACAAGAAGTGTTTGAAAGATTCAAAGATATAAATTGCGTGTTTGGAAAAGAAAATAAAAATCCTCCAAAGGTTGTAGGAAATGTCGAGAAACCTTGTTGGAAAAAGAAGTCTATTTTCTTTGATCTTGAATACTGGAAGTACCTTCCAGTATGCCATAACCTTGATGTGATGCATATCCAAAAGAATGTGTATGATGCTTTGGTTGGTACACTACTTAATATTCCCCGGAAGACGAAGGATGGTAAGCCTACTCGTAAAGACATAGTTAGAATGGGTATAAGATTAGGTTTGATGCCTCTTGATGGTGCAAAAAATAAGAAGCTGTCATTGGCAGCGTTTGACCTGTGTCTAGAAGAGAAGAGAGTTGTTTGCAATTCTTTTTTTGGAATGACTGTTCCTACTAGGTTTTCATCAAATATTAGAAACCTTGTGTCAATGGAGGATTATAGTCTAGTTGGGATGAAGTCTCATGATTGCCAAGCTGTGTTACAAACTCCTCTCCCTATTGCATTACGTTCAGTGTTAGGGAAGCCTGTTAGGTTTGCAATAATCAGATTCTGCCTATTCTTTAAGGCTATATGTGTGAAAGAAATTGAAGTTGCAAAGCTATATGCAATGCAATCAGATTTGGTTACGATAATATGCTTGCTTGAAAAGTTCTTCCCTCCAGGATTTTTCGACGTTATGGTCTATCTATGTATGCATTTGGTTAGAGAAGTTAAGCTGTGTGGCCTAGTTTTTTGTGATGGATATTTCCTTTCGAGAGGTATGTGAAAGTTTTTAAAGGATATGGCGGTAATAAAAAATATCCAAAAGGTTACATCGCCGAGAGATACATTCTCCAAGAGGCTATTGATTATTATGCTGAGTGTATGGATGGTGTAGAAATTGTTGGGGTCCTAGACACCACAAAACCTGGTCTTTAAAATGGGTTCAAGCCCTTATCAGGTGCTACCTCAATACAAGTATATGGAAAAGATATCGATCTTGCTCATCTTTGTCTTTTGTACAACACAGATGCAGCTTTGCCCTATTTGATGTAAGCAACTCCTTCTGACTATTTTTTTAAAATTATATTGAGTATAAAATCCATCAATTCAGAATGTAATTAGATTTTTGTCCTGTGGCCAGTGAACATATGGAATTCTTGAAGCTAATTCACCTTAAGTTTGTGAAAAATGAAAAATGGTTGAAGGAAAAACATAATGAGGAATTTGCAGGGTGGTTAAAAAAATGGTACATAATTTAGAGGGGCACACAAGTTTAAAGTTTTGTGTTTATGGTATCCAATTACTTGGATATATAGTTACTATTGGAATTTTATGTTTTTGATAAGTAGCAGAAGCAGTTGAGTTTCCAGACCATGATGTTTGTGATACGATAAGGTGGATAGCAGACGGACCAACATCAAAAGTGCCAACCTAAAATGGATACCATGTCAATGGAATGGATTTTAACATCCATGACAGGGATATTGTTAGATCTATACAGAATAGTGAGGTACTTTTGCAATCCAATGCAATGCAAATTGAAAGTGCAAAAGATCAAAATTCATGGACTACTGATATGCACTTCTATGGATTAAAGAAATATGGGAGTTAGATTATTATATGTTTAGGGTCTCCTTGTTTAGATGTGATTGGATTGAGGCCTTTAGGGGATGAAAAGTGGATGAATTTGGGATGACTTTGGTAAATTTGAATAGAAGAGGGCATATTAATGATCCATTTGTGTTACTTGGACATGTAAAACTAATTTTTTACATAGAAGACCCTCTTGATGCACAATGGTCAATGGTAGTGCATTGCCCGGATAGAGTTTGTCATGAAGAGGAAGAAGAAGAAGAACTTGAGCTGGAAGAGTATAACTTTACTTCAACAATGCCACCTATCGACACATTTGATGATGTAGTTGGTGCTCCAGGTTACATCAGAGATGGAGATGAAGAAATTGAAATTGAAAATTAGATATAGTCGACACTTTTTTTGCATTTTGCTATTGTTATTGCTTCAAGATGTTAGTTTATGGTTGTTGTGTTCTGTCTTTGGTGTCATTTGTATGTTTATGAACTTGCTTTGTGTGTCTGTGTTTGCTTTTGGTGGATGCCTTTATGGTCTGTGCATGTTTGTGGTTGCCTTGGTGAATGTGTATATATTATGATTTTAGTTTATATGTTCTTATTATATGGTCACTATACAGTTATTAGTTGTGTTCTAATTAATTAAGGTTTTGGACTTTCAAGGGCAATGGTGCCAACTACCAAAAAGAGGCAGAAAGCATTGGAAATTGCTGCCAAGATGAGATGTATACAAGTGAAGCGAAAAAGGAAGAGTACATCTAGCCTTACCTCTGGAAATTCTCAAAATGAGAGGGAAGAGAGCCTGAAGTCAACAAAGTCTACCTGTGAGGAGCGTTTGATGGCCTTGGCTACAGTTGGAACCAGCCAAAGGTCTTCCCAAATCCTAGAACATGCTAAAAGCTCCAAGATATCCAAGAAGAGGCGCTTGGACAACAACGAGAAATCAAGAAAAGTAAAAGGCAACGCCAAGCAGAAAAAAGAAACCAGGGAGGACTCAGATTTGAATGAAGAAGATGATGATCTAAATCCACACATCAATGTTACTGGTGGCTTCAAGTTGCTGAATCGACCAATGGTGACAATGGAGTGCATAAACTGTGGACATCTCAAAGGAGAGAGGAAAGTAGTGGAACTTAATCAGAGAAGCACACCGGTTGGAAAAGCGCCATCACACATGCAGTCCTACATTAGGGTCTTGGCGCGGTGCAAGATCCCTATTGCAATCAAAGATTGGAGATTAGTGCCCAAACCATAAAAACAAAAGATCTGGGAAGCTGTTCAAGTAAGTAACATGACACCAATATTGGCTACAGCCTTTACCATGAATGTACATAAATTGTTATTAATGTCTTTTTCTTATGTTTGCAGCAACGCTTTGTTCTTACTAGGAAATCGAGGATGCTGATATTCAAATCCTACGCTACTAAATGGAGAGATTTTAAGAGTAGATTGACTTGCAACTACATCATGCCTTATCTTGGGATCCCAGAACTATTGGAGTTTCTACCAGATGATTACAGAGACATTAATAAAGCTGATTGGGACTTGTTTGTTGAGGAAAGAATTACAAAAGCTTTCATGGTACAATACATATTCTACTTGTTTGTATTTATGAACTCATATATGTTTCATTAATTTGTAATTTGACCTAATCAAATTTTACGTTACCATAGGAGAAACGTAAGAGGCTAAAAAAGATAAGAGATGAGAATAAGTACAACCATCGCATATCACGTAAAGGATACACCATTTTCGAGGCAGAGTTGGTCAATAAATTAAATATTTTCTAAGCATTTTATCTCCAAAATCTATTTATGTTAATTGATTCCTAATGATGTATGTGAATTACAATGCCTACTATAGCTTTCTACAAAATCTAGTGGTTATGTGGAACTGGATCGTGCTACGTTGTGGGTAAGAGCACGAAAGGACAAGTATGGAAAATTTAAGAATCCTCAAGTTGCAGAATGTGCCCAAAGAATTGTAAGTTCTTAGCCTTTATGCATTATTAGTTTTCGGAATGTCAACGAATAAGAAACTTAGAACCTGAAATAATTATTTTGACTTCATCATTTAGGAAAAATTTCAAAAGCTAATTAAAGAAGGAGAGTTGAAGCCTGAGGGGGCTTATGATGTTCTTACTCTTGCTTTGGATAAACTTGAGCATCATGGTAGGGTCAGAGCTATTAGTGGGTTGGTAACTCCACAAATCTATTTCAAGATACCCATGGAGAAAAATATGACAGCGAAAGAGAGAGAAACGGCTAAGTTTGCAAGATTATTGGATGAGAAAACTGCTGCTATTATAGCTCAACAAAAAGCGGAGACAGAGCAAAGGATCGCTGAGGAACGAGAAAGACAAGAAAGGTTGTTTGTTGTAGAGAGAGAAATGATGCATGCTAAGATGGCAGAATTGAAAGCCATATTTTTAGGCCACTCAAAAGACCTATCTCCAAAACAGTTGATGGCAAATGGACCTCCATCAAATCATCTATATGGACAAGGTAGCTGTACTCGGCAACTAGAGAAGTCAAAGGGAGTAAAAGATGGCCTAGAAACTATGACTGTGAAGAAGAAGTTGGTGTTGGAGTCTGTGAAAAATGATGAAGTGAAAATGGATGAGCTACATGTTTTTGCTCCTGCTCCTGCACCTGCTCCTGCTGCAAAGATACAAGTCATTGACCAAGTGGTAATTAATGTCAATTTTTGTTGCTACCTTAAAAATGATTACTACAAATGATATACTTACTATATATGATATTTACTGTAGGAGCAATCTACTGGGAAAGAGGAGTATAAACTTGCATTAGGGTCTGCCAACGACATCGTTGCATATGGAATACCTATTGATGTTGGTGTGTGTCCTAGCAATACTGTTGTTCATGGTATTCTATTAGGTATAGAAAACATACGTGTGTCAGTGGTTCGAGCTATCGATCCACAAGCAAAGGTGCCATTCCCTGTTAGGAATGAGATCATAACAGTAAGCGATGTTATATGGACATGCATTTCTTGGCCTAAAATGTGGGTGCTTCCATTCAAACCTCATCAGGTAATAGAAATAAGTTGAGAAACTTTAACATATATCCAGAAAATTTGCTGGTTTTTATTTTGTTGACTTAGCTTTTTTTATAACTTTACTCATAAATATCCGAAAAAGATGGTTGTAATGCAAAACAAGAAGAACAATATACAACAACTACAAAATGATGTACATATAAACCTCGAGCATCTTCCTGAAAATCTGCCTAAGCCCCTTGAAGAGCTTTGCAATTGGGCAAATCATGCATTGCAAGGGGGATTGGTAATTTCCACAATCTTAGGTGAGCATATATTTGGCGCAGGTGTGAAGCTTATTGTTGAGAGAGCCGACATTCACAATATGGTGCATATGAAAGATGCCAGCAACTTTGCTATCACGGCATATGTGAGAGGTACTTGCATAAAACAGACCAGTAGAGAGTTCACTGATTATTTGATCTTTGAATATACTACCAACTATTAATTTATATGCATGTCCTTTTTTTTCAGCTATCTTCATGGTGTGGTAAAGGAAAATCAAATGCTTGACATGATTGCATTTGTTGATCCAGATATGATATAGGCATCAAAACCAAGTGGCCCGCCAACAAAAAGGGCAGGCTATTTAGCATATTGATATAAACAAGGCAAACCTAAACAACTCTTTATTATTCCGAATAACTCAGGGTATGCAAACTTGATCTTTTCTACTTTGCTATGTACATGTTTTCCATCTTAGTAAACCTATAGTCACTGCATTTTGTTTTATGTTTATGATACTGTAGAAGCCATTGGAATCTAACTATTGTGAACCCACATAAGGAGATGGTGTATTTCATGGATCTAATGAGAAGGAGACTTCCTGGTGGTGAATGGCAGACTGTTGTGGATAAGTAAGTTGCCAAACTACTGGTCTTATCTATTAGTTTTGCAATTGTACTTTTTTTTCCTTAAGCTTTGGTGATATTCCCTGTAACAGTGCTTTCTTTTTTGTTGGTTTTATAAGTTCCATAAAAATATTCAAAGCTAATAATGCATCATCCAAGAAATCAACAAGCAAGAAAACTACTTTTTGGAGAAACCTTGGGGTTAGTAAACTGGAACTCTTACACTTTGTATATATTCAGACTATATATGATGTATGTCTTTAATGTATTTTGGGCCATTCCAAAGCAGAAAGGAAATCATTCATGTGGCTACTGGATAATGAGATACATGAAAGAAATTGTTGAGGAAATAAACTTGGAGTTTACTAACAAGGTATGGTGATTTATTCACAACTTGTTTTCACAACACATATAGGCATGCCGTAAATAACCCCTCTGGGTGCATTGAGTGTATATATATATATATAATGCCTCTGGATGTATTAAACATTCTGTAATTATGTTGTTGTCTATAAAAACTTGGTCTGTTTCCAAACCAGCATGAGTCTGGATGCCTGCCTTATATATGTGTAGTCATTTTTTATACAATGGCACATCTGAGATAAAAACAATGAGCTAGCTTGTCTATACAACAGAACAAATTGATGAGGTCCAGACAGAGTAGACATTATTCATTAAAGAACTTGGTCGATCAATGCTAGCAGCTTGAAGCAAGACATTCCAGTAAGCATGACTATTTTGGTATCTAAGTTAGGCTTATTATATATAAGTTAGGCTTTTGAATTGGTCTCTTTTGCACTTGCTAGAAATTTTGTAAGGATCCAATCCAGCATGCTAGCCTGCTTTATGGTATTTAGTTACTAAATTGCTTGGTACAAACTGCTACATTTTGTGTATTTCAAACAACTTCAATTGTTGAATGGATATGTAGAATGATCAGCCTATATAGGTGCAGCCTCTCTATAGTTGTGCAATATATGTAACTTTACCCAGCATAAGGATGACACATATGATCACATAGGCAAAGTATATGTCATTTAAAAGAGATAACAACTATAGAAAATAAAAAATATGTCATTGCAACTAACTTTCAACGACATATAACACATACAAATGGCCTCTGTAAAAAAATAATACGACATATAATACACTTATTAATGACTTCTATTACACTTTCAGACGACATATATAACATATTTAAGTATCCTCTTTCACAGTTTCACACAACATATGTAACTTTTTAAACATGATAAGAGTTTGAGAGAAGACATATTTGACAAACATATGACATGTAAGTAGAGGGCTATAGCATGTGTTGCTCCTTATATTTTTCAAGACCTTTGAAACGACATCATTTGTATATGTTCCAGACGACACATATGATTTCAGTTTTATGTCATCTGAAATCATTTCACACGATGGATAATAAATTTCGTCTGATGTGATCATTAGACGACACAGCGATTTACGACGTATACAGAAGGCTTCAGATGACAGTTATTAACTGTCATCTGAATGACTTATTCTAGTAGTGGTGACTCTCGCCGGTATGAATCCCCGACCTCTTACCCAAAGACGACTTCAACTCTGCACTAAACTTTGATCCAAATTCTCTCTGCGTAACCTCAGCCACATCCCTCATAACCCCACAAACACATTCAAATTCAGACCCAAATTTTTATCAAATTGGGTAGCTCCTTTTCCGATTAGTTTCAGCCTCGATTTTCAATGAGTAAAACCACTAATCCAATCCAAATTGCTAAAAGAAAGAAAAAATAGGTTGCTTTGATCAGGTAGGAAGCAAGTGGGGTCGTCTTCATTGTTGACGGAGGTTCATCGACAACTTAGCAGCAGCTTGAGTGCGACTTATTAGATTCTTCATCGGATGTTGCAACCCTATCATCCTCTTCTGGATTCATCCCTCTCTGATCTTACGAAAACAATTCGAGCAAGGCTTTCTCAAGCTTCAGATGAAAAAATCTAATTAGGCATCATCTGCTTCGTCATGTGTTCTGCCCAAGGAATTAAAAATCAAAATTATCGTCGATATTTCGGCGATAATTTTATTTTTTTCATATGGAGATGCTAATCCATGTTTCCTCCGATTTCTCTTCAAAATGTTGTGATATTATCAATTTATGGTGATATTTCGGAGATAATTTCGATATTTGACCAGCCCACGAAATTTGACCAGCTCAATTTCGCTGACCAACCCAGTTTATGAAGGTCCAACAACCAATTTCGATGACCAACCCAAAGGCCTAACCCAGTGCCTTAACTTTCTCCAAAAATCACAACAAACTTTTGCACACAAACAGGGATCGACCACCAACATTTCGCATGATAATAACCATGTCTTAGCCAATCGAGCTGGAACGACTTGTTGTCTATTTCTAGACATATCTAGATATATAGTCTAGTAGAATGTATATATTTGGTAAATGAGAAAAAAATTGGTAAAGGTCTAATCACCACCTACTTGCCCAAGAGTCGAACCATGTTCCCTGTACACAACTCGACACTCATTACCAGTCATGCTAGAATATTAGTTGTTACTTAGATAAAAGTTTTTATATATACCCAATTAGTTGAAGAATTTGGTAAATGTCAAATCCATATCTAATTTTAATTTATCTAAATTTAAATTTCAACCTACCATTCAAGAATTTACCATATAAATATATGCATTTTCACTCAATTCATTACACCATTTATTGATCACAACTTCTTTCTCACAAAACCAAATTTCTCATGCACATGAAATTTGAATTATAATACATGATAAGGTATGTAGTTACAATTCAGATTACATATTTCTTCTATTTATTGCAAATACAATTTTTTCGTAAATTTGATCTTAATATATTTATGGTAAACTATTTAATTTTTTTTAATGTCTTATTAAGATCATACACATGCTATGTATGTAAGTAAGAAAACTACCATGTTAATTATTTTTTTTATAATCAAGTCATTATAATAAACATACTTTGTGTACATTATAATGATTAAAATTACACAAATAAAATGTTAGCATGCTAAACGTTAATTTTTTTTCTAAATATTCAAAGCATAATCATATATATATATACATGTTATAAATATTTGTATATAAATGATTCTTTTTTTATTAGACTGGACAATGTTATAAAACTTATATGTAGGAGTTCATCGACTAATACAATGACTAATGGACCAAAGCAGACGTGTTCCACCTAGCATCTCAAAGGGAAATTCTCATGCGATTGAAATATTGAATTATATGACAAGATAAGGTATGTAATTACAACTTAGATTACTTATCTTTTTTACTTATTATAGACATTATGTTTCTTATCATTGTAATTAAATATATTTATGTTAAGGTATTTATTTCCTATAATGTCTTAATAAGCTTCTAAACATGCTATGAACGTAAGCTTACTATCCTACTCTTCTTTTAGAAAAAATGTTTAAAGAAAAATATTATTTCTTTATAATCAATATATTTTGTATACATTATATTGATTAACATTTACAAATGTTTAGAATTTTTATGCATGCTAAGTAAAAAGTTGAATTGAAAGGACCCAACCCCGATTTAGTTTTCTAAACCGGAATCAAACCCCTTCTGAAAACACGAACTTCCAAAAACCAAAGAAATTTTGGCAGAGTTTCACTATATCACGGAATTATCATTAACCTGCACCCGAAAACACACTTCATCCTATGCCACAAAAGCCAGTGGGCACCAATCCCATCCGGATTTCTCAAAGTCATATCATTATAATATAAAGTAATAAGCAAAACTGTAACTTTACAGAAATCCGGGAAAATCATATGAAAATATGAACATCAGAGTATTCAGAGCGACCTCTAGTATATATATATGTATATATATATATAAATACACAGCAATATGCTAAACAAGAAACCTACTGAGAAAGAAAGGTAGCTCGAACACTAAGCCTCCGACTGCGACGTGCGACACCAGAATCCGAACTGCAAACTGGGCACGGAAACCGAAAAGCCCAAGGGAAAGGTAAATAAAATTGTTAGAGTGAGTGGACGAAAATAAACATATGTCTTTCACCATTTACATAACATAAAAATAATACGAGTTCTTAAAATAAATGGAGGTGTCGGGCGAATCTCTCAAGCTCGATAGTGATAGACTAGGCGAATCTCTCAAGCCTAGTGGGCACATCAGGCGAATCTCTCAAGCCTGGACCTGGACTACCGGTGATCAGCCGAATAGTCAATGCATCGATGCTAAGTAAATGTCATCACCAATAAAACATAAAATAATACCTCCAAAACAATAAATAATCCCAATACTGTACTGAAAATAAATACTGAAACCAAGAACTCGCTACGTCAGTGTAAATGAATGTCCACTCACAAATAAGCACAGCGCACAAACGCGCTAATCCTGAGATCCGGCGGAAGATCCCTCGCCAAGCATACGATCTCGATCCCGTGAATAATCACAAAATATCACTGATCAAAATCATAATTTGATACTCTACACCACACCTCGGAAACCAACCATTTCCGAAAATATATAACTTGGATAACAAAAGAATCGCCGAAAATCTCAAAATACTCCACATAAACCCTCGACTTAAAATCCACTACTCAAATCAACTCGAAAACCTCAAGACTACGATCGGGCGCGATTACGAGTAAAACGGCATAAAACTTGACAAAAATCTAAAAAATCAACCCTTCGCCGGAGCGCCGCCGTTGACCGCCTCCGCCGGCGACGACGAGGTGTCAACAGTGGCAGATTCTGGCCAAAATTTCCAGAAATGGTCTACATCTCAAACCCAACACATTCCTCTTCTACATCAAGCTCCAATTCCAAGCCCACCGGCCGAAATCGAGCCCGAAACCTCACGAAATCCATTGATTCCGGCGAGTCCCAAACGGCGTCCAAACCAAAATTCCTTCCACCCAAAAGCATCAGGGGGTTAAGGGGAAGCTTCCCCCCCCCCCCCCCCCCCCCCCCCACAACCCGGACCCCAAACGTCACCGGAGCACCCCACCCGAATCCGGCAAAATCCCTAATTTTCTTCAAACTCGTTCTCCCCCAAAACCTCATCAAATCACACAAATCCAAGCTTAAAACCATAAGAAATCATGAGAGGATTCCAACCATACCCAAATTGTAGCCGGAGGTGGCCGGAATAAAAAATTCCACAATGAGTCAACGGTGGTGCTCTTCCTTCTCAGTCAACGCGGGACAGCTCTAGTCAACGACGGTCAAACTTCCAAACAGTAATTTTCGAGAATTTTACGACTATTCTGATATTTATACTCGCGGCTTGATACAATGGACGGTCCAAATCGAATCACATCCACGTTTCGGATAACTCAAACTTAATCGGATAAACACGACTAAATAATGCGACTTCAAATATTCATAACATATTCCTTGGTTATCGAAACAATTATCCGAAATCACCTACGACCTCAAAATCACGCATACTACAATTCTCGTGAAGAGACTCATCTCAAATTCTCGCCTTATAATTAAGTTGTGTACCAGACTGCCAATTCGATTAATTACGACAAACTATGATTATACGTGAAACTCGCGAATTAAGCCGATTAACAACCATTTCTGGTTCGGGTTGTCACAAATCTACCCCCCTTAGAAAAATTTTTACCTCAAAATTTACATACCTGCTAGGTAAACAGATGAGGATACTGCTCCCGCATATGCTGCCCGGTCTCCCAAGTGGCTTCCTCAACTGAATGATTTTGCCATAAGACCTTCACAAGCGGTATGACTCTGTGTCTCAACTCCTGCTCACGCCGATCGAGAATCTGTACTGGCTCCTCCACATATGTCAAATCTTCCCATATAGGAAGCTGATATGGCGCTAAAACATGTGATGGATCTGAAATGTATTTCCGCAACATCGAGACATGAAAAACATCGTGTACTCAAGCCATCTAGGAAGGCAACTCTAACCTGTAAGCCACGGCACCAACTCTCTCTATGATCTCGTACGGACCAATATACCGTGGTCGATGTTTGCCACGCTTCCCGAAACAAACAATTCCTCACCAAGGAGACAATTTCAAGAAGACCCAATCGCTCACCTTGTACTCGAGACTCTTTCTTCTCACATCTGTATAACTCTTCTGGCGATCCTGGGCAATCTTCAATCTTTCTCTGATAATCTGAATATCCTCTATGGTGCTCTTCACCAAATCAGGACCAATAAGCCATCGCTCGCCCACCTCACTCAAACACAATGGAGTATGGCACTACCTCCCGTATAGAGCCTCATACAGTGCCATTTCAATACTGGCCTGATAACTGTTGTTGTAAGAAAACTCGATCAAATGTAGTTGCTGGTCCCAATTTCCTCTAAACTGTAATACACATGATCGCAACATATCCTCGAGGGTCTGAATAGTCCGCTTAGACTACCCATCAGTCTGGGGATGGAAAGCTGTACTGAAATACAATCTGGTACCCAAAGCTCGCTGCAATGCCTGCCAGAACTCTGAGGTGAACTGACTGTCTCAGTTAGAAACAATAGATACAGGCATACCATGCAATCAAACAATCTCGGCCAAATACAGCTTTGCTAACCTGCCCACAGAAATCTTCCCTGGAAGTGCAAGGAAATGAGCTGATTTAGTCAAACGGTCTACAAAAACCCAAATACCAGTATTATCAACAGAAGTACGCGATAACTGATACACAAAATCCATGGTGATGTGCTCCCACTTCCAAACCGGAATCTCTAACGGTTGTAGCTTTCCCACAGGTTTCTGCCTTTCTGCCTTCACTTGCTGACAAATGAGGCATCTGCTCACATATGCAGCAATCTCCCTCTGGGTGTACGAAGAGTTGGAAACACTACTTGTATGGAGCTCAGTGCAAGATATACACAGCTTACAAGAGTCTCACCTATTTGAGCACACAACCAGACTTGAATATGAGACAGCGCAGATGGATGGAGTTGATCAATGACTATGATTGCACCTTTGTACCATCCAGGGAAGGCTAATGTCATTGCTGATGCACTTAGTCGGAAATCTCACATATTTCACCACCAGTAATAGGCTCTAAGTGTACGAAACATCTTTGTGCCGCCTGGATGCATCGCGTAAGAAGAACAATGGGCTTCGTCTAAAATCTCTTTCTTCAAACCCTCGTCTCTGGGTACACATAATCTACCTCTTAATAGCACTGTACCATCATCACTCAACCGAAA
Source organism: Geum urbanum (assembly GCA_946800695.1). Classification (NCBI taxonomy): domain Eukaryota; kingdom Viridiplantae; phylum Streptophyta; class Magnoliopsida; order Rosales; family Rosaceae; genus Geum; species Geum urbanum. Next base: position 31,181,115 of record OX327012.1, read on the forward strand.
CACTGTTGGCACACCATTCCAAATCATGGTCTTCTTGTCCAACAGATAGGAATCCGCATCATGAGCTTCCCGAACTTGATCAACCAGTACCGGTCGAACCTGGAAGCTATCCAACAAGGCTTCATCATCATCCCACTCTAACTCAGCTCCCGTAGCTCGTAACTCTGCTAACATGGAAACTCTGGCCACACACACATGAAACAATGAAGCTCCAGATTTCCGACTAAGTGCATCAACAACGACATTAGCCTTCCCTGTATGGTACTCAAAGGTGCAATCATAGTCATTGATCAACTCCATCCATCTGCGCTGTCTCATATTCAAGTCTGGTTGCGTGCGCAAATAGGTGAGACTCTTGTAAGCTCTGTATATCTTGCACTGAGCTTCATACAAGTAGTATCTCCAACTCTTCAAGGCTAAAACAATAACAGCTAACTCCAAATCATACGTAGGAAAGTTGACTTCATGTGGTTTCAACTGCCTGGAACCGTAAGCCACCACTCTGCCATGCTGCATCAAAACACAACCAAGTCCCGATTTCAATGTATCGCTATAAACCGCAAACTCTCCACTATCGTCAGGTAGAGTTAGAACTGGTGCAGTAGTCAACTTTTCCTTCAAGAGCAAGTAACTCTCCTCACATGCATTGGACCACTCGAACTTGACGCCTTTCTTCGTCAATCTGGAAAGTGGAGTGGCAATCCGTGAAAAAATCCTGCACAAAGCGCCGATAGTAACCTGCCAAACCCAAGAAACTCTTGATCTCTGGTACGGTGGTAGGTATATTCCAATTCAACATGGCTTCAATCTTGTCAAGATCCACGCTGACTCCCTGAGCAGATATCACGTGACCCAAAAACTTCACGCTATTCAACAAAAATTCACACTTGCTGAACTTCGCAAACAACTGATTATCTCGCTAAGTCCGCAAAACAGCTCGCAAATATTTCTTGTGCTGGCCCACACTCCTGGAGTAAATCAGAATATCGTCGATGAACACAATCACAAACTTGTCCAGGAATCGCCTGAACACCCTGTTCATCAAGTCCATGAAAGCTGCAGGGGCATTGGTCAACCCAAACGGCATAACCAAGAACTCATAATGCCCATACCGTGACCTGAAAACTATCCTGGCCACATCTGACTCTCTGATCCTCAACTGATGGTATCCAGACCTGAGATCAATCTTTGAAAAGACTGAAGCTCCCTTGAGCTGATCAAACAAATCATCAATCCGCGGCAACGGATACTTGTTCTTCACAGTGACCTGATTCAGCTTCCGGTAATCAATACACAATCGCATGGAACCATCCTTCTTTCTCACAAACAGTACAGGAGCACCTCACGGTGATACACTGGGTCGTATGAAACCTTTCTCCAGCAACTCTTGAAGTTGAATCTGTAACTCCTTCAACCCTGCTGGCGCCATACGATATGGTGCCTAAGATATAGGTCCAGTGCCTGGTAAAAGCTCAATGGTAAAATCGATTTCTCGAACTGGAGGAACACCTGGCAACTCCTTCAGAAACACATCTGAAAACTCGGAGACAACCTCAATGTCACCAATGTCTAGTACAGCAGCCGTTGTATCCACAACATGAGCTAAATATGCAATACAACCCTTCTTCATCATCCGCTCAGCCTTCATCGCTGAGATCACACATGGCAATGAAGTATTCTTCTCACCGCGAAACAATATCTATGGGAAACCTGGACGTCGAAACATTACCTCCTTCTTGTGACAGTCAAACATAGCCCAATGTGTCTCCAAGAAGTCCATACTTAAAATCACATCAAAATTGACAATATCCAGCAATAACAAATCCGCGGCTAAACCATAACCTCCAACAAAGATCTCACAATCTCTATATACCCAACCAATACTCACAACCTCACCGGATGGATATAACACTCTCCATAACCCCGGAAGTGGAGATGCATGCATAGTAGCTAAAGATGATAATCTATATGATATGAATAAATGCGTAGCACCTGGATCTAGCAAAGTAAATACTGGATAGCCAAAAACATGCAACGTACCAATAACAACCTCCGGTGAAGCTCTACCCTTGCGCAATTACATAGCATGAACCCTAGCTTACCCAGCTGGTCATCCATGCTGATGGTGACTTTGCTGTCCGCCCTGACCAGAAGAGTGCACTGGTCGAACTCCAGAAGTAGTACCTCGATCTCCTCCTGAACTCTGAGCTACCTGTCCACCAACACCAGTAGACTGGAAACATTCCCTCGCATAGTGACCCTCCTGGCCACAACGATAACATATGATAGGGCCTCGCTGACAAGGACCAAAGTGATGCCTATTGCAGAGATTGCACAATGGATACTCCTTCGGTACAGCAAAAGTACCACCGGTACATCGAGGATAGCTAGATCCGCTAGAACTCCCACTGGACTATGGTCTCAGTGGCCGATCCCTCCTCCATCTCTGTCTCCGTCTAGCTGTATTAACTGATGGTCTAAATGGTCCACTGCCAGATGATGATGCCAATCCGAAAGTGCCTGAACTCAGCCTCTTGGAAGGTCCTTGACTCGGTCTTCCCTCCTCGAATCGTCGAGACTGGAATCTCATCTGCCTTTCTTTCTTTAGGTCCTCGCCTCGAAGTGCAGCACTCACAAACTCATCAAAGTTGTTCCGAGGCATCGTAGTCAATGTCCCCTTGATGTTCAGGTTCAAGCCCAACTCAAATCTCCGGCACTTGGCTTCCTCTGAGGCCACCATGTCACGAGCAAACCGAGATAAGCGAGTAAATCTATCTCGGTACTCAAGTATTGACATACTACCATGTCTCAAGTTGGTGAACTCCTCATACTTCCGCTGCCATGCAGCCTGGTTGAAATACCTCCGCATAAAAAAATCTCTAAACAGTGTCCATGGAGTATCAGCCGGAACTCTATCGGTGCTAACCCACAAAAAGCATGCATCAGACTCAAGTAAACCAACCACTTCCACTGTCATCTGCTCAGGAGTGAAAGGCAGACACTCACATACTCAGTCCACCTGAACCAACCAAGCCTTACATATCTCTAGATCAGCTGAACCCGAGAAAATAGTCGCTCCAGCAGTTCGAGCTTTGACCACAGGGTCAAAACGCTCATCCAAACGCAATACTCGCATAAGCAAGTCATGCGTCTGGCAATCCTCATCAAGATCCACATCCCTACTGACATGGGGATCACGTCTAAGAGGCATCCTAATGAATAGAGAAAAGCATTAGTCACAAAGCACAAGGAACGTAATCATGAAACTTCGGACATTTGAAAACATACAACACCCGAAGCATTGATGAGTTACCACTGGCCAGTCGGGTCATCGCTCCAGACATGCTGTACATTCTCAAATACCCTTAGCATCACAACTACAGAACCTAAACTCTAATGCTCTGATACCAAGCTGAAAGGACCCAACCCCGATTTAGTTTCCTAAACCGGAATCAAACCCCTTCTGAAAACACGAACTTCCAAAAACCAAAGAAATTTCGGCGGAGTTTCACTATATCGCGGAATTATCATTAACCTACACCCAAAAAACACACTTCATCCTATGCCACAAAAGCCAAACCGTGGGCACCAATCCCATCCAGATTTCTCAAAGTCATATCATCATAATATAAAGTAATAAGCAAAACTGTAACTTTACAGAAATCCGGGAAAATCATATGAAAATATGAACATCAGAGTATTCAGAGCAACCTCTAGTATATATATACATAAATACACAGCAGTAGGCTAAACAAGAAACCTACTGAGAAAGAAAGGTAGCTCGAACACTAAGCCTCTGACTGCGACATGCGACACCAGAATCCGAACTGCAAACTGGGCACGGAAACCAAAAATCCCAGGGGAAAGGCAAATAAAATCGTTAGAGTGAGTGGACGAAAATAAACATATGCCTTTCACCATTTACATAACATAAAAATAATGCGAGTTCTTAAAATAAATGGAGGTGTCGGGCAAATCTCTCAAGCTCGACGGTGATAGACTAGGCGAATCTCTCAAGCCTAGTTGGTACATCAGGCGACTCTCTCAAGCCTGGAATTGGACTACAGGTGATCAGCCAAGTAGTCAATGCATCGATGCTAAATAAATGCCATCACTAATAAAACATAAAACAATACCTCCAAAACAATAAATAATCTCAATACTGTACTGGAAATAAATACTGAAACCAAGAAATCACTACGACAATGTAAATAAATGTCCACTCACAGATAAGCACAGCGCGCAAACGCGCTAATCCTTAGATCCGGCGGAAGATCCCTCGCCAAGCATACGATCTCGATCCCCTGAATAATCACAAAATATCACTGATTAAAATCACAATTTGATACTCTGCACCACACCTCAGAAACCAACCATTTCCGAAAATATATTACTCGTATAACAAAAGAATCGCCGAAAATCCCAAAATACTCCACATAAACCCTCGACTTAAAATTCACTACTCAAATCAACTCGAAAAACTCAAGGCTACGATCGGGGTGCGATTACGAGCAAAAAGGCATAAAACTTGACAAAAATCCAAAGAGTCAACCTTTCGCCGGAGCGCCGTCGTTGACCGCCGCTGGCGGCTGCGGCGTGGTGTCAACAGTGGCAGATTCCAGCCAAACTTTCCAGAAATGGTCTACACCTCAAGCCCAACACATTTCTCTTCTACACCAAGCTCCAATTCCAAGCCCACAGGCCGGAATTGAGCCCAAAACCTCACGGAATAAATTTATTCCGGCGAGATTTCGGCGATTCCCAGACGGCATCCAAACCAAAATTCCTTCCACCCAAAAGCATCAAGGGGTTGAGGGGAACCTTTCCCCCCACAACCCCAATCCCAAACGTCACCGGAGCACCCCACCCGGAATCAGAAAGTCCACGACGAGTCAACTGCGGTGCTCTTCCTTCTCGGTCAACGCGGGTCACCTCCAGTCAACGGCGGATAAACTTCCAAACAGTAATTTTTGACAATTTTACGACTATTCCGATATTTATACTCGCAACTCGATACGATCGACTGTCCAAATCGAATGACATCCACGTTTCGGATAACTCAAACTTAATCGGATAAATACGACTAAATCACGCAACTTCAAATATTCATAACATATTCCTCGGTTATCGAAACAATTATCCGAACCGCCTACGAGATCAAAATCACGTATACTACAATTCTCGTGAAAAGACTCATCTCAAATTCTCGTCCGATAATTAAGTCGTGAACCAGACCGCCAATTCGATTAATTACGACAAACTATGATTATACGTAAAACTCGCGAATTAAGCCGATTAACTACTATTTCCGGTTCGGGTTGTCACATGAATAAAATGTTAACATTTTAAATGTTTATATATTTTTTCTATAAAATCAAGTCATAATCATAATTATTATTTATATATTTACTTTATAAATATTTGTATATAAATGTTTGTTTTTTCATTAAGATTTAACAATATTATAATATTAATATGTAGGGATTCATCAACTTATACAATGACTAGTGGACCAAGTAGACGTGATCTAGCTGGGGAGCATTGAAAGGACCCAATCCCGATTTAGCTCCCTAAACCGGAATCGAACCCCTTCGAAAACACGAACCAACAAAAACCGTAGAAATTTTTGGCGACCTCTATTATATAAACATATAAGTATACCACAGTAGGTAGAACAATAAACCTACTGGAAGAAACAAGGTAGCTCGAGCACTATGCCTCCGACCACGACGTGCGACACCAGAGCCTGAATTGCAAACTGGGCACGGAAACCGAAAAGCCCAGGGGAAAGACAATAAACAGGTTAGAGTGAGTGGACGAAAATAAATGTCTTTCACCAAGTAATATATATTATTAAAACATATGCGAGTCAAATGCACATAAAATCAAATGGTACACGAGGGAGACTCTAACTCCTCATGCGTGCAGAGCATGCATCGTAAACATATCGCGGAATCTCTCATGGACTACCACGCGATAGCACAGTTTGAATTACGGGATCCCAGGCCCACACGTGATTCCTAGCCAGAAAGGCCTCGGGTCAGGATATCTGTCCCCCCCGGAGCGTACTCGGGGATCAGCCGAGAAGCCAATGTGTATCGATACCATAACATATACTGAGACTGTACTCTATGTAAACCAAATCATAAATCCTTTCCATGCACATGCATAAAACATAATATGTACATATGTATATTCGTATACGTATATTCGTATATGCATAATCGTAAAACACATGCTCGTAAAATCATAATCATGCTGCATGCTCAAGTTCATAAAACGTATATAAAAGACTCGCAATCAATCCGTGAAAAGAAATGTCCACTCACAGACTTGCGTAACGCGATACGCGTTAACCCGTGATCCGGCAGAAAGTCCCTCGCCAAACGAACGATCACGAACTCCTGAATAATCACAAAATCCATTTCTTAAAGTCATAACTCGACAATACAAATCAAATCACGAGAAACCACCGTTCTCGGAAACACGTAATTCGAACACGACGAATCGTCGAAAATCCATATATAACACCTCAATACCTCGCTTTACGTTCAGACGCTCAACTCGGAAAATGAACCTCTCCACTGCGATTGGGGCGCGATTTCGAGTCAAATGACATGCAACTTGTCGAAAACTACAAAAAGTCAAACTGGACCGCCGTTGACCGTTGACCGCCGCCGTTGACCACCGTCCACGGCGGTGCCGCTGCCAAAATGAAAATATTCCGGCGGAGCAACCCCTATTCCACTCAAAATTATGCACTGAGCAACTTTCATAACTGCAACAAGGGCCAATTCAATCTCTAACTAGGTCAATTTCACGATAAACCGAATTGGTACCAAATTTTCCAATCCAAAATTCTCCATATACACATCGAATTGAATTACCAAACTTACAGGGTAGCATCAAGGGGATGAGAGCTACAAAGCCCAACCAAAAATTCAGCTCGAATCGGTCTAAATTGAGCAACCCGAATCACCAAGTTTCTCTTGAATTTTGGCCGGATTTCTCCTCCATTTCCGGCGAGCCTCGCCGTGAGGGGTGGTCGGATTCCACAAGAGGGGACCAAGGCAAGTCGGCCGAGCCCTAGGCCGAGCCCTAGGGTGGCCGAACGGTGCTCCGTCGCAGGTGAGGCCGTAGGCCGTCGCACCTCCTCCTCCTCCCACCGAGTTGACCCAATCAACTCGGTCAACATCAGTAATTGCTTCCTTTGACTTTCCAAATCAGGTAAGCTCACTATTTATAGTTTCCCAAAATGGAAACCCCATAAATCACTTTTCGACAAACTTCAAATGCGCGTAACTTCCTCGTCGTAATTCCGATTCCGATAATTCTCGCGGTCACAAACTCATCTCGACATATTCTTCAATAATTACCCGAAGTCAAACACATCGGCCAAACAGATAAAAAGTCAACAGTTCACACCACACATATTTAAATCGACAAAATAACCAATAATCGGAAATAATCACAACTAAATCTCTGTAACTCAAAATCATGCTCCAATTCTCGGCCAATAATTAAGTCGTTAACAAACCCGGCGATTCAAATACTGCCGAAACTCTGCGACTACGCAGTAACTCACGTATACAGCTGATCATACTGCTGATTCTGGTCCAGGTCGTCACAAATCCACCCCCCTTAAAAAAATTTCGACCTCGAAATTTCCAAGTCTGCCGACTACAAGGTAGGAGCACTGCCTCTGCATACTGCTCAACTTTCCAACGGCAACCTCAACTGAACAACTCTGACAACAGTCTCCACAATAGGAGATAACTCTGTGCTGAAATCCCTGTACCCACAAATCTCGAATATGAACTGGCTCCACACAATAGCCAAGTGTTCCCGCATAAGGAACAGGTAGGGTACACAACACGTAGCAAATCTGAAACATAGTTCCACAACACGGAACACAACACACACAAAAGCCAATGCTATAGGCGATGCCGAACTATACGGGGCAAAACACAAACTCGCCTATGACCACATACGGATCAAAACAACATGGCAAATTACAACTCAACACACTCATATCAACATAACTCAAACGTCGAACTCAAGCAATAATCAGCCTATTTCCGCTAACCTGACAGTCTGTGGTAACACATTCCACAAAATCAGAATCAAACATCAACCCAAACTCAAACCAAACTCGCTCCAGCACAATGGAGTACAACATCGTCCTCAAAACGACATCAAGCAACGTCAGAATCATAGTGGTCTACAAATTGGTACTGCATGCAATCTCGAACAAATGAAACTGCTTGTCCCAAATCCTCCGGAACTGCAATACCGAGGTCCACAATACACCCTCCAAGGTCTGAATAGTCCCTCAAAGATTGCCCGCCAATCTGAGGATAAGAACCGGTACTAACTCGTAGTCTGGTCCACAATGCTCGCTGCAAAGCTCGCCAACACTCAATCGTAGCTGATTACCTCGGTCAGCGAACCAGGACATAGGTACATCACATAGATGGACAACCTCCATCAAATACAGCCATGCCAACCTGCCACTGAAATCATCTCCGAAAGTACAAGGAAATGTACCGAGTTCATCAAACGATCCACAAAGGCTTAACAACTGGTATCACAAACCAAAGTGCATACAAACACACGCACAATCACAGCAATAACCGCCACATCTAACCGAAAATCTCTAATGGCTGACACCTCGCGGCAAGTCTCTGCCTCCTAGCCATCGCCAGTCGACAAATGTGGCATCCGCACACACAAACCGCTACATTCTTCTACAAGTTGCGTCACGAGTAATAAACTCGGAGTATCTGATATATCTTCGTACCACTAGCGCCAAACGCGCGCAACACTATGAGCCTCAACATCATCACACTCGAACACCGCTCACATAGCTCGCAACTCGACTAACACGGAAATTTGAGCCATACACACACATGAAACACTGAAGCTCCTGACTCTCGACTGAATGCATCAGTAACAACATCCCGGACGGATGATCAAAGTACAACCTCTAACCTTCCCTGAACAAACTCAAAGGTGCAGCCATAGTCGTTAGTCGACCTCAACCATCGACACTACCTCAAGCCCAAATCTGGCCGAAAATGCAAGTGGATGAAACTCAAGTGATCAGTGTACGTCCTACACCGCGCTGCACGCCATAGCTGTAGTGTCTCGAACTCCTTAATGCTATCATAAAAAACAGCTACACCCAAACCAAACTCCGGATACGTAGCTTAATAAGGTTTCCACTGTCCGTAACTATGAGCCACCGCTCTGCTACACAGCATCAAAGCACAACCAAATCCAAATCTTGATGCATCGCCATAACCCACGAACTCATCACGATCGTCAGGTAAGGTCAAAACCGAAGCAACGGTTAACCATCCTGCAGGATAAGTAACTCTCCTCACGTGCATCGTACCACTCGAACTTGACGCCTTCTTCGTCAATCCGGAAAAGTGAAGTGGCAATCCGGGAAAATCCTATACAAGCCGTCGGTAATAGCCTGCCGAACCCAAGAGACTCCCGATCTCTGGTACAATGGTAGGGAAATCCCCAAATCAACACGGCTTCAAACTAGTCAGGATCCACGCCAACTTCCTCGGCTGACATCACACAGCCCAAAATCTTCACGTTAATCAACCCTAATTCACACTAGCTGAACTTATCAACAACTGATCATCTCGTAAGGGCCGCAAAACCACTCGCAATTACTTCAAGTACTGGCTCACACTCCTGGAATAAATCAGAATGTTGCCGACGAACATGACCGCAACTCGTCCAGAATCGTCTGAACACATGGTCCATCAAATCCACACGATCTACGGGGCATTGGTCAACCAAACAGCGTGACCAAGAACTCCTGATGTCCGCCCCGAAATCCGTAAGCTGTCCAAATCACATCTGACTCATCAAACCTCAACTGATGGTATCCGGACCCGAAATCAATCTTCGTCAAGACTGAAACTCTCACAAGCTGATCAAACCAATCGTCAATCCGAAGTGGAGGATACTCGCTCTTCTCTAAAGCGAATCAGGCTTCCGGTAGTCCATGCACCACCACGTTGAACCATCCGACATCTGTACAAACAATGCAAGAGCACACCACGCAAGCACGCGGGGTCGCATGACATCTCCTGAAACCTCCTCCAGCAACTCCTGGAGTCGAAACTATAGCTCCATCAGCTCCGCTGGCTCCGAACGACAAAATGCCGGTAAAATGAGTCCAGCGTCCGATACAAGCTCAATGGTGTAGTCAGCCTCCCGAACTGGAGGAACACCTGGTAACTCCTCCGAAACACACCTGGAAACTCGGGAACCACCTCAATGTCACCAATGTCGGGCATAGCAACCATAGTATCCACAACATGAGCTAAGCAAACAACACAACTCGTCTCCATCATCTACTCGACCATCACCACGAAATAGTATCTCGGGGAAATCAGGTCGTCGAAACACAACCTCCTTCTCGAGGCACTCGAACACAACTAAATGTGTCATCCATAAGTCTACACTCATGGTCACATCAAACCACGATGTCCAGCTATAACAGATCCGCAGCTAACACATAACCTCCAACAAGGATCTCGCAACCTCCGGATGGATGCAACACTCTCCAAAACCTCGGAAGTGGAGATGCAGGTACAATCGCCATGGATATCAAGCAACAATAACCTCGGAGAAATGTCTGTCCTCAAACAAGGTCATGGCATGAACTCCAACATGCCCAACTAGCCGCCCACAACAATTGCGACTTGCTGAATAACTCATCAAAAGGGCTGCGTTGATCAAACTCCAACAACAACATCATGACCTCCTCGTGAACTCAGAGCTGTCGAACCGCAAACACTACTGGCTGAGGGCGCACCCTCGTAACGTGACCCTCCTGGCCACCGAAAAAGCAACTGAAAGTGCCCCACGAACAAAAGTCACCGCAACACCTGCTGCGTGAAAGGATCACCAACGATCGCCCAAACTCATGCCACAGGAGCAAATCCGCTACTCTGTGATCTCCGCCATCGCCAAACGGATCCTCTGCCTGATCTGATGGCCCTCAACATAATCGAAAAAGCCACAGCCTGATGAAGTCTCTGATCCTGAAGTGTCGGAATTCAACCTCATCAAAATCTCGACTAAGTCCACTTTCCTCAAACCATCACATCAAAAACCGCGTACAACTTTCCTTCTCAATAGCCTCGCCTCTGAGTGCAGCACACTAAGCTCCTCACAGTAATCTCGAGGCACAACAATCAGACTCTCTCTGATGCTCAGGTTCAAACTCACCTCGAACCTCGTGCATAGCTTCCTCTGAAGCCACATAACTCGTGTAAACAGGGACAAACATGTGAACAATGCATCTCTGCCTCAGGTGGGTAAACACTCCACATTCGAATGCTGGGTAGCCTGATACAACCATTACGTATAAACAATACCCTGGAAGTAGGCCATGAAGTCACAACCGGAACTCACACCATATCGGCCCATCAAATACAACAATCTGACTCAGGCAAACATCAACGCCACAATTCTCAGCTCTGAGGCAACATATAGACGCTCATACACACACAACCAGGCAAACCGTTACGAGGTTATAGTCAGCTCGCCACAATCTGACGAGTCGTCAGTTATAGTCAGCTGGCTAAAGTCGGTCGGTAATACTATAACCGACGAGGTTTTTACCCATTCTCGTCGGCTATAGTACTATAAACGACGAGATTTCTAAAAAAAATTAAAAAAATATTATTTTTTCACTATATCCGACGAGATTTTTATCTCGTCGGTTATAATTTTCCATATCTCGTCGGATATAGTGTTTTTTCCGGTAGTGTTTGATATATAGTAGATAATATATTATATAACAACCTCAGAAAGTTTCAATACAAATTTCTATGTATTTCTTTTAAATTCGGTCGTTTTTGTCAAAATTTTCAATGGATCGATATTTCCATCGAAATATCTGTATTTTGAAACATCGATATTTCCTCGATATCCGAAATTTTACTCCTTGGTTCTGCCTCCTCTTGGCATCATCATTTGCCTTGTAATGATGCAAGTATGCAAGTAGTGACTTGGAGTATTTATGGGTGAGTAGTGATCAAAGAGATCAAATTAAACTATTCCTGACCCTCAGCTACCTCTCTTCGTGGATGGCTTGCTATCTTTATGGAGATGTCGATGAACAAACCCAGAAACTCCAAGAAATATTGAATGATAATTTTATTTTATTTTAACAATTGAATGATAATAAAACAAAACAAAATAGAAACTAGAAATCAAACAGATAAAAAATAAAATGAAATAAATAGTGAAAAGGGGAAGTACAGTATTTTAACATTTATTTTCAGTCTGACATATGACACGTCATCAAAATTGACAGAAATTTAATGAAAAACATAATGTAGGTACCCCGATGATATGAATTTGAATGTTCAGGTATCATATTTGTAAATTTGAAAGTTCAGGTATCAAATTAACCTGACAACAAAATTTCAGGTACCACTGGTGAAATTTTTCCTATATAGAAACCTCAAAGAAGGTCTAGATTCTAGAAGAACATCTCTAAAGAAACCTAAATAAAACTATCACAAATATTGTGGCACTACGAAGGAGGGTTAATTCTAGAGGCTGCATTATATTCAAAAAAGTCTAATTAGTTGGCAAACTTAAGTTCACTGACGACAAACTTGTGTTCGAAATAATTGCATAAATAACTTAAATAGCCTTCCCCAATCAAAAATAGTTACGAAACAACGTACTCTTACACGCATAGCTTGTGCATGGCTAAAGATGTTTCAAATAAAAGTCATAGAGTATAGTCTAAACATAGTACTTTGGTCGCTCTATCTTGGGGACCAGGCTGGAATGCACCCTAGCACTAGGCACCCCAAAGTTTAAATTTTTTAGATGACAAATGTTGCAATCTAAGTAGCTGGTTTTTTCAACCTTTTTCATTTTTGACTGATCCTATCATGATATCAGTACATGTGATCATCTTTACCCATCACCACCGATTGACTCCTCAATTAGAGAGAGAGAGAGAGAGAGAGAGAGAGAGAGAGAGAGAGAGAGAGAGTGTGTGTGTGTGTGTGTGTGTGTGTGTGTGTGTGTGTGTGTGTGTGTGTGTGTGTGTGTGTGTGTGTGTACTCGAAGGCTTGATGGAGTATAAGGAGGATGGAGAGGTCGATGGAGTCGGAGGGTGGTGGTCTGGTGGAAAAGGAAGCGGCTGCGGTAGCAGGGATATGAGGAGAACACGTGGCAGTCAAGGAGGGGAGGGTTTTTGAGAAGCGACCGTATCGTCGAAGATGTCCTCACCAATGAGGAGATCGGTAAGGTGGAGTAAGGGTGACGATGACTCTAGGATGAGCAGAGATTTTGGCGAGGAATAAGCATGGCCGATAGAGAAAAGTAGCAGCGACGACAAGGTTAATAGAGTTCAGCATCAGAGTGACTGTGCCTTGTGAAAGAGAGAAAAAGGAATATCACATGTAGTGATCTCTTCATAAGCTTAGTCAACATTGAAGGATGAAGACTGAAATGACCGATTGAATTATGACATGTGTTAATTTTTAATTTTAGACCCTAGGTGAATAGTATTGAGATGCTTACCAGAATTTTTCCCATCTTGGAATGACCAAAGTGATAGCCGAAGGTCAACCATCAGTGACCAAAAAATATTAGAGATTGATAATGACTACGTTATAGCATGTATCAAAAAACAATGCTCACTTAAGCAATTCTACCAAAAATTGTCGAACAGTCTCTTTACACAAATTTTTTTTATGAAAAAAGGTCGTTTAATACTTTTTTAAACAGTTTTACAAAGGGTAAATTATACATAAAGCCATTTACATCAGATTTATACTAGATTAGGTCACCTAACATTTTTATCCCAAACCAGGTCATCCCTATAACAAACATAACCTTAAAATTTTAATTATTTACAGTCATGTCTTCCTCTCATTCCAGAACAAACTTTCTTAACTATCTCACATTTCAATGGAAACAAAGTCTCTCTCTCTCTTTCCCTCTCTCTCCAAAACCCCAACTTCCATGTTGTCACCGCTCATCTCCTCTCCTCTCTGCTCCATCGCCGTCGTGAACTTTATCTAGTCATCCTTACCGTTGCCGCTATCCTCGTTGCTCCCTCACCACTGCGAGCTCTCCCTCGTCGTTGCACTCTATCAATCGCCTGGTACCTCGCTCCCTCTCCCTCAGGTTGTCACCCCACCACCATAATCTCTCTCTCTCTCTCTCTCTCTCAGCGTTGGAGTATAGTCTGTGGTAGTGTTTATATTAGTGTGTAGTAGTGTGTACAGATTGGTGTGCTTTGGTTTTTATGCAGTAATGTTTACAATAATCTGAGGTAGTGTTTATGTAACTCTGTGGTGTGCTCTATAGTAGTTTGTAGTGTTGTCTGTGAGTAGTATGTAGTGTGCTCTGTAGTAGTTTGTAATGTGCTTTGTAGTAGTTTGTAGTGTGGTCTGTAGTAGTTTGTAGCGTGCTTTGTAGTAGTTTGTAGTGTTGTCTATGAGTAGTATGAAGTGTGTTCTGTAGTAGTATGTAGTGTGCTCTGTGAGTAGTATGTAGTGTTATCTGTGAATAGTATGTAGTGTTATCTGTGAGTAGTATGTAGTGTACTCTGTAGTAGTATGTAAAATTGATGTAAGTAGTATATAGAATTTATGTGAGTAGTATGTAGTGTTTTAATGGTCTATTTTATTGTTTTGCAGAAATGGCACAAATGGAAGACCCTAAAAAACCCAAAGTTAAAATAAGATCAACATTAAGAGACTTTTACAAAGTCATGGATGAACTTCAAAAAAAATTGCCTCCAAAAACAGTGAGGATGTTGCAGAAAACACCATTTGGTAGTTTCATGAAAAAGACCACAACAATTTTTTGAAAGTACTACTCTAGTTGTTGGACAATACTATTGTTACTAGTTTTACACACTATCCAGAAACTGAGAAACGAACCTTCGTTCGTTCTTTCCAATCGCACAGAGCATGTATCCCTTATACTTTCCCTTGAGATAAGCAGCATTAACAAACAAAAACACATACACAAAAACACAGAAAGCTAATGTAGAAAGAATCGAGCTAATGGAGCTCTCTCTCTCTCTAGCACGGCTCTTTCCCTCTCTCTCTCTCTAAAAGCTGCCGGTGGAGTTTTGAATTTAAACTAAACTGTTGCCAACAAAAAATTGAACTAAACAGCTCTCTTTATAAAAGAGGGCAATTTTGGAAACTCAAATATATCAAGGAAGGGATAATGACCTTATGTATGTAAAAAATTTATAATGACCTTATGTGTGAAATATGATCTCTAATTGACTTTATATATAATTTCTTATTTTACAAATTACAAGTCCCCAAATTATTTGTGGAAAGGATTTTGCTGAGTAGGCCTCGAAGCATGTATTCATGAATAGAAGACGCGGAGTAACTGAACACCGAAAATTTGTATGAAGTGTATCAAGTTTTACTCTTTTCTTATTCAAACAAAATCCAAAATAACAGAAACATTACAGTCCGCCATCATGGCCAAAAGTACAAGCCAAAACAATTGGCTTGGTAGAAAAGTAAATGGAGAAGTATCAAATCCTCACCAAATAATCAAAAGAAGAGACAGATGCAAGTCTCTCAGTATAATGTAAGTGGCATTATGATCATAGGTGGATTTAATTAGTTGTAGGCATCAGGGTTGGCCACAAGGTGGTTCTCAATGATCTTGAACAAACCGGCGGCTCTTTCTTTTCCGGCCTTAACATGCTCTTCCTTGATCTCAACCTCCCCTTTGCAATGGTAGTGACTAGTGCTCTTGATGATGGAGCCTCCACTCGGAGAAGCCACCAACTTAATCTCGTAAGAGATTTTCTCGACTTTGTCTCCGATAGCATCTCCTTCGATAATGCTGTAGTTGTACACATAGTTGTCTTTGTCAAGTCCATCAATCTGATGCTTGACATAGCTGTACTCACTTCCTTCGCCGAGGTGAATCTTCTTGATGGTTCCTACACCTCCATCACCTTCAATGGTTTCGGCATTCTTCACTGCCTGAGGGGCAATCTTGGGGATGAGGTTATCGGCATCGAGAACAAATGCCTTGTAGAGTCTTGGTGGTGCTATGACAGAGGTGAACTCAGTTTCATAAGTGAACACACCCATGATATGATGAATTGAGAGAATAGGATGAATGAAAGATTGAAATGTGGAGATTTGAGAAAGGTAAGTGAATGTTTGATATTGGTGTGAGAATGTGTGAGCCCTGGATGTGGTATTATAGGTTAAGGATGAAGCTCAGCCTATAGAATAAAGCCTCTGCTTAGTAAAGGGAATGTTATAAATTTCCATCTGAAAATGACATTTGGACTTTAAAATTCAATACAGCAAATTGTTTCTCAAGTCTAAGAAGGCGCCTCAAAGAGCCATATTAAAAGGTCCATATCAAAATGCATGTTCAAGACCAAATTTTTCATCCTAACTTGGCTAGTTGAGCATGCAAATATAATTGTGAGACTGTAACTATATATGCCGAAAAACTACTTTCTCAACTCACAAACAGTCTGCTAAATTAGAAGTCCCGCTGTTTTGAAGAAAACAGAGTCGAAGAAAACAGAGTTGGCTGACAAAAACTATAAGCACAACAAACAGATATGTTATGTTTAATTGGGGGGAAAATCACTGTAGTGAGTATAGTCAGCCAAGTATGGCCAATCTGACACCCAGTGATTATTGAAAAGAAATCTCTTTTTTCACTCATTACTCGTCAATCATTTTGGTAATTCTGTTTATTTTCTCTATTATTTTAAATTAACACAAGGTATCAATGCCTATTGTTGATTGTCACGTACCGGATCTTTTTCAAACATAGGCAAAGAAATAGCCGATTAATATTGACTCTGAGAACTCAGGGAAAGCGAAATATGATCATCTAGAACACAACCCCTAGTTTTAAGTTTTGGTGGTCTAGTACTCACCGTCCAAACCAAACAAGGTACTATAACTTAAACTGGAGCTGGAGTGCTTTCTTTGACCATTTTGAGCATAGAACAGCTTGCATCTACAGGAACACCACTTTTAAGTTCACACAAGCTCTAGGTAACTTCAACCAGCAAACTAAAGCTCTATGATCAAGTAATCTATATATAGCAATCATAGCATTCTCTTATCTCACAACTCAAAACCTTCTTGTAGTTCTCAAATACCAATTCTCTTATTACACTCTTCGTTCATTTTGATCATTTCCCTAGTCACAAACTGATAATGGGTGTCTTCACTTATGAAACCGAGTTCACCTCCGTCATCCCACCAGCTAGATTGTTCAAGTCTTTCCTCCTTGATGCCGACAATCTCATTCCCAAGATTGCTCCACAAGCGGTCAAATGTTCTGAGGTCCTCGAAGGAGATGGAGGCGTTGGAACAATCAAGAAGATCACCTTTGGTGAAGGCAGTCAGTACAGCTCTGTGACACACAAGATAGATGGGATCGACCAGGACAACTTTGTGTACAAGTACAGCTTGATCGAAGGGGATGCTATCTCGGACAAAATTGAGAAAATCTCATACGAAACTAAGCTCGTGGCATCTTCCGATGGAGGATCCATCATCAAGAGCACAAGTAACTACTACACTAAAGGTGATTTGGAGATCAAGGAAGAGCATGTTAAGGCTGGCAAAGAGAAGGCATCACACCTCTTCAAGCTTGTTGAAAGCTACCTCCTAGCCAATCCTAATGAATACTGTTAAACTTAAATTGTTATGAGTTTGTTCTCCAGTTTTTCCAAGGTCTTCCAGTTTATTTCCATCAGCAGCTTAATCCAGCTGGGTTGTTTGAATATTAAGGTTGAATTGTACGTATTGTTTTTCTAATAAATAATGAGAACTTCCAGTAATCTATTATTGGTAATTAGCTTTGCAAAATTTGTGTCCATAAGTTTTTCTATACTCAATGCTTTATCTCCAAGAAACTAAACATGTCTTCCAAAATCCCCTGAGGCTAATCAAATTGGTATGGAAGCAAAATCCATCAGTTTGAAGTTTTGAACTTTGAAGACACAAAATGTGGAGTATAATGGTGTTGATTAGGATCTACCTCTTCTACATTCCACAGTTACAGTTTGATGGATGGTTATACTTTTTAGCGTATATAGAATGTCGATCTTTTTCTGTTTTGGTGACGGTGACCTTTATATCAGACTCATACTGTTATGAATATTGTTCAAGAAATATTCAGGTCAATACAAATTGGAAAGATTTCAGTAAGGATCATATTACTAGATGTAAATCAAAAGCAACCACAGATGAGAAAATCTGGAACTAAATGCATAACTCATATACAGATAAAATGAATGAAATTGAAATGAAACTTCAACAACTACCATTTCTTGAGCAGCACATGAAATATTGGTGATAAGATTCTCAGACAAGATTACTCTTGTCAGAGTTGTGTTTTTCTAGCTTTTACCACAGCACTTTGAATTGCATACTAGAATTACATCAGTAGATTTTAGCTTTAAATCAGCTGTGTTCATAACTTCGTAAACCATCTCAGAGATTGACTCACTTATTGAAACTTTTGGGTTAGTTATTTCTTACATGTTTCTAGTCTAATATTTCTTCCAAAAATTAGATGCTTTTGGATTTGATTCAAAGGTAAACCTCAAACACTACAATCTGCATTTTGGATTATATTGCAAATTGATTGGATTGTATGTCTCAGAACCATTGATTGTCGGTTGCCATATATTGCTGATTCAAAGCATCCTAGCTCCAGTCTCAAAATCCCAAAATATTTAATTATGAAATGATTAAATATATGAAGTACAGCTAACAATATTTTTTTTTCAGAACATGAGCTACACAGTATGCAGAAACAGCTTAAGACGTTCTTATCTAGTCCAACCAGTAAAAAGAAAACCTATCCTCCGATAATTCAACAATAGGACGAAATACTTCTCAGAATTTCCAATCATCACAAAACTCCAATAAATTAAAATAAGGCAATAAGAGTGGACTTTATATAAAATGAAGATGCAGACGTGTATAACTAAGAACAAATTAAATTAGGATAATGAGGAAGCACACCAGTTGGTAGAAACAAGTTGTTTGTTTTCAAATGAAGTTTGAAATGGCTCTCCTTGACTAATGAAAATTATTTCTCTTCTAATTCACATGTCCAACATCCAAAGAGAACTAAGAACTTGTCTTTACATATTCTTCTATGGATCCATTTTATATAGCCATACCCTTCACCCTATAACCTATAAATAGCACTTCCATCCCTCACAGTTCCTCACACCATTACAACTACCCTCTCTCAGCTTCAATTCCTTCACAGTTTAGATTGTTTTCTCGATCATTTTCTAAGCTCCTAATCATCATGGGTGTCTTCACATACGAAAATGAGTACACCTCCACCATTGCACCACCTAGGTTGTTCAAGGCACTTGTCCTTGACGCCGACAACCTCATCCCCAAGATTGCCCCACAAGCTGTGAAGAGTGCCGAAATCGTTGAAGGTGATGGAGGTGTTGGGACCATCAAGAAGATTCACCTTGGTGAAGGTTAGTTGAGTCTCTTAAAAAGTGCTCTTTCAACTGCATTGCTATATGTTTAGTATTTCAGTTGATTTTAAACATCCTTCTAATTTATAATCCTCAAATTATGCAGGAACTGAGTACAGCTACGTGACACACAAGATCGACGGAATTGACAAGGACAACTTTGTGTACAACTACAGCATCATCGAAGGAGATGCTATCGGAGACAAGATTGAGAAGATCTCCTACGAGATTAAGTTGGTAGCATCCGAGGGAGGTTCCATCATCAAGAACACCAGTCACTACCACACCAAGGGTGAGTTTGAGATCAAGGAAGAGCATGTCAAGGCTGGAAAAGAAAGAGCAGCTGGTTTGTTCAAGCTCATTGAGAACCACCTTGTGGCCCATCCTGAGGAATACAACTAAAACTGTTGATCTCTACTGAAAGAGTCAGCAGTATTGTGTCACTCTGTTTTCTCTGCTTATTGGTGTGACTTTCAGTTTTTCCTTTTCTTTCTGACAAGCTTAAGCTGTGTCTTGTATTTGACTGAACATACAACAGTCTTGTATTTGATTTCACTCTAAATAAATAAGAAAAACATGTGTCAAATAACCAATTATTCTTTTTCACTTTCGTGTCAAATTAAATTTTGATACATAGGTATGGAGGCTCTGCTAGGGTTAGGGCTAAACCTTTCCTTGCCTTGGCGGCGCGGCAATCTCCACTGTTGGAGAACTAAGTCGGCCCTGTTACGGGCTCCGAGCACCTGGAGAAGCCTCGCCGCTTCTTCTTAGTGGTCTGCTTCCAAAAAGACGACGACTACTTTACTTCTGACACCGTGGAGGCGATCCGAAGATGGAAGCGGTCTGGCTGCTCTGAAGGCCTCGCGTCAGTTAGCCCCGGTGTTCAGGCGACCGGCACGCGCTCGTTTGAAGGGTCTGAGGGCCGCAGTCCCGCTTCTGGAGGCGGTCCACTCTTGTGTTCTGGGGCGCACACGTCCACCGGTTACGGCCTCGCCCAACTGGAGGCCAGATCTACCATCCCAAGCAGAATTGCCGATTCCGGTCGCTGACTCGTGCTTCGTGCCGCTGGAGGGGCAGTCGAGGCAAGTGTCGAATCGGTCGGGGATTGATGCAAGCCGCGATCTGGACTTTCGGCAGGCGTGCGTCCACAGTGAGGTCTGCGAGTTGGGCCGGGTTGGCTTTGAGGCCCAGTGTCCTTCAGCTAGGCATTGGGCCCTTTTTTCCTTTGGCTTGGGCTTTGGGCCCTGGTGTTGGAGAAAAGTCCTGTCCCTACTTTCCTATTTGGAGCTTTAGATGGTTCGGGTCACTTCTGGGACCAAATTTGGGAACCCGGTGCTTGAAGCTCTGCAATATAGGCAAACATTATATTAGTCTACCCATGTTGATGTTCATGTTCGTCCTTCGAGAGGCAATGTCTTGATCACTTGATTACTTTTATGTTGTACTTAATGTACAAAACATTTGTTCTCGTACTTAGTGTGACGATAGTTTAATTCTCGATCTCAATGAACATCCTACTGTGTAACAGATATTTTTCCTCTTGACTAATATTGTGCCTCTCATTTTTTCGTCAAAAAAAAAAGAAAAATATCATTTGTTAAAACCAAATTTAATGATGGTATTTGGTTTTTTCTCTGGAAGACATCAAGGACTGTATAAAATTACTTGATATAAATCACTTGTATTTTCTTAAGCACCTTCCGCAGGAAACACATCATGTAATAGGGAAGCTTTTAAAACTAAAAATAAATAAATAAAGATACAGTAAAGGCATTTGCTACTAAGAAAACTAGAAATCAGCAACACTACTTGATGTAAAATTACTTCATTTACTTCTACAGACCCTAAATTGATCTTCAGAATAATTTTTCTGTTAACTAATTATCTACCAGAGCAACTAATACTCTTACTTTCGTACATATTATACCTTACCAGCTATGTGTTCAGAGTCATAATGCTGATGACTTTATCCCAATATTGCTCCAAAGCTGTGACAAACGATAACATTGTAAACTGAACTTGGAAGCTATCAAATTATTTTTAATTTGTAACTAGCAATGGACACACATGCTATTCGTGTGCAACAAAATTTCTGGTATTTTTTTTAAAGGAATCTTGATAATTCACGACAATTGAAGACAATTTTATTTAAAATAGAACTTCAACCGCAGAAGAAAGTTGTTAAGAGTTAATCTATAATCTAAGAAAATCTTTTTCTCGTAGCTTTTTTTCTGTTTAAAAAAAAACAAGATTTTCCTCTAGCTGGAAGAAACTACCCGTTCTTGTAACCAAAAAAAATAATCTACCAGTTCAGTTTTTTTTTTCTTTCTAGTTGTGATTACACTTATACCCTACAGATTTATCATATATCATAGTTTATTTTTCTTTCAAAGATATTTCTGTCCATTTTTTCATTTTGAGGAAACAAAAGGTTTTCCCTTAATAAATAGTATAGATTATTGAGATTGAATTCAAATATAATATCACTCTTTGATCATAACCCAAAAGTGCAAGCAAGGAACTGCAATGTCTTCATAGACAGTAAAAACTACCAATAGCAGAAAAAAAGGAGGACAGAAGAAAATAGTTGCCCCGATTTTCCCTGAACATGACTGTTGAACAAACACAAGCGGTTATCAGAAAATGGAACTCGGAAGAAGGGAAACTGATTGAAACCAGATGCATAAATGATTATCAGAGAATGGAAATGTGTTTCCTGCAGATCAACAAATCTAGACAAGTGAATTTTTCAATGAATGTCTACACAATAAAAAGGGCTAAAGAATTTTCAGCTCAATGAATAAGCAAAGTATTCAATAGCACACCAGAGGGAATTAGGAAACTTTTGGAACTTTTTAGTTTTCTGGGTGGCTTTCTTTGACTGCAATATTAAATTATTAATTAGAACTCATATATTCCTTTCACACGTACAACAACCATCGAAAACATAAGGCATGTCAAAATTTCAAACTCTTTGTTTAGCGTACTCCTCTAACTTGATCTATAAATAGCCTCTCCAGTGGTGACACTCCCACACCAATATCATATCTTTCTAATACTCCACTTTCATTCTTTCTTCGGGTATACTCTAACCAATTAAGCTCTTTGATAGTCATCATGGGTGTGTTCACTTATGAAACCGAGTTCACCTCTGTCATCCCACCAGCTAGGTTGTTCAACGCCTTTGTCCTTGACGCTGACAACCTCATCCCCAAGATTGCTCCCCAAGCAGTTAAGAGCACCGAGATTCTTCAAGGTGATGGAGGTGTCGGAACCATCAAGAAGATCAATCTCGGCGAAGGGAGCAAATACAGCTACGTGAAGCACCAGATTGACGGGATTGACAAAGACAACTTTGTGTATAAATACAGCATGGTCGAAGGAGATGCTATCTCTGAAAAAATTGAGAAGATCTGTTACGAGACCAAGTTAGTGGCATCTTCCGATGGAGGCTCCATTATCAAGAGCACCAGCAACTACCACACCAAGGGTGACGTGGAGATCAAGGAAGAGCATGTTAAGGCTGGAAAAGAAAGGGCTGCTGGTTTGTTCAAGATTATTGAGAGCCACCTTCTCGCCAACCCTGAGGCCTACAACTGAATTATCGATCTACAAATATACTGCATACCATGATCCCCGCCCCTCTTATAATCCTTTTTATTTTGTTTCACTTCTCTCAAGCCTAAGCATTCTTTGTTTGCATTTGTATTTCTTTTCCACCAAACATTACTACTGTGTGTTTCATTTTAACCAGAATAACAATGTAAAAGATCATCACAGTCCTTATATTTGATTTCAACTATCCACAACCACAATTCCACATGAGTCAAATCTGATGCGAACTAAAGCAACAATCGTAAACGGAAAAAAAATGTATATGAAAACTAGAACATGATCTAACCTTTTTCTGGTCTGAACTAGATTATCTAACCAATTGACTATAAAAATAATACTGATTTGACAACAATGAATGTCTAAAAAGACCCAGAAGCTTAAAGTGAAAGTCTTTCATCTTTATATATTTTCACTATTCAGCAGAGTATTGTTTGTGGTGGATTCAACAACAGCATATGAGTCATATCAGTGTGCCCCAGTATCAGTGTTCTAATCAAGCATAAGGCAATCACAAGAATTCTGTCAACTAAATAAGAAAAGGAACTTGCATAACAATGTCGAATAGCTTGCCTGGAAAGTGGAATTTTGGAATTTCATAGCTGCAAACCCACCGAAGCTCCTCGCAACTCCCTCAAGAAAAAGGGCTTTTGTTGATTTTGAATTGAAATTTTTCTGGGGCAATTGAGGTGAGCCAATTACCATTGATGGTGGTCAGATGCTACAAACTAGGGTTTAAGCTACAACACAAGATTATGAAGATAAAGGTTTTTAAGAGTATAAAAGTGAAATAGCTTGCAAAATGATCGACTGTTTCATTCATGCCTCAAAAAGGTATATATACAAGTCGTACAACGGTAACTTAGATGAGCTATGTCCACCCTCTACGTGTCCAACAGTAACACGAAAATTAGGATCCGGACCGTTAAACACTATTAGATGAAACAACGAAGACCCTAAGGCAAAACGTAAGCAAATTGAACTTTATACAATAGGGACTGCAGCAACTCCTCTGTGCTTAAAAATCATCATTGTCCTCCTAGATTCCCTTCTCATGCTGGGATTCGAACTCCTGGTACCTTCTTATGATCTCCTCAGCCATTTCCCATGTTGCATCTTCCACAGAAGCCCTTATCCATTGAATCAGCCACCTCACTTGAGCACTGTTGTTAACCACCTGTCTCTCCAAAATCTTGTAAGGATACCACCTAGGATTTTCAGGCCGGATCAGTCGCATGGGGTAAGTGTGGATGTACTTTTGTTCCCTCTCCAATCCTCTTCTTCAACAATGAAACATGAAACACGGGGTGTGCTTTAGCTGAGTCTGGGAGCCTCGGCTTATAAGCAACCTTATCAATTCTCTCAATGACTTCAAATAGCCCATAGTATCTAGTAAACAACTTATGAGACACTCTTCTTGCCACACTTTTCTGTCTGTAAGGTTGTAGCTTCAGAAAAACCATGTCACCAACAACAAATTCTTTTTCAGTTCTCTTCTTATCCTAATAGTTTTTCATTCTATTCTGAGCTGCCATTAGATTCTTTTTAAGGACCCTCAAAAGCTCATCCTTATCAGTGAGAAGCCTGTCCACCTCACTTACTGCTGTTGAATTTGGAAGATAAGTCTGCACTCTGGGTGAGGCATAACCATATAGTGCCTCAAATGGAATCATCTTGATTGCTGAATGATAGGAGGAATTATACCAAAATTCAGCCCATGATAGCATGCTTACCCAATTTTTGCCTCCTTCACACACCATGCACCTCAGGTACCTCTAAAAGCTTGTTCAGACATTCAGTCTGACCATCACTTTGAGGGTGATATGCTGTGCTTTTTCATAGCTTTGTCTGTAATTTCCAGAAGTTTTTCCAAAATAAACTCAAGAACACAGGGTCTCCATCACTTACAATCTTGTTTGGCACATCATGTAGCTTGTAGACATTTTGTATGAAGACCTCAGCCACCTTCTTGTTGTGTAGGGATGTTTTGTCAATCTGTCAATGACAACAAGAATGACATATTTCCCTTCATGATGTGGGAGCCCTTCTATGAAATCCATTGAGATTTCTGACCATGTTGTGCTTGGAATTGGTAGAGGCTGTAGCAATCCAGGTGGGTTTATAGGTTTATAGTGTGTTTTCTAGCAGACAATACACTTAGCCACAAACCTTTAGAAATTTTTCTTCATGCCTGGCCAGTTAAAGCTTCTGGATATCCTTTTATAACTTCTAAGGAAACTAGCATGCCCTCCCTCCATGCCTCCATGGAATTCCTTCAAGATCTTCTGCCTTCAGTTGTTGCATTCTAGCACAAAAACTCTTTTCTTGTACTGCAAGACTCCATTACATATACTGAACCTTAAGCTAGCACCTGTACCTTCTTGCTCCTCAGCCATGATCTTCCTTGTCTTCTCATCAGTTGCACAATCAACTTGTATCTCCTCAACAAAAGTGCTTATAGGGGCTGAGATGCATGGCTTGAATTGTAAGCAACTCAAACTGTGTTGACAAGGCATCTGACACTGTATTGTTAATCCCAGCTCTGTAGTGCACTGAGTAATTATACCCTATGATCGAGCTTGATGAGCCACTTATGCTACAAGGGAGTAGTGATTCTCTGTGTCAAGAAATGCTGGATTATTATGTGATCAGTCATAATTTTGAACCTGTGCCCTAATAAATAAGGTCTCCATGTTTGAATAGCATAGACTACTGCTATCATTTTCTTGTCATAGACAGAGTAGGTCATGTGTCTAGGGGACGGTACCTTTCTTAGATAAGAAATGGGATGGCCTTCTTGAGATAACACAACCCCAATGCCATCACCAGACACATCTGTTTCAACCACAAACTCCATTGTAAAATTAGGAAGTGCTAGCACTGATGTTGAAGTTAAAGCCACCTTAAGGTTCTCAAAGGCCAACTCCAAAGAGGGAGTCCATTTAAAATTATTTTTCTTGAGCATATCTATCAATGGCTTAGCAATGATGCTAAAACCTTTGACAATTTTTCTGTAATATCCTGCCAGACCCAAGAATCCTCTCAAACCTTTTATAGTTTGAGGCTTTTCCCACTCAGACACACATTTAATCTTGTTGGGATCCACAGCTACCCCTTCTTTGGAGATGACATGCCCTAAGTACTCCACTTTATCAGTTGTTGGAAGATTTACACCCCTACACTTAGTAAGCTATTTGCTAACTCATAAGTGCAAGAACGATCTTTACCCGCAAGTATACGGGGGCAAGTAATAGTATAGAAAATGAAATCGAGTGTCGAACCCATGAGGAGTAAGCACTTAGATTCCTTAGCTCGGGTGAAAGCACAAAGATTACGACTTAGTAGACACTACACTACTTGACACTAGAGGAAATGAAATGTGAAAGTGTATCTCACACTACCACTAAATCCTTTGGAGACTTAGCATTGCGAGGGATGGTGAGATTTGGATGAGTGATTAACGAAGTTTGATTGCTTGGTTATTATGCTAGAATGCGGAGACTAAATAACACAAATTCAAGATGAGGAAAGTAGGTCGGCTAGGGAAATCCCGCTAACCATATGATGCATCGAATGTACTAGATTAAAGTCCATTCACACAATTTAATGTCCAAATCGTGACCTTTTGGGTCACGTTCGATTTTGAACTCAAGATCCTAGGTCATCTCGGACACTAGAAGACTTAAACCCAACATTGAAATATTTCGTGAATCGAAACCAAGACCCAAGCCATTTTGGAGCTCGCATCTTGATTGTATGTCACGTTGTGAAGTCAATAAGTATATCATGTGAATTATGTGGAAAGGTTCCCCTCTCAAATCTCTATTAGAGAATCCGAGAGAAAAGGTTTGTGATTCCCTCAACTTGCACCTAGTGAATTACGAGTTAAGTGGGTCTATTATTTGCCACAATAACTTTTTGGGTTTAATATGTGCCTAACTAGATTCCTTCAAGTCTATAGAGACTCAAAGAAGCTCTAGTTCATGCTAAGTGCTAAGGAATCAAATCTTAAGATAAATCTTATAGATAATACCTTAATCATGTTTAAATGCTCATCTTTCCTTAACTGAGTAGCTAACTCATTCCAGGGTCATTTTTAAGTCCTTTAACACATGCTTCAACTTAGCTAGAGTCAACACATGCATATAAGAATTTATACAACAAGCTCAAGCATATAAACATACCACAATCACACAATAAAGTCATTCACAACACAAATCTTCATAACATACACTAAAAGCATGAAATATACATAATCCAAGACATGTTCATCACATCACATGGCTAGGGTTCTAACCCTAGCCTCCCAAAAGAGACTACTCACTAAACATAATTAAATACAACATTTGATACATGTTTAAGAGGTAAAAGAGAGTAGAAATAACCAAGGGTCCATAGCAAAGCTCCAAGTGACTCTAAGCTCTTCTAGCTCCACTTCTTCTTCTTCAACAGGCACCAAGTCTTCAAGAGGAGGAGAGGAAACCTCTAGGACTCAAAGAGGCCAAGGGGAAGAGGGATTACTTCCCACTTCTTCAAGCTCTAAAGAATCACACACTCCTTGGAGGTAAAGATGAGAGGAGGAAGTGAGGGATGGTGATGAGGGAGAGTGGAAGAGGTTCGACCAAGGAATTCAAGGCTAGGTCTCTTGGATTTTTAGAGTGTTGGAGAAAAGGATTAAGGGTAGATAAATCTAAATTCTCTCTAGAGAACTCTCCAAGAACCCTAGAGAGAAGCTAGAGAGAAAACTAGAGAGAAAATGACTCTAAACTTGTAAAATGAGTGAAATGAAGTGTGGTGTTTGTGGGTGCAAGGGGGAGCTCGAATTTGGGTTGGTTAAGAAGGAAAATATGGACCCTTAGATGATATGAAATGGTGAGATGGAAGATCTAAAGGTCAACTTTGAATGAGGGAGATCATGATCTACTATTTTAGTCTATGGAAGGCTAAGCCCTAAAAATGGTGACATCATGCGGTCCAACTTCTTCTCTTTCTCTCCAAATCAGATTGGTAAGCAAAGATGGGATCAATAGGCCTCCATTGGGCTGGACTCCATGTGATTGGGCCGACCAAGGTGGGCCAGCCGGCTGTGGAAAATTCCGGCGGGTTCCGGGCAACTTCCGGCGACCTCCGGTGAAGCTATTTCGTCATTTTCCCAAAATTGCTCCAAATTCTCTCTTGACCTCGGAAATGTATATGTATTCACCAATAAATATGTAATTCTTCATATTTAATACATTTTCGAGTTAACTCCACATTTCCTAGCAAGAAAAGGAAACGTCATAAGACCAATGCTTTATTCATAGAAACCAAGCTATAACCATAAAGTTAGGAGCGTAATAGGCACATAATTATGGTCTTAACAACTACCTCACACTTAAGCTTTGCTTGTCCTCAAGCAAACTATGAAGAAAACATTTAAGCTAAGCTAGACTCAAAGTACATAAAAACACACAAGTATGTAAGTGTCCCACATGGTAGATTGTTTTGGTCTCCCTCAATGAACTTTGGCTAGGTCGGTTGACTACTCTTGAGCAATATTTTAAAACATGAAATCAATATATATGTAATAAGTCGAAATGAGATATGCTAAGCCAAATGCATTACAATGAGATGTATTCAAATTGACATGTTTCTTAACCATCAAACTCACTAGATATCACTCAATGCACACAAGTGTTTGAGGGTTAGTGTTTGCACTCATAAATCGCATCAATCACATGTTCTCCATAGGCTCGATTTTTAACCAATGCTCCAACAATCCAAAAACATAAGCATTTCAAATCAAGAGGACCTTTTATTCGGGTTGAAATGAGGTTTAAGGAATGGGTTTAATGAAAGAAAGGTATAGGAATTCGAGAACCAAGCAACCTAGCAAGCTACTCACATGTTGAATTTCCAACATACTCTAGGTGCTACTAGCTTTCCCTTTTTCGTACAAACCATTTCCCAAAACACTTATTCTTTAAATATACACTACCATATTTTTGTGGAACTTTTTTTTCTTTCTATTTTTCTCTTTTTCTTTTCTTTGAAACTTTTTTTTATCTTTCTTTCTTTTTGAATAAACACAACTCAAGTGAATCATCACAACATCCTCCTCCACCTCACACTTATCTCTTTTGCCAAACTTCCCAATAAGCACAACTTTAAACACATCCTAGTAGGACTTCATTATCGCTTGCTTAATTGCCTAGTTAAGGGTAGGAGTAAGTGTTTGAGCTTGGTAAGGATTTGTGGTCTTCACGAATTAAAAAGTTAAATAATATGAGGTTCAAATTGGCTCACTAAAGGATATATATATATATATATATCATAGGGTAAGTAATTTGGCCATGGTGGTGATCATCCTAATGCCTCTATCATTTTCAAAACAACTTATGATTTGGAAAACGTTTAACACGGTTTAAAGCGAGTTATAGATTACACAACAATTGATCGATATCACACATGAAAGAATAGGTGCACAATGTAGCCATGCATGCATAATAAGGCTCAAAAGTCTTACATGGGCATGGATAACTTCGAAAACAAATCAATCCTTCTTTTTCTCATTGTGAACTCATTTTGAATGTCATATACACTTTTCAAACCGATTAAACATGCATCATTTTCTCTTTTTAAACATGCTCAAAATTATACAATCTACTAGCCATTAGTTCAAGTATCATCATTGGGAGTGATCATTGGGACACAAAACACACACAAAGCACACATATTTTTGAGTTACGATTTCTCTAAAAAATTTCAATTTTTAAGGTTTTTCGGATAAGGAGTGAAAATAACTTAGCCGCCTACCTCACACTTTAAAATCAAATTGTCCTCAATTTGCATAAAACCACATAATAACCCAAAATTGTAAACAAGATATCAAGGCATCATCATTTCACAAAATTATTCACCTAATACATGTTCTCCTAGGCATAACGACTAGCATGCATTCACACTTAAAGTGTCATATAGTCTCTAAGAAGTAATAAAGCTATTAGAGTCCTATCAACACGATGGGGGCATGCATACTAACCACATTTAAAAGGAAAACGACATTGTGATCTAGCATAAAACATGAGGGAACCTCACGCTTACACAAGAGTACCACATTCTATGTGACTCCAAACAATACACTAATGATGAAGAGGTCGCTCCCTCATCGACCAAGAATGAGTCATCAAGAAATTGCAAGGCTAACAACCCTTGGAATATGTCTACTCTTGGGGATGAGAGTTAAACCTAAGCATCCTAACATAGCATCATTCTCAAACATATTCTCATAAGTGTCAGAAAGTAGAGAAAGAGTAAGGGAGAAAGAAGGTGCAAACGCTTTGTAGACCGCCTCCGAGCTCCAAATTTACGTTTATATTAACCCACGAAAACCAAGTTAGGTCTCGCCATCCAAAGGTTATATGAGTGAAGGGAGGACCGGCAATCGGCGCAGTCGGAGTGCAAAATGTGGCATGGGGGAGCTCAAAGGAGGATGCCATCAAAGCCCATGAGCTTGGTCAGCAAAAGTCGACGTTGGCAGGACAAGTTTCGACCGGTTGGAAAAAATGAACTAAAAATTTCGACTGGTCGAAATTGTGCCAAAATCCGGACAGGATACTATCGTCGACAAGTCGAAAAATTTCAGAGCAAATTTTTGACCGGTCGAAAATCTCCAGAATTGAATGCTCATATTTTTAACCTTGGTCTTGCCTTCCATGCTATGCTCATTGCTTCTCCGGGTCACACCAAATCCGCTACCTCACACTTTATTTCAAAAACATTTTCTTATGGGCTCCGGCCATTACGGGTTGTGGTTTAAGAACATAAACATGGTCCGTAGCTCCACACGCTTGTTAGAGTGGATACTTCTTGAGAAGTACCACTCTACTACTTGGAGCTAGAGGGCTTCTTGACTTGTCATAGAGGCAAACAGTGAAGTGATCCGCACATTGGCCAATGTTAGACCGAAATAGACACCTTCCTAATGTCTTCCTCTTCTTTTCGATCACTCTTCCAAGTAGCATCCTAAAATTTTCCTTCAATGTTGACGTAGACTTGCGGTGTGGGAAGGAAAAATGTGGTTATGGCATCTCAAAACAAGGTGGAGAGGTGACAACATGGCTTCCTTTCCAATCCTTCACTTCTTCATAGAAACATTGGTTGCTAAAGGGAGGATCAAGAAGCAAAAATGCCTTAGTCTCAATCCTATCATCTTGATCATAACTCAATGCTTCTACTTGCTCCATGGGGAGTCCTATCATCTTGATCATAACTCAATGCTTCTACTTGCTCCATGGGGAGTTCTTGGTGGTACTCTTTTAGCGGTGGGGGAAGGAATGATGGTGCTTCTTCAACTTGATCTTCCATGGGTGGCTCGAACACATCCTCTTCACCTTGGGCATCCCTCTCGTCTAGCTCATTGATCAATTCTTCATGATAGCCCATGATCGGATGTGTAGATAAGTCCGGAAGTACATTTTTCTCAACACTCCAAGCTTCATCATAGACAGTTGAGACTTCATCATCGGATGAGGACTCATCATCTACGACATTTGGACAAGCTCGCACCCACCATGGCATTGGCTCTTCTTCGTCGGGTGAAAAATCATCGTACTCGGTGCCTTGAGAAGTAGAAGCTTCATGATTGATGGAAGGCTCATGAGGTGTCGAGTCTTCTTGAATAAACTCTTGGTCACTCTCGGCTAATGTACTCACTTGAGCTTCCCTTCCTTGTACGTCCCTTAGGAATTCCGCTTGCACATATTGAAATTCACTCCTCAAACATTGCCTGGCGGCTTCTTGTTGACCAAGAAAATTGTCAAGCATCTCCTCCACGGTCGAACGAGGGCTTTCTTCTTGAGGTGGAGGAGGGATAAACAATTACCTAATTTGTGCGCGGAACTCTTTTTGCTAGGCTAGGTAGGTTTGAACGAGTGCTTCCACATTTGAACTAGGATCTTCTTCTTGAAGAGTCACCGGATGCGTGTGATGCATCCCCATGTTGTACTCGTACTCTTGCACATATTCGGGGTACTCAAATCTCAAGTTGCACTTAAAAGGTGAATGCAATTGAGAACCACATAGAGCACACGCTTCAACATAAGGGAATATCGGCTCCTCGGCTTGATAATTCCAATCTTGATACCCTCCATTATATGAATCTTGTTCCCCAAAACCACTTGAATTTTCCCAACCGTTATACCATTCTTCCATGGTTCAAGGTAATTAAACTATCAAACAAAAATAAAGATAAAACGTTAAATTCTCAAAGATTGTAGTGCTCACAAAAATGAGTCACCACAACCTTGAAGAAAGACTCTCAAAAACTCTATAAAACACTACTTTAGACTCTCAAAGTACTCAAAGCCTTGAGGGCCTTCCACGATGCTTCTTTGACACCCCCCTCAAGGAAACATCAATGAGCACTCTAAGATTTTAAATAGAATTCCGGTACGTGGCACAGTGGCCTTCACTATGCTATGGACACTGAGGTGAACCGAGGTAAAGGCTTGCGTGACCCAATATACCGGAATTGCCAAATAAAGTCCTAAAAATCTAGGGTGTAGCAGAAATTAAGTTGGCTAAATCTAGACACACACTAGTTACAATAAATAAAAATAAGCACTACAAGAAAACAACACTTAGACCACGGAAACGTAATTATTCCGTGGTCCAAGTGACACTTGGACGACGGAGAAGTCTCCGTCGTCCAAGTACAACCTGGACGACCGAGAAGACTCCGAGGTCCAGGTGTCCACCTGGACGACGGAGACGGTATTCTCCGTCGTCCAGGTTATCACCTGGACCTCGGAGTCTTCTCTGTCCTCCAGGTGATCACCTGGACGACGGATATGGTATTCTCCGTCGTCCAGGTGATCACCTGGACAACGGACCGACACGCCGTGGTCCGAGTAACTTCCACTTAGACGACGTACCGACACCTCCGTCGTCTAAGTGAAGCATTATATAAGCCCGATGCCAAACTCGATCTCTTCGATCATTCCATCCGATCTCTTCATTCCATTCGAAGAAGAATTGAAGGAGAAGGGAGAAGGAGAAGGATCGAAGAAGGGAGAAGGCCGAGAAGGATCAGGCCGATAAGGGATCTCCGCTGACTAGCTAGCTAGCTTAATTAACAGATATCGAGAAGGCCAGCAGGTACGTACGCAGTTAAAATTTGCTTAATATACATTTAGTGAAAACGTACGTACATACATGCATGGATGTTAGCTATATATACAGATTAAATTACGTACGTACGTAATTGATGGATCGATGTAGATCGAGTACGTATAATTAAGCGTAAATTGATGGACTAATATATATATATATATGTAATAATTAATTAATTATAATATTTTGTAGCAGTATGGACAAGAGTTGGATGAAGTTGAAGAATAGATGTGATGTCCGGTATATGGATGGAATTAGCGAATTTGTGAATTTTGCGATAGAACATGGTCGGGGAAAGAAACGTTTCAGGTGTCCGTGTTAGAAATGTCTTAATTGTCAGTATGCGGAGGTTAATGTTATGGTGCAACACCTGTACGAAAATGGTATAATGTGGAGTTACACTACATGGAGCGAGCATGGTGAAGTAGTAGAGTTCAGCGCAGCAGATTTCAGCTCAGGGTACAGTTACCATGTTGCCTCATCCAGCGGGAGTGGTGGCGGACCCCCAGCTTGCAACCCAACTGCAGATTTGGTCCATGATGCGTTTCCGGGATGTAGTCATGGTGGACACCAACACCAAGACGGAGGTTACAGTACCACTAATGAGCATGATGACACATTCCCCGATGCTAGCTTGGCCACTGACACCAGTGAGATGGATAAGTACAACCGGATGCTACTTGAAGCGCAGACCCCGGTGTTCCCTGGATGTCGAGAGAATGTGTTGCAATATGTGATGGAGCAAATGAAGATAAAAGTGAAGCACAAAATGTCAGTGAGTGCTTTTGACGAAATTCAGGAGCAAATATGTAAGTTGCTTCCTGATGATCACAATCTTCCTAAATCTCATTATAAGGTTAGAAATATCTTGAGCAGCCTCGGCCTAAAGTACAGGATAATTGACGCATGTCCGAATGATTGTGTGCTATTTTACAAAGAGTATAAAGATTTGGACTATTGTCTCGTATGTGGCCAGTGCAGATTCCAGGTGAATAGAAAGAGTTCGAAAAAGAGAATTCCTGTGAAAGTTGTTCGATATTTTCCCTTGATTCCCAAATTGCAGCGCCTGTACATGTCTATACACACAGCAGAGGCGATGCGATGGTACGCAGAAAAGCGAATAGATGACGATGTCCTGCGACACGCCACGGATGGGGAGGGTTTCAAACATTTCGACAGAGAATTTGGAGACTTTGCTGCAGAGGTTAGAAATGTTAGACTCGGCCTATCTACAGACAGATTCAATCCTTGGGGAAGTAATAGCTCCGCCGTCAGCACTTGGCCAGTTATTCTGATGCCGTACAACTTGCCTCTGTGGATGTGCATGAACAAGGAATTTAATTTCCTTACTGTACTAATTCCAGGTCCTAAATCTCCAGGGAAGTGCTTAGATGTCTACCTCAGACCTTTGATCGACGAGCTGAAACTGTTGTGGGAAAATGGAGTCCCAACTTATGACAAATTCACTGACACGATGTTCACGATGAAGGCTGCTGTAATGTGGACGATCAGCGATTTTCCAGCGTATGGGATGTTGGCAGCCTGCAGGACAAAAGGATATAATGGATGTCCTATATGTTTGGACGACGTGAACTCTAGTTGGCATGCGGAGAATGTGTGTTACTTGGGTCACCGTAGATGGCTTCCTCACGACCACCCGTGGCGACAGGATGAAGCTCATTTCGACGGGACGGTAGAGAACAATCTTAAACCCCGTAGTTGGTCGGGCGAAGAGATTTTAGAGAGGTTGAGCTATTTCGACTTTGGTGTGTTGAGCAATGACGCGGATGTAAAGAAATGCAATCCAATTCCTCCACATGATCTGAGCTATTGGGATCACAAGAGTATATTCTTTGAACTCCCTTACTGGTCGAAGTTGATGCTGAGGAACAACTTGGACGCAATGCACATAGAAAAGAATGTGTGCGACAGCGTAGTGGGAACAATTCTCGGTATTAAGTTCAAGACTAAAGATACTCCCAAAGCGCGCAAAGATTTGGAATCAATGAATCTACGTCGTCCCTTGTGGTTGAGGAGGGATAAGAAATGAGTGTACAACAAGATGTCAGCTGCACCTTACACAGTGAAGCCGACGCTTAGACGTTCTGTATTTTACTGGTTTAAGGGCGTTCGTTATCCGGCTACGTATGCAGCTACTATAACTGGAGCAGTGGACGAGGTGCAACACAAGTTTGTGGGTCTAAAGACACATGACTATCACGTTATGCTACAACGTCTGATTCCAGTGGTAATTCGACCATACTTGCCTCGTGACGTCGTAGAACCAATTGTGACATTGTGCAGGTAGTGGCAGAGGTTATGTGCCAGAGAATTAAAGAAGTCAGATGTGGTGGAATTGCAACAACAAATTGTGCACATCATTTGCAAACTAGAGAGGATTTTTCCCCCTGCTTTCTTTGACATCATGATTCACCTAATGATCCACCTGCCCGAGCAGGTGCTCATTTCTGGTCCGGTCCAGTACACTTGGATGTATCCTTAAGAAAGGTACGTACAACTAATTAATTTGTTCCATTGGAGATTACTAGCTAGCTATATGTACTTATTCTTATTGTACGTTTGATTTTGTAGACAGCTTGGACAGTATAAGTCATTCGTCAAAAACAGGTCGGCCCCGGATGGCTCCATAGCAGAGACATACCTAATGCATGAGTGTGTTACTTACTGCAACAGGTACCTCGAAGATCCACCACCTCCCACTGCCTCCGATCGCAGTACCCGCATCAATCTTTCTGTCGTCACCAATGTCGTCCGACCATTTAGAGGAGTATTAAAGGAATCGTTAACACGGGAAGAACTTATTGAGGCACATTGGGTAGTGTTGCGAGACTGTGACGAAGTTGAGTCGTACATGATGTCATACAGGGAGAGGCTTCAGGCGTTAAATCAAAACAAGAGTTCGGCGTGGATTGAGAAAATGGTTAAGAAGAAGTTTCCCGATTATTTCTTCCAATGGGTACGTACGTACCTCTCGGTATTTAATTAGTAATTTATATACGTACATTTCGATCATGTTTGGAGAAAGTCCAAATTAAACCCTTATATTAATTTGCCCTTTTTTGTAGATGATTGATCTGCAAAAATCTGAAAACCACGGGGGGTGGTGGTCATGGCCAAAGCACTTGCTAGCAGGGAAGCCGGTTAAACACTATATTTATCCCGGATGTTTTGTGAACGGTGTAAAGTTCCATTCATTGGCCCGAGACGAAGGAAGAAGAACACAAAACAGTGGGGTAGCGGTTGGGAAAGACAATGATCTATATTACGGGGCTATTGTATATGTGGTTCAGCTATGTTACGGGAATGATGTCAACGTTTTCCTATTCAAGTGCAGATGGTTCAAGCGTACAAAGGAAGACCTGGGACTATTATCAGTCGATACAAACTCTAGCTGGTATGAGGATGAGCTTTTCGCTCTCGCCACCTTAGTTCGGCAGGTGTTCTATCTCGACGATCCGAAAGCCGGTGAATGGTGGAAAATAGTGAACCATATCTCTCACCAAGGAATATGGAATACAGAGACAATTGAAGGGACACCAGCGACGACTGAAGATGCTGCTGAACCAGAAAGAGACATTCCTGCCTATCAAGAGCCTAATATTTCTGTCATCCGCTCCGATATAATGGACCTGGTTCAAGATGATGAATGGTTACCCATGCCTGATGGTTGTACAGATCTAACTGAAGATGAGATTATCGATGAGGTAGATGATGAAGACGAGCAGGAAGAGGACGCGGACGCGGACGAGGACTCAGGTTATTCGTCGAACGATGTTGAGTACGATGACGAGGATGAGCCGTCGTCTAACGGGGATGAGGACAATGATGATTATGACGAAGAGTACGGTCATACGACGAGGATTATTAATTGGTAATTAATTATTATAATTATTGTAATATATGATCGATGCAGGTTTACGATATTTAATTAATCTGAATTATATATCCTGGACAACGGAGAAATTAAATGCAGGTTGTCGCCTTTGGGTATTTTGGCTATCTCCCTAAATCCTCGACCCTAAATCTAGCAAATCGGATCGATCGATCATTTATTTAATTATTTTTTTTTATTCAAAATAATTGAACGGACACCTGAATTCAGGCTCTATACACCTGGACGACGGAGATGAGATATTCCGTCAACGTTTATATTAGGTCCACCGCCATTTTCACCTTTGGCACCCCGCCAAATCTCAATCTCATATAAAACCCTAAATCCTGGACCCTAAATCTAGCAGATCGGATCGATCGATCAATTTTTTAATTATATTTTTGAATCAGAATAATTGAACGGACACACAAATGACCGGGGACGACCTAAACCGTAAACCCTAAGGCCCTAACCCCTGAATTCAGGGTTTAGAACTTGGACGACGGAGAAGGTCATTCTCTGTCGTCCAAGTGTGTACCTGAACGACGGATAATGACTTTCTCTGTCGTTCAAGTGTTAAACCCTATACCCTATACCCTAAGGACCCCTAACCCCTGAATTCAGGGTCTATACACCTGGACGACGGAGATGAGATTTTCCGTCGTCCAGGTTAGTACCTGGACGACGGATAATATCATATCCGTCGTCCAGGTGATTACCTGGACGACGGAAAAGCTCATATCCGTCGTCCAGGTGCAGATATCGTAAATTTTTCTAAGACAACGACCATCTAGACCTTCTTCCAATGCATATTCTCTTCGTCAAGACTTTAGAGTAAACAATTCTTCGTGTGTGAGCTTCGACGGTTCGAAAATCGGAGTTGCGAAATGCCTTGAATCCACGTTTCCGGTTTGTTAAATTCTCGGTTTTGCGGTTGACTGTGCCGATGAAACCCTTCCCGAACTTATTATTTTATGGTCCTTTGAAGACAATTATATATTATGTTACGACGAACATATCCAACGTTTGTTTTGTCCAAATTCAATTTCGTTAATACTCTGCTGCAAATGAGCCTCTACTCATGAACACTTAAGTCATAAGGATTAGTCGATACTTAACAACTTTCAAAACGAAAAATTATATTCGTCGGTTCAAATTTAAATGTTCATATATACGATGTGTTCATCGATATTGGACGACTATTTCACTCGAATGACAGATCGCTAAATTCCTAGCGAATTATTTTTAAAATTTGTTTTAACGTAATTTGAACCTGGACGACGAAGATGGCCATTCTCCGTCGTCCAAGTTCAAATTACCATGGCGGTTCGAATTTAATTTTTTTTTATTTTTTCCATGTAATTTTCACTTGGACGACGGAGATGGTCATTCTCCGTCGTCCAAGTCCAAAATTATGGCGGTTCAATTTACCGCTTCCGTTTTTGGGACCGCTTGAATTTTCACTTAGACGA
Source organism: Geum urbanum (assembly GCA_946800695.1). Classification (NCBI taxonomy): domain Eukaryota; kingdom Viridiplantae; phylum Streptophyta; class Magnoliopsida; order Rosales; family Rosaceae; genus Geum; species Geum urbanum. The sequence goes on from OX327012.1 coordinate 31,219,783, forward strand.
CGGAGAATTCAGCCTCCGTCGTCTAAGTCCAAAATCATGGCGGTTCTAAACGTCCCGCCGATTAATTGGCGCCGCTTGAAATTTTTTGAAACCGCCACTTAGACGACGGAAAACACTGTTTCAGTCGTCCAAGTGAACTTAGACGACGGAGAATAGTGCTCCGTCGTCTAAGTGAAACTCTATAAATAGAGCGGCACCCCCCCTCCTTTTCTCATTCCATCTCCACTCCTCTCCACCTCTCCTCTCCTCTCCTCTCCTCCGGCGATCCTCCTCCGGCGACGCTCCAACGACTAAATTTCCGGCGTGGTTCCCCCTCTCCGACGACTCTACTCTTCCGATATTCCGGCGAAATTCTGACGAGGTAATAATTCTATTTTTTAACTCTTTAACATTTTTTTTATTTAATTAATTATTTAATTTCTAAATAGTTTTAATTTATTAGTTTTAAATAATAAATAGTTGTAATTATAATAATTATTTTTTTGTTATTATTATTATTTAGTAATCATTATTAGTTGTTAATTATTTGGTAATGAATAATTATTAATTAAAATTAAATAATAGTAATAATAATAATTGTTAATAATAATTAATTATATTGGTAAATGAATAATTATTATTAAATGCATGATAAATAATAATTCATTATTGTCATTATTGTTTTAATTAATTGATAATTACGTGTATTTTCTAGTAAATTGCATGGTAGTACGTCTTCGATTTAAATTTAGTACATAGGCTTGGTTTATTAAGTCGCACTCTTTGGAATAGATGGCGCCTCTTTTCCTAGCTTATCTCCTTAACCCCTCGTGATGTGTGGATTTCATCACTGCACACCATAACCTAAGTGAAGTTATGGATACGAGGTTGAGGGCGGAGTTTGCAAAAGACTTGAGGGAGTGTAAATTTTCGAAAAATTGGCCGAATGTCGGACATGGTGTCTAGAAACGGGTTATGACTGGTGACAGGATTTGGACTAATTAAGAAAGACTTTTGTCGAAATTAGTCCTGCCTCTCGCGTTATCTATATCCCTAACTGGCCATATTTTTCGATTTAACCAAGGCTGATTAATTGAAAATTTACACTTTATCGCGCGGGTCGCACGTCCATTGAACGACCGAAAAAGCCAAGCTTGTGTACTCTATTTAAATCTTAACCGTACTTAATTAGCATAAATTTTGCACTTGTAATTATTATGGTAAGTAGGTATTTTAACAACGTACTCCTAGGTTTAAATGGCTCCATCCGGCAAGAAGAAAGCGCAACAGGAGGCAGAAGATGCCATGCTCCGAATGTTGGCGGACCAAGTCGGTTGGGTTCAACAGGAGGGCAACGACGCCCTCAATCCGGACCCTTCATCTGGTTCGGAGGCGGCGCCTGTTGGGGAAATTCCGTCTGCCCCATTTATCTCCGACGGTGATGAGGTCGACCTTTTTTCAACTCCGACACCCGGTACTGGTTCAACGGCAAGTACTCAGGGGTCCTCGACCACGGAATCAATCATGTACAGCGCCCGCCGTAAGCAAAGGAGGGCCCCCACTGACCCGGAACTAAAAAGGACTCGGGGTCTCGTTAAAGGGGGCAAAACGGAGAAAATTTGCAAGGCGACCGGGAAAAAGATCGACTTGCCCTACGACGAATTCACCGGTGGCCCTCCCACAGCTCAGCTAGCAAGTCTCTCGGCGCATAGCATAGGGTCAATCGTCCGTAGCCGAGTTCGTCTCACTGCCCCTACTTGGAAGGAGGCGCCGGATAATGAGAAGGCGAAAGTCTTTAAAGATCTTTCGGTACGTAATACGTCCAATTTAGTTATTATATAATATTGTTAATATTAGTTATAATTTCATAATATATACGATTATAATTTTCTATTTATTTTTTATAGGAACAATTTGCGGTGGATCTGACGCCGGCGATGGTGAGGCATATCAACCAAACCGCCAACTCCATCTACAAAGATTGGAAGTACAGGCTCCATCAGTACTTCCAAACTTACGGTCCCTCGCCTCCCCCCGTAGAGCTGCGTGGGGATAGAGAAGATGAGTGGGAGTGGTTGTGTAACCACTTTGCCGATGACTCCTTTAAGGTGTTAATTTACTTTTTTTATTTCAATTAAGATAATTGAATTATTTAAATTTTAGTTATTAATTTTTATAATGATTTAATTATGTTGTGTAACAGAAATTCTCCGGTGTCAACAAAGCCAACCGGGGGAAGAAAGACAAACACCATACTACCGGCGCCAAGCAGGTCATTCAAATAGCCAAGGAGCACAAGGATAAGGGCACCAAACACCCTTATCTTGATGCAAGCATAAGCACGTACGTGACGCCTGGGCTCGATAATGAAGCGAGTCAATGCGGCGTAAGTGATATATATATATATATGCTTTTAATTATAGTAATTATTATTTAAATATTATTTCATTATAATAAATTAATTATTCTTTTGTAGGCAAGGGTGATAGAGCGTGCGCAAGAAGAGTTGGCTAACAATCAGCTTGCATTCCCAGATGTGCCGCCGGAAGACCTGCCTCCTCTATCCTTAGAGAGCCAAATTGGAATCGCGGATGAGGTCTACGATCGTAGAGCTGGCAAGGAGGTTAGGCACTTCGGGCCTAGGGTGGTACGAGATTTGTCGACGACCTCCGACTCATCATCTACAGGAGGTTCGGGCCAGCGGAGAAGGACTCAGGCTGCGGCCGTCAAAGCAGCCATTCAAGAGGCTCGACTGGCACGATAGGAGAATCAATCCATGCGGCAAAGACTTGACGAACAACAAGCACAAATAGCCCAACTCATCGCCCTCATGCAACAAAATCGAGAAGTATGTCAACCTCCTTCGAACCCACACCCCGATGACAACGACCCGGCTGGAGGCGGAGGACTCGGCGGTGCATCTGCTCCTCCAGTGTATTAGCTAGCTAGTAGTTTATTATCTCGTTTCTTTCCGCATTCCGAACAATATTTTAATTTTTAATTTATGGGTTTTTTCGATTATTCATGTATGTACAAATTAATTTTAATTATTTAATAATTAAGTAATATTCAAAATTTAGTTTAGTTAATTAATTTTAGCATTTTTCATTATTTAAATTCAATTAATAATAAATTAAATTAATAATATTTAATTACAATTTTTTTTTAAATTAAAAAGTCACTTGGACGACGGAGAACTAAGTCTCCGTCGTCCAAGTGACTACCTGGGCCACGGAGAATGATAAGTTCTCCGAGGCCCAGGTAAACACCTGGACGACGGAGACTTAGTTCTCCGTCGTCCAAGTGACTACCTGGGCCTCGGAGAACTTATCATTCTCCGTGGCCCAGGTAGTCACTTGGACGACGGAGAACTAAGTCTCCGTCGTCCAGGTGTTTACCTGGGCCTCAGAGAACGTCCGCGGTCCAAGTGAACTTGGGCGACGGATAGATTATTCTCCGTCGTATAAGTTCTTGGATGACAGCACTTGGAGCACGGACCTTGGACGACGGAGATTGCGTCGTCTAAGTACTTAGACGACGGAAAACGTCACTTAGACGACGGAAATGCTCCGTGTTCTAAGTCCGTTTTTTTGTAGTGAAGATACTATTTAGATATGCTCCACAAGGATATAGATAATCAAGGGGAAAAAAGAAGTAGAATTCAAGTAAAACAACCTTAGCACAGCACACTTTCGATGGATCTCAACATAGGTATCATAATTTACACAGAATTAATCACATGTCGGAATGAGCTGAAATTTTAAGAGCATAATCTAGACACATAAATAAACACTCCTTCAAAATTTCATAATTTTATGAGACCTCTAGCTATATTATATAATTTTGACGGGTCGAAAATTTACACTAGGAAATTTCGACCAGTCGATGCAGCCAATCTGCTACGTTTGTGTCAAATTTCGACGGGTCGAGGATAATCCTTGACGGGTCGAAAATGCCCCGCAACAAAGGTTAGAAACAACAATTTTTATCACCCTTTTACCCCAACAAACCTACCAAAGCATCCTTATGAAGCAAAGATAAGAAAAACAAGATTCTAAGTGATAAATTGAAACAAATCAAAAGCAAAAACAAACAAGCATCAAGCATCAAGCAAAAATGTCCAGATATTCCGCAATCAAAGGCAAACTGGCTAAGGAATTAAGATGAACTTAGCTCCCCGGCAACGGCGCCAAAAACTTGTTGGAAGATTTACACCCCTACACTTAGTAAGCTATTTGCTAACTCATAAGTGCAAGAACGATCTTCAACCACAACTATACGGGGACAGGTAATAATATAGAAATGGAAATCGAGTGTCGAACCCACGAGTAATAAGCACTTAGATTCCTTAGCTCGGGTGAAAGCACAAAGATTACGACTCACTAGACACTACACTACTTGACACTAGAGGAAATGAAATGTGAAAGTGTATCTCACACTACCACTAAATCCTTTGGAAACGTAGCATTGCGAGGGATGGTGAGATTTGGATGAGTGATTAACGAAGTTTGATTAGTTCGTTATTATGCTAGAATGCGAAGACTAAATAACACAAATTCAAGATAAGGAAAGTAGATTGGCTAGGGAAATCCCGCTAACCATATGATGCATCAAATATACTATATTAAAGTTCGTTCACACAATTTAATGTCCAAATCATGACCTTTTGGGTCACGTTCGATTTTGAACTCAAGATCCTAGGTCATCTCAAACACTAAAAGACTTAAGCCCAACATTGAACTATTTCGTGAATCGGAACCAAGACCCAAGCCATTTTGGAGCTCGCATCTCGATTGTATGTCACGTTGTGAAGTCAATAAATATATCGTGTGAATTATGTTGAAAGGTTCCCCTCTCGAATCTCTATTGGAGAATCCGAGAGAAAGTCTTTGTGATTCCCTCAACTCGCACCTAGTGAGTTACGAGTCAAGTGGGTCTACTATTTGCCACAATAACTTTTTGGGTTTAATGTGTGCCTAACTAGATTCCTTCAAGTCTATAGAGACTCAAAGAAGCTCTAGTTCATGCTAAGTGCTAGGGAATCAAATCTTAAGATAATTCTCATAGATAATACCCTAATCATGTTTAAATGCTCATCTTTCCTTAAGTGAGTAGCTAATTCATTCAAGGGTCATTTTTAAGTCCTTTAACACATGCTTCAACCTAGCTAGAGTCAACACATGCATATAAGAATTTATGCAACAAGCTCAAGCATATAAACATACCACAATCACACAATAAAGTCATTCACAACACAAATCTTCATAACATACACTAAAAGCATGAAATATACATAATCCAAGACATGTTCATCACATCACACTGCTAGGGTTCTAACCCTAGCCTCCCAAAAGAGACTACTCACTAAACATAATTAAATACAAGATTTGATACATGTTTAAGAGGTTAAAGAGAGTAGAAATAACCAGGGGTCCATAGCAAAGCTCCAAGTGACTCTAAGCTCTTCTCGCTCCACTTCTTCTTCTTCAACAAGCACCAAGTCTTCAAGAGGAGGAGAGGCTACGTCTAAGACTCAAAGAAGCCAAGGGGAAGAGGGATTACTTCCCACTTCTTCAAGTTCTAGAGAATCACACACTCTTTGGAGATAAAGATGAGAGGAGGAAGTAAGGGATGGTGATGAGGCAGAGTGGAAGAGGTTCGTCCAAGGAATTCAAGGCTAGGTCTCTTGGATTTTTAGAGGGTTGGAGAAAAGGATTAAGGGTAGAGAAATCTAGCTTCTCTCTAGAGAACTTTCCAAGAATCCTAGAGAGAAGCTAGAGAGAAAACTAGAGAGAAAATGACTCTAAACTTGTAAAATGAGTGAAATGAAGTGTGGTGTGGGTGGTGGCAAGGGAGAGCTCGAATTTGGACTAGTTAAGGAGGAAAATATGGACCCTTAGATGATAGGAAATGGTGAGATGGAAGATCTAAAGGTCAACTTTGAATGAGGGAGACCATGATCCACTATTTTAGGCTATGGAAAGCTAAGCCCCAAAAATGGTGACATCATGCGGTCCAACTTCTTCTCTTTCTCTCCAAATCAGATTGGTAAACATAGATGGGCTCAATGGGCTTCCATTGGGCTGGACTTCATGTGATTGGGACGACCAAGGTGGGCCGGCCGGCTGTGGCAAATTTCGGCGGGTTTCAGGTAACTTCCGGCGACCTACGGTGAAGCTATTTCGTCATTTTCCCAAAGTTAATCCAAATTCTCTCTTGACCTTGGAAATGTATATGTATTCACCAATAAGTATCGAATTCTTCATATTTAATACATTTCCGAGCTAACTCCACATTTCCTAGAAAGAACAGGAAACGGCATAAGAGCAATGTTTTATTCATAGAAAACAAGCTATAAGCGTAAAGTTAGGAGCGTAATAGGCATATAATTATGATCCTAACATCAGTTCCAAAGCTACTCTTGGATGCCTTCAATCTTAATTAGTGTTGTTGTAGCTTTTGGAAAACTAATCTCAAATGCTCAATGTGTTCAGTTAAAGACTTGTTATAGATGAGTACATAATCAAAGAAGACCAAGACAAATTTTCTTAAGTACTCCTTGAATACATCATTCATCAGAGCCTGAAAGATAGAGTGTGCATTTGTGAGTCCAAAAGGCATCATTAAGAATTCGTAATGGCCTTCATGAGTTTTGAATGAAGTTTTCTTCACATCATCTTTCATTCTGATTTGATGGTAGCCTGATCTCAGATCCAGTTTAGAGAACATTACAGACCCATGTAGCTCATCAAGAAGCTAATTAATAACTAGAATTGATAATTTTTCCTTGATAGTGGCATTATTCAAGGCTCTATTGTCTACACACATCCTCCATGCACGATCCTTCTTTTTGACTAGCAGTACTAGTGAGCTATAGGGACTGTTGCTAGGCCTTATAGTTCCTTCCTTCAACAAACCTTGAACTATCTTCTCAATCTCCTCCTTTTGATAGTAAGCATATCTATAAGGTCTCACACTCACTGGTGGTATTCCTGAAGCTAGAAGGATCTTGTGGTCATGAGCTCTTACTGGGGGAAGGCCACTTGGTGCTTCAAAAATGTCTGAAAATGAAGCTATCACCTGAGAGACTTCAGCAATGGCTTGATCTTTTATTTCTTGCTCAACTGTTTCAATTAGCTGTAGTAAAAATGCTCCATTTTCCTCCTGAATGTCCTTCATAATGGTATGGCATGAAACTTCCTTTACCTCAGCTTGCACACACCCCTCCTGAATGTCCTTCATAATGGTATGGCATGAAACTTCCTTTACCTTAGCTTGCACACACCCCTGCAACTTATACTCATGCTCTTCTCTTTTGAACTCCATAGTCTTCTCTTCTAGGTCCCGTAGAACCTTGTCAAGAGTTTTGATCCACTTGACCCCCAAATTAACATCACAACCTGTAATAGGCAATACTAAAAAATCAGTGACAAATGAGTAACCTTGAATTGTGGCACTCACTTGTAGAAAATTGCCCAAAGTTTTTAATTTCATCTTATTGGCCACCTTAACATTCCAATTCTCTGACGTGGATAGTGTCAAATTGCATTTCTTTAACACTCTTGGGTGTATGAAGTTATGTGTAGCTCCTGAGTCTATGAGGGTATGCATAGGCCTCTTGTGACCAGCCAATGCAGCTTTGACTTACATTGTCTCCAAGTTATCCCCACCATCCAAGGAGTTTAGCTGGATTAAGGGTTGCTCCTCAGGCCCATCTAACAACATTTGATTTACTTCAGCAGTATTGTCTTCATCACCCTCATCCTCTAGAGGATATCCCTCAAAAGAACATCATCTTCACCTTCTTGCAATTGTGACCTGGTCCAAAAGGACCTTTGTAGACATAACAAAGATTGTTTTTTCTGCAATGCACAAACTTAGCCTCTATCATTTTTGGCTAAGGAGATCTGTTTGTGCACTTGGTAGGAGGTTTGTGTCCACTGGCATTAACTCCCTCATTTGATCTTATGGCTCCTCCATGAGAATATTGCATAACTTGTGTGTTATGCTTTGTTGTTGATTTAAAGGCACTCGTGTGACTAAAATATCTGGTCTCAAAATTCAGTGTCAATTCAAATGCCTCAAATAAGTCATGTGGCCTCAAGAATTTGACATCCACTCTAATATCCTCTTTCAGCCCAGATATGAAACAAGCTCGCAATGACTCATCATTAAAATCAGTAGCTTTGCAGCTCAGTTTAGTGAATTGCACTCTATACTCCATGACTCCACAAGTTTAAGTCAGCTTTGCTAATGCTCATTGATAATCAATCTGACTAGGGGCTCCAAAATGCTTCATGATGAAAGCAGTGAAAGCTTCCCAAGTTTTGATCAAACCTTCCTCCCTCATCCTCCTCTTATACAACCTCCAAGCATCAGTTGCATCATCCCTTAAGTGAAGGGTAACCACCATAACCTTTCTGTCCTTAGGTATTTGATACAAATCAAATATTTGTTCAGCATGGTTCAACCATTCCAAGGGGTCTCCAACAGAAAATAGTGGAAAATCCAACCTCGTTCGTTTCATGGTGGGTAGATTTGCATCCTGGTGATGGATTACATGTTTTGGTGGTGGAATAAGGTTCCAGGGTTGGTGGTTTTGAGGGAAGTGGTTCATTTGTGGTGCATGGTTTACTGGAAAAGGTCTCAGACTAGGAGCTTGAGACCGTTAGATATATTCATCACAACATCCATATGTCTGGATTTACTCTACAACCATATTAAAGAAATAGAATTTGGACAAAACAACCGTTAGATATATTCATCACAACTTAATATGTAAGTAGACTAATTTCATTCAATACAAAGTTCGTTAAGGGTTTGATCAGTGTAGTCAACCATAAAACCAAAATTTTAACGAAACGGAAACGTTGATATACGAATTTTTGTAACTCCGATTCTCGAACCGTCGACACCCACAGTCCAAGAATTGTTTACTCTATGCCCTCGATGAATATAATCCACAATCTAACATGGCACCACTGTTTTAAAAGGTGACCTAGGCGCTATGCGAAGCTAAATAAGGGAATAAGCCATCTAGGCGGGCTAAGCGCACCTAGGCGAGTTTAGACGGGCTAGGTGTGACAACCCGAACCAGAATCAGTAGGGTAAACAGTTCAATTCACAAGATTATGCGTAATCGCGATTAATCGTTAATTGTGTGGTTTACCGCTTTAGTTCGCGACTTGATTTTCGGTCGAGAATTTGAGTTGAGTCTCTTCTCAAGAATTGTAGTACACGTGATTTCGAGCTTGTGGGCGGTTCTGGATGATTTTTCTGATAACCAAGGAATATAGTATGATTATTTGAAGTTTCGGTTTTTCGACGAGTTTATCTGTTCATTTCGTATTTATCCGAATCGTAATGGTTATCCGTTTTGGACCGTTGATCGTCCCGAGACGCGAGTATAAATATCGGAAATAGTCGAAAAATTGTCGAAAACACTGTTTGAAGCGTTGACCAGTGTTGACTTTCCTTTTTTGGGCTGTTGACCGTTGACCCGTGAAGGACATCGACCCGTTTAAATTTTCACCAGCCGACTTGGATTTTTCGGCCACCTCCAGCCACGTTTAGGGTATAATTCTCTTCCTCTTGAGTTCTAGAGTTGTTTGGTAATTGGAATTATGTGAATTGGTGGTGATTTGGTTGAGTTTGAATCGGGTATGGTTGCCGGAGTTCGCCGGTGACGGGGGGTGGACTTCCGGCGAGCTACGGTGGTGGGGGAGTGAGGGTTTCGACTTCCCTTGCCCCAGGGATGCTTCCTAGATGTTTGAATTGGGATGAGGTGGTGGTTCTGGTGGAACCCGTGGCGGTTGCCGGAGTTTAGCTCCGATTTGGGTTCGAGCTAATTTGGAGGTGTTACAGGTTGAATTGGGTCTTGTTGTAGTTGTAAATTGTGTTGGGCTTGAGGAGATCTTGGACTGGAGCTTCCTCATCAGAGAAACTCTCCTTTCACTGCGGCGGTCAACAGCGGCGCTCCGGCGAGAAAGTTGACTTTTTAGTTTTCGATGATTTTAGTGTCATTTTTCTCGTAATCGCGCCCCGATTATCACCTTGAGGTTTTCGAACAGATTTGGGTATCAGATTTTTAGTCGAGGGTTTCGAATGAAGATTTCGGGAATTCAGTCGGTTATTTTATACGGTTTTATATGTTTCCGGGAACAGTTGATTTCCTTGGTTAAGTACAGTGTTGTGGGCTATGATTTTGATCAGATATGTTTTATGATTATTCAGGGGATCGTGATCGTGCTTCGGGCGAGGGATCTTCCCCCGGACCACTTGATTAGCACGAGTGCGCGCTCTGCTGATCTGTGAGTGGACATTTTTATATTTTCACAGTTTTTTGCGAGTTTGTGATTTTTCATGATTTTCCGTATTTACTTTATACGATGTTGAGATATATGTTATTTTCGGAGGTATTATTTTATGTTTATTGGTGATGGCATTACTGCATCGATGCTTCGGCTACTCGGCTGATCACCGGTAGTCTGCCAGAATTGAGAGATTCCTCTAGGCAGGGTTGAGAGATTCCCCTGTATGCCGCCGGGGTTGAGAGATTCCCCTGGCCTATCACCGTCGGGTTTGAGCGATTCACCTGACCTTCGGGCTTGAGAGATTCGCTTGGCAACCTCTATATATACTTTCCGAACTCGCATTGTTTTACATTGATTATGTATATAACTGGTGAAAGGCATATGTTTATTTTCGTCCACTCACTCTAACGTTTTTATTTGCCTTTCCCCTGGGATTTTCGGTTTCCGTGCCCAGTTTGCAGTTCGGATTCTGGTGTCTCACGTCACGGTTGGAGGCCAGTGATTCGAGCTACCTGTGTTTTCCAGTAGGTTCTTGTTTCACCTACTGATGTATATATATTGTATATATTTACACTAGGGGTCGCTCTGATACATTCTGATACATGTTTTATACGGTTTTTCCCGGATATACTATATAGTACAGTATGTTTACTGTTTATTATTAATGATATGATATTGAGAAATCTGGATGGGATTGGTGCCCACGGTTTGGCTTTTGTGGCATAGGATGAAGTGTTATTTTCTGATCTACGCATTTTATGCTTGATTATTAATCACTTTCTCTCTATATTTAGTTTTGTTTTGTGCTTAGTAAATATGTTTTTAACTTACTTTATGTTTGTAGGTAGAAATAAAGGAGGAATCCGTAAAGGAGGCAGAAATGAGCTCAAAACCTACTAAGGAGGAAGTTCCTAAAATGAGGAGGAAAGATGAAGAAGAATGGGCCACGATTTATAAAGAATAGATCAAAGATCACTAAGATGGGTCAAGACCATGCTCATGTGTCCAAGAGGGTCCAAGATCATGTCAAGATTCACCCACAAAGAAGCCCAAAAGAAGAAAATGGATCAAAAGCTAGAAATCAGGAAATCTGCCTGTGCAGATCAGCCCACTTCAACAGGCCACCAAAATCAATTGAAAACGAATTTGGACACATGTAAGGCATACTTAGAAAGATATGGAGGTCTAGTTTCCAACCCCACTGGAATCATGCCGTTACAATGTGTGGATATTCAGAAATTCTGGATTTAGTGGGTACAGGTCATTCTGCCTAACATCCAACTTTAAATGGGCAGTGAAGGCGCGTTAGGAGGAATTATGGCACAATTAATACATAGCTGGAAAGCCCTGGAAGTCTATTTTCTAGTTCCGAAAGAATCACGCCGTTTGAAGTTGTAAAACGTCCGAAACGTAGCTTTTAATACAGAAGGGTCAGATTTGACAGCTTTCAGAAGGTGGGAAGTTTCCTAATCTTCTTCTATATAAAGGGAAGCTCGACTCTTTCAAGGGGGATCACACATTTAGAGGGCCGAACCCCTGTCTCTACATCACCTCCTCTCACACTTAGCCAAGAGAATTCTCAAGAAACCGAAACACCATCTCCACCACCTTCCAAATAAACCTACCTTCACCCGCGGCCTCTCTTGCTCGATTTGGCTTTGAGTTCGTGCGACTTCATCAACCATCAAGGAGCTGCTACACTTGGAGATTGCGGAGCGAATATCCCTCGGATCAAAAAGTGTAACAATGTCTTGTAATTTGTTTCGGTTTTGTAAGGAATTTTCCAAACTTTGTGTAGTAAGATTATGTTTTGTTGTAAGATGTTTATTTTCATATTTGTTTGAAACCTTCCATGTGTTCATAGCCTTAGGTTCGAATATGCATGCTAGTATACCAACACTTAATGCGTTAGAGCTTGTTAGGATGATACTCGAATATCCAGTTCACCCTCGCATGTTTTAATGAACTAATCAAAGATAAAATTGGATTTAGGTGGTTAACTCGATTTGGTTGCTCCCTACTTTCGATGTATACATGTGCGTATGTTTTAACTTGAGCTATGAATTTCGTTGGGATCAAATAAGGATGAGGTAAACGGCTAGGTTGAATAAATGTGATGATCACTTGTAAATAATAGAATTAGGGTTTTTCGGTGTAGAAACATGTTTAGGGTTATGTGTTCTTGATTGTTTGCTTGTCTATGAGTTTAAACATGTTAGAACTTGTGATTTCTCGATGTGTTTCTAACCATTTTTCTTGTTTAATTTCGTAGATTATAGAAAACAAACCAACTTTGCACCCCCCTATATAACCTAGCATAGTTATGCATGCACCCTCAATCCCCGGTTAAGAACGATCCCTACTTATCAATGCTACATCAACAAAGAAGGGTTTTAATTGTATTCGTGTTTGATTAAGTGTTTAATTAAATGCTTGAAAAGATGTGAATCATTTTCCGGGTGCAGGTAATGGCAATTCCACGTTAGTAGCGTTACTCTGCTGAAATTTTAATGGTTTTTGTTGGTTCACGTTTTCAGAAGAGGTCTGATTCCGGTTTAGGTAACTGAATCGGGGTGGGGTTCTTTCAGCTTGGTATCAGAGCATTAGGTTGTCAGATTCTGTAGACTCTTGTAGTTGTGACGCTTAGGGTATTTGAGTTTGTACAACATGACTGGAGTGATGACCCGACTGGCCAGCGGTACTCATCAATACTTCGGGTGTTGTGTGTTCTCAAATATCTGCGGTCTCATGATTACGTTCTTTCTACTTGTACATAATGCTTGTCTTGTATCAGTAGGATGCCTCCTCGACAAGGTCCCCGTGTTGATCGGGAAGCGGATCCTGATGAGGATCACCAGACGCACAACTTGCTGATGCGAGTGCTGCGTTTGGAAGAGCGTTTTGACCCTGTGGTCAAAGCTCGTACTGCTGGTGCGACTGTGTTTTCAGGTTCAACTGATCTAGAGATATGTGAGGCATGGGTGGTTCAGGTTGAACGTGTATGTGAGCGTCTGCGGTTTACTCCTGAGCAGATGACAGTGGCAGCAGTCGGATTACTTGAGTCTGATGCATACTTTTGGTGGGTTAGCACCGACAGAGTTCCAGGTTATACTCCGTGGACTTTGTTCCAAGATTTGTTTATGCGGAGGTATTTCAACCAGGCTACCCAGCAACACAAGTATGAGGAGTTTACGAACTTGAGACAGGGTAGTATGTCTGTGTTTAAGGATCGGGACAGGTTTACCCGCTTATCTTGTTTTACGCGTGATATGGTGGCTACTGAGGAAGCCAAGTGTCGTAGGTTTGAGCTAGGTTTGAACTTGAACATCAAGGGGACTCTGACTACGATGCCTCGGAACAACTTCGATGAGTTTGCCAGTGCAACACTTCGAGGTTAGGACATTGAGAAGGAGAAGCAGCTGAGATACCAGCCTAGATGGTTTGAGGAGGGTGGACCGAGTCAGGGGCCTTCAAAGAGGCAGAGTTCTGATACTTCTGGTTCGGCTTCATCCTCGGGCGGTGAATCTTATCGACCACCAGCTAGTGTACACTACAAGAAAATTGCACCTAGACCACGGACCATTTCCGTCGTCTAGGTGCAGTTTTCCGTCGTCTAAGTACTTGGACGACGGAATCTCCGTCGTCCAAGGTCCGTGCTCCAAGTGCTGTCGTCCAAGCACCTGGACGACGGAGATTTAGTGATCCGTCGTCCAAGTTCACTTGGACCTCGGACATTATCCGTGGCCCAGGTAGCCACCTGGACGACGGAAACTCTAAGTCTCCGTCGTCCAGGTGTTCACCTGGACGACGGAGATTGTTAGCTTCTCCGTGGCCCAGGTGTTCACCTGGACGACGAATAAATCGTAATCCGTCGTCCAGGTGCATACATGGGCCACGGAGAAGCTAACAATCTCCGTCGTCCAGGTGTTCACCTGGACGACGGAGAACGGCAGGGTTTAGGGGTTATGGGTTAGGGGTTAGGGGTTTAGGGTTTAAGGTTTAGGGTTCTGCACCTGGACGACGGAGATTATGTTCTCCGTCGTCCAAGTGAATATTTAATTTTTAAAAAAAAATAAATTGAAATTAAATATTATTATTTTAATTTATTATTATTTTAATTTAAATAATGAAAAATGCTAAAATTAAATAAATAAACTAAATTTTGAATATTAATTAATTAATAACTTAATTATTAAATAATCAAAGTAAATTAATTTGTACATACGAAAAAACCCATAAATTAAAAATTAAATTATTGTTCGGAATGCTCCCAAGAAACGAGATAATATACTACTAGCTAACTAATACACTGGAGGAGCAGATGCGCCGCCGAGTCCTCCGCCTCCAGCCGGGTCGTTGTCGTCGGGGTGTGGGTTCGGAGGAGGTTGACATACTTCTCGATTTTGTTCCATGAGGGCGATGAGTTGGGCTATTTGTGCTTGTTGTTCGTCAAGTCTTTGCCGCATTGTCTCATTCTCCTCTCGTGCCAGTCGAGCCTCTTGAATGGCTGCTTCGACGGCCGCATCCTGACTCCTTCTCCGCTGCCCCGAACCTCCCGTAGATGATGAGCCGGAGGTCGTCGACAAATCTCGTACCACCCTAGGCCCAAAGTGCCTAACCTCCTTGCCAGCTCTACGACCGTAGACCTCATCCGCGATTGCAATTTGGCTCTCTAAGGATAGAGGAGGCAGGTCTTCCGGCGGCACATCTGGGAACGCAAGCTGAGTGTTGGCCAACTCTTCATGCGCACGCTCTATCGCCCTTGCCTACAAAAGAATAATTAATTTATTGTAATGAAATCATATTTAAATAATAATTACTATAATTAAAAGCATATATATATATATATATCACTTACGCCGCATTGACTCGCTTCATTATCGAGCCCTGGCGTCACGTACGCGCTTACGCTTGCATCAAGATAAGGGTGTTTGGAACCCTTATCCTTGTGCTCCTTGGCAATTTGAATGAACTGCTTGGCGCCGGTAGTATGGTGTTTCTCCTTCTTCCCCCGGTTGGCTTTGTTGACACCGGAGAATTTCTGTTACACAACATAATTAAATCATTAAAAAATGAATAACTACAATTTAAATAATTCAATTATCTTAATTGAAATAAAATAAATAAATTAATACCTTAAATTGTTCATCGGCAAAGTGGTTACACAACCACTCCCACTCATCTTCTCTCTGCCCTTGCAGCTCTACCAGGGGAGGCACGAGACCGACATCTTTGAAGTACTTATGGAGCCTGTACTTCCAATCTTTGTAGATGGAGTTGGCGGTTTGGTTGATATGCCTCAACATAGCCGGTGTCGGATCCACGTCAAATTGTTCCTATCAAAAATAAATAGAAAATTATAATCGTATATATTATGAAATTTTAGGCCGAGATTAACAATATTATATAATAACTAAATTGAACGTATTACGTACCGAAAGATCTTTGAAGACTTTCGCCTTCTCATGATCCGGCGCCTCCTTCCAAGTAGGGGCAGTGATACGAACCCGGTTACGGATGATTGACCCTATCCCATGCGCCGAGAGACTTGCTAGCTGAGCTGTGGGAGGGCCACCGGTGAGTTCGTCGTACGGCAAGTCGATCTTTTTACCGGTCGCCTTGCAAATACGCTCCGCTTTGCCCCCTTTAACGAGACCCCGAGTCCTTTTCGGTTCCGGGTCAGTGGGGGCCCTCCTTTGCCTACGGCGGGCGTTGTACATGATTGATTCGGCGGTCGAGGACGCCTGAGTACTTCCTGTTGAATGGGTACCGGGCGTCGGAGATTGGAAGGGGTCGACGTCATCACCGCTCGAGATGAATGGGGGAGCGGGAATTTCCCCAGAGGGCGCTACGGACGGACCAGATGATCCGTCTGGATTGAGAGCGTCGTTGCCCTCCGGTGGTAATTCCCAACCGACTTGGTCCGCCAAGCGGCGGAGCATGGCAGCTTCTGCCTCTTGTTGGGCTTTCTTCTTGCCGGATGTCGTCTTTGGCGGAGCCATTTAAACCTAAGAGTAGGGTGTTAAAATACCTGCTTACCATAATAATTATAACTTAAAAATTTACGCTAATTAATTAAGTACGTTTAAGATTTAAATAGAGTACACTAGCTTGGCATTTTCGGTCGTTCAATGGACGTGCGACCCGCGCGATAAAGTGTAAATTTTCAATTAATCAGCCTTGGTTAAATCGAAAAACATGGCCAGTTAGGGATAGAGATAACGCGAGAGGAAGGACTAATTTCGACAAAAGTCTTTCTTAGTCCAAATCCTGTCACCAGTCATAACCCGTTTCTAGACACCATGTCCGACATTCGGCCAATTTTTCGAAAATTTACACTCCCTCAAGTCCTTTGCAAACTCCGCCATCAACCTCGTGTACATAACTTCACTTAGGTTATGGTGTGCGGTGATGAAATCCACACATCACGAGGGGTTAAGGAGATAAGCAAGGAAAAGAGGCGTCATCTATTCCAAAGAGTGCGACTTAATTACACCAAGCCTATGTACTAAATTTAAATCGAACACGTACTACCATGTAATTTACTCGAAAATACACGTAATTAATTATCTTTTAATTAAAACAATAAATTATTACAATAATAAATTATTATTTATCATGCATATAATAATTATTATTCATTTACCAATATAATTAATTATTATTAACAATAATAATTATTGCTATTATTTAATTTGAACTAACAAATATAAAATTATTACCAAATAATTAATGTATACTAATAATAATTATCCCAATATTAATAATAACAACTCATTAATAATTATAATTATAACTATTAATTATTTTAAACTAATTAATAAATTAAAACTATTTATTAATTAAATAATTAATTAATTAACAAAAATGTAAAAAAGGTAAAAAATAGAATTATTACCGAGTCGGAATGTCGCCGGAATATCGAAAGAGTTGAGTCGTCGGAGAGGAGGAACCACGCCGGAAAAAATGTCGTCGGAGCGTCGCCGGAGGAGGATCGCCAGAGGAGAGGAGAGGAGAGGGAGAGGAGGAGATGGAATGATGAGAAAATGAGGGGGGGTGCAACTCTATTTATAGAGTTGCACCTAGACGACGGAGCTCTATTCTCCGTCGTCCAAGTGCACTTGGACGACGGAAATAGTGGTTTCCGTCGTCTAGGTGGCGGTTTGAAAAATTTCAACCGGCGCGTAATTAATCGGCGGGACGTTTTGAACCGCCACGATTTTGGACTTAGACGACGGAGAATGAATTCTCCGTCGTCTAAGTGAAAATTCAAGCGGTCCCAAAAACGGAAGCGGTAAAATGAACTGCCATAATTTTGGACTTGGACGACGGAGATGGTAAGTTTCCGTCGTCCAAGTGAAAATTACATGAAAAAATTAAACAAAAAAAAATTTGAACCGCCATGATTTTTGAACCTGGACGACGGAGATGATCATTCTCCGTCGTTCAGGTGAACACCTAGACGACGGAAAATGACCATCTCCGTCGTCCAGGTTCAAATTACGTAAAAAAAATTTTAAAAATAATTCGCTAGGAATTTAGCGATCTGTCGTTCGAGTGAAATAGTCGTACAATATCGATGAACGCATCGTATATATGAACAGTTAAATTTGAACCGCCGATTAATTTTACGTATTGAAACATGTTATGTATCGACTAATCTTTACGACTTAAGTGTTCATGAGTAGAGGCTCATTTGCAGCAGAGTATTACCGAAATTGAATTTGGACAAAACAACCGTTGGATATGTTCGTCGTAACATAATATATAATTGTCTTCAAAGGACCATAAAATAATAAGTTCGGGAAGGGTTTGATCGGCACAGTCAACCGCAAAACCGATAATTTCACAAACCGGAAACGTGGATACAAGGCATTTCGCAACTCCGATTTTTGAACCGTCGAAGCTCACACACCAAGAATTGTTTACTCTAAAGTCTTGATGAAAAGAAAATGCATTGGAAGAAGGTCTAGATGGTCGTTGTCATAGAAAAAATTACGATATCTGCACCTGGACGACGGATTTGATCGTTTTCGTCGTCCAGGTTCTAACCTGAACGACGGAGAATGACGTTCTCCGTCGTCCAGGTGTATAGACCCTGAATTCAGGGGTTAGGGCCTTACTGTTTAGGGTTTAGGGTTTGTGAACTTGGACGACGGAGAATGACCATTCTCCGTCGTCCTAGTGTTTACCTGGACGACGAATAATGACCATTCTCCGTCGTCCAGGTGCATAGACCCCGATTTCAGGGGTTAGGGCCTTAGGGATTACGGTTTAGGTCGTCCCCGGTCATTTGTGTACGTGTCCGTTCAATTATTCTGATTCAAAAATATAATTGAAAAATTTATCGATCGATCCGATCGAACTGCTAGATTTAGGGTCAAGGATTTAGCTAGGGTACGTTTTATATGAGATTGAGATTTGGCGCCAATATTTATTAATTTCTCCGTTGGCCAGGATATATAATTCGGATTAATTTCTTACCGTAAACCGGCATCGATCATATATATATTACAATAATTACAGTAATTAATTACCAATTAATCTCCCTCGTCGTATGACCGTACTCTTCGTCATAATCATCATCGTCCTCATCCCCGTTAGTCGACGGCTCATCCTCGTCATCGTACTCAACATCGTTCGACGAATAACCTGAGTCCTCGTCCGCGTCCTCTTCCTGCTCGTCTTCTTCATCTACCTCATCGATAATCTCATCTTCAGTTAGATCTGTACAACCATCAGGCATGGGTAACCGTTCACCATCTTGAACCAGGTCCATTATATCGGAGCGAACCATAGAAATATTAGGCTCTTGATAGGCAGGAATGTCTCTTTCTGGTTCAGCAGCATCTTCAGTCGTCGCCGGTGTCCCTTCAATTGTCTCTGTATTTCATATTCCTCGGTGAGAGATATGGTTCACTATTTTCCACCCTTCACCGGCTTTCGGATCGTCGAGATAGAACACCTGCCGAACTAAGGTGGCGAGAGCGAAAGGCTCATCCTCATACCAGTGCGAGTTTGTATCGACTGATAATAGTCCCAGGTCTTCCTTTGTACGCTTGAACCATCTGCACTTGAATAGGAAAACGTTGACATCATTCCCGTAACATAGCTGAACCACGTATACAATAGCCCCGTAATATAGATCATTGTCTTTCCCAACCGCTACCCCACTGTTTTGTGTTCTTCTTCCTTCGTCTCGGGCCAATGAATGGAACTTTACACCGTTCACAAAACATCCGGGATAAATATAGTGTTTAACCGGCTTCCCGGCTAGCAAGTGCTTTGGCCATGACCACCACCCTCCGTTGTTATCAGATTTTTGCAGATCAATCATCTGCGAAAAAGGGCAAATTAATATAAGGGTTTATTTTCTACAAACATGAGCGATATGTATTTAAATAATCTCATCCGAGTCGTACGTACGTACCCATTGGAAGAAATAATCAGGAAACTTCTTCTTAACCATTTTCTCAATCCACGCCGAACTCTTGTTTTGATTTAACGCCTGAAGCCTCTCCCTGTATGACATCATGTACGGCTCAACTTCGTCACAGTCTCGCAACACTACCCAATGTGCCTCAATAAGTTCTTCCCGTGTTAACGATTCCTTTAATACTCCTCTGAACGGTCGGACGACATTGGTGACGACAGAAAGATTGATGCGGGCACTGCGATCGGAGGCAGTGGGAGGGGGTGGATCTTTGAGGTACCTGTTGCAGTAAGTAACACACTCATGCATTAGGTATGTCTCTGCTATGGAGCCATCCGGGGCCGACCTGTTTTTGACGAATGACTTATACTGTCCAAGCTGTCTACAAAATAAAACGTACACATTACATAAGTACATATAGTTAGCTAGCTAGTGTATATATAATCTCCAGTGGAACAAATTAATTTATTAGTTGTACGTACCTTTCTTGAGGATACATCCAAGTGTACTGGACCGGACCAGAAATGAGCACCTGCTCGGGTAGGTGGATCATTAGGTGAATCATGATGTCAAAGAAAGCAGGGGGGAAAATCCTCTCTAGTTTGCAAATGATGTGCACAATTTGTTGTTGCAATTCCACCACATCTGACTTCTTTAATTCTCTGGCGCATAACCTCTGCCACCACCTGCACAATGCCACTATTGGTTCTACGACGTCCCGAGGCAAGTATGGTCGAATTACCACTGGAATCAGACGTTGCAGCATAACGTGATAGTCATGTGTCTTTAGACCAACAAACTTGTGTTGCACCTCGTCCACTGCTCCAGTTATAGTAGCTGCATACGTAGCCGGATAACGAACGCCCTTAAACCAGTGAAATACAGATCGTCTAAGCGTCGGCTTCACTGTGTAAGGTGCATCTGGCATCTTGTTGTACACTCCTTTCCTATCCCTCCTCAACCACAAGGGACGATGTAGATTCATTGATTCCAAATCTTTGCGCGCTTTGGGAGTATCTTTAGTCTTGAACTTAATACCGAGAATTGTTCCCACTACGCTGTCGCACACATTCTTTTCTATGTGCATTGCGTCCAAGTTGTTCCTCAGCTTCAACTTCGACCAGTAAGGGAGTTCAAAGAATATACTCTTGTGATCCCAATAGCTCAGATCATGTGGAGGAATTGGATTGCATTTCTTTACATCCGCGTCATTGCTCAACACACCAAAGTCGAAATAGCTCAACCTCTCTAAAATCTCTTCGCCCGACCAACTACGGGGTTTAGGATTGTTCTCTACCGTACCGTCGAAATGAGCTTCATCCTGTCGCCACGGGTGATCGTGAGGAAGCCATCTACGGTGACCCAAGTAACACACCTTCCCCGCGTGCCAACTAGAGTTCACGTCGTCCAAACATATAGGACATCCATTATATCATTTTGTCCTGCAGGCTGCCAACATCCCATAAGCTGGAAAATCGTTGATCGTCCACATTACGGCAGCCCTCATCGTGAACATCGTGTCAGTGAATTTGTCATAAGTTAGGACTCCATTTTCCCACAACAGTTTCAGCTCATCGATCAAAGGTCTGAGGTAGACATCTAAGCACTTCGATGGAGATTTAGGACCTGGAATTAATACGATAAGGAAATTAAATTCCTTGTTCATGCACATCCACGGAGGCAAGTTGTACGGCATCAGAATAACTGGCCAAGTGCTTACGGCGGAGCTATTACTTCCCCAAGGATTGAATCTGTCTGTAGATAGGCCGAGTCTAACATTTCTAACCTCTGAAGCAAAGTCTCCAAATTCTCTGTCGAAATGTTTGAAACCCTCCCCATCCGCGGCGTGTCGCAGGACATCGTCATCTATTCGCTTTTCTGCGTACCATCGCATCGCCTCTGCTGTGTGTAGAGACATGTACAGGCGCTGCAATCTGGGAATCAAGGGAAAATATCGAACAACTTTCACAGGAATTCTCTTTTTCGAACTCTTCCTATTCAATTGGAATCTGCACTGGCCACATACGGGACAAAAGTCCAACTCTTTATACTCTTTGTAAAATAGCACACAATCATTCGGACATGCGTCAATTATCCTGTACTTTAGGCCGAGGCTGCTCAGGATATTTCTAACCTTATAATGAGATTTAGGAAGATTGTGATCATCAGGAAGCAACTTACATATTTGCTCCTGAATTTCGTCAAAAGCACTCACTGACATTTTGTGCTTCACTTTTATCTTCATTTGCTCCATCACATATTGCAACACATTCTCTCGACATCCAGGGAACACCGGGGTCTACGCTTCAAGTAGTATCCGGTTGTACTTTTCCATCTCACTGGTGTCAGTGGCCAAGCTAGCTGCGGGGAATGTGTCATCATGCTCATAAGTGGTAATGTAACCTCCGTCTTGGTGTTGGTGTCCACCATGACTACATCCCGGAAACGCATCATGGACCAAATCTGCAGTTGGGTTGCAAGCTGGGGGTCCGGCACCACTGCCGTTGGATGAGGCACCATGGTAACTGTACCCTGAGCTGAAGTCTGCTGCGCTGAACTCTACTGCTTCACCATGCTCGCTCCATGTAGTATAACTCCACATCATACCATTTTCGTACAGGTGTTGCACCATAACATTAACCTCCGCATACTGACAATTAAGACATTTCTGACACGGACACCTGAAACGTTTCTTTCCCTGACCATGTTCTATCGCAAAATTCACAAATTCGCTAATTCCATTCATATACCGGACATCACATCTATTCTTCAACTTCATCCAACTCTTGTCCATACTGCTACAAAATTTTATAATTAATTAATTATTACATATATATATATTTCTCAATTAATTTACGCTTAATTATACGTACTCGATCTACATCGATCCATCAATTACGTACGTACGTAATTTAATCGATCTGTACATATATATATATAGCTAACATCAGCTAACATCCTTGCATGTATATATGTACGTACGTTTTCACTAAATATATATTAATTAATTAATTAATTAAGCAAATTTTAACTGCGTACGTACGTACCTACTGGCCTTCTCGATATCTGTACGTTAATTAAGCTAACTAGCTAGTCAGCGGAGATCCCTTATCGATCCTGATTCTTCTCGGCCTAGCTTCTAGCTAGCTAGCTCCCTAGCTTCTCCTTCTCCCTTCTCCTTCAATTCTTCTTCAAATGGAATGAATAGATCGAGGCCAGGAATGAATTCGATCAGCTTATATAATGCTTCACTTAGACGACGGAGGTGTCGGTACGTCGTCTAAGTGGAAGTACGTTTCGTATACTCGGACGACGGCGTGTCGGTCCGTTGTCCAGGTAATCACCTGGACGACGGAGAATACAATATCCGTCATCCAGGTGATCACCTGGAGGACGGAGAAGACTCCGAGGTCCAGGTGATCACCTGGACGACGGAGAATGCCGTCTCCGTCGTCCAGGTTATCACCTGGACGACGGAAAAGACTCCGTGGTCCAGCTGACCACCTGGACGATGGAGATGGCATTCTCCGTCGTCCAGGTGGTACTTGGACGACGGAGTCATTTTCGTCGTCCAGGTGTCACTTGGACCACGGAACAATTACGTTTCCGTGGTCTAAGTGATGTTTTCTTGTAGTGGTACCGAGACAGAGATTGAGATGGAGGAGAGATCAACCGCAGCGACCACAGGCTAGTGGGGGTTCCAGCGGTTCCAGTTATCCTCGGCCTACTGGTGGCTCATTTGCTGTACCGAGGGAGTATCCGTTGTGTAGTCTCTGCAGCAGACATCATGTTGGTCCATGTCAGTGAGGCCCTGTCACTTGTTTTTGCTGTGGCCAGGTGGGTCACTACGCGAGGGAGTGTTTTCAGTTTGATGGTGCTGGTGGATAGGCGGCCCAGAATTCCGGAGCTGAGCGAGATGCCACCTCGGGAGCTCGACCAGTACAGTATGTGGGCCAAGGCAAACAGCAGGGACAGCCTCAGTGTGGACGACCAGCCGGGCAGGCGAGGGTGCATGCCATGACTTTACGAGAGGGCAGAGCTTCACCTGAGGTCGTTATCGGTACGTTGCATGTATTTGGTATTCCAGTACTTACATTGTTAGATCCAGGTGCCACACATTCATTCATGTCATATAGACTATCATCATTAGCTACGGTACCTGCATCTCCACTTTCGGGGTTGTGGATGGTGTTATATCCGTCAGGTGAGATTGTGAGTATTGGCTGGGTGTACAGAGACTGTGAGATTTTTATTGGAGGTCATGGGTTAGCCGCAGATTTGCTGTTGCTTGATATCGTTGATTTTGATCTGATCTTGGGTATGGACTTCTTGGAGACGCATTGGGCCATGTTTGACTGTCACAAGAAGGAGGTCGCGTTTCGACGACCAGGTTTTCCCGAGATATTGTTTCACGGCGAGAAGAACACTTCACTACCGTGTTTGATTTCCGCGATGAGGGCGGATCGGTTGATGAAGAAGGGTTGTGTTGCTTACTTAGCTCATGTTGTAGACACTACAGCTGCCGTGCCGGACGTTGGTAGTATTGAGGTTGTTTCTGAGTTTTCGGATGTGTTTCCAGCAGAGTTACCTGGTATACCTCCTGTGCGGGAGATTGACTTCACTATTGAGCTGTTGCCGGGTACATGACCGATTTCACAAGCACCATATCATATGGCGCCAGCGGAGTTGAAAGAGTTACAGATTCAGCTCCAGGAGTTGCTAGAGAAGGGTTTTATTCGACCCAGTGTTTCGCCATGGGATGCCTCGGTTTTGTTTGTACGGAAAAAGGATGGATCTATGCGGTTCAATCAGCTTAAGGGAGCATCAGTCTTTTCGAAGATTGACCTTCGATCCGGATATCACCAGTTGAGGATTCGAGACTCTGATGTGGCCAAGACAGCTTTCAGGTCGCGGTATGGGCATTACGAGTTCTTAGTTATAACGTTTAGGTTGACCAATGCCCCCGCAGCTTTCATGGACTTGATGAATCGGGTGCTCAGACGGTTTCTAGACAAGTTCGTGATTGTGTTTATCGATGATATTTTGATCTACTCCAAGAGTGTGGGCCAGCATAAGAAGCATTTGCAAGCGGTGTTGCGGACTTTGCGGGACCATCAGTTGTTTGCGAAGTTTAGCAAGTGCGAGTTTTGGCTGGATAGTGTGAAGTTTCTGGGCCACGTGATATCCGCTGAGGGAGTAAGTGTTGATCCTGACAAGATCGAGGCTGTGCTGAACTGGAGTAGACCTACCACTGTACCGGAGATCCGGAGTTTCTTGGGTTTAGCAGGCTATTACCGGCGGTTTGTACAGGATTTATCTCGGATTGCTACACCACTGACCAGGTTGACGAAGAAGGGCGTCAAGTTTGAGTGGTTCGATACATGTGAGGAGAGTTATTTGCTCCTGAAGGAGAAATTGACTACTGCACCGGTTTTGACTTTACCAGATGACAGCGGTAAGTTCGTAGTGTACAGTGATGCGTCGAAATTGGGGCTTGGCTGTGTGTTGATGCAGCATGGTAGAGTTGTGGCCTACGGTTCCAGGCAGCTGAAACCACATGAGGTTAACTATCCGACGCATGATTTGTAGTTAGCCGCTATTGTCTTAGCATTGAAGAGTTGGAGACATTACCTGTATGGAGCCCAGTGTAAGATCTACACCGACCACAAGAATCTCACTTACTTGCAGACGCAGCCAGATTTGAACATGAGGCAACGCCAGTGGATGGAGTTAATTAACGATTACGATTGCACTTTCGAGTACCATCTGGGGAAGGCCAATGTTGTGGCTGATGCACTTAGCCGGAAATCCGGAGCTTCGTTGTTTCATGTGTGTGCGGCCAGAGTGTCGATGTTAGCTGAGCTTCGGGCTACGGGTGCCGAGTTCGAGTGGGATGATGAGGGAGCTTTGTTGGCCAGTTTTCAGGTTCGACCCGTATTGGTTGATCAGGTACGAGAGGCTCAGGATTCAGATTCCTACTTGTTGGGCAAGAAGACCATGATACGGAATGGTGTGCCTACAGAGTTCCGATTGAGCGATGACGGTACGTTGTTATTCAGAGGCAGGCTGTGTGTGCCCAGAGATGAGAGCCTGAAGAAGGAGATTTTGGATGAAGCCCATAGTTCAGTGTATGTGATGCATCCCGGAGGTACAAAGATGTTTCGTACACTTCGTGCGAATTACTGGTGGCGCAACATGAAGCGGAAGATTTCCGCGTATGTGAGCCGATGTTTGATCTGTCAGCAGGTTAAAGCGGAGAGGCAGAAACCTGCAGGGAAATTACAGCCACTGGAGATTCCGGTTTGGAAGTAGGAGCACATTACCATGGATTTCGTTTATCAGTTGCCGCGTACATCGGCTGGCAACACTGGTATTTGGGATATTGTGGATCGACTGACGAAATCCGCTCATTTTATTGCAATTCCGGGAAAGATATCAGTGGGTAGGTTGGCCAAGCTGTATTTGTCAGAGATTGTTCGGCTACGCGGTGTGCCTGTGTCTATCGTTTCTGACCGAGACAGTCAGTTTAGTTCTAAATTTTGGCAGGCATTGCAGCGAGCCATGGGCACAAGGTTGCGTTTCAGTACAGCTTTTCATCTTCAGACTGATGGGTAGTCTAAGCGGACTATACAGACACTTGAGGATATGTTACGATCATGCGTGTTGCAGTTTCGTGGGAATTGGGACCAGCAACTACATTTGATAGAGTTCGCCTACAACAACAGCTATCAGGCCAGTATCGAGATGGCACCGTACGAGGCCCTGTACGGGAAGCAGTGCCGCACTCCGTTGTGTTGGAGTGAGGTAGGCGAGCAATGGCTTATTGGTCCTGATCTGGTAAAGAGCACTATGGAGGACGTCCAGATTATCCGGGACAGATTGAAGATCGCCTAGGATCGTCAGAAGAGTTATGCGGACGTGAGGAGGAAGAGCCTCGAGTTTGATGTGGGTGATTGGGTTTTCCTGAAACTATCTCCGTGGAGGGGAGTTGTGCATTTCGGGAAGCGTGGCAAGCTTCGACCACAGTACATTAGTCTGCACGAGATCACCGAGAGGGTTGGAGCTGTTGCTTACAGACTTGAGTTGCCAGCTGAGATGGCTCGTGTTCATGATGTTTTCCACGTTTCGATGTTGCGGAAGTACATCTCAGACCCTTCCCATGTATTAGCCCCACAACAGTTACCGATCCGTGAGGATTTGACGTATGTGGAGGAGCCTGTGCAGATCTCGATCGCCGTGAGCAGGAGTTGAGGCACCGTGTGATCCTGCTAGTGAAGGTCTTGTGGTAGAATCACTCAGTTGAGGAGGCCACCTGGGAGACTGAGCAGCGTATGCGGGAGCAATATCCTCATCTGTTCACTTGACAGGTACGTAAATTTCGAGGTTAAATTTTTTTTAAGGGGGGTAGATTTGTGACAATCCGAACCAGAATCAGTAGGGTAAACAGTTCTATTCACAAGATTATGCGTAATCGTGATTAATCGTTAATTGTGTGGTTTGCCGCCTTAGTTCGTGACTTGATTTTCGGCGGAGAATTTGAGTTGAGTCTCTTCTCGAGAATTGTATTACACGTGATTTCGAGCTTGTGGGCGGTTCCGGATGATTTTTCCGATAACCAAGGAATATAGTATGATTATTTGAAGTTTCAGTTTTTCGACGAGTTTATCCATTCGTTTCGTATTTATCCGAATCATAATGGTTATCCGTTTTGGACCATTGATCATCCCGAGACGCGAGTATAAATATCGGAAATAGTCAAAAAATTGTCAAAAACACTGTTTGAAGCGTTGACCAGCGTTGACTTTCCTTTTTTGGGCTGTTGACCGTTGACCCGTGAAGGACATCGACCCGTTTGAATTTTCGCTGGTCGACTTGGATTTTCCGGCCACCTCCGGCCACGTTTGGGGTATAATTCTCTTCCTTTTGAGTTCTAGAGTTGTTTGGTAATTGAAATTATGTGAATTGGTGGTGATTTGGTTGAGTTGAATCGGGTATGGTTGCCGGAGTTCGCCGGTGACGGGGGGTGGACTTCCGGCGAGCTACGGTGGCGGGGGAGTGAGGGTTTCGACTCCCCTTGCCCCAGGGATGCTTCCTAGATGTTTGAATTGGGATGAGGTGGTGGTTCCGGTGGAACCCGTGGCGGTTGCCAGAGTTTAGCTCTGATTTGGGTTCGAGCTAATTTGGAGGTGTTACAGGTTGAATTGGGTCTTGTTGTAGTTGTAAATTGTGTCGGGCTTGAGGAGATCTTGGACTGGAGCTTCCTCGCCAGAGAAACTCTCCGTTGACGGCGGTCAATAGCGGCGCTCCGGCGAGAAAGTTGACTTTTTAGTTTTCGATGATTTTAGTGTCATTTTTCTCGTAATCGCGCCCCGATTATAACCTTGAGGTTTTCGAACTGATTTGGGTATCAGATTTTCAGTCGAGGGTTTCGAATGAAGATTTCGGGAATTCAGTCGGTTATTTTATACGGTTTTATATGTTTCCGGGAACAGTTGATTTCCGTGGTTAAGTACAGTGTTGTGGGCTATGATTTTGATCAGATATGTTTTATGATTATTCAGGGGATCGTGATCGTGCTTCAGACGAGGGATCTTCCGCCGAACCACGTGATTAGCGCGAGTGCGCGCTCTGCTGATCTGTGAGTGGACATTTTTATATTTTCACAGTTGTTTGCGAGTTCGTGATTTTTCATGATTTTCCGTATTTACTTTATACAATGTTGAGATATATGTTATTTTCGGAGGTATTATTTTATGTTTATTGGTGATGGCATTACTGCATCGATGCTTCGGCTACTCGGCTGATCACCGGTAGTCCGCCAGAGTTGAGAGATTCCTCTGGACCAGAGTTGAGAGATTCCTCTGGGCAGGGTTGAGAGATTCCCCTATATGCCGCAAGGGTTGAGAGATTCCCCTGGCCTATCACCGTCGGGTTTGAGCGATTCACCTGACCGTCGGGCTTGAAAGATTCGCCTGGCAACCTCCATATATACTTTCCGAACTCGCATTGTTTGATATTGATTATGTATATAACTGGTGAAAGGCATATGTTTATTTTCGTCCACTCACTCTAACGTTTTTATTTGCCTTTCCCCTGGGCTTTTCGGTTTCCGTGCCCAGTTTGCAGTTCGGATTCTGGTGTCTCACGTCGCGGTTGGAGGCTAGTGATTCGAACTACCTGTGTTTTCCAGTAGGTTCTTGTTTCGCCTACTGATGTATATATATTGTATATATTTACGCTAGAGGTTGCTCTGATACATGTTTTATACGGTTTTTCCCGGATATACTATATATTACAGTATGTTTACTATTTATGATATTGAGAAATCCGGATGGGATTGGTGCCCATGGTTTGGCTTTTGTGGCATAGGATGAAGTGTTATTTTCCGGGTGCAGGTAATGGCAATTCCACGTTAGTAGCGTTACTCTGCTGAAATTTTAATGGTTTTTGTTTGTTCACGTTTTCAGAAGGGGTCTGATTCCGGTTTAAGTAACTGAATCGAGGTTGGGTCCTTTAACTAGGCACTCCCATGCGTTCTTGGGCGAGCCTATGCGATGTTGGGCTTGAAAAAAAAAATTAAAAACCCAAATCATTTGAGATATGAGATTATTACTCTATATTATATATTTTTGTATGGAGATTATGACAATTTAAACTATATTTATTGCTAATTTTATTATATAAGTGTTTTAAATATTCATTATTTCACATATATATGTATTGAATTAATACCGCATTTAAGTCGCCTAGAAAACGTCTAATTCCGATTAATCAACGTCTAGCCGCCTAGGCGCTAGAAGTTATCTTCACCGTCTAGGGTCGCCTAGCATTTTTTAGAACCTTGCATGGCACACATGATCCTTCTCATAGAGGTCAGATTGTGAAACTCTACTTAGACGACGAAATATGTTGAGTTTCATCATCTACCTAGAACTTAGACGAAATGTACTATGTTCGTCGTCTAACCCTTTCAGGGTTTAAGGGAAAGGGCTTAGGGTCGAGGTTAAGGTATAAGGTTTGTACATGTACATAGATGACGAACATTACTTAATTTTGTCGTCTAAGTTGTTAGTATAGCACCATTAGTTCATGGATTAAACATACTTACCCACTTAAAGCAGGTGATCGACACCTACCCGACCACCCGAAAGACCACCAAGCACACTACAACTTTACTCGCAAGACCGAGCCCATCCGATCAGGCACGGGCCCGACAAGCGCACATCCGAATACTCGGCCCACATGACAGCAAGTGCAGCCCTATCCCACATCGAAAAGCACAAGCAAGCAACAATCTCACACACCCATATATGTAAGGCATTTACTACAGGTAAGTGGACAACTCATTCATAGGCAATCAATTCCAACCTTAAGTACTCCAACCTACTTTCTTACACGTTCACTTGACTGTTATATCCAATACATCTTCTAACTTAGGCATCAGAGCGTTAAAGGCAGGCCGACCCTATCTTGACCATCTGACCACCCACTTGTTGTTGTATTCTTCTAACAGTAGGAGACAAACATCCAAATACCCGAACACCCGAAGAGAGAGAAGGCACCCGATCATCCGAACAACCTGAACGTTCGGACAACCAGAAAGAGAAGGTTACTCGTACTTGCTTCTGCTTGATTACATCCTGCGTAATCCGGTAGAAACAGTTGGCGTCGTCTGTGGGAAAGCAGTCACCTGCTCCTCTGCTTCAGCCGTCACCAACTCCAAGAAATCATCAGACTCCTTGAAGGCAGCAACGGCCTTAGCTTGGGTAAGCTTAACCTGATCCACCGTCCAAGCACAGCGCTCGGCCTCCATTAGGCGGGACTCCATCTCCGCCAGCTTGTTCGCAGCCTCCGCGCGCACGCGCTCCACCTCAACCAGAGCACTGTTGCGCTCGGCCTTGAGCACGGACTCCCGTTCAGCACTCTCCTGAAGGTCCTGAGTAAGCTCGTTCACCCGGGTGGCCTTCCTCTCGGCCAGCTCGTTCGCTTTGGAGAGCCCGGCTTACAGCTTCTTGATCGGTGTTTAACCACCTTCAAAGTAACCCTATAATGAACTCAATATGCTTGTCAATGCAGTACAATAGTATAGGGGTCAATCCATAGAGAAAAATGAGACTCAATATTCTAAACTACAAACAGACGCGAAAGTCAGAAATCTGACAGACTCGACCACTGGACACTAACGTAATTAATTAAAACATCTAGACTCAACCTAAAATCACGAAATTAATACAGGACACTTTAGACACAGTGGTGGACTACCACACAAAATATCAATATAATCGGAGTTGGTTTGGTTGTTGAAATAAATTCTACAAACTAGATTACGAAACTGAAACAGTAGCGAAATTCAGAGTAAAACGAGAATTCAATAATAAAATGGGTTAAGGGAAGTGCTATCCACCACCGTCACTACATCTAGACGACAAATTCTTAACTAAACAATGCAAATGTTATGAATGAAAGACTCCCAGGAAGGTCCCGAGCTGTGAACACAACCTATTACCCAATCCTTATGTTTACAATGTCGAAAGTTTGCTTATCAACATTGTCTATCCCTCAAAGAACCCGAAGTCACGGACTCGAATTTACCAAGAGAAAAGCATTACGTTCTAGAAAGGGTTTGAGAATCTACAAGGCTTCATAAGTACACTACGGTCGTGTCTTACTAGATCTAGGGTTTCTTATACCAAGCATGTATGGGTTCTACGATTGAAACTTGAGGAAGGTAATAATCACCAACAGCCATCAATTTTCTTAGAATTAGATTCCTAAACATGCATACTAAGCGTGCACTCAAAGCATACATAATCAAGAATCATCACTGTATAAATAACAAAGAAACCTCATTCAAATAACAAAAGTAAAACTTAATTAACGTGCATAAACAATCTAGATATCATGAACGGGGCTTCAAAACAACCCCTTAACAATGGAGTTTAGCTCCTCATAGAATCAGAAATTAAACTAAAATAATTCATGAAAGAAATTGATACAAACGGATGAAAGAGAATGGAAGAACTTGACTTCTCCTCTTCCTTTTCCTCCTTGTGTCTCCTCTTCCTTTTCTTCAATAAACTGTCGTCCCCCTCCTTTTGGTCTGCTCCCTTAGCTATATATATGTTAGCTAGGAAAATTGATAGCTAGCTGTAGCTCACGTGCAAGACTCCAATTGCAAAGCAACTTCCTTCTTGTTTTATTCTCCTTCTAGTTAATCATGTTTTGATCACGTTTTGACTTCCTCTCTCACTCACGTCTCTCTCCCCTCCGTCCATGTACGTCTCAGTGATAGCTATATATATAGCTTCATTAAATCACTTGGCTAGCAATCATGTGCTAAGCACATATATATCACATCTTCTCTTTTATATTAGCTAGCTAGTAAATTAATTTCAGCCCACTTAATTGTAGTTCACGTACTCCACCCTTAATTCATAAGGAATATGGATTCCTTATTTGCTAGCCCAATTCAATTCCTTGTTGCGCTAGGAAAGCTCCTTTTAATTTATTTTTCTTTATTTTCTCCAAAAAACTATAACACAAATAAACATAATTAATTTACTTGAAAATGTAACGAAAGAACTAAATATAAGGTAATATTACACATAAAAACGTTGCATAATTATGCATCTATCACTTCTCATGGGCCACGGCAGCCTGGCGGGACTCGGACCTCAACCTTGTCAGCTCCTCCAAACTCTCGCGCGCGCGCAAGCAGAAAAGCTGGTGTTGCAGCTTGGCGCACGCATTGAAGGCCCGGTCCAGGTTGTCGATGGCAGCAACGACTGAAGCAATGCCACGCCCTCGCCCAGGGATTGGTGGAGATTGCCAAAGAGGACGCGAGCAGCATCCCCACCTTCCACCACCGGACCAGCGCCATCCGACCGAGCACGCTTGAATGGACGAGCGGCCCCATCTTCAGGAGTAGGCGAGCCAGTGGAGAGATCTGCACCACTAGACTGGGAGGCCCGGCCCCGGGAGCCCGAATTCAGGGAGGCATCCCGCCTATCCCTCTGCTCCACACGCCTCTGGTCACGCTCTGTCTGTCTCTGCTCCTTCTCATGGGAGAGATGTTCCCGTTCGGCCTGCTCTTGACTCCGAGCAGCAGAAGACACGGGTGGCAGACGAGCAACACCTTCGGCAGCACCAGTGACTCGCACCCGGGGGACGATGACAGCGGCCGCACGCACGGGAGGGGCGTGGTCGGAGACGTTCGGCGCAGAGATCCTCGCCTGGACGGTGTCCTCCACGATAAGACCACCGTGGCTGTCATCCACGACCCGGCGCACGGTCTCAGCACTCGTAAGCAACAGCTCCATGTGGCACTAAAGGGTCTCATCCTTCTCGGTGGCCTTTGACTTGGTCATTTTTGCAACAAAACAAACACGAACGAAAGGTTAGTAACAATTATCAAACATACGTACGTAAAGCATGAAAAAATAAAACAGGTACTAAAAGCCCGAACAGACCGGGTGCTCGGGCAAGACGCGTGCTCTCGATCAGATCTCAATGACACGCCACCCAGAAGTGTCTCGCCTCGGGCGCCGGGTCGAAGACATACTTCAGACGAGCAACCCTGGCCTCCTCCACAGGCGTCATCGGGTACTCGTTGGAACCAGCATGAAGGGATGTGGTAGTCGCGCGCATGACGACTGACCTTTTAGCAGTTACCACGTAACCAGCATTGATTACGACAGGCACGCCAGCATTTATTACGCCGGCTAGCATTAATTACACCCCCAACGGTCCCCAAGGAGAAGTTGAAAAGATGTCACTCCAAACGTCCCGTCAGTCAGATCACGTCACTCGAGGCATGCATACGCACGTCACGACTACCGATCATTCGGACTATCGTACGATCAAGCGCCTTACAATCTCACAGGCAAGTAAACGCCACCCCACCAGGTTAGTGCAAGACCATTGAGGCATCCCGAAAGAGGCTAACGTCACGCGTTTCCTTTCGGCGTGTGCACACTCAAGGCAAGACCATTTAGGCGTCCCGAGAGAGGCTAACGGTCCGCGTTCCCTCTTCGGTGTGCGCGCGCTAAATGGACCATATGCGGTGTGTGTTATCGTCTCCCTGGCTCTGTTGGCGAAGCTGGAGCACAAGCGGCCGCTTGTGAGTCCGCGCCTAGACACCCAATAAGAGGTGACCCACCGTTCGGGCTACGCGGCACGGAAGTGGCTAACGTCACTCGTTACCTTCCGGGGCGCGCAAACAGCAGGACCATTCGGGCGGCTCGAAAGCGGCACGCACCTTTCGGAGCGCACGTCAAATGATGGGCGACTCGGGAGTGGCCCCATTTTTTCCGAGGGCATAACGCTACCATTCACCGAATTAGGCGGCATGATAGCG
This sequence comes from Geum urbanum, assembly GCA_946800695.1. Taxonomy (NCBI): domain Eukaryota; kingdom Viridiplantae; phylum Streptophyta; class Magnoliopsida; order Rosales; family Rosaceae; genus Geum; species Geum urbanum. The sequence continues at coordinate 31,253,864 of OX327012.1, forward strand.
GCAAGTTCATTTCGTGCGCGCGCTAAACCGAAGAGCAGCACGGGCATGCTGTCCGTCCATCCGTGCACGCTGCAACACATGTACGTAACGATCGGGGCCCCACCGTTGACTCTACGATAGGTCAGCGCCGAGAGTAAGGATCTCCTCTCAGGCACCTAAGCACGGCCGTTCCGAGGCCTATTCTTGACGGGCTCCGAACAGCAAGATCCGTTTGGGAGTGCCGTGCAAGCGGCTCGGAACCATTCATGCATCAAGAAAGGCCGTTCCGAAGGCCTATCCTTGGCGGACTTCGGACAGCAACATTCGTCGCGGGGCCGGGTAAGTGGCTCGGAACTATCCATGCATTTCAAGAAAGGCCGTTCCATAGGCCTATCGTTGGCGGACTCCGGACAGCAAGATTTGTCGCAGGGCCGGATTAGTGGCTCGGAACCATCCATGCATCCATATACACGCATACATCAACACTCATTTCACTCAAAATGCATCATCAGTCAACAACATCATGCAATCATACATACATCCGCATACATTCACATACTCATTCACTCATACCTACCTGTATGTATGTATCGCATACATTCACATTCACTCCTACATACTAACATACACCCGCATACACAAACATACATATCCATCCACATAGCTCCACAGGTACACGACCGGGTGCACGACTCCAAAACAGCAAGATTCGTTTGGGAGTCGGGTACCCAGATACAAGATCACCCGAACAGGTACACGATCGAACGCACAGGCACCCACTTCGTCAAGCGAGCCCTTCCTTGACCGGAGAGTTGGGGGACTTGGAGGTTACAGGACCGCATCACTGCTCAATCAGATAAGTATTTGTTTAATCGCACGAACCCTTTTTCAACTCCCCAATCAAGAAAGGTCTCTTTGACTTGGGGACTTGGGGGACTTGTTAGTATAGCACCATTAGTTCATGGATTAAACATACATACCCACTTAAAGCAGGTGATCGACACCTACCCGACCACCCGAAAGACCACCAAGCGGACTACAACTTCACTCGCAAGACCGACCCCATCCGATCGGGCACGCGCCCGACAAACGCACATCTGAATACTCGGCCCACATGACAGCAAGTGCAGCCCTATCCCACATCGAAGAGCACAAGCAAGCAACAATCTCACCCACCCATATAGGTAAGGCATTTACTATAGGTAAGAGGACAACTCATTCATAGGCAATCAATTCCAACCTTAAGTACTCCAACCTACTTTCTTACACGTTCGCTTGACTGTTATATCCAATACATCTTCTAACTTAGGCATCGGAGCATTGAAGGCAGGCCGACCCTGTCTTGACTAGGGGTCGGCAAAAAGCCCGGCCCGGCCCATGTATAGCCGGCACGGGCCGGGCCGGGCCGGACCTCAACAACATTTTAATATATGCGGGCCGGGCCGGGCCGGGCTTTATCTTTTATATAAGGATCCGAGCCCGGCCCATTAAAGCGGGCTTTGCGGGATTTTGCGGGCTTTTGCGGGCCGGGCCTTTGCGAGGTTTTGCGGGCCGGGCCTATCGGGCTTTAATTATTAAAAAATTAAGACATTTCAAAATAAACGTAACCTTCATCCATGCACCGGGGTTTAAACGTACTCCGATGAGTCTAAATTTTACGTACGATGTTTATCACTATAAGATGGAGTTTTCTACATGTCCTCGTTTATTATTAAAACATATTTAATTCTTATATTGCTTGAATTCTCCATATGTATATTAATGCTCTTACGTTTGTTCATTTGTTATATGGAATGAAATACTTTTGTGAAACTTAATCGGACATGTTTAATTATTTTATAAAATTGACCGTTAGATTGATTGGTTAGAATATTATAACCATGCCTTTAAAATTTTATAAATTTTGGACTTGATTTAGACATCGATCCATGTATTTCGCCAAATGTGACCATAATACTCTTACAACTAAAACGGAAATTACCCCTCCCGAAAATAATTTTTTAACATCAAATTTTGAACACATACTCTTATGGAATACATATCTATCTCATAGTATCAAAAAAATTGACATAAAAAATTAATTTATCTACTCCCCCCATAGGAAAATAAGGAAAATAAGATGAGTGTATTTTAGTGTTTTCACAAATTTTGTTTAATTGTATTGACTGGGATCCAAACGTACTTCGATTAGGCTAATTTTTACGTACGGTGTCTTTTATTACAAGGTGAACTATTATATATGGCCTTCTTTATTGTTAAAACATTTTTAATTCCTATATTGCTTGAATTCTCTACATGCACACTAATGTTCTTACCTTTATTCCTTGGTTATATGGGTTGAAAGTCCTTTGTGAAACGTAATCGATCATGTATCATCATTTTACAAAACTGACTGTCAGATTGGTTGTTCATAATATTCTAAGCATGCCGTTAAAAATTTATAAATTTTGGACTTGATTTAGACCTACATCTATGAGTTTCGCTAAATGTGACCGTAGTACCCTTACAACTAAAACATAAATTACCCATCCCTAAAGGAATTTTTTAAGATCAAAATTTTAACACACATTCTTGTAAATTACATATCTATCTCATAGTGTCAAAAAAATTGATATAAAAATTTAATTTATCAAGTTTCTCCATGGAAAAATAAGCAATATATAAGATATCACTACCAGAAATTGAGACATTACCGGCGACCTCCCGTCGCCGGCCTTGTATTTTTTTTTCGCCGGAATTGTCATTCCCGGCGACAAGTCGCCGGCAATGACGTCGCCGGAAATCCCCCGCCGGTGTTAACATTGCCGACGACGGGAAACGGAGTCGCCGGTAATGTCGGAGACATCACCGGCGACTCAAGTCGCCGGCAATGTCTCGGACATTACCGGCGACGCCGTCGCCGGCAATGGTAGCGCCGCCGTGGCCGGAATTTGTGACATTGCCGGCGACTGAGGTCCATGTCGCCGGCAATGTGTGAAAAAATTTTGAAAAAAAAACGCGGTTCTGGATTGGGCCCAATTCCAGAACCTGCATTGAAAGACATAAACCGTACAATCATACAAGTTCAACAGTACACATAAATGTCCAACGTACAGTACAAATAGCAACGACGATACGAAAATTAACTACAACTACAGGTCAGGGTCCAGGAACTTGCGGATCAGGGTCGAAGTAATCCATGTACTCATTTGAATTCCGGTGGCTTCCTTGGTCTTGCTCTGGCGTTGACTGGTGCGGTGGTGGTGGTGGATAGCTAGGGAACGGAGGGACCGGGACCGGGGGAGGTGTGGGGAAGGGTTGTCCGGTAGTCTGAGCCTCGTACATCGTCCGCATCCATGTGTACATCTGAGCCTACACCTGTGTCTGCTGCATTTGGTACTCGGCCATCTGCCTCTTTTGCTCCTCCAACTCCCTCTGCGTCCTATGAAGCTCCGCCGCGAGGTTACGACTAGAAGTTGAACTTCTTGACCCGGTAGAGTATTCTGAAGTGTTCTTCAATAGTCCTTCGCCCGCCGTGCCCATTCCCCTACAGTAGTAGGTATTCTTTCCAGTCCCGCACGCTTTTGCCATGATCCGAGCCGCTATCGGAGGATCAAGCGGATCGATCTGAGAGGCATACTGGGTGACTTCTTCCTCGGAGCAGTCAGGATGGTTAGTCCGAGCTATACTCATTGTCACTTCTGCGGTCACCTCCTCTACTCTCGACTAATTGAAAAGGGAAAATGAACAACGTATTAGCTAACAAAATCTATTTCCATCTTGAAAAATAGTTTTATTAACACATGGAGAGGCGAAAGACTTACCGCTTCTTCAGGGCACTGCGGGTAGAACTTCTGATGAATATACACCAACGGGTTCACCTCTTGTTGTTGCTGCGCCTTAGTCGACCAACCCATGTAGTTGAGTGAACCTGCATGATGGGCCCTAGTGTTTTTCAATCTATTCGCCCGGTTCGTCTTCGAAATCGCCTTGTTTGATAAACATATGAAAAAAAATTTGTAACCAACTATTTCAATCTGATACGATACATTATGCTTGAAAGATATATTAAGGATGCATACCCGAGCTTTGGGGTGCTCGAAGTGGGCTATCAGCCACAGCCACTCGTACTCCCTAAACCGGAATTCGCTAGGGGTGGAACCTCGGCCTAGCTCCTTGTATACAGTGTAATGGGAAGAAAGCTCGTTCTTCCACTCTTTATACCTATATTAAAACAAGGAAAAAAAGTTAGAGATATTAAAACACTTGATAAACAAAAATCTAACTCGATATATATTCAAATAAGTCGAAGCACATCACCTCATATGTAGTTGACGCTCTACCCACGTGTGAATAAGAACTTCATCCACGTCAAACCACACCTGCAATATGAATATATAAAAGGTAAAATTATATATTTATTCAGACTTAATTAATAAATGTAAAATTTACGTAATGAAAATACGATTTTACTCACACTGAGTGCATTATGCACTTGCATCTTCACGTAGATAGGCACAGATTCCCAATCTGGCCAAAGCATTGGGACCTTGTCCCGCACGATCGCACCGGCCATGCTGACATATTTGCGCGTGGTGTCGAATGCCTCGATCACCTCGCCATCCTCATTGGCCCTTATGGGCGTTTTCCTTCCGCCGGTGGCCTGCTCCAGTCTCTTCCCGGTGCAGGTGCCTCTAGCCCCTTTCCGTTTTCCAGTCCCATTAACGAAATTGCCTAATAATACAATGTCAACAAATTGATATCATTAATTGAACCTATCGCAAGTCTTAAGTAATAATTAAGTAATCAATTTGATGTTAAATAAAATTTACCTGCATCGTCCGTTTGTTGGTTGGTGCACCTCACACTCCAAAGATACACGGGGTCGAACGGGAGGAAGTTATACGCTTCCTCCACGCTCAGGAACTCCGGCCGTCCTTCAATATAAACAGGCATCCCCCTATCATCGAATTCAGGGATGACAGGAATCTCGTCGGGTAGGAAGAGACCGGACGGCGGAGATAGACGAGGCCTGGACGATGAGGCGCCAGCACCACCATGTGTCTCAGATGATTCCCGTGAAATGGGAGTAGGCACCATCCGAATATGGGGCATTCGGATTGAGGGAGTTTCTGATGCCCCCGTTGACTGTCGCTCGTCTGAGGCTCTGCCACCGGAGGGACGTCTGCTGATTGAGCGTCTAGAGACTGAGGCTCGAGGCTCAACTTCCGGTTGCACGGCTCTTGATCGTGCAGCTTCCTCCTCAGCTCGCGCCTCTAGCAAGGCTCTCGTGCGAGCACTCATCATTGGCCCACTGGGCGTGTTGCTAACTACGGGCGAGGAGGAAGCTTGACTACTGTTCCCTCCACTATTTCGGGAACCTCTCCGAAGCCAATTAGCCGCAAAACCTCCTGGACATCGTAATAGTCATGGATTCGGTAATTAACCGAAACGGTTTGGAACCGGAACCGTTTGAAACCAGAACTGTTTGGAACCGGAACCGTTTGTAACATAACGGTTCCAGTTACAAACAGTTCCGGTTCCAAACCGTTCCGGTTCCAAACCGTTTCGGTTCTATAGCAAATCGGAACCGGAACGGTTTGGAACCGGAACCGTTTGAAACCGGAACTGTTTGGAACCGGAACCGTTTGTAACATAACGGTTCCAGTTACAAATAGTTCCGGTTCCAAACCGTTCCGGTTCCAAACCGTTTCGGTTCTATACCAAATCGGAACCGGAACCGTTAGAAACCGGAACTGTTTATAACCGGAAACATTTGTAACATAACGGTTCCGGTTACAAACAGTTCCGGTTTCAAATGGTTCCGGTTCCAAACCGTTCCGGTTTAAAACCGTTCTGGTTCTAAACCGTTCCGATCCCGATTTCCACCTTCATTTATACGATTAATTAACAACTATATCACCTAAATTAAGAACTATACATATTCGATGTGTATATATATATACATCATGCATCTTAATTAAATTTATCCATCACATATTCATCCAAATCACAAACCCTAATTAATTTTCCACATTTATCACACATATATATATCATGCATCTTAATTAGGTTTAATTTCCACATATATATACATCACACATTCATCCAAACCACATTTATACATAATTTTCACATATATATATATACATCACTTCATTTTCACATACCTAAATATATATATACATCACATATATATACATTGCATATAAATTTAGAACTTATCACCCTAATTTCCAACTTAGCACCCTAATTAATTTACACATACACATACACATACACATACACATACACATACACATACACATGCACATGCAAAAAAATAATTAAAAATTGAGAGAGAGAGAGAGAGGGAGAGAGAGAGGATCAGACCTGCCATGGATTTCCACCTACAATGCTTTGCCGATCGACTACAATGGTGAGGGGAGGAGAGGAGGGGAGGAGGGGAGGAGGAGATTTTCGGAGGAGGAGAGGAGAGGGGATCGGTGGAGAGGAGGAGAGGGAGAGGAGGAGTAGAGGATAAGGAGGAGGAGTGGGAGAGGAGGAGGAGGAGGTGAACTCACCGGACCGATTTGGGAGGAGGAGAGGGAGAGGAGAGGGAGAGGAGGAGGAGAGGGAGAGGAGGAGAAATGAAAGGCTCGGGCTATCATGCATCTATCCAGAAAACATTGCCGGCGAGTTTCTTATAACTCGTTGGTAATGTCATTACCAACGACTTCAACTCGTTGGTAATGACATTACCAACGAGTTATAAGCAACTCGTTGGTAATGACATTACCAACGACGAGTTAACTCGTGGGTAATGTCATTACCAACGAGTTGCTTCTAACTCGTTGGTAATGTCATTATTTCCCGAAGAATATCCGACAACATTTTCCGTCTACGATTTCCGGCTACATTTTCCGACTACAATTTCGATTATCGATTTCTGTATACGTACGATTAACGACAACATTTTCCGTCTACGATTTCCGGCTACATTTTCCGACTACAATTTCGATTATCGATTTCTGTATACGTACGATTAACGACAACATTTTCCGTCTACGATTTCCGGCTACATTTTCCGACTACAATTTCGATTATCGATTTCTGTATACGTACGATTAACGACTACATTTTCCGTCTACGATTTCCGGCTACATTTTCCGACTACAATTTCGATTATCGATTTCTGTATACGTACGATTAACGACAACATTTTCCGTCTACGATTTCCGGCTACATTTTCCGACTACAATTTCGATTATCAATTTCCGTATACGTACGATTAACGACTACATTTTCCGTCTACGATTTCCGGCTACATTTTCCGACTACAATTTCGATTATCAATTTCCGTATACGTACGATTAACGACTACATTTTCCGTCTACAATTTAGATTAATGATTTCCGTATACGTACGATTAACGACTACGAATGAAGTATACGTACGATTAACGACTACATTTTATGTCTACGATTTCTGTATACGTACGATTTCCGGCTACATTTTCCGACTACAATTTCGATTATCAATTTCCGTCTACGTACGATTAACGACTACAATTTCCGTCTACAATTTCGACTACATTTTCCGACTACATCATATTTCCGACAACAATTTCCGACTACATCATTAACGTACTAAGGATGATAATCGTAATCATCGTCATCACTTGAGTCTAACTCGGTTTCATAGGTAACCTCTGGCAATATGTGCCTCTCCTCGTCATCTGAATCAGCGTCAAATTCATATGGATTAACATCGAGAAGTTCTGCTCCAGTAATTCGAACCACACTCCCAGGTCTCACATTATTAAGGCGAATCGTAGATGATTCCGGAATGTCAAAAGCGTTCGGCTCTTGGTATGCAGTAACTTCCTCATCATCTGCGGTATCACCAAGTGTGGCAGCACTGTATATGTTTCTATGAGCAACATGGTTAACCACCTTCCACGGGACTTTGTTAAGAAGATCGTCTAGGTAAAACACTTGTTTTACTGATGAGGCAAGAACGAAAGGGTTATCTTCATACCAGGTAGTAGCAGTATTCACCGAAAATGTTCCGTACTGATCGGTCCTTGTGTTCTCCGGGCTAGTATCAAACCATCTACACTTGAACAAGTGCACTTTCATGCGGTTCCCATAAATTAGTTTAACAACTGAATGAAGGACATCGTAATAGTCAACGCCATCCTGCCCACCATAGACCATCACCCCACAATTCTGTGTTTTCAGTCGGTTGTCTCGATTTTCACATATAAATTTCACGCCATTGACCTGACACATCGAGTAAACTTTTGAAGCAATCGGTTTCATCGCCAGGACCCTCAATTCGTTTGACCACTCTGGGCAACCATCATCTGCTACATGGTTCATCTGAAAACGTCCATATATTAATACGTACAGAAGAAATTATGTCATCTTGAAACCACAAAAGCACGTACATACATACATGCTATATAAAGATATATATAAAAATATACATATACACATATACTTACCCATTGACCAAAGTAGTTTGCAAACGTCTTGTTGTGGTAATCAACATTTCCGGCAATAGCAGGGCAGTGAAGATGATAGTTTTTCCAATATTGTACTTCTTGACAGTTAATCAGTACCGACCAGTGGGCAATGGCTACCTCATTTCCATCCAACTTGTACGACTTTGGCAAGCTTCCCTGTACTACCACGTCACTGGAGATGATAGAAAGGTTGAACTGGGGTTCATCTATCGGCATCTGTTGTTGGGGGTCCTCTACATTTTCCAAGTACACTTTGGTGTACGTTACACACTCGTGCGCAACATATGCTTCAGCGATACACCCTTCAGGTGCATATTTATTCTTCACATAGTCCTTGTAGGCTCCCAATTGTCTACAAGTTAACAAGTGCATGTTAACTTACTTAACCACAAGTCATTACATATAAAAACATAGGCAAACCAAATTTATGAATCATTTGTACCTTTCCATGGGATACATCCAAGTGTAGTGTACGGGACCGGTAAGCAACAATTGTTCGGGAAGATGGATCATCAGGTGCGGCATTATGTCGAAAAAATTTGGGGGAAATATCCTCTCAAGCTTGCACATGATAAAAATGATGTCATCTTGCATCTCCCTGAGGTCTGCTTTTTTAACTTCCCTGGTGCATAACTTCTGAAAGAATCTTGACAAGGCCACCAACGGCTCCACCACCTCTTTGGGCATGTACCCTTGAATGAAAATAGGGAAAAGGCGTTGAAGCAGTACATGGCAGTCATGACTCTTTAATCCGTACATCTTATTGTCCCGGAAGTTAACACACCTGCTTATATTTCCTGCATAGCCATAAGGATACCTGCATATATATAGATAAAGCCATATATATGGACCAATTATATTTCTCGCATATAACCATATATACTCCGCTAAAAATTTAAGGACAAATTCCTACATAGCCATAAGAATATATACCTGATATTACTCAGCCACCGAAAAATTTCATGCTTATGCTTCGGCTTTACGGTGTACGGAGCTTGCGGCATTTTTCTCTTACCATCTCTTAACCACAAATGTTTCCGCACACCCATTGCTTTAAGATCAATGCGTGCCTTAGGGATGTCTTTTGTTTTCCCCTCCAAGTTAAGAATTGTGCCCACCACACTTTCACACACATTCTTCTCTATGTGCATGACATCTAGGTAATGTCTGATAGGCAACCTGGGCCAGTAGGAGAGTTCCCAAAATATGCTCTTGTGTGTCCAAAACTTATACCTTTCGGGCTTGTCTGGAATTGACGCCACTATGTCAGGATGATTGCTCAGCTGGCCAAAATCGTATTCATTCAACACTTCCAAAATTTCTTCCCCTGTCCATCGCCTGGGTGCCACACCTGTTTCAACAGTCCCATCAAACGCGTCTGGATCCTGCCTAAATGGGTGATCATATGGAAGCCAACAACGGTGACGCATCGAGACAATTTTACTGCAATGAGGACTGCAACAATCAACCGTCATGCACTCTGAACAAGCCCTGTAACCCCTGGTAACGTTGCCCGACAACATACCGCGGGCAGGAAAATCACTGATGGTGCCAACAAGCATGGCATGCATCTGGAACATCTCCTTTTTGAACCTATCGTAAGTGGGGTGGCCACACTCACTCAGGTACTTAAGCTCCTCAATCAAAGGCCTCAAATACACATCGAGACACTTTCCTGGATAACCCGGGCCCGGAATTAACAGAGTGAGCATATTGTATTCCTTCTTCATGCACATCCATGGTGGAAGGTTGTACGGTACCAAAATAACTGGCCATATACTGTATTGAAGACTCATGTTGCCAAAAGGGTTGAATCCGTCAGATGAGAGCCCTAGCCAAACATTTCAGACCTCTGCTGCAAAATGATCAAACTCCCTGACCATGTGCTTCCAAGCCTCTCCGTCGGAAGGGTGTATAAGGGTGTCATCGTCAGGCAAGTTCCTCTCAGCCCACCATCTCATTGCCTCGGCCGTGAAAGCACACATGAACAACCGCTCCTGCCTATCAATAAGCGGGAAATATCGAAGTATCTTCACAGCTTTCTTGTTGCCTGCAGGAGTCAACTTATACCTTTCTGTAAAACATACCGGGCAGGCTTCAAGGTCTTCGAGATCTTTTCCCCAGAAGAGAATACAATCATATCTGCATGCATGAATTTTGATGTAGGAAAGCCCAAGATCTTTCAGGATATGTCGCACCTTATGATGAGTGGTAGGAAGACGATGACCGGGTGGCAGTAGCGAAGCAGTCCACTTCAACCAAGAATCAACAGCTTTGACAGACATTTTGTTCTCCATTTTTAGCTGCATCACTCCCATCACACTTTCAAGAACAGTCTTACTACAACCGTCGTACAACGGAGTCTGTTGCAATGCAATCAGGTTGTTGTACTTGTCCATACCGCTTGTGTTTACATGACCTCCAGGTAATGGTTCGACTGGCTCGATATGGGGGAAACCCTCAACGACGGGAGGGATATTTGGTGCTTCATCAGCAAATACACCGCTCTCATGAGGAAACATATCATTGATTAACATCGATGTTGGATCATAGGATGAACTGCCCCTCTCAGCAAAATGTCCATGATCATAACGTGGACTGGCCCTCTCACCAAATTGTCCATGATCATGCGGACCCGCTACCGATGTTTCACCGTGATAAATCCAACAAGTGTACTTTTCCCAAAACCCGTATTTACTCAGGTGCCTCTGGACTTTATCAATGGGAAATCGAAATCGATCGCTGAAACACTTACATTCTTTACACGGGCAATAATGAAGTGTAGTGTCTCCACAATTAGCCTTCACAAAATCCACAAAACTCCTAATTCCCTCGTGATATCTGACATCCCATCTTTCGAGGCTCATCCAACTCTTGTCCATCCTGAAAATTCTAACAATTTTACGTATTAATTATATATATATACACACATTCACTACTAATAATCGACGTGATCTCTCAATTCAACTCTAATTAAATCAACACATGCATGCATATGTATATATATATATCGATCTAATCTCTGAATTCGATTCAGTACTCGATGATAGTATTCTCCTTTTTTCAATTCAAAACGTATTTGACTGGGTAGGAGGAGGCTCTGTTAAGCCTGGCTCCGATAACAATACGATAATACCAGTCATTGATTCAGACACAAGATTAACTACAAGCTGTTTTCTCGTTTCGGTGACCGTACATCAACAACATTTCATATATATATATATATATATATATATATCTCACGAATTGGATTTGATCAACACACAGACACATATATATATATACCACATATACGTATATATACACCTACGTACCTATATATATATATAGCTTCCCGAGTGATCGAGTTTTCGACGCGCGCCTTAATTTTGACAATATACCGAATGATCGATTTCAGAGCGTACGTTTTCCTTCTTTCGATTTCTCTGGATTTTTTTCGCTCAAAATGATTGAATGATCGAGCTGCCCCATTCGGCATCTAATATAAGACACATTGCCGGCGACCGAGTAAGTCGCCGGAAATGAAGACATTACCGGCGACTTTACGCCGGAATCTCGCCGGTAATGTTCCAAAACATTACCGGCGACTCCAACCGTCGCCGGCAATGTCTAGGCAGACATTTCCGGCGAAATTCCGGCCGGAAAATCGCCGGAAATGTCTCCCTAGACATTGCCGGCGACGGTTGGAGTCGCCGGTAATGTTTTGGAACATTACCGGCGAGATTCCGGCGACATTACCGGCGACGGGGTAAGTCGCCGGTAATGATGGACATTACCGGCGACTTTTCCGGTCGCCGGCCTTGTTGGCCGGAATCTCGCCGGTAATGACTCCTTTTCTTGTAGTGTATGGGTATTGATGTCATTTCACACACTCTCAATTAAACTCTCACCATTGAAAAATTACAAAATCTAATCTGAACCATCTATTATATTTACTGTTTTACAGTGTAAATCGATAAAAAGAATTACAATGAAACCCTAACCCTAAACCCTAACCCTAACCCCTAAACCCTAACTTACTCTAAACCTCAAAATTCCTAAAACCTAAAATCTAACTTACTCTAAACCTCAAAATTCTTAAACCTTAACTTACCCTAAATCTCAATCCCCTAAACCCTAACTTACCTTAAACCTAAACCCTAACTTAATTATCCTAAACTTTAAACAATGATTTAATAGTAAAATAGATACACAAATATAACTATATATGGAATTCCAATATTTGATCAACATATGTATATGTAATATATTAATATAAACATACACAAATATAAAAAATATATATATAGTACTAGTCACTATATTATATATATAAGTGTAGGTATAATGATATACGTACTACTATCTTATATATATAAAAAATTGACTGTCGGATTGGTTGTTCATAATATTCTAAGTAGGCCGTCCCTAATTTTTATAAATTTTGGACCTAAACCCTAAAACCTAAACCCCAAACCCTAAACCCTAAAAAAATTACAATAAAATCCTAGAACCGGAACCCTAACTTACCCTAAACCTCAATTTCCTAAACCTTAACTTACCATAAATCTTAATCTCCTAAACCCTAATTTACCCTAAACCTAAACCCTAACTTATGCTAAACTTTAAATAATGACTTAATAGTAAAATAGATACACAAATTTAATTATATATGGAATTCAAATATTCAATCTATCCATGTATATGTAATATATTAATATATATACACAAATGTAAAATATATATCTATATAGTATTAGTCTATTAGACTACTAGTCACTATATTATATATATATATGTCAATATGTGTGTAGGTAAACATTAACTAGGTATAAATTGTATAATGATTAAAATTCATTAAATAATTTAATGATATATGTCAATATGTGTGCGGGCTTTGACGGGCCAGGCCTAACGGGCTTTGACGGGCCGGGCCTAACGGGCCTTGACGGGCTTTTGGTGGGCCGGGTCCGCGGGCCGGGCCGGACTTTAGATCTCTAAACCATGGTCGGCCCACCAACCACCTTGGCGGGCTTTTGCGGGCTTTTTTGCGGGCCTGGCCGGGCTTTTAGCCCACGGGCTTGCGGGCCTCCACCGGCCCACGAGGCCCACGGGCCAAATGATGACCCCTAGTCTTGACCATCTGACCGCCCGTTTGTTGTTGTATTCTTCTAACAGTAGGAGCCGAACATCTAAATACCCGAACACCCGAAGAGAGAGAAGGCACCCGATCATCCAAACAGCTCGAACGTTCGGACAACCAGAAAGAGAAGGTTACTCGTACTTGCTTCTGCTTGATTACGTCCCGCGTAATCCGGTAGAAACATAAGTAGTTCTTAGATGACAAAAATTAATTCATTTCGTGGTCTAAGTGCACCTTAGACGACGAAATTCTATGCTTTAGTCGTCTAAGATGTCCTCTTTGCCAGAAAAGTATCTTGCATTCGTTTATTCTAAAGTCATTCATGTAAGACATAATAAGTATTACAAACACTCTAAATAAACCTCTTTTAATTAGTGTACCTTAATTAATAATTATGCATGCGCATGCGCGCATATATATTCACATTCGTGCGCGTACGTACAAATTAAGTTTGAAATTCGATCAAATTATCTCCATCTATTAATTAAATATTATTAAGTATTACACATATTTATATATCAATCACTTTCATCATCATAATCATCATCGTTTGAATCCTCCTCCTCACTCTCAGCTGAATGATCCTTATCGTCATAATCTCCATTGTCTGAATAGTATACGACGTCGTCGTCATCATCCTCCAGCTCCTCTTTAGAGGTATTCTTCTTTGGGTTGTCGATCTTTAGTAAGATCCATGGCATGATAAAGCATGGGTAAGTGTTCGTTAGACCGAATCAGTTCCCTTATTTCGGGGATGATAGAAGTATTAAGCTCTTGATATATATGCATTGTCATTATGCGCTTTAGTGTCAATGGCTAACGTCCCTTCAAGTGTTGTGGCATTTCATATTCCTCGGTGAGACATATGGTTTACTATTTTCCAACATTTACCCACTTTTGGATCATCCAGATAGAACATCTGTCTAACTAAGGTGGCAAGAGCGAATGACTCATTCTTATACCAGCTTGAGTTTGTATCGACAGATAAAAGGCTCAGATCTTCTTTCGTACGCTTGAACCATTTACACTTGAATACAAAAATGTTGATATCATTCTCATAAAGTAGCTGAACGACATTAACAAGAACCCCGTAATATACATCAGCTTCTTCCCTAACCGCGATCACACTATTTTGTGTTCTTTTCCTTTATCTAGGTCCAATGAATGAAAATTTATACCATTGACAAAACATCCGGGATAAATATAGTGTCGGACTGGCTTATGGACCAATAAGTGCTTTTCCCATGACCACACCCCTCGTGGTTACCATACTTTTATAAATTGATCATCTGCAAAATTGTGAAGAAGATATATGAATATGTATTTAATTTCTACCGAAAATTCGATATAGTTTCCCCTAAAATAAAAAGGAAACCAAAAAACTGCATGCACAAACTAAGGAAAAACACTTCGAATAAGCAAACACCAAATTAATTTAGAATTTACCGTGGGCATCTATTCCCATCCAGATTTCTCGATTTCAAAATAAAGAAATCACAAACCTATATGGTTTAAACATACTCATTTGAGGAAATAATCAGAGAGCTTCTTCTTAAGCACTTTTTCAACCCAGTTATGATTCTTGTCCAGTTTGCCTGTCTGAATTTTCTCCTTGTAAACTTGCATTTATGGGTCGACCTCGTTACAGTTTCGCAACACTACTCAATGTGCTTCAATAAGTTCTTATTGAGTTAATCTTTCGTTTAATACTCTTCTAAACAGTTGTACAACATTTATGACGACTGGAAGATTATTACAAGCAAATGGATTGAAGGCGGTGGTCTAGACTGGATCCTTGAAGTACCCCTTGTAGTAGGTAACACACTCATGCATTAGGTATGTTTCAGCTATTGAGCCATCTTGGGCAGATTTATTTTTGACTAATCCTTTATACTGTCCGAGTTGTCTACAAAATGATAAAAGTAATTTTTTTGACAAATAGTAAAAACATATATATATGTGTGTGTGTGTGTGTGATGAAAAACCGTGTTATAATTAATTGTCCATTCTTTTATGATACATCCAAGTGTAGTGGACCGGACCAGAAATTAATTGTCCATTCTTTTATGATACATCCACATTCCTTATTCGGGAAGGTGGATCATGAGGTGAATCATGATGTTAAAGAAAGCAGGGGGAAAAATCATCTCTAATTTACAAAGGAAGTGGAAAATTTCTTATTGTAGTTCGACCACATCTGACTTCTTCAACTCTCTAGTGCATAATCTCTGTCACCATTTGCACAATGCTACTATTGGTTCAACGATATCACGAGGCAAATATGGTCGAATTATCACTGAAATCAGGCGTTGCAGCATAACGTGACATTCATGAGTCTTTAGACCAATGAACTTGTGTTGCTCAATGTAGACACATCTAAATATATTCATTGCATAATTAGACGGATAATGAACACTTTTAAATAAGTTTAATACAGAATCTCTCAGTATCGGCTTCATTGTGTAAGATGCATCTGGAATCTTGTTGTACACTCATCTTCTATCTCTCTTTAACCACAAGGGACGGCGTAAATTCATAGATTCCAAATCTTTTCACGTTTTAGGAGTATCCTTAGTCTTCAACTTAATACCGAGAATTATTCCCGCCACGTTGTCGCATACATTCTTTTCTATGTGCATGACATCTAGGTTGTTCCTGAGTTTCAACTTTGACCAGTAAGGTAGTTCAAAGAAAATACTCATGTGATGTCAATAGCTAAGATCGTTTGGAGGGTGTGGATTGTGTTTCTTCACATTGTCGTCATTGGTCAGCATACCGAAATTGAACCTGTTTAACCTCTCAAAAATCTATTCACCAAACTACTGTCAGAATTTATGATTATTCTCTATTGTCCCGTCGAATTTATCCTTATCCTGTCGCCACTAGTGATCATGAGGAAACCATCTATTGTGACCCATGTAACACATATTCTCCGCGAGCCAACTAGAGTTGACGTCGTCCTTGAGCAGAACCTATAAATATATACCACCTCTAGAGCTCACACTTACCCACCATGTGTTATTTTCCTGAATAATAATCATCAATATAAACACATAAACTCAATGAAATAAAACTATAGGAGATTAGATAAATACCCCAGCATTAGTCGAGATGGCCATCGATGATGTTGATGAACTGAATAGTACAAGATCTTCTATTCTATTCTGTGTTTAAGCTCCTCTATGGGGTAGGATCACAATGCTTGTTAACAATGAGAATAAGGGCCTCAATACTCATATATATATATATAGTGATTGAACAAATGCCTTTACCCATGACAAATACCATGTTCAATACTAATAAGGATTAGTTAATAAAGGAGGTTTCATATCAGCATACAACTTGGACTCTTTACATGTCATTGATATACAAATTAACATGAATTAATATAAGCAAACATAGCATGACTCTTACTATGTTTACTCAAGACATAATCTGATCGTTTAATACATAAGTTATATGGACAGGACAATGTTGTGTACTATTCTAACACCATGATATCTAATACTCTGAATATCAGCTCGATCTCTTTGCTTCTTCCATTTTTCTAGCTTTTTCCATCACATTCTTCATTCCTAGTTAATCATCGATCATGGGTGTGTTTACTTAATTATGAAACCGAGTTCACCAGCTAGGTTGTTCAACGCCTTCGTCCTTGACACTGACAAACTCAATCATCCCCAAGATGCTCCCCAAGCGGTTAAGAGCACCGAGATACTCCAAGGCGATGGAGGTGTCGGAACCATAAAAAAGATCAACCTTGGTGAAGGGAGCGAATACATCTATGTGAAGCACTACATTGACCGAATATATTGACACAGACAACTTTGTGTGCAAGTACAACATGGTTGAAGGAGATGTTATCTCTAACAAAATCGAGAAGATCGATCTCCTGCGAAACCAAGTTGGTGGCATGACTGGCATCTTCTGACGGAGGTTGCGTCATCAAGAGCACCAGCAACTACCACACCAACGGTGATGTGGAGATCAAGGAGGAGCATGTTAATTAAGGCCGGGAATTCAAAAGAAAGAGTCGTTGGTTTGTACGTTCCGGATTATTGAGAGCCATCTCCTCGCTAACCCTGAAGCCTACAACTAAAACCTCTATATGTCTACCAGATTTGATGCTAGAGCGAGTGAGGCTCATTTATGTGTACGTACTGTGTGCTTTTAATTCATTTCGGTTCATCTTTCCACTCGTTTTGAGTTATTCTGGTCGAGGTCTATCAAGAAGAGGAATGTACGTATTTGTATTTGATTTCAATCTTAATAAAAAATACTAGAAGAAACACACGCGTAATTATTATTATTTTTAATATGAATGTATGAATTAAAAAAATTAAATATTTTTTAACAAAAAAAACTGTTATTGAGAAGTTTGCATGGGAGAGAGAAACATGTGGGAGAGGGAGGATTAAAAACAATTTTTCCTCTTTATCTGCATAGGAAAACATGCCTATTTACAGTTGGTGATTTTTTTTTTTATGTTTTACTATATTATCTTTCATTGATTAAATTTGACTTAAACTTCAAGGTCAAAAAGGAAAATTTTGCAAAAATAGAGAATAATGGCTGTTTCTTTAATACATGGTATACATGGATATGCAATAGTCAATCATATGATAGTGTGCATTTCATTCTGGATGTGCACGCTTATTTTTCATCTTATTTTCATAGATTTTATACATTTGAGATATAGTCAAATGATTCAATTTATCAAGGATAATTTAGAAATTTAACCAGAGGTAATTTGCATTCAACTATATAGTCAAATGTATAGTCAAATGCACCTGTTCATATGCATGTATTCTTCATTCTAGACATATATAGTCACATAACTGATGTTGCTTCCTACTCATTTTCGTTTCATCTTCGTGGTTGGTGTCATTTTCATGACTAGCAGTGTGTTCACCGATATATATACATGCAAATATATCATGTTTGTTTGAAAATTCTGGTAGTTTTCTCTTTTAATAGAATGATGGCTTAGTCTATTTGAGATTCTACCCTAATTTGAAATGTTGGAGGAAACTAAATTAAAGTGTTATTGTGGACAACAATTGATTGGAACTAATTTTGACAGATGATTCTGGCAGGTTGATTCTCACGCATGACAATCATTTGCTTCTACAATATAGTTAGGGTTCTTCATTCGTTCGTAAAACATTTGACTAAAATTATAAATTTGGCTCGTTGAGCTTTGATTGAGCTAATCTCTATTAATTAAAGAAACAGTGCTTACGGCAGTTACAAGGTAGAACTTTAAAAAACTCAAAAATACCCTTTCTTTTTTATAGCTTTAAACTAATATAAAATAATTAACAAGGGATAAAAGAATAAAAGTATTGAAAAAAAAAATTAACAAAACAATTACATTGCTTTAGTTTTATTCTCTCATTTTCTTCACACCCATCCGGGTGTGAGTTTCTGCTAGTGAATATATGATATATATTTCTTTTGCATTTGCAATTACTACAATAAAAAGTCATGGATACGATAATATTAATTCTGGAGAGTTGTTGACCACAGTGTTATGGCCACATATCCTCGACGTACTTGAACTGATCGATTGGGAAAGTTGAGTCGTCTCCCAATAATATACACCGTCAAAAATGTTCCATTTTAGAAGTTGTTTTTGGTTAACCATTTGGGAATTACTACCTTAAATGCACCCATGCACGAGTGTTTAAGCACATTTGATCTCATACAGATCGAACTGGTCATCTGAGCTTAACAATTTCTCTTTTGTTTGACCACCAAAGCAGGTCTGAGCCCATCTCTAAAACAAAGCTTCCAGGCCCCACTCCAATAATAACTCCGAGGACCGCATCTAATATATACTCGTGACGTAAGACTCGATTGCAATTTTCTCCATCTGCACCAGGACATGTCGGTCATTATAGAACACACAGGGCCATTACGGTAAATAACTACCATATATAAGACAGAGTTCCTCTGCAACAGAACTCACTAACTCTATTCTGGACTCTTCCCCTTCCTCTCAAAAACCCCTTCAATTACTATATCTCTCTCCCTCTGCTCAATCTCTCTTTAATCTTTTACCCCCATTTCAGATACGACGCCGTTTTATTATATTGTTTGAGCGGCAATGTCTGGCCACGGAGGCGTTTCGATCAGTCGGGCTCGGGGCGAGAACCGGTTCTACAACCCGCCCGCAATTCGGCAACGTCAGCAACAGCTGCTTCTGCAGCGGCAGAAGCTCGAGCAGGAGGAGGAGGAGCAGAAGAAGAATAATCAGAGGTCGTCGGCGGCGGCGGCCGTGTCGGTGGCGGAGTCCGACGACTTTGCCACGTCGATAAGCTGTGGGTCGGGTCGGGAAGCGGTCAGCGAGGCCGCTAATTTAGATCGGTTCATTCAATTCACCACTCCTCTAGCTCCAGCTCAGTTCTTGCCCAAGGTATTATTGGAAAATCCGAAGCTTTTTTAAACAGAAAACCTTTTTCGATTTTTGGAGAATTTAGGGGAACTGCATTGCGAAATTGATTACATTGAGCTAATTAGCATTCTATTGAACTTAAATCGGCTGCTTAGTAGTGTAAATTTTGTGATTTTTCGGATTCCGCGTGCGTCCTTATGTGTGTGGTTTGTGATTTTGGTGAAATGATAGACGAGTATCAGAGGATGGAGGAGTAAAGAGGCGGCTGAGTTACATCCCTACTTTGTGCTTGGAGATTTATGGGAGTCTTTCAAGGAGTGGAGTGCATACGGTGCCGGAGTTCCTCTATTGTTAAATGGGAGTGACTCCGTGATACAGTACTATGTGCCTTACTTGTCTGCCATTCAACTCTATGTAGACTCATCCAAGCCTCCTACGAGGATAAGGTCAGTGATGTCCCTGATATGTTTCATTGATTACATTCAGTCTGGCGGGCTCGAGTGTGTGTGTGTGTGTGTGTGTGTGTGTGTGTGTGTGTGTGTGTGTGTGTGTTCCAGTGTTGTCGATGCAGTACAGTGTATGACATTAACCAAACAATCTGGTATCTCTTTTGTTTGTCTTGCTGTTTTAGGTTTGATACCTATCACTTTTTAGTTATTCTGCTCTAATAGTTAAGTAGACCTATAAGCTTTGGTAGATTGAAGTATCCCATGTTATATCATTATCTCTGTTACTGTATCCAGAAATTAATTTGTTTATGTACTAAACTTACTAATAAAGGTTGTTGTACAAAACCCACTTGTATCTGAAATGGCATGTCTGAAGGTGACTTATTCACTGCTAGGTTAGTGAGGTTGCTAGTTGCTCTGACTTCTAGTTGGGCCCCATGATGGGGAGATTGTGTTCCACCAAATCTATGTAGGGAAAACGTGATCGTAGTAAGAAAGATAACTTGTGAGGATGAATTATGGTGGTAGGGATGATTCAAGTGACGCATCTTACGTGATAATACATTGTATATACTTGACAGGTGAGAAATTTAGATTTTACTTAAGGTGAAATGTAGGTTTTTGGCAGTATATTATGATGAACTTGCTTGCTAATACTTTAGTATGAACTATACGTCTTTGGTTTTGGTGAAATCAGCTAGTAGTGATGCCACACAATACTTATTTGTTAGTGAATCATTCTTGTTATATAAAATTGCTTTTGCGTTATCCTCTCACAGGAGGCCTGGTGATGATAGTGATGCAGAGTCATCAAGGGAGACAAGTAGTGATGGTAGCAGTGATTATGGAGCAGAAAGGGGAATCAACGGTGTTGTTGATAATTCTTGGAGTAGGCAGAATGTTGCAGATGTAAATGTTCATGGTTGGAATAGAGTGTTACCAAGAGATAAACCCCTAATTGGTTCCTCTAGCGATGAAAATGATATTTGCAACCCTCCAGGTCAACTTATATTCCAGTATATGGAGCACGATCAACCATTTGGCCGTGAACCTTTGGCTGATAAGGCAAGTATTGTCTCGGAACAATGTACAAATCTGTACTCAAGTTTCTTTTAACTTTAAAGCATAACATTCATCGGCATCCAACAGATTCAAGTTCTTGCATCCCAATTTCCGGAGCTAAGGACATACAAGAGCTGTGATTTATCACCTTCTAGTTGGGTCTCTGTTGCTTGGTATGCATATTTCCTCTCTATTTTCTGTTGATACAAATACAGCGAGGATGCATATACGATTTTAGACTAAAGTAGTTGCTGTTTTCATTCTTGATTATAGGTATCCCATATATCGGATACCTACAGGTCCAACATTACAGAGCCTGGATGCTTGCTTCCTGACCTTTCACTCCCTGTCGACTCCCTTGAAGGGTAAGGGCACATTTCCTTCTCCCTCTCCTTCCCTCCCGCTCACTTTTATACATAACTCGTAGATGCCTGCACTTGCTTGTTTTTGAGTCATGACATGGTTATAACATTGGTTGGGGCAGGTACGAACACGGATAGGCTTTGTCCCAGCAATGGACGACCTAGAGAGGTTCAAAATGTGGACTACAAACTTTCTTTGCCAACCTTTGGGTTGGCTTCATACAAATTCAAGGTTTCCTTTTGGAACCCTAATGGAGCTTACGAATCTCAAAAGGCTAATTCGCTGTTGCGAGCAGCTGAAAACTGGCTCAGGCTATTGCAAGTTCATCATCCTGATTTTAACTTCTTTGTGTCGCACAATACACCAGGGAGATGAGAAAAGCCATTTCTTGTCAGCTTGAAGTTATTATCCCAATATATACCACGGGATATCGTCTACAGATAAGGATCGTAATCACCGGCCAGTTTTTCATGTTAGTGGTTGGATAAACAGTGTACGCACTCCTGTCCTTAAATTATCTAGATTTGGCCCATTGCTATCTTATGTTACATGAAAGCAAAGTTGAGATGGAACTATCTTTAAATAAGGCCTCTAATTGGGGGGTGTGTGCTTGAGAATGGGCTCATGTAATTTGGATCAGGGATTTTGATGACTACTCTTTTGTTTGCGATTTCACAGCTCAGGATGATATGATCTATCAGGAGCATGTCAGTAGCTGTTGATTTGGGACTTTTGCTACTACTATTTAGATGATGAAGAAAAAGTTTTCTAATGTTTGTATATGTTTGTATAGACCTTTCTTTTCTTATGTTTACTCGTACTATGTACGAATTGACAGTTAATTCAACTTGAAAATCTTATGGGTTATGTATGATATGTTCCTCAAAAATGCAACAATAATGTTTTATGATATGGCTGCCATACACATCGAATACTCAAAGCCATCGAGCTTTGGTGGATAAAAGTCATAAAACGCAGAGGTTGAGACTGTTGCGGTATGGAATTCTGATGTATACTTGCTTGCTGAAGCATCCCGAATCCATTGGTATCAGACTAGTTTTCTAACCAACCTAGCATTCTTCCCCTTGATTGCAAATACGGGCCAT
Organism: Geum urbanum; assembly: GCA_946800695.1. Lineage (NCBI taxonomy): Eukaryota > Viridiplantae > Streptophyta > Magnoliopsida > Rosales > Rosaceae > Geum > Geum urbanum. Next base: position 31,276,830 of record OX327012.1, read on the forward strand.
TAATTCGGGACAGAAAATCTGCAGCATGAAGTTGATGCATTGGGATATTTTAATCTGTTCGATCTGGACATGACTACTTTTGACGTCTTTCCGTTGAATAGATCTGTGAATTGACTGTAGCCCTTTCTCCTCTACCTACCTGCTCTAGCTGACCACGTTGATGTGGCATAAATTTTGTACTGCTAAGGCACTGATACATCGAATCAGCTCTCGTAGCTCAGTTGGTTAGAGCACCCGTTTAGTAAGCGGGAGGTCTTGAGTTCAACTCTCAACGAGAGCAAACCTTTTTTTATTTAGAGTGTATTCCCCCGTAAGGAGATGATGAACCTGGGTTAAGATCTGAAAAAGTGTGGCAAGTTAGTTATCAGCAGCATAAAGTTATTGATCCATTACAATAATTTTTGTGCCCTCCAAGTCAGTAGACTAAGTACCTCGTTACTTTCTTGATAATTTAAAGAGGGTAGAACCAAAAGCGAAACACAAACGGGGTTGTTATTTCCATTATCCACATAAACTAAGTACATTACAAATACATAGTTGTTTTGTTCTAACTATTACCGGTTGTTACATAAATAGAACCCACCATCTCTTTCCCGAGCGACCCCTAGGGTCTGGTCCTAACTTATGATTGGTCATAGCCCGTAGCCGCTTTTAACTCATAAGTCATCAAGAATGGTGGACATCAGCAACCCTTGAACAAAGGCACACTTCCGAGCCTTCTCCACTTGGTCTCTAGATGATAGCGGTGGCTGTGGAACGATTCTGTCAACGTAGGTAGGCGTTAAGACTTTTACGATCCATCGTAAATTCGCTATATAAAATGACACAGTTGCAAGAAGAAGAACTATCACTAGCTAATCTGATCAAGACCTAAAACCAATGCCTTAAGATACAGTGATTATCATCAAATAACAATACAATAATAAAAGCAAGTACTGCCACTGCACATACCTCTCCGTCGGCTCTTCTTTAGTGATTTCCTTCATGAAAGGTGCTTCAACTAAAGGATGGGGTTGCTCACTCATAAGTTCATCAGGTGCATTATATATAAAAGAAGACAGCAAAGGATCAGGTTCTGTATTCAAGGCAAATGGGAATGAAGAACCTCCTAGAAGGGCTTGTAGACTCCCTTCTCGCAGCTCTTTCCTTAAAATTGAAAATGTTGAATTAGATCCCCTGCGAAACTTCCTTTTGCGCTGAACGTAATCTATTGTCAAGGATAACATCACTTCTTTTCTAGATATAAACACGAAGACAAGTACAGAATATCAACAAACAGAGACAAAAAACTAATCTATTTTCAGTGGACGAAATGCTCCATGTGCATGATTGAATAATGCACATCAGTTAGTGATACCTATACACATGATGACTGGTCTGTGTGCTGTCCGATATGTGAAATCATTTAATGAAAAGATAAACAAACACAGCAATCGATTATGGTATTCTAGTAGTATGTTCTCTCATCTAAATCAGGCGTGATTATGTTGTGTTTCTTAGAACTCATAGAACAATCATCCCCCTACATGGGAAACTTTGAACTTGTATACATAAAACAATGAACCCAATCAAAAGTTTACCACCTAATGAATATTTTGATCGTAAACTGAGTATATAAGTCAATCAGAAACACAAGAAGCACAAAAATATACAAAGCCCAGTTAAAAATAAAAAATAAAAAAAATAAAGGATATCTTTAACAAACTCCCATGTTGCGTGGTAATATGGGTCACGAGATTTGCTCCCACCCTCTTTGCACATACTGGACAGACCTGAAAAAGAGAAGCAAGTAGATATTAAAGTGACCTTCACAGAAGTCCACACTCGATACACAGTTCTAGTGTCAAAAATTGAACACAACAACTACAAACGCCACTATAATCTTTAGACAAATATAATATTTGACAGAAATCCCATTTACTGATTCTTATGATGATCAACTCTCTTAATCTATTGTCTCAGCATCATAAAACCCATCATAATCACATGCGAGCTCAAAAGCACTAATTTGCAACTGAAACCTACGAAAGCAAACCCAATGAAGCATTCAATTCAAAGACATACATAATTCATTTAAGGACAAAACCCAAGTAAAAGCTACTGCCATGCCTTGGGTACCATCACAATGACACAACAACACTTCTAGACTGAATTAATACTACCCAAAACACAACAACACTAATGCAACAAACACTTTAAAAGATTGTTCCTTTTTAAGCTCAAGTAAAGCTAAACAATTCACAGCCACATTCAGAGACACGGAAACTCAAAAGCAATCAAGTTTCCACAATGCTAAACAACAAAGCTACAAACTTTAAACTCAAAAATAAAAAAGAATAAAACTTTAACATACATACCCCATTCTTGGCTTCCACCGGATGCTCCTCATCGATGTGACAGCAAAGCCCAACGATATCGAAATCATCGGCGCAAAAGGGGCACAAAAACTCGGCCTTCATCTCATCGTCGCCGTCTATTTCCTCGTGCGCGAACAGATCTGCATCCAGCAACCAAAACTCAATCAAGCTCAACAAAACCAAAAGACAACAAACACTAAGAGGGCAGTTAGGTAAAAAAAAACACAAACCGGATCGAGTTTGGTACCGCCTGGCGTTGGAGGAAGAGAACAGATTGCTCCACGAATCAGAGTCCATACCCAGAAAAAGAGTAGGCAATTAAATTAATTCGCGAAGGTCTGAATTGAATTGAATGGAAAAACTCGAAACCCTAGAAATCGAAGACGGCGAACGAAGACGAAGAAGACAGCGAGTGTGTGCGAGTGAGGTGAGGTTTTGGAGGAAGCGACCAAGAAAGAGAGCGTGGGGTTGAGTTGTGTTTGTGTTGTGGAGATTAGATAGATCAGAGACAACAGCACAGACTCAAAAAAAAAAAAAACTCTTAAAAATTCCTACCGAACTTCGGGGAGGGGTTATAGACAACTCTGTACTCTTATTTTTGGCGCAAACACCATTGCCTTTCTGGGAAATTACCTAAGTACCACTAACTACCTGAGCCATACGATTCTTGTGACATGCCGGGATTTCATTGGGTCGTGTCACTCGCACGTGTGGCAAGAGCCTTTTTGTTTGTGGGTTTTTTGGTACTAAGAAACTGCGTTTTCTAGGTCTCGGACTTCCACGCACGTGTGGGATTTGAACTAGATCTGAGGTTGTACTGGGCTTGTGTCATGTCGGAGATTCACCGCCAGTTTGTTGACAACGACCTGAAAAACAATTATATGAACGGTAAAAAATTAGGGACTCCCTTACCTCCTCTAAACTACTACTTGTACTCTCTTTTTCATTTTAAATGATCTTTAGCTTATATAATTTTTTTATTCTGTTTTTACCCCTAGCCAATTTCTTTTTCATTTTCCATTATTTTCTGTCTTGATTTTATTTATTACAATATTCCAATATATCAATGATTGAGTCTCCCACGACGAATAAAGAATGTGCACCGAAATATTCAGTGATAGTTAACCGCATCTTTCTGTTTCTCTCTAGCCCTCTTATTCCAAACCCTTGCGTCGCTGGTGTTGTTTCTCTTCTGATCTCCTTCCTCTCTTTACAGATCCCAAATTCAATTCCATATCCTTATTCCCCTTTCCCCTACTGTGATTGCATGTTGACTTCATCAATCGAAAGTGACGATCCTCCTCTTGGTGGTGAGGAGTTGGAGCCGCATCATATTGCCGCGGCGTTCGAGGAGGTTAATCTAGCCTTCTCAGATGATGATGTGGGTTTACACTGTAGTAAGGGTCTTCTCCATTACACCTCTTGCACCGACGAAGGTGCAGTTCTTCAAGATTCATATAGATGGTCTTTGGCGTGATGTGCGAGGTTCTGGGAAGATTTGGTTCACCCAATTGGCGATGGACTAGTTTTTGGTCAAGTTTTGGTCGGTGTTGGATCGAAAACGGGTTGTTTCGAGTGGAGCGTGATATTTTCAAAAATATGACGGTGGTGGTTGAGGTATTTGATGGGATGGCAGATCCCTTGGCAGTCCCGGCGGCCCGTGGTCGTGCATGGGTAGTGGTGAAGTCGTTGGTGGACAAGCTAGTAGCCGGGGCACTTCAGGTGAAGTGGTTTAGGCGAATCGACAATAAAGTTGGTGAGTACCTTGAATATGATGAATAATTACTTAAGTTGAAGTCGAAAATGTGTATCCGTATGGATTGGATTTTCGTCGTCCTTTGGTAGTTGGAAAGAAATTTTGATTAAGTGATATTTATGTTGTGGATTGCTTCGTTATGAAAAGCTTCGTGGTTTCTATTCGGAGTGCAGATCTTGTGCATGGAAAGGATGGATGTAAGGTTGTACATGAACCTTTGTTGCCGAGATCTAGTCTTGTTCTGAGTGGTTTTGGAAGTGAGACTGGGTTAAGAGCATCTATGGCGGCCTCTTGTACAAGATGGGAACAAGGTGTTCTAGATCATGGACCGCAGGCGCCACAAGGTTCAGGTCTCATTATTAGGAGCGAAGCTGGGGCAACTTCGATGATGAGATTGCTCAGGACAGTGCATCAGTTAGGTAGTGCGCCACCAATGAGTGGAGCAAGGAAGGAGACAATAGCACGTCCTTCTCTGCCGATTGTGAACTTTGCAAAATGGGGAGGTAGGGTCTCAATGGGAGGGGTTTTGGTTGTTATGGAACTAGTAGGTTTTATTATGGAGAACCCTCTGTATGGGGGTGCTCCGGCTAATTAGTGTGTTACTTTGCAGATGGAGGATCAGAGTTTCATTCGTGTCTCTGGACCATCTGGTCCAAAAGTGAAGGATGTGGAGCCATCTTTGGCCGCATCCAAAAGAATACTTTCACATACAACGATTCTTCCTGGTGTTAGCAAGTCACAAGGAGGTGTTACTACTATGCTTACAAGGGCTCCTGAGCTGCCAGTCTCGGTTCTAGAGCTTTCGACCCTACTTGAATTATCATCTGGTTCATTAGCTGAGCAGTTAGAGGTTGATGGAGATACACATATGTCCACCGAACCATGGGAGCATGTGGTGGAGGGGAATACTAGGTGCCTCACGCTCTCACGAGAAAATGAGGTTCTAAGAGGAAAGTTGAAGATAAGATGGGCAGGAACAAGTTGGGGCCAATTAATGGGCCTAAGAAGATATCGCCAAAGAAGAACCCGGTTCTGCTACTAGTAGGAACATATATAGAAGAATTGTAGTGCAACCGCTCAGTAGATAAGGTGCCTAGATACGCTAAGGAGTTGTGCCTCTTAATTTTTTGTAGTTCTTCCGCTACTATAGTTTATCTATCTAGGTTTGTGAATTAAGAAATGCGTATATAGTAGTAATGTTTTAAGGTTTCATTTTATCTGGACAGATAAATGAAAATTATCACCTTCTAAGAAAAATTACCGACTCGAGTATAACTTTGTTAGAGGATGAATCTCAGATTCAGCGAACCTTCTTGACCATTCCTTACAACTTTCATAAACTAATTAAGGAAATATTGAAACACTGAATTGGAAGAGCAAATTTTATGCAAATTCTTGAGTTTTTAATATTTTCAACTAAACCTCAACTAGAAATAACGCACTATTATCAATAAATTAAAGAGATGAACCATATCACCCTTGCCTGCTTCATCTATTTTCGCAAATGAAAAGAAAATAAAAAAAAAAGAGGAAAAGAAAGTAAAAAAAATAATTGGTAAGGGGTAAAAATAGAAGAAAAAAGGTTATATGCTTTTAAAATGATTTAAAATAGAAAATAGAGTGGAAGTAATAGTTTCAAGGGAGACCAAATATCAACTCCCAAAAATTATCAACCATTTATTTGAATTTCACGGTGAAGACGTACAATTCAAATAAATGGTTGATAATAGAGTGGAAGTAATAGTTACATTGATATTATTGGAAAATATTAAAGCGAGAAAAAATTCACCGAATATAGAGCAGTGCATGTACTAATTCAAAAGACAAAACTAAATAGGTTACGATCCATGTCCTTAATTAATTTTAACCAAGATTTTAGTAAAAGAGTAATTAATTGTTACTTTCTTAGATTCACATATATTTTTATCAAATGTTGATTAGAATTTTTATCATCGATACAACTTGATGAAATGATCTTTCATCACTGTAGTACTTCACATACTAAAATTATCACTTAAATACCTCATTTTTTAACATCTACCAAACTTTTGTATAGCCAGCTGTGTAGGTCTTCACTTCTTCAGTTGTGTAAAGCAATTATTTGACTGATCAAACTATTTCCTTGTGTTTCCATACTAAATTTTGGGTGACCAAACAATTGTTGGTGAATTGACATACTTAGCCGTCAAAATTTGATAATGAGTTGATGGAGTCAATGACAGAGGTACCAAGAGCGGTCACATTAGTAATTGAGCTACCGAAGTGATAGTATTAAAACAAAGATGCTAGCAAAGTTTTTGTCTGTGAAAAACGCTTCCCTTGCGACGACTTTGAGTTTGCAGAGAGGTCGGGAAACCTAGCACCACACTATTTCGAGACACGTTGTGATCGTAGTGTTGAGGTGACCGGGGAAGTGGTGTTGTCGAATTTGAGGGACTGTTTTTTTGGGGGTGATTGATGAAGATGGGTAGTTATGGAGATAGCAGGGAGATCGATGACTCGTGGATGGGGGCAGGAGCTATTTGGCGCTCTCTAGATCTAAGTATCAGCTGGCTTACTGCTTTGCGGCTTCCTTAATAGAGATGATGTGTGTTAGGACCATAATTATGTGCCTAATATGCTCTTAAATTTATATTTATTGCTTGCTTTTCATGAATAAAGCATCGTTCTTATGACGTTTCCTAATCATGTTAGGAAATCATAGTTTGCGAGGAAATGGGCTAAAAGATGATGATTACGCACTTTTCGATGGAGGCGAAGACATTTCCAGGACTGCGGGAGAAAATGGAACAATGTTGGGAAAAAGACGAAAAACAGTCGCCGAAACTTTGCCAAAATATTCCAAGATTTCGGTTACTTGAAGTCAACTCTGACGGTGAACACGGTCAACTCCAGTGGTCAACTCTTGGTCAAGTCATCAAGTCATCATGAAGATATTTGAAGCCAAATACAAATTCAAGTAAGATGAAGAACACATGCAAGTCACATGAGTTTGGGACCATTTGGTGACTCATTTGAGGACCACTTAGGCCTAAACTTTAGGATCATGTCTTTTACCTTTCCTTTGAATTTCAAATATGAAAATATCACCTATATACACACATTTTTGATATACACCCTAGCTAACAACTCACCTCATTTTACACTTTTTGATATCTTTAGCTTCTCTTCTTAGCCCCCATTCTCTCCCAAACCCTTTGGCACTCTCTCCTAACCACTTTTAGGCCTAGAAATCCTCCATAACCACAACCATAAACTCAAATTCATCCTTTCATCAAGGCCTAAGGTGGTATTTATCCTCTTTGTTGGAGCTAGAAGCAAGAAAGGAGGAAGAAGTGGAGGAAGAGCTTGAAGATCTTAGAAGATTGGCTTTAGGGACTTCTACTCACTTATCTCTCTCTAATCAGGTATCTATACTCCATTTGAGCTATGTGTAGTGAGTAGTTACCTTTTAGAAGTGCCCTAGCCAATTTTATGTACATACAATGATGTTTTGAGTTATGAAATTTGGTTTGTTTTAATGTACTACATGCTATTAAATGAGCTTATTGTGTGTGTGATATGATTGTGGTATGTTTGCATATTTGGGCTTGATTCAATATTTTCATATTCATATCTTAGCCATGACTAAGTTGAGATATGTCTAGATGAGCTAAAAATAAACTTAAGTAAACTAGTCACTCACCTAAGAAAGAACCTAAGAAAGATAAGCATGTAACATGACTTAGGCTTAGACTTAAAAGATTAAGCTTAGGATTTTGTTTCCTTGTGCTTGAGCATGAATCAAAACACTTTTGAGGGCAAGTGACTCAAGGATTTTTGGTTAAGCTTATATTGAACTGAGAGGCTTTGCAGCTATGGTTGAATCTTTCGACCTGTAACCCAATAAGTGTGAGTTAGGAGGTTTCATTCGAACTCATTCCCAAGTGCTACAATAGAGGCTTAGAAAAGGAAGCCATCCATAATATTCACTTGTGTTTGCAATCAAACTCATTACACATGAAATACATTAGCATTCTAGCACCAAAAGTCTAGCTTCTAATCTTTGTTTACTTTGTGCTTCATGGATGGATTGAAACCTTCTAGAATCCCAAAAGGCCTAGGATTTTTGGCCTATAACCAAGTGTGACCCGAGAGGGCAAGACAATGAAATAATTTTTTCTTATAAGCCAAAAGATGTTTGAGCATGTAAACCCAACTAAAACTCATAACTTGGACATTGTTGGTACATTGAGTTGGCTAGTGGCAACATCTCTAGCTAGCCGACCAAATATTTATATTGTTTTGCTTTATTTTACCTCATGATTGCATTTAGTTCTTTAATCAACCATTCAATCGGACAATCGCTCATTGTAGTTACACCATCCCTTGCATAGTTAGGTTACTAAAGAACTTAGCTATGTAAGATATATTTCCACCTTTTCATTAATTAGTTTTAGGTCACATTGCATATTTAGGTAATACCGTAGTCTAGGACCTAATCGAGTCAAGCTTTGGGATTAGAGTGGTAAAACCTTGTGGATTTGACACTCGACTTCTTTATAAATCATATTACTTGAACACCGTATACTTGCGGTTTTAGAAGAATTACAACTTTTGTTTTAGCTAATACCATAGTTAAGCTTAGATGGGAATAATTTATTCCTAACAATGCGCGACGGTGACGTTGCGGTGGTGCGAGGAAGGTGATTAGGCCTGGTTTGATGCCTGGATTGAGGCCACCGTAAGTGAGGATGCGAGTGGAGGCGGATGGAGAGGATAATGGTGGGTGTGAATCGGCAACGACTTGATAGAGGAGGAGAGATGTCGCTCCTACTCAACTCAGTGGTTCTGGGCCGAGGTTGATTGGGCAACAAATATGGCAAAGTATTTGGGCTCATGCTAGCAAACCTAGTCGGCGAAAACCAGACGGCGACAGCGATTTGACAATAACTTTATGTCGGCGGCACCTAAGGGTGCTAGCGGTTATTGTAATTTGTCATACAATGTGTGAGGGTAGGGTTTCAAAAGTGCTTTGAGCTTAAGCACATTTGGGCCACTCTCACCATGATAGGCTATTGGGAAACTCTCATGTGTTGGCTTTCTGATGGGGTGTTTAGGGTCTCCTTGACTTGGTGGAGCGCAGTGCACTTTTGGTTTTGTATATGGGAACAGAGCATTGTTTATGAGAATGTTCAGTGTCACCCCACGCAAAATGATCCAGTGTCACAAAAAATTGTGCAGACCGATGAGTAGCACCTCACAATGCTATATTTTTGGGATGCATAGCTAGATAAGATGTGTAACCCTGATTATTTTAGTATTTTACCCTACGTCTAGTCCATCAAAATATGTTATGGTACTTGTGATGAGTATGTAATAGTGTATGTTGCTTTAGGAAGTTCTTTCTATCGTGCCGGTAATCGGTGTTCTCTTGTAACTTACCAGATCTAATATATTCTACCGCTTCATCTAAAAAAAAAACTTCATGATAAAAAAAAACTATGATTTAACCATGTACAATGAAAGTGCCTAACATACTAGGGTCGAATATTGTGTCCATAAGTAGCCTACCAGTGCCTAACTTGAAATTCTACTTATTGTACTTGCTCTTTTTCCAGGCCCAAATGTGTTGGAGGCTTCAAACAGAGACTTAGACCAAAGCTTAATCAAGTAAGAAGTTGTGTATAATTTAACATGACAATGTCGTTAGGCCTTTAGTTGTGCCATGACTCGAAACACAACGATTGATCATGTCAAAGTATCGAGTGACCCCTATTTCTACACATAAGCCGAAACCATTACAAAAAGTGTCGAAAAATATGAAAAATTACTCAAAATCAATAGTACAGTGGTTTAGAAAACTTCTGATCATATAATTGACCTTCTATCACTAGAGCTCCGCCGCACACGGAGGCACATAGGGCCCATGCACCACCCCAGGCGGCTGCCACGCACTGCCAAATCCAACCTGCTCCAATTTGGATGATTGACACATCAAAAAAAACATCTCAATGAGTACTACAAACTGTCTAACTACACCACGATGAGAAAATAACCGGAAGTGGTCGAGATTTACCTCGAAAGTTTGAAGAGCTCGTCGGAATCCGGCAATGTTCATAAGCGAATCTCAGGCCGAGGAGGGCTGCATGGTTGGTAGCAATCGAATCTTGGGAGAGTGGGCTTCAAAATTCCTAAGGTGGTGCCATCCAATTCTGGCCGAAACATCGTCAACAACGGCGACCAAATTCTGACCGAACACCCAAAACTTCTCGTCTTCGATATGGAGACACCTCGCGATGCATGGTGGGTTTGAGGGTGAGGGAAGGTCGAGGAGAGAGAGAGAGAGAAACTGATTCTCGGTGGTGCGGGGAACCAAGGTGGCCGGACGATAAGGATCCACCAAGTCAAAAATTCGGGTTGGGTCTGTCACCGGGTCAGCCAATCTGGTTGCAAGAATGAGTTCTACCCATCTGGGTGGAAATTTTAAATTTTATACCCTATGTTAAACTGAAATCAAGGGCTGGGATTGAATCTACTTTTTGATCTAACGGCCAGGATAAATTGACCAATGATAGATTTTTAAATAATCACATAAGTACTCCAAACTTCTAAAATTCGTAACAATTAGCTGAACCTCCAAAAAATAACACAAAAAGACGCACGAATTTGTAATAATTTCTCTACAACTTTTGTGAAGGAAATGAATTGAAAATAACAACTTCAAAATATCGATTTTTAAATTGCAACAAAATTAATAATCTCGATAAATGCGCCAAAGATGGATCAACTCAATAATAAGCTCGACAAATAAGGATTAACAGAGTAATTTAGGTCTGAGTTGTTACAATATTGTCCTGGAATATGCGAAGCTCCAGGGCCAATGTGAAGATTGGTGCCCTAAGGGCTTTGGTCTTCTCTAAGAAACTGGGCATTATCTTGCTCCAAGAAACGAAATCCCAAGTGAGATCTCGATTTGATTACATTAAAGCACAACTAGGGTTTAGGCAAGGTTTAATGGTGAAGTGCTCGAACACTAGTGTTGGTGGACTTAGCTATTGTGGGTAGATGACACTGGCCTTCAATTAAGAGATCATTCACCTTGGTTTGTGAATGCCGATATACTGGTACCGGCGACGGTAGGTCAATCATGGTGGCTTACAAGTTTATATAGGGAACCCTATTGAGATACAAGACATGGGCTTCTCTTTGGTGCAGTGTGGGTGATATCAATGATATTATGTGTTCATCGAAGAAATTGGGAGGTACGGTCCAGTTCAGCATTATTGGCAGATGAATGATATGATACAATGTAAGAATAACTATGCGTTAGAAGACCACGGTTGAATTGGTTGTTTATTCACCTAGCATGATTCAGAAACTCAATGTAGGCTTGACCATGCCCTAGCTACCTCGGCTTGGTGTCAGCAATTTCGAGAAACTCAGTTGATAGATCTTCCCTCTCTTTGATCAGATCATGTACCTATTCCTATAATGGCTAAGCAGAAGAAAAAAAGATTCATTTTCCGGGCAAACAACACTTTTTTTTTCATTCGAATCCATGTGGGCCGACGATGAGAATTGTACCAAACCAATCTGGGAAGCTTAGTGTTAAAAAGATTTATCCCCCTAACCTTTTGACTATTAGTTAGTCTAAGGCTAAGTGAAATTTTCTTACCCGTAAGTATACAGGGTCAAGTAATATAATTTATAAGAAAATTGAGTGTCGAACCCAGGAGGATTGACCACTCTAATTTCAAAGCTTGACTTGGTTAGGTCCTAGACCACAGATTACCTAAACATGCAATGTGACCCAAAACTAATGATGTTGTCACTAGCCAACTCAATGTACCAATAATGTCCAAGTTATGAGTTTAGTCTGGTTTATATGCTTAAACGTCTTTTGGATCATAAGAATAAATCATTTCATTGTCCAAATCATGTTCTCTTGGGTCACGCTTGGTTATGGGCTGAAACTCCTAGGCCTTTTGGGATTCTAGAAGGTTAGGTCAATCCATAAAGCACAAAGTAAACCAAAATTAGGTACTAGACTCCTAATGTATTTCATGCGTAATGAGTTTGATTGCAAACACATGTGAAGATTGTGGATGGCTTCCATTCCCAAGTTTCTTTTGGAGCACTTAGGAATAAGTTTTAATGAAACCTCCCAACTTGCACATATTGGGTTAAGAGTCGAAAGAATCAACAATAGCTACAAAGCCTCTCAGTTTAATGTAAGCTTAACCAAAAACCCCTTGAGTCACTTGGACCTCAAAAATATTTTGATTCATGCTCAAGCACAAGGAAAACCAAACCTTAAGTTTAACATTTTAAGTTTAAACCTAAGTCATGTTTACATGCTTATCTTCCTTATGTGAGTGACTAGTTCACTTAGGTTCATTTTTAGCTCCCCTAGACATATGTCAACTTAGTCATGGCTAAGACATGAATATGAAAATATTGAATCAAGTTTAAATATGTAAACATACCATAATCATATCACATACACAACAAACTCATTCAATACCATGTAGTACACTAAAACAAATCCAATTTCATAACTCAAAGCATCATTGTATGTATATCAAATCAAAAGGTAACTACTCACTAAGAATAACTAGAATAAAGTTTAGATACATGCTTAGAACTAGAATAGTAAAGAGATAACCGAAGAGTCCCCTTAGCTAAAGCTCTTCCAAATGACTCCAAGGCTTCTAGCTCTACATTTGCACTTCTAGCTATCACCCAACTTTAAGAGGAGGTAAGGGTAGAGCTTAGAATTCCATGAAGCTAAGGATAAGAGGGATTACTTCCCACTCCTTTGAACTCTAAGAACTAAGCCAAACCCTAGAGATAAAGGTGAGAGGAGGAACACCCAAACCAGACCGAAATGATGGTGTAGTGGTGGAGAGGTTCAGCTATTCCCTTGAAGGAGGAGCTAGGTTTCTTTTGTGATGGAGAGGAGGTGGTGTCATTCTAGTAAGGGGAGGAGAGAGGGAAGAGAGCTTGAGAGAGTTGGAGGAGAAAACAAGAGAGAAAAAGATAACTAAAACTTGAAAATGTATAAAATGAAGTGTGGTGTGTGTGGGCGAGAGGAGCTCGAATTTGGCCACCTTTGGGAGGACAATTTGCAGCTCTTAGATGATAGAAAATAAGGAGTTTGAAGATCTAAATGTTGGCTTTGAATTAAGGGAACCATGATCCACTATTTTAGGTTTTGTAAGGCTAAAGTCTGAAATAAGTGACATCATGTGGTCTATCTTCTTCCTCTTCACTTTAAATCAGATTAGCATGCATAATTGAGTGGATTTGGCCTCTATTGGGCTGGAACAAAAGTGTTTCGACTGGAAAGGGTGGTCTGGTCGGCTGTGGTAAATTTCGACGGGTTCTGGGTAACTTTTGGTGACTTATGGTGAAGCTATTTCGTCCTTTTTCCAAAGTTACTCCAAATTCTCTTAGGACTTCGGAAATATGCCCGGCCTCTCCAAAAATTGATCACTTACCCTTTTTAAGAGGGTTTTCATGCTAACTTCCAATTTACTAGTATAAAAATGAAATGTTATAAGTATGATCCTTTATCCATAAAAGACAAGAAATAAACATAAAGTTAGGGACATAATTACCACATAATTATGGACTTAACACTTGGCAGTGTCTGTACCGTGGATTTCTTCAGAGTTAGTTTGTTTCTAAATGGCTAACACACACATTGGGTTGAAGCACTAGTCCAAGGTTGTGTTTGGAAGTCGAAAACAAGAACTGAAAGACATCCGAATCGAACAAGGAAACTTCTTAAACAAATCGTTTGATACTGCTGATTATCCAAGACAAAAGGAGTTGTATGAAAGAGAGGTCCTCTTACAACAGGAGGCGACTTATTGGCGTTAAAGTTTGAAGAACAATTAGCTTCGGATAATCGTTAGACGAGAGTTGAACCGCACTCTGATACCATTTGTGACGACCCAAAATGACCAATTATTCAGATAATTATAAGAAATTACTTGATCTCCTAATTTACATCAAAATTTGAGTAGAAAAAAAATCTTATCGATAAACCCAATACGATAATGCGATCGAACAATATAATGTACACTTAATTCTCCGTCGCCCGCACTGCCACTAGTAGCGACACTCTTCACCATTGTCCACCCACTGGGATGACAAAGGCTAAATGCAATATTCACCTCACAAAATACACTCACAATGTCAAGAGGAATCTAATGATATCAAACTCGACTGAATTCAGAAACTTTTTTTAGCCAGACGCGCTGCCACAGATGGCGACGCGTGCATCCACGCGCCACCATTGTTGACCACTGCTAGCAACGTAGATTAACCTATCAAATTGAACTTCTCACCAAGCCCAACATTTTATCCCAAAGGATCTAAGCCTAATTCCGATCGAACCTAGCCAGAATCAAGCTCGACAGACCAAAATCTAAATTGCCAAAAATTCTTTCCGGCGACACAGTGCCACCCTCGAGCCTCCAGGTGGCTCATGGTAGTTACCAATTGGACCACGAGGAGGCAAGGAGAAAAAGTCCCTTGACTATGCCGCCTGAATCTACCGGCAACCGCAGCTTACGGCTGTGGCGGAATCGGATTCGGAGGAAATCAATCGATTTCCTTTGATTCAGGCTTGCATGAAATCAAATCACAACAATAACACAATCAACATGGAAAAACCAATCGATTCTCACCTATTTCGTTGCCGGTAAACCTCGTCGGCGACAACGTCGAACAACACAGAAAACCCTTAATCTCTTTCTTATCGATTCTCTCTCTACAAGTTTTAATTCCCTAAACTCTACCTTTTTCTATTTATGGAAACTTTAATTTATACTCGTACATTTATGAAAATGTAATTCCTTCAAACTTTCGGTAATCATAACTTTCTTGTCGTAACTCTGTTTTTGTCATTTCTCACGTCTACGAACTCATCTTAACAAATTCTATGACTTTCATTGAAAGTTAACCAACGTCTTCAATCTAATAAAAAATCAACTAGGGACCTCTCAATATTTACCGATGGTAAAAGTTCATTTATCGAAGCCACTAAATCGAACTCCAATTATTCATAAATGATAGGAATTATATAAAAAGATCATTATTACAATCTATCCCCGTTAAATAATTTTTTCCTTTGAATTATAAAACAAAGATCGCACAATAGTTCTGCCGAAAATTGGCAGAGTTTCTCCTAAAAACCTAAAACTTGTGAAATGTCCAAATACACTTCAATAATTACAAGTCTCAACCTACACCGCCAGCCACTGATGCTCGTCTAGATTTCTCCACTAACATATATTAACATGTAAAAAAAACTATATACAGAATACTCAACTTCAATCAACTACACTTATCAAGTTCAATAGTGCCGCCATCGAGCCTCCAAGTGGCTCATGGTAGGTACCAATCGGACCACGAGGAGGCAAGGAGCAAAAGTCCCTTGACTACGCCGCCTAAATCTACCGGCAACCGCCGCTCACGGCTGTGGCAGAATCAGATTTGGAGGAAATCGATCAATTTCCTTTGATTCAGGCCTACATGAAATCAAATCACAACAATAACACAACCAACATGCAAAAACCAATCGATTCTCGCCTATTTCGTCGCCGGTAAACCTCGTCGGCGGCAGCGTCGAACAACACAGAAAACCCTTGATCTCTTTCTTATCGATTCTCTCTCTACAAGTTTTAATTCCCTAAACTCTACCTTTTTCTATTTATGGAAACTTTAATTTATACTCGTACATTTATGAAAATGTAATTCCTTTAAACTTTCGGTAATTATAACTTTATTGTTATAACTCTGTTTTGGTCATTTCTCACGTCTACGAACTCATCTTAACAAATTTTATGACTTCCACTAGAAGTCAACCAACGTATTCAATCCAATAAAAAATCAACTAGGGACCTCTCAATATTTACCGACGATAAAAGTTAATTTACTGCAGCCACTAAATCGAACTCCAATTATTCATAAATGGTAGGAATTATATAAAAAGATCATTATTACAATCTATCCCTGTTAAATAATTTTGTCCTTTGAATTATAAAACAAAGATCGCACAATAGTTCTGCGGAAAATTGGTAGAGTTTCTCCTAAAAACCTAAAACTTGTGAAATGTCCAGATACACTTCAATAATTACAAGTCTCAACATATACCGCGATTCACTGATGCTCTTCCAGATTTCTCCACTAACATATATCAACATATCAAAAAAGCTATATAGAGAATACTCAACTTCAATCAACTACACTTATCAAGTTCAATAACTAATACCTAAAGAAATCTAGAATACTCAAGAACATATCGCACAGAATAATCCGCAAACAATAGTAAACAGTACCTATAACTCGAAGAATCCACCATCGGGATGATGCATGATCTCTAATAATATATCATTAACCACTTTGTGATAAATCGCTAAATCAATGTTTATAAGACCGTGTAAAAACGGATAGTCATATAATCAGGTACTCTTGCTCGTTTCACGAATTCAAATCGTATTGTATTCTTATACTCATAAAATGAATTCAGATTATATAATCATACTTGTCGCATGAGTAAATATCATTTTCGTAATCTCGTATTTCAAATTCAAATCATCTCATATTCGTATGCTCCTCATGAGAGAGAATATTATATCGTCATGTCCTCCACACAAATAAATATCACGTTGCAATGCTCAAATTATATCGTATTGCTCGACTCGCGAGCTCATTTTACATTTTATAATCATCTCGCAATATCAATCATATCGCATATTCCTTCCTACGACCGAAATCAAATATCACCAGTGTACCATTTTACATTCCAAGATATAGTTTTATGTGTCGATATTCGTGTATATAATATATTCTCGAGTTAAGGAAATTGAGAACACCCTGTCCATGACGATAATCATATAGTCTCATATCATCAAATATCGTAATCACATCTTGAATTAAGGAAATCGAGAACACCCCATCCTCAATTGGATTTATATAATTTCATATCGTATATCACTTAGAGTTAAGAAAATCGAGGACACTCCATCTAAAGATGGTAATCATATATATATGTATGTATGTATATTCTCGAGTTAAGGAAATCCAAAACACCCCTCAAGTTAAGTCTAGGCTATTGTGCTAGAAGTAATGACTATGTAATAGTGAACTTGGGATTTCGTTTTATCCAGCCGGGTAATCATATAAAGTCCTTGTATTATTACTACCATTTATGAATTTATCGACCTTCTCAAAAAAAAATCACCATGTTGCTTATCTTAAAACTGTCAAGTCTGTCATCTCTAGATCAAAAGTACCAAGTGTTTTAACTCAAAAAAGTACTATAATTAAACAATTGTAGGATTTTAACTTAACAACACCATAAAGTATTTTTGGCAATCTAGAAATACACCATTTAACAGACTCCAAGTGAGGAGAAATTCTTCCATACGCTCGCCTTGCGAGGTGGATGTTAGGGAGAGCCACTTGCTTGGTTGCAGGGGGTGGGTGGGGGTATTTTTGAGTTTTTTGGAGGGAAAAACAGGAACATTATAGGTACAAAATTATGAAAAAAGCACTTTAATTGGCTGCTCCCAAGTGAGTGAAGTCTCTTACAGATGTAAATACATGTCAACTATGTCAGCCTCCGAGTCTATTCTCTACAGCGCGCGGCGCAAGGTCAAGAGGGCCTCGTCAGACCCTTAACCGAAAAGGACCCGAGGACTCAGAAAGGGCGCAAAATCCGAGAAGTTGTTCAAGGAGACCGGGCAAAAGATATAGTTTCTGTACGACGATTTCACTGATGGCTCTCCCACTTTGCAACTAGATAGTCTCTTATCGCACAACATTGGGGCAATTATTCACAATAAGATTCGTATGGTTACACTTAGCTGGAAGGAGTTGCCGGACTTGGAGAAGGAGAAGGTGTTTAAAGAACTCTCGGTACGTAATACAATTTTAAATTTATTTTTTGATAACCAATAAAAATCGTAATTTCATAATATATACAATTATAATTTTTTATTCTTTTCTTGTAGGAAAAATATGCGGTGGATGACACACCAGAGATGCTTAGGCACATTAACACCACTACCAACACCATTTACCGTGATTAGAAGTACAAACTTCACAAGTATTACCTCCAATTCGGCCGCTCGCCTACCCCTATAGAGCTACATGGGGATAGAAAATATGAGTGGAAGTGGTTGGTTAACCACTTCGAAGAAGAATTGTATCGGGTTAATTTTTTTATTTATATTGATCAAATCGAATAATTTATTTTTTAGTCATTTATTAGTTTTTTAATGATTTATGTTGTCGAACAGATGCAATAAAATGTAAACAAGGCCAATCGGGAGTAGAATGACAAACATCATACCTCCGGCTCCAAACAGATGATACAAATCGCCAATGAGCACAGAGATAAGGGTTCCAAACACCCTTATATGGATGCTAGTGTCACCGCTTATGTGACGCCTGGGCTCGACAATGAAGCGAGTCAAAGCGGCGTAAGTGTCGTATATATTTCTTCTCAATTAACGTAATTATTATTTATTAAACTCTCGTACAAATTTATAATTATTTAATTTTTATTATTATTTTCAGGCGAGGTTGGTAGAACTGGTGCAGCAGGAATTGGCCAACACGCAACTTGCATACCCGGATTTACCGCCGGAAGACCTGCCTCCTCTATCGAGGGAGAGCCAAATTGCAATCGTCAATGAGATATACGATCATCGAGTTGGCAAGGAGGTTAGGGGGTTGGGATGCAAGGTGCAGTGAGATTTATCTTTTGAGTCGTCTACGGCACGCTCGGCGAGACAAGTGCTCGGGATGCGGTGGTCCAAGAAGCCCTTGAGGAGGCTCGACTCGCACGGGTGGAAACGCTATCTATGCTTTAGAGGCTTGATGAGCAACAAGTGCAGATAGCCAACTTCCTCGCCCTCATGCAAAACTAGGTTCAACAATATTGAACGACATGGCTGGAGGCTGGGGATTCGGCGGTGCGTCTACTCCTACGGTATTTACTTAGTTTGTACATAGGTTATAATATTTCATTTTTTTAACGATATCGATGTACTTATAATTTTTAATTATTTTAATATTTAAATTAAATTTATTATTTTAAATAATTTATTAATATTTTACTTTAAATTCAATTTTTAATTAATTTTTTTAAAAAAAAATAATATTCACTTAGACTACGAAAGCATATACGATTTTGTAGTCTAAGTCATCACTTAGACTACGAAATCATATATGCTTTCGTAGTGATTTCGTAGTCTAAGTGATGACCTAGACTACAAAATCATATATACATACGTGGTCTAAGTCATCACTTAGACTATGAAATAGTTTCGTGGTCTAAGTCATCACTTAGACCACACAATAATTCAGTAGTCTAAGTTGTACGTGGATGACGCAAATGTTATTTTCGTCGTCTAATCCTCATTTGGACGACGGACCATATGCGTCGTTTAAGATGTCACTTGGACGACGTTATGATGTATTTCCGTCGTCTAAGTGTTAGACTACGGCACTTGAATGACAGACTTTAGACGACGGAGATTCCGTAGTCTAAGTACTTAGACGACGAAAACTATAACCTGGACGACGGAATAGCTTCGTGGTCTAAGTGAGTTTTTCTTGTAGTGTCCAAACAATATCTACGTGATGCCTAAAACTATTTTCCGTCACAGTATTGTCTATGTTGATGACATGACATTAATTTTTTCAAAAATAGATGAGAAAAGACTGTAATACCCTTACAATTTTAATTTTTTTTAATTTAATTTTCTATTTTTTAAATTTCTCTCTCTCTCTCTCTCTCTCTCTCTCTCTCTCTCTCACACACACACACACACACACACACACACACACACACACACGCACGCACGCACGCACGCACGCACGCACGCACGCACGCACGCACGCACGCACGCACGCACGCACGCACGCACGCACGCACGCACGCACGCACGCACGCACGCACGCACGCACCCGTGCACACGGGCACACGCACAACTGGAAAAAAAATGAGAATTCGCGCACACGGGCACACGCACAACTGGAAAAAAAATGAGAATTCTTCATTCTCCAGATTCGATTGATCGATCTGATCAATTAGCAAATAACGACCATGTGCTATATGAATCCCCGGCGATTCGACCTAAAGGTGGAAGACAAGTCCCCGGAGAAGCGTCCGAGGATTGAAGCTCTGCAACAGCCAAAAAAGCTCGCTGACAGGGTCCACCCACGTCGCAGCCGACATCGAGGGTTTTGGATCCGGGTTTCACGATGAGGTCGACGGTCATCTCCTTGTAGAGGCGCGTGGAGTCCTTGTGCGACTGGCCCGCGACTGAGGGGGAGAAGTGGAATGACTGTCCCCAGCCCCACTCGTAGATTTCGGTGACGAGGTTATAGAACGTGTCCATGAAGTCAGGAACTTTCTCGGCGGCTTCGATCTGCTTGAGGCTTTAATTTGAATCTAAATCTCAATTCGATTTCAGAATCATTGAGAGAGAGAGAGAGAGAGAGAGAGAGAGAGAGAGAGAGAGAGAGAGAGAGAGAGAGAGAGAGAGAGAGAGAAGGATGGACATGTTTCGGGTGGGGCTCTGAGCAACCCTAAGATCAAAGTGGTGTAGAATTCCGAGGTGGAGGAGGTTTATGGGGATGGAGAGAAGGGCACACTCGCCAGTTTCAAGGTGAGGAATGTGGTCACCGGAGAAGTGTATGATCTAAAGGTTTCCGGGCTCTTTTTCTCTATAGGGCACGAGTCTGCGATGAAGTTCTTGGACGGGGAATTAGAGCTGCATCCTGATGGGTATGTTAAGACCTAGCCGGGCACCATGGAAACTAGTGTTCGTGGAGTTTTCGCTACAGAAGATGTGCATTAGTCTTTTTTCTTCAATTTTTGAAAAAAATAAGGATATTACAGTCTTCCCTCTATTTTTGAAAAAAAAAAATGCCCCATCATCAACATAAACGGTGTTGTGACGAAAAATAATTCTAGGCATCACGTAAATATAGTTTTGAGAGTTTAGGCATCACTTTTATATTTTTTGAAGTCCGGGCATCATATTGATACGTCAGCGAAAGTTCAGACCCTGTGTGTGACTTTATTTTCATATTGTATATGTAACAAATTGACTAGTTTTCAAAATTTAGGATATCAAATTGGCAGGAAAAATTTCTAGAGTAGCAAATTGACACAAACATAATTCGTAGTGTAGCAAATTGATAATTATATATGCCTATTTTGTAAAGTTAAAAGTACCGAAAACCTTAAATCCTGAACTCTGAAAAATTGGCACAAATGTCATTCATAGAATAGTAATGAACTATATTGAGATGAATTTTCAATCTTTATGGTTAAGGTTAACGTTACACGCAGTATGCCCCATTGTGGCAAAGAAATTTTAGGTTAAGGTTCAGATGACATCCTTCAATCGGTCCTCAACATGAATTCTTTTCGTGTATAAAGGTCCTGGGTGGGGGAACTTCGTCAACTTTTTCGTATAAGGACCTGTTATCAAGGATAGCTATAGGTGAGTCTATCTTGACAAACAGTTAATTACGATTGTAAATAAAGTTGGTGCCGCTACAACCAGGGAGAAAAACCGTGTGGTTCTAACTCTTGATGACCAAACATTTTCATTATGTAATCACACTTAAGACAAGACTCTTTAGTTTATAGGATCTATAGCTCTCTGCTATCCTACACTAGTTTCGCACACTAGTTGATGAACTATTCTCTACTTGCTACCCAAGTGCTTACAATTGAAAAGATTAAGAAGATTCTCCACAGAACTCAGCTATCGCTCAACTGATTCTTTTAGAACTCTTCTGAAAGTATTACCAATTCAATCTCATGAAGTACACAATGATATGAGTATGAGAAAAATGGGTTTAATGCAAACTCTAGTCACAATAAAATATTAAGAGGATAAACAACTTAGACTTTTGCACTAAAAGAAAAACAGACTTGGCTTCACAAGAACAAATTCACTATTTTTTCAACCAGCTAAGTCGAAGGAACATGTCCTATATATAGGCCAACAAATATGACCTAAAGTCAAGGTCCAGATGGCTCAGTCACAAGAAAGAAGATGTTTTTAAAGATTTTGTGTCTTTTATCAATGTATGAAAGTGACTAGATAGTCGATGAATATTTTTTTTTTCTATCTTGGCAAAAAGAAAACTTCCTTCCTAGTAAATAAAAATAAGTTTTGCAGGCTTTTATCCTAAACATATCATGTCAAAACCCTTTTCTCTAAAACTAGCCTGTGACCATAGAGATTCAAGAGTCTATCCATAGATAGACCAGCTGGAACCTCACTGAATAATCACTTTCAGATAGTCCTCGAGAGCTCAATCCTCTCTCATTTCAATTTTCACAAACCACGAGAAGGTGCGCAGAGAAAGAAGAGCGAGATGACATCTTCTTCATTCTTATGCGCTCTCTCTCTCTTACTCTCTGTTCTTCTCTGTTCTTTGTCTCAATCTCAATCTCAATCTTTCAGCTTGTCTACATCTTCTTCTGATCTCCAGCAGGAAGGAATACAGCATAAGACGGTGAAAGTTAATGGCATCAACATGCACGTAGCCGAGAAAGGCCAAGGCCCCGTGGTCCTATTTCTTCACGGCTTCCCGGAGCTTTGGTACACCTGGAGGCACCAAATCCATGCCCTAGCTTGTTTTGCCTACCGAGCTGTGGCGCCTGACCTCCGGGGCTATGGCAGCACCGACGCTCCAGCCGACCAGTCGAGCTATACGAGTCTCCAAGTGGTTGGTGATCTTGTGGCCCTTTTGGACACCGTCGCCGCCGACCAGGAGAAGGTGTTCGTGGTCGGGCACGACTGGGGTGCGCTGATTGCATGGTACCTTTGCCTGTTTCGGCCGGAACGAGTCAAGGCCCTGGTGAACTTGAGCGTAGCGTTCAGCCCTAGAAACCCTCAGATAAAGCCGCTTGAAGCCATGAGAACGGCTTACGGGGATGATTACTACATTTGCAGATTTCAGGTTCTCCTCCCCACTGATTCGTTTGAAGTATCAATTGGGGCACATCAGAGTATCACTAGTCGTTTTCATTCATATTCATTGAGAAAGTTTTCATTTTTTTCGGATTAGCATGGAGATGCTCTAGACTCTAAATGGAATAAGGTATGTAAAAATATGAGCATGAAGATTGTTGAGACTGCTGGTAGTGTAGTGGCTGATCACCCTAATATTATTCTCATAGGATTTCTGGACAAATTGAATTTTTGTAAAAATAAAATAAAATGAGCATGAAGATTGTTGCAATGCCTGGTTAACTGGTTTGATTCCTCTGGAAGATGCTTATAATCCAATTTCTTGGCAAGGCTTGAGTGAGAGAAATGAAAAGGAAAACATGCATAAAATCAGAGATGCTAATCCCAAGTCCCAATTGATGAAACATGTACTCATGGTGTAGGAACCGGGAGACATAGAAGCTGAGTTTGCCCAGCTCGATACTGCAAGAGTTATGAAGGAATTCCTAACAAATCGTAATCCTGGTCCATTTTTCCTGCATAAAGGTAAAGGGTTTGGGCATCCCCCAGACACTCCAATCGCCTTGCCAAGTTGGTTGTCCGAGGATGATATTAACTACTATGCCAGCTTCTTCGCGAAGAAGGGCTTCACTGGTGGCCTCAACTACTATAGAAACCTAGACCGGTACGTGCCTACTTCAAACTAATTTACCGAGCAAGAGTTCATCTTTAGAGTTGCAATGTGATCTCAATAGTGTTGTTTTCATTTATGGTGGTTAACTGAATGCAGTAATTGGGAACTGACTGCACCCTGGACTGGAGCTAAAATAAAAGTTCCGGTGAAGTTCATTGTGGGAGACCAAGACCTAGTTTATAATTCTCTAGGCGCCAAGGAATTCATACAGAAAGGCGGGTTCAAGAAATATGTACCATTACTGGATGAGGTAGTCGTAATGGAAGGAGTTGCCCATTTTATCAACGAAGAAAGGCCTAATGAAATTAGCCAACATATCCATGACTTCATCAAGAAATTCCAGTAATGACCTAGCTATATAAAGATTTCATTTCCATGTGTTGTGTGTGCTGTGTCTTGTACTTCTAATGGTGATTGTGTTGTGCATTTCTTCCCTGTGTTGTGTTACTAGCTGTATCATTTCCTTTCAAAACTTGGTCGCATCTGTGGTGGTACTGGTAGTCTGGTACCATGCAATATTCCTGCAATCCCGCCTAGTATTTTATATTGGATATATATGACCTACTCTACAGGGATTCTTATTTGTATTTGCTTGTTTACACCCAAAATGAAAACCCAAATAAACAGACAGTGAGTTGAACTTACCAATATTTCTCTGGTTCAATCAAAACATTATTTCTCTGTTCCTACACCAAGTACAATATTCAATTTACTCAACAACTTCCTTGCCGCTGTCGTTTTTCTACATTGAATTCAACGTCCACAAGGTTTGTTATGCCTGCAGTTATCGTTTGGCCTGCTTTTACTGGACCAACACCTTTGGGAGTGCCTGCACAACCAGTATCATGAGCATGATTTGCATAATGACGAAACTTGTGGTGAGTCCTGGACTGACACCAAAGAAGAGGAAGACGAATAAGAAGACAATGTCTTGTGGAACTACATACCTGTTAGTATAACATCTCCTTCAAGAAGTGTCATAATGGAACTTATGTGGCTAATGAGAAAAGGGACTTTAAAAATCATATCCTTGGTTGAGCCTTTCTGCCTCACCTCTCCATCTACCTGTAGGGAAGTCATTCAATCAGGACTGTCCACTTCAGAAACTAGGTGATTAATATCGGGCGAAAACTCAGAACAGGAAGCAAAAAGAACCTTTAACCAGAGTTCCAAATCATCAGGGTCTGGCACCGTTGCTAAGGAAAGCTGCATAATATTTCAAGAGTCACACAATTGTATGTGCTTACAGATATATGTACACGAAAACGGATGCTGCTCCTAGACTGAACAGTGAACACTTTACCTTATGCTCCGTCAAACTTAAAAAAGTATAATAAATGGAATTGAAAGTACAACTCCCTTATGGAGAAAATCTTGTATAACAGATTGCTGATAACAAAGAGAAATCATCAAAGTACAACACAATTCTTACCACAGAACTGATTGGTGTGAAGGTGTCCTGCCCTTTTGCTACGGTCCATGGAAGACCTGCAGACTGCCACAGGAAGTAACTTGTATCAGCAATGACAGTAATCAAACTCTAACATGACCAAAACCAAAGTTTGCATCTTACAACCTTAAGACATTTTAAACAAGATTGCTGGTAATATACTTCACACAAAGTTAGGAACTCTCTAAAGGAATTAAGTTGCTGGTGTTTTAAATAATATCAAGAACATATGCAATACTTATATCTATCAACCAAGCATTGTGTCACCTTGATATGGATATGCTAGCTCATAAAAATCTCCTATAAAAGAGTAGACAAAATACGGTAACCAGAAACTTAACTTTGTGTCAGAAAATCAACAAGCTGCGGAACAACAAGCCATCATCATCAACAACAACACAATTACAGTGTACCACATATTGCAAAATTATACAACTCAATACTCAATAGATTTCTAGACTATAGTAACATATTGCTAATCGAAGATCATAAACAATAAGAGAAACGCCTAGTTACCTTAGCAGTAGCTTGGATTTCTCTGGCAGTCATATCAAGAGCAAGTGCATAACCTTAAAACAATGTGATTGATCGTGGCTAATCAGATTCCAACTCAAACAAGATCCTCTCTTTAGAAACTTAATCAATACTTCAATCAACCGATCAGTAATTAACAGCAGTCAAAATCAATAATAAAACAAATTACCAGCAACATAATCCATGGCCTTGGCCTGAGGAACATCGCGAGCTCTCTTGGAGATGATGACGGCCAGCTCGACCTCATAGTCCAACGACGTCAAAGGGTGAGGGATTTCGATGGTGCCTCCGTTTTCCAAGTAAGACGACGTCGGTTTGAGGAACAGTACAGGCTCCTTCACGGATCATCATCAGAATCAAGATTAGAGATTGAAAATGCAGACAAGAACAAGGGAGAGAGAGAGAGAGAGAGAGAGACTAAAAAGAGGAGACCTTGGGGACGGCGTTGCCGAGTTCTTTGGCGTGGGCGGCGTAGTTTCTGCCGACTCCGATGATCTTAGTGCCCATTTGCAGAAGCCTACTTGCCATGTCTTTAGTCCAACGACGACAATGTCAAACTCAAACTATTTTAGAGCTGCGTATGTACTTCTACTTTCACTTCAGTAGTAGTTTTGGTCTTATCAGCCAGCCAATGTCTACTAGTACTTTTGGGTTACTGTCTAGTTTTTATTGGTTTTTTTCTTTTCTAATTTTCGCAAGCAAACAAGGGCTCTCAACACAAATCTATCTTACCATTCATTTTTCAGAAAGATCTATGAAACAAGGGTCAAATTCAATACAAGCATTCTGGGGCAGCCTAGTTCCAGCTGATCGAAATGAAGAAACATTGCCATCTCTCTATTTTGTTTTAGGGTCAATCGGTCAAAGGCTAGATGAAATGGGAAATAGTTGGTCAATTTTTACTGCAAGAGTACTTAGTTTCATAGGTTATTTTCAAACTGTACACAATAATGTCAACAAGCCATCACAGTTTCCCTTTTTTCCTTGTCAATAGAAAGGGGAATATAACTTGGCCGTGGACTCTGCTGAGTGCCTGCACTAGTAGACTCATACACTCTCTTGCTAGATTCCCCATCTCCTGATTGACGGCAAGACCTGAACGGAAGCAAATAACATGTCAGTAACATCCTTCAATCCTTTTCTATGTTCCTAATAGTAACCTAAGTTGCTGTCTAAATGACTAAATGCATTGCATTACCGTTGTCTAAAGTTGGCTTCCAAGCAAAGGACTTGAACAGGATGTGGTGAGGTGAGCTGCATTCTCTGAAAGATTTTTCTTCAACTGCACAAATATTCACAAGCACCGTATTCAGAAGTGAGCTTGTAAATATGAATGCTTTAGAAGGAGCTATGTGCTATGTTAGATTATTAACTGTCATGACATAGCATACAGATACTTACAGTTGCTTTGCTCAAACTATGTGTAGTTGTTGGCTCAGGAGTCCTAGTAGGTCTGTTTCTTCTTTCACTTACAAGGATAGTGGCACATTTGCATGTGAAAAAAACTAAGGCGGCTCCCAGAGAAAACACTATGATGGATTCAATGACAAGAGCTGATCCAAAGCCTGTATCGAACACAATAAACAGCTTACAATATATGGACTATTTCAAGAACAAAATGAATTGTGTTATCAGACTGTAACATATTCATTGATGATATGTCATTCAAGAGTCGATGTGCTTTGGTTTCTACTTACCACGAGCCACAATTGAACTCATCAGCCTTCTCCTTATTAGATTGACAGAAGCCTGAGCAAGTAAAGGAACTGATATCCTTTCGGAACAGTTATGATAACATCCATAGTGTCCCAGGTCATTCAACGTCACTGTCAAGAGGGCATCTTGTTCGCCTACGCCCTGTACCAAACACTGTGAGTTCAACACAAACCTAGTCATATTGCTATCCTAACAGTACATTAAAGTACCCAAAAAAAACTCCCTCAGATGATAAAATAGCTGCTGCATAACAGTACTGCATTCGTTAACCGTTGCATAAAATCTAAATCCCTTAGCTTTGACCGTGAAATGCTTTGAAATGGTAACATATGTCTGAAGGGGTACCCACTGGTGGCTATTCTTGATCTTCACTTCTATAGTAGTGATGAGCTTAGCTGGTAAGCTGCTGACCAAATATCCATCATTGACTTCCACAGAAAAAATTGACCCAAAAAAGGGAATCATTACCTTCAAGATATTTCATCCACAGATCATTAAATTTATCATATGAGCATGATTCCAAAAATAGAAAAATATGATGTTAACAATACCAGGGAACATGATGAGGTCGGTCTCCAATGCAGAACTCAAACTTGTCTGTTTCTCTGTCATATATCAGTGACTCGTCTTCATTGCTTTTCAAGATAATGAAGTCAGGAGTATGAATAAAAGGAGGGTCATTAATAGGTTCCACGAAAACGGGAATATGCAACTCATTTACTCCGTTCCTGTTCCTAGTAGTGAGCTGAATTGTATCATAGCCACAAAAGTTCCCATTTCTGACTTGAAGAAAATGGAAAATGGTGTTCTGATACAATTCAATATGGTAATAAAGAATTCAACATGAGTGTTTGCAATTTCCAAGATAACTAAGACAGTAAGTACCCATAATACTGAATGGACTGACGAGCAAAATTGATTACTTCCACACTGCCTTCTAAAATCAAATCCTTCACTCCTCCTACCTCTTTGTACAGCGAGAGTCCATTCCAAATAGGCTCCCAGATTGTGCACTGACATTAACTGAGATATTCTCCATCATGTCTGAATATCTTATCACAAATCCATAGAAACCACTGCAAGTAGCCAACAACAGTTACACAGAAATTCTTGAGGAAGTGCAGGGATTAGTAAAAGTAACTTACCCAAATTTTGGACTAATCTCGTCTTCAGTTGCTTGCAGTTCACTTGGAAACGAAACAAATTGGGGTGGGATGGTGAGAACGGATATGTTTACAGTAGCAGTAGCAAGATTCCCATTTACATCAGACATTGTGTACACAAAGGTATCATTTCCATAAGTCTTTATAAGGGGTATACCGAAGGAGCTTTCCATACTCAATATGCCTTCCAAAATCTCATATGCCATTCAAAAAAATATGCCTCAGACCTCATCAAATGAAAAGAAGCAACTCAATCTTATTAACTTACTATTATAGATATTGACACCAAAGGGACAGGGAGAGAGACGTTTGCCATCAAATGAAGCACACATCTCATAAGTTCGAACTTCCTTAGCCATATAGTGGACAGTGTATGACCCATCATCATTATCCACAAACATGGAATTAGAAAAGCCAGAGCTGTTTGTAGAAGTAAGCTCCAGTTTCAGCCCAGATTGTTGTGACAAGACAGGGTTGAGAAATGAATCCAGGAGCTGCTCTACTAATTCGTTGTTAGTCATCCTTGCCACCTTGGGAGCAAATTTGATAATTTTTGTAATTGAAGGATCAACCTTCCCTGCAGCAAAAAGTTGGGAACATATTCATAAAAGGATGTTCATGCCTGTTTCACAACTCACTAGATCATAACTTACCTTAGTAACACGGTAACTTGTTTGAATTATAGGGATAGAATGTTCGAGCTAGATAGAAAATCAACATATCCTACGACTGCTGAACTTTACCTATCTTACCTTTTAAGTGAAGGTTCTCTAGCTGACTGGATATGAATCCAAAGTGACTTTATGTAGTGATGCCAATGATATGCTATGAGCATTAGCTCGGTGCAGTTTCCATTTTATCACAGTTAAACTGAAATCATACCTGCCATATCTGTTAGTTCAAATCATACCTGGAATAACTTCCTTTGTAAAAGGTCGGCCTCCATTCAGCAGAATATTTCCACAGTATACAAAAACTTTATAAATCCCACTTTTTTCGGGTGTATATGCTACATTGAAGGAAGTTGCAAGAGAGCTGAAGCGCCCCACAGTCTGGATGCAGAATTTGCACAAAGTTAGTCTTACATCATCTATTATTGTTTGTGTACTTGTGTCTGTATATGCATTGATAGGAAACGCTTCTTACAGAATTTTTCAAGTCCATTGATGGTGAAGGAGCTATTTCTATTTGGCTAGTTATACCATATCTTATTCCTCGAGCAGGGTCACTCCCTAGAAAAGAGAAAGTTATGTTAAATATAGCAAAAGCCAGTATCAAAAGAGAATAGCTCAATATTTGGTATCTTGCATAAACCATTAATAATTTGGATAGGAGATATGGTTGACTGCACATTAAAGAAGTTGATGTCCCTTAGAATCTGTACTTCAAGCCTCTCTAATTCAACTGGAGAAGGATTTTGATAAGCATCATTTAAATAAACTGAGAATTCTGATGCCTCTCCTGCTGCAGAGCTATTCAAATCAGTTTCATTAACAACATTATTTGTCCCGTTGCTATAACCTATCCACATGTAACAAGAGAGGCATGCTAGGGATTCAATAAACATATCTAATACCAATAGTTAATCAAAAACAAAATCCAACAGCTAAATGGCACTCACCAACAAAAACAGTGTAAGCATATGGCATATTAGAGATGCTTCTATCATGCTTTGCATCTGATATTTTGAGCAAAAAGTTGCCTGGTTCCAGATTGGTAAATGAAAACAACTGAATTCCAGGCACCACTTCTTCAAAGTGCAAGTCTGGAACAGGTATTGAGAAATTTGTCTCTACCTCAACAATTTCAGCATCAAATTCATAGTCCAGGAACTAGGTTTCCATACTGATCTTGCTGGTGTATAAAGATTTCCATCAAGGAAAATAATTGCCATGCAATTGATTCAAAATCCCATTTTACCACACAATTGGATACTTCAAGAGGCCCTGCAATAACAATCAAATTATATTAACTCTACAACGTAAAAGTGGCATCTGTGTGACACATAATCTTTGCCATTATAAACCCAAGTAGAAGTGCTTGAATAAAAAGTTGGAGATCATCTTAACTTCTGAAGAGTCCTGACAAATCTTATAAGCTTATTAGTGCTAGGATACACCACCTGGATTCACCTTAAAGGGTAGTGGAGCTCCAGTCAAGCTCTGGTTACCACCTTCCACTTGCAAAAACATGTCTCCTGCTGTTATCACTGTGGGCTCAATGATGATATACCCAAATTGATTCCAACTGAAATGGGTGATGTTCGGCACAGTTGCTAGTGAACCATTTGCATATGCCACAGAGACTATAAAATTATAAACCCTCAGATCTTCGTTGGTCTCATTAATTCTATTCCCAAATGCGTCCTTCGGAAGTATGTGTACTCTTGCTTTGGCACCAGCTTCAAAGTCATGAACAAAACCCATCCATGAAGCAACACAGACAGAAGGGTATATTTTGGCTTCATTAAACAAAAAACACAACAAAAGCAGTTGAGTTGTTTAAACACATACCTCAATAAAAGCTAGACAAAGCAGTTAAGTTATAACAGTTTAAGTATAACAACAACAAAAAACCCGGATGAACTTGGAAATGCAGGGAAGAATCGAACACTTTGTATTTCTCCTCACTGATCATAACATTAAACAACCCTGCAGTTATAGCAGTAAAGAAAAGCTTCCAACTGCTTGGATCTCCTTCGAAATCAGAAAGAATTCCGGATACAATAGAGCAATTCCCAACCTTTCCACCTACTGTAATTATGGGCTTGAACGCATTCTTGTCAAGCTTATCAAAGTTGTTCAACGCTCTGATCCTTATTGTGGCGACTTCTCCGGGGCTTCGAATATGTCTTTATCGTCCATCCAACTGAAAGTGAACTCCGGCATCATCGCCGCTTGGTTTGAAACAAATGCAGAAGCATCATAAAAGAGGAGTCCTTTGGAGAAAATTAAGTTTACAACTACGAGCAAGTTACCTGAGGTTGAAAGCTTAATGCCGAATGAGAGAGCCAAGATTGAGATGAATATGTGTACGTTCATTTTGACTGCCATGAGAGGACAAAAGAGAGATGCTTGGGGTTAAATAGAAAATCGTTCTATACTAATTCAGCAAACCGCCTAGAGCAGTTTAGCAGGTTTAGGTTCTGTGCAAAACTAAAGTCTGGGTGGCAGTTATCATGAGTCGCCGCTTTAGACAAATTTCAAATAACACATTTCCAAGTTGACCCTGCCATTACGATTCATAGTTTCATTAACCCTGCCATTGCCCTTGTGTATCATTTACGCCAACAGCAAAATATACTGATCATGTTCAGATGTTTGGTTCAAGAAACAATCGTTCTGTAATTCTAGTAGTGGAATTACTCTTCATTTTCTGCAAACTAGGGTAAAACAGCATATTTATCATGTCCAAAGAATAATTACATGGGTTTTATACATACTGGTTTATGGAATTATTGGTTCCAGGCTTGTAATAAGGAGGGTTTTGCGATGGATGAAGCCACAATGTAAGATGGCCTACTGAAACGACCCTTCCGTGAACAGCCTCAGCCTGAAAAAGTGAGCTATGCAGTGGGTAACTTCCATTCAATTCCAGCTGTACAGCCACAAGTTTGGAAGTGTTGCATAATGTTAAGCAGCAAAAACAGTCATCTATTTCATATGCAGCATCAGCAGCTCTGGGTTCTCTATTAATTGTTTCCACTCTTTGCAGAATCGGGCAACAGTTGCTCCATCCAGCACTCTATGATCGGCGCCTATATTAACCTGAGACAAAATACGTAAGTTTTAGACAGGCAATGGTGAGTTTTCCTTGCACCAACTTATTAGTCCAAACAAATTCCAGCACTGGTACAAATACCGATTCCAATAGATTTGATGAATGTTTGAACAGTTAACTAAGCAAAATTTATATAAGAAGTCTAACAGTGGGGACATTGCCCGTAGTTTCTCAAGACTGAACTCTTGCTACTTCGGCAAACAGATTAAGAACACTAGCACGCAGTGCTTCAAACATGTTATTCTAATTACACTTCAATCATTTTAAATGTAAATGCAATCTAAGTCTTAAATGCTCACCGTCATAATTGATGCAGGGTATACGCCTCCATCCTCTGCAACCTGTGCAACCTTTTGAATTCGCCCAAGTGCAATAATGGCAACCTCCGGCAAGTTGATAAGAGGTGAACCATACTTCCCACCAATAGCTCCCACATTACTTAAAGTAATTGTTCCTCCAGATATATCTTCAGGACTCAGCTTGTTTTCCAATGCCAAATGCAGTAACCGCGAAAGTTCCTTTGTTATCTATGTGCATCGTACAAAAAAGGTACAATCACCTGTTAGCTACTGAAAAGTAGACACCCTTTAAATCAAAGCAGATGTTTTTATATAGAGGTACAATTAACATATAGATCGAGGTAAAATAAAGCATATGCTAGTGTCAGGGTATCTAAATCTACAATCATAAGATTAATCGCCAATCCTGGATCTCTTACAAATGAACTGAGCAGGGTATACCTTTTCTGATGCACAGTGTAAGTAACAGTTGACGAGTGAGGAACCAGGGGTCATATAGAACTAACCTCTAAAATTGAGAGAGACTGAACGTTCTTTATGTTTGGCACAACTAGACCATATGGAGTAGCCATGGCAATTCCGATGTTGTGGGAACCTATACAAATTTTCAACAGTCTTAGGTCCAAAGGTTGAATCTAATAGGTTAATAATTAGAAGATTCTCCTTGGCAGACCAAAAGTTCAAGTTGAATTAGATATGATGCATCCAATAGATGTAACTCATGTAAGTTACTATGAAATTAAGGCAATAAGCAGATACTTACCTTTTAGGATGACCTCAAGTGACTCCTCGGTGAAGCGACTGTTAACAAATGGATATCTGCTAATGGCAATAGAGAGTGTCTTTACCAATGTTGGAAGGAAAGTGTGCTTAACACTCGGATCAGAGTTGTTATTTTGGAAAAAGTCTTTTAGCTTTACAAGTGCATCACAATTGATCTCCTCAACAAAATGAAAATGTGGAACTTGTGCAGCCATAGTCATCGATTTAACCATGGCACGCTGAAATCCCCTGTTAAAAGAGAGAAAAAGAAAAGGATACAAGTAAGTTGAATGGATATTTCACTTCATTTTGATCAAGATCACTTACCATTATAAGCTATGTCGATCATATTAACAATGAGTGAAAGAAAGTGTTCCAAGTTCACTTTGTAAACTATACCTCAGGGTAACTGTCTTATCTTCTAATTTCCATCCAGCTGTAGTTGAAGCATGCGAGTAACTCTCTTCTCCTGAAAATTCATCAAACCCAGAACTCGAGGTGGCAGATGAATGTTCAATGATTCTGTTCTGCGCAGCATACTTAAGGATATCTTCTTTCAACACTCTCCCATCTTTACCAGTTCCAATGACATCATTTATATCTATACCATTTGCCTTTGCAAGGGCCCGAACAGGAGGTGTGGATAAAACTCCACCAGTGTTCAGGTCAGAAACCACTGCC
The DNA here is from genome assembly GCA_946800695.1 of Geum urbanum. Classification (NCBI taxonomy): domain Eukaryota; kingdom Viridiplantae; phylum Streptophyta; class Magnoliopsida; order Rosales; family Rosaceae; genus Geum; species Geum urbanum. Next base: position 31,311,005 of record OX327012.1, read on the forward strand.
TTTGTCTCCTCCAAACTACTGCAAATCTGGTTTGGAAGCTCAGGTTCCTCAACCACCATTTTCAAAAGAATTCCTCCGACCTGAGAATTCATTCAAAAATTACATAAATTTGGATTAAAAGCTCAATGAGCTAATTCACCAAATAAAGATGCCATGGTGTTACTCATTAAAAAGATCATAAATTGCTCTTACAGGTTCATATGGCATATTTGAAGCCCAGAAATGGCATAATCAGTACCAAAGCTAATAGCCCCAACCCAACCTCATCTCCAGACATCATAGTAGTCAACCCCGATCCACAACATACACTCTAGTGCAGTGCATAATCATACACTCAAATTCAGAATATTTTATTCCCATATTCCCATACCATGAATTTTTTTGTTAGTCCTCCACTAACTCTACAAGCTTAGGCTGTTATTTACACCTACCCAACAGATCTATGGCCATAAACAAAACAAAAGTTTGATATAAGTTCCCTCAATTAGTAAGGAGGGGATACATACGCTCACCTTCACAATGTCACCAGGAACGTAGTGGATTTGAGCAACTTTTCCTTGATAACGGCTTGTTATCTCAATGGTTGCCTTATCGCTTTGAACCTCGCAAATCGGCTGAAAGGCTTCAACTTGATCCCCCTGACCCCAAAATCACAGAACAAACCTTGAGTAATAAAAAAAATGCCTCAACATTAATGCATATATTGGTCTGTTTGGTATAGCTTGTGAAAGCACTTCCAAACATATAAAAGTACTTTTAGAAATTTTAGAGTGTTTGGTTATACTTAAAAGTGTTTTGGGAAATTTTAGGGAATCACTTATAAGCCTTCAAAGAAGTTTTATAGAAAGCATATGGGAGGTGCTTTCTCTTGGAAGTGCTTCCTCCTGAAAGTGCTAATGTGCCTGTTTGGGATGGATTCTCAAAGTGATTTTCGCTATTAACACTTTGAGGAGGAATCACTTCCAAGAGAAAGCACCTCTTATGTGCTTCCTACAAAATTGTTTTGAAGGCTTATAAGTGATTCCCTAAAATTTCTCAAAACACTTGTAAGTATAACCAAACACTCTAAAATTTCTAAAAGTACTTTTATATGTTTGGAAGTGTTTTCAAAAGCTATACCAAACATGCTAAATAGTAAAAATCACTTTGAGAATTCATCACAAACAGGCATTATATTGTAGGATAGAGAAATGCGAAAGGCAAGGCACTTACTTCTTTGACAAACCATTTGAGAAGCTCACATTCAGCAATGCCTTCACCAGTTTGAGCCAATGGCACATCAATTATACCATGACCACTAGTTACTTCAGCCAATGTCTGCTGAGACGGACTCGTAAACCAGCACTTCTTGACATTGTAAGGAATGTTACACTGCCAAATTCGCAAAACTAAAACACATAAACAATCAAAACCACAAATAAAGTTACAAAATTTACCAACAAAATATAACACATAAACACAAAAACCCAAACACGTATAAATCTATGCCAATTTTCGATCTTGGGCAAATCACTGAAATTAGAGAGAACTACATTGGATATCCGATCGGTCAATCGAAATGAGTTGGAAGATGAGAAGGCTCGGGATTGAGAGTCATGGGCAGAGTGGATAGTCGCCAGCGAAGTGAGCGAACAGAGCCAGCGGTGGCCGGAGACCCAAGCCCGGCTGTTGCAGAGCCTCCTGCCGATCATCTTTGTATTGCTTTGGTAGTTGCGTTTGGGGTTTTAGTGATACTGTATACAACTGTCAGTGTGCTTCAGCTTTAAACAAGTGTGAGTTTGGAGCCAGGATCGACTTGAAATTTTGGCAAAAACTGAGATTAGGTGAGTCGCGTCAGCATCGGACCGATAAGTTCAATACATGAAACGCAAACTATTCGACTCCAAAGATTGGAGTTGGTTTAGGACGATGACGAGGAACTTAGGATCGACTCTCTCATGTCAGTCAGTCATGTGTAGGATGGATGATCCTTGAGCTAATATGGATAACTCTGCTGGCACATTTTCTTCCGTCACGTTTCTCCCCTGCCTGCCCACTCCATGCTTCATACTTATCTAAATTCAACAAATAGTACTCAAAATTTTGTTTATTCTTAAATTTCATACTCTAAATTCGGAGTCCGACCAAAAATTTATATCCGTTGACCGCTATTAGTAACTCTGTTTCTATTCATGTCATATATCATATTTTCAGGGCATAAAAATAACGATGTTAACCACAGCATATATAATTTTTTTTTTGGGATTAAAGATTAAAAGTATAGTTATATTTCGTGAGACTGGAGTATACAAATTTAAATAAAACGAAAATCGAATGACTTTTGATGAACATTCCCTAGAACTAATATTCTCTTTCGCTCACTGCCAAATTCTTTACTAAATTAATGTTTCTACCCGTTTGATCAGCTTTCGAATCGAACTTTTTTTTTCTCCATTATTTTATGAATGTTGAGGGGGAATATGGCACGTGAGAATTTGCTTTTCCAAATTATGGCATCCAATTCAATTAGGACAGGTCAATTCTTGCACCAACAAGTGACTTAATTAGCCAGTGCCTAGAGAGCATTTTATTTTTCTCCATTAATTTGGGAGTTGAATGACATGGCAAACCCGAAAAACAGAATGTACATCAGTACTCACTAGAGAGATTAGAGAAGCTTCCGTGTTAATATTATGTTCATCAAAAACCAAACCGCTTCCGTGTTAATTTCCCATTACAAACTTGAGAAAATGATTAGTTATAATTGTAATCTAAATTTTTGAGACCTACCCTTTTTCAAAAGGAAAAGAGAAATAATGGACCAATCAAGACCGAACCCTAGCAGAGCTCTGCTAGGGCTAGATGAGTGTCGCCAATCCCAAAACCAGCTTCAACTCATTTGGAGATCTATTGCACCTTTCTTATCGAGGTCGCCATTCAATTTGAGCACTGCTTTGGTGCCATAGAGTCGCTTTTCCGCGCTTGTTTGGAGGTCAGAGTGCAATTGACTTTGGTTTTCAGATGGTGGTTTCACTGTTCGGCAGGGATGTTGTCCTGATCGGGCTCGGATGAAGGGATCGACTGAGATGGATTCAGTGGGGATGCACGTTCTTGCACCACTCTTGCATCGCATAAGGTGCTTGGTCGGGATCTGGCGTTACCTTTGGGATCGAGGTAAGCGGCGTAACTCCGGGTCTGATGGAGAGCAACGGGTAGAGGCTTTTCGTCATTGTCAATGCGAGAGATTGGTTGCTTCCAGTGGTCACTCTTCTGGAATGATTATGGCACGGGGATCTTGGGAGTCGTGCGGCGGTCGTGTGGTGCTGCAACAGGAGGCGTCTGATTGGAGTTCAGGATTGCTGGCCTTGGGCCGAATTGGACTTTGGAACCTTTTTGGGCCTGATCTCAAGCCTAGCCCTAGCTTCTGTTATATATTGGCTGGGTTGGGTATTATTGGTAACATAATTAGTTTTATTGTTTATAGTTTATTCGTGTCTTATATGAATTGCGAGTTTCATTAAGGTTGGCATATCTACCACAATTGTATGCTTAGCGTATGTTTATCTTTCTTTATCATTGATTCTTGTGATCTCGATGAGATGCAACTAAACCTACATGTGTGGAGTCTTATGGATTTAAATATTAGTATTAGTAACTGTTATAGTGTAGCACATATTTTTGTTTATGATCGTTACATTCTTTATGAATGGTTCACCACCGCTTCAGAGTCTGTTCTAGATGTCATCAATTATGATTATGACCATAGTCATATTATTTAATAAAAATTTCCTTAAAAAAATGATTAAAGTCATAAAACACTACTCTTTACTGGTCATTTGTCTCATAACTTCGTGCGTAGGAAAATCACACCAAATATTTTAAGGTCTTGCACCCTATTTTTAAGAGATAGATCAACTGATCGAAGTTTTTTTTTATGAGCTTGCTGTGTACAAAACAACAATGAACAATCTAGAAGGTATTATTCTTACTTCTCTAGGTATTTTTATAAGCAGCCTAACTTACTTTTTTATTGCAAGCTAGTTAGTTACTAATTAATAAAAATAAACAACTTTTAAAAGTAGGTTTTGTTAGTGCTTCAATCACATCAATCACTATGTATATATGTATTCAGCAGTCGAAGGACTCTACTTAAGAGCATATGTATCTATGTAGCATCCAAGGTCGACTCTAAGAATTTTGGGGCCATAGGCAAAAAAAAATTTGGGCCCTATTGTTTTAGCATTTCGAATTAATAATACATCAAAATGAAGTAATGAACAGATCATCAAATAAAATCCAATCAAAATCATTTTCAATAATAAAAAGTATGCCACATTAGTAGTCTGATGAACTCAAAATCACTGAAATACAACTCATCGTGCATTTCTACATGCAAATGTTGCAATTAAACTTGCATAATCAAGTTTTTTTACCAAATCTTTCTCAATTGATAATATAACCAAACCGCTCAATCTCTCTTGTGACATAGTTGATCGATGATAAGTTTTGATCAACTTCAACTTTGAAAAACTTCTTTCTGCAGAAGCAACTGTGACTGGTATGGTTAGCAAAATCCTGGAAGCAATAAAGGCATTTGGATAACAGCCATCCCTTTCAATCATATAATTCAGCACATCAATAGCTCTTGTGGCTTCTTCCTGTAAATCATCACACAACATTCGTAAATCTTGATACAGATCATCTTTATCATGATTCATTTTGTCACCATGATTTATTAAGTTTGCAAGATTACCACAAAATTTCTTTAAGCTATCCCGATCTGTAAACTTCAACTCTTTTCAGATCATAAAGAAGACCAAAGTTCTCTTCAAAAATCTGAAATTGTTCAAACCTGATTTACAAAAAATAAATAAGATTCAACTAAATATAGTGATTAGCTATGAATTATAAATGAATAACGAAGTTATTCAAACCTGGTTTTGAATGATGAAATGGCTTGATCAGCTATGTATATAAAATAGTTGACTTTAAAAAATTCTGTAGCTGATTGTCTCACATCTTCGGTAGCATTCTCATCAAATTATTTTCTATGGGGAATTGGTCTTTTGTCTTTGATTACTGGTTCCACTCTCATCTCACTTGCAATTTCTTTAGCTTACATGGCATCTTCAAATCCTGTATCTCTAACTTTTGAAGAAACGAAAGAAGTTTATTCACTTCTCTAACAGCAACATCGATCTGAATATCTTCGCTTTGAAGAGATTTGCTGACATAGTTAACTTTATACAAGAGCTCGTACCAAATAACCATGCCTAGCAATAACTCAAAGTTGTGCATATTATATTTTGCTAAAGTCTCAGAATTATTCCTTGTTTCGTTCTCTTCAAGATGATTCTCTGCCAAGTGCAATAGAGCTGCTCGTATTTATGGAGCTTGGTATCTGATTGCTTTAACACTATCAATACAACTTTCCCAACGTCTTTTTAACAATGGCTTAACAGTGAGACCTTCGACATGATCTTTGAAGACTTTTCATCTCTTTGTAGAAACCGAAATAATACATATATTCGTTGCATGATTCCGAAAAAAGTAACAACATCTTTACAGCTATTAGCCATGTTAGAAAGTACCAGATTCAAAGAATGACAAGCACAAGGAGTGTAAAATGCTCTTGGATTTATCTCAAGTAGCCTACTATGCACACCTTTATTCTTCCCTTTCATGTTGGAACCATTGTCATATCTCTACCCTCTTATATTATCAACATCAAGTTTCAGCATCTTCAATTCCTCCAAAAAAATATTAAGCAATCCCAATTCAGATGTATCATCTACCTTTAAGAAGTCAATAAAAAATTTCTCAACTTCACAGGACTTGTTGAGGTGTTGACACATCTTATTACAAGAGACATTTGTTTCTCATTACCTATATTAGGAGTATAATCAAGTATAACCGAAAAGTATTTGGCTTCTTTTTATTTGACAAATAACTGAGCTTTTCACTTCACTTGCTATCAACCATATAATTTCATTTTGATTCTTGTGACTCAAATAATGATAATGAGTCTCATGATTTTGAATACACCTCACATACAGTTTCATTACTGGATCAAACTCAGCAAACAATTCAACTATCTATAAAAATAGGCCATTGTTATCATCGTACAACTTTTCAGTATCTCCCGGAAATGTCAAATTATTTTTTTCAAGTTTTTTCACAACTGCAAAAATTCTCTCCAACACTTGATTCCAGTGTTCTGTATCTTGGTCAATTTTGTTCTTGTAAACTCGCATCTATTGTTGACTTCAATTTGAATCTTTTTCCCAATTCCACCCAACTATTAATAGAGGCAATGTATTGTTAGTTTCTTTCATGACTTCTAAGCTGATTAGCAATATTATGCCAATCATTCATCCCTTCATAAGCTAACAACCCAAATAAATATTTCTTGCAAACAACTTGCAACAAAACAGTAGACTTTATCCAAAGAAAGTGAGTATACCAACCACTTCTTGTCACGCTTCTCTCCATTCGGCATATGCTGAAAGTAATGCTTTGAAGAAAAAGATCTTTCCTAATCATCTTTAGGAAAGATAGTAATACTCTCTCTTTTAGGACCGTTCAACTAAAAAGTCTCTTATATTTTGATCAATCAAATTCCACTTAGCTGGATCATCCACATCAAAAGTTAAACTAGTTTCTTCATTAACAATTTCATCAACCTCCTCATTCTCCTGTTGTTGCTCTGCATTCTCTAATATTTCTTCATTCTCATTCGCATTCACGGTTTGAGTTTCTTCTTCAATATCATTCAAAGGTTCATCGATTTCTTCATTCCCCTGAGTATTGTTGTTACTCGATTCTCCAACTTTGCTAGTAAAAAACTTATCAAGGGAACCAACTAGAGTTTTATGTAAGGTTTCTCTCCTTTTAAGCTCTTTTCTTTTTGTAGCCCCAGAGTTGCACTTTCTAATCGGCTCCATAATAACAAGCAATCTAATTAATGATCTAACTTTCCTAATAAAAATATATACAACATATAAATCAAATCTAACAAAAATATTAATACCTAATAAGAAGATGCAATAAAACAACGAAAAATCAGAAACCCTAATTTCATACACTAATAAAAAAAAAAGAGTAGAAATTTCATGACACCGATAAACAAAAAGAGAGAGAGAGAGAGTAAAAAATAATTAAACTAATTGAAAGATGAAAGTAAGATAAAAAAAAATACCAAAGTACAATCGTGAGCAGGGATATACTCTCGACTTCTTCTCTTGTACTCTGTAGGATTGCAACGTCTCTCACAGTCTCACTTTGCTATCTATATAATATTTTAATATTGTTTGTACTTGATTTTTGCACATTGGTCTGTTAAGCTCAATTGTTGAAGGATTTGGCTATATTGGGCCTTATTTTAGTACATCGACTTTCAGATATTTTGGCCAATGAATGAGAAAAAAGATGACTCATTATTTATAATATTTGATAAATTTCAATAATTATCTTGTTATTATTATGAAATTTATCGAGTATTAATATCAATTAGAGACCTAATTGAATTGGAATATGAAGAATATTCATTCAAGGATTGCTACGAAAATGAGAACATATCTAGACCTCTTTATGGGCATGCACATGATATTGTGATTTATTGTAAATCAAGAAGATAATCTCGCTATTAATGCTGATTAGCTTTGTTTAGGAATTTTACTTCTTCACCAAGATTTGTACTTATATAAATAGGACTACTCTATCACATTTTAAAAGGCCCTCGACCAACACAACACATCAATACAATTCATTTTCTCCAAATGCCTTGCATTTTCTTCTTAGTCAAAATTTATCTTTGTTTATCTCTTTCTTTTTCCTTCTACACTCGTAGATTTTATTCTTTAGCTTTTATTTACATGCAATTGAAATTCTAGTATTTACTTTTTTCTAGTTAATTTACGCATTCTTTTATTTTTCCTAGCAACCTTACATCCGAAAAGCTAAAAAAGAAACGCCTGAAAGTCCGTATTCACTAAGACAAGAGAACTCTGAGCCCGAGAAGATTCCTTCCTCGCCCACAATTGTTTTAAGAAGTCACATTCGAGCGTAAATCTATCAAAACCTCGCTTGGCCAATAGTCCGGAAGTTAGCATGCCTACGCATCCAAGAAGGACATTGTGAGCCAAAATCCATCGGCCGTCGATAAAGGCTGTGACGATTTTTGTGTAAACATTTTAGGCACGACCAATAGGACCCTAATATTTTAGGCGTATTCACAATGAGTTGTTATGAGCCTAATTTAAACGACTTTAATTCGATATACAATTACAATGACCAACAAGATAGTTGTATTGAATACAACAATTTTGTTGTTGATTCGATTAACCGTGTCAAGTTGTAAATTTATCAAATGGCCGAACACATGGAAAAGTCATGGAGGAAATATCCAAAAATTCACCAAATTTGGTTGAAGAATAAGGAAGAGCTAATTGTGAGGAGAAAGAGGGAGGAGGAAGACTATACAATTCTTTTACGAAAAAGACAAGAAGAATTTGAAGAGGAATGTAAAAAGCATCAAGAAGAATTTGAATGGATATAGGAGGAATACGACAAGAAGTTACAAAAAAAATTTGGATGAATTGCGCGCACAAGGGATATTATTTTTTTCTTCACACACACCTCTCCCAAGTAGAAAACCTGAAGCAACAAGTTTACACTTGATTGATGAAAAAGTGGTAGAGGTACCACATGTGTCAGGAGATTTAGTTGAAAAAGATGAGGCTGATAAAAAAGATTTTTCTTCAGCTGAGATAGAAATTGGTACTAAATTTGTCCCTGATGAAGTAGACCATGATGCGGTTAAGCAAGATGACCATCAAACTAGTAGTTATTTATGCGAAGATGTGGTTTTGATATGATCGTTGGAGATAAATCTGATTTACAACCGTTGTTATCGGCTAAATTTGAATATGAAGATGAAATCCATTGTTCATATGTGTATGAGCGGCTTGTTATTTCGGCTTATATAATAGCCGAAGAACGATAAAGTCTAATGAGTCATGGAATTTTTTGCAGCCTTCATGAGTTTAAGTTTAAAGCCATAAATATTACGATCTCAATGTTTGCTATAAAACATCGATGGTCTCCTCCATACCAATTACGATGATTCCTCTGTTTTTGAGTTTTTGTTATGCTAAAAGAAAGAAAAAAAAAGGGGAGATTGTTGTGTTGGAGGTGGTGTAGTTTCATAAAAATTGGCTGAGTTCACGACCATATGAGAATGTGAGATATCAAGGATATGATGCTCTTGATCAAGAGAGGTGCAAATGTCATGTTTGAGTAACGTCATGATTTGAAGACTTAAATCACAGGGTGAGAATTTTCCAATTAATATGTTTGGAAACTAGCAGGTCATATACAAATTGCAAGACATGTGATTAGGTCCTCAGTTACGGTGGTCAATGCTAAAGGAGAAGAAAAAAAATATTCATTGTTGGTAGAGAAGAAAAAAAATATTCATTGTTGGTATTGATCGGCAGCCACAAATTAAGTCTAATATTTTGCAAGGCTGTGGTCATTCGATCAGTATAAAGTAAATCACAATTCTCGGCCGACTAGTGCAATATACTATATATTTTATTAGTTTCTGACTCATTCGACGACATACGTCGAAGTTTAAGAAATTAGGGAGGCTATGTTTGTATGTGATTTTTGCACGTCGGCTTGTTTAGCTCAATTATCGAAGGAGCATGCTATATTAGACCTTATTTTAGTACATCGGCTTTCAAATATTTTGGCCAATGAATGAGGAAAAAGTTGACTCATTATTGATAATATTTGATAAATCTTGATATTATTGTTTGGGCCCAAAATAAATATAACATTTATTTTAATACTTTTGGGCCTTGGAGATAAAGCAGGCCGATCACACGTGGCCTGATTAAAGCTGCGAATCGGAAAGAATATATCTATGCGATTTCTAGATAATCTAGGGGAATCTAGAGGTAAGATATTATTCCTAATCGATAATGTTACCTTGTCAAGCGAAGGAAAACAGAGTGCCAACCTCTATAAATAGAAGAATCAAAGTAGATTTGCGGAGACCTCTTCACACACATATAATTTGCGCACCAGCAAATCTTACTCCACTGCGAGTAGACAACCAGCGAACAATGAGCTCAGAATCTAGGCCACTCGACAGAGCGTGGGGATTCAAAGTTTCACTCAAGCTAACTAATCGGCAACAGCGAATTCAGGATCTAGGCCACCCGACAGAGCATGGGGATTCAAAAATTCACTCGAGCTACGACGACGGCAATTAGAGGAGTCCAGGCCACCCGACAGAGCGTGGGGATTCTAAAAATCTACGAAGTCACCCTATCCAGTGTTCTCAACACTACGTCCTTATGATTTCTCTACTTTATACTTGCCCGAGGGTGTAAAGTATCGATTCTTTGTGGCTCGGCAGAGAGACATGAAGCTTACGTCTTGCGTACCATCAAGAAAAGTAAGACTCAACGAGTGAGGTTGGTTCTTTCCTCGCTCCAATTGCTTGACAAGAAGCAGAAACTACGCGGCGCACAACACAGTGACATTCTGTCCTCGGCAGTGGCATGCCTCGGCACATCAACAACCACAGATCCAAAATAGAAAGTTTGCGATCTCTCCAATTGCAGCAACTTGGCTGGAGAAAAATTGAAACCAAACATTTTGGCACGCCGAGTGGGATTCAAGTTTAGTGTCTTACAATCATTGATCCGTATTAGAAAACGTTCATAAGTTGCCTTAAACATTCGGCCCCTACATTTTGGAAACACAACTCAGCCACTTGTAGGGGTTTAAGCAACGAGGAAGTACTACAGAGGTTCAGAATAACAATGACTAAAGAAAGATCACCAGCGTCATCGTCATCGGAACCTAGAACTATTGAAGAAATCATGGCCATGGACTTTGAGGCCTACAGAGATTATTCGCTCGAGCAAGAATAGTGAAGAAAGGCAAACATCGAGTAAATACTGAACAACATGGAGGCCAGTGACAAGGTGGTGTTTAGAGTTCAAAATAGTCTGGATAACCTTCATGAGGCTCGAGAAATCGAACGAGCCTATAATAACAAAAAGTTTGATACTCTTGTAGTGGCTCTCGCAAATCTTATTAACACCATGAAAGCAACCTTTGCTCTGATCAACGACAGAATGGGCGAGTGAGAGCCTCTATTCCATGATGATGAAGAGGTCAAAGATGATGATATACCAGCTCCAGCTCCTCTTCCACCAAACCCCGAGCGAGAATTGGAGGAAAATATTAATCACATCATCAATCAGAGGCTGCCAGGTGCAGGAGGGACTCCAGTAGCCTACAACGAGCCGTTCCCACCACCACCATTTGGATGGAAGTGGCCAAAGGGGTATCGACCCATCTCGTTCACTTGCTTCAGCGGTGAAGGAGCAGAGCCAACAGCTACTCACATTGCTCGATTTAGGGTAGAATGCAGACCATGGGGGAGGCTCGGCGAGTTCAAATTAAGAGTCTTTGCGTCATCATTGTCAGGAGCAGCGCTGCACTGGTACAAAAACCTACCACAAGGCTCGGTCCGCGATTGGGCAATGATGGAAAGATTGTTCACCGAACACTTTAGCGGATCAGAACCGGCTATGAAGCTTGGTAAGTTATGCCAAATGGTGTAAATGCCAAGCGAATCTCTAATGACATACTTACATAGGTTCATAACCGAGTACACCAAGAGCAGGACTTCATGCACTATAGAGGAATTGATGGATATCGCAGTTGGTAGACTCGAGGAACGACTGCATACAAAATACGTGGATGCAAAGTTCACATCGTTAAATGCTCTTATTGATGCTATAGCTCAAACACACGCTGCATACGAGGAGGCCGATAATAAGCGCAACACATCCCTGGGGGCATATGCTTCTAAGACACCGTACCGAGAGCGTCCTAAAATAATTGCAACAGTGTAAGAAGAAGAGGAGTTCGATAAATCTCATTCAGACGATGCAACAAAGGCTAGTTTGGAGTTAACAGCTAAGCATACGGTAAAGTCTAAGAAAATAATCCCCTCAAAGGGGCAAGTACGAGTTTTGACCAGCGCTTTCACAAAGCCAGAGTTCGAGTCACATACCTATGATGCAAATGCAGCTCATGAGATTATCGAAGACTTGATTGACAGGAAGAAATACTGCAAGTTTCACAATATATGGAACCATACTACCAAGGATTGCGTTAAACTGAAGGATCAAATCCAAAAGTGGATTAACGAGGGAAGACTGTCCATAAATGCCTCACCATATATTGCATTACAAGATCGTCAGCCTTTCCCAGACACTTCGGTAGGAGCAGTAGAGCTAGTTGAGCCAAAAGCCATCAGCACGTTCCACGATGATCGGATGGGAGAAATCTTGGATGAACTAATCAAAGCAAGCATTGCAAACGTACCGAACCCCACAGCTTCATCCTCACATAAAGGATTATATTGTAAGTTCCATCCTACTTGGACACACAATACAAACCAATGTGCGGCTTTGCGAGAACAGATCCAAAAGTGGATAGATAAAGGAGATATTGTTTTTACGGGCTGCGAGGAAGAAGAAACTGCTGCAGGAACATTCATGGTTGGTACTCTAGAAGTATCTTGGCATGGAGGAGCCAAGCGAAAACAAATGTTAGATCTAAAAACCACTAATGAAGTAGTCCCTAGCAGTAGCAACAAAGAAGATCCCAAAGGGAAACAGGAAGAGGTCTACAGAGAGTCAACCCCGGTAGTACTTTGTACCCGGTGCAAGGCAGAGTGTGGCCTCAAAATGACCGACGAGGAGTTTGTGGAAGCAGTACGGGCATGGTCCTCAGTTAAGTCTCCACCTAAGAGCTACCAGCTAGCGAGCTCGAAGGAACCACACACAATTGTCAGGGAGTCCAATCTATTCAAGCAAATATGAATGGTAGAGAAGAAAACTGAGGCGGTTAGTGATAGACAACAAATAGATCTGAGTAAGCCTTACATACCTGCATCAAGCAGATCTGTGATTAAAGAAGACACGTGGTATGTAAAATCAGGAGGAAAAGCTGTGGAAGTTACCCCTACCAGGAAAAGAAAGCTGCAACATCAATTCGGGGCAGCGAAAAGGACTTTGGAGGCCTTGGATAAAGGGTTAAACAAGCCAGAGCAGTTAGTAGAGTCACCGGAGCAAATTGAAAGAAGAATGCATAGGCATGGCTACATCAATGATTACGTTCGACAAAGGGTACCGGTCCAACAGACCACATATGCGAGCAACTAGACCAAGTGTGTTTTCCCGCATAGACAAGGTATAACCTGATACATAAGTAAAACGAGCGCCAAAAAGATCTCGAGAGATGGTTGAAGACAAGCCAGTTCATAAATCAGTCTTCAAGCACATCGAATCCGAGGCAGAGCCAATCGCTGAGCCGAGAAAGAAGTCAGTGTTGTGATGAAGACCAAAGCCTTTGATAATTGAAGAACAAAAGAAGTTCGCTAACTCTTCCTCCAATTTTAGTGTTAGAGCTCACAGCATAGGTAGAATCCTCGAGAAGACCTAAGTCAGATGTCTACGTAAGAGAGCAATATAGTTTTCCTATCAAGAACCAACAACAAGAGCCACTGTTAGTAGAGACTGAGGTAGATAACGACGAAGATCAGCAATTAGTTGACTACGGAGAAGATAGTGAGGACTTGGAAGATGTCTACACCAAAGACATGCACGTAGGTATGGTGTACTTATTACCAGCCAAATTTTCCAAACTAGTTAAGTCAAAGCACGTGGCCTTCGTGAGCAAAGCAGTTTAAGGGATAGCTCTGGTAGGAAATGATGAACCGGAGAAGCGGGGACCAATTGTGGACCCTGTTATGCGAAAATCCTACATGATGTTCTCCAAACCAACAATCACAATGGTGTCGCACATGAGACCATTGTACATTACTGCAAGCATGAGGGGCATCCAGCTTAGCAAGGTCATGGTAGATACCGGAGCAGCGATGAATGTCTTGACTACTCGAGCAATGACATTGTTGAGTATTCCCAGATCAGCCATTCAAGCGACATCCATAACGATCAAGAACTTTGCAGGAACAGTCTCACAGACACTAGAACTTCTGTTCATAGAAGTAAAAATTGGACCTGTGATAGGGGTTCATACTTTATTTGTCATTGAATGCAACTCACCATTCAGTGCAATACTGGGCAGAGATCGGATCCACAGGAGTTACTGCGTACCTTCATCACTTCATCAACAACTCCTTATATGAGATATGGAGACATCAAAATCACATATAATCAACGCAGATCCACGACCATACTCAGTCTCTGCGAATGCATTGGATGCCGATTACTACAATAGAAATCTTCGACCATTAGAAGTGTGCGGCGTTGATAAGAAGGGCCGACTTGTTGGGGTAACAATTTCAAAATTAGCTCGGTGGGGAATAGTGTAAGTGAGAAAAGACAAAGCACGGCCTTAATTCCTTGAGCTAGCCTCCACAAACCATTAATGATACGACCATCCAAAGACGTCTAAGGACAAGGAGGCAGAGGCTTGTGCTTCTTTATATGTAAGATTGCAGACATATATGACAAAGTCGCAAGCTTATGATTGTCTGCCGACCATAGCCATGGTAGAGTGTATCAATGAAGATGTGCAACAGGAGGGAATTGAGGAGGATATCATCCATCTCGCACTTGTAGCCTTGGATGACACGACACCTAAAGTAAGAGATCCGATCGAGAAAATTAACCTCGAAAATATAGATGAGCCAATGGAGGTGGCTATCAGTACATTCTTGGGGCCTAAAGAAAGAAAGAGGCTCGTTGACCTGTTATTTGAGTACAAAGGTTGTTTCGTAGAGAAGTTTGAGGATATACTAGGGCTTTTAACAAAACTAGTTATCCATAAACTTCCAATCACTGAAGGAAGAAAGCTAGTCAAGCAGCAGATGCGGAGGATGAATCCAGATATGGCAATATTGGTAAAGGAAGAAATCAAGAAAATGTTGAAGTCCGGAGTCATTCAAGTGGCTAAATACACAGAGTGGATATCTAACATAGTCCCAGTACGAAAGAAGAACAGGAAGATTAGAGTATGCGTGGACTATAGAGAAAGGATGCTTACCCAATGCCGGTAGCTGATTTGCATATTGATGCAGTGGCAAGACATGAGATGCTATCATTTATGGATGGCATGGTGGGATATCATCAAATCTCAGTCGCTGAGGAAGACAGACACAAAACTGCATTTTGATGCCCATGGGTGTTAGGAGTATTTGAATACGTGAATATGCCACTTGGATTGAAGAACGCATGGGCAACATATTAGCGAGCGATGCATTATATCTTCCACGACCTAGCATGCGACATGATGAAAGTCTATATTGATGATGTCGTGGTCAAATCAAAGAAGAGGTCCAGCATGTGGAGGATCTGAGACAAGTGTTCATGCGAATGAGGAAACATCAGCTCAGAATGAATCCTGCCAAGTGCATTTTTGGGGTACAAGTTGGGGATTTCCTAGTCTTCTTAGTGCATTAGCGAGGAATAGAGGTTCAGGATGATAAGAAGGAAGCGGGCATAAAGGCTCATCCTCCAAAGAACAAACGAGAGCTTCAACAGTTACTGGGAAAGCTCAACTTCCTATGGAGGTTCATTGCAAACGTTGCAGGAAAGACCAAACCTTTCGCAGCTCTACTCAAGTTACAAGGAGAGAAAGAGTTTGTGTGGGAACCGGTTCACCAAGAAGCATTCAATAAAATCAAACAGTCTTGGTTAACCCACCAGTCTTGGTACCACAACGGACAGGCGTACCACTTAAGCTCTACATTTCAGCAATAGAATAATCCATAGGCAGTTTGTTGGCATAAGACAATGAAGTGAAGGCGGAAAGAACAATATTCTACTTAAGCAGGACTCTCACGGACTGCGAGAGTAGATACACACTAATGAAAAAATTATGTCTTGCTCTCTACTTCTCAGGTTGCAAGTTAAGACATTATATGCTTTCCTTCACTACGTGCATCATATCACAAACATATCTAGTCTGGTATATGTTAGCCCGACCTTTGCTTTGAGGACGGATTAGGAAGTGGATTCTGGCACTGTTCGAGTTTTCACTGCAATATGTCCCGCAAAAAGCCGTAAAAGGCCAAGCAGTGGCTGATTTCCTCGCACATCACCCTATGGAGGAAATTTCAAAGCAGAAGGAGTTAGAGTTGTCACACGTTTCATTGGCTCCTTGGAAGCTCTACTTCGATGGTTCCAGCACGAATGCCTTTGCAGGCGCAGGGATAGCGTTGGTATATCCTCAAGGAGAAACGTTTGCTTATTGGGTTTCGAACCCCTAATTATTGGGTTGGAGCTGTTATAGGACCTTAGTGCTACAGATATACACGTTTGGGGAGATTCGCTGCTTGTGATTTGACAACTCCAAGCCACGTTCAAAACATGACTCATCCTGGAGCCATACGTGAAAAGGGCTAGCGAGTTACTAGAATTATTCACAGATGTGACCCTAACTCATATCCCATGAGGAGGAAACTTTGCGGCAAACTAGTTAGCTCAACTTGCTACTGGGATAGAGCTTGTAGACGGTGTGCATGAATGACTAATGAAGGTAGAAGTTCGTACTCTCCCATACTTCATGACGAGGAAGGAGGACAAGGACGAGTGGTATGTCGCAACTCTGGGAACAATCGACGATGATTGGAGACAACCAATTATGACATATTTAAAAGATCTTATCTCTACGATAGATAAGATGATCAGGTACTTTGCTTCAAATTACATTCTCCGGGGAGATGACTTGTTCAAATGTGGAGAAGAAAGAGTGGACTTGGTTTGTGTATTTAGAACCGAGGCCAAGCGATTGCTGCGAGAGGTACACCTTAGAATATGCAGAGCTCACCAATCTGGCCCAAAAATGAGATGGCTCCTGTGGAGACACGGATACTTTTGGCCCTCAATGTTAAAAGATTGTATAACTTTTGCCAAGAGATGCAAGGATTGCCAAGCTCACGGACCAATCAATCATATTTCAAACATTCCTATGCAACCAATCATCAAGCCATGGCCAGCGCGAGGATGGGCGTTAGGTCTAATCAGTTTAATTCATCCCCATTCTTCTGTGCAGCACAAGTTTATCATCGTTGCTATCGATTTCTTCCCCAAGTGGGTAGAGGCAAGGCCTTTAAAAGTGACCTCTGCCGTTGCGATTAAGTAGTTCCTATACGAGGATATCATCTACCGCTTCAGAATTCTAGAATGGTTCGTTTCAGATAGAGGCACAACGTTTATGTCCATAGAGGTCGAAGAGTTGATGGCAAACTTTGGGATCAAATTTTTGCATTCTTCACCATACTACGCACAATCCAATGGCTAGGCTGAAGCAAGCAACAAATTGATCCTCCATATCCTCAAGCACATGCTCGCAGACAATCCAAGAATTTGGCACGAGGAATTATTCAGCACGCTGTGGGCATACCGCACTTCTAAATGCAGTCCCACCAAAACTACTCCATATGCGCTGATGTTTGGACATGATGCAGTTTTGCCATTAGAGATCAACGTTCAATCGTTGCGGATCATGGATCAACACCAATTGATTGGAGAAGATTATGTGCAAGCAATGTGGCAAGAGGTAGAAGATCTAGATGACAAGCGCATTAACACACATACCAATTTGCTTGTAGAGAAACAGAAAGTGGCTCGCTGCTATAATCAACATACCCGCGGACTTAGCTTTACAGAAGGAGAACTGGTTTGGAAAACAGTATTGCCTTTAGGGGAAAAGCAAGAAGGATGCGGTAAATGGTTTGCAAAGTTGGAATGACCTTTTATTATTGACAAAATTTTAGGCAAGGGAGCTTTCCAGCTGCGTGATATTGATGGTGAAATTCATCGTAACCCGATTAACGGTCAATTTTTGAAGAAGCACCGGCAGCTAGTTTGGGAGTACGAGACAACAGAGGGATTAACGACTTAGTTTTGCATTCATTCGCATCCTATGATAGAGGCTCACTCTTCATGTAAAACTAGGGGGGCAACCAATATGTCCAAAGCCAATTCATGTGGCCAAAATATTGCAAAATTCAAAACCTTTCGACATAGATCCAATTTTTGTGGTTCTTTCAAGTGTTACATGTTACTTACGACCAAATTTCAGTGGTCGAATAAATGGAGATAGTATTTTTGCTGTTTACAGAAGAAAAACAAAAGCAGTAGAAAATACAAAGTTTCATTTGATCAAAATTAAGAATACAATATGAGGCTTTGAGGCATCTAGCTCTGATACCATACAAATTGAATAAACAATCTCCTTCTAAAAAACCAATCATAGGAAGTGGTTTAGATCTATCCCAACCAACCACAATGAGGCCATCGGCTTACGCCGATGGACGATCACTGACTAGGGGGTAGATCTACCTTCAGCTCTGGAAGACTTTAGGGTGCTTGCACTCACCCAACATTTGCGGCTCAACAAAGCCGTTCCTCTGATCATGATCTTAGATGCTCCACTTAGAAAGCAAGGACAGCTGCAACGAGAGTAAGTGGGAGTATGCAACAGACTAGGATGATCATGTTCAGGGATGGGGTTAGTGAGTGCCCATATCAACCATTATCTGGTAATTCTCAAATGTTTAAGAATGAGCCCAGATCAAAGGACCTGAGCTTTGGTATTACAACCTAAGCCAGGTTTGAGCTTTGGTACTTCGACTAAAACACAGAATCTGGAGACTTTGCCTAAAAGCAAGAAATGAACAAACTATGAACTAGAGACGCCATCTTTTGTTGCAAAGAGATCTCGTGGAGTGAAGGAGAAGTGACAAGCTATTTATAAGCCTAAAAACTCTAAGAGGCTTTGAATAAAGGGACTCGGAGCGTTGCATTGATTCAACACGGCAGTTAAGGGGGTTCAACATTCAATTACCGATTTGCGTATCTCTTAAAAGCTGGAAACTTACTATTTCAAGATATATAATTATGAGCCATTAAAAGCGGACAATTGTTCCAAGACTCGGCATGATTTTTGAAGGCGCGAAGTTATTTAATGGCAGAGATACACAACAGATGATTAAGGCCTTGGGCCATAAGACATAAATTAAACTAAGTGAGAGTTTATACAAAAAAATATAAAGCCCAGTAGTGGGGCTTAGTCAATAAAGGTTTCAAAATTCACAAATCATGAAGTCGAGCCGTTTGAATATGAATAACTAGTTCTTGACGAACAGACTCGTTCTCGAAATTCAGAGTCCATAAATCACAAAGATATGCAATGACAAGTTGGACTTCAAGAGAATCTTTTTCGGAGAGCGCTAAGTCCTTGTAGATTTTACTGCCTCTCGAAGGGTCTTTGCCATGCTCTCGCTACCGCTGGTAGGAGTTGGAAGGGTCAGAATCGCAGACTGGGGGGCAGCAGTCTCGTTGCAGTTACGGATGACGTTAGAGAATCCTCGAAGCCTCTATTGACCCTCGGTAAGAGATCGCTCCTCTGTACCTGGATCTTTCTATAGAAAAACCTATACCTAGGGAGTTATGAGATGCTCAAAAAACTTACACGAAGAGATCTTACACGAGTAAAGTCAGAATATACCTGGAATAGATGAGGGGGAGATTGATCATCATACAAGGAAGTGTTTATACACGTAGGGGAGGACACTTCAGTAGCAAACTGGGAAGACCAAGTAAATGTTAAAAGTTAAAATCTGCTTAAAAGTAAGTAAACTAGAATTAGCAGATTCAGGAGAAACATAGTACGGTAGCATCCACGTCGCCAGTTTCAGCGGCTAGAATGATGGAAGGAGCGTTTAGAACATGGGGCTGTTCTTCATTACCTCCACTCGCAAGAGCCATGTCCGCAGCAACGGGAGCATGAAACTATGCTTCTTGAGTGGTTTCCTGAGGTCATATAACCAAAAACAATGGTTAGAAAAGCACAATATTTCCAGAGAATAGCATCAGAGCAGAGCAAATACCTCAACAACAGAAGTAGTTTGCACAATAGCAATGTCAGGAGCCTTAATATCTCTTTCAGCCTCAGCAGCCTTTTTCCGAGGCTCCTCATTAGCTGCTATGGTAGCTATTGCCTCCACAGTGGTAGTCGCAGTAGCGGAGACTAGTTGATCGAAGGGTTAATCATATACTTGCTCAAGAAGTTCCTGGCACTGGGCTTCTTCATCTACAACATTGGAAGGACCTACACCCAGAGGTTTAGGAAGAGGAGGCTCTCCAGACGTGTGTGCAGCACTGAAAGAGGACTCAGGAGCGGTGAATGGATGAGTACACTTCTCCTTGCTCCGCACAGCTCGGAAGAGTAAGTCTTCCTCTGAAGAATCATTGTCTAATGGAGAGAGAATTCCCACTCAGCTCATCTTCCGATAACCACCCGTGTTCCTTGAAAGAATGAGGTTAGAGGACTGAAGGTTAAAAACTAAGAATCTTTGGGAAGAACAAAACTATATCGGAGGAATCTCATCATTGGAGTCTCCATCCTCATGATCCCATGCTTCAATAGTGTCCTTCTTCTTCTTCTTCTTCTTCTTCTTCTTCTTAGCAACAGCAGCCTTCACAACATCTCTCGCAGGGGGAGGGGCAGCAGCGAAGCTCGCACCGATCAGGTTGTTGTGCTTTGAGACAGAAGCAGGAGAAGTACTAATCTCTCGTTGCTTCCTTTTCTGGCTCATTTCCGTTTGAACATTGGGGCACATAACCTTCCTATCCACAATTCTCTTAAAATAATCAAGTAAAGAGGCTAGAAAGATGGTGCGAAAGACTTCAAATTTGGACTGGACCCAAATATGATCATAAAGGCGCCTGTTCCACTCATGATAATCTTCGACAGCAGAATAAGTTACACAAAGGGAACGTCGACGGAACTCTGAAAGGTCTAGCAGGGGGAAATTTGGAGTGGAAAAGTCTTGAAGTATCGTTGTGGAAGGCTTCTCTACACAAGTCCTCCATGAGGTATAGCCGTTGCGGGATTCTATCAAGGGGCAGGGAAGACCCTATTTGTACCCAAGCTAACAAGCGAAGTGATTGGGGGTGTATAGCTCAATCCACAAGACCACATCGGGAACGATGATGTCTGCGTAGATGATGCACTGAGAAAAGAGCTTTTTCGCAGTGGGAGCCTGGCGGGGAGTCACTGGGAATCCAGTAGCCAACTCGGCAGGGAATCTCCTCGTTACTACAAATTTGGCAATGTCCTTGGGGAAAAGCTTCTGACCCCGGAGATAGTTAAAGCATTGCAAGTAGCTCAAAGGTTCTGTTTCCCCAACAAGAACCAAAGATCTCCCTAGCAACTCCTCAGAAGTAAATTCCTTGTGGTGAGGGCTGCGGAATTCAGGGAAATAAACCTGCAGCCACAAAGATAAAATCCATTCAGGGCCCGTAAATTTGAACTTGATTGGATTCAACAAAATCCACCCAAGACCACGGTACAAGGCACCCAATGCAGGTTGTGCAAGGCCAAGGCAATGGCTGTTGTACAACACTTCAGCCACCTTAGTAAAGGTATTGGTAATTCAGTCCGCAACAACGCAAAATACATAGTGACAAAGCCAAAACTCTGCAAAAGGCAATGCCACTGTAAGAATTCATCACTCGCTGGTCATCAGAGGCAGGAGTAGCCTGGAATTCCTCCATATTGTAGTGCTTACGCTAGTTGGAGTAAGTAGTGCTAGTAGTTGAGCGTGAAGGATCCGAAGAGAAAGGGTAATCCTAACTATCCAAAGCACTGGGAAGAAAAGGCTCATCCGCATGTGGGCAAACCGGTAATAGTGACGACGTTAAGTAAAGTAATTCCTAAATGATCGAATGTGAGGACAAAACTATTGCTACTGGTTTCCCAATAGCATAAGGCAGCGACGGCGGCAGCACGATTCCCACCTTGGGGAAGATGGAAACATAAATCTAGAGCGTGCGAAATACCAACCTGTTACCAGAGTTCTTCATCAAGTGACTTCCATACCTGGTACCATTGAAGTTCCTCAGATCTGGTGCTGGGCCATTTCCCCAATTTTACTTCAAGCTCCTTCTGATCCTATTGAAGAAGAGCAGCGGCTTCACCTCGCGCAACCAATGGAGGATGGCACACAGCTGAATAAAGAATAGAGGAGGACCTCGTAGTATTGGTAGTTGGACCCAGTATAACCTCATCTTCCTTTGTTAGATCGGTCCACGAATAGGGAAGGTCTTGATCTCGATGGAGGCGCTAGTCCATATAAACACGGAAGGCTTCCACATCTTTCTCAGAAACGTTCGGACATAACCTTTGATAAGGGGCCATTTTTCAGGGAGGAAGAAAAAGGAAGGTATGGACTTGGAGAGTAATCAAAAATTCAAAATCTTGGATTACGGAAACTATAGAGAGAAAGTAAAAAGGGGGAAAACGACTGAAGAAGCTTAAAAGGGTTAAGAATAGACGACACGATTTGTGAAGAAAAGCACTTGAGTAGCTATTTCAAACCGATGACCAAGAGGCGCCATGTCACATCCAAGTGCTAAAAAGACCCCTTTGATTGCCCATGGGTTAATCTCGAGGTCTGGGGGGTAATGTTTGGGCCCAAAATAAACATAACATTTATTTTAATACTTTTAGGCCTTAGAGATAAAGCAGGCCGATCACATGCGAACTGATTGAAGTTGTGAATAAGAAAGAATATATCTATGTGATTGTTAGATAATCTAGGGGAATCTAGAGGCAAGATCTTATTCCTAATCGATAATGTTACATTGTCAAGCGAAGGAAAGCAGAGTGCCAGCCTCAATAAATAGAAGAATCAAAGAAAATTTGTGGAGACCTCTTTACACACATACAATTTGTGCACCAGCAAATCTTACTCCACTGCGAGTAGACAACCAGCGAACAATGAGCTCAGGATCTAGACCACCCGACAGAGCATGGGGATTCTAAAGATCTATAAAGTCACCATATCCAGTGTTCTCAACACTACGTCCTTAAGATTGCTCTACTTTATACTTGCTCGAGGGTGTAAAGTATCGATTCTTTGTGGCTTAGCAGAGAGACACGAAGCTTACGTCTTGCGTACCATCAAGACAAGTAGGACTCAACGAGCGAGGTTGGGGCTCTCCTCGCTCCAATCGCTTGACAAGAAGTGGAGACTACGTGACGTACAACACAGCGACATTCTGCCCTCGGCAGTGGCACGTCTCGCACATAGCACATTAACAATCACGGATCCAAAAGAGACAGTTTGCAATCTCTCCAATCGCAGCAACCTGACTGGAGAAAAATCGAAGCCAAACAATTATCTTGTTATTATTATGGGATTTATCGAGTATTAATATCAATTAGAGACCTGATTGAAATTGGATATGAAGAATATGCCTTCAAGGATTGCTACCAAAATGAGAACGTACCTAGACCTCTTTATAGGCATGCACATGATATGGTGATTTATTGTAAATCAAGGAGATAATCTCCCTATAAATGCCGATTAGCTTTGTTTAGGAATTTTACTTCTTCACCAAGATTTGTACTTATATAAATAGACTACTCTACCACATTGTAAAGGGTCCTCGACCAACACAACACATCAATACAATTTATTTTTCTCCAAATGCTTTACATTTTCTTCTTAGTCAAAATTTATCTTTGTTTATCGTTGTCTTTTTCCTTCTGCACTTAGTTGTAGATTTTATTCTTCGACTTTTATTTACATGCAATTTAAATTATAATATTTACTTTTTTGCTAGTTAATTTACACATTCTTTTACTTTTCCTAGCAACTTTACATCTGAAAAGCACAAAAAGAAACGTCGGAAAGTTCTGATTCACTAAGGAAAGAGAACTTTGAGGCCGAGAAGGTTCCTTCCTCTGCCCACACTTGTTTGAAGAAGTCACATTTGAGGGTAAATCTATCAAAACTTCGCTTGGCTAATAGGCCATGAGTTGGCACGCCCGCGCATCTAAGAAGGACATTGTGAGCTAAAATCTATTGGCCGTCGATAAAGGTCGTGAAGATTTTCACCATATCCAGTGTTCTCAACACTACGTCCTTAAGATTGCTCTACTTTATACTTGCTCGAGGGTGTAAAGTATCGATTCTTTGTGGCTTAGCAGAGAGACACGAAGCTTACGTCTTGCGTACCATTAAGACAAGTAGGACTCAACGAGCGAGGTTGGGGCTCTCCTCGCTCTAATCGCTTGACAAGAAGTGGAGACTACGTGACGTACAACACAGTGACATTCTGCCCTCGGCAGTGGCACGTCTCGCACATAGCACATTAACAATCACGGATCCAAAAGAGACAGTTTGCAATCTCTCCAATTGCAGCAACCTGACTGGAGAAAAATCGAAGCCAAACAATTATCTTGTTATTATTATGGGATTTATCGAGTATTAATATCAATTAGAGACCTGATTGAAATTGGATATGAAGAATATGCCTTCAAGGATTGCTACCAAAATGAGAACGTACCTAGACCTCTTTATAGGCATGCACACGATATGGTGATTTATTGTAAATCAAGGAGATAATCTCCCTATAAATGCCGATTAGCTTTGTTTAGGAATTTTACTTCTTCACCAAGATTTGTACTTATATAAATAGACTACTCTACCACATTGTAAAGGGTCCTCGACCAACACAACACATCAATACAATTTATTTTTCTCCAAATGCTTTACATTTTCTTCTTAGTCAAAATTTATCTTTGTTTATCGTTGTCTTTTTCCTTCTGCACTTAGTTGTAGATTTTATTCTTCGACTTTTATTTACATGCAATTTAAATTATAATATTTACTTTTTTGCTAGTTAATTTACACATTCTTTTACTTTTCCTAGCAACTTTACATCTGAAAAGCACAAAAAGAAACGTCAGAAAGTTCTGATTCACTAAGGAAAGAGAACTTTGAGGCCGAGAAGGTTCCTTCCTCGGCCCACACTTGTTTGAAGAAGCCACATTCGAGGGTAAATCTATCAAAACTTCGCTTGGCTAATAGGCCATGAGTTGGCACGCCCGCGCATCTAAGAAGGACATTGTGAGCTAAAATCTATTGGCCGTCGATAAAGGTCGTGAAGATTTTTGTGTAAAAAAATATACTTATTGGGTTTTGGAGATTGATGATGACATTTCAAGTCTGGAAGTTTGGGGAATTTGGGGCCCCACTTGAGTTTTGCAAAAGGTATAAAAGATTAAAGGATCACGAGATGGTGGTTTCTCTCTCACCGTCTCACGTTCGCTGATTTCTACATTCTTTTTTTTAATAAACTGAAATTTAAGAATTTTGGGACCCTCTGGGCTTTGGGGGCCCTAGGTATGGGCCTTGTCGGCCTTTGTCTCGGGCCGGGCTTGGTGGCACCTCCTATTTGAGGAGGTGCAATTTCTGCTTTTCCTACAACAGTGCAAAAAATAGTATCTACTATTACTATTCATTAATTATAAATTTTAATTTTTTATTTCTTGGTAATATTTTCAATCAATAAATAGACACGTGTCATTATTGTCGAAATAATTTGACCACATTTCCGATAAGATTTTCGACCAATGACAAGATAACACGTATCACTCCCACGGTTTGTTATCATCTAAATAATTTAACCAAATTTTCGATAAGATTTTTGATCAATCACAAGACGACACGTGTCCCTTTCACGTGTCGTTATCGTCTGAAAAATTGAAGAAGATTTCCGGTGAGATTTTTGACCAATCATGATGTGACATGTGTCATCATCTTCAAACATGGTAGGTGCAGCCTTCGATGATGAACCACCTCGTCACCGTCCAAATCAATAAAGGTTGAGGGAGTCCAGGGGACATAATCTGATGAAAAATTACTTCATCGAACGCCTTATCTTCAATGAGCAAGACTTTTTCGGAAGTAACGAATAAGCACGAACTTATTCAACCGTATAATATTGGATCTTTGCAACCACGACCAATTTTGGCATCAAAGAGCAGATGCCACCGGAATTATCGGACTTCTTTCCTAACAAAAGATGATCGGTGCTCTTCAAATGTTGGCGTACGACTCAACTTTAGATTAGTGTACTGAAATCACAAGGATGGGGAATCAACTATACTAGAATGCATGAATAAGTGGTGCACCCTAGTCTACGTGCTTTACAAAGACATTTACCTCCGTGCTCCAAATGCAGTAGACGTCACTCGACTTCTAAGGAGGGCCAAGCATCGACTACATGCACTAGGAATAAAAAAACTGTCCAACAGCTTGGCAAGGGGCATTCTCAAGGCAGAAGAAGTGTCCCACTATTAACTTAGAGACAGTGACCTCATATGACATATAGATATGACACAGCTTCTTCGAGGTACTTAGAGCACAAAATAATATCAATGTGCTCCATCAATCGGATATCTTCGATTTGTTCCTTGCTGGAAGAAGCCCGCAACAGACTTATAAATTCAATGGTATGATGTACCACAACACTTATTATCTAGCTGATGATATATATCCGAGGTACTACTCGCAAAATAATTTTGAATCTACCACAGAACCTGTTCGCAAAGAAACATGAGGCATACCTCAAAGATGTGGAGAGATGTTTTGGCATCTTGCAATTTCGTTGGAGAATTATTCGTCATACAGCTCGGTGTCACCACATATCGACATTAAAAATGATCATGTTGGCCTGCATTATAATGCATAACATGATTATTGAGGAAGAATTTTTGGAGGATGAATTTGAGGAGAACGAAGTAGAAGATCTACAAAACCTATAAAGTCCTTTCACAGTTTAGGATGGGCCAGTGGATGGACAAGGTAATCGAATTCTTTTTGAGTCAATGGAAGAGATGGATTGAATGAACGACGATTTAGTGACCGTGTTGTAGATCTTCAATCTGCTTATATCCATGGAGATCTTCAGAAGGATTTAGTGAAGCACAACTTGTTTATTGAAACCGTTGTACATTTTTAAATATGTTGTTTTAATTTTATATGTTTGCATTTTATATTGTTTGATTTTAATTTACTATGTTTTTATGTAATTTATTTGAATTTTATCTAAATAAAAAAACCAACGTTTTTATTTCTTGAAAACTTAAATTACATAATGACAAGTCAAACCTAGATTTACTATAAAGACAAACTAGACTAATCACTAAAATTAAGCATGCCGTAACAGTTTGAAAATGTTGCATCGCTATCTTCTCCTTCATTGTCATCTACTTACTTAATGATTTCGCTTTCCTCTTCATGAAATACCTTTTTGAATTTGGGGTCATTGTCTCCATATCTATTGGCTAAGAGGCTAATTTTGTCGTCTAACTGCTTAGACGACGAAACATTCGTCGTCTAAGATTTTTCATTTAAGCTTCATCGTGAGGGTACTTAGACAACAAAATAAAAGAATTTGTCATCTTAATAGTTTCTTAAAAGACGAATAAAAGTCCGTTGTCTAATATTTATGAACACGAACTGTTGTAATCTTAAACAACAAAATATTTCGTTGCAAGAAAGTAACCTAGACGCAGGCCCAATCCTGGGCCAAGGCAGGCAAGGCCCATGAATAGAGCCCCCAAAGCCCTAGGACCCCAAAATTCTTAAATTGCAGTTTATTAAAACAAAAGAAGTAGAAATCAGCAAACGTGAGACGGTGAGAGAGAAACCACCATCATGTGATCCTTTAATCTTTTGTACCTTTTGCAAAACCCAAGTGGGGCCTCCAATTTCCCAAACTCCCAGACTTGAAACGTCATCATCAATCTCCAAAACCCAATAAGTATATTAGAATATTATATAGATAGCAAAGTGAGACTGTGAGAGACGTTGCAGTCTTGCAGAGTATAAGAGAAGAAGTCGAGAGTATATCCCTGCTCACGATTGTACTTTGGTATTTTTTTTTATCTTACTTTCATCTTTCAATTAGTTTAATTATTTTTTACTCTCTCTCTCTTTTTGTTTATCGGTGTCATGAAATTTCTACTCTCTCTCTTTTGTTTATTAGTGTATGAAATTATGGTTTCTGATTTTTTGTTGTTTTATTAATTGCATCTTCTTATTAGGTATTAATATTTTGTTAGATTTGATTTATATGTTGTGTATATTTTTATTAGGAAATTTAGATCATTGGATTTTTTGTTATTATGGCTTCGATTAGAAAGTGCAAATTTGGGGCAACAAAAAGAAAAGAGCAACAAACAAGAGAAACCTTACACAAAACTCTAGTTGGTTCCCTTGATAAGTTTTTTACTAGCAAAGTTGGAGAATTGAGTAACAACAATACTCAGAGGAATGAAGTAATCGATGAACCTTTGAATGATATTGACACAAAAAAAGCCTTTTGCGACGGCACATTGCCATTGCGACGGCACATTGCCATTGCAAAAGAGTCAAATGCCGTCGCAAATGCTCTTTTGCGACGGCAAAATGTGCTTTTGCAACGGCAACCCGTCCGTCGCAATTGGTGGCGACGCAATTGATATTAGCAACAGTTTTTACCGTCGTCCTTATTCTTTTGCGACGGCAAACCTTTGCCGTAGCTATTGATTTATTTTGCGACGGCAGTTTACCACGACTAACACCGTCGCAAAAATTTGACAAGGCGTAGTGTTAAAATCGTTTTTTGCGACGGTAAGGGTGCCGTCACAAAATATTTTCCCTCCAGAATTAGTTTGGCGCCAATACTTGCAATGGTACGCATGCCGTCGTAAAAACATTTCCCGACAAAATTAATTTTGAGATGGTATTTGCGACGATAAAATTGCTGTCGCAAAAAAACTACAGTTGCTCTGCTTATAACCTGCTACTTCATCCACAAATCTGTAATGCAAAGTCAATTCAAACTGCTTATAACAACAACTGATTACAACATCCAATTCAAAATAATTTCTCAAGTCATACAACATCCAATTCACATTAGA
This sequence comes from Geum urbanum, assembly GCA_946800695.1. Lineage (NCBI taxonomy): Eukaryota > Viridiplantae > Streptophyta > Magnoliopsida > Rosales > Rosaceae > Geum > Geum urbanum. The sequence goes on from OX327012.1 coordinate 31,339,811, forward strand.
TGCATCAGTAATCTACCTATATTGTTCTTAACTTATATGAGTTCAAACTTACATTAATTCACAAACTTACATCAGTTCCAATCTCTGCAACTTACCCAACTTACACCAGTTCACCGCAGTACACAAAATAGATCAAAATAACAGTACACTGAATGAGCAATTTGGCCAATCTAGATTTTTTTGCAACTTTATACTGTATACTTCAGATTTCTGGCCAACTTACAGCGGTTCAGTTTTTTTTGCGACTTTCTGCTGTATCCCTCGCATTTCTGGCCAATCTTGATTTTTTTGCCATAATCACCTATGCAACAATACATAACACGCATCATAAGTGTATATCAATCTGTTTAATGAATTGATTGAACACGCATCATAAGTGTTCCATGAGTTGACTCAAAGAAACATGCATATCAATCTGTAATGACAAATGGTGTGCTAGTCATACTTTAAAAATGATGGACCATTAATTAGTCCATTTCATAAGTACCAGTCTATTCACAGTACCCTGTGTTTTCCAACTCAGAGGTTAATGCTATGCATGTCTTCGTAACCTCAAGGATATTTTGATTATGCAGTACACTTACAAGATGGAAAGCATACCCAAAGCTGATGAGTTAGCTACTTTAACATTTCACAGATCAAAGCAATCCCAGATTTAAGGCAGAAGAAGAAACATGTTTACTAAAACATAAACCACTACAAACTGCAAACTCAGAAGATTGACCAAACAGATCGTATCCAGATATCTACTGATTAATGCCAAAAGATCTAATGCCAACCCACCAAATTTCAAATTGATTCCTCTCATAACAGATAAATCAGTGTTTTTGGATCATACATTCACCATCTTTTTTTTTGCTTGTAGCTTTGTAGTGTTATCTATTAAACTTACCCTTTGAGCACCCTTTTGAGTAGAGGGCGATGTTTCGATGAGATTTTGAACAGGTTCCAGGTTCATTGGTTGGCTGCAATTATCACTGGAAGCTCGTTGGTCTCCCGCAGACTCCCTTATTGCTTGTGGACACTGAAATTCATAATAGACCCCATTAAGTTATGCTTCAATACTATATCAATTCCTATTATGGAAGGTTTTCCCTTAAATCAGAACTAACCTGGATCGAAGGTTCTGACTCATAGTTTTGTTGCTGTTTGTTTTTCATCATATCAATTGTTTTCCAGAGTTTCTCAAGCTCTCCTTGAAATTCAGCTCGCACTTCTTCTTTAATTTTTGTATATAGATCTGTTTGGCTTGTAGGGATAGTTGTTGGTTCCTTCGCATATACTAGAGTACGGGGCACTGCACCACCAAATGTTCGGCAATAGCCATGGCCATCATCACCCATAAGAGAATGAAAAATTCAATCTTTAACACTAGTCTTTTGCTGATCCTCAAGTGTTTCCCTACTGATTTCATTCTCATATTCAATCTATAGTAACAACAAATCAAATCCATAAGTGCATTCATATCAGAAAATCAGCAGACTAAGTAAATGTACATAAATGGTCGCCCATGCAAGAATCACAGAAATGGGAATTTGTTGTGGAAAAAGAACAATAGGACACTTTTGTATCAAAAGAATCATTTCATTTCATATCTGAAGTTGTTGATACTGTTGTGGATAGATCATGTCAAAAGGGTAGGTTTACAGTAGTTCAATTTGTTTACAGTGTTTTCAGGGTAGGTTTACTGTAGTTCAATTTGTTTGCAGTGTTTTCAATATATTGGTGGCTATGGAGCAGTGACAATAAGTTATAGCATGAAAATGCTACATTAAGTTAACATAGTGAAGCTTTCAATACATTTCTAAAGATATATGTTAGGTTCTCATCGATAGGTAACTTGTACAGAACTAGAGATATCAAGGCTGATACTGTTGCCGATAGATCATGTCAAAAGGGTAGGTTTATAGTAGTTCAATCTGTTTACAGTAGTTCAATTAATCTGCTTACAGTGTTTTCAATCTGTTTACGGTGTTTTCAATATATTGGTGGCTATGGAGCAGTGACAATAACATCATAAGGAGTGGCCAAATTACTAGTCATCGATCACCATGAAAATGCTACATCAAGTTAACATAGTAAATCTTTCAATACATTTTTGCAGATATATGTTAGGTTCTCATCGATAGCTAACTTATAGAGAACTAGAGATATCAAGGCAGATTGACATGAAAACAAGTCAGGATATCAAGGCAGATTGACATGAAAACAAGTCAGGATATCAAGGCAGACTGACATGAAAACAAGTCAGGGCAGATTGACATCGATAACTAACTTGTACAGGACTAGAACATCTATTAAGATCTTAGTGCAACAAATTAAAATGTGTCCCTGTTACTTAAACATGCAAGGTAACATGCACATGAAAACAAGTCAGGGTATTATCTTACAATGAATTCCTGCACAATTGGATCCTCTAAATCACGAGTTTTCTTCCACACGTTAAACTTATCAGTTTCTTCTCCATCTCCTTCCATCTGTTATAAGAAGATAAAAAATAAAAAGTTCATAACTAATACCACATATCTTACCTAGGCAAAATATGAAAGCTGACATTACAAGTGACTGCTCTACTAACTAATACCTCATATCTTATCTGGGCAAAATGCTTTCTACCAGTTTTGTGAGCTGGGCCACGCATTTCTTGATTACCAGCATTTTTGGATGCTACCAACTGCAAGTAAAATTTACAATTACAATTCTTATGGAGTTCTCAATGCATCTATTGTTCAACATATAGCTATAAGTTCACCTGACATTCCGCGTTACTCCAGTATGCAACAAGCTCTCTCCATTGAGAAGCCACAATATGTTCAGGATTTTTACTTCCAAGTTCAGGATCTTCCTTATTAGGCTTAAAGTAATTCTGCTTTGTTTTGCTCTTATGGTCCTTCCACAACAAGTTACAGTTATCCAAACATACATCTTTATAGCCATCAGGAACATCTAACACATTATTCTGCAGGTGCATAAAGTACAAAACCATATCATCTTCTAATAGTTAACATAAAGGACATTGTCTTAAATAGCAACTGCATACCTTAACATCAGTCCAAATACCTTCCTTCACCTCTTTATCAATCTTCTTCCAATCCAAAATATTAAGTGGAACTCTATTCCCATCACGTACTATCATCCCTAATTGGGACTTTAGTTGGCCAGCCCTTGGCCCCACAGGCTGATAAGTAATCGGATTAAACTGCATTGCAATTTTGACCCCTGTATCCCACTCTGCTATGCCCTTAGACTGCCCTCTTCTTGCTTTCATAGATTCTACAACATTTCCTTCTTGTGGAACTACAGTTAACAGAAATATAGTTTATAAGTGTTATATGAAGTAAAAATATGCATCTGGATATACCTGGAATTGGAGTAACCATAGAATCTGAAGGCCGTTGAGATGCAGAATGAGCATTGTTCAAAGTATTAGATGATGTTCCTTGAGACGATGTTCCTTGTGATGATACTCCTTGTAAAAACTCAGCCATGGTACGAGGAGGACGACCTAACTTTCTCTTGTTCATAGTTGCACACCTGCATGTAATGCATCAAAAACTATTGGAAATTCAACTAAGACATTGGTATATAGCCACGTTAACAGAATATTACAAAGAACGAGTTCATATTACATAACCAATTACTCTATATTACCACCCATTTGTCATAAATACTCAAAAATAGTACAATACAACAGACAACTCTCTAATACTAATAAGATCTTGGTGACAGATCAAATGCTTAATCAACCAGCTTCATCATAGTTGTCTTCCCCATCACTCATTTCTCTAGTACACATCGTCACAATATTATTCCAATCCCTGTGGACACTGTCTTGAACATACCAAACTTGATGTGCTTGGGATGCCAAAATGAAAGGTTCATCTCCCACTAAATTACTTCTATACATCAGATGGTTGAAGTTCACTAAAGTGAACTTATAGGTGTCTACTTTTGTTCCTGTAGTATTCACCCAATCACACTTAAACAACACAAATTTGTTTTCAATTGAATAACTTATTTCAATAATATCAGTAAGCTTTCCATAGTAAGCCAAGGGGTTGACACGAGGATTCCTATCTCTTTTGCTAGACAAACTCAAGGTATTTGCCTTTAAAGTTACTCCACAGTTTTGTGTTTTTCTCCTATCATCAACATCCTTAATTCAAAAATAATATCCATTGGTTGTGTATGCATTAAACTTCAAGGCTTGCTTGCTTGGACCATTTGCCAATGCCCTTATTTCTGGTGTGCAAACATCATCACCTAAGGACATCAAATCTGTGACCTGATTCATAGACCACAAGATTGAGAGAGGCAGTGGAAAACTAAGTATTCCTACACATGTAACTAATAACAGGTATACCATACATGTTGTTTGAACCAGGTTCTGAATTCGTCAAAATGTCGCTGTTGAATTTGATGATCATCAAAGCAGGGGTACTCTTGATGAAGGGCAATAAGATGTAACCTGGTGGGCACAATTTCTACGTAAATTAAATGAGCTAGGAAGAAAAATGGTGGGCAGTGAGATAGGATTGCATACTTTATATAAGGTGTTACTGCTTCAGCGTGGAACAATACCCATCGATGAGCTTGTACCCATTCCAGATATGTAAGAGTGAACTTATTCCCTTCTTTGTCACCATCACCCTCTTTGTGTCTCATTGGTCGATTAGAAAATGTCTCAGCATCATCCAAGTACAAAGAACAAAAGCTCATACACTCTGCCATTAAGTAACCTTCAGCAATTGAAGCCTCTGGATGTGTTTTGTTCTTCACATATTCCTTTAAAGTGAAGAGATATCTCTCTATTGGATACATCCAGCGAAACTGAACAGTGCCTCCAATCAGCGCTTCATCGACTAAATGGATTGGCAAATGCTCCATTACATCAAAAAAAGATGGAGGAAATATCTGCTCAAGCTTACAGAGAGTTATGGCAATACTTTCCCTTAATTCTTCTAATTCAGCAACAGTATTCTGTGAGCATAATTTCTTTAAAAAATTGCTCAATTCAATTAAGGCCTCAACCACATTCTACGGTAAGGAATGTCGTATAACAATAGGAATGAGCTCTTGAAGAAGAATGAGATTGTCATGGCTTTTGAGATTTCCAATGGATCTCTTGTCTAATAGTACACGACGTGATATATTCGATACATGTCCATCTGGTGATCTAGCTACATGTAATGTAGAGAGAAACAACTCTTTACCAGGATCGTCCATCTCAAAGTCTGCCTTTGGTGGGTACTCTTTCCCTGATTCTTGTGTCTTCAAATGCAAATGAGCTCTAATGTTCATATCTTTCAAATCACGTCTAGAATTCATGTTATCCTTAGATTTTAAGGCATCTCCCAATATTGTCCACAATACATTGTCACAAACATTTTTCTCCGTGTGCATTACATCAATGTTATGTCTAATCATATGATGCTCCTAATAAGGCAACTCATAGAAGATGCTTCTTTTCTTCCAATTGTGTGTCTTTTTCTTTTTATTCCCATATTCATCAAGTTGTGCCACTCGCTTCCTTTTTCTTAATATGAGGTTCTCCTTTTTGTATTAAGTAACAATGCCTTCTGAATCCATTTGTTTTAACAAATTAGATCCCAGCAAGTACTTAGGCTTCTGCCTGAACTCCTTTGAGCCATTAAAGGAGATTGCATCTTTTCTGAACACGTTCTCATTTGCGAACCATCTTCGGTGACATCCATACGACCATTTTCTACCCTTCTTCAACCACACCGAACCACACTCAGAGTTACAACAAGGACAAGCATACTGACCCTTTGTGCTCCATCCCGACAGGTTTGCATATGCTGGAAAATCATTTATCGTCCACATCAAGGCTGCATAGAGTTGGAACATCTCATTTCGCGATGCATCAAAAGTTTCAACACCTTTATGCCAAAGAACTTCCAGTTCTTCAACAACTAGTTGCATGTACACGTCAATCTTATCACCTGGTCCTGTAGGACCATCAATTAGAAGAGACAAAAATAGAAATGGTTTCTTCATGTAGATGGATGGTGGCAGATTATATGGGAATAGTATGACAGGCCAAGTGCTATGAGGTATCTTCGTAGTTCTTTTGGGATTAAAGCCATCTGAAGCTAATCCAACCTTTACATTTCTAGGCTCCTTTGAAAAGCTAATATTTTTCTTATCAAAGTCTTTGAAAGCCATAGAATCTGCAGGATCTCTGTACACACCATCATTTATTCTCTCTTCAGCATGCCAACACATCAAATTGGCAATTTTTGAGCACATAAAGAGCCGCTGCAATCTTTCTTTCAAGGGGAAGTGCCTAACCTGTTGCGCAGCTACTTGTTTACCTTTGCGAGTTTCATTAATATCACGTGAAGCTCCTTTCTCTGATACCCATCTAGACGTCTTGCAAATTGCACATTCATCTAAGTTTACATCTTCTTTTCTGAATAACATGCAGTGGTTCGGTCATGCATCAATAGTATTAAACGAAAATCCCAAGTCCCTTGCTATCTTTCGAGTTTCATAATATGACTTGGGAAGAACCACTCCTTTGGGATGAGATAAAATCAAATCCTTAAGCAGGCCTATGAACGACTTATTTGACCAACCATATAGGACCTTCTTGTGCAACATCCTCACTATATAAGATAAGGCAGTAAACTCTGTGCATCCTGGATACAAAGGAACTTGGGCACTTTCCAGAAGCTTAAGATACTTTGCAGTAGATTCATTCGGTCCCCTACCAGGATGATCATCGCCTACTTCTATGTTATGTATTCACTACAAGAAAAACGCACTTAGACCGCGGAGCGTTTCCGTCGTCTAAGTGCGTTTTTCCGTCGTCTAAGTACTTAGACGACGGAACCTCCGTCCTCCAAGTTCCGTGCTCCAAGTGCTGTCGTCCAAGCACTTAGACGACGGAGAATTTCATCTCCGTCGTCCAAGTTCACTTGGACCACGGACATTCTCCGTGGCCCAGGCAAGAACCTGGACGACGGAGACGAAATTCTCCGTCGTCCAGGTGCTTACCTGGGCCACGGAGAATGTCACGTTTTCCGTGGCCCAGGTAAGCACCTGGACGACGGAGAATTTCGTCTCCGTCGTCCAGGTTCTTACCTGGGCCACGGAAAACGTGACATTCTCCGTGGCCCAGGTCAGCACCTGGACAACGGAGAAGAAATTCTCCGTTGTCCAGGTGTTCACCTGGGCCACGGAGAAGGTGACATTGCCCGTGGCCCAGGTAAGCACCTAGACGACGGAGAATTTCATCTCCGTCGTCCAGGTGCTTACCTGGGCCACGGAGAAGGTGACATTCTCCGCGGCCCAGGTAAGCACTTGGACGACGGAGAATTTCATCTCCGTCGTCCAAGTGCTTATTTAATTTTTTTTTAAAAATTAAATTGTAATTAAATATTAATAATTTAATTTATTATTAATTGAATTTAAATAATGAAAAATGTTAAAATGAATTAAATAAACTAAATTTGTAATATTACTTAATGAAATAATTAAAATTAATTTGTACATACATAATCGAAAAATGCATAAAAATTAAAATATTGTTCGGAATGCGGAAAGAAACGAGATAATAAACTACTAGCTAATACACTGGAGGAGCAGATGCGCCGCCGAGTCCCCCGTCTCCAGCCGGGTCGTCGTCGTCGGGGTATGGGTTCAGAGGAGGTTGACATTCTCCTCGAGCTTGTTGCATGAGGGCGATGAGTTGGGTTATTTGTGCTTGTTGCTCATCAAGTCGTTGACGCATGGATTGATTTTCCTCTCGTGCGAGTCGAGCCTCTTGAATTGCTGCTTCGACGGCCGCATCCTGAGTACGTCTCCGCCCCGAACCTCCCGTAGATGATGAGTCGGAGGTCGTCGACAAATCTCAAACCACCTTAGATCCGAACCCCCTAACCTCCTTGCCAGCTCTACGACCGTAGACCTCATCCACGATTACAATTTGGCTCTCCATAGATAGAGGAGGCAGGTCTTCCGGCGGCAAATCTGGGAATGCAAGCTGAGTGTTAGCCAATTCTTCCTGCGCACGCTCTACCACCCTTGCCTACAAAAGAATAATAAAAAAAATTATGATGAAATAATATTTAAATAATAATTACTACAATTAAAAGCACATATATATATATATATCACTTACGCCGTATTGACTCGCTTCATTATCGAGCCCAGGCGTCACGTACGCGCTTATGCTTGCATCGAGATAAGGGTGTTTGGAGCCCTTATTCTTGTGCTCCTTGGCTATTTGAATGAGTTGCTTGGGGTCGGAAGTATGGTGTTTGTTCTTCTTCCCCCGGTTGGCTTTGTTGACTTCAGAGAATTTCTGTTAGACAACATAATTAAATCATTAAAAAATTAATAACAAAAATTAAAATAATTCAATTATCTTAATTGAAATAAAAAAAGTAAACACCTTAAATTCTTCATCTTGAAAGTGGTTACGTAACCACTGCCACTCATCTTCTCTATCCCCACGCAGTCTTACGGGGGTAGGCACGGGACCGATATTTTCGAAGTACTGATGGAGCCTGTACTTCTAATCACGGTAGATGGAGTTGGCGGTTTGGTTGATATGCCTCAACATTCCCGGTGTCGGATCCACCTCAAATTGTTCCTATCAGAAATAAATAGAAAATTATAATCGTATATATTATGAAATTATAACTAATATTAACAATATTATATAATAACTAAAATTGTACGTATTACGTACCGAAAGTTCTTTAAAGAGTTTCGCCTTCTCATCATCCGGCACCTCCTTCCAAGTAGGGGCAGTGAGACGAACCCGGTGACGAAGGATTGACCCTATGCTATGCGCCGAGAGACTTGCTAGCTGAGTTGTGGGAGGGCCACCGGTGAATTTGTCGTAGGGCAAGTCGATCTTTTTCCCGGTCGCCTTGCAAATTTTCTCCTCTTTGCCCCCTTTAACGAGACCGCGAGTCCTTTTCGGTTCCGGGGCCCTCCTTTGCTTACGCCGGGCGCTGTACATGATAGATTCAGAGGTCGAGGACGCCTGAGTACTTGCTGTTGAATCGGTACCGGGCGTCGGACTTGAAAATGGGTCGACGTCATCACCGCTGGAGATAAATGGTCCGGACTTGAAGAGGCAGCGGAAATTTCCCAAGAAGGCGCTGCCGACGGACCAGATGAAGGGTCCGGATTGAGGGCGTCGTTGCCCTCCTGTTCAACCCAACCGACTTGGTTCGCCAAGCGGCGGAGCATAGCATCTTCTGCCTCCTGTTGGGCTTTTTTCTTGCCGGAGGGAGCCATTTAAACCTAGGAGTACGTTGTTAAAATACCTAATTACCATAATAATTACAACTAAAAATTTACGCTAATTAAGTACGGTTAAGATTTAAATAGAGTACACTAGCTTGGCTTTTTGGGTCGTTCAATGGACGTGCGACCCGCGTGATAAAGTGTAAATTTTCAATTAATCAGCCTTGGTTAAATCGAAAAACATGGCCAGTTAGGGATAGAGATAACGCGAGATGCAGGACTAATTTCGACAAAACACCCCGAGGCTAACCAAATGAATGGTATATACTCTATTGGTGTCGTCTTTCTTAGATCCAAAACCTATCACCGGTCATAACCCGTTTCTAGACACCATGTCCGACATTCGGCCAATCTTTCGAAAATATACACTCCCTCATGTCCTTTGCAAACTCCGCCCTCAACCTCGTGTCTATAACTTCACTTAGGTTATGGTGTGCGGTGATGAAATCCACACATCACGAGGGGTTAGGGAGATAAGCTAGGAAAAGAGGCGCCATATATTCCAAAGAGTGCGACTTAATAAACCAAGCCTATGTACTAAATGTAAATCAAAGACGTACTACCTTGCAATTTACTAGAAAATAGACATAATTATCAATTAATAATTTTTAATTACATGCAATAATAATCACAAATTATACTATTAATTTACACAATAAATAATGACAATAATGAATTATTATTTATCATGCATTTAATAATAATTATTTATTTACCAATATAATTAATTATTATTAACAATAATTCAAAATTCAAAATTACTAATAATAATTATTATTAATTACTAGTTATTATAATTACTAATTATTTAAAACTATTATAATTACTAATTATTATAATTACAACTATTAATTATTATTTACTTATTAATAATAACATGTAAATAATTATTATAATTACTACTTATTAATAATAACAACTAAATAATGTCTATAATTACAACTATTATATATAACAACTAAATAATTATTATAATAACTAATTATTTAAAACTATTTACCAATTGAATAATTACTTAAATAAAAATAATGTTAATTAATTAAAAAATAGAATTATTACCTCGCCGGATAACCGCCGGAATATCGTCGGAGTAAAGTCGTCGGAGAGGGGGAACCACGCCGGAATTTGCGTCGTCGGAGGAGGAAGGCCGGAGGAGAGGATAGGAGAGAAGAGGAGGAGAGGAGATGAGATGGAATGAGAAAAGGAGGGGGGGACTGTGCTATATATAGGCGTTCACCTAGACGACGGAGCACTGTTTTTCGTCATCTAGGTGAAGCGTTAAAATTTTTCGAAGCGGCGCGTAATTAATGGGCGGGACGTTTCACCCGCCATAAATTTGAACTTAGACGATGGAGAATTCATTCTCCGTCGTCTAGGTGAAATTTCAAGCGGCGCCGAAAATTAAGGCGGCACATCGAACCGCCATAATTTTCAACTTGGACGACGGAGAATGACCATCTCTGTCGTCCAAGTGAAATTTACTTTGAAAAAAAAATTAAAATTAAAATGAACCGCCATGGTTTTTGAACCTGGACGACGGAGATGGTCATTCTCCGTCGTCCAGGTTCAAATTACGTAAAAAAAATTTAAAAATTAATTCGCTAGGAATTTAGCGATCTGTCATTTGAATGAAATAGTCGTACAATATCGATGAACGTATCATATATATGAACAGTTAAATTTGAAACGACGAATAATTTTACGTCTTTAAACTTGTTAAGTATCTACTAATCTTTACGACTTAATGATTCATAAGTATAGGCTCATTTGCACCAGAGTATTAACGAAATTGAATTTGGACAAAAACACTGTTGGATACGTTCGTTGTAACATAATATATAATTACAATAATTTTCAGAAAATAATAAGTTCGTGAAGGGTTTCATCGGCACAGTCAACCGCAAACCGAGAATTTCACAAACCGGAAATGTGGATACAAGACATTTCGCAACTCCGATTTTCGAACTGTCGAAGCTCACACGCCAAGAATTGTTTACTCTAAATTCTTGACGAAAAGAATATGCATTGGAAGATGGTCTAGATGGTCGTTGTCTTAGAAAAAATTACGAAATCTACACCTGGACAACGGAGATGACCATCTCCGTCGTCCAGGTTCAGAGACCCTAAATTCAGGGGTTAGGGGCCTTACTGTTTAGGGCATAGGGTCTCTTCACCTGGACGACAGAGATAAGCTTCTCCGTCGTCCAGGTGAAGAGACCCTGAATTCAGGGGTTAGAGGGCCTTAGGGTTTAGGGTTTAGGGTTTGTTCACTTGGACGACGCAAGTTCCCTTCTCCGTCGTCCGAGTGAGTACTTGGACGACGGAGAATGACCATATCCGTCATCTAAGTGGACAAACCCTGAATTCAGGGGTTAGGGCCTTAGGGTTTAGGGTTTAGGTCGTCCCTGGTCATTTGTGTGTCAGTTCAATTATTCTGATTCAAGAATATAATTAAAAAAATGATCAATCGATCCGATTTGCTAGATTTAGGGTCGAGGATTTAGGGAGATAGCTCAAGGTATTTCTATATGAACTTTCCTTCTCGCATGATATATAGATTTAACGCCGTAATTAAAACAACATATATATATACTACATTTGTGCTCACAATAATACTATCATATGTCGACATATATAATCAATCATAGAATAATATATTAAAATTTCTGAAACATTTATTTCATTAATCTCTCACAATATATAATTATATATAGGGACCCATAATTAATTTAATTTAATTTACGTACGTCGGTCGATCCGATATGATCGAGCATGGACGCGTGTAATTAATTAATTAAGTACAAAAATATTAAGATCTACGTACATATATACATTCTCCTCCTTATAATATTTATATTAATTACAATATCGATGATGCATCATATATTACAATAATTACATAAATTAATTACCAATTAATTTTTCTCGTCTTAGTTAAGTAGTCATCATCATAATCGTCATCATCCTCGTCCCCCGTATCTGATTGCTCATCCTCCTCATCATACTCAACATCGTCCGACGAATAACCTGAGTCCTCGTCCGCGTCCTCATCCTGCTCGTCTTCTTCATCTTCTTAATTAATGGCATCGATAATCTCATCTTCAGTTAGATCTGTACAACCATCAGGCATGGGTAACCGCTCACCATCTTGAACCAGGTCCATTATATCGGAGCGGATGACAAAAATATTAGGCTCTTAATAGGCAGGAATGTCTCTTTCTGGTTCAGTAGCACCTTCAGTCGTCGCCGGTGTCCCATCAATTGTCTCTGTATTCCATATTCCTCGATGAGAGATATGGTTCACTATTTTCCACCCTTCACCATCTTTCGGATCGTCGAGATAGAACACCTGCCTAACTAAGGTGGCGAGAGAGAAAGGCTCATCCTCATACCAGCTTGAGTTTGTATCAACTGATAATAGTCTCACGTCTTCCTTTGTACGCTTGAACCATCTGCACTTGAATAGGAAAACGTTAACATCATTCCCGTAACATAGCTGAACCACATATACAATAGCCCCGTAATATAGATCATTATCTTTCCCAACCGCTACCCCACTGTTTTGTGTTCTTCTTCCTTCATCTCGGGCCAATGAATGGAACTTTAAACCGTTCACAAAACATCCGGGATAAATATAGTGTTTAATCGGCTTTCTTGCTAGCAAGTGCTTTGGCCATGACCACCACCCCCCGTGGTTTTCAGATTTTTGCAGATCAATCATCTGCGAAAATGGGCAAATATAAGGGTTTACTTTCAACAAACATGATCGATATGTATATAAATTACTAAATACCGAGACGTACGTACGTACCCATTGGAAGAAATAATCGGGAAACTTCTTCTTAACCATTTTTTCAATCCACGCCGAACACTTGTTTTGATTTAACGCCTGAAGCCTCTCCCTGTATGACATCATGTACGGCTCAACTTCGTCACAGTCTCGCAACACTACCTAATGTGCCTCAATAAGTTCTTCCTATGTTAATGATTCCTTTAATACTCCTCTAAACGGTCGGACGACATTAGTGACGATAGAAAGATTGATGCGGGCACTGGGATCGGCGGCAGTGGGAGGTGGTGGATCTTTGAGGTACTTGTTGCAGTAAGTAACACACTCATGCATTCGGTATGTCTCTGATATGGAGCCATCCGGGGCCGACCTGTTTTTGACGAATGACTTATACTGTCCAAGCTGTCTACAAAATCAAACGTACAATAAGAATAAGTACATATAGCTAGCTAGTAATCTCCAGTGGAACAAATTATGAATCGAAAAACCTGTATAATTAAGTAGTTGTACGTACCTTTCTTGAGGATACATCCAAGTGTACTGGACCGGACCAGAAATGAGCACCTGCTCGGGCAGGTGGATCATTAGGTGAATCATGATGTCAAAGAAAGCAGGGGGAAAAATCCTCTCTAGTTTGCAAATGATGTGCACAATTTGTTGTTGCAATTCCACCACATCTGACTTCTTTAATTCACTAGCGTATAACCTTTGCCACCATCTGCACAATGCCACTATTGGTTCTACGACGTCACGAGGCAAATATGGTCAAATTACCATTGGAATTAGACGTTGCAGCATAACGTGATAGTCATGTGTCTTCAGACCAACAAACTTGTGTTGCACCTCATCCACTGCTCTAATTATAGTAGCTGCATACGTAGCTGGATAACGAACACCTTTAAACCAGTGAAATACAGAACGTCTAAGTGTCGGCTTCACTGTGTAAGGTGCAGCTGGCATCTTGTTGTACACTTCTTTCCTATCCCTCATCAACCACAAGGGACGACGTAGATTCATTAATTCCAGATCTTTGCGCGCTTTGAGAGTATCTTTAGTCTTGAACTTAATACTGAGAATTGTTCCCACCACGCTGTTGCACACATTATTTTCTATGTGCATCGCGTCCAAGTTGTTCCTCAGCTTCGACTTCGACCAGTAAGGGAGTTCAAAGAATATACTCTTGTGATGCCAATAGCTGAGATCATGTGGAGGAATTGGATTGCATTTCTTTACATCCGCGTCATTGGTCAACACACCAAAGTCGAAATAGCTCAACCTCTCTAAAATCTCTTCGCCCGACCAACTACGGGGTTTAGGATTGTTCTCTACCGTCCCGTCAAAATGAGCTTCATCCTGTCGCCAGGGGTGGTCGTCAGGAAGCCATCTACGGTGACCCAAGTAACACACCTTCCCCGCGTGCCAACTAGAGTTCACGTCGTCCAAACATATATGACATCCATTATATCCTTTTGTCTTGCAGGCAGCCAACATCCCATATGCTGGAAAATCGCTGATCGTCCACATTACGGCAGCCCTCATTGTGAACATCGTGTCAGTGAATTTGTCATAAGTTGGGACTCCATTTTCCCACAACAGTTTCAGCTCATCGATCAAAGGTCTGAGGTAGACATCTAAGCACTTCCCTGGAGATTTAGGACCTGGAATTAGTACAGTAAGGAAATTAAATTCCTTGTTCATGCACATCCACGGAGGCAAGTTGTACGGCATCAGAATAACTGGCCAAGTGCTGACGGGGGAGCTATTACTTCCCCAAGGATTGAATCCGTCTGTGTAGATAGGCCGAGTCTAACATTTCTAACCTCTGCAGCAAAGTCTCCAAATTCTCTATCGAAATGTTTGAAACCCTCCCCATCCGCGGCATGTCGCAGGACATCGTCATCTATTCGCTTTTCTGCGTACCATCGCATCGCCTCTGCTGTGTGTAGAGACATGTACAGGCCCTGCAATCTGGGAATCAAGGGAAAATATCGAACAACTTTCACAGGAATTCTCTTTTTCGAACTCTTCCTATTCACCTGGAATCTGCACTGGCCACATACGGGACAATAGTCCAAATCTTTATACTTTTTGTAAAATAGCACATAATCATTCGGACATGCGTCAATTATCCTGTACTTTAGGCCGAGGCTGCTCAAGATATTTCTAACCTTATAATGAGATTTAGGAAGATTGTGATCATCAGGAAGCAACTTACATATTTGCTCCTGAATTTCGTCAAAAGCACTCACTGACATTTTGTGCTTCACTTTTATCTTCATTGTCTCCATCACATATTGCAACACATTCTCTCGACATCCAGGTAACACCGGGGTCTGCGCTTCAAGTAGCATCCGGTTGTACTTATCCATCTCACTAGTGTCAGTGGCCAAGCTAGCAGTGGGGAATGTGTCATCATGCTCATGAGTGGTACTGTAACCTCCGTCTTGGTGTTGGTGTCCACCATGACTAAATCCCGGAAACGCATCATGGACCAAATTTGCAGTTGGGTTGCAAGCTGGGGGTCCGGCACCACTGCCGCTGGATGAGGCACCCTGGTAACTGTACCCTGAGCTGAAGTCTGCTGAGCTGAACTCTACTGCTTCACCATGCTCGCTCCATGTAGTGTAACTCCAAATCATACCATTTTCGTACTGGTGTTGCACCATAACATTAACCTCCGCATACTGACAATTAAGACATTTCTGGCACGGACACCTGAAACGCTTCTTTCCCTGACCATGTTCTATCGCAAAATTCACAAATTCGCTAATTCCATTCATATACCGGACATCACATCTATTCTTCAACTTCATCCAACTGTTGTCCATATTGCTACAAAATATTATAATTAATTAATTATTACATATATATTAGTCCATTAATTTACGCTTAATTATACGTACTCGATCTACATCCATCAATTACGTAATTTAATATGTGTAGCTAACATCCATGCATGTATATACGTTTTAACTAAATATATATTTAGCAAATTTTAACTGCGTACGTACCTACTGGCCTTCTCGATATCAGTTAATTAAGGTAGCTAGCTAGCTAGTCAGTGGAGATCCTGATCCTTCTCCTTTTCCTTTTCCTTATCCTTCTTCTTCAATCTTTAAACTTTCCCGCGGGAGAGGAAGAGAGTTTGGCATCGGGCTTATATAATGCTTCACTTAGACGACGGAGGTGTCGATACGTCGTCTAAGTGGACGTTACTCGGACCACGACGTGTCGGTCCGTTGTCCAGGTGATCACCTGGACGACGGAGATGGTATTCTCTGTCGTCCAAGTGTTACTTGGACGACGGAGAAGTCTCCGTCGTCCAGGTGTCACTTGGACCACGGAACAATTACGTTTCCGTAGTCTAAGTGATGTTTTCTTGTAGTGATTCCCATAGCCTCATGTAACATCCCCAACATATCATCATGTGTTTGAGGGCTGACTTAACCTTCACAGCCACGAGACGTAGGATCAACAACGGTCGGTTCTCCAACAACAGCTTGTTCTCCATGGTGAGTCCAAATTGTATACTTCCTTAAGAAACCTACATCTTCAAGATGTTTAAATACTACTGCTTTCGACAAATATTTTGGGCGATTGCAACATTTTCTACATGGACAAGTGATCAGCTCACTTGCATCCTTATTTCTGTAAGCAAACTTCATAAATTCTTTAATTCCATCTTGGTACTCTTTGGAAACCCTAGTCCCTAAGTTGATCCAACTTAAAAATCTTTAATTCCATCTTGGTACTCTTAAATTCTTTAATTCCATTTTGAGATGTCTATAACAATTAAAAAAAGAAGTTGGATAAGGGAAAAGAAAGAGGCAAATAAGGGAAAAGGTGGGTTGTCAATCCAGTTAACAATCCACTCATGATCTGAAATAGATATGTCATTAAGCCAATCCTTGGCTTCCGTAACCAAAGACCAAGTGTCTTTGCTAATGGACATCTGATAAATACCTTACTCATAAGCACCCTCGAAACGAACTAACAGTAAGATATCTATAAGCAGACTTAATACTCAAACATGTATATATATACAAACATATGAGGTTAGAAATTCAAATCAGATATCAAAGGCATACATAATATTGTCCATTAACAGTCAAATTTCAGTATTCAGTATTTAGAAAACCAATCAAAACTAATCAACAACAACAAGTTTCCTGCAACAATCTGATCTAATTTCACTGAAACTTCAGTACTAGAACTCAAGAGAACAAAATAACCATAATCCATTTAGTTAACCCATAGGCAGCCAGCTGAGCTCCTTGAATATATTTTTCAACTCAAGTTGAACTTAATTAGGCTCATTAGAGAGGAATACAAATAGTGTGTGTGTGTGTGTGTGTGTGTGTGTGTGTGTGTGTGTGTGTGTGTGTGTGTGTGTGTGTGTGTGTGTGTGTGTGTGTGTGTGTGTGTGTGTGTGTGTGTGTGTGTGAGAGAGAGAGAGAGAGAGAAGTAAAAGTCAGCCTATTATGATCAAAATATACTTACTATATATAACAGTGTAGGAGGTGCAAGGTCGTGTCAAGTAAACCGGCTTCCCAATCATTGCCTCAAACACTTACACACAAAATCGAAAGAAAACAAAAATCAAAAACAGAATACACAAACAAGTGCATAGATGATTATGTACAACATATATATATATATATTCGTAAACTTAGAGTTAGTACAAAAGAACAACCAATGAATCATTCACTTAGATATGAGGACTTTAAAATATATCTTATAAACACAACAAAGAAACACACCTTAAAGCTACAGTTCTACTTACTGTCACCAAGAAGTAAAGGTCTATTGATATGTACAATACAAAAGTCTCATTCAGAACAGCATTTCAGCTCAGTTCTATCCATATTTGTTGCAAACCATCAATACCAAAAACATTCGACCAACAGATTATAGGCAACAAAGGATTCAAATTCATAGCAGTTTACAACAAGCCAAAATATCACTATCAGCAACAGTTAGTTCATCATCCATGAGAGAAATGTAGCTTAGAAATGAAACCACATCAGCTTAGTATACTCAAACTCAAAATTGAGAAAATCTCCCACAAAAATGAAAATAGTGAGCAAGATTATATTTTGTTGCATACTCAGATGCTCTAAAATGGTGAAGAAATCTGACTTGCTTTGGTAAAAACGACTACTCCTCTCAAGTGTGTAGCTTCCGCTTCACATTCATTCATACGAAGAAGGTAAATAAGAATCTAGGCAGAAATGTATAAGTTAATAACCTAAAATGTATTCACGATAATGGAAAGAATGAGATGGCTAGCAATGCCAATATATTCAGCAATCAGTATGGTATATCTTTGACTATTGCATCAACTTATCGTTTTTCTGTTACTCTTATATTCCCTGACAATGTCAATCCATCTAAGTTGATTTATATGCCTAAAGTTCTCTGAGGTTTTCTGTTTTACAGAGAAATAACTCATAACCAAGAAGTAAATAAGGTCTACTGATATATAGAATACAGAAGTCTCATTCAGATCCTATTTCAGCTCAGTAGTTAATCAGGATACAAAAGTCTCATTCATACCTATTTCAGCATGTTCTACATTTGGGGTCTACTAATCAAGACCCATTACTCAATTTAGGGACATGAGCAACCAATGCTGATAGATTCATTATTCAGTAATATTCATCAAGAATGATAAATCACAACCACAACTAAAAGCTTACAAAATCACAGCTTTCATACTAAAAAAAATATAAACCCAATACTCTAAAATAGGTTTTTAAGGACCGAAGATAAAACGAATAAGGTTTTACTTGAAGCCAAAATGTCCATTGATGCAGCTGGAAGATGAGAAATGGGAATGAGACTCGGTGGAGTTGTAGGCACCAATAGCCGTACGATTGGTATCCCTTTTTTGGTTTTTTGGTTTGGCTTTGGCTTTGTTGGGTCTTCAAGTTGAAGAAGATGTTGAGATGGAGATGAGCCGAGAATGCATCGTTGAATGGTAGATGGGTTCGTGTGTGTCGGTGAAGAATTTTTTGGAGAGAGTTTTGGCGATCGATGAGATTCTGTTTTGGAGGGAATTGGAATTTGTTTTGGAGGGAGAAGTAAACCCTGTGTTGACACCCTCAAATGTACTTCTAATTAATATGCTTTTTTATTTTGTTTTATAAATTTTTAAAAATTTAGGGTTTTAATTTAGGAGTTAGGGTTTAGGGTCTAGAAATCTAGGGTTGGGATTACAGTACATTTTTTTACATGGAAAGATAGATATGAACCTCACAAGAATGCATGTGGGGTACTTTATTTTAATTTATTCATGACGGAATGGCAAATCGAGTTTTATTTTTAAGGCGGCCGAGTTTAGTCGCAGTTTATGTCGTATATGTGGTTTGCCGATTCGATTCACGACTATGTTTTCGGTCGAGAATTTGAGTTGGGTGTCTTCGCGGAAGTTGTAGAGTACGTGATTTTGAGCTCATGGGCGGTTCCGGAAGATTTTTCCAATATCCGAGGAGTATTTTATGATTATTTGAAGTTTCGGTTTTCGACGAGTTTATCCGATTGTTTCGAGTTTATCCGAATCGTGATTGTTATCCATTTCGAATCGTCGATCGACCCGAGGCGCGAGTATAAATATCAAGAATAGTCGTAAATCGTCGAAAATTTCAGATTGAGCTTTGACCTGTGTTGACTTGCTTTGACTTTCCTATTTTGGAAACTTTGACCGTTGACCGTTGGAGGAGAACTTTCCGTTTCGGTTTCAACTTCCGGCAACCAAATTCCGGCCACAATCGGCCACAGGACAGGTACAGTTCGCTTCCCCTTGTAATTTCGAGTGTGATGGTGTTTGGTTTGGGAGGAATTGATGAGGTATTGGATGAACCCGATTCGGGTTAGTTTGCCGAAAATCGCCCTTAATGGGGGGAGGTTTTCCAGTGAGCGTTGGTGGCGGAGGGGTGAGGGCTTCGACTCGCCTTGCCCCAAGGAAGCTCCCTATGTAGTTTGATTGAAGATTTGATGAGTTTTCCGGTGAACCCGAACGGGTTGCCGGAGTTGTTTTTCCGATCGGATTTCGGTTGATTTGGTGAGGTTCTGATCAGTTTTGGGTCTTGTGTCAGTTATGAATGTTGCTCGAAATGTTGAGACCTTGTAATCTGGAAATTTTCACCATGAAATTCCACCGTTGACAGCGCGCCGCCGCCGCCGGCGGCGCTCTGGCGAGAAAAGTCAACTTTTCAGATTTCGACAATTTTAATGTCATTTTTCTAGTAATCGCGCCCTGGTGATCGTACAGAGGTTTTTGGGTTGATTTGGTTAGCCGGTTTTCAGTCGAGGTTTCGAGTGGGGATTTCGGGATTTCTGTAATTCATTTTGTACCGCATTTCATATTTCCGGGAACGGTTGGTTTCCGTGCATCAGTACAGTGTTGAGAACTATGATATTGATCAGTTATGTTTTTGTGGATATTCAGGAGATCGAGATCGTGACCTGGATCGTGATCGTGCTTCAGGCGAGGGATCTTCCGCCGAACCACGAGTTTAGCACGAGTGCGCGTTACGCGAGTCTGTGAGTGGACAATTTGTTTTCACGGATTGATTGCGAGTCTTTTATTTATGATTTACGAACTTGAGCATGCAGATGGATTATGGTTTTACGAGCATGTGTTTTTACGATAATGCATATACGAATATACGTATACGAGTATATATGTGTATATATTGTGTTTTAAGCATGTGCATAGAAAATATTTATGATTTGGTTTACACAGAGTACAGTCTCAGTATATGTTGTTGTATCGATACACCTTGGCTTCTCGGCTGATCCCCGAGTACGCTCCGGGGGGGACAGATATCCTGACCCGAGGCCTTTCTGGCTAGGAATCACGTGTGGGTCTGGGATCCCGTGATTCAGACTGTGCTATCGCGTGGTAGTCCATGAGTGATTCCGCGATTTTTATGTTGCATGCTCCGTACGCGTGAGGAGTTAGAGTCTCCCTCGTGTACCATTTCTTACTTATGCATTTGGACTCGCATATGTTTAATATTATATATATTCGGTGAAAGACATTTATTTTTGTCCACTCACTCTAACGTGTTTATTGTCTTTCCCCTGGGCTTTTCGATTTCCGTGCCCAGTTTGCAGTTCAGGTTTGGTATTTCACGACGCGGTTTGGAGGCTAGTGATCAGAGTTACTTGTGCTTTCCAGTAGGTTCTTGTTTCGCCTACTGATGTGTATATTGTATATATTTTACTTTAGAGGTCGCTCTGATACATTCGGATACATGTTTATACAGATTTTCTCGGATATACATATATACATAGTACAGTTTGTTTACTGTTATTGATTATATTGATGTTGAGAAATCCGGATGGGATTGGTGCCCACGGTTTGGCTTTTGTGGCATAGGACGAAGTGTTATTTTCTGGGTGCAGGTTATGGCAATTCCACGTTAGTAACGAAACTCTGCCGAAATTTTGAAAAAGTTTTGTTGGTTCGTATTTTCGAAAGGGTTTGATTCTGGTTTAGGTAACTGAATCGGGATTGGGTCCTTTCAACAAAATGATCGCAACAAAAGATCGGGGCTCTATTTTGCGACGGCATTTTACTTACCGTTGCAAATGATGAAATAGTTGCGACGGCATTTTCGTACCGTCGCAAATAAGTGGAAGCAATAGCGATGGTACATTTGCTGTCGCAAATGCATAGCAATTGCGACGGTAATGAGTGCCGTCGCAAAAAAGCTTAGTTAATCTAATTTTTTGTAGTAGTGTGAAGAAGAAACTCGTACAGTGAATGAGAATGACGAAATACACGAGAATGTAGAGCAACAACAGGAGAATGTGGAGGCTGATGAAATTGTTAATGAAGAAACCAGTTTACCTTTTGATATGGATGATCCAGCTAAGTGGAATTTGATTGATCAAAATATGAGACACTTTTCGATTGAAAAGTCCTTAAAAAGAGAGTATTACTGTCTTTCCTAAAGATCATTCTGAAAGATCTTTTTCTTCAAAGTATTACTTTCAGCATATGTCGAATGGAGAGAAGTGTGACAAGAAGTGGTTGGTATACTCACTTCTTTGGATAAAGTCTACTATTTTTGTTGCAAGTTGTTTGTAAAGAAACATTTAGTTGAGCTGTTAGCTGATGAGGGGACGAATGATTGGCATAATATTGCTAATCGGCTTAAAAGTTATGAAAGAAACCAACAACATATTGCCTCTATTAATAGTTGGGTGGAATTGGGAAAAAGATTGAAACCGAAGTCAACAATAGATGCGAGTTTGCAAGAACAAATTGACCAGGAGATAGAACACTGGAAGCAAGTGTTGGACATAATTTTTGTAGTTGTGAAAAGACTTGGAAAAAATAATTTGGCATTTCAGGGGGATATTGAAAAGTTGTACGATGATAACAATGGCCTGTTTTTACAGATAGTTTAGTTGTTTGCTGAGTTTGATCCAGTAATGAAACTGCATGTGAGGCATATTCAAAATCATGAGACTCATTATCATTATTTGAGTAACAAGATTCAGAATGAAATTATACAGTTGATGGCAAGTGAGGTGAAAAGCTCAGTTATTTGTCAAATAAAAGAAGCCAAATACTTTTCGGTTATACTTGATTGTACTCCTGATATAGGTAATGAGGAACAAATGTCTCTTGTAATAAGATGTGTCAACACCTTAGCAAGTATTGTGAAGTTTGAGGAATTTTTTTATTGACTTCTTAAAGGTAGATGATACATCTGGATTGAGATTGCTTAATGTTTTTTTGGAGGCATTGAAGACACTGAGACTTGATGTTGATGATATAAGAGGGCAGGAATATGACAATGGTTCTAACATGAAAGGGAAGAATAAAATTGTGCAGAGTAGGCTACTTAAGAAAAATCCCATAGCATTTCACACTCCTTGTGCTTGTCATTCTTTGAATCCGGTACTTTCTTACATGGCTATAGCTATAAAGATGTTGTTACTTTTAACGGAATAATGCAACGAATATATGTATTGTTTTCGGCTTCTACAAAGAGATGAAAAGTCTTCAAAGATCACGTCGAAGGTCTCACTGTTAAGCCATTCTAAGAAACACGTTGGAAAAGTCGTATTGATAGTGTTAAAGTAGTCAGATACGAGTGATTCTATTGCACTTGGCAGAAAATATTCTTGAAGAGAACGGAACAAGGAATAATGTTGTGACTTTAGCAAAGTATAATATGCACAACCACTACAAGAAAAACTCACCTAGACCGCGGACATTTTCCGTCGTCTAGGTGAGCTTTTCCGTCGTCTAAGTACTTAGACGATGGAACCTCCGTGGAGTATGCTCCGTACTCCAAGTGCTCTCATCCAAGCACTTGGATGACGGAGAAGGAGAATTCCGCAGTCTAAGTGCGTACTTGGACCGCGGAGTTTTTGCACTTTCTCCTCGGTCTAAGTGATTATTTAATTTTTTTTAATTAAATTTTAATTTGTAGTAAAATATTAGTAATTTAATTAAAATACTCCAATCTCATTTAAATAATTAAATATGTTAAAATTAATTAAATATAATAAATTGTTAATTACTTAAATAATAAAAATTAATTTGTACATACATGAAATTAAATATCGTTCGGAATCGAAAAAAAACAATATAATAAACTACACAAACTACTAAAATACTAAAGGAGCAGATGCGCCGCCGAGTCCTCCGCCTCCAGCCGGGTCGTCGTCGTCGGGGTATGGGTTCGGAGGAGGTTGACACTGTTGTCGAGCCTGATTTTGTATGAGGGTGACGAGTTGGGCTATCTGCGCTTCTTGCTGATCAAGCCTTTGACGCATAGATTGATTTTCCTCCCGTGAGAGTCGAGCCCCTTCAAAGGCTGCTTGGACGGCCGCAACCTGAGTACTTTTCCTCGCCGAACCTCCCGTAGATGAGTCGGAGGACAAATCTCGAATCACCTTAGGTCCCATCCCCATAACCTCCTTTCCAGCTCTACGACCGTATACCTCATCGGCGATTGCAATTTGGCTCTCCATCGATAGAGGAGGCAGGTCTTCGGGTGGCAAATCCGGGTGTGCAAGCTGAGTGTTGGCCAATTCCTCCTGCGCCCGTTCTACCAACCTTGCCTAAAAAATAAAAATAAAAATAAAATAATTATAAATTTGTACAAAAATTTAATAAATAATAATTAAATAATAACTACGCTAATTAAAAGCACATATATATCACTTACGCCGTATTGACTCGCTTCATTCTCGAGCCCAGGCGTCACGTATGCGCTTATGCTAGCATCGAGATAAGGGTGTTTAGAGCCCTTATCCCTGTGCTCCTTGGCTATTTGAATCACTTACTTGGCGCCGGAGGTATGGTGTTTGTCCTTCTTCCCCTGGTTAGTCTTGTTGATTTCGGAGAATTTCTATTAGACAACATAAATCATTAAAAAATTAATGAGTAACTAAAATAAAAATAATTCAATTCTCTTAATTTTAATAAAAAAGTAAACACCTTATATTCTTCATCTTGGAAGTGGTTACACAACCACTGTCACTCATCTTCCCTATCCCCACACAGCTCTACGGGGGTAGGCACGAGGCAGATATTGTCATAATACACATGAAGCTTGTACTTCTAATCACGGTAGATGGAGTTGGCGGTTTGGTTGATATGCCTAAGCATCGTCGGTGTGGGATCCACCTCATATTGTTCCTATCAGAAATAAATAGAAAATTATAATCGTATATATTATGAAATTACAATTTTGATTGATTATTTGAAAATAAATTTAAAATTGTACGTATTACATACTGAAAGTTCTTTAAACAGTTTCGCCTTCTCTTCATCCGGCAACTCCTTCCAAGTAGGGGCAGTCATACGAACCCTGCTGCGAAGGATTGACCCTATGCTGTGCGCTGAGAGACTAGCTAGCTGAGCTGTGGGAGGGCCACCGGTGAATTCGTCGTACTGCAACTCGATCTCTTTCCCGGTCGCCTTGAAAATTTTCTCGGATTTTCCGCCTTTGATGAGACCGCGAGTCCTTTTGGGTTCCGGGTCAGTCGGGGCCCTCCCGAGCTTGCGCCGGGCGCTATAAAGGATAGATTCAGAGGAGGCCGAGGTCGACGACGCCTGAGTACTTTCTGCCGAACCGGGCGTTCGACCGGAATAGGCGTCGTCATCACCGGTAGGGATAACTGGGGCAGCGGGAATTTTCCCAGTAGGCTCTGTCGACGGACCAACTGAAGGGTTCAGAGAAAGCGCATCGTTGCCCTCCTCTAAATCCCAACCGACTTGCTCCGCCATGCGTCAGAGCATAGTATCTTCGTCCTCCTGTTGGGCATTTTTCTTTCCCGACAGAGCCATTTAAACCTATGAGTTGTTAAAATACCTGATTACCATAATAATTATATATAAAAAAAATTATGATAATTACACTTTAGTATTGAGTGCGCCTAAGATTTAAATTGAATACACTAGCTTGGTGTTTGGGTCGTTCAATGGACGTGCGACCCGCGCGATAAAGTGTAAACTTTCATTAAATCAGCCTTGGTTCAATCGAAAAACATGGCCAGTTAGGGATAGAGATAACGCGACAGGCATGACTAATTTCGACAAAACACCCCGAGGATAACCAAATCAATGGTATATACTCTACTGGTGTCGTCTTTCTTAGATCCAAAACCTATCACCAGTCATAACCCGTTTCTAGACACCATGTCCGACATTCAGCCAATCTTTCGAAATTTTACACTCCCTCAAGTCCTTTGCAAACTCTGCCCTCAACCTTGTATCCATAACTTCACTTAGGTTATGGTGTGCGGCGACGAAATCCACACATCACGAGGGGTTAAGGAGATAAGGTAGGAAATGAGGCGCCATCTATTCCAAAGAGTGCGACTTAATAAACCAAATTTAATTATGTACTAAATTTAAATCAAAGACTACCAATTTACTACAAAATTGTCATAATTACTAATTTATTATTTTTAATAATTCACTAATTTACCATATTTACTACAAATTTACAATATTAGAACAATATTTACAAATTATAATTACAGGCAATAATAATCACCAATTATACTATTAATTAAAACAATATTTAATTATTATTTATCATGCATTTACAATAATAATTATTCATTTACCAATATAATTAATTATTATTACCAATAATAATTATTACTAATATATTATTACTAATAATTATTCATTTACTAATAATAATTATTACTAATATATTACTAATTAATTTACCAATTAAAAAATTAATTAATTAGTTTAATAATAATGATGTTAAAAAATATAATTATTACCTAAAAGATGAGTCGTCGAAAAAGTCGCCGGAAATTTGTTGGAAAGTCGCCGGAGTAGAGAGTTGCCGGAGAGAGGAAAACGCCGAAATTTTGGTCGCCGGAGAACCACCAGAGGAGGGAGGCCGGAGCTTTTGAGAGAGAGTGAGAGGAGAGCAGAGGAGGGGAGGAGAATGATATGGGATGAGGAAAAGAGTGAATGAGCAGTGGCTATATATAGAGTTTCACTTAGACGACGGAGCCCTATTTTTCGTCGTCTAAGTGCGGAAATGGCGTTTTCGTCGTCTAAGTCAACCGTTTCAAAATTTTGAAACGACGCCCAATTAATCGGCGGGTCGGTTTCAACCGCGTTAATTTTGAGCACCGTTTCAAATGTTAACTTAGACGACGGAGAATACCATCTCCGTCGTCTAAATCAACATTTTAAACGGTGCCCAAAATTAACGCGGTACAATCAACCGCCATCTTGTTTGAACCTGGACGACGGAGATTGTGTTTTCCGTGGTCCAAGTTAAATTTATGTAAAATTAATTTTTAAAATTAATTCGCAAGGAAGTTGCCGATTTGTCATTCGAAGGAAATAGTCGTAAAATATCGATTAACGCATCGTATATATAAACAATTGAATTTGAGACGACGAATAATTTTACGTCGTTAAACTTATTAAGTATCTACTAATCTTTATGACTTAAGTGTTATTAAGTATAGGCTCATTTGCATATCGATATTAACGAAATTGAATTTGGACAAAACAACCGTTGGATACATTCGCCGTAAGATAATATATAATTAGAATAATTTTTGAGAAAATAATAAGTTCGTGAAGGGTTTCGTCGGCATAGTGAACCGCAAAACCAAGATTTTGACAAACCGGGAACGTGGATACAAGACATTTCGTAACTCCTATTTTGGAACCATCGAAGCTCACACACCAAGAATTATTTACTCTATAGTCTTGATGAAAAGAATATGCATTGGGAGATGGTCTAGATGGTCGTTGTCTTAGATAAAATTACGAAATATGAACTTGGACGACGCAAATGAGCGTCTCCATCGTCCAAGTGAGTACTTGGATGACGGAGAATGGCTTTTCTGTCGTCCAAGTATGAACCTGGACAACGGAGACGCTCATCTCCGTCGTCCAAGAAAAAAATCCTGAATTTAGGGGTTAGGGCCTAACTGTTTAGGGTTTACGGTTGTGCTTGACTTGGACGACGCAAAAATGGAGACTCCATCGTCCAAGTGTGTCCCTTCAATTCTTCTAATTCAGTTCGATCGAAAAAATCATCGATCGATCTGATCCGCTCCTCGATCGATCCGATCCGATCCGATCTGATCCTCGATCAATCCGATCCGATCCGGATCGATTAATTAATTAATTTTAATTTACGTACGTCGGTCGAACCGACCATCCATGCACACGTGTAATTAATTAAGTACAAAATTAATAGTTGTACATACGTACGTACATACTCCTCATAATATTTATATTAATTATTGGTCGATGATGCATCTTATATTACAATAATAAATTACCAATTAACACCCCTCGTCACTACAAGATTGTACTCTTCGTCATAATTGTCATCATCCTCATCCCCGTTATCCGATTGCTCATCCTCCTCATCATACTTAACATCATCCGACAAATAACCTGAGTCCTCGTCCTCGTCCTTGTCCTACACGTCATCTTCATCGACCTCATTAATTACATCAATAATTTCATCTTCAGTTAGATCTGTACAACCATCAGCCATGGGTAACCGTTCACCATCTTGAACCAGGTCCATTATATCGGAGCGGATGACAGAAATATTAGGCTCTTGATAAGCAGGAATGTCTCTTTCTGGTTCAGCAGCATCTTCAGTCGCCGGTGTCCCTTCAATTGTCTACGTATTCCATATTCCTCGATGACAGATATGGTTCACTATTTTCCACCCTTCACCAGCTTTCGGATAGTCGAGATAGAACACCTGCCTAACTAAGGTGGTGAGAGCGAAAGGCTCATCCTCATACCAGCTTGAGTTTGTATCGACTGATAAAAGTCACAGGTCTTCCTTTGTACGCTTGAACCATCTGCACTTGAATAGGAAAACGTTGACATCATTCTCGTAACATAGCTGAACGACATATACAATAGCCTGTAATATAGATCATTATCTTTCCCAACCGCTACCCCACTATTTTGTGTTCTTCTTCCTTCATCTCGGGCCAATGAATGGAACTTTACACCATTTATAAAACATCCGGGATAAATATAGTGTTTAATTGGCTTCCCTGCTAGCAAGTACTTTGGCCAGGACCACCACCCCCCATGGTTTTCGGATTTTTGTAGATCAATCATCTGCGAAAATGGGAAAATTTAAGGGTTTACTTTCTACAAACATGATCGATATGTTTATAAATTACTAAATACCGAGACATACGTACGTACGTACCCATTGGAAGAAATAATCAGGGAACTTCTTCTTAACCATTTTCTCAAACCACGCCGAACTCTTGTCCGAATTTAAAACCTGAAGCCTCTTCCTATATGACATCATGTACGGCTCAACTTCGTCACAGTCTCGCAATACTACCCAATGTGCCTCAATAAGTTCTTCCCGTGTTAATGATTCCTTTAATACTCCCCTAAACAGTCGGACGACATTTGTGACGACAGAAAGATTGATGCGGGCACTGGGATCAGAGGTAGTGGGAGGTGGTGAATCTTTCAGGTACCTGTTGCAGTAAGTAACACACTCATACTGTGGAGCCATCTAGGGCCGACCTGTTTTTGACGAATCCTTTATACTGTCCAAGCTGTCTACAAAATCAAACGTACAATTAATACATTGTACAATAAGAATAAGTACATATAGCTAGTAATCTCCAGTGGAACAAATTATGAATCGAAAAACCTATATAATTAAGAAATTGTACATACCTTTCTTGAGGATACATCCAAGTGTACTGGACTGGACCACATGTGGATCATTTGGTGAATCATGATGTCAAAGAAAGCAGGGGGGAAATCCTCTCTAGTTTGCAAATGATGTGCACAATTTGTTGTTGCAGTTCCACCACATCTGACTTCTTTAATTCACTAGCGTATAACATTTGCCACCATCTGCACAATGCCACTATTGGTTCTACGACGTCACGAGGCAAATATGGTCAAATTACCATTGGAATTAGACGTTGCAGCATAACGTGATAGTCATGTGTCTTCAGACCAACAAACTTGTGTTGCACCTCATCCACTGCTCTAATTATAGTAGCTGCATACGTAGCTGGATAACGAACGCCTTTAAACCAGTGAAATACAGAACGTCTAAGTGTCGGCTTCACTGTGTAAGGTGCAGCTGGCATCTTGTTGTACACTTCTTTCCTATCCCTCATCAACCACAAGGGACGATGTAGATTCATTGATTCTAGATCTTTGCGCACTTTGGGAGTATCTTTAGTCTTGAACTTAATACTGAGAATTGTTCTCACCACGCTGTCGCACACATTATTTTCTATGTGCATCGCGTCCAAGTTGTTCCTCAGCTTCGACTTCGACCAGTAAGGGAGTTCAAAGAATATACTCTTGTGATGCCAATAGCTGAGATCATGTGGAGGAATTAGATTGCATTTCTTTACATCCGGGTCATTGGTCAACACACCAAAGTCCAAATAGCTCAACCTCTTTAAAATCTCTTTGCCCAACCAACTTTGGGGTTTAGGATTGTTCTCTACCGTCCCATCGAAATGAGCTTCATCATGTTGCCATGGGTGGTCGTGAGGAAGCCATCTACGGTGACCCAAGTAACACACCTTCTCCGCGTGCCAACTAGAGTTCACGTCGTCCAAACATATAGGACATCTATTATATCCTTTCGTCCTGCAAGCTGCCAACATCCCATACGCTGGAAAATCGCTAATCGTCCATATTACGGCAGCCCTCATCGTGAACATTGTATCAGTGAATTTGTCATAAGTTGAGACTCCATTTTTCCACAATAGTTTCAGCTCGTAGATCAAAGGTCTGAGGTAGACAACTAAGCACTTCCTCGGAGATTTAGGACATGAAATTAGTACAGTAAGGAAATTAAATTCCTTGTTCATGCACATCCACGGAGGCAAGTTGTACGGCATCAGAATAACTTGCCAAGTGCTGACGGCGGAGCTATTAGTACCCCAAGGATTGAATCCGTCTGTAGATAGTCCAAGTCTAACATTTCTAACTTCTGCAGCAAAGTCTCGAAATTCTCTGTCGAAATGTTTGAACCCCCCCCATCCGCGGCGTGTCATAGGACATCGTCATCTATTCGCTTTTCTGCGTACCATCGCATCGCCTCTGCTGTGTGTTGAGACATGTACAGGCGCTGCAATCTGGAAATCAAGGGAAAATATTGAACAACTTTCACAGGAATTCTCTTTTTCGAACTCTTCTTATTGATCTCATATCTGCACTGGCCACATACGAGACAATAGTCCAAATCTTTATACTCTTTGTAAAAAAGCACATAATCATTCGGACATGCGTCAATTATCCTGTACTTTAGGTCGAGGCTGCTCAAGATATTTCTAACCTTATAATGAGATTTAGGAAGATTGTGATCATCAGGAAGCAACTTACATATTTGCTCCTGAATTTCATCAAAAGCACTTACTAACATTTTGTGCCTCACTTTTATCTTCATTTGCTCCATCACATATTGCAACACATTCTCTTGACATCCAGGGAACACCGGGGTCTGCGCTTCAAGTAGCATCCTGTAATACTTATCCATCTCACTAGTGTCAGTGGCCAAGCTAGCAGCGGGGAATGTGTCATCATGCTCATGAGTGGTATTGTAACCTCCCTCTTGGTGTTTGTGTCCACCATGACTAAATCCCAGAAACTCATCATTAACCAAATCTGCAGTTATGTTGCAAGCAGGGGGGCCGGCACCACTGCCGCTGGATGAGGCACCCTAGTAACTGTACCCTGAGGTAAAGTCTGCTGAGCTGAAGTCTACTGTTTCACCATGCTCGCTCCATGTAGTGTAACTCCACATCATACCATTTTCGTACAGGTGTTGCACCATAACATTAACCTCCACATATTGACAATTAAGACATTTCTGGCACGGACACCTGAAACGCTTTTTTCCCTGACCATGTTCTATCGCAAAATTTACAAATTCGCTAATTCCATCCATATACCGGACATCACATCTATTCCGCAACTTCATCCAACTCTTGTCCATACTTCTACAAAATTTTATAATTAATTAATTATTACATATTAATTAATTAACTATTAATTATATATATACAAATTTTCGAGTAATTATTAATTAAACTATTATATATATACACAAATTTTCAACTACCTTAATTAAAAAAAATTATTAATTCAATATCTTCAATATATAATTACATTCAACTACCTTTATTAATTATAGTTGTACATACGTAAGTACGTACTCTACATAAATTACTTTAATATGTCTAGCTAACATGCATGTACGTATGTTTTAACTAAATATTAACCAAATTTTAAAACATCCATACATATATACGTACTGGTCTATAATTAACTAATATATATATATCATCAATTTCCTAAATTAATATATTATATATAAATATATATTAGACGTACTAATTAATTATTAACAATGCAATCAATCAAACGTACAATTAATTATATATATATAAACCTACGTTAATGCTGTTAGAAAATTAACTATGTACGTACCTAGCCTTCTCCGATATATAGCAAATTAATCGATGGTCGGAGCCGAAGATATATATAGTGCTATCTAGCTAGGTAGCTAGCTAGCTAGCTAGGACGTCGTTTGAATTGCATGCACGCGTGTGGCACTGATCAAGACAGAAAGAGATTATGATCAGTTGAGAGACGAGTGAGCGGAGAGGAAGAGAGTTCGGCATGGGCTTTATATAAAGCTTCACTTTGACGACAGAGGTGTCGGTCCGCCGTCTAAGTGGCCACTCGGACCACGGCGTGTCGGTCTGTTGACCAAGTGTACACCTGAACGACGGAGAAAATAATCTCGGTCATCCAGGTCCACACTTGGACCGCAGAGAATACTCCGTTGTCCAGGTGAGCACTTGGACGACGGAGATTATTTGCTCCATCGTCCAGGTGTACACTTGGTCAACGGAGTATTCTCCGTGGTCCAAGTGTGAACCTGGACGACGGAGAGTGTTTATTCCGTCGTCCAAGTGTCACTTGGACGACGTAATAGACACTCTTCGTCGTCCAAGTGGCACTTGGACTGCGGAGAATTCTTCGTTGTCCAAGTTCCACTTGGACCATGGAACCTTTACGTTTCCGTGGTCTAAGTGCAGTTTTCTTGTAGTGAACTTTGATTTCTTGTTAGGCATGGTTATTTAGTATGAGCTGCTGTACAAAGTTAATGATGTCAGCAAAGTTCTTCAAAACAAAGATATGCAGATTGATGTTGTTGTTAGAGAACTGAAAAAAAAAACTTCTTTCATTTCTTCAAAAATTCAGAGATACAGGTTTTGAAGATGCCATGACATCGTGAAATTACAACGATGCCATAAAGTAGTGGTGCAACATTCATTAGTTAATATACCTTTCCTGATGATACATTCAAGTGTAATGTACTAGATCAAATAACAGCATTTGTTCGGGAATGTGGATCATTAGGTGAATCATGACGTCAAAGAAAGTGTGGGGAAAATCCTCTCTAATTTGCAAAGGATGTACACAATCTCTTCTTTCAATTCGACCACATCTAATTTCTTTCAACTCTCGAGCACATAACTTCTGCTACCACCTAGACAATGCTACTAATGGCTTCACCACATCACGATGCAAATATGGTCGAATTACCACCAGAAGAAGACGTTGCATCATAACATGACAGTCATGAGTCTTTAGACCAAAGAACTTTCTATCCCCAACTTTACACTGAGATATATTTTTTGCATAGTTGGATGGATACCGAACATCACGAAACCAGGCAAGCACTTCCTTCTTCTTGATCGGCTTCACTATGTAAGGTGCCATAGGTATCATGGGTCTGCCCACTCTCGACTTCTTTAACCACAAGTGACGACGGATTTTCATACGCTACAAATCTGGATGTACTTTAAGAGTGTCCTTATTCTTTTTATCAATACTGAGAATTGTTCCAACCTATCAAATACATTCTTCTCAATGTGCATGACATCTAGGTTGTTCATGAGTTTCAACTTCGACCAATAAGACAGTTCAAAGAAAATACTCATGCGACTCCAATATGTAAGATCGTACGTAACCATAGGATTGTTGGCCATCAAAAATGGACATTTGCTCAACACTCCAAAATCTACGTCATACAACCTTTGGAAAATCTCTTCACAAGACCACTCTTGGGGTTTCAGACCATTCTATACCGTTTCGTCAAAACTCGCCTTATCCGATCTCCATTGGTGATCTTTAGGAAGCCATCTACGGTGACCCAAGTAACACACATTCCCTACGTGATAGCTAGAATTGACATTGTCTAAGCATATAAGACAAACCTTGTACCCTTTAGTTCTGCAAGATGCCAACATCCCATAAGCAGGAAAATCGCTAATGGTCCATCACTGTTGCTCTCATGATTAATGAAGTTTTAGTGTAGCTATCCCAAATTCGCACGTTAAATTCCCACACATATTTCAACTCGTCAATCAAAGGTCTCATAAACACGTCAAAATACTTTCTAGGCGAGTAAGGACCCGGAATTAACAGATTAAGAAAATTAAATTCTTTTCTCATACACATCCACAGAGGCAGGTTGTACGACATGACAATAATAGGCCAAGTGTTGTATGTGCCATCATTATAAGGATTGAACCCATCTGTAGAAAGTTCTGGTCTGACATTTCAAACTTCTGATGTGAAGTCTGTAAACGTCGTGTCAAAAGATTTAAAAGCCTCCCCATCTTTGGGGTGTCTAAGCACAGCATCATCTTTCCTCTTTTTCCCATGTCATCTCATTGGCTCTTCCGTGTATGGAGACATGTATAATCGCTTAAATTTATAATCAACGAAAAATGGCAAAGCACCTTCTAAGGAACATTTTTCTTTTTATTCTTCTTCTTGAAGTTCCATCTCGACTCGCTGCAAATGGGGCAGTGCTAGAGCTCTGCGTGTTCTTTGTAAAATAGGACACAACTATTTTTGCATATGTGAATTTTCGTGGATGAAAGACCAAGGTCATTCAAGATCCTTTTTACCTTATAATAACTATCGGGAAGTTTGTGATCACCTGGAAGCAACTTACATATATGTCGTTGGAATCGTCAAAACCCGCATTCGACATTTTGTTCTTCACTTTATATTTCATTTTCTCCATTATGGCACTCAAAATAGTCTCTTTACTATGTGGGTACAACAGTGTCTGGGTTTCCAGTAGAAGCCTGTTGTACTAATTGTAATTAGTGGATTTTATGAAGTCGGAGGCTGAAAGGGTTGTCTCGTGGTTGGGAGTATTGTAATGTCCATTTTCAAACCCATATCCACTTGAACTATACGACTAAAATGCATCGTGCCCAAGTTCCATAACATGGTTTGGAGAAGGTCCGTCAGTATTGCTGGATATGGCATCCTGGTACTCTTATCTGAACTCTGCCATTAACGTTTGAACATTAGTCTATGATACTTCACATTGTTCAGTCCATGAAGTGTCCTCCTAGATCATACCGTGTTTAGACAAGTGCTAGAACATTTGTGGAACTGATAGATACTCCGAGTTACGATTTCTCTTGCACGGACACATGTAACACTCCTTTCCTTGACCATGTTCAATTTCAAAATTCATAAAGTCGTAAATTCCCTGTATATACTTTGGATCACCTCTTTCCAACCTTAATTAGCTCTTGTTCATATTCTGCGCAGTTTGTAATGAGTGAAACAATCAATTGTCCAAATCTATTTAGAGTCATAATCATGCATTATTTAAAAACCTATATAGCTAAATTTCCAAATTTCAAGAACCTAGATAGCTAATTTCGCGATAAATCATGAATATAGCCTACATAGCTAGTTAATTACACATCGAGAATCATTCTTACATACACCCAATAATTAATAAATTGCATAACACAAATTAAACTAATTAATATATATGTATTTAATCCAAAAATTATTAATTTGTCAAACTATAATCTAACATTTCATATATATAATCAACACATACAAAAACATTATAGTTATTAAGCGATTCTATACACAAAGATTCGCTGAAATTCATTGACCGTTAAACTTCAAAATTCATCAAAATATTTGAAAAAAAAATTCAAAGAAATGAGTATATAAATACTAACCAATATAAAAAGATTCGGGAATGCTTTAGGAGGCCTCAATTGAAGGTTTTTTGTTAGAGATCGAAAAATCGCCGGAGGAGGTATTGAAATAGTTTTTTAGGGGTTGTGTGAAGATGAGGTTTGATCTAGAATTACTTAAGTCTCTTAATAATTGTTTCACATAGACGGTGAAACAATTCATCGCCTAGGGGACATAATTAGCCATCTAACAGTTCTTTTATGCGATGAAATATTATGTCGTTCTAGTAACCTCTTAGACGACGAAACTTGTGACAAATATAAATTTCGTCGTCTGGAAAGCACTTAGACGAAGAATTTTTTTTTTGTCGTCTTAGATATTTCTTAGCCAACGAAACGGCGATGAAACTTGGTTTCATCGTATACACTAAGACGATGAATTTTTTTCTAGACTACGAAATGGTATTTCGTCACCTAAGTCTGACTTAGATGATGAAACAAAAAAGGTTTCGTCATCTAAGTTAGGTATTCTAGTAGTCTGATCCTTGTTTCTTTCGCTAAGGCCCTCAATTTGTAGTCTTTCTCTTGAAGGGCGATTTGATGTAAATTAAGCTCACTATCCTCACTTGCTTTTTGTCCAGCGAGCCAAATTTTTTGATTAGCCATAATGCTTTTCAAAGCCTCATCGCGTACCTCATTTATAGGAGTCATGAATTCCCCCCATCTATCCTTATCCAAATCGACGGTGAGAGATATTTTTGCTAACGGGAGGAGTAGCTTCGAAGTTGACATGGTAAGAAGGTGGAGTAGGAGTTTCGACGGACGTAAAATAAGGATGGTTCTTCACCACTTCCCAACATTCAAACTGAATTCGTAAACTCTTTCTTCTTTTGTGTCACATGCATATTATGATTGAGCTTTTCTTAGCTAGAAAAAATAACGAATTTATATGTCACAACAAAGAGCATGACTCCAAGTTTTCAAAATTTGTTTCAACTTAGTAAAACGAGAAGATATTGCGGTTCGGGTCCTATGCTTCAGCCTTGATTCACCACGAGCAATATCCCAATTTTTCTTATAATCAGCATAAATGGTTTCTCACAATTTGTCGACCTTTTGCTTGTTGTCAATGAGAGAATCAATGCTATGGCAAACATAAGAAATGCGTAATTGCAAATCTTTGGAAAGAAACCAATTGGACATTTTTTATAAAACAATACAAAGGAATGACAAAAGAGATGGAAGGATATGATAAAAATTTTGTGCACAAATTGGTGTCAGGGGTGAATGAAATTGATATAGTATTTATATGAAAAATTTTGGGCATTATTTGTAATTTTTTGGAATTTTTTTTTAGGGTATTTTTTGTAAGATATTTGTTTCTGCCATTATTAGGAAAAGTAGACGCTTCATTTGAATTTGAGCCGTCGGATTGAATTTTATAATTAAAATAGATGAGCTTGATCAACTTGCCCGTTGGGAGAGTTGAGGTAGGCGATAGGGCCACGTGGCGCTATGGTCCTTCATTCTCCTCTAAAAAAAAATTACTCTAAATCACGTACCATAAAGAAAATAAATTTACGTACTTATTGCTTGTTCTCCAGCTCGTTGAGGTCAACGACCGCTCGCCCCTCTGAAGCCTCATCGCTGCACCATTTGTTTTGGCCTGCCCGTGCAATTGATGGCGGGGGCCACACTGCTCGTGCTGAAAGCTCACACTAGTTCAAGTGCTCTTAGTTGGGAGAAAGAGAAAATATCGTGCATATATAGTGCTTGCCTCGAGTCGATTGATAGCGCCTCTTGAGCAAACACTGATCAAACACGTCAATAGATCAGAAATCAACCTCAAATTTGAGCATTATACTGACCCTAAAAGCTGATAAGTAGCATGTAGATTTGTTTCATTATTCATAGACTTCAACTTCAAAATCTCACTTAATGGATAATTCTTATCGACATGATTACATTGTACGTTCCACCTAAAGCATCTCCAAGTATTGGGGCCAGAACTCACGTGGATCAGAGGCCATCACGTCATTATAGCTATTAACCCAACTTGTTAAAGCAAGATATCTTTCGTTAAAGAATCTCATTAGAATTTCGTAAAAATTATTATAATTGGTGATACGACTTATATATACATACACACACATATATAAAACAGATAACAATATGATCGAGATTCTAAGTACATAGATAATAACACAAAACATTAAATGTTCTTGCATGATATATATGATGTTTTACTCGATCGATGTAGCATGCATTTGACACTTCGAATATATCTTACATCAATTGACTAAAGAAAATTTGACAAAGTCAGAAGAAAATGAATCAAGTGCTGATGATAATTTTTAATGTACAAGGCATATATAGATGATCGACATATGACACTAGTCTTTCAAGTAATGTAGTTGTCGATCTCGTTCATTGGAAAACAAGCATTAATTACTTCCATCTACAAAAATCGTTATGACTTGGCATCATATCCCTTTCCACGTTGAATTGACATTTTGGTAGGTCATGCATGTGCAGATCGAGTCATCAAAATGATGTTCTCCTTTTCCCGTTAACTCGCTCGGATTGCTTTTCAAAACGTTGTTCGATCAATTCGAAAACACCTTAATTAGGTAGTTAGGCCTCTTCGCATTTGACTAGTGCTTCATTTTCATCTGCATGTGCAAATCCATCCCTTCTATTCTTTGCTCCCACAAAGCCCTTGGCCTTAAGCAACTCCCTCTCCCAATCCGTCTTCTGCACCACTGTCAATATCGACACCACGCATGTGACTTGAGCCGCTAGAAGTCCATAACAAAGACCCTTGAACCCTAATCTCCAAACAAATCCCATCACTACTGCCACTGGCGCACCTACCACATAAAATGAGAAGAAGTTGATCCATGCTCCGACTCCTGGCCTTGCACTGCCTCTCAATATCCCGCAACTCGTGGTTTGTGGACAATTCGCGAGCTCACACAGGCCGATAATGGGTAGCACGGCCATGGTTAGCTCGAGAACGTCACCATCGTTTGTGAAGATTCTCCCCCATGTCTCTCTTCCTAGTGTGGTCAGTGACAATCCCGATAATGAGATCACTAGCGCCATGCCCACCGCCACTGCCGCGGCTAAACGGGCCTTTTTGGGTCGGCCTGCCCCCAGCTCGTTGCCTACTCGTGTGGACACCGATGCGCTGAGGGCGGCAGGCAGTGTGTACATGAGCGAGGTGGTTTGGATGACTATGGCTGATGTTGCAAGGGCAATGTGAGGTCTGTCAAGGTAACCAGCTAGAATCGTCATGAACTCGTACCACCACCATTCCAGGCAAACTGCTAGACAACTTTGTAGGGAGAGTCTGATTAGCATCCCCAACTCGTCCCCGAGTAGTGAATGCTTCAAAGAAGATGGCATCAATGGTTTAGGTAACAAAGGTGACAATAGCGGTATTGGTTCATAATTAGTACTATTGAGTTCACGTTTGTTTGTTGTCATGGAATAAAATGGTGGTCCAGAATTAGTAGTGGCTTCACTGGAACTTTTAACCCAGCCTCTCTCTTTAGTTGTCGTGTAGGTATAGAACATGTAACCAAAAAGAAAAAGGAGAGAGATAAAATTCGTGAGAGAAGTGGAAATAGCTATTCCTTTGACTCCAAGAGAAAGGCTAAAGGTTAAGAAATAGGTGAGAGGAAGGTGAAGAATGATAGCTAGTGAATTGCACCACATTAGTGGCCAAGTTATGCCTTGGCTGCGCAAATATATACGCAAAGGGTGAAGGAGACTATTCGCTATGAGATCAGGGATGGCGAAGCGACAATACAAGCTCGCGATTTGGGTTATGTCGTTGTTTTGATGGAGAAATAGCATGAGCGGTTCGAGATTGACCCAAAGCAAGGAAAGAGGAAGAGAAGCAAGTAGTAACAAGAGAATTGTTCGTTGCAAAGTGAGGAAAGCCATGGAGAAGTTATGGGATCCAAAGGCTTGACTGCAAAGTGGTTCCATGCCCATGGCTAAGCCAGAGAGGACTGAGTAGCCTGTGATGTTGGTGATTCCAATGGCTAATGCCCCTCCTGCTAGCTCCAAGCTTCCTAGTCTCCCCATGCATACAACTAAGACCATGTTCTTGAGGTAGCCAACTAAGCTCATGGCTGCTATGGGGAAGCTGATATCTGTCATCCTATGTAGCTCCTCCACCACCTATAGAGAACAAAAAACAAAGTTCAACCTTTGGATACAAAAAAGGTCGAAGATGAAACTTCAAGAGTTGAAATTTGAGATATTTCGTACCTCTGGCATTGTCGGGTACTTTTGAGATTTGTCTGCTGCTTCAGCAGCCATTGTCGAATTTGATTCTTCTCAATCGCCTTATCTTCTTTCGTTAAGATTGAGCGAGAGAAATTATAGATAGAGAGGTTTGTGTTGGACATTAATGAGCGTACAAGGTTTCAATTTATAAGAAGGAACATATGAGAGTACTGGTGGGAGTGGAAATGGTCGATCTCAAGTGATTTATGACCAAAACAACTTAAGAGAACTCTGTGAAAGACTCGAGCATTTTACACTTTACGTGTAGTATATCTGGTCGATTCATATATCTTATATACTTAGACGTAACCACAAACCCAAACACCCGAAATTTCGAGACACATATATTCAAGAGACTATCGGAGTTTGATGAATTTGTTTTGTTTTAGTATAGACTGCCAGTAACTTGAGCCTAATAAGAACATATATAGTGTAGTGTACAGAGTGGTATAAGAACTTGTAGGGATGGACCAGACCAAAATCAAAGATCATGCACATGATCAGCCTGGTCAGTTTAATCGGCCAGCCGGTGTGATATTTTAGAAGGTAATACTTACTGATACCTAATACGTACGTAGTACGTACAACGTACTACTTAACATATCAGCTGTGTTTGATTCAAAATTAATTCTCGATATATCTTCTCATCTATTACGTATTTTTGTTCAAGTCCGGTCAGGACGAATCCAATGATCCGATCGACCACCTCACAAAATATTCCCATAAGCTCAACTCCATATAATTACTTACTTAACCAAACCAAACTTTGCCAGTTTTCAAAATAAAACAACAACATATGTGCCACTTCTTCTCATAAAATAGAAATCATGCGTTTTTGCTAGTGCGCTTTTTCTTCACGTGGAAATATATTATCGATCGTGGCCTAATTTTAGATTTCTTGAAGAGAACTTGTATTATAATACCTTTCTCAATTGTTAGTCTTAAGTCACTTTCTTCTTCTACCAACGTCGCCTTCATTTGCACATGCATATGGATATTACTTAAAAGAGCCCCATGCAAGGAAATTAGGTAAGATAATGGAAGCAATTTTCTTATATTTCATGTGCTTTAATTATATTTTGATTCATAGAGATGAAATATAGGTCGACCTAACAAAGCAAAACCTTCCCCACGTTTTGTTATAGAAGCACATACCTAATGTTCATTAAAGATGGTGCAACCCACCCTTCCTTTCTATATCAAGTTACGATTTCTTGTAGTGCAAGCTCTTGTTTGCTCATTCTAGCTCGGAAAGGAATACTTCTTAATTAGTCTCTAAGCAAAAGTAAAGAGAACTTGGTTTGGTTCAAAGACAGCTACTAATGTCGCTAAGATGGAATCTATAACAATTAAGAAGCCAGCT
This sequence comes from Geum urbanum, assembly GCA_946800695.1. Lineage (NCBI taxonomy): Eukaryota > Viridiplantae > Streptophyta > Magnoliopsida > Rosales > Rosaceae > Geum > Geum urbanum. The sequence continues at coordinate 31,381,075 of OX327012.1, forward strand.
TACATGCACCCAATCAAATTTCTTATTTCTACTTGATTAGCGAATTCTCGCCAGCGCTGCAATAATTATATATATTACGCACGTACTCACATAATCATAACCAACTATTACAAATATTTAGTACATAAAACGGTAAAACTAATTAATTAGTAACTAACCAACTAATTTAAAGATCAATTTGATATCTACAACACGGAGAGCATGCTCCGTGCACCAGTGTAATTGCACCGACTTATTTAAATTTAATGTTAATATATAACACTACCAAAATTCCTTCGTTAGCAGACAGATCAAATTCGTTGCCTAACAAAGGTTTTCTGTTTCCTAAATGACTTAGGCAAGGCACATTTCGTTGCCTAAGATCCATTGACTAAACAATGTCGCGAAGCATGTTAGGCCACGAAAATTTCAAAATCTGTTGTCTAACAACCTCGTTGAGAGACGAATGTTATTCCGTTGTTTAACATTAATGCAATGGTATATTTCAGGTTCAGACGACAAGCAAACCGTCGTTTGACAGAAATTTCTGGCAGATGAAATTTTTTGTTTCCGTCGGTGAACGTTTCATCCAAAATGACGATTTATGGTGCAAGATTCCGTCGTTTAAATTACTCATTAACAGACGAAAATTTTATTTTCGTCTGTTAATGAGTAATCTAAATGATGGAATAATTGTCACCTAATTTATAAACAATTTCGTTGGTTAATAATCATTCCGTCTCTTCACAAACAATTAATAAAATTAAAATAAAATTGATTAAAAATAATATAATATTAATTTTAAATATTCATGATTTCGTTCAATAATTTAATACAGATTTTACGATTTCGATCGATAATATAATATTAATTTTAAATGTTCAATTCCTGTATGATTTCGATCGATAATATAATATAAATACTGTACAAAATAGACGTCCCGATCGAAAACTACATAATGTACATGCAAATGAGAGCTAGCTACACCGGTGGTGTAGGTCTTCCGAGCCTGTTATCGCCATCATCCGGGCGTGACTGTTGAGATGGCGTAGTGAAAGTCGGCGTAAAGGAAGTAGGCATATGACCGGCCATCATCTGCATAAACTGCAACCGCATCTCTACTTGCATCCCTGCTCGTATACGCGCCTAAAAATCTCAAGCTCGCACATCGGCGTCCGCCTGCATCGCGGCTAGATGCGCCTCGGAGTCTCTAGCCTGGTCCTCAAGCTCGCGGATTCGCGCCTCTGATTGCTCCTAGACCTTCCGGATTCGCGACTCTGATTGCTTCTGGACCTCCTGGATTCACGCCTCGACACCACCAAAACGAGCGCTCGACGTGGATGTCCACTTCAGAGCCAACTCTCAAACACCTGCATGTTCGAGACCTCGAATTTTTGTACCACATCAAACTCCGAGCACCTTGTAGAACATTGCGGTCTGTGTGAGCACATCCAAAGGCCCGAGCTGCTTACGCAAAGTGTCCAAATTTTCTGCAGTTTTCTCAGCAAACTGCTCCTCGGCCAACTGCATCAACTTCTCATACAATAAGATAAACAATTAAAAATTAATAAAAAAATAGACTAATATGATCGATAATTCTACGAAAAATTTGACATAATTCCCCCTAAAATATAAGGCTACCAAAAACTTAAAAACACATAAAAATTCAACCAATATAGCATAAAAATCATTCCACATTCTCAATATAACAATAGATCACCACATAACCATTTTTATGAACTACAAGTTTAGATAACATATAAATTTCATCCAGTCACCATCTACTCTAACCTATGTGCATACCGAGAAGATGCTTCTAATGTTTTCTCGCATAAAAATTCACAGAAAATAGTAAACTTCAGTTAATTTTGAATTTAGTGGTCACTTACCAGATTCTCAGCCGCCTTCTCGTTCCCGGAATGGGCATACACATCGCGGTACATGTCGTTGAAGGGCACAAGGGAACCCTCTGCCATATGTTTCGCCATCAAGTAACTGATTGGAGTTGACCCGGAGTAGTGGTTCGCATCCTTCTTATCTCGGTTCTTCGTGTTCGCCTCCGACATTAGCTATTACAAAAAAATAAATATTATATACGAGATTCAGCAAATTTTCGCAAAATTTAGCAAATTTCCGCAAATAACCAAATTACCACAAATTTGGGGCTCCGAAAGTGCGCCACCAACCACTTCCATTGATCTTCTTGATGCGCAAACTCGAACGGGGTCGATTCCTCCCCCTGCATCTGATAGGGCACGTGGCAGACACTCTTCCACTCCCGATAACATAGCAACACTTTCTTTTCGATGTATTTGAACATCTCTAGGGTGTTTGGATAATCGAAGTGGAGCTACAAAAAATATAATTGACGTTAAATCTATATAATATATGTTAATTATTCAATTTCAATATCAAACATAAATCCGTTGAAATACGCTTACCGAGAGAGCATCGTTAACCTTTTCCCGTCGATCTCAGGGAGGTCTTTCTAGGCCGGCGCAATCATCTCTACCTTCTGACGTATAATGTCTCCGATGTTATGGACGATCAAACTGTTAAGCTCCTTCTTAAGAAATCGTAAGGGACTGCGATCTTTTGTTTTGTCACCTTCACGATATCACCTACTTTTGTCCCCTTGCACAACCCTTGTGTGCATTTGGGGACAGGTCCTACAAAAAATTATCCAAAATTCGTTAGTAATCACAATTTATTATAATAATGAAGAAAAACAACATATTACGTTAAATTATAGATGTACCTATAGTGTTTTTTCCCTTGCGACGAGTACTTAACCGTGCTATGACTTCGTTCGCCTAGGGGGTGTTCCGGTCGACACGGGCAGAATAGTGACAGGAGGACCCGACGACAGTAGCCTACACGCAATTGTTGAATCGTCGGGTCATCACCTCTTGCCCTCTCACACCGCAAACTAAATGCGGTCATCCTATCAATCTCCAACTGCGTCAGCCGAGATGTCCCTCCTGGCGCCATCTCTACCAACTGTCATAACAGTAACCAATTCAAATAAAAATCACAAAATTAATCCAAAATTCTGCAAAAATAAACAAAAATCGTTAAAAATATCCTAAATCAACCAATAACAAAAAAATTAACAAAAATCACCAAAATTCACAAATTAACCAAAATTTACAAAAAAAAACATATTATCCAAATTATCCAATTTTTTACAAATTAACCAAATAATCCTAAAAATTTAACAAATCCTCTCCAATTTGCAAAAGATTAACAAATTATCCAACAAAATAACAAATTAACCAAATTAAAAAATATATAATTAACAACCTAACAAATCAACTTATAAATAATTATATCAATTAATAATCCAATAATATCATAAAAGATCACCATTACTAATCCCAAATTAATCTAATAATCACAAAATCCAATAATCCAATATTCAATCTATAATCCAATATTAATCCAATATTAATCTAATATAACCTATTTCGATCAAAAATCACGTAAATCACCAAAATTACCCAAATTAACCAAAATTCACCATATATAATTCACCATAATTCCAATATAATTAATCAATCACAAATTCACCAAAATTCTATATAATTAACCATTAAACATTATCCAAAATTAAATCAATAACCATAACCAAATAATCATATCATTAACAATAATCAATAACTAATTCATCAATTAATATAATCCAATAACCATATCTAGAAAGAAAAAAACTGTACCTTAAGTTAACGGCGGTCGGAGGCCGTTTAGAGCAAGGCTCGGTGGCAGAGCGGCTTGGCGACGGACTAGGCCAGTAAAGGGGGCTCGGCGGAGGCCCTAGGGGGTGGTGTGGCTCAGCGGCGGAAAACTGAGGAGAAAGGCGTTGCCTAAATCTCCGTAAGGCGGAGGTGAGCTAGAGGGAGGAAGACGGCGTCACATAGAGGAGGGAGAGGTAGAGGAGGAGCGGCGGAGTTTGAAAGTTTGAAATCGGGACGGAGACTGGAAAGAAATCGGCCTGAGCTCGAGAATCGATCGAATGAAATGATCGATCAAAAATCCCCAATTTGGGGATTATATCAATCACTGCTAAGTGATAGAATCCTGATGTCTTCTACAAAAATAAATTTCATCTTCTAACACCGATTGGCTGACGGAAATATAATAGATCTGTTGCCTAAGAATTCTCAACATATCCCAAAAAATAAGGCGCAAAAATGTGCCGCCATATTTTTTGCCGTAGCAGACGGAAATATGAACTTTCCATCACTTAAGGGTTTTTAAATATTCACCAAAAAAATGGTGCAAAAAATGCTGCCAAATATTTTTTTCCTAGCTGACGGAAATAAGGACTTTCCGTATTTTTAATTAGTGTTAAGGCGATGGAACTGTACAATTTCTGTTGGCCAATGCATTTTAATTTTAATTTTAGGAAGAGTACTGAGAATAATTCATATATTTTAGATACGTAAATATGCACCATTTGGACTCATACGTACAACACTATATGTACAATTTGAAATGAGAAAAAAAATGATTTTTTTTCCTAAACCTACCGATTGAGTTCTACTTAATTATCACATGCATGCAATGCGAAAACCGTGCCTATTTATAATGAACCATAGTTTTTGGATGTAACAAGATAAAACATAAGTAATTAATAAATATCGATACCTTGGTAATTATCCCATGCATGCAATGTCCAAAACTACCAAATTCAGTGATCGAATCATAACGTGGCTTGGTTTATGATCACTTACAAATATCATATTTAATTATAGGTTGTACATAATTAATTAAATCGGATAAATTCGAATTATGATCTGGACCGAAGACACTATATATATGCATTATGTCCTTGAAGAAACAATTATGCATTTTAAAAAGATACGTCGTCGTTTTTTCGTAGAGTGGTAGTCAACGCTTCATCAGCAGATGAAAATTTGTTTGTTCCGTTGGCTAAGACCTGTTTAGCCAACATAGATTTGTAATTGTGTTGGCTAATAATACAAGGTTTAGGATTTAGAGTTAATGGGTTGCGTTTAGGTTAAGTTTAGGGTTTAGTATTTTATGTTAACCGACAGAATATTGACAATTTCGTTGCTAAAGAAAACAAGGTTTAGGGGTTGGGGTATGTGGTTTAAAGGTTGGTTTTAGGGTCTAGCTTTTCTGTAAGACAGCGGATATAAAAATTCTATTTGCCTAGTACTTGGTTAGCAGACGAAAATTGAGTAATCCGTCAGTTAACGATTTGGTAAGCAGACAGAATAGGAAGGGTTTGTCTGCTAAGTGTTGAGTCAGATTTTGGATAGAATTGTCAACGCTGCATCTTTCCTGCTTGGAACTGTTCCTGCGTAAAACAATCATAATCATTCATATAAATTCAAATCACGATCGATAATAATTCAAAATTAGGTAGAATTATTACAAATTCAAATAATTAAATTGTGCTGTGATACATTATTCACTTTCATAATTTATGTCATCATCATCATCCTCATTCTCTAAGTCTTCATCCTCCTCATATTCATCTTCCTCAGCTTCCTCTTCATCCTTGTCATCAGTGTGGTCATTAATGTGTTCTAGTTCTTTGAGTTCAGTTGAGTTAAGCAGCCTTTGTCTGGAGTTGTGTAGTTCCTGGATCTTCGTTCAGGTGTAAAAGAGTCGTTTCTGGGACAGTAGCAATATCAGGCTCTTGATATGGATTGCTGACACTTCTGTAAAAATAACCCCTCAAGTGTTGTTTCATTCCAAATATTACGATGACATATATGGTTAACTACTTTCCAAGAACCCTCCTCCTTTGAGTCATCAAGATAAAACACTTGCTTAGCTAAAGTGGCAAGAGTGAATGGCTCATCATCATACCAGCTTGTGTTATCATTTACCAATAACGAGCCAAGATCCTTCTTCGTACTATTTCGCATGTTCAGGTCAGTGTTGAACCATTTACATTTGAAAAGCATGACAGGCATTCCATTTGCGTATATTAACTTGACGATGTTGACAACAACTCCGTATTATAAATCATCTTTTTCTCCTATTGAGATCCCACAATCTTGTCTTCTCTTGCCTTCATCTCTGGCTAATGTCTGAAACTTTACCCCGTCACTACCGGCATAAACACTATACCCGACGACATGGCAAAAAAAAAACCGACGAGAACCCTTGTCGTCGGGTATAGTGAACTATAACCAACGACTAGGGTACATCGTCGGTTATAGTTTTTTTAACCAACGATGTATTGTTGTCGTCGGTTATAGTAGCCTGAAAATCGTCGGGTATAGTTTTCCACTATTACCGATGATTTTTTTTAACTATTACCAACGATTTTGTGGTATCGTCGGCTATAGATTCTTATTTCAGATCCATTATGGGCAGCAGCTCTGTCATTCAAAAAAAATCTCCCGCGAAAACTGAAAATGCTCTGAAATCATTGGGTGATGTCGGAAACTGTCAAGAATGAGTTCGTGATTCATTATATATAGGTACGTACGTACGTACTTAATATTATATATATATATGTGTGTGTGTGTGTGTTGATCGATTGTTGATGTTGATTTTGAATTGATCGAGTTAATTGATTGTTGAGTTTGAGTAATTGATGGTTGATTTTGAGTACGTGATTGATAGTTGAGTTGGAGTACGTAGTACGTAATTGTTGTGTTGATTATTGTGAATATATATATATACCTAGGGTGATTAATTTATTTAATTGATTATATATTGTGATTATTATAGGATTAATTGTGATTATTAATTATGGGTATAATATATATTGTGATTATTGTGATGTTTCGGTTAATTGTGATTAATTATAGTGCATGTGGTTATATATATATTTAGATTTTTGTGATCGATTATATATAGTTAGGGTGTGTATATATATATATATTAAAATTATGGGAATTATAATTATATATATTTATATTAATTGATTGATCGAATGTTTTGATTTTGATCGAGTTAAATTAGACGAAATTATATATATATGAATAATTATGGATCGAGTAGAATAATTAGACGACTATATATATATGTTCATTTATAATTAATTAGCTAGCTAGTTAGGGATCGAGTAGAATAATTAAATTATGTAATTTATTGTTTGAATATCGATATATATATATATATATATGAAATTTTAATTAATAAGATCATGGGTATATATACATGCAGTTATAATTTTCAGGATGGACAAGAGTTGGATGTGTCTTCCAAGATGGGATGTAAGATATCACCGTGGAATTAGAAGTTTTGTGGAATATGTGAAGGTTAATTGTGGAGGGATGACAATTCATTATTGTCCGTGTATGAAATGTCAGTGTCGCAACGAGCAATATCGTTTTCTCATCGATAAAGTATTGGAGCACTTGAAGAAAAACGAGTTTTGGGATAAGTACACATGTTGGATTTATCACGGTGAGAGCTCATCAGTTGGTCAACATGATCAAGGACAATTTTTTGAGAGTGGCAGTATATCCAATGATCCAACAACAAGGTTGATCAACGATATGTTTCCTCATGAGAGCGATATATTTGCTCAAGCACCGGATATCCCTCCCGCCATTAGAGACTTCCCTCATATTGAGCCAGTCCAGCAATTACCTACATCTGTCAACACTGCTGGTATGGACAAGTATAACAACCTCATTGCCTTCCAACAGACCCCGTTGTACAACGGGTGTAATAAGACTGTTCTTGAAAGTGTTATGGGAGTAATGAAGCTCAAAGTGGAGAACAAAATGATCTTGAAGGCTGTTGATGATTGGCTGAAGTGGTCTGGTTCGTTGTTGCCCCCCGGTCATCGTCTTCCTACCACTCATCGTAAGGTGCGACAGATCCTGAAACATCTTGGCATTTCCTACATCAAAATCCATGCTTGTAGATATGATTGTGTTCTCTTCTGGGGTGAAGATGCTTATGGGAATGATCTCGAATCACTTGATGAATACCCGATATGTGGTACAGATAGGTATAAGTTGACTCCTACCGGAAACAAGAAAGCTGTGAAGATACTTCGGTATTTTCCGCTGATAGATAGGCTAGAACGGTTGTTCATGTGTGCACACACGGCTGAAGCTATGAGATGGTGGGCCGAGAAGAATTTGCCCGACGGTGATACGCTTATACACCCTGCTGACGGAGAGGCTTGGAAGCACATGGTGAAGGAGTTTTCTTATTTTGCATCAGAGGTTCGAAATGTTTGGCTGGGTCTTTCATCTGACGGATTCAACCCTTTTGGCAACATGAGTCTTCAATACAGTATATGGCAAGTTATTTTGGTACCGTACAACCTTCCTCCATGGATGTGTATGAAGAAAGAATACAATATGCTCACTATGATAATTCCAGGGCCGGGTTATCCAGGAAAGTGTCTCGATGTGTATTTGAGACCCTTGATTGCGGAGCTTAAGTACTTGATTGAGCATGGTCATCCCACTTATGACAAGTTCAAAAATGAGATGTTCCAGATGCATGCCATGCTTGTTGGCACCATTAGCGATTTTCCTGCACGCGGGATGTTGTCGGGCAACGTTACCAGGGGATACAGGGCTTGTCCAGAGTGCATGACTATTGAGTGTTGCAGACCTCATTGCAGGAAGATTGTACAGATGCGTCATCGTTGTTGGCTTCCACATGATCACCCATTTCGGGAGGATATGGAGGCATTTGATGGGACTGTGGAAACAGGTGAGTAACCGAGGAGATGGACGGGGGATGAAATATTGGAAGTGCTAAATGAATACGATTTTGGGTAGCTCAGCAATCATCCTGAGATAGTGGCGTCAATACCTGACAAACCCGACAGGTATAAATTCTGGACACACAAAAGTATTTTTTGGGAACTTCCGTATTGGTCCAAGTTGCTGATCAGACACTACTTAGATGTCATGAACATAGAGAAAAATGTGTGCGAGAGTGTAGTCGGCACAGTGTTGAATTAGGAAGGAAAAACTAAAGACGGCCCGAAGGCACGCATTGATCTTAAAAGGATGGGACTGCGAAAACATTTGTGGTTGAGAGATGGGAAGAAAAAATGCCACAAGCTCCTTATACCGTCAAGCCTGCCCAGAAGAATGAAATTTTCGGCTGGATGGGTAATGTCAGGTATCCTTCAGGCTATGCTGGAAATATAAGTCGATGTGTTAACTTCAAAGACAATAAGATGTACGGACTAAAGAGTCATGACTGTCATATACTGCTTTAACGCCTCTTTCCTATTTTCATTTGAGGGTACCTGCCCAAAGAGGTGGTGGAGCCGTTAGTGGCTTTGTCAAGATTCTTTCAGAAGTTATGCACGAAAGAAGTGAAGAAATCGGACTTGTTGGAAATGCAACAGGACATCATTTTTATCATGTGCAAATTTGAAAGGATATTTCCTCCAAACTTTTTCGACATCATGCCTCACCTATGCTCCATCTTCCGGAATAATTGTTGCTTACTGGTCCAGTACACTACACATGGATGTATCCTATGGAAAGATACGTAATGCATCTCTGGATCTGGCTATATATGTCTTTAATATTATTTATTCACTTATTTTACAATATTCATAACATGCTCTGTAATTACCAATTTTATAGACAATTAGGGGACTACAAAGACTATGTGATGAACAAATATGCACCCGAAGGGTGTATCGCTGAAGCATATATTGCGCACGAGTGCGTAACGTACACCAGACTTTATTTGGGAGCGTTCGAGGACCCTCCACAACATATGCCAGTAGATGGATCACAATTCAATCTTTCAATCATCTCCGATGATGTTGAAGTTTCCGAAAAGTTGCCCAACTCGTACAATTAGGAACCATATGAGCTAGTCATTGCCCACTGGTCGGTATTGATTAACTGTCCAGAAGTTCAATATTAGAAAAATATGCACCTTTACTGTCCTGCCATTTTCGGTGATGTTAACTACCACAACAAGACGTTCGCAAACTATTTTGGCAAATGGGTACGTATATAGATATATTGACTTGTATATGAATTTAATTGCATGTCTCATATAATATTTATAGTTAAGTTAATAAATGATTATATTCAGATGAACCATGTACAAGATGATAGTATCCCTCAGTGGTCACACGAATTGAGGCTCTTGGCGCAGAAACCGGTAACTTCCAGAGTTTATCCTATGTGTAAGGTAAATGGCGTGCTATTTATTTGTGAACATAGAGATGTCAGACGAAAAACACAGAATTCTGGGGTAATGGTGCATGGTGGGCAGAATGGAGTTGACTATTACGGTGTTCTCCATTCAGTTGTCGAATTAATATATGGGGAAGGCATGACCGTGCACTTGTTTAAGTGTAGATGGTTTGATACTGACCCTCAGAACACAAGGACCGATCAATACGGCATTTTTTCGGTGAATACTGCTACAAGCTGGTATGAAGATGATCCGTTTGTTTTGGCCACGACGGTAAAACAATTGTTTTATCTTGATGATCTTGTGCATAAAGGCGCGTGGAAAGCGGTTAACCATGTTCTTCCAAGAAACAAATACAGTGCCTCTACCCCTGATGTGACCTCGGATAATGAAGAAGTTAGTGCATACCAAGAGCCGAACGCAACTGGTATTCCTGAAACCTCAACAATTCGCCTTAATAATGTGATACAGGGCAGTGTGGTACGAATTCCTCAACCAAATCTTATTGATGTTAATCAAAATGAAGACAATGAAGACTCAAGTGACGAGGGCTTACACATCTTACCTGAAATTAACTCAGAAACCGAGTCAGACTCAAGCGATGATTCTGACTATGCGCCTTAGTGTATGTATATATATATATATATATGTTAATTTGAGTTTGAACGTGCAATGTAAAATGATGTGTACAAAGATGATCGACTTTAACTTAATTGGATCGATGTAATTAATTAAAGTAGATACTTTGTTTAAGGACCATTTTTTATAAGTTAGGAAAAAAAACTCATAGCCTTTTTGTAGAAATATATAATGCATATGAAAAAAAAATGAAACAAACTATAACCGACGATATTCATAATAAATATCGTCAGTTATACTATAGCCGACGATAATACTTATATCGTCGGCTATAGTTTACAGGTTATAACGCCAGGCGCAGCCGTTTTGGCAGAACGAAACTGCCCAAACCTTTTCTTCTCCTCCATACCGATTCGTTTCCGCCGCCGCCACCGTCCGTCAAGCAAGAGCAAGGTCTTCTCCTCAAGCCGTCGTCCATCATCAAGCCAACATACATCGATTCTAAACCCAAAAAACAAGTTCTAAATCCCTAAATCCCTAATTAAATCCCCAATTTCGATTTTTTTTACTTAGGTTAGATTTTAATTTGTTTAGTTTGTTTATCGATAATGTGGATGTTTGGATGAATTGTGTGAATATATATTGGATTATTGTTGAATTTTGTTGATTGTAGGAATTATTGTTAATTTTTTGGATTTATTGGATTATATATATATAGAGAGAGGAGCTTAATTAATTATTGAATTATATATTGGATATTATTGTTGAATTTTGTTGATTGTAGGAATAATGCTTACACATTTTTTTGGATTTATGGAATTATTGGATTATATATATAGAGGAGTTTAATTAATTTTTGGATTATATATATATGGAGTTTAATTATTGGAATTATTCGAATTTTTGGATTACGAATTCGTATTTTTGGATGAATTAGAAATTATTTTGAATTTTTGTAATTTAATGGAATTTTATATGAAGGAATATATAATGAAATTTGTTGAACAATTTGGAAATTTTATGTGAGTGGAAGGATTTTTAACGAATTTTTGTAATTTACTGAAATTTTTTTGAATTGTTGTAATTTGTGGATTATTATTATGAACATATATATATATATATATATATGAATTCATTTGAATTTTTAGTAATTGATGGAATTATTGTGAGTTAAATATGAAAATATGTGAATTAATATATTCTAACATTTGGTAGATGAATGTGAATTAATTTTAATTTTATTGTTAATTTTAAAAACTGTATAAAATTGAGTATGTTACGTAACTTTTATAGCAACGATGAATTGGTTGAATTGCGGTGTTTCGCGAGGGGGGTCGAGGGGGAGGTTGAGAGGGAGAGGGAGATCGGGACGTGGGGATGAGGGCACCGGAAGTCGGTCCGCATCAGGATCCGCCAGTATCGGCAACACTTACAGCATTCCTCCCACTTCTCGGCACCGTACACTTCTGGGTGAGGGATAACCTCAGCAGCAGCAGGTCGAGCCTCGTCGACCCTCCAGCGCGAGGAGGCTTTATGAGGACAGTCGCACGCCTTCAACGGATAGTGCGACTCAATCCTCGGTCCGAATGCCGGAGATTCATCGCGAGGACCCTTCCCCATCCACCGACCAGACTCCTCATTCTTCCGTGGAGGCTGGTGGATCGACTCAGTCCTCGGCCAGGATGCGACTATGCCCGCCGTCTACCATATTCTTACCCTTGGAAATCCCGACGATACCTCTCATCGATTCCACGGGGATGCCTGTTCCAGGACAGCTAGGGTTCATTACCCCGGACCAGGCATACGCGTATGTACCCTTCCCGGAACCTCTCTGGAGTGTGAGGATTCCGGGACAACGCACCGACGAATCAGGTAAATATTAATTAGTGATATCTTTTTACTTAGTAATATTTAAATTCAATTAGGTGTTGATGTTTAAAAAATCGTCTACATATATGTGTGATAGGCTAGATCGTGCCCGGTTACAAACAAAAGAGAACCAGAGGCCCCGTCGTCGGCAAGTTACTGGACGACGCCATTCAGGCTAGCGGTGGTGGCCAAGTTATAATTCCGACCGGGGATAGAGGCTAGGTGATCGAGGGAAAGGTCACTCAAAAGTACATAGGGATGGCGGGCAGCATCATATGGGATAGAGTCCCAATGTTGTGGCCAGATTGGAATTCAGTGCCGCAATCCGTCAAATATGAGCTGAATAATGCGTTGTCGGTGAGTAGAATTGTATATTCATTATGTATATTTTCTATTTAAATTTTTAATATTATTGATATATATATATATATGCATTGCAGAGGTGGTTCCGCGTGGATAACGACATTAGACCCACGTGGGCGGATGAAGTGCAGGGGAGCAAGTTACTAGATTCATTTGTTTCGATTTTTTCGTTTCTTTTGATTATGTTCATAAAATGTTGTAAGTTACTAACGATTGATTTTATTAATATATGTATAAGGAGTGGAAGGGTGAGCTGAAAAAACATTGGAAAAAGTACAGCGACGATCGTTCCGGTACCCCTAGCGAGTTTCGTTATAGGGAGTACGAGTGGCGATGGCTTGTGGTTCACTTCAACAACCCGAAATTGAAGGTACGCAACCTTCGATCGATTAAAATTTTGTTTTATCGTACTTACCCCAAATTATTTGGCTAATATTTTTTTGATGTTGGATTAATCGAGCAGGCTATTTCTGAAGTCAACACAAGGAACCGGGCCAAAAACACAAAAAATCATCATGCCAGTTCCAGATCATACTCGGGTTGGATCGAGGAGGCGGCCAACCACCCAGAAGTCCCTCCGCTTGTCTATACAATGCAGCACGCGTATCCGCAGTCCCCCGAAGATGCTGTAAGTGTCCTTATAACAAAATAAACATATTTCTTATTTTTTTAGATTGTTTACATTAATTAACATTTTATTTTTCTTTGTCAATTAGGCGAGACTTGAGGAGGTGATTCCGGAGGTGTTGACTCAAGTGGTGAGAGAGCACTATCCCAACACCCCCGATGCGGAACTCCCGATTGATCAGATTGATCAATCTGATCCAATCGTAGCGGCCAGGATTATGTCAACTGCGATCCCTCCAGGGAAGAACACTTTCTACTGCAGGGGGCTCAGAAAGTAGGGTCAAGGGCTGCTGAAGAAGATCCATGAATTCTCTCGCGGATCGGGATCATCTTCGAAGGCTAATGAGCTACAGGAGTAGCTTCATAGGAAAGCGATTGAGATGGAATCTCAACGGCGTCGGATGGAGGAGATGGAGCAGGCGCGAGCCGCAGAGCAGAATCGGTTGACCGAACAGCAGCAAATGATGGGGACATGGATGCAGCACTGTTATGCACAGTTGCATGCATCTAGAATCCAGATAGCTCCCCCGCCTATTTTCGGTGCGCCACAGCCACAGCCTCAGCCGCAGGCGCCAGACCAAGACCAACCAAGTTTTGACGATCTGTTTGACCATATAGACTTAGGAAACCCGTAGTACGTAGTACGCATATGTATATAGATTTGAACGATTTCGGTTTTTTATTTTATTTACTACTATAGTTTCAATAGTTATTGATTTTCAATGTGAACAATATTGGTGACTTTTTGGGAATGCAGGTTCTGGGATAAAACCCAGAACCTGCAAAAAAAATTAAAATCATATACACTATAACCGACGATATAAACTAATATCGTTGGCTATAGTTTCCTCCATGGTCAACCAGTTTGACCAGGGGAGGAACTATAACCGACGATGAAGTCGTCGGTTATAGTATGGAACTATAACCGACGACCTAATATCGTTGGCTATAGATCCATACTATAACCGACGACAACCCTAACTTGTCGTCGGTTATAGTATCATCGACGATGCAACACCGACGATACTATAGCCGATGACTCATCGTCGGCTATAGACTATAATCGAAGAGATAATGGGACAGACCGACGACATAATATCGTCGGCTATAGTAAGACTTCCGGCAGTGCGTTCACATCACATGCAGAATAAATCTCATATCTTTGGGGCTTGTTGACCAAATTGTGCAGGGCTATTGTGTACCAACTGCGGTGGTCAATTCTTTGAAGGCTCGTCATCTGCAAAATTATGAACATAAGTCAGGTACGACAAGCAATATTTTGATGCAATATATAATATATAATTTACATAATTACACATACCCATCCTTGGAAATAATCTGGAATAGCTGCTTTTGTTGTTCTTTCAACTGTTAATGAGCAAGTCTCGGAGCTTCTTTATGAAGTGCTTCAAAATATGAAAGCATGAATTGATTAACCTCGGTACAGTCCCGCAACACAACCCAGTGTGCCTCAATGAGTTCTTCTCTGCTTAATCTTTCTGAACTCTTGTGTACAGGTCCGAAGGCTCGAACAACATCTGTGACGATGGAAAGATTGAAGCGATTAAATGTATTAGAGAAGTCAGAAGGGGGTGGCTCGATGTAGACTTTGAGATACAAGTTGTAGAAGGTCACACAGTCATATTTAATGTACGTTTCTGCTATAGAACCTTCCGGGTTAGAGCGATTTTTGATATATCCGTTATATTGTCCAAGTTGTCTACAAATAATTGGGATGAAATTATTCAATAAGACACTTGCATATATATAAAAGTCGACGATAAGAAGTGATCCATCAGTCATAAGTAAGACAATATACCTTTCTTGGGGATACATCCAAGTGTATTATACCTGACCAGAAACCAACACTTATTTCGGGAGGTGGATCATTAGGTGAATCATGACGTCGAAGAAAGCAGGGGGAAAATCCTCTCCAATATGCAAAGAATGTACACAATCTCTTCTTTCAATTCAACTACATCTGACTTCTTCAACTCTCTTGCACATAACTTCTGCCACAACTTGGACAACGCTACTAATAACTATACCACATCATGATGCAAATAAGGTTGAATTACCACTGGAAGAAATTGTTGCATCATAACATGACAGTTATGAGTCTGGAGATTTATAAATTTGTTGTCCCCCTCATTTACACAATGAGATATATTTGCTGCATAGTTGGATGGATATCGAACGCCTCGGAACCATGCGAACACTTCCTTCTTCTTGTTCGGCTTCACTATGTAAGGTGCCATAGGGATCTCGACCTGGACAGACCTCCTCTTCTTTAATCACAAGTAACGGCATATGTTTATTGCCCACAAATCTTTACGCGCTTTAAGAGTGTCCTTATTCTTCCCATAAAGACCCAGAATTGTTCCAAGGACGCCGCCGAATTCATTCTTCTCAAAGTGCATGACGTCAAGGTTATTCCTGAGTTTTAACCTTGACCAGTAAGGGATTTCAAATAAAATATTCATGTGATTCCAATACCCAACTTCGTCGTCAACCACAAGTGGGTTTGAGGCCATCACAAGTGGACACTTGCTCAATACTCCAAAATCAACGTGTTGGAGCCTTTGGAAAATTTCTTTACCAGACCACTCTCAGGGTTTCGGATCATCATCTACCGTCCCATCAAAACTTGCCGCTTCGGATCTCCATTGGTGATTTTTGAGAATCTATCTACGGTGTCCCAAGTAACACACATTTCCCGCGTGATAGCTAGAGTTGACATCATCTAAGCAGATAGGATAACCTTTGTACCCTTTATTCCTTCAAGATTCCAACATCCCATAAGCCAGAAAATCGCTAATGGTCCACATAATGGTTGCTCTCATGATGAATGATGTTTTAGCGTAGCTATCCCAAGTTCACACCACAAAATTCCACACCTCCTTCAACTCGTCAATCAAAGGTCTCATAAACACATCAAAACACTTTCCAAGGGAATATTTACCCGAAATTATTAGACAAAGAAACTTAAACTCCTTTCTTATGCACATCCAGAGAGGCAGGTTGTACGGCATCACAATAACTGGCCAAGTGCTGCATTGGCCATCATTAAAAGGATTGAACCCGTCTGTGGAAAGTCCTAGTCTCACATTTTGAACCTTTGATGTGAAGTCTGTAAACGACATGTCGAAAGACTTATAAGCCTCCCTATCTACAGGGTGTCTAAGCACACTGTCATCCAACCTCTTTTCACTGTGCCACCTCATTGCCCATGCCGTGTACGGAGATTTGTGCAATCGCTTCAGTCTAGGAATCAACAGAAAATGACGAAGAACCTTCCATGGAAATTTTTTCTTCTTCTTGTTCTTCTGCTTGACCCGCCATATTGACTCGCCGCAAACTGGGCAGTACTGGAGGTCTGCGTGTTCCTTATAAAACAAGACACAACTGTTTTTGCATATGTCGATTTTCATGGAAGAAAGGTCAAGGTCATTCAATATCTTTTTTACTTTATAATAACTGTATGAAAGTTTGTGATCATCAGAAAGCAGACTACTTATGTGTCGCTGGACATCGTCGAACGCTGCATTCGACACTTTATACCCCATTTCCTCCATTACCGCACTCAAAACAGTCACTTTACCATATGGGTGCACCGGTGTCTGGGCTTCCAGTAAAAGTTTATTGTACTTGTTATAATTAGTGGATCTCATGAAGTCGCCTGTTGGCAGAACAGTCTCATGGTTGGGAGTATCGTAATGGCCCTCGAAAAATCCATATCCACTTGAACTATATGACGGAAATGCATCGTGGATAAGTTCCATAATGGGGTTTGGAGCAAGTCCATCAATATTGCTGAATGAGCCTACATGATACCCTGATGCGAACCCTGCCATCGCATTATGAGCATTAACCTCTGGTTCTTCACCGTGTTCAGTTCATGAAATGTACTCCTACATCGTACCGTATTGAGATAAGTGCTGGAACATATCTGCAACTCTATGATACTCTGAGTTACGACACCTCCTGCACGGACACTTGAAATTGGAGCTTCTTTCACCATGTTGAATTGCGAAACGCATGAAGTCGTAAATTCCTTGTAAATACCTTTGAACACCTTTCTCCAACCAAAACCAACTTTTGTCCATATTCTGCGTAAGTACGTAACTTGTAATGAGAAAAATAGTAAATTGTTTGGCCAATCACATTTATAACCTTAATTCTTCATATATCAAGCTAGCTAGAACCTATATATATACTCTAATCTTTATATCAAGCTAGCTAGTTAGAACCAATAATCTTCTCATGCTTCAATTCGTTCAATATATATACCTAATCTTCATATATATCGATCAAGCTAACTAGAATTCGAACCAATAATCTTCATATATATCGATCAAGCTATGTACCTAGCTATTAATTTTCCGTCAATATATATCACGTACATACGTACATATATAATAAGCTAGCTACGTACCTATATATATCGATCAAGCTAGAATCTTTCTTACACATATATATACAGCCAAAAATTACTAATTAAATTGCATAACCAAATTAAACTAATTAATTAATAATATATATGTAAATATCCAAAAATCCATAATTTGTCAACATAGATACTAATCCATCTAACATTTCTGTAAAAGTTAGCATTATACATGCATACAGAGCGGGATTCTAGCTACTTATCACAAATTTCACTGGAAAACTGTCGCCGAAATTCAATTACCGGTTAACTTCACAATACACCGAAATATTTCAAAACAAATTTGTATATACAAACACTAACCACTATATGAAGCTTCGGGAATGCTTTGGGGGTTTTGATTGAAGCTTTTTCGTTGTAGATTGAAAAATTGCTGGAAAGGAGGTGTTAAAACAGTTTTGAAGAGACTATAAGAGTTCGATCTGGAAATGCTACTGGCTGTTATAGAATATTCTTCTAGCAGACGGAAATTATCTGTCTGTTAGTGAATAAATTCCATCAATTAACCAACTTCTAGCAGACGGCAAAGTTTTCATTTTCTAACAATTCCTTAAGACAACGGAATTGGCGACGGAATTCAAATTTCGTCCTTTTAATGTTTCTTGGAAGACAAAATTTGACAACTCAAAAAATCCATCATCTAAAAACGTTATTGGCCGTCGAATTTTGACTGAAACCATTTCCGTTGCATAACAAGTTTTTAGAAGACGGATATTTTTTCAAAGCAGACCGTTCATATATTCTTCACCTAAGCTTTTGTTAGGCAACATATTGAAAAAAAATTCGTCAGCTAACGAAGGTATTATGGTAGTGAAATCAAATCAATTATGTGGCACGAACATCAAATTTGACACTTAAAACTAAAAATAAAGTTAATCAAGTTAAAATGGAAAATAATATATGGGTTCACTTTATTTTCTTTTTCTTATTTTATTTGTTTTATTTATCCAAACTCTAAACCCCAAACTATAAACCTTAAACTCGAAACTCTAAACCCTAAACCCCAAACCCAAATCCATACTAAATCCAAATCCCAAACCATAACGCTAAACCACAAACCCCAAACCTTAAACCTAAATCCTAAACCATAGACCTTGAACCCGCCTAAACCAAATCCCAACTCACAAATCCTTAAACCCAAAACAAAATCCCAAATATCCAAACCCCAAATCGAAATGTAGACCCAATACCCAAATCTCGAAGTCAAAACCTACACATTTAAAACCAAAACTAAAATTCTCAAACCCTAAATGACATATATGTATACGATGAGGTTTTTTGCTGTTAATAAGATTGAACGACAATTAGTGTATGACAAGATTCGAACACGCGATTTCAATGATCACGATGTGAGTCATTAATTACCACTAAATTACAACTCACAAACATGTATACGATGAGTTAATATTTAATAAGACTCCAAAGTTCAAACTAATTAAAAGAACAAGCTATGTATATTATTTTAAAATAGCTAAAGTAAACTTATTTTTATGGATATTCATAAATTTTAATATCATATTTATTGTCCGAGTCATTCACCTTATTGTCCATATGTTATTCCCGTTCGTAAGAAAAAACATTACTTAATTTTTTTTGAAACTACTTAATTTTTTATATATAAAATCCATTACTTGATTAAAAAGCTCGACCTCATAGTTTTAATGTTTCGAACTAATTTGTTTTTTTTTCTCAAAATTAACTCTGGTTGTAATGGATTTAATTTGATAAAGCTAGTATGGTTAATCATGTAGATCTTCAGACTTAACTGAAATAAAAAAGTGTAGCCAGCACTATAATCACATTCAACGGTGTAAATATCAAATTTTATTCTCCTCTTTATTATTGGTAATTTGAAAGATATACATTCATATATAACCAATGTAAAATTTGATCACTAATACGTTATTTTCATATGGTTTGATTGTTCAAAACATATCAATAGTAAACTTCAATATATTACCTTTCAAAAGAAAATTTTCAATATATTCACAAATATATATATTCAATGTTATCGTACAAAATTTGTGTTACATTGCATTTTAGTATAATTAAAATGTCATGACGTTGTTAGGAATGTTGTTAGATTTTGAAAGAAAAATAATTGATTCAACCAAATTTTTGTCATGGCACTATATTTTCTTCGGGCACCCTAAAAATTACTATGGGCACAAAGATTGAGCTGGGAGATTTCTCTGGGCACACAATGGAAGATATAGAGATTGTTTGAGACTGATAGGTTTTGGCCGGAGCAAGATTCGACCGAAATAGACTGAGAGTCAACCAAATCTGACAGACCGAGAAGTCAAGAGGCGAAAGTATGTCGCGATGACTAGAGGCGACCACACAAATTGGAGAGGCCAGCATCAGCAACGAATGCTGAGCTGGAGGCCGAAGGAATTGGTGCGAGAGGCTTGGAAGTGAGGCTGCACAGACAGTGCGGCGGAGGAGAACGGTGCGACAAAGCAAGCGCGCAGGATACCGAGCCAGAGAGAGAGAGAGAGAGAGAGGGAGAGAGAGAGAGAGAGAGAAATAGAAAATAATAATTTTTAGTTTTTACTGTAGGTAAAAGTGTATCGATTAAAAGGTGTTATAGATCTGTTAACACATGTGCATGACACATATTGGATGCAAGTGCATCTGGTACATTGAAGATTTTTTGTACCATACGTGGAAGTTGTTTATTTAGAATGTATATAATAATGATGATCAATTGTCTGATTAACAATTGTGAGACTCAATTTAATCACATTTTGACAAATAAGCTGTCATATTAAGATATTTATGATTAATTAAGAGAATTATTCTTATGGTTAAATTTTTTAAAAGCAGTTGATTGCCCCATAATATTAGTCCCTCTTTAATTACCAAATTGTCTGTTTAATGACAAAAATATAATGAGAAAATATGATTGAAACGTCACTACCACATTTTAAAATCGCCGGCAATGTTTTTTTAACATTACCGGCGATTTTTGCCGGAAAAATCGCCGGTAATGTCTTTTTTTTTTAACATTACCGGCGACTTAAATGTAAGTCGCCGGCAATGTCCCGTTGGTAATGCAAAAAAAAAAGACATTACCGGTGACATAAATTTCCGTCGCCGGTAATGTTTAAAAAAAAAAAAAAGACATTGCCGGCGACATAATGTATGTCGCCGGCAATGTCTTTTTTTTTTTTTTGGTAATGGCGACTTACATTTAAGTCGCCGGTAATGTTAAAAAAAAAAAGACATTACCGGCGATTTTTCCGGCAAAAATCGCCGGTAATGTTTAAAAACATTGTCGGCGATTTAAAAATCGCCGGCAATGGGTCAAAATGTGGTAGTGCGTACAATTAGTCAAAATATTAGTCCCTCTTTAATTACCAAATTGATCATCAGAGGAAAAAAATGGGTAAATTGAAAAAAGAAAGTCCAAAGAATTTATGTTTTTTTATAAATAATTAGATATTAGAAAAAAATTGTTAGCTTGCCACGTGTGAAAAGACCTGCGTTTGAGCTTATCACTGCCTATACTTTAATGAATTTCAGTCTAGTTGAAAATAATTACAAATGATTAACTCAATCATGACTCTTTAAACATCTAAAAATTAATTAGTCAAAATATGATTGAAACGTAAATCTTAGAATGAAATTGGGAGAATGACAGTCAAGGAAAAGAGAAGAAACAATATTACTCATAACTCAACCACAACCTGATTTAGACAACAACGGATTGGGCCTCTCTCTCTCTCCCTCTCTCTCTCTCTCTCTCTCTCTCCCTCCCCTCCCGCAAATACACAGTAGCAGTCGTGACATCTCTTCTTGGCTTTTGTCTCCGGCCTCCACCCCTGCCCTTATCAAGTCGCCTCCCAGCGTCATCAACCTTTACTCAACCTTTTCCTTGACTCTCTCACTTCTAGAGATAACCAAAATGCAGTAGCAGCTTCAACCGCGCGTCGTCGCCGTCAAAGCCTCACGCTGCTAAAACAGTTCGACTGCGAGCAGCCGTCGTCGCACTGCGTTGTGTCGGCTTGACCTCGTGACTTGTGTTCGGTCGCCGCTTCTCATCACTGTTCCTCGATCCCTTTCTACAGTCGTGCTCACTCTCCCACCTACCGCCTCAAGTTTGTCATCTCCGTCGTGGCTCGCCCTCGCATCCTCCCAAATCCAGCGTCACACTTCGTCGGCCCCGCGCTCTCATCTCTGGAGCCTTCCTTGGCCCCACGTTTCAGGAGCCCACGTTGCTATTGCAACTTTTCTCGCCGACGAACACAGATGAATTTAGATCTTTGGGCTCAACTTCGTACGCTACTCAGTACATAGCAGCAGCTCACTTCATGCCGCCACAATCTTGCTTGGCTGTGCCATTCCTCCCAATGCCACCATGCTCTCCCGATGTTCACTAGCAGTAGCTTGCCTTCACTTTGTCACGAGTTATGTTATTTTTCTTAGAAAGTTCAATTTGAGCAGATTTGTGTATTGTTATGTGCATTTTTGTGAAGTTTGTGGATTTTTTGTGAGATTTTGGACATTCATTTGGTAGATCTAACTTTGTGTGATTTTTTGTTCGTTATTTTCTATTGAATTGTGCTGATTTTTCAATAGCAAAACTACTAGGAAGTTTTCATTGAATTTTCACCATGTGAAGCCTTCCTCGTTTGTGTGATTTAGTTTGATTTTATTTGCAATCATATACTTTTCAGTAGCAGTGTCATATTTTTTAGTAGCACTGTTACTTAATTCTTCAGTAACATTATTATTTTATTTTTTAGTAGCAGTGTTTTAGATGTTTCTGCAGCAGTGTCGTATGTTTTAAATTTTTAGTAGCAGTGTTTTTTAAACTTTTCAGTAGCAATATTTGTGATGTTTCTGTAGAAGTGTCGTATTTTTTTAATTTTCAGTAGTAGTGTTTTTTTAATTTTCAATAGCAGTGCTTTCGATGTTTCCTTAGCAGTGTCGTATTTTTTTTTAACTTTCAGTAACAGTATTTTTTTCAGTAACAGTATTTTCGAGACTGTTAATGCGTTTGGGGACTGCTACTGAGTTTTTGGGAATACTACTACATTTTACGTTCAAGAACTGCTACTGTGTTTTTTTAAAACTTTTAATAGTAGTATTTTCGATTTTCCTATAGCAGTGTCGTATTTTTTTAAATTTTTAGTAGCATTGTTTTTTTAAAAATTTTAGTAGCAGTGTTTTCGATGTTTCTATAGCAGTGTCATATTTTTTTAATTCTCAGTAGTAGTGTTTTTTTTAAATTTTCAGTAGCAGTGTTTTTGATGTTTCTGTAGCAATGTCGTATTTTTTTAATTTTCAATAGCAGTATTTTAAAAAAAAAAAACTTCAATAGCAGTGTTTTTGTGACTGTTAATATATTTGAGGACTGCTACTGTGTTTTTGGGGTTGTATGTTACTACATTTTCGATTCGAGGACTGCTACTACGTTTTTGTGACTGCTACTACATTTTTGGAATTGCTACTACATTTTCTGTCCAAGAACTGCTATTGTGTTTTTGGGACTGCTACTGCATTTTTGTTCAAAGCACTACAAGAAAACAGCACTTAGACCACGGAAACGTAATTGTTCCGTGGTCCAAGTGACACCTGGACGACGGAGACGTCTCCGTCGTCCAAGTACTACCTGGACGACGGAGAATACCATCTCCATCGTCCAGGTGGACACTTGGACCTCGGAGTTTTCTCCGTCCTCCAGGTGATCACCTGGATAACGGACCGACACACCGTCGTCCGAGTAACTTCCACTTAGACGACGTACCGACACCTCCGTCGTCTAAGTGAAGCATTATATAAGCTCGATGCCAAACTCGAGCTCACTTCATTCCATCCGATCCTCTCTTCATTCCATTCGAAGAAAAATTGAAGGACAAGGAGAATGAGAAGGGAGAAGGCCGAGAAGGCCGGATCAGGATATATAAGGGATCTCCGTTGACTAGCTAGCTAGCTTAATTAACAGATATCGAGAAGGTCAGCAGGTACGTACGTACGCAGTTAACATTTGCTTAATATATATTTATTAGTGAAAACGTACGTACGTACATACATGCATGGATGTTAGCTATATATACAGATTAAATTACGTACGTACGTAATTGATGGATCGATGTAGATCGAGTACGTATAATTAAGCGTAAATAAATTGACTAATATATATATATGTAATAATTAATTAATTATAATATTTTGTAGCAGTATGGACAAGAGTTGGATAAAGTTGAATAATAGATGTGATGTCCGGTATATGGATGGAATTAGCGAATCTATGAATTTTGCGATAGAACATGGTCAGGGAAAGAAACGTTTCAGGTGTCCGTGTCAAAAATGTCTTAATTGTCAGTATGCGGAGGTTAATGTTATGGTGCAACACCTGTACGAAAATGGTATGATGTAGAGTTACACTACATGGAGCGAGCATGGTGAAGCAGTAGAGTTCAGCGCAGCAGACTTCAGCTCAGGGTACAGTTACCATGGTGCCTCATCCAGCGGGAGTGGTGCCGGACCCCCAGCTTGCAACCCAACTGCAGATTTGGTCCATGATGCGTTTCCGGGATGTAGTCATGGTGGACACCAACACCAAGACGGAGGTTACAGTACCACTAATGAGCATGATGACACATTCCCCGATGCTAGCTTGGCCACTGACACCAGTGAGATGGATAAGTACAACCGGATGCTACTTGAAGCGCAGACCCCGGTGTTCCTTGGATGTCGAGAGAATGTGTTGCAATATGTGATGGAGCAAATGAAGATAAAAGTGAAGCACAAAATGTCAGGGAGTGCTTTTGACGAAATTCAGAAGCAAATATGTAAGTTGCTTCCTGATGATCACAATCTTCCTAAATCTCATTATAAGGTTAGAAATATCTTGAGCAGCCTCGGCCTAAAGTACAGGATAATTGACGCATGTCTGAATGATTGTGTGCTATTTTACAAAGAGTATAAAGATTTGGACTATTGTCCTGTATGTGGCCAGTGCAGATTCCAGGTGAATAGAAAGAGTTCGAAAAAGAGAATTCATGTGAAAGTTGTTCGATATTTTCCCTTGATTCCCAGATTGCAGCGCCTGTACATGTCTCTACACACAGCAGAGGCGATGCGATGGTACGCAGAAAAGCGAATAGATGACGATGTCCTGCGACACGCCGCGGATGGGGAGGGTTTCAAACATTTCGACAGAGAATTTGGAGACTTTGCTGCAGAGGTTAAAAATGTTAGACTCGGCCTATCTACAGACGGATTCAATCCTTGGGGAAGTAATAGCTCCGCCGTCAGCACTTGGCCAGTTATTCTGATGCCGTACAACTTGCCTCCGTGGATGTGCATGAACAAGGAATTTAATTTCCTTACTGTACTAATTCCAGGTCCTAAATCTCCAGGAAAGTGCTTAGATGTCTACCTCAGACCTTTGATCGACGAGCTGAAACTGTTGTGGGAAAATGGAGTCCCAACTTATGACAAATTCACTGACACGATGTTCACGATGAGGGCTGCCGTAATGTGGACGATCAGCGATTTTCCAGCATATGGGATGTTGGCAGCCTGCAAGATAAAAGGATATAATGGATGTCCTATATGTTTGGACGACGTGAACTCTAGTTGGCACGCGGGGAAGGTCTGTTACTTGGGTCACCGTAGATGGCTTCCTCACGACCACCCCTGGCGACAGGATGAAGCTCATTTCGACGGGACGGTAGAGAACAATCCTAAACCCCGTAATTGGTCGGGCGAAGAGATTTTAGAGAGGTTGAGCTATTTCGACTTTGGTGTGTTGAGCAATGACGCGGATGTAAAGAAATGAAATCCAATTCCTCCACATGATCTGAGCTATTGGGATCACAAGAGTATATTCTTTGAACTCCCTTACTGGTCGAAGTTGAAGCTGAGGACCAACTTGGACGCGATGCACATAGAAAAGAATGTGTGCGACAGCGTGGTGGGAACAATTCTCGGTATTAAGTTCAAGACTAAAGATACTCCCAAAGCGCGCAAAGATTTGGAATCAATGAATCTACGTCGTCCCTTGTGGTTGAGGAGGGATAGGAAAGGAGTGTACAACAAGATGCCAGCTGCACCTTACACAGTGAAGCCGACGCTTAGACGTTTTGTATTTCACTGGTTTAAGGGCGTTCGTTATCCGGCTACGTATGCAGCTACTATAACTGGAGCAGTGGACGAGGTGCAACACAAGTTTGTGGGTCTAAAGACACATGACTATCACGTTATGCTGCAACGTCTGATTCCAGTGGTAATTCGACCATACTTACCTCGTGACGTCGTAGAACCAATTGTGGCATTGTGCAGGTGGTGGCAGAGGTTATGCGCCAGAGAATTAAAGAAGTCAGATGTGGTGGAATTGCAACAACAAATTGTGCACATCATTTGCAAACTAGAGAGGATTTTTCCCCCTGCTTTCTTTGACATCATGATTCACCTAATGATCCACCTGCCCGAGCAGGTGCTTATTTCTGGTCCGGTCCAGTACACTTGGATGTATCCTCAAGAAAGGTACGTACAACTAATTAATTTGTTCCACTGGAGATTACTAGTTAGCTATATGTACTTATTCTTATTGTACGTTTGATTTTGTAGACAGCTTGGACAGTATAAGTCATTCGTCAAAAACAGGTCGGCCCCGGATGGCTCCATAGCAGAGACATACCTAATGCATGAGTGTGTTACTTACTGCAACAGGTACCTCAAAGATCCACCACCTCCCACTGCCTCCGATCGCAGTGCCCGCATCAATCTTTCTGTCGTCACCAATGTCGTTCGACCGTTTAGAGGAGTATTAAAGGAATCGTTAACACGGGAAGAACTTATTGAGGCACATTGGGTAGTGTTGCGAGACTGTGACGAAGTTGAGCCGTACATGATGTCATACAGGGAGAGGCTTCAGGCGTTAAATCAAAACAAGAGTTCGGCGTGGATTGAGAAAATGGTTAAGAAAAAGTTTCCCGATTATTTCTTCCAATGGGTACGTACGTACCTCTCGGTATTTAATTAGCAATTTATATACGTACATATCGATCATGTTTGGAGAAAGTCCAAATTAAACCCTTATATTAATTTGCCCTTTTTTGCAGATGATTGATCTGCAAAAATCTGAAAACCACGGGGGGTGGTGGTCATGGCCAAAGCACTTGCTAGCAGGGAAGCCGGTTAAACACTATATTTATCCCAGATGTTTTGTGAACGGTGTAAAGTTCCATTCATTGGCCCGAGACGAAGGAAGAAGAACACAAAACAGTAGGGTAGTGGTTGGGAAAGACAATGATCTATATTACGGGGCTATTGTATATGTGGTTCAGCTATGTTACGGGAATGATGTCAACGTTTTCCTATTCAAGTGCAGATGGTTCAAGCGTACAAAGGAAGACCTGGGACTATTATCAGTCGATACAAACTCTAGCTGGTATGAGGATGAGCATTTCGCTCTCACCACCTTAGTTCGGCAGGTGTTCTATCTCGACGATCCGAAAGCCAGTGAAGGGTGGAAAATAGTTAACCATATCTCTCACCGAGGAATATGGAATACAGAGACAATTGAAGGGACACCGGCGACGACTGAAGATGCTGCTGAACCAGAAAGAGACATTCCTACATATCAAGAGCCTAATATTTCTGTCATCCGCTCCGATATAATGGACCTGGTTCAAGATGGTGAACGGTTACCCATGCCTGATGGTTGTACAGATCTAACTGAAGATGAGATTATCGATGAGGTAGATGAAGAAGACGAGCAGGAAGAGGACGCGGACGAGGACTCAGGTTATTCGTCGGACGATGTTGAGTACGATGACGAGGATGAGCCGTCGTCTAACGGGGATGAGGACGATGACGATTATGACGAAGAGTACGGTCATACGACGAGGATTATTAATTGGTAATTAATTATTGTAATCATTGTAATATATGATCGATGCATCATCGATCAAAAATTAATATAAATTAATACTATAAGGAGGAGAATGTATGTATGTACGTATATATATATAAATTAATTACACGCGTCCATGCTCGATCAGATATATCGGATCGACCGACGTACGTAAACTAAATTAAATTATTTAATTAATCCGAAATATATATCCTGGCCGGACAACCGAGAAATTAATTGCAGGTTGTCGCCTTTGGGTATTTTGGCTATCTCCCTAAATCCTCGACCCTAAATCTAGCAAATCGGATCGATCGATCATTTATTTAATTTTTTTTATTCAAAATAATTGAACGGACACACAAATGACCCTGGACGACCTAAACACTAAACCCTAAGGCCCTAACCCATGAATTCAGGGTTTTTACACCTGGACGACGGAGATCGTCATTCTCCGTCGTCCAGGTACGCACTAGGACGACAGAGATGGTCATTCTCCGTCGTCCAAGTTCACAAACCCTAAACCCTAAACAGTAAGGCCCTAACTCCTGAATTCAGGGTCTATACACCTGAACGACGGAGATGAGATGTTCCGTCGTCCAGGTTAGTACCTGGACGACGGATAATGACCATATCCGTCGTAGAGGTGATTACCTGGACGACGGAAAATCTCATATCCGTCGTCCAGGTGCAGATATCGTAAATTTTTCTAAGACAACGACCATCTAGACCTTCTTCCAATGCATATTCTCTTCGTCAAGACTTTAGAGTAAACAATTCTTGGTGTGTGAGCTTCGACGGTTCGAAAATCGGAGTTGCGAAATGCCTTGTATCCACGTTTCCGGTTTGTTAAATTCTCGGTTTTGCGGTTGACTGTGCCGATGAAACCCTTCCCGAACTTATTATTTTATGGTCCTTTGAAGACAATTATATATTATGTTACGACGAACATATCCAACAGTTGTTTTGTCCAAATTCAATTTCGTTAATACTCTGCTGCAAATGAGCCTCTACTCATGAACACTTAAGTCGTAAGAATTAGTCGATACTTAATTAACAACTTTCAAAACGAAAAATTATTCGTCGGTTCAAATTTAACTGTTCATATATACGATGCGTTCATCGATATTGGACGATTATTTCACTCGAATGACAGATCGCTAAATTCATAGCGAATTAATTTTAAAATTTTTTTTAACGTAAATTAAACCTGGACGACAAAGAATGACGTTATCCGTCGTCCAGGTTCAATTTTCCATGGCGGTTCGATATTTTTTTATTTTTTTTCCCAATAAATATTTGGACTTGGACGACGGAGATGTAGTGTTCCGTCGTCCAGGTGTTCACCTGGACGACGGAGAACGTCCTTCTCCGTCGTCCAAGTCAAAAATCATGGCGGTTCGATTTACCGCCTCAATTTTCGGCGCCGCTTGAATTTCCACTTAGACGACGGAGAATTGATTCTCCGTCGTCTAAGTCCAAATTTATGGCGGGTGAAACGTCTCGCCCATTAATTACACGCCGCTTCGAAAAAATTTAACCCTTCACTTAGACGACGGAAACAGTGTTTTCCGTCGTCTAAGTGCACTTAGACGACGGAAATTAGTGCTCCGTCGTCTAACTGAAAGCCTATAAATAGGACTGCTCACCCCCTCCTTTTCTCATTCCATCTCCTCTCCTCTCCTCCTCTCCTCTCCTCTCCTCCGGCGATCCTCCTCCGGCGACGCTCCGATGACCAAATTTCCGGCGTGGTTCCCCCTCTCCGACGACTCTACTCTTCCGATATTCCGGCGAAATTCCGACGAGGTAATAATTCTATTTTTTAACTCTTTAACATTTTTTTATTTAATTAATTATTTAATTTCTAAATAGTTTTAATTTATTAGTTTTAAATTCAAAATAGTTGTAATTATAATAATTATTTTGTTGTTAATTAGTAATCTTTATTAGTTGTTAATTATTTGGTAATGAATAATTATTAGTTAAAATTAAATAATAGTAATAATAATAATTTTTAATAATAATTAATTATATTGGTAAATGAATAATTATTATTAAATGCATGCTAAATAATAATTCACTATTGTAATTATTTATTGTTTTAATTAATTGATAATTACGTGTATTTTCTAGTAAATTGCATGGTAGTACGTCTTCGATTTAAATTTAGTACATAGGCTTGGTTTATTAAGTCTCACTCTTTGGAATAGATGGTGCCTCTTTTCCTAGCCTATCTCCTTAACCCCTCGTGATGTGTGGATTTCATCACCGCACACCATAACCTAAGTGAAGTTATGGACACGAGGTTGAGGGCGGAGTTTGCAAAGGACTTGAGGGAGTGTAAATTTTCGAAAAATTGGCCGAATGTCGGACATGGTGTCTAGAAACGGGTTATGACTGGTGACAAGATTTGGACTAAGAAAGACTTTTGTCGAAATTAGTCCTGCCTCTCGCTTATCTCTATCCCTAACTGGCCATGTTTTTCGATTTAACCAAGGCTGATTAATTGAAAATTTACACTTTATCACGCGGGTCGCACGTCCATTGAACGACCGAAAAAGCCAAGCTAGTGTACTCTATTTAAATCTTAACCATACTTAATTAGCGTAAATTTTGCACTTGTAATTATAATGGTAAGTAGGTATTTTAACAACGTACTCGTAGGTTTAAATGGCTCCATCCGGCAAGAAGAAAGCCCAACAAGAGGCAGAAGATGCCTTGCTCCGCCGCTTGGCGGACCAAGTCGGTTGGGAATTACCGGAGGGCAACGACGCCCTCAATCCGGACCCTTCATTTGGTCCGTCTGTAGCGCCCTCTGGGGAAATTCCCGCTCCCCCATTCATCTCGAGCGGTGATGACGTCGACCCCTTCCAATCTCCGACGCTCGGTACCTATTCAACGGGAAGTACTCAGGCGTCCTCGACAGCCGAATCTATCATGTTCAGTGCCCGGCGTAGGCAAAGGAGGGCCCCCACTGACCCAGAACTGAAAAGGACTCGGGGTCTAGTTAAAGGGGGCAAAGCGGAGAAAATTTGCAAGGCGACTGGGAAAAAGATCGACTTGCCCTACGACGAATTCACCGGTGGCCCTCCCACAGCTCAGCTAGCAAGTCTCTCGGCGCATAGCATAGGGTCAATCGTCCGTAGCCGAGTTCGTCTCACTGCCCCTACTTGGAAGGAGGCGCCGGATAATGAAAAGGCGAAAGTCTTTAAAGATCTTTCGGTACGTAATACGTCCAATTTAGTTATTATATAATATTGTTAATATTAGTTATAATTTCATAATATATACGATTACAATTTTCTATTTATTTTTGATAGGAACAATTTGCGGTGGATCCGACACCGGCGATGTTGAGGCATATCAACCAAACCGCCCACTCAATCTACAAAGATTGGAAGTACAGGCTCCATCAGTACTTCCAAACTTACGGTCCCTCGCCTCCCCCCGTAGAGCTGCGTGGGGATAGAGAAGATGAGTGGGAGTGGTTGTGTCACCACTTTGCCGATGACTCCTTTAAGGTGTTAATTTACTTTTTTATTTCAATTAAGATAATTGAATCATTTAAATTTTAGTTATTAATTTTTTAATGATTTAATTATGTTGTGTAACAGAAATTCTCTGGTGTGAACAAAGCCAACCGGGGGAAGAAGGACAAACACTATACTACCGGTGCCAAGCAGTTCATTCAAATAGCCAAGGAGCACAAGGATAAGGGCTCCAAACACCCTTATCTTGATACAAGTATAAGCGCGTACGTGACGCTTGGGCTCGATAATAAAGCCAGTCAATGCGGCGTAAGTGATATATATATATGTGCTTTTAATTATAGTAATTATTATTTAAATATTATTTCATTATAATAAATTAATTATTCTTTTGTAGGCAAGGGTGATAGAGCGTTCGCAGGAAGAGTTGGCTAACACTCAGCTTGTGTTCCCAGATGTGTCGCCGGAAGACCTGCCTCCTCTATCCTTAGAGAGCCAAATTGCAATCGCCGATGAGGTCTACGGTCGTAGAGCTGGCAAGGAGGTTAGGCACTTCGGGCCTAGGGTGGTACGAGATTTGTCGACGACCTCCGACTCATCATCTACGGGAGGTTCGGGCCAGCGGAGAATGACTCAGGCTGCGGCCGTCGAAGCAGCCATTCAAGAGGCTCGACTGGCACGAGAGGAGAATCAATCCATGCGGCAAAGACTTGACGAACAACAAGCACAAATAGCCCAACTCATCGCCCTCATGCAAAAAAATCGAGAAGTATGTCAACCTCCTCCGAACCCACACCCCGATGACAACGACCCGGCTGGAGGCGGAGGACTCGACGGCGCATCTGCTCCTCCAGTGTATTAGCTAGCTAGTAGTTTATTATTTCGTTTCTTTCCGCATTCCGAACAATATTTTAATTTTTAATTTATGGGTTTTTTCGATTATTCATGTATGTACAAATTATTTTTAATTATTTAATAATTAAGTAATATTCAAAATTTAGTTTATTTAATTAATTTTGGTATTTTTCATTATTTAAATTCAATTAATAATAAATTAAATTAATATTATTTAATTACAATTTATTTTTTTAAATTAAATTTCCATTTGGACGACGGAGAACTAAATCTCCGTCGTCCAAGTGATTACCTGGGCCACGGAGACTGATACGTTCTCCGTGGCCCAGGTAGTCACTTGGACGACGGAGATTTAGTTCTCCGTCGTCCAAGTGACTACCTGGGCCACAAAGACTGATACATTCTCCGAGGCCTAGGGTAAACACCTGGACGACGGAGAACTAAATCTCCGTCGTCCAAGTGACTACCTGGGCCACGGAGAACGTATCAGTCTCCGTGGCCCAGGTAGTCACTTGGACGACGGAGATTTAGTTCTCTGTCGTCCAGGTGTTTACCTGGGCCTCGGAGAACGTCCGCGGTCCAAGTGAACTTGGACGACGGAGAACTAAATCTCCGTCGTCCAAGTTCTTGGACGACAGCACTTGGAGCACGGACCTTGGACGACGGAAATTCTGTCGTCTAAGTACTTAGACGACGTAAAACGTCACTTAGAAGACGGAAATGCTCCGTGGTCTAAGTCCGTTTTTCTTGTAGTGAAGAATGCTACTTAAAATTGAATACATAAAAAAATTTGAATGAACAAATATCAGATTAAAAAGTATTAAAAAGAATAAAGAATTTTTTTTAAGTAATTTCGAATTAAATAAAAAAATTTAAAAGAAAAAAAAATTTATAATTAATTTCGGATAAAATATTTTTTTTTTAAATAAAAAATTATTAAATACACATAAAAAGACAAGACATGGTATAAAAGTAAATTTATATCTGTCACATGACAGCCTATAAGCAACTTATCCTTATTTAATTTATAAGATTTTGTCATTCATTGTCTAAAATAAAGGACCTTATCCTTAAGTGTATTTGACTCCTCCATATTGTTCTTTAGTGTAGTTTGCTCAATGAAATTCTAGTGCATGATTACTTCAATTACTTTACTTGTGATAATAGGGACCAAAAATTATGTATTTTGAAGAGTGATGTTTAGTATTATGCCAAACGAAAAAAGAAAAGGAAAAAAAGAGTGATGTGTTGTATGTGCGTCCGATAAAGTTTATGCACTATTGATTATAGAGACTACAAATTTTACATGTATGGATGTGTTGGCGGTACGTACTTAACCCGTATCAAGAATCGTCGATCATCACCACGAAAGAAAATTTGGTTTCGAATGCCATATATCTGAATTTGCATTGCATGGAACCATGCATGTGCGTCTAGTACGTGCATCCACCTTCACTTGAAATCGCGATCGTCTAGTCCACATCCTTAATAATTGCACCCACCTTCACTTGAAATCGATTAGTTCTCCTTTGTGGACAGATTGCAATATTTCAGTCACTTTTGGCTACCATGACAACCTAGTTTCCCAGGATGTGAGTTTTTACCTTCAACCATGTTCTTCAACCAAAATCATGGAGTGGTTTGTTGCCTATTAGAGCAAAACGTAGCTTTTCCAACGGCTTCTCATGGCTTTTAAGAACTTGGGGTTAATTCGTTTGTTTTGCAACAAATATTCTTATCTTAATTGGTTCCGAGGTCCCAGGCCTTGTAGGGAAGAACTCAAACAACCGACACTATCCTCACTTGCCCCGCCATAAGTGACAGTGTGAGACATTACTCTTAAGTACTCATCACACTTCCTTAATTTGATTTGATCGAGTATAAATCAAGCAAAAGGCCCAGGTAGTTTGTAATAAGAAAGTACGCAACTAACAACTCTAGCCTACCAAAGAAATGGCCAATTATCCTTTCAAAAAAAATGAAAAGTAATGGTCAATTATTAAAATTTTACCTAAACTCATCTCTTATCCTATATCTTTTATAATATTTAATGTTCTCTGTGAATACTAACAAGAAATTATCTAATAAAAAAATTAAGACGTAATAAGGGAACGAAACAACTGGAAATAGGGTGACGGACATAAGGCATGTTCGAAGAGGATTAAATACAGTTCAAGATCGAGTTAAACGTGACAATCAAATGACTAATTATCATTATCAGAAAGAAAAAAAATACTTAAACGACAAAATAATTTTGATGTCCAAGAGGTCTTTTTCGTCATCCAAGTACTTAGACGACGAAATTTTCGTTGTCTAAAGTTCGTCGGCTAAGTATCCTAGTGTAAGAACTTAGACGGAGAAATTTATTTTGATAGCTCCACCTAGGGCACTCGAGCCTCCTCTTCGGTAGCTCGGACCCATTCCTTGGAAGACGCCGCACTCAAATGCCTACTCGATGAAACCGAAGGTTGGCTCAAATCTCGCTCGACTACCCATTCAAGGCCATAAACCTCCTTCTCAGGTCAGCGGCCAAAAACTGTATCTGCAATATGGATTTGAGTCTCCTTCAATAGAGGAGACAGCTCTTCGGGCGTCATCTCCAAGTTCTGCGAATGTGCGCCCGCCAATTCCTCCCTGGCCAATTGTATCAACCTCTTCTAAAACTAATTTTGTGAACAATATATGAATGTCGATTTCTAAAGAAAATTTGACATAGTTTCCCCTAAAAATGAAAGAAACAAAAAACCTGCTTGAAAGAAAATACTTCGAATAACTAATTCCAAAATAACAAACTGTGAGCACTGATTCCAATCCGGATTTCTCAAGTTCAGAATGATATTTAATTTAGACAACTAAACTAAATTCTAATAACACAACCTAATAAATGTGTGAATCATGATTCAATTTCCTCAAACCAACAGTAAAATTAAACTCAATCAATTTTGGAAAATGGGTTACTTACACCACGTTCACTCACGATATCTTCTTGCTCAGGTCTGACGTAAGAAGACACGCTGACATCAAGAAACAGTGCTTTAAACCCACATCTATGTGATCCTTTGAGATGTTGATCATCCTTTTGGAGTCCGACTTATGGTGCATCGTCTTCTTTTCACGATTAGTAGTGTTGGCCGTCGACCTTCTCTATTTCACAACAAGGGAAATTAAATAATAAATAAATGTTTAAAACTAAGAAATGATTCATTTTCATTACATTACAAAAAAGGAAGACGAACCTTAAACTTATCGGACTCAAAGTGCAGGTCATGCTTTCAATCCTTGTAAATATTTGTAGCCGTCTTCTCTATGGATTCCCACATCTCTGGTTTGGCTTCATAGTCATAATATACCTAGAAAAAATTAAATTCCTAGACCCTAAGACCCTATGCTTTGTAATTAATTATGAAATTAAATAAAATTAAATAAATCCTATTACCGAGAGTTCACGGTACACCCTTAACTTGTCGGCTTGGGGCAGCTCATCCCAAGAAGGGGCCTTTATACGTATGTTGTTTCGTATGATAGATCTGATGCTATGCGAGCAAAAACTGCTCAGCTCCAGTGTTGGAGGGCCTCTGGTGAACTCATCAATCGACACCTCGATCTTCTTCCCCGTTGACTTTACTATCTTCTCGACTTTAACTCCCTTCACTAGTCCCCGAGTGCGTTTGGGGGTCAGGTCTGAGGGGTCCCTTATGTTCACTTTGCACCGGGCGCTATAGCAAACAAAATTGTTGACGGATTCTTAGGGACCTTGTGACGCCTCCGAAGCGGAAATCCTTGCAGACTCAACTGTATAGGCTATAACCGCTTCATTGGGAGCATTCGGTATCGTCTGCGACCTATTAAGTGCCACAGGAGCTGTAACAATCTCCATTGAGGTTTGACCCCAACCCAACTATCGTCTTATGGATTAAAATTCGGCATTCTTCTCTTGTGCAGTGTGCCTCTTCCTCCCGCTAAGCATTTTAAGTTCTACGACATCAGAAATTAACAACATTTACTTAGCCAAACCATATTTTTCAAAATGACATCCATACCAAAAACAAAAAATTCATCTAATCCAGTACATGTTCAACTTAAGCCTGATTACATGCCTAAATTCATCAAACACAACCAAAATTCATCAAACACTAACTAAATTTGACATGCTCCTCCTTATTCATTCATGTCTTATCTATTTTCATTCAACAAATTACATATAGGATCCATCAACAACAATTCTACATAAACTCCATAATCGGAACAGAATCACCATAACCTCAATAATGTCCACATAATTGGAACACAATTCTACATAATCTCCTTAATTAACAATAATTATACATAATCTACATAATCTCTCCATCAGCAACAAGTCCACATAATCTCCATCAACAACAATACATAATCATAAATTCATCAATCCACAATCCATAATCTCCATCAACAATCCAACAAATTCATTCAATAATTCATTAAACAACAAATTCATTCAACAAATTCATACAACTTACTATATATATATATACAACAGAGAGAGAGAGAGAGAGAGAGAGAGAGAGAGAGAGAGAGAGAGAGAGAGAGAGAGAGAGAGAGAGAGAGAGAAATTGACCGAGATGAACCACCGAGAGAGAGATTATCCGAGAGAGAATGGACGACGTACGGAGAAGTGGTGGTGGCGGTGGAGTGTGGTGGCATCAGGGAGTGGTGGTGGTGGTGGAGTAAGGGCCGACGTCAGTGGGTTGTGGCAATATGGTGGTATCGAAGTGAGGGAGAAGCAACATAGAGAGGGGTAGGGTGGCACGTAGAGTGGTGGCTTCTGTTGACCAAGAGCCGACATCAGTTGGGTTAAGGCGGCCGGTGGCGTTGGTGTAGTGATGGAGAGAGAGAGAGAGAGAGAGAGAGAGAGA
The DNA here is from genome assembly GCA_946800695.1 of Geum urbanum. NCBI lineage: Eukaryota > Viridiplantae > Streptophyta > Magnoliopsida > Rosales > Rosaceae > Geum > Geum urbanum. The sequence goes on from OX327012.1 coordinate 31,418,173, forward strand.
GAGAGAGAGAGAGTGAGAGTGTGTGTGTGAGAGAGAGAGAGAGACGGCGCAGATTGATTTGGGAATGAACGAAATCGATCTTAAAAAAGCTACTTAGCCGATGAAATGAACTCGTCGTCTAAGTGAGGCCGTTTCTTCGTTTAAGTGGTTTTAAAGTACTCCAAAAATTTTGGGAACGAAAACAAACTAATTCCTCGTCTAAGAATGAACTTTTTAGTCTTGGGCGACGAAAATATAGGATTTCATCGCCTAAGAAGTTTTTTTTTATTGTTTAGATTATAACTGAAAAATTAATTTTTTCAATCTGCTTAAGAATCTTCATAAATTAATCGTCAAATGTAACCTTTACATTCACTTAATGGTGTAGAAAAAAATCCAACCAAATTCGAATTTGTTTAGGATTCAACCGATTTGATGTGTGATTATCAACAAATAGTTAAAAGACGGAAACGATCAAAAAATATAACTCGTAAATCATTTACAGAGTTTTGAGTTTCCACTGACGTAGAAACTATATTTATCAACTAGATAGAAATTAATTAAAAATTTGAGAATAAAATTGGATGGGAGAGTAAAGATTTGTTGTAAGTCTACAAATGTTATATAATTTAAATGTTCATACACTACCAACATAACCACTTTAGGCAACGAATTTTAAAACAACGCGCAACGAGATTAAAATTCGTTGCCTATAGTTCACAATAGGCAACGACAAGGGTTTTCGTTGCCTATTGTGAACTATAGGCAACGAATTCGTTGCCTGTAGAAGGCAGATCGTTGCCTAATGTCTGGTTTATAGGCAACGAAAAAAATCGTTGCCTATTCATATCGTTGCCTAAAGTATGGTTATAGGCAACGAAAAAATCGTTGCATATAGTTTAATAGGCAACGAAAAACAATATAGGCAACGAATTACTATTTCGTTGCCTATAATTATTATTATATCAGATCTAGCCAGCAGCTCCTCCATTCAAATCAAAATCGGTGGAAAAATCTGAAACGTTCTGGAATCGCCAGTGCATTTCAGGATGGACAAGAGTTGGATGAGGCTGGATAGAACTGATGCAAGATATGGACAGGGAATTAGGAGATTTCTGGAATTTGTGGCGGCTAATTGTGGAGAGTTGCCAGTGCATTATTGTCCATGTAAACAATGTCGGTGTCGCGGCAATCGTTGTCCCATTGCTACAGTTGAGCGACACCTTCATAGAAACAGATTTTGGAATAAGTACACCCGTTGGATTTATCACTGTGAAGCATCAGCAGCCGATCCGCATGATCATGGACAATTTGCTGATACTGCGAGTACGTTCATCCAATTATGATCCCACCAGGAGGTTCATCGACGATATGTTTCCTCATGAGAGCGGTGTATTTCATGATTCTCAAGCACCCGTATATGTTCCTCCAGAAGTTGAGAATTTCCCTCACATTGAGCCAGTCCAGCCATTACCTAGAGTTTATGTCAACACACGTGGTATGGACAAGTACCACAACCTGATTCAGATGCATCAAACTCCGTTGTACCACGGATGTCCTAAAACAGTCCTTGAAAGTGTGATGGCAGTGATGCAGCTAAAAGTGGAGACCAAGAGCACCGTGGCAGCGGTCGATAGGTGGCTTCAGTTGACTGGTGATCTGCTGCCCCCCGGTCATCGTCTTCCCCCTACTCATCGTAAGATACGACATGTCCTCAAAGATCTTGGACTTTCCTACACCAAGATTCACGCATGCATGTATGATTGCGTTCTCTTTTAGGGTGTAGATGATGACGGGAAGGATCTATCAAAGCTTGATTACTGTCCGGTGTGTGGTACGGAAAGGTGGAAGTACACTCCTGCAGGAAACAAGAAAGCAGTGAAGATACTTCGGTATTTCCCACTTATTGATAGGCTGGAAAGGTTGTTCATGTGTGCATTCACGGCGAAAGCTATGAGATGGTGGGCTGAGAGGACTTCGCCTGACGATGATATCCTTAGACACCCTGCTGATGGTCAGGCTTGGAAGCACCTGGTGAATGTGTTTTCTGATTTTGCAGCTGAAGTCCGAAATGTTTGGCTGGGGCTATCGACTGACGGATTCAACCCCTTCAGCAACATGAGTCAGAAGTACAGCATATGGCCCGTTATATTGGTACCGTACAACCTTCCTCCGTGGATGTGCATGAAGAAAGAATATAATATGCTGACTCTGTTGATTCCAGGGCCGGGTTATCCAGGAAAGTGTCTGGATGTGTACATGAGGCCATTGATTATGGAGCTTCAGCACTTGAGTATAGTTGGTCATCCCACTTACGACAGGTTTAAAAATGAGATGTTCCGAATGCGTGCTATGCTTGTGGGCACAATCAGTGATTTTCTAGGTCGAGGGATGTTGTCGGGAAACCCAACCAAGGGGTACAGGGCCTGTCCAGAGTGCATGACTGCCATGTTTGGACAAGCTTATTGCTCGAAGATTGTCCATATGCGTCACCGATGTTGGCTTCCACGACATCACCCATTTCGCCAGGACGCCCAGGCTTTTGACGGCACTGTAGAAGAAGGTCTGCAACCCATGGGATGGACTGGAGATGAAATCTTAGAAGTCCTGAATGAGTATAATTTTGGGCCATTGAGCAATCATCCTGAGGTTGTTGAGACTATACCGAAGATACCCGACAGGTATAAGTTCTGGACACACAAGAGCATCTTCTGGGAACTCCCGTACTGGCGGATGTTGCCTATCAGGAACTATCTAGATGTCATGCACATAGAGAAGAATGTGTGTGAAAGTGTGGTGGGCACCGTTCTAAATTGGCAAGGTAAAACCAAAGATGGCCCTAAAGCTCGCGTTGATTTGGAAAAAATGAAACTGCGGGAACATCTGTAGTTGAAAAAGAAGGGGAGAAAGATGCCCCAAGCTCCTTACACGGTCACGCGTGACGAGAAGCATGAAATTTTTGTGTGGATGGCTAACGTCCAGTATCCTTATGGGTTTGCTGGAAATATAAGTCGGTGTGTTAACTACAGGGACAATAAGATTTATGGATTAAAGAGTCATGACTGCCATGTACTACTTCAACGCCTCTTCCCTATTATGATTCGAGGGTACTTTGATGATGAGGTGGTAGAGCCGTTAGTGGCGCTGTCAAGGTTCTTTCAAAAGTTATGCACCAGAGAAGTGAAAATGTCAGACCTCGAAGAAATGCGAAAGGACATCATTTTTATCATGTGCAAGTTGGAGAGGATTTTCCCCCCAAATTTCTTCGACATCATGCCTCACTTGATGATGCATCTTCCCGAGCAATTGATGCTCACCGGTCCCGTTCACTACACTTGGATGTATCCAATGGAGAGGTATATACCTTGCATTTGTATGATGTTTGCTAATTAAGTCTTTATATATTAATTTATTCTTGTTCTGCAACAATAATAACAAGCTGTTTTCATCTTTGTAGACAACTGGGAGACTACAAAGGGTATGTACATAATACATCTGCACCTGAAGGGTGTATCGCCGAAGCATATCTTGCGCACGAGTGCGTATCGTACGTCAAACTGTATTTGGGAGCGCTTGAGGACCCACATTCGAATATGTCGGTAGATGAACCCCAGTTCAACCTTTCTGTAGTCTCTAATGATGTTTACCCACAGAGTAGGTTGCACGGGGAGTGGGAGTTGACACCATATGAGTTAGACATTGCACACTGGTGTGTACTCATTAATTGTCAAGAAGTTAAATATTGGAAAGACACACACCTTGGAAGTCCACAGGTTCGCGGGGATGTTGCGTACCACAACCGGACCTTTGCAAATTTTTTTGGCACATGGGTGAGTATATATTCATTTAGTCATAATATATATGACGTGTAAAAGCAAATTGTGACGGTTATTTATATGAAATGTCGTATCTAATGTTGACGGTTATTTGTTTCAGATGAACTATGTAGAAGATGATGGTTACCCACAATGGTCACACGCATTGAGGCTCTTGGCTATGAAACCTATATCATCAAAAGTTTACGCGATGTGTAGGGTCAATGACGTGAAATTTATGTGTCAAGAAAGAGACAACAGGGTGAAGACACAGAATTGTGGGGTAATGGTGCATGGTGGGGATAACGACCCTGACTACTACGGTGTACTCCATTCAGTGGTTGAACTCATGTATGGTGAGCGCATGAAAGTTTACTTGTTTAAGTGCAGATGGTTTGATACTCGTCCGGAGAACGTTCGCATCGATCAGTATGGATACATTTCCGTGAATACTGCCACAAGCTGGTATGAGGAGGATCCTTTCGTTCTTGCCACATCGGTCAAACAAGTGTTTTACCTTGACGATCTTATGAACAGACCCCCGTGGAAAGTAGTAAACCATGTGCAAGCTAGGAATGTGTACAGTGCTGCCACACTTGGTGAGAATGAAGATGATGAAGAAGTTGCAGCATACCAAGAGGGAAATGGAATTGACATTCCGGAATCCGATACAATTCGCCTTAATAATGTTCGACCTGGTATTGTGGTTCAAAATTCTGGAGCAGCACTTCTAAATGTTAATCCAAATGACTTTGATGAAGACTCGAGTGACGAGGACGAGGAGCGACACCTATTACCAGACTTCAACTATCAAACCGCGTCAGACTCTAGCGATGATTCAGATTCTGATTATCAGCCTTAGTTAGAGATGTAATTGAGTATAGTCTTCGAGCTTGTATTGAGTTGATTAACTCCTAAATGTATATATGTGTTGATCGAATCGAAGTTTACTTGTGTAATTTTCTGGATTAGTTTAACGGTTATTTTCATGTATGTTGTGAAAAACATGTGAATTTCGTTGCTTATAAATTGAAGTTCGTTGGCTATAATAATGATTTCGTTGCCTATAGTATAGGCAACGACAATTTTGTTGCCTTTAATAATGATTTCGTTGCCTATAGTATAGGTAACGACACAAATCGTTGCCTAAAGGATACATCTCGTTGCCTAAAGTTAAGGCAACGACAGACTCGTTGCCTATAAGTACTCCTCATTGCCTAAAGTATAGGCAACGATTCTGCCATTCGTTGCCTATACTAGGTGGAATAAATCCCCCAGTCGTGACCAGCGCCGCCGCAACGATTCGAAAGACTGCCCACACAACTCTCGCCAGATTTCTGCCCTCGCCCGAATAGTACGGTTCGCATTCTCTCCCTCTCTCCTTACTTGAATATATAAACAACGTGATTTATGTTGATTTTAGTTGGATTTGTGTTGTGATTTAGGTTAGGTTGTGTTGGATTTCTGTTGGGTTGTTTGTTAGGTTGATTTTAGTTGGATTTGTGTTGGATTTGTGTTGTGATTTAGGTTAGGTTGTGTTGGATTTGTGTTGGATTTAGGTTAGGTTGATTTTAGTTGGATTTGTGTTGTTATTTAGTTTGTATTGTTGAATTTAGGTTTTATTTAGGTTGGATTTTGGTAAGGTTATGTTATGTTGGATTGTTGATTTAATTAGGTTGGGATTATATTGTGGATTAGAGGATTTAGTTTGGTTATTTAGTTTATGTAATTAGAATTGGGAATCAGTGTGATTTTAGTTTGGTTATTTAGTTTACGTAATTAGAATTGGGAATAAGTGTGATTTTAGTTTGGGTTGTTCATTTTAGTTAGACAAAATTTAAATTTAGGTTAGTGTTGCCTCAATTGTAAGCTATTCATTATGTTATTTTGTTGCAGACATTAATAAAAATGTCCGTGTTCAAAAGATTGATTCCCGGGAAAAGTGGGAAACAGAAAGGAGCTTCCTCCTCGTCACCTCAAGGAGCGACACCTCAAATGTCCTCCGGGTTGAACCCTCAAGGACCCAGGAATGGGTCTAGGTCCGTTGGTCAGAGTTCTGGAAGAACCGTACCGGACAGTCTTGAGATCGTCTATGTTCATTCCAATCGTCACCTCAAACTATATACAGCTTCCCAGGATCCCCAAGGTCCACGTCACTCGGTGTCTCATGAACGACCCTCCCGCAACAGCAGCCGAAACTCCACCACCGTCGACGGTCGTCACTCAGTCAGCAGCGAACGCCCAAATAGTACGAGGGTACTCTGGCCAAACCAGCAGGACCCACCGCGTATGCCACCTCTTCCCCCCAATCCGGCGACGCCACAACCTAATTCCGGATCATCTGGGCCATCCAGCAGTGCATCCCGCACGGATTCTGTGCACTTATGCCCGCCCAGGGACTTGTTCTTCCCTACGGTTATTCCGAAGATACCTCAGCTCGACCCTAACAACGTGGCCATATATGATGAGGACCCGTTCACGACGCCTGAGGAAGCATACACATATGAGCCGTTCTCTCAACCTCTGTTGAGTGTGAGGGTTAAGGGCCAGCTCACTTACGAGAATGGTAAGTTTATGTTCTTTTAGTAGATACAGTACATTAAATTAGGTTCTATTTCTTAATTTCCTTCTTTTGTACCGTGTCTTAGGCACCGTCGTCAACCCTAAAGCTAAACCGAGCAGAGGTACCATAACCGGGAAGGGTATTGAAGATCGAGTTGGTGACAATCGGGCTCATATTGATTATGAGGACGATGGCTCAGCTATCGAGTATTCTGACAAAGGGATGTATGCTAGCCAAGCAGGATTTGTCATACATGATTTCGTCCCGATGTTGTGGGACTCGTGGGGTTCAGTTGATGCTCAAGTGAAGGCCCGAGTGCATAATGCACTGTCGGTGAGTTAAATTTACATTAATTTGTCATAAAAATAGACGTTCTTATTATTATAAGCCACCAAACATACATATTTATGTATACGTGTATTGCAGCAATGGTTTATTATTGACGATCGGCTGAAGCAGCCCGGGGGGTGGTGTGAACGAAAGCTCACGTCTAGGTGATGTGATTTTGGATTTATATAAGGCTAAGTATCCTGAATACGTTAGATTTTTGAATATAAAGTGTTGGTTATATGATATTTTTGTTGCATCAATATAGGTATCGAGAGTGGAAGTCCCACTTGAAGACGTTCTGGCAGCAGAACATAGATAAAGGCCGAAATGGCACTCCAAGTGAGTTCAGATACCGGGAGTACGAGTGGAACTGGCTTATAGCCCACTGGAAGCATCCCAAGCTTGTGGTATGCACATGAATGTGTATATTATTTTATATACGCAATAGGTAGTAGGTAAATCTCTATCTATGTTATTAATTTAATATGTAGGTAAATCTCTAATATATTGTGTAGGTAAATTAAATTATACAACTTACATTGTTTATACGAAGTAAAGATAGTGAACTGTATTAGTGATTGAGAGGCTAGAAATTAAAACCAAAAATAACAAAGATTAAATTATTTCCCTGCAGAATAACATGAAAAAACCTAGAAATTAAAGGAAACAATTCTAGGTCAGAGGACTAAATATGTGAAAAATAAATGGGTTGGATTTTAATCAAAAAAATTAATGTTGCGAGGATATTCTCTAATTTATGCTATATATATAATTGGCTAATAATTGTGCACATTTTCTTATTCTACAAGCACATTTCGAAAGAAAATGCTAAAAACCGAGCGCAGAACGTGAACCCACATCATTGCGGTTCCCGAACGTATGAGAGATGGACTCGACGTGGGGCAAGGTTGGAACCACAGACCGATCCTCTCGTGTATTCCATCCGACATGGGTATCCGAACAACCCTGAATATGTTGTAAGTATCTAATAAATATTTGTCCATATTTGATACATCTCATGTTTAATTAATTCTTGTATTTTACTCAATTATTAATGCGTCACCGATTTTGCATTGTCTATTAGGAGAGATTGGTTGAGTCGATCCCGAAGGTGCGTGCTAAAGTAGCTCGAGAGCTGCATCAGGGGTGCACGGAGGAGGAGGTGACCCAGTATGCATCTCAGGTTGACCACATGACGCCCATTAATGCGGCGAGGTGCGTGTCAGATGCGATTCCCGTTGGAAAGAACAAGTTTTGGGCCAAGGGGATGGGTTACAGAGGAAATGGAGTCTTGAAGATGACTCCAGAATTCTCCAGCGGGTCCAGCAGTTCTAGGTCGTCCGGCCTACAAGAGCAGATTCGGAGGCAGCAGGAGGAGATTCGGAGGCAGCAGGAGGAGTTGGAGGAGATGAGGCGTGCCAGGGAAGCCATGTAGCAGGAAAGAGCCCGTGAGAAGGAGCAGCACGACCAAATGTGGGCATTCTATCAATCTCAGCAACCTCGGGGGGCTTCGCAGCCGCACCCACAGACTCAGCCAAATCTGTTCACGCCTACAACACAGCCGCAGTATTTTGGGGGTCACCAGCAGCCGCCGTTATATGGGGACCACCAGCAGCCGCCGCAGCAGCATCAGTTTTTTGGGGGTGCCGAGCAGCCGCCGCCGCAGCATCAGTTTTACGGGGGTGACGACCAGCCGCAGCTTCATCAGTTTTACGGGGGTGACGACCAGCAGCACCAGGAGGGTTCACACGAGGAGTTCCTCAATTGTGTTAACTTTGATCAGTAGCACGTAGCTAGTTTTTGATTTAGGTTGGAATGTGTACGCTGTTGTGGTTTGAACTCATGTAAATGTTGCAGATTCTGGAATTGGGCCCAATCCAGAATCAAGTATTTTTTTTAAAAATTACACAAACTATAGACAACGAAATGGACCAATTTCGTTGCCTATAATTTGCCAGAAATACAACATTTCAAACTATAGGCAACGACGTTCTTGACTATAGGCAACGAAATTCTTTAGTATACGCAACGACGTCGTTGCCTATAGTTTCAAAGGTGGTCAAAGTTGACCTGTCGGTGGGTTTTAGGCAACGAAGAAGTCGTTGCCTATAGTGAAACTATAGGCAACGATTTACCCAAGTCGTTGCGTATAGTTGAAAACCCTAACCCCTAAACCCCGAACTATAGGCAACGAATGGGTTTGGTTTTTCGTTGCCTATAGTATAGTCAACGATGAAAAGACAACGACGGTATAGGCAACGAATTTTCGTTGCCTATACTTATAGGCAACGAATTTTCAACTATAGGCAACGATTTGAGATCGTTGCCTAAAGAAGTTATTCTGGTAGTGATATGTATGTATTCACTCCACATCCATATTAACGAACATTGAATTTGGAAAAAACAACCAACATATATATTCATAAGATGAAGAACATTAATTCATTGTCTAAGATTAGTTCACCTTAGACGATGAAATTCTATGATTTTGTCGTCTAAGATTTTCTCTTTACCAGAAAAGTATCTTGCATTTCCTCTTTACATAATAAGTATTACAAATACTTTAAACAAACTCTTTTTAATTAGTGCCTTATAATTAGTTAATTAATAAATTAATTATGTGCACACATATTCAAATTCGTGTGCGTAAGTACAAATTAAGTTCGAATTCGATCGAATTATCTCTATCTATTAATTAATTATAATCAAGTATTACATATATTTATATAGAGATCACTTGCATCATCATAATCATCATCGTTTGAATCATCCTCCTCACTCTAAACTGAATGATCCTCATCATCATAATCTCCATCGTCTGAATCATATACGACGTCATTGTTGTCATCCTCCAGCTCCTCTTCAGAGGCATTCTTCTCTAGCTCATAGGTCTCCTTTTGAGTAAGATCAATGGCATGATCAAGCATGGGTAAGTGTTAGTTAGACCGAATCAGTTCCCTTATGATGGGGATGATAGAACACTAGCAGAATAAACATTATAGCCGACGAATTAAAAAAATAGGCCAATGACACATTTTTTCATCGGTTATACTATGTTTTAGCAGACGACAGAAAGAATCGTTGGCTAAAGTATTTAAGCTGACGAAAAAAAACAGTCGTTGGTTTTAGCTAAAAAAAAAATCGTCGGCTATAGTGATAACAATAGCCAACGATGTATAAAGTCGTTGACTATAGTTATCGGGTTTATATTCCCAGACCACCGCTCCACTCTCTCAAAAACCCTAACATTTTTTCCTCTCTCTCTCTCTCTCTCTCTCATACCTCTATCGCCGCCATCTCACCCTCGCCCTCGCCCTCCGCCCTCGCCGCCTCGCCTTCTCCGCTAAAAAAAACCTTAACATTGTGAAATATAATTTGGTGAAATTATGGTTTGGTGAAGTGATTATGATTTGATGAAGGATCTGGATGGTGAAAGAATTGCAGATCTTGATTTCTGGGAATAGAAATCCCGATCTATAGGTTCTTTTTTTTTTTCAAATCTAGGACTATAGCCGACGACATGCTTACATATTTTCGTCGGCTATAGTTTGGTTATGGTCAATTTGTTGACCATCGGGGAAGGTTTAATTGACAAAATTTTCGTCGGTAAAAGTGCACTATAGCCAACGATGACCGTTGAAGTTCGTCGACTATAACTATAGTCGACGGCCTTCTGTCGACGACACTATAGCTGATAAAGGTTAGTCGGCTATAACCTTAGCCGACGAAATTAAGGAATAGGATGATGAATTTACGTCATCAGTTATAGTAATTTTGCTGGTAGTAGAAGTATTAGGCTCTTGATATGCATTGTCATTATGTGCTTTAGTGTCAGTCGCCAACGTCCTTTCAACTGTTGTGGCACTCCATATTCCTTGGTGAGACATATGGTTAACTATTTTTCAACCTTCACCCGCTTTTGGATCATCCAAATAGAACACCTGCCTAACTAAGGTGGCTAGAGCGAATGGCTCATCCTCATACCATCTTGACTTTGTACTCGACTTATAAAAGGCCCAGATAATCCTTTGTACGCTTAAACTATTTACACTTGAATAGAAAAATATTAATATCATTCCTATAAAGTAGCTGAACGACATTAACAATGAAAGGACCCAACCCTAGTTTAGCTAATAAACTAAGATTAAGCCTTAACGACTGACCATAATCTAAGAAATTCTACGAAAATTTTGACATAACTTCCCCTAAAACTGCGACTACCAAAAACCTACATGAAAATAACACATCAGAGACTAAATCCCACAGACAAACGGTGGACCATCGATGTCCATCCGGATTACTCAACAAAAGTCATAAACAAAACTTGAACTCAACTAAGGAATTTAAAAGTATATTTACAAGGTACTGGTTCTTAATACAAGGGAAAGTAACTCAACGACAACAAGAGAAGTTGACTAAGTTGTTTACATGAATATCACTGCAAGTAACATAATACAAACGGTATTAAGAGTGGCTTCTACTAACATATATTACATATGATACAAACCGACAGTGATCCGAGACATACAGCTGAAAAGATGACTGGTGGACTCAAAGCCTTCGATGGTACCAAGCACTTCTAGGATATACACTGCAGCCTGGGCGAAGGAAACCGAAAAGCCCAGGAAAAGGCATTAAAATATAAAACATTAGCGTGAGTAGAAAAAAATAATATAATCAGTGTAAATCAATCAAACTGATTTATCATGCCTTTCCGCTGATTTACGTGAAATAATGCAAGTTCAAATCTAATAAACTGAAATGCAATGGAGGTGGTCGTTTAGGGTGTTTGTCCTAACCTGGAATGCTGTATATATGAAAAGTAAGGTGATGGGATCGTCTAGGGTGTTTGTCCCAACTCGAGATAATCTAGGTCGGGTAAGGTGTTTATCCTAACCCGATGATCAACCGAATAGCTAGGGAATCAGTGCTATTAAATAAAACCATCACAAATTAAACCTCCAAATATATTCTCTGAAAACATACGGTAAAGCATACAGCATAAAAATATGAACTCACTATCGACAGTGAAAATAAAGTCCACTCAAAAGTCTACGACTAATACTGGGATCTAACAGAATTCTCTTCGCTGCTAGGGTTGCGATCACGGTGTCCTGTCCATACGGATTACATAATATCAAAACAAGTAAAACTACATAAATACGTTCTAAAAATAACCTCGAAAGTCTCATCGAAGAATTCCACAAACTGTCTCGTCGGAGCTACGCCTTAGATGGCGGCGCGTGGGTCACACGCACCTCAAGTGAACCTTCTCCAATGGAGAAGTTTAACCCCTCGTTGGAAAGCTCTCCATGAGCCCTAACACTTTAATAACATGACCGAGGTCCAACTCACCGGCGTTTTACAGAAAATAACGTAAATATGCCTGAAAACTAATTTCCGGTGGCCGCCACTAACGACTACGATTGACCCCTTAAAATATTCCTCTCGTCAAGCCCAATCGATCCCCTATACCTATGCGCTCCAACTTACTACCAACTCGCCGAAAATTGATCGAAACTATCTGGCCAAAATTGGCCGGAAAAATTTCCTTCGTTGAAGCTCCGCCATGGAGCCTCAAAAGAGCACACGACCTATCTCAAAAGACTCAGGGAGAGGAAAGGTTCAATACCCCTCAACTTTTGACCCCAGAAACATGCCGGAGCACCGTCACCGACGACGGCGACTCCCACGTGAAAATGCAATTTGGGTGCCCTAAAAACCTGCAAATCTCCCAAAAGCAAACACAACAACACAACAAGAAATCTATGGGCTTCATTTTCCCACCTTTTACATCGCCAAAGGTGGCTGGAAATGGCGGGTTGACTCATAAAGCAGCGTGGGTCGGTGGGGAAGAAAACGGGTCAAGCTCGATTAAAAAAATTTCCTATTTTCAGAAATGAAAATCCAACATTTCCCCTATTTTTATCCCAAAAATCTGATTAGATCAACGGTTCACATTTGATCTGATCAAGATCTTACGATCTAGATTTAACCAACTAAAAATAATTTCCTTTTAAATAATTCCTCACGTCGAGTTCTGATAAACATAAAAACTTGCTTGCTTATCCAAAAAATTATCCAAAAATTTCTACGTGCTCAAAATAAAATAATCTACAACTTTCGCGAAGAAAGTCAAGTCAAAATCTCGCCTGGTGAAAAATTCGTTAACAAAATCGATAATGCGACTAATTCGCGATAAAACTTAATACTTCCGATAAGTGCTTAATCGAAATTTACATACTTGCTAGAATAGATAAGGATAGTACTCCCTCATATGCTGCTCTGGTTCCTAGGTGGCTTCCTCTACTGCATGATTCCTGCATAACACTTTCGCTAAAGGAATGGTCTTGTTCCATAGAACCTACTCTCTATGGTCAAGAATCTCCACTGCTTCTTCAATATAAACCAAGTCCTCCCGTAGCGGAATTTGCTGAGGCACGATGACATGAGAGGGATTAGTAATGTACTTCCATACCATGGATATGTGTTATACATCATGAACTCACGCCAACTTTGAGGGTAACTCCAAACGATAAGGTTCGATGTAATGGGGTTGGAGTTTACTGCGTTTCCCGAAATGCATCACCTCTTTCCATGGAGACAACTTCAAGAATACCCAGTCTCCCACTTCAAACTCAAGATCTTTTCGTCTGACGTTTTCATAACTCTTTTGTGTATCTTGAGCGATCTTTAGTCTGACTCGAATGATCTCCACATTCTCTGTAGTTTCCTAAACTATGTCTGGATCAATGAGACTCATTTCTCCAACTTCGCTCTAACACAGTGGGGTCCAACACTGTTTCTAGAATAAGGCTTCATATGGAGACATTCCAATGGTAGAGTGAAAACTTTTATTATACGCGAACTCTATCAGGTGCAAATACTTATTCCATTTTTCCGAAAACTGCAACACATATGATATTAGCATATCCTCAAGCGTTTGAGGATGAAAGGTCATACTGAAACTTAACTTGGTTCCTAAAGCCTCCTATAAAGCTATCCATAATTGTAAAGTAAAATGAGAACCTCGATCTCATATAATGAATACTGGTACACCATGAAGCTTCATGATTTTCTGGATATACAACATAGCTAGCTTGCTCACCGAAAGCTTCTCAGAGACTTGTATAAAATGTGCAGACTTTGAAAAGCGATCTATAATAACCCTAACACCTATATGAACTTTGGATGTACGAGGTAGTTTGTATACAAAATCCATAGTGACATGCTCCCATTTTCAAACTAGAATCTCTAGTCGTTTCATCAAACCTGAAAGTTTCTATCGCTTAGCCTTCACTTGCGAGAAAATAAGGCATTGACTCATGTAAGTCGCTACTTCCTTCTTTATATTATATCACCAATAGTATTCTCTAAGAGTATGATACATCTTCGTGCTACCCGGGTGAATAGCATAAGATGAACAATGAGCCTCATCGAGTATTTTCCGCTTCAACTCCTCATTTTTCGGGACACAGAGTCTACCCCTAAATACCAGTAACCCATCTCTCCTTATCATGAAATATGATTGTCCACCATCATGCATTGCTCCCTTTAGTTTCAAAAGTGAAGGATCAGAATCCTATAATTCATGTACTCAATTAATCAGAATAGGTCGAACTTGCAAACTGGTGAATAAAACTCCCTCCTCTTTCTCATCAGCGTACAACACTGCTCCAGTTACTCGCAACTTCGTAAGTAGTGGTACTCGAACCATCTGAATATGAGACAGGGAAACTTTGGACTTCCGGCTAAGAGCATTAGCTATAACATTCGCCTTTCCAGGGTGATAATCAAAGGTGCATTTCATAATTACTTATCAACTCCATGCACCTTCTCTGCCTCTGGTTCAATTCTGGCTATGTGAGGAGGTATGTAAGACTTTATGATTGGTGAAAATCCGACATTTGGCACCATGTAAGTACTATCTCCAAATTTTCAATGCAAAAACTATCACTGCCAACTCCATATCATAAGTGGGGTAGTACCCCTCATTAGGTTTTAATTGTCGTGATCCATACACGACCATCCTACCATGCTGCATTAACACACAACCCAAACCTAACTTAGAGGCATCACTGAAAAACAATAAACTCCCTACTATCGTTAAGTAACGTCAACATTAGGGTTGTGATCAACCTTGTCTTCAGAGTCTAAAAACTTTCCTCACAAGCCTCCAACCATTCATACTTAAATCCTTTTCGTGTGAGTCTTGTAAGAGGTGTTGCAATTTGTGAAAAAAGTCATGCACAATTCGTTGGTAGTAACCTGCTAGACCCTGAAAACTTTTGATAACTGGCACACTTGCAGGTCTACTCCAATTCAACACCGCCTCTACCTTGTCAAGATCAACGCTAACACCATCTACCAAAATCACATGGCCAAGAAATTTCACATTATCCAACCAGAACTCACATTTACTGAACTTGGCATATAACTGAGACTGCCTTAATGTCTCCAAAACTACATGTAAATGCCTCACATGCTGCCTTACATCCTTTGAGTAAATAAGGATATCGTCAATAAATACAACGATGAATTCATCAAGAAAACCCCGAAACACATGATTGATCAACGCCATGAAGGCAGCAGGTGCATTCATCAAATTGAATGGCATCACAAGAAAGTCATAGTGCCCGTAACACGATCAGAATGTGGTCTTAGAGACATCTGACTCTAAACTGCAATTGATGGTATCCCGATCAAAGATCAATCTTGGAGAATACCATAGCTCCTTTCAACTGATTAAACAAATCATCAATACGAGGTAGTGGATATTTGTTCTTCACGGTTACCTGGTTCAGTTTCCGATAGTCAACACATAATCTCATACACCCATCCTTCTTCTTCACAAATAAAATTGGAGCTTCCCATGGAGATACACTAGGATAGATGAAACCTTTATCAATCAGTTCCTGAAATTGAATCTGTAACTCCTTCAACTAAGCTGGAGCCATACGGTACGACGTCTAAGCTATGGGACCTGTACCCGGAAGTAGCTCAATTGTGAATTCTATTTCCCTTTCTGAAAGAAGACTAGCTAATTCCTCAGGAAAAACATCAGGGTATTTCCTGACCGCAGCAATCTCGTCCAAGTTAGGGGTAGAAACACAAGTGTTCACGACATGCGCCAAATAGGCAGTACACCCACCCTTTCTGTAATATTTTCTTGGCTTTCACAATAGAAATAAGGTACAATGAAAGAACATTTCCTTCTCCACAGAATAAAATCTCTGGCGAACCCGAACTTCGAAACACCACCTTTTTTTATGACAATCAATCAAAGCTTGATGATTGCTCAAAATGTCCATCCTCAAAATCAAATCAAAATCTGCAATATCAAGAGGTATCAGGTCGACAAACAACCGAAAACCTCCAACCATAACACTACAACCTCTATAAACTAACCTGACTAAAACCCCCTCACCGGAGGGATAAGTCACTCGCCACATCACCAATAAGGGAGTGGCATGTACGTTAATTACTAATGCTAATCTCACAAAGATAAAAGAGTGTGTCACCCCCAGATTAATTAAAGTATAAACAACATAACCAAAAACATATAACTTACCGATGACCACCTCTAGAACTGCTTTGCCCTCCTGAAGAGTCATATGTAGTCGGGCTTGTCCAGTCTATCTAGTCGATCACCCTCTCTGGCTACGATCCTGATAAGCTAGCTGTCTGCGCGGCGGGATGGCTCTAACCCCAGAAGTGGCTTCCTAATCACAACAAGAACTCTGCACTGAAAATCCACCTGAGGAGTCCCTCAGCATACACTCCCTAACAAAGTGACCAGTCTGGCCACAACTAAAGCAAGCTGAAGTCCCAAGCTGACACTGCCTGAGATGATGCTTATGACATCGATTGCACAAAGGGAAATCTCTGGGCGCTGATGGAGTAAAACGAAACCCACTAGATCCACTGAAACTAGCACCAAATCCCTGCCTTTGTGATCGACCTTTCCTCATCCACCTCTGAAAATGACTCGGAGGACGTGCAATAGGTGCAGGAGTGTGAGATCCCTCGCCTAAAGATGCAATGGACCCAAAAATACTTGAGTTTCCCCTTTGAGCGACCTTGACTAGGCCCACCTTCCTCAAATTGTCGAGTCTGGCCCCACTCAGATCAAAGCTTATCCACGAATCTTATTGCAACACTAACGAACTCATCAAAATCAGCACGTGGCACACCAAATAAGTAAGGATCAATCCATGACCACAAACCTTGCTCAAATCTCCAGCACTTCTCTTTCACTAGCCTGACTGAATTTGGTGCAAAACGAGCCAAGCGAGTGAAATAAACCCAATACTCCATCACAAACATGTCTCCCTACTGAAGATTCATTAACTTCTCATACTTTCGCTACTCTGATACTTCGCTAAAGAAGTGACTCATGAACAGTTATGTGAACTCTGTCCACGGAGTGATGGCTTCAGTCTTCCCAGTGCCCTAACACCAGCAATATGCATTGTCTTGGAAAAGACCTGCAGCTACCTTGGTCCTCTAATCAGGAGTCAACTGGGAATGCAGACGATCACAAAATCATCTGATCTTCACAAGACAATTCTCACTAGTCTCATGGTCATGGTAGCCAGTAAAAGGAACTGCTCCAGCCTTCTTATCCCTGGTAATTAGATCATTACTATCCTTTTGTGGTCCTGGTATCATACGGGACATTAACTCACGAATCTGGTGAGTCGAGGACTGTGTATCATGTTGTTGGGCTGGTTGTCATGGCATAGTTACTTACGAGTCTAAAAACATATTAGCTCATTGAAAGAAGTCATAAAATGACTCAACTAAGAGACTCTAGACATCCAATAATGCATAACACTTGGAGTAATGGGGATCTGCCGGTAGGTCGAGCCATCCTCCCGGGAGTGTCGTACATTCTCAAATGCCTGCACTGGCATGATCAAAGGAATCTACAGAATCTGTGACCTAATACTCTGGTACCAAATTGAAATGACCCAACCCTAGTTTAGCTAATAAGCTAAGATTAAACTCTAACGACTGACTATAATCTAGGACATTCTAAGTAAATTTTGACATAACTTCCCCAAAAACTGCGACTACCAAAAACTTGCATGAAAATAACGTTTCAGAGACTAAATCTCACAGACAAACTGTGGACCACTGATGTCCATCCGGATTTCTCAACAAAAGTCATAAAAAAAAAACCAGAACTCAACTCAGGAATTTAAAATCATATTTACAAGGGACTAGTTCTGAATACAAGGGAAAGTAACTCAACGACAACAAGAGAAGCAGACTCAGCTATTTACATGAACATCACTGGAAGTAACATAATATAAATGGTATTCAGAGCGACTTCTACTAACATATATTACATATGATATAAACTAACAGTGAGCCAAGACATACAGCTGAAAAGATAACTGGTAGACTCAAAGCCTTCAACGATACAAACACTTCCAGGTTATACATTGCGACTTGGGCGACGAAAACCGAAAAATCTGGGAAAAGGTATTAAAATATAAAACGTCAGCGTGAGTTAACAAAAATTATATAATCAACGTAAATCAATAAAGTTGATCTATCATGCCTTTTCGCTGATTTCCGTGAAATAATACGAGTTCAAATCTAATAAACTGAAATACAATGGAGGTGGTCGTTCACTGTGTTCTGTCCATACAAATTACATAATATCAAAATAGGTAAAACTATGGAAATATGTTCTAAAAATAACCTCGAAAGTCTAGTCGAAGACTTCCACAAACTGCCTCGTTGGAGTTCTGTCGTGGATGGATGTGCGTAGCCCACACGCGCTTCCATAGGTGGTGGAATGTGGGTCACATGCTCCTCTCGTGAACCTTCTCTAATGGGGGCGTTCGACCTCTTGTTGGAAAGCTCTCTACGAGACCTAACACTTCCATAACTGGACTATGGTCCAACTGTTTGGCCGGAAATAAAGTAAAAAGGCCAGAAAATGAATTTTTGGTGGCCGCCACCAACGACGGTGCTTGACCCCTCAAAATGTCCCTCTCGTCAAACCCATTCAATCTTCTATACCTACGCGCTCAAACTCATGACTAACTCGCCAGAAAATCGATCGAATCCAACCGGCCAAAATTGGTTGGCGAACTCTCCTTCGTCAAAGCCATCTACGGTGACCCATGTAACACACATTCCTTGTGTACCAACTGGAGTTAACATCGTCCAAGAAGATAGAACAAGCATTGTACCCTTTGGTTGTGCAAGATACAACAATCCCATACGCAGAATTTTTTTGATGGTCTACATTATGGCTACTCTTATCATGAATATTGTTCCAGTGAACTTGTTATAATTTGGGACTCCATTTTCCCACAAGTGTTTCAGCTCGTCAACCAGTGGGCTGAGGTACACATCTAAACACTTTCTAGGAGACATAGGACATAGACTTAGTAGAGTAAGAAAATTAAATTTCTTGTTCATACACATCCATGGAGGCAGATTGTATGGTATAACAATAACTGACCAAGTGCTGAGGGAAGCGCTATTATTACCCCAATGGTTGAATCTATTTGTAGAAAGTCTGAATCTAACATTTCAAACCTCAGCTCCAAAGTCCAAAAATTCCCTGTCAAAATCTTTAAAAGCCTCCCCATATGCCACGTGTCTGAGCACATCATCGATCATCTATTCCCTATTCCTTGTACAATCTCATCACCTTTGCTGTGTATAGAGACATGTATAAACACTCCAGTCTAGGAATCAACAGAAAATAGTAAAGCACCTTCACATTAATTTACTTCTTCAAACTCCTCCCATTAGGGTGCAAATATATGGACTGGTTGCATACAGAATAATAGTCCAAATGTGCACACTCTTTGTAAAATAGCACACAATCATTTCTACATGAGTAAATTTTCTTGTACGAACTTTAGGCTGAGGCTGCTCATGATCTTTTGTAACCTTATAATGGGTTTTGGGAAGTTTGTGATGATCAGGAAGCAATTTATATATATGCTCCTGTATTTCGTTAAAAGCACGGTCTGACATTTTGTTTTTCACTTTTATCTGAATTTCGTCAATTACATATCGGAACGCATTCTCTGGATATCCAGGATACATCGAAGTCTAGGTTTCAAGTAGCATCTTGTTGTACTTATCCATCTAAGTAGTGTCAGTGGCCAAGACTGCATGGACTATGTCATAATGAGGAGTATCATAACCTCTCTCTGACTCTCTTCGTGTTGGTGTCTACCATGACTAAATTTCGAAAAAGCATTATGGACCAAATCCACAGTAGGGTTCTAAGAAAGGGCGCCACTACCTCTGAATGAGGCACTCTGGTAACTATACCTTGAGCTGAAGTCTGGTCCTGAGCTGAAGTCTACTACTTCACCGTGCTCACTCCATGTAGTGTAACTTCACATCATACCTTGGTCATACAAGTGTTGAGACATAACATTAATCTCCACAAATTGATGGTCATGACATTTTCTGCATGGACATTGATCTATAATGTTTCTTTCCTTGACCATGTTGCATCGTAAACAACATAAACTCTCTGATTCCATCCATATACCTCTCATCACTTCTATTCACTAACTGTATCCAACTCTTGTCCATATTTCTACGTAAATTAATTATTATATTATATAATTTTTTAAATAATTAATCTAATATACCATATTATTAAATTATATAACATAATTTAGTTAATATGCTATAATCTCATATACTATAATGAATCTAATATATTATATTATTAAGTTAATATGTATCTACATATCAAATATAATTTTTTAACTAATTAATATGACATAGTTAATCATATATATAATTAATCAACACATGCATACAAGTAGCTTAACAATTGAATAATTACTTAATGCAATATTTAAACAAAGTCGCCGAAAACTATATTCGCCGGAATATTTCACCGAAAAACACCATCATCGTATGTTATTACATACATAATTAAATTCAAAAGAACTAATTGAGAGAAACAAGTTAAGACCTTCACCGATAAGGAGATAAGTGGGGAACTAGAACTCTGGAGGTGGAAAAACCAATTAAATTGAAATTGTGGTTGGAGGTGGTGTTGAGAGCTTTTGAGAGAAGTTGAGAGATGAGAGAGAGATGAAATGCTCGATCTAGAATGGAATCTGATCTAAATAATTGAGTTTACTTAGATGACGAAAAAATTCGTCGTTTAAGTGTAACACTTTGTCTTCTAAGTTTGTACTTAGATGACAAATATAGTTTTGTCGTCTAAGTGAGATCTTATGAAAGGACCCAACCTCGAGTTAGTTTCCAAAACCGGAATCAAACCTTTTCTGAAAACACGAACATTCAAAATCATAGAAATTTCGGTAGAGTTTCACTATATCTCGGAATTACCATTAACCTGCACCCGAAAACAACTTCATCATATGCCACAAAAGCCAAACCGTGGGCACCAATCCTATCTGGATTTCTCAAATACATATCATAATGTAAAGTAATAAACAAAACTGTAACTTTACAGAAATCCGGGAAAATCATATGAAAATATAAACATATCCAGTATTCAGAGCGACCTCTAGTATGTACATATATACAAATAGTAGGCCAAACTAAGAACCTACTATAAAAGAAATATAGCTCGAATACTAAGCCTCCAACTACGACGTGCGACACCAGAATCCAAACTACAAACTGGGCACGGAAACTGAAAAGCCCAAGGGAAAGGCAAATAAAATCGTTAGAGTGAGTAGACGAAAATAAACATATGCCTTTCACCATTTACACAACATAAAAATAATGCGAGTTATTAAAATAAATGGAGGTGTCGGGCGAATCTCTGAAGCCCGACGGTGATAGACTAGGCGAATCTCTCAAGCCTGGAACTGGACCATCGGTGATCAGCCGAGTAGTCAATGCATCGATGCTAAGTAAATGCCATCACCAATAAAACATAAAACAATACCTCAAAAACAATAAATAATCTCAATACTGTACTGGAAATAAATACTGAAACCAAGAACTCGCTACGACAGTGTAAATAAATGTCCACTCACAGATAAGCACAGCGCGCAGACACGCTAATCCTAAGATCCGGTGAAAAATCCCTTGCCAAACCAACGATCACTATCTCCTGAATGATCATAAATACCACTGTTCAAAATCACATTTCAAAACCCTGAACCACACCTCGAGAACCAACCATTCCCGGAAACATATAACTTAATATCGACGAAATCGTCAAAAATCCAATAAACACACTATAAAACTTCGTCACAAATTCCGATGCTCAATTCAAAATATAAACCTCACCACCACTTTCATGATATCTTTATAATGTTGTGATAATATCTTTATAACACTGAGATTGTCAATTTTTAACACTGAGATGGTATCCTTAAAATGTTGTGATGGTATCCTTATGACACTATGATGGTATCTTTATATCAATGTGATGATATCGTTATAACACTATCATGGTATCCTTAAAACACTGTCATTGTATCCTTAAAATACTTTTATGGTATCTTTATGACATTGTGGTGTTATCTTTATGACACTGCGATATTATCTTTATGACATTGAGATGGTATCTTTAAAATGTTGTCACGATATCCTTATGTTGTATCCTTAAAAAACTTCCATGGTATCTTTTATGACACTGTGATGGT
The DNA here is from genome assembly GCA_946800695.1 of Geum urbanum. Lineage (NCBI taxonomy): Eukaryota > Viridiplantae > Streptophyta > Magnoliopsida > Rosales > Rosaceae > Geum > Geum urbanum. Next base: position 31,440,489 of record OX327012.1, read on the forward strand.
ATCTTTATGACGCTATGATGATATATTTATAGCATTGTCATGGTATCCTTAAAACACCGTCACGTTATCCATAAAACGTTCTCTTGGTATCCCTATGATGTTGTGATTGTATCCTTATAACATTGGGATTGTATCTTTATGTAGTTTTGTTAGCATCATTATTTAAGCCCCATCTTATAACCTAAACTCTTAATACTACACCCTAAACTCTCTCTCTCTCTCTCTCTCTCTCTCTCTCTCTCTCTCTCTAATATCATGGTATCTTATTAATGCAACACAATATCCTTGTTGATATGATTTTGTGTCGAGTCGTGAAGAAAAAACAAATAAAAATAAGCCATGGTATCTTTACGAAGTTGAGTTGGTATCTTTATGAACTAGAGTTGGTACCTTTCTGTACTTGAGTTGATATCCTTGTTTTCTGAGTTTTTGCTGAGTCATAGAGAACAAAAAACATCTTTTTTTTTGCGAAAATGTTTTCTTTTTGGAAAAAAAAAAGACAGAAAAATGGAAGGGTAAAATGGTCTGTGCAACAAAAAGACTTTTATTTCAGATTGTAGGCTTTATAGTGACATTTTGATCACTAAAATTTAAATTTGATGACTTGTGTGTAGTTTCAAATAAACTAAGTGACTTTGGACAAAATAATAATTTTTAGTGACTTTTGGATAATTTTCTATTTATCTATGGTAGTGAGACTCACTTGTTGACATGACAATTGAAATGTCACCACATAACAATAAGATTAGATGAAAAATTAATAGAGGAACAAAATTAATGTGAATTGTAAAAATTAATGATAAAATATTCAGATTTAAAATTAAATAAATTAACATAATATGTGAGTCAAAATTTAGGGAGATAAACGGAAATTTGTCATTTTTTTTAGAAAGCATTCTAGTAAATGCCCACCACATTTCATAGTGGGTTCGGACGGTGTTGGACTGTGACGACCCGGACCAGAATTAGAATAGTAATCGGCTTAATCTGCGAGTTTTACGAGTAATTGAGGTTTATCGTAATTAATCGGATATGCAATTTCGTTCACGACTTAATTTTCGGACACGAATTTGATTTGGGTTTGTTTGTGGGAAATGTAGAGAATCTGATTTCGAGTCCGTAGGAGCTTTCCGAGGATTTTTCGGATAATCGAGGAATATAAAAAGAATATTTGAAATTATCGCCGAGTTAATCGTGCTTATCTGTTTGAGTTTGAGTTATTCGAATTGCAGATATAGTTGATTTCACAACGTATAAATAGCCAAATAATCGTAAAGTTATCAAAAAGTTCGAAAATGGGCTTTTTAGACCGAGTTGACTCGAGCTAGGGCCTAGTTGACCGAGTCAACTGTGTTGACTCAGTGAGTCACGACTCGCCGTCGTGGTGGCTGCCGGAATACGGCGTGGTTGCCGGATTTCAAGGTAGGGAATTGAACCTTAGGATCTGTGCTTCCTTTTGATATATGTATTGTGTTGTATTGTGGAATTTTTGGGTTGAAATTGTGGAGGAGAAACAGAGGAAAATGGGGGGCGACGGATGGCGGTGCTCCGGCCACGGTGGTGGCCGGGGTTAAGGGGGAATGACTCAGTGGACCATGGCCAAGCGTTTGGGAGAGTTTTGGTGGGCCGCCGTGCGTCGTGGCCGGAGTTCCGGTGGTGGACCGAATCGCCGGCCGGTTTGGAATTCATGGGATTTCGAGCTGTTTTCCAGCGAATTACGGCGGAATTGGAGGTTGAGGTAGTGGAGAAAAGTATTGGGCTCGAGAAGGAGAAGAAATTTGGGCCTTCCTTGCTTGAAAATCCCTCCGGTGACGGCATGCCGCCGCCGGCGTCGACGGTCAACGGCGGAGCTTCTGCGAGGCGTTGACTTTTTGGATTTTGTCAAGTTTTATGCCGTTTTACTCGTAATCGCCCCCCGATCGTCGCCTTGAGATTTTCGAGTTGATTTGAATGGTGGATTTTAAGTCGAGGGTTTATGTGGAGTATTTTGGGATTTTCGACGATTCTTTTGTTATCTGAGTTATATTTCCGGTAATGGTTGGTTTCCGAGGTGTGGTTCAGAGTATTGAATTGTGATTTTGATCAATGATATTTTGTGATTATTCAGGAGATCGAGATCGTACGCTTGGCAAGGGATCTTCCGCCGGATCTCGGGATTAGCGCGTTTACGCGCTGTGCTTGTCTGTGAGTGGACATTTCTTTTCACTAATTGGTTGCGAGAATTTATATTACGTTTTACGAGCATGAGCATGCGTATGTGATTATGAATTATATGAGCATGTGCTTTACGTTTATACTTTTATGAATAAGCATCTACGAATATGCATTTACATTATGCTTTATACATTTGCATAGAAACTATTTATGATTTGGTTTACACAGAGTACAGTCTTAGTATATGTGGTTGTATCGATACACTTGCATCCCGGCTGATCCCCGAGGATGTTTACCAGGGGGAACTGTTACCTTGTGCCGATGTATTTCCGGGTGGGTACAGATTTCTGTTCCTTGTGCCGATGTATTTCTGGGTGGGAACAGATACCCTGATCTGAGGCCTTTCTGGCTAGAATCACGTGTGGATCTGGGATCCCGTGATTCGGACTGTACTAGCACGGATGTGTCCATGAGTGACCCCGTAGGATTTTCGATGCATGCTCTGTACGCCTGAGAAGTTGGAGTCTCCCTCGTGTACCTTATTATTTTCATGCATTTAGACTCGCATATGTTTTTATAACATATATTATTCGGCGAAAGAAATTTATTTTCGTCCACTCACTCTAAAGGTTTATATGTCTTTCCCTGGGCTCTTTGTTTTCAATGCCCAGTTTGCAATTCGGATTCTGGTGTCGCGCGTCGCAGTTGGAGGTTTAGTGTCCGAGCTACCTTTCTTTCTCAGTAGGTTTCTTATTTAGCCTACTGCTATGTATTCATGTATATATATACTAAAGGTCGCTCGGAATACTCTGATGTTTATATTTTCATATGATTTTCCCGGGTTTCTATAAAGTTACAGTTTTGCTTATTAGTTTATATTATGTTATGATTTTGAGAAATCCGGATGGGATTGGTGCCCACGGTTTGGCTTTTGTGGCATATGATGAAGTGTGTTTTCGGGTGCAGGTTAATAGTAATTCCGCGATATAGTGAAACTCTGCCGAAATTTCTATGAGTTTTGCAAGATCGTGTTTTCAGAAGGGGTTTAATTCCGATTTAAGAAACTAAATCAGGGTTGGGTCATTTCATGAACATTTTTCCTTTCATTGGTTCATCAAGCAAAGAAATTTTAGAAATTAAACCAGAGTGTGGGTTGGGACAGAGCTTTCGGTATTAACCAATTAACACAATGCCCGCTCGTCTTTATCTTCTCAAATTCTTAGTTCTTACGATTTAAAGCTCGAACTGTTTCCTCCCATTTGAACCCTATCTGGTAGGTACCAAAATTACTCCACCCCATGCCAATCTAATTAAGCTTTGTTAAGTACAAAGTTAACTCTGGGCCTAAGGAAGTTATGAACTCTTTGTTTTTGCTTTGGCAATTTAGCATTTAGAGACAAGGAAACAACATGCTTTCAATGTGTACGTTTTGGTTCATGTGTCTCTCTCACACACACAAGCCATGCAACCCTTTCCCTTCTCCTCCGGTCCTCCGTTAAAAGGATGCTCCTCCACATGAGTGTGGCACTACCAGCCGACTGGGTTTTTATTTCATCTTCTTTAACTCCACCATTAATAAATGGAAAGCCAGTTACACAAACAAACAAAATCTTAAAACCGCAGGCACAACTGGTCAAATTAAACAAAAATTTAATATGGGAGAACAAAAATATTGAATTTTTGGAAACTGAAAGAAGGGGGTATGTGGCAGTTAACCAGCACACGGAGTCAAATCGTTGGCTACGCTATTCGCCCTTGTTACTGCTCAATAGCTGTGTTCAAAGGTCCCACACATAACCCTCTTCTTCCTGCTCTCTCATATTTATTTTTGCTCAGATTTCCCTCTTACCAAAAACCCCCAAGCCCTATCTTCTTCTGCTCTCGATTTTGAAAGGGAGAAAGAGAGCTTCATAGATTATGAGATATGGTAGGACTCGGCGTAGTTTTGGAAGGTCATAAGGTTTGTAAGGTTTGTGGTGGTGGTAGTAGCAGCAGCAGCAGCACTAGTAATAATAGTGTTTCTGCTGGTGTTGGTGTTGATGTTAGTGTTGGTGCTAAAAGAAAAACCTCACAAGTTATTAACAAAGCCAACATCACGGTGATCAACACCAACACCAAGCCCTTCTCTCCTTCTGCCTTGCCTTATCAACCCAAGAATTTTAACCACTCACCCTCTGTGTCACCCGATCCCGGTTTCCTTTACAAATGCTATCTCTGCAAACTGAAACTTTGGATTGGCAAAGACATCTCACTACCATATAACTTCTCATTGCCGACGACTTAGAGAAACAAAGGCCGATGATTTTTGAAGTCGTCGGCAATAGTGTACTATTGTCGACGATTTGTTGCAAAAATCGTCGGTAATAGTATTATTGCCGACGCTTTATAGCCTACAGGGGTTTTATACTATAGCCGACGATTTCGTAAAAATCGTCGGCTATAGTCATGTAGGCTATAAAGCGTTAGCAATGAGTATTGCCGACGATTTTGTTGCAAAAATCGTCGGCAATAGTGTACTATTGCCGACGACTTCAAAAATCGTCGGCCTTTGTTTCTTTAAGTCGTCGGCAATGAGAAGTTATGTGGTAGTGTGATCTACATGTACAAGTAAGTTAAAAATCACAGATTAAACCACAACCATCTTCTAGTTTCACAAAAGCACAGATAGTGATCTCAGTTCAACATGCTCTTTCAAGTTCCAACCACAAAGTCTGCACCTTTCTAAAAAATAGCCACGACCCATCATCTTTGGTTTTACTGTTTCTGTAAAAAGACTAAAAAGTCAAGTTATGGTCTTGTTAATTGGCACTGTTAATTAACTAAAGCAGAGATCTTGGTTTGGAAAATGCAGGGGAGACGAAGGCTTCTACAGCATGGAGTGCATGACAATCAGATTTTGATGGACGAAGAAGAGATCATCCGCGGTGAAATACAGGGCTGAATGGCGGCTATGAAATCTACTTCTGCTTCAACCTCTCCACCTTCTTCTTCTTCTTCTTCTTCTTCTTCTTCTTCTTCTTCTTCTTCTTCTTCTTCTTCTTCTTCTTCCAAAGGCTCCAACCACAACAAAGACGGCAGAAACAGAGCCTACTAAGAAAAATAAACACCAGTTGAAGACTTGAAGTTGGTTTCTTGAGAGTTGTCTCTTTGTGACTCCTTTGCTTGTTCCTAAATGACCATGGTGTCCCCTTTTGTAGTTTTTGTCTTCCTAGTTTGAGGCCAAAATAATCCAACTAGTTTGTGCCCCCCACTCCACCACATTATGCATGTGTGTAATTGTTTGAGCCTGAGATAAATATCTCATATTGAGCTTCGAGGGTTAGATTTGGCGAATGGCCTGAGTTAAGACTGTGATTGATCCACGCGGCCTAATAATTATTGAACATTTCCTGCATCGGTTAGGTTTCCTTAGGAATTGGGATAGCTTTGAGCTATATAAAGATAAGACCGTGTGCTGGTCAACATTTAGAGTTATATTGAGAATCAAAGAGCTGAAGACGTACAAGTAAACCGAAATACGACTACTGTGCCTTATATAAGGAGAACGATAGCGATAGTAAAAGATCTTCCTTGATTAAATACAATTTTGCTATACGCAAATACATCTCGTCAGAGAAACTTTGTAACCAGACGATCAAAGTGTTTGTCACCTACCGAGTGAGAGTATTGAGATCCAAGGCAGCAATGCAACTGGAAAATTGAAGAGTTTGTCACCGATCGAGTGAGAGTTTAGAAATCCAAGGAAACAACACCCTAGTGTTCTCAACACATCGTGAAGGAAGTTGCTATGCTTTGCACTTACAGAGAGAGTGTGGAGTATCGATTTCCGTAGCTCTGCTAGAGACATAAAAAAACCCAAAGTCCAAGGACACTAGGCAAGAAGGATCCATTCAAGCGAGGTTTGTGCTCTCCTCGCCTAAATCGTTTAATGAAGAAGTCAGGCGACGCTATACATTCACATTTTGTCGCGAGACGGTGGCACGCCAACATACGAATCACATCAGGATAAAACTAATACCTGCGGTTATATTATCCGAAATCTATAAAAGAGACAGTTTGCGAGAGACTATCTACGCGTTCCTCGCTAGGGAGATTTTGGTGTCAAACATTTTGGCACGCCTAGTGGGTCATTCTTTTTGTGTCTCTAAGTGAGGATATGGGATCCTTATAAAAGGGAATACCCTCAGTGTCGTAAACATCCACAATCGGTATACCGTGAACAAACCTCCACTAGGTGTCGTTCATTGAGCAAGCAAGTGGTTGAAATCCTCTTCGCTAAAGAATACCACTCAATGATGTCGTTCAAATCTTTGAGCGAAGCGAAGATCCTGGAGCTCACACTCCAGGAATACCTAGCCTACGTGACTAGGCGTGATGAGCATCAAACGAACTACTATATGGCTCTTAGTTAAAGAATCGAACAATAAGCAGACCTCCTCACTACTCAGGGCGAGAAGGTAGACTCAGCATTGGCCGAAATCCAAGCTCTAAGGGTAGAGCTCCAAAAGGCTCCACAGGGATCAGGAGGAGCGAGAAGCGATCGGAGCCCAGGTAGCAAGCCTTGCAGAGGGTCAAGACAAACTGCGGGTTGACATCATGCAAACCTTGGAAACAAGTCTAGCTGAATACCGTCGACAAGCCGTGACACTGTCTTAAAGGACAAACAGAGACATGACATCTTTAACAAAACACGTCTCTGACCTCACCAGGAAGACTAGGCAAGCAAACTCTTTCCCGCCAACATGGGAGCAGAGACTAAACAAGTTCATGAATGACTGTGACATACACCTCGCTAAGATATATGAATCATACGAAACTCCATTCCCTCCCATGAAGAAAGACGACCCAGAAGCTTGGCAATGCCCAAGATATTACTGACATAAGACCTTCCAGACCTTCTCTGGCGATGATGATTCTAATGCAGGAACTCACTTGGCGTACTTTACTCTGAAACTGGGGCAGTTTGCCAATAATGAAGGACTCAAATTGAGAGTCTTTGGATCATCTCTGTCAGGGTCAGCCCTCGTTTGGTATACGGGGTTGGAAAAGGGCTCAATCACAGAGTGGAAGGATATGGAGGCATTGTTCATCACTCACTTCAGACTGAAAGACCAGAAACCAGTGTTGGAAAGCTAGCGTCCTTGAGCCAATCAGCTACAGAAAGCCCAGTTACCTTCCTACACCGTTTCCGGTTGGAGTATAATTTATGTAAGACCCCATTAGGCAAAGAAGTCGTTGAAATGGCCAAGAATGGGTTGGAACATATGTACCACCAACTATTTCTTAATAGCAAATACTTCTCCTTGAATGAGCTTATTACGGCTGTGACTAGAGCCTACAATACCATGCAAGAACGAGACAACAAAAGAAATGCGTCCAAGAGAACATATACTGCTAGGTCCTACGACAGACAAAAGCCAAGAACCATGGTTTATATAGAAGAAGTGGAAAACAACCACGATTCATATTCTGAAGGAAAACAAGTAGGGGCAGTAGACTTGTCAACAAACAAGGTCGTAAAACCCCTTAAACTTCAGAAGAGCAAAGGTCCAATTAAGCTATTGATAGTGGCTTTTACTAAGACAGAGTTCGACGCATATACTAATGATGCTAATTAATATGGCTCATGAGATCCTGGACGAGCTCTACAATATGCGAGTCGTCAAAACAGACTTCGGACCTCTCCCCACCGCCGAGCAGTTGAAAGGGAAAAAATATTGTAAGTTCCATGGGGCATGGAACCATATCACGAAGGACTGCATCAAGCTAAAGGATCAGATTCAGAAGTGGATCAATAAAGGTAGGCTGGAAGTGGAGGGAACATCCAAAACAGCGGCATTAAAAGATTCTCAACATTTCTCAGCACCTCAAGTCAATATGATCGATATCGGTTGATCGCCAGGCGTTAGCTGTGCAATGGGAGCTGAGGAAGAAAAATCATTGGTCCTGCCATGTTATACTTTCCCGAAGGATAAGTTGGAAGAGATTGTGGACATACTGCAAGAAATGAAGCTTATTGTTTATTGTCCAGTGTTCAAACTAAAACATCTAAATTATAAATGGCCAGGCGAACATTTCTATAGGTTCCACAACGTGTTCATACATCGAACAACAATGTGTTCCACCCTGAAAGAAAAAATTCAGGGTTTGATTAACTGGGAAGTGATAATAGTTAGCCAAGAAGGAGTGGTAAAGTGGCATCCTCAAACACCACCGCCTTCTATGGCCATCCTAGAAACATCCCTATCTCGCAATGCATCTGGGCCCACACAACGACGGAAAAGATTGAGGCGAAGGCCCAAACACAATATCGCATTAATCCGACCCAAGCGAGCTGAAATCATATACGATGGATCTAGGCGAGAAGAAATTTTCGAAGAACTAATCCGTGCAAGGATAGCAGTGGTTCCCAATAATTGGGGAACTCTATATCCAAATCCTGAAGATGAATGGGGTGGTCTACCTTATTGCCAATACCATAATAAATGGGGTCGTCATTCCACTAATGAATGCATTAACTTAATGTATAGAATTCAGCAGTGGATAGATGAGGGGGAAGTATGGATAGAAGTGCCCTCGCCAAATCTGGCGATCAAATAAGCATTGACGGCTGGGATGCTAGAATAGACTAGGGGCAACCCGAGCAAGAGAAAGCATACCGTCGATATCCAAACCACTGGCGAGAGTCCATCAAAGAAGCAACCGACGAGATCAGTTAAAGAAAAAGAGAAGATAGACCCAAAGGCAGAATCGCCAGTGGCTCTTTGTGCTCGTTGCAAGTTCCAGTGCGGGTTAAAGATCTCTTACGAGGAATTGGCAAAAGTAGCCAAGGTCTTCCCGAAATTATTTTCAAGTCCAGAACATTATCAGCCGCATAACCTAATGGAGTTAAATCAAAGGGACTCCCAAGTATTCAAATGAGTGTGAGTGGTAGAGACAGTAAGTAGGGCAATGAGGTCTGAAGTAGGGATAGCTAATACGCTCGCCAAGCCATATGTTCCACTAGCTTCAAGAAACATTACTAAAGAGAACGTATGGTATGTGAAGGAGAAAGGAAAGACCATTGAGGTAACCCTAAGCAGGAGACGTAATCTTCAGCGACGATTTGGAGAAGCTAAAAGGGCATTGGAGCTTATGAGATGGGCATCATCAAGGAAGAACAGCTGATCCATCCCCCAGAAAAACTACAAAGATGGTTGAATGCACTTGCAGTAAATCCTTTGGTGGTCTTTGAGAAAAATTCTCGCGAGCCTAAAGTACGAGCAGCAAGACCAAGCGCCTTTGATCGTAACCCAGAATTATGGGCCAGAGACAAGACACCAGAACCTATACCTGAGGTTTATTATGACATACGAAAGCATAAATCAGCAAGACAACGTCTTAGATTTGACGACCAAGCAATGCAAATGGTGGGGCTGAATTTTCCATAGAGGAAAAGAGAATACGTCAGGGGGCATGTCACTACGAGTGAGACCACATGCTTACAATAAAGACCAAAGCCTTTAATCAAGGAAGAAAATAAGAAGAAGACCAGTTTGGACAAAATCTTTCCCCCACTTCAGAAGCAAAGCTCTAGGTTATTCGTGCCAACTACCGTAGAACCTACATCTGAGGATGAGATACAACAGGTAGCTTCCTTAGAGGTCACAGCAGACATAGATGTAGAAGATGGGAAGCTTAAAGATGACATCAACGAGGATGATGAAGAGCTACTGGACTACGGCGAAGATGAAGTAGACGACATACACGAGTATGCGGACGAGGGAGATACTAACATTAATATGGTATTTGTCTTATCCTATAAATACACAGGACCTTCACAGAAGACAACAATGGTTGAAACAATCCCAAGAAGAGATGTCAATAACCTGGCAATGCCAGAAGATGAAGCAAAACTTCCAGAATAGCATGTGCCCGCCAAACAATCAGAGGTAGACTTACCATTAACGAAGGGACACATAACGTTCGTGAAGCCCACTCTGAACATGGCCATACACATGCGACCATTGTACGTGACAGGGATGATCCAGGGGGTTCAAATTAACAAGTTATTGGTGGACTCTGGGGCAACAGTAAACATCATCACCGTCAAAGCAATGGCACTGCTAAGCATCCCCAAGTCTGCCATCCAAGAGACTATTCTAAATGTTAGAAACTGTTAGGGTAGCATATCCAAGACTCTGGGGATCATCTTTCTACAGGTGCAAATAGGTCCAGCCACCAGAACATACACATTCTTCGTAGCAAAGTGCACAGCTCCATACAGTGTAATTCTTGGATGTGATTGGATCCACAGGAGCTATTGTGTGCAGTCATCCCTTCACCAGCAGATGGTACTATGGAACATGGAGTCTGGCGAGGCAGAAATTGTTGATGCAGATCCTCGTCCATACTCTGTGTCTGCCAATTCTTTGGAGGCCAACTATTACAACAGTGACCTCAGGCCACTGGAAGTATGTGGCGTCTATAACAAAGGTCATCCAATTGGTGTAACAGCCCATGAATTAGCTCAATGGGGTATTATTGAAGTGGCCAACGATAGTAGCAGGTCTTATACTATTGAGTTATCATCCAAATCATCTCAATGATGGAGCCTCTATCAAGCATAGAGGCCGAGGCTTGTTACTCTCTATACGAACGCTTTCACAACTTTTTAATGGAGAGTCAAACCTACGAGATTGTTCCAATGATTGCAACATTGGAATATGTGGATGAGAGCGTTTTGAATGAATAAGGTGAGGAGGAGATCAGGTTAGCACCAGTAGCCTTAGACGAAATACCTCATAAAGTTAAGGATCCCATTGAAAAGTTTAATCTTGGGAGTTCAGAAGAGCCAATATCTGTGGCTATTAGTACCTTCCTAGAGCCTGAAGAATGACTAAGGCTTATTGAATTGTTAATGGAATATGCTGATTCTTTTACAGAGAAATACGACGACATGCCAAAACTGTCACCATAATTGGTTTGTCACAACTTGCCTATTATAGAAGGAAAGAAGCCAGTAAAACAAGAGATGCGTCAAATGAACACAGAAACAGCAATCCTAGTAAAGGAAGAAGTTGAAAATATGTTCAAATCAGGGATAATACGAGTGGTCAAATACAATGAGTGGCTATCAAACATAGTCCCAATCAAGAACAAGAATGGCAAGATGCGAGTTTTTGTTGACTATACAGACTTGAATAATGCAACCCCAAAGGATGCATACCTAATGCCAGTAGCAGATTTGTTGGTAGACTCAGTGGCTCATCACAAAATGTTATAGTTTATGGATGGGACGGCTGGCTATCTGAAAGGACCCAACTCCGATTTAGTTTCCAAAACCGGAATCAAACCCCTTCTGAAAACACGAACCAACAAAAACCATCAAAATTTCGGCAGAGTAACGCTACTAACGCGGAATTGCCTTTACCTGCACCCGGAAAATACACTTCATCCTATGCCACAAAAATCAAACCGTGGGCACCAATCCCATCCAGATTTCTCAATATCATAACAGTAATGTAAAGTAATCATAAAACTATACTTTACAAAAATCCGGGGAAAAATCGTATAAAAGTATACATCAGAATGCTCAGAGCGACCTCTAGTGTATAATTATATAAATATACCACAGCAGCAGGTAGAACAAGAAATCTATTGGAAGAAACAAGGTAGCTCGAACACTATGGCTCTGACCACGACGTGCGACACCAGAGTCCGAACTGCAAACTGGGCACAGAAACCGAAAAGCCCAGGGGAAAGACATATAAACCGTTAGAGTGAGTGGACAAAAATAAATGTCTTTCGCCGAATAATATATGTTATAAGAACATATGCGAGTCAAAATGAAAGCGAGGTGAACTCAAACTCCTCCAGCGTACAGAGCATGCATGGAAAAATCCCACGGGGTCGCTCATGGACACATCTGTGCTAATACAGTCCGAATCACGGGATCCCAGACCCACACGTGATTCTAGCCAAAAGGCCTCAGGTCAGGGTATCTGTTCCTACCCGGAAATACATCGGCACAAGGAACAGAAATTTGTACCCACCCAGAAATACATCGGCACAAGGTACAGTTCTCCCCTGGTAGACATCCTCGGGGATCAGCCGGGATGCAAGTGTATCAATACAACCACATATACTAAGACTGTACTCTGTGTAAATCAAATCATAAATAGTTTCATGCACACGTATAAAGCATAATGTAAATGCATAATCGTAAAACACATGCTCGTATAAGTCATAATCACAAACGTATGCTCATGCTCGTAAAATGTAATATAAAGACTCACAATCGATCAGTGAAAAGAAAGGTCCACTCACAGGTGAGCGTAACGCAAAAGGCGGAAAGTCCCTCGCCAAACGAACGATCATGAACCCCTGGATAATCATAAAATCCACTGCTCAAAATCATAACTCGACACTTCAAATCATATCACGAGAAACAACCGTTCCCGGAAACATATAATTCAATAACGACGAAATCGTCGAAAATTCGATAATCACACCATAAAAACTCGCTATAATTTATGATGCTCAATTCGAAAAACAAACCTCATCATTGCGATCGTGGCGCGATTCCGAGTGAAACGACATATAACTTGTCAAAAACCCCAAAAGTCAACTATGGCCGGAGCTCCGCCGTTGACCACCGCCGGCGGCGGCGACGCGACTCCAACCGTGAAATTTTCCGGCAAACCAACACCTATTCCACACAAAATCATCCAACAAACAACTTCCATAACTACACCAAAGTCAAATTTTAACTCTAACTAGTCCAATTTCAAGCAAAACCGAAATCCCACTAAACTTTCAATCGATCGATTCTCCATGTACAAGAAGAATTGGAACGCCATACTTACATAGGTAGATTCGTGGTGATGAGGGCTTCAAAGCCCAGTGCTTCATGCCTCTCGATTTGGCCGGAAAAGTTTCGACCCAAAACCCCAAAAATCCTCCAATTTTTGACCGGAAATTCTTCCTCCTCCAGCGTCCACACCGTCGATGGTGGCCGGGAACACATCGGGGATGTCGAGGCGAGTCGGAGGGGTCCTACCCCGAGGCCTGAAGTGGCCGGACGGCAGCTCACCACCGGCGAGCCAAGCCTTCCACCGTCGCACCTCCTTCCCCCCTCCCCCCCCCCGAGTTGACTCGGTCAACTCCATAAATGCCCAGTTGACTTTGCCAAATAAGAAACCCACCATAAATACCTTCTATTTTTGGAAACTTCCAAATTAACTTTTCGACAAACTTCGAACAAACGTAACTTTCGCGTCGTAAATCCGTTTTCAACAATTCTCGCGTCAACAAACTTATCTCGACAAATTCTTCAATTTCCACCTGAAGTCAAACACTTCGACCAATCCGATAAAAAGTCAACAAGTCAATTCATCACAAGCTTATCCGATTAAACGATCAACGGCCGAAAATATTCATAACTTAATCCTCATAACTCGGTAATCCTCCGGAAGTTCCAACGAGCTCGAAATTAAATTCTCTACAACTTTCACGAAGGATCCCAAATCAAATTCTCGCCTGATAATTTAATCGCTAACGAAGCCGCCATATTAACAGATTATGTCGAAATCACGACAAATCGCGAAACTCGCAAATCAAGTCGATAATCATTCCATTTACGGTTCGGGTCGATCAACGGTCCAAAACGGATCACAATCACAATTCAGATAGACTCGAACACGAAGGGATAAACTCGACAATATTCCGAAATTTCAAATATTCATATCATATTCCTCGGTCGTCGAAATAATAATCCGGAACCGCCCACGAACTCGAAATCACGCGTACAACAACTCTCGAGAAGAGACTCAACTCAAATTCTCGGCCAATAATTAAGTTGTGATCAAGTCTTGCGATTCAATCAATTATCGGAGAACTGCGATTACGCGCTAACTCACGAATTAAGCTGATTACACTTCTGATTTTGTTCCGGGTCGTCACACTATCATCAAATACCATTGGCTGAAGTAGACAGACATAAGACAACATTTCATTGCCCAGGTTTTACAGGAGTATTTGAGTACATGGACATGTCATTCGGACTCAAGAACGCAGGGGCAACCTACCAGCGAGCGATAAACTTGATCTTCCATGACCTCATTGGCAAGTCCATGGAAATGTACATCGATGATGTGTTAGTTAAAACGAAATGCAAAGTAGATCACATTGAATACTTGAGGAACATGTTTATCCGGATAAGGCAACATCAGTTGAAAATGAATCCAGCTAAGTGTGTATTTGGAGTACAAGCGGGAGATTTCCTGGGATTTTTGGTTCATCAACGTGGGATTGAAATACCGGATGACAAGAAAGAAGTAATTCTCAATGCAGTCCCGCCAAAGACTAAGAAAGAACTACACCGCTTATTGGGTAAGATCAACTTCTTGAGGCGGTTTATTGCTAATGGTGCTGGAAAAACACAACTTTACTCAAGCTTCAGAATCAGAAAGACTTTGTGTGGGAGCCTATTGATCAAGAGGCTTTTGATATCATAAAAGCATACTTAGCAATCTCACCAGTCTTGGTACCACTAAGGCCAAGGTTCCTCTCAAGCTGTATATATCAGCTACCGATCATTCTATTAGCTCAAGACGATACAGTAGGAGTTGAACGTGCTATTTTCTATCTCAACCGTACTTTGACTGATTGTGAGACAAGATACTCGCCAATGGAAAAAATATGCTTAGCCTTATATTTTTCAGGATGCAAGCTGAGGCATTACATGTTATCCTTCACCGCATGCATAATAGAAAAAACTGATTTGGTGAAATATATGCTTTCAAGACCCATACTGAGGGGAAGGATTGGGAAGTGGATTCTTGCACTTTCCAAGTTCTCTTTGCAGTATGTACCCCCAAAAAAGCAATAAAAGGCCAAGTAGTGGCTGATTTTCTAGCTCATTATCCAATAGAGGATGCTCGCGAGGGGCCGGAGTTAGACTTAACTAGTATTGATCTAGCACCTTGGTATTTATACTTTGATGAGTCAAGTATGAGCACTATGGTTGGGGCAGGAGTGGCATTAGTCTCTACATGCGGCCAAACTTTTTCTTATTCTTTCAAGTAGGATTTTCGGTGCACTAATAACCAAGCAGAGTACGAGGCACTTATCATAGGTTTGGAGCTCTTGCTAGATATGAAAATTACAGATGTGCACATGTACGGGGATTCCCTGTTAGTAATCAGACAACTCGAGACAAAATATAAGGCCAGGCAATATTAGAACCTTACGCCAAGCGAGCCTGTGAATTACTCAAGTTTTTTACCGAAGTAAAATTGAGTCATATTTCTCGTGAGGAGAACTATGCAGCAAACGAGTTAGCACAACTAGCAACAGGAATGAGCTTGCAAGATGAAGTATGTGAATGTATATTGAAAGTGGAACGCATGACTTTACCATCTTTCATCACTCGCCAAGAGGAAATTAATGAATGGTACGTTGCTACACTCGATCATACTGATGTGGACTGGAGATAGCCCATTATCGCATATCTCCAAAATCCTAATGATCCAGCAAACAAGCGGATCTGTTTCCTAGCTCCTAATTATATACTCAAGGAAGATGAGTTCTATAGAAGATGAGAATAAGGCATGTTCTTGAGATGTATATGGACGTGACGTCAAGCGGTTGATGAGGGAAGTCCATCTGGAAGTTGCAGGAGCACATCAAGCTGGTCCTAAGATAAGATGGTTGATACGACGGCATGATTACTACTGGCCAGGTATTCTCAAAGATTGCATCACATTTTCTAAAGGCTGTGAAGAATGTCAGAAACATGGCCCAATTAGCCACATACCCAGGATACCATTACAGCCTATAATCAGGCATTGGCCCGCTTGAGGATGGGCTTTGGACTTAATTGGGATGACTCATCCTCATTCATCCGATGGGCACAAGTATATCATAATGGCTACTAATTTCTTTACCAAATGGGTCGAAGCTAGACCTCTCAAAGTATCATCCGCAAAAGCCATTTGCCAATTCTTGTTTGAAGATATCATTTACAGATTTGGCATTCCTGAGAGTTTTGTTTCAGACAGAGGGGCAACATTCATGTCTGGAGATGTAGATGAGCTAATGAAGGATTTTGGGATACATTTTCTCCATTCTTCTCCATACTATGCCCAATCCAACGGTCAGGCTGAAGGGAGCAACAAGATCATCATACACATCCTTAAACAGATGCTTGATCGTAATGCCCGATTGTGGCATGAAGATTTATTCAACACATTATGGGTTTATCGAACAAGCAAACAAAACCTAACAAGCACAACTCCTTATGCTTTAATGTTTGGCCACAATGCAGTCCTGCCTTTGGAGATTAACGTACAACATTTCAGAGTTATGAAGCAACACAATCTGATCAGTAAGGATTATGTACAGACAATGTGGCAGGAACATGAAGACTTAGATGAGCAAAGACTGGATGCTTATGACAGTCTGTGTGCTGAGAAACATAAAGTGGCTTGTGCCTATGACAAGTGTACTAAGGACATGAGTTTTGCGGAAGGAGAATTAGTTTGGCGAGTGATACTACCTGTTGGCAAGAAGATTGAAGGAAGAGGAAAGTGGTCAGAAAAGTGGGAATGGTCTTACATCATTGATCGAATCTTGGAAAAAAGAGCTGTTCGTTTACGAGATCGAGATGGAACCATTCATGCCAACCCTATCATTGGCCGTTTCCTTAAGAAATACGTATAGCCAGCTTGGGAATATGAAGATCTGCTAGCAATAACTTAATTCAATCCATTCATGCTCATCGACGACTCTCGCCTGAATGAATTGAAGGGGCAACACATAGGGATCTAGACATAGTTAGCCAATAC
The DNA here is from genome assembly GCA_946800695.1 of Geum urbanum. Classification (NCBI taxonomy): domain Eukaryota; kingdom Viridiplantae; phylum Streptophyta; class Magnoliopsida; order Rosales; family Rosaceae; genus Geum; species Geum urbanum. The sequence continues at coordinate 31,457,471 of OX327012.1, forward strand.
CTGTTGCTAAAACTTATAAAAAAAAATTAAGTCGTGTTCAGTCAGCCAATACCTAGGGCTAAATTCTTGTTCTTGTTTTATTTTATTCTGAATAAAGAATTCATACTCGCCAACTTCTGTGACTAAACTAGAGTATGAGGTTTGTGTACATAACAATAAGTTCAGAATATAAATGTTTGATCAAATAAAGGAAACTCTTTGCTTTGAATATAAACAGATTACAACACAAGAGTATAAAGACTTTGCGGCCTTAAGCTCTGATACCATACGAAGATAGGCTATGATTAGCAACAAAAACAAAACAAAAAGGAAAAATACAGTTTGTCTCTCCAAATCCTCGAATGGTTGATAACCAATCCTTGGGTACACGCATCAAATATGCATACATGGAGTAGGACCTCAAGAGACAAAAGAAAGAAGATTTGAAATGTCAAGGAAGCTAGCTCAGCAGCCGAAAAAGATCGCTAGAAGCAAGTTGGCGTATGATTCCTTACCCCGGGTTGAACTCTCCGTCGTTCCTCTCCAGGACGTCCGCGTTCATAGGACATGCAGCATCCATGCACAGAAAAATTGAGCAGTTGCTGCCGAATAAGACAATGCGAGGTCATCCTCAGTGTTTAGACTTTGTCACCTGTAGATACTTAGGGTGACTTTGTCAAGGAATCATTTGGACATAGATATCACTATCTAGTCAAGGTTTGGACATGGATATCACTATCTAAAGCCTATAGTATAGGAGGAATTTATCTGGAGGTCTCCTCCGATAAGAAAGTGAGAGCAAACATAGAGAAAATGATTTCATCTCGCGAAGAGGCTTGAAAGATATGAACAACAACAAAGGATAAGGATGGCCTTTATACGAGGAATACTACATTGAACCGTAGCGGTAAAGCTTCTTGGGATTAAATGTACCTATTAATGAAGGACACGCGTCTACTGGAGTTTGAGCCACAGAGCGGTTTATCTACTTCGAGATGAAGGAGTGATAAGTAAAGATTTTTTGGGCATGTAAACATATATTGAAGATTTGACTGAGGGGACATTTTCGTTACAGATTCCAAGTTTGAAATTAAAAACCATTAAGGTCAAGTAACAATGGTAAGCGGGCAGTTGGTTTCTGTAATGGAACTATTACTGTTAGGATGATCCGCGGTAGGCCTATGTCTGAGGCCCAGCAGTGTGTTCAAAGCCCAAATGAAGTGCAACAATACCAAAATTTTCAAATTAAAATTTTGATCCAACAAAAGTACTAAAGCTAGTAGAAGTGTTCTGAAAATATCGATCACAATACAGAAAGAAGGAGAGGGCTTAGTTTCTAAGGCCCAGTAATTACGTACAACGAGAAGGCTTTGTCCTTTAGAGACGATTTCAAAAGCTCAAAATCTCGCCAAGCTTGTGTATGAGTGCAAAGTGCTCACGACTTCTTCCTTAGCATCCTGCAGTAGTTGTGCTTGGCTTTCTCCTTCAACCAGGAGTTGTCGAACATTGGCCTGATTGGAATGAACTTATGAACATAAGCGGTCTACTTCGGCTTAGAAAGCGGCCAACTCAGCTTCCTTGGCATTGAGAGTTTCTTGCTGGGATAAAGTCTCCTTTAGAAATGCTTGGACTCGGCTATTATCTTCCTGCGGCTGATGAGCCAACGTCTCCATCTCTTCGTTCTTGCGGTCTGCTTCGTACTTCAGACAATGATGAGCCTCATATTGATCTTGGAGCCGGCAAAGTCCTTCCTCAAAGTCAGACATAGTTTGGGAATGTTCAACAGGGGCATTTAGTTTTTTGACCTGTTCTTGAGTCTGATTGATACTTTAAGGAGAATCTAGGCTGGCAGAGAAGAGCTTCTGAAGAGCAACAGAGGTAGGAATGGCAACAGCCGGAGGGGAGCTCAGAGCGCTTAGCTTAGTCGAAAGCTCCTGCAAAGTCAAAATTTGATCCTCGAAAGTAGGTGTTTGACTGGAAAGCCCTATTGATGGAGGAGGAGCAATAGTTTCTCCATGTGAAATATTTTATTCTTCATCAACATGATTTAGCGAGTTTGAAGGCTGTTCCATCGTGGCCATTGACACAGGCTTAGGAGATCGAGGGAGGATGGGCATCTATAGCTGGTTTGGAAAGGTTTTGTCGGCATATTATTAAGAAAGGACTATATCACTACTCGGAGAAGTGGGTGTAGATTAGAAGGAAACGCGAGGTGTCAAGATTTAATCAAAAGAGTTAACATATAGAAAGGGTAAATAAGTTGAGGTTTTACCTGAGGTATGGGCAAGTCACTAAACACAACCAATTGTTGTGGTTCCTCGACTATATTGGCTTGGAGCTCTGGCGAGGGCTGAGCATGAGTTTCTTGTTCTAGGATGACTTTGTCATTATGGGAAGCGTTGTCCTCGCCAGAGGGGGAACAAAGATAGCAGGATTGGAGTTCAATATGTAAATGTCGGAAGAGGGTTAGATGATCAACTGCTTCTTTCTTTTCTGCTTCTTCGAGCTCCCTAAGTATTATCTCAGTTAGAAATCTCATGATAAAGTCTTTACAACACTCTTTCTTACTGTTTATGATTTCTGACCCCGTCTCATTGTCCTCGCCTTCATACATTATACTAGAATCATCAAATTTCAGTATGTAGGCTTGGTTGCACCCTTCGAAGAGCTTTTCCCCCAGTGAATCAATAACATAGTAAGCATCGGCTTTGAGGATAAAGAAATGATCATTCCAGCTTACCAGATATACCCGAGGCTTTGTGCTCTTATTGATGTTATCCCATGCTTGATCAAATGATGCAAGATCTTTCATGTTTGCAAACTTCTCTAGATTGAAGTATCCAATGAATGAGTCATCAGAAGAGATCATTATTGACCTAATGCCTACCTTTAGAATCGTCTTGAGGTCGAAATGGTTGTTCAAGAAGGAATTGGCGAGGGCCTCGTTCTTGCAGAGTTTCTGCCATTCCAAAGAGCCTTGAACAATAAGGTCGTCGAACTCGGATACTGTGGGCATGGCATTTGGATGTGAATGTAGCCAGTAAGCAATGGTGAAGACCAATGCTGAACATGTGTTTGCCCCAGATGCTTTCTCGTTTCTTTGATCGAAAGAGGCAAAGAATACATTAGCTCGGAGTTTAGCTTTTCCATCTTTGCTCACTACCTCTGTCGCTTCCCAGCTAGCACTTTGGGGGGCTTCCGAGGCCAAGAGGGGTTGAGAGTCATCTTCACGGGCAGATTTAGAACCTCAGATTTTTGGAGAATCTCTAGAAGAAGAGTCAGTCCTTGTGCACTTTTGTGACTGTTAAAGAATAAACAAAGATAGTTGTAATTAGTGAGACAGCAAGGGCGATGAATATTGGTGAAGGATTTTAATACTTACTGACTGGCCAATGGTGTTGGACCTTTTCTTCTTTGGAACGTTCGAGATGGCAGCAGCATCTGTTCCTAAGGCATGTTGGTTATTGCAATAAGGAAATTGATCAAACGCTATCAAGGAGTTGCCAATGCATGTGGCAAAGTTAACAGGGTTTTATAAGGTAAGAAATATACTTGTGACCAAGGAGTGTTGTTGCTATTTTTATATAGCTTGCCTATGATGGCCAAATCTTCTTTATCCATAAATTGTTTGTCAAAGTTGCAGAAGATGGTGGCAAAAAGAGCAAGCAGTCCAGTCCGTCGTATATTTTCCTAAAGCTGAGAGTGCCAGACCAACTATGTTTCTGTGACTGATTGAGAAATGACGAGTGGCTTCGCCAAGTTGGGGATGGTTACGACTGGGAAGCCGAAGTGTGCATTCTGTAGATCATGTAATGAAGGGTGGCCAGATCCTTGCCAAAGGCTATATCTATTTTGAGAACAGATAAGAGGCATGGGGGCATGCTGGGTTAACCCAAGTTGCCTGGATAAGTGGTTGGGAGCGTATAGCTCATACCCGGGGCTTGAACAATCAGGGACTAGTAAGTCTTTGCAGGTGTGGTTGTGAAGGAAAATGATCCTCGCAGAGTCATCTTGTCCTGGCGAGGGAATGAATCCGCTGGCGAGGTCGCAAGGGTGGTGGCAATTCAAAATGACTTCAACTGCTTCGATTGGGAAGTTTGTTTACGAGCAGAGGTGTGTGAAGCATGCTTAATATGACCATTTTCTGGCTCTGGAGGATGCGGTCGCCAAGGTTTGGCCCAAAAGTTTATCTTCTTCAAAAGGAGGGACTTCGGAAGGGCGAAAAAAAGGGAAATACATTCATAACCAGAACTCTACCATCCATAATGCACCTGGTTAATTAAGGTCGAGTCTCGAAATTACAACTCATAGTAGATGTAAGCAAGGACGGATTTTGCCAAGCCCAGTTTTTCATGATTGAAGAGGCGCTTAGCAAGGTTGGTCCAACATTTGTTAACCTTCGCAGAGATGGGACAGAAGATGTACTTGGATAGCCAATATTCCAGGAAGGTTATGTCTCCTTGATTGGTGGCGCTCACTTTCTTTGCAAAGTGGTCAATCCAAGTAGAGTAAGATGGAGGTCGATCCTTAGAAGCTCGAACTTCAGTCCTGTGTGTATGATTATGGAACCAGATATTGCTAAACACAGGGACTCTGAATAAAGCATAGAGGTCGAGGATAGTAATGCTTACGTCGCCACAAGGAAGACGGAAGCAGTTGAGTGAGCAATCCCAGAAACATATAGCGGCGGCGAATGAGGCTCGGTTACCACCAGCAGGAAACGAAAATCATAGGTTAATAAGTTGAACAACACTGACTGCTTCCCATCGATCAATATCCTTTTCGCGACGAAGCTTGTACCAGGCGAGGTCTTCTTTATTTAGGCGCGGCCATTTACCGATAAGACAAAGGGTGTCTTTACTGGTCCATTCTTTGGGTTCTACCTTTGGGTTTTTCTGGAAAATAAGGGCTGAGTTACAAAAGGGACGGCGGAGAATAGGATAAAGCTCAGGGTTTATCAGAGTTTCAAGAAATGGACCAAGCAAGCAGGTGTCATTGTTTGAATTGATTTTTAGGTGGATGATGGCTTCTGGGTTTTGCCGTTTGGCGACGGCCTTAACATTTCTAGCGAAGTCTTCGACATCTTGTCCTGTTTAGGAAATTGGTATGTCTTTGCGAGGAGGCATGGTGCTTGATTGAAAGAGATGGCCGGCGGCGGAGATGGAAAGTTTAGTTTTTTTGAGAGGCTAAAAGATTGAAAGTGAGATAAGTGAAGGAGTTTTTTTGGGAAATGGAGATTGATTCATGTGGACGTGCACTTTTATATTACATCAGCCAAAGCAACACAGCTTTTTAGAAGGGTTGCCTAACGTGGCGCTTGCGTGTGATGTTACCGTTTGGAGTAATAGAGCGTCATTCGGTGAGATTCAAGCCTTTTCGCTTGTATATGTAATTTAAGCTTAAGGCTTAAGGGGCAATGTTTGAACCCGAGATAAATATCTCATATTGGGGTTCGAGGGCTGGATTTGGCGAACGGCCCAAGTTAAGATTGTGGTTAATCTACGCGGCCTAATAATTATTGAACATTTCCTACATCGGTTAGGCTTCCTTAGGAATTGGGATAGCTTTGAGCTATATAAAAATAAGACTGTGTGATGGTGAACATTTAGAGTTATATTAAGAATCAAAGAGCTGAAGACGTACAAGTGAACCGAAATACGACTACTGTGCATTATATAAAGAGAACGATAGCGATAATGAAAGATCCTCCTTGATCAAATACAATTTTCCTATACGCAAATACATCTCGTCAGAGAAACTTTGTAACCAGAAGATCAAAGTGTTTGTCATCTATCGAGTGAGAGTATTGAGATCCAAGGCAGCAACGCAACTGGAAGATTGAAGAGCTTATCACCGATCAAGTGAGAGTTTGGAAATCCAAGGAAGCAACACCCTAGTATTCTCAACACATCGTCAAGGAAGTTATTCTGCTTTGCACTTATAGAGAGAGTGTGGAGTATCGATTTCCGTGGCTCTGCTAGAGACACGAAAAAACCCAAAGTCCTAGGACACTAGGCAAGAAGGATCCATTCAGGCGAGGTTGGTGTTGTCCCTGCCTAAATTGCTTAATCAAAAAGTCAGGCGATGTAGCTATACATTCACATTCCGTCGCGAGAAGGTGGCACGCCAGCATATGAAACACGTCAAGATAAAATCGATATCTGCGGTTATACTATCCGAAATGCATAAAAGAGACAGTTTGCGAGAGGCTCTCTACGCGTTCCTCACTAGGGAGATTTTGGTGTCAAACAGTAATAATGTAGTAGCCCATAGTTTTGGTTTGTTCCCTCCCACTGTTTATAGGAGAGCAGTCTTAGTTTAATTTGTGAGTTGCGATAGTTAAAGGACCTTAATGGCATTTTGTTTCTGTGCTTAAACCTGCCTAATGTTCTCTATTAGTTTCAGTTTCTTTCTACTTTGGCTATCATGAAAGTCTAGCCTTTCCTGAATACAAGCAATGTGGTGTGTTTATTCCTCTGAAGCACAATGGCAAAGCAAAAACTGTGCTGAGTTTTCTATTTGTGCTATTTACTAGAGATGTGTATATCTTAGAGGGATTTGTGTAAGTTGAGCACCAAGGCAACACTAGATAGTATCTTATAGTGGAGAACATAAGTATAGAGTCTGTACTTGGAGAACATTGTCATGGTCCCATAGAGAAGAAAAACACTATCTGCCGCCCTGAAAAATAACAGTAGTTGCTACTTGCTACCAATGAGTTAAGTGCAGAATCTCACATATTTCTCTAAACCCCTTGCATTTGAACTCTTTAAATTCTCAGTCCCTTTTTATTAGATTAGAGTTAGACCAGTGCAACAATAAATACAACAGTTACTGCTGGAACTTTGAAAGTGAATGATTTTGATGGGTTCTCTCTTACATCTCAAAGAGTCTTAGCTGAAGATGACAGAACAGGTCCAATAAGATTCCAAAAAGGAAATAAGTGAGCGAGAAGATTAATAAACATACCTAAGTTTATTATTAGTGTTCGTTAATATTTTCAAAAAAATTAGTCTTCGTTAATTCAATAATTGGGATTAATTCATATGAGAAAGCCAAAATTTATAGTGAATGAATACAAAACTAAATGATCGAGTATCATTCATAAAAGTTAACCTATGTCAAATCTTTCAAAAATAATACTTGTCGTTTATCTATCGATATAGATATTAAAGAAAATCTTCATATTTGTCGTCATGTATGTTGTATCCTAGAATGTCATAAGGTATATGTTTTGCATTTTCAGAAGATCATATCTATATTGTTGTCTATACTAGTGTTGCGTTAGACAAGACAATGGTATATTTCAGTTGTATTTAAATTAATTTGTATGTCAACTGTGTTTTAATTATATGCCTTTTGAATTAGACCCAAACTTTAGTGAACAAGAATGCCAAAAGCCCAAAACGAAGTACACATGATCGATCAAGTACCACTCAGAAAAGTTCACATACCACTATTGATATACATTATGAAGAAAATTTCAGATATTTGTATGTTGTATTCCAGATTGTCCTTAGTGTACGTTTTGCATTTTCTAAATATTGTATGTATATTGTTGTCCATATTCGTGTTTCGTTAAACAAGACATCAGCATACTTCAATTATACTGAAATTTGTATCTCACCTGTCTTTTAATTATCTAAATGTAATTACAAACTACACCCTCTTATTTTTTGTTTTGTGTTGTATTTACAATACACTTGGGGGGGGGGGGGGGGGGGGACCCAAGTTGCGAGACACAAATCAATTAGTGATACTTTCAGACTCGGAAATAATTCATTCATTAACTCATAAAAAAAATTCATTCATCGACTCCAAATCACAAAATGATTAGTTAGAGCAACTCTATTACCTGGAAGTAAACAAAAACCGAGTTTGGCGTTTGCGCACGTAAATTATTAACATCCTCCATGGAGTCACAAAACTCAAATGCAATAGACTCCACATCCTAAGTCGCTTTGACTACAATAAGGGAGTCATAGCTAAATCAAACTGAATGAAGACTATGGCTCAAGTTGAGCTGATAGGCTTTAAAAGCGGCCTCTACTTCAACAAATATTGGAGAGTATTGTCCTTCTATGCGTTTAGCCATTCCTAAGATAAATCGGCCAACCCAATCTCGAACAACAATACTAATTCCACCCCGAGCTGATGTACGATCAAACGCTTCATCCATGTAGACACAATAGCAACCCGTAGGAGGGGCCCGCCAATGCTAAGGTTGCCTAACCTTTTTGTGAGCCTTCCTATTGACATATAGATAATGCTCATGTCAAGCAAGAGTTTGAATGTGTAACGTTTAACCGAAAAAGTCTAGTTAATTCTAAACTTTATCATTCCTAGCCTTCTAGAGAAACCAAATCACAACAATAAGCATAGAAAATTGAATTCTGGGTAGGCTGATATGGAAGACTTGCATCCAATCCTAAAAGGAAGAGGTAGTGTTACAAATACCTGAGGTGATAGTATGGATCATCGGAGAAGTACAAGTATAATCGCGAAAGAGGTGTAGTTCAGTTTCTATTGCAGCACCACAGAGTACACATTCTAGGGGAAACTCCACCATATAAGACCAAAACTGTGTGCCTAAGGGAAGGAAATCATACCATGCTTTCCTCAAACACATTTTCGCAACTAGAGCAACTTGTAACTTCCAAAACTTTTTCCAAAAGTCAGACTAGGCTTGCGGTATAGGAATAGCCTATTGGGGTAGAGCTATTGTATCCATAGCTGTGATATAACCATTACTCACTTTGTACTCACCTCGTGAAGTATGATGCCATATCAATCAGTATAGGTCAACTCGAGGACTTAAGGGAATCGATCTTACTACAATCACATCTTGAGGTTCTAAATACTCTATAAACAACAAGACATTCCAATTTTGGTTAGGAAGGATAAATTGAGAAACATAGAGGATAGTCGTAGAGTACCTCAATAGTGTAACTGGTTTGAAATGACCAGAGCAGGATAACTAGTTGTCTTCCCAAACTGCAATATAGGAAGCATCTCCTACCAACCAACGAGCCCCACTGTCCAATATAGGCCTCACAGTTAACAGGCAATGCTATATGTAAGAAGGAAAACCACTCACTTTTGCATCCCAGAAAGAGCAAGAATGATAGTATCGAGCCTTGTATATCTGACTTACCAGTGAATTAGGATTCTTCAACACTCTCCATTGTTGTTTAGCAAGCATTGCTAAGTTGAAAGCATACAAGTTCTGAAAACTTGGACGACCTTGATCTTTGGGATTACACATGTGATCCCATATACACTAGTGATTTTTCTTCTTGTCTGCCAAATCACTTCAGTAGAAATTGGCACACAGCTACTGCAACTCTTCACAAAAAGACTTTGGTAGAAAATAACAATTCATAGCATAATTGGGTAGAGATTGAGCCACCACCTTAGTGAGTAATTGTTTCCCCGCCACACTCAATAAAGAGCCTTTCCATTATGCAAGTCTATCCTGAACCTTATCTTTAACATAAGAAAAAGTAGTTTTCTTACTATGATCTACATGCGTCGGCAAACCTAAATATTTCTCATGGAAAGGAACCAACTCCATTCCCAATACTCGCGCTTGTTCCTCCTGACTTCCTTCATCCAGATTCTAACTAAAGCATACACTATTTTTACTGTAGTTAATGGATTGACCCGAAGCCGCTTCTTAGGCTTGTAATATTTCTTTCACAGTATCGCATGAACGGCCCAATGTTATGGCAAATAAAAGGCTATCATCAATAAAGAGAAGGTGGTGTAATGTTGGAGCTCGACGACAAACATTGATATCGTGTAACTCCTTAGCATGGTGAGCTCTCTTGATTAACGTTGATAAACCCTAAGTATAGAGAAGAAACAGATATGGTGAGATTGAGTCTCCTTACGGCAAACCCCTAGATAGAGTAAAAGGTTCTTGTAGTGAATCATTGATCATAAAAGAATACTTGACCGTAGTGAAGAAACCCTAACCGAAATATGACAGCTTTAAGAAAGCTCCATTGTAGTCTATCACACACCTTACTAATGTCTAGTTTCAAAGCCATCTGTCTCGGGTTCCCTTGCTTCTTTATCCATAAGTAATGAGCTACCTCGTTCATCACCAACTTGTTGTCTGTAGTTAGTCACCCCGGAATAAAGGTACTCTGGCAAGGGTCAATGATATGATTTAGCAGAGACTTGAGTCTTTTTTCCAACACTTTCGTACAAATCATGAAAATCACATTACACAACGCAATAGGACAATAGTCAGTGACTTTCGTAGGTTGGGGTACCTTCGATATAGGCGAACATGAGTAGAATTCAGTTTGCCTAGCATCTGTCCTGTAACTATAAATTTTTTGACAATAGCAATCACATTTGGACCAACAATATCCCAATATTTTTGGTAAAAAAGAGGAGGCATACCATCGGCTCCAGGGGCTTTATGAGATCTTATTTAAAAGAGTGTAGTACGGATTTCCTCATCGAAATACTCAGCAAGAAGCGAGGCCGCCATAGATTTTGTAACAACTAGGGAATAAGGATAGTGAGGATATATTCGGATCCATTTGTGCCTGTGTAATTTTACCAGTACTGAATAATGTATTATAGTAATTCAAAACTACAACCTCTAGTCCAACAAAACACAACTTAATCATCAACAAACCCTAGATCCAGTTCTTCTTTTTTCTATTTGAAGTCTGGCAGTGGCAGTATTTTGTATTTTGGTCTCTATTTTAGAGGTAGTTGTTCTTTGAGCGTTGACGCCAATATGTAGCCTCTTCTTGTAGGAGAATTTTTTGTCGTACATATTTGTCCTTCCTTCTCGGATTATCAACAACGTTGAACGATTTGTTTAGGAAATTCCCTAGTTCAGTTTGGATGTCCTCCAATTCTTGTTTTTGACTTCCAAACACAGCCTTGGACCAGTGCTTCAATCATGTTCACGTACAGTTAAGCCTCTGTAAATTAATAACCTTGGGACTGACAAACTTTATTAATTTAGCGAAATTATTAATTAATCGAGTATTAAATTAATACTCAAGTCCCTAAGTTTGGACCGATAAAAAATATTATTCTAACGAGGTTATTAATTAATCGAGTATTAAATTATCGAGATTTTACTGTATTAGCCACTTTAGAGACAAACTGACTCTAAAGAAGCCCTTGGTTCTGGCAATGCCAAGCTGCCCGGACTACTTCGGAAAAATTCTCATCATCTACTCACATGGCCTCGAAACGGAAGAAATGTTGTCTTCTGGAAAAAGAATTTCTTTCTCTTGCTTGGCCATTACAAGAATAGGTACATGATCTGAACAAAGAGGAGGCAGATTTATCACCTGAGTTTCTCGGCATGGTGTCAACAATTCCTGGGTTAGTATATGATGCTCAAGGAGTCAGGTTGAAGCAAGAATGCAAGATAATATATATGATTGGAACGTTGGAAGTTAAAACATCATGTGTACGCATTACGCGACTTAATTGTCATTAGGCAAACAGTTTGATAGGTGATTTTTTATTTGACGTATCACTGTTATTTAGCAAATCTTAACAATTCCTCTCATCACTATGAAGCGATACGGTGCTCTATTGAGGAAAGAGATCCCGAGTAATTAGGGATACTGGCACATCTACATAACAGCTGCATAATTTGTATTATCTTCTGCATTATTTCAGCAACTAGATTGATACACCTACGATAGTCGACACTCCTAGAATAGTGGATCAGATTAGAATGACCTCTGTATATATGTGTGTATACCATATGAATCAGGATAAGTAGTCTTACCTTCATCCTATAATTCTATTTATGGTACCAGAGCGTACGATCTTGAGAACATAACCTTTCTACAGAATCAACATACCTCATGGCTGGCGATGAAGAGCAGAAAGTTATTGAGCATAAGAAAGGCTCATCTGCAGCATCAGCACCATGGGAGAGTCCTAACCATCAACTCTACATACATCATTCCGATCAACCTGGCATGATTCTTGTGCCACAAACTTTGACAGAAGACAACTACATCGACTGGGCTGACTCGATGTCCATGGCACTCACAGTCAAGAACAAGCATGGTTTCATTGATGGAACTATAACAAGATCAATTCACAATACAGAAGAACGAGGGCAATGGGATCGCTGCAATATTCTCGTCAAGACCTGGCTATTTGGGAGCATGTCAAAGGAGATCAAGAGAAGCCTTGCTCACTGCAAAACAGGACATGAAATATGGGAAGAATTGAAGGAGATATTTTCCCACACCAACACAGTTCAACTGTACAACATAGAGAATGACATTCACAAGTGCGAGCAGGGGACGAATACGGTTACCATATATTACACCAATCTCACAGGCTTATGGGATGCAAGGGATGTGGCTTGTGCATTAACTCCTTGCACATGTGCAGCAGCCAATACCTTCAAAACCTACATAGAAACTCAGAAGATAATAAAATTTCTGATGGGTTTGAATGAAGGATATGCATCTCTCTGGAGCAACATGATAAGCATGGATCCCCTACCAAGCTTGAGCAAAGCTTATGCAGCAGCACTACGTTATGAAAAGCAGGCAGCAGCTTCCAATGAAAAGGCCATTGTCACTAGCGAGGCATCAGCGTTTGCTGTCAAGAAATTCTCTAGCTCTTCCACAGAGAAGGAACTCAAGTGTGACACATGTGGCTTGAACAATCACACCAAGAAAAATTGCAAGGCACATCTCAAGTGCACCTACTGTGAGAACAAGGGACACACCTATAATTATTGCCGGAAAAGAAAAGCTGATCTGGAAAGAGCACAAAAAGCAGGCAAGATCAATCATGCATCTTTGTCACTGGAGTACGATGAAGGGTTTCCCTTATCAAAGAAGGAATGCCAGCAAATGATGGGAATGATGAGCAAGATCAAATTTGTAGCCGAGAAGCAAGATGATGAACCTCAAATGCTTGAGATGCTTCAAACCAGTCAGCCATCTGCTAATCTAGTTGGTAAAACTCTCGACTACCAAAGCTTCTCAGGTAAAGCACTTGCTATTTCAAAGGCTACAACTGATATTATATGGATTTTGGATAGTGGTGCCACTGATCACATAGTCTGCCATCCCAAGTTTTTCACTTTTCTAAAGGAAATCAATCACCGTTTGGTAAAATTGCCAGATGGAACTCTAAGCAAAGTTTCTCATGTTGGGACAGTAGTTTTTACAGAGAGTTTGGTCCTTCACAATGTTCTATATGTTCCATTGTTTTACCTCAATCTGATATCTATCAGCAAGCTTGTGTTTGATACGTTTCATGTAACAATCTTTCTCAAACGGGTTTGTTTCATACAGGACCTTCAATCGGGGAAGACGATTGGGACGGGAAGTGAACGTGAAGGACTCTACTGCCTTGACCTGCCCGGGAAAAGAACATGCAATGTGGTCACCACCAAAACACCCAACCTATGGCATCAAAGGCTTGGACAGCCATCAAATAAAGTGTTAGCTATGTTTCCCTTTCTGCAAAATAAGGCTTGTGATACAAGCAACTGTTCAGTTTGTCCCTTAGCCAAACTCACTAGAAAACCATTTCCCTTAAGCACTTCTTCCAGTAATCATTGTTTTGAATTGATTCATGTAGACATTTGGGGGGGATACCATGTACCAGCTATTTCTGGTGCACAATTTTTCCTAACCATAGTTGATGATTATTCAAGAAGTACTTGGGCTTATCTTATGCAACACAAGTCAGAGGCACGATCTTTACTTGTTCATTTTGTCAACCTTGTAGAGAACCAGTTTTGCAAAAGAGTAAAGATTGTTAGAAGTGATAATGGCCCAGAATTCAAACACACACAATTTTTTTCCTCTAAAGGGATTGAGCACCACCAAACAAGCTGTGTCAACACACCCCAACAAAATGGTGTTGTTGAGCGCAAGCACAGACATTTGCTCAACATAGCTAGAGCCCTATTGTTCCAAGCACACTTGCCTAAACACTTTTGGGGGGATGCCATACTCACAGCAGCCTACTTGATAAATCGAACCCCAACACCACTTCTCCAAGGGAAAACACCATTTGAAATTTTGTTTCAGAAACCACCAAACTACGATCACCTTCGGGTTTTTGGTTCACGCTGTTTTGTTTCCACACATCCTCTCCGCCCTAGCAAATTCGATCCTAGGTCCATTGAATGCATCTTCTTGGGATATCCACATGGGAAAAAGGGTTACAAAGTTTACAGTTTGACAGAAGAGAAAGTCCTAGTTTCAAGGGACGTTATCTTTTTTGAAACTGAATTTCCCTATCAAGCCACTACCAATCCAACCTCTATCCCACAAAATACTCCACAACATATCCCACAAAATACTCCTACCATTACACAATCTTTTCATGATGATGAAACTCACACTCACACCACCACAACTTCCGCTGACGACAACCAACTAGACTCACCCGAACCAACACCAACAGAAACACCACCACCAGAAACCTTGCCTCCCACACCACCGGAAGAACCCCCAGTACGTCGATCATCTCGACCAACCAGAACACCAACCATATTGCAGGACTTTCATGTTGAGGCAATCCTTCCTTCACGTACCGTTCCGCCGTCTTCATCGAGCGAGGTCACATCTTCAGGTACACATCACTCCATCTCTCATGTCTTGTCGTATGACAGACTCTCTCCAATGTATAAAGCTTTCACTGCTCACATAACTCTAGAAAGAGAGCCTCAGTCTTTTTCTCAGGCCATTCAAGATCCGAAATGGAGAGAGGCTATGAACAAAGAAATTGATGCTCTCCAAGCCAACAAGACATGGAGTTTAGTACCACTACCCTTGCACAAGAAACCAATTGGCTGCAAGTGGGTTTACAAAATCAAGCACAATCCAGATGGAACTGTTGAACGGTATAAGGCACGGTTAGTGGCGAAAGGATACAGTCAAGTGGAAGGCGTTGACTACAGAGAAACATTTGCACCTGTTGCCAAACTGACAACTGTTCGCGTTCTCCTTGGTCTTGCTTCCATTCGAAATTGGCACCTTCATCAGTTGGATGTCAACAATGCCTTCCTCAATGGTGACTTATTTGAAGATGTCTATATGCAGTTACCACCTGGTTTCGGACGAAAGGGGGAGACAAGAGTTTACAAATTACACAAGTCCTTATACGGGCTCAAGCAAGCTTCGAGGCAGTGGTTCCTAAAGCTATCTCAAGCTCTCAAACAAGCTGGTTTCAAGCAAAGCTGGTCGGATTACTCATTGTTCCGAAATGCCCATGGCAGGTTCACTGCATTACTTGTGTATGTTGATGATGTGATACTGACAGGTAACAGTCTGCAAGACATAGAAGACACCAAAATGTTCCTTGCGAATCATTTCAGATTGAAGGACCTGGGAAAGCTCAAGTATTTCCTTGGAATAGAAGTAGCAAGATCCAAGCAAGGGATTGTCATGTGCCAACGAAAATATGCATTGGAGATTCTGGAAGATGCTAGCTTCTTAGGTGCCAAGCCTTGTCGGTTTCCGGTGGAACAAAACTTGGTGCTCACGCAAAGTGATGGAGAAGAATTGCAAGATGCTTCTCAATACAGGAGGTTAGTTGGAAGGCTCATTTATCTGACAATTACGAGGCCTGATCTTGTGTATGCAGTACATATTTTGAGTCAATTCATGGATAAGCCTCGACAGCCACATTTAGATGCAGCATACAAGGTTCTCAAATACCTTAAACAAGCACCTGGACAAGGAATTCTTCTACCTTCTACAGGGAAACTTGAATTGAAAGCATATTGTGACGTTGATTGGGCTCGTTGCAGAGACACAAGAAGAAGCATCACTGGATACTGCATTTTCCTTGGAAACGCACCCATTTCATGGAAGACAAAGAAACAAGGAACAGTGTCTAGCTCGAGCGCTGAAGCTGAGTACAGGTCTATGGCTTCAACTTGTCGTGAGATAGCTTGGCTTCGAAACATTTTGAAAGATTTGAACGTGGACCAGTCACATGCAGTGAAGCTCTTTTGTGATAATCAAGCTGCAATTCATATAGCATCCAACCCTGTGTTTCACGAACGTACGAAACACATAGAGATTGACTGCCATGTTGTGCGAGAGAAAGTTGAAAGAGGCTTAGTTCAGACAGTCTACATTCGAACACAAGAACAACCTGCAGACTTGTTCACTAAGCCGTTGAGTACAAAGCAATTCACTGAACTTTTGAGCAAGTTGAGTGTAATTAACATACACTCCAACTTGAGGGGGAGTATTGAGGAAAGAGATCCCGAGTAATTAGGGATACTGGCACATCTACATAACAGCTGCATAATTTGTATTATCTTCTGCATTATTTCAGCAACTAGATTGATACACCTACGATAGTTACTCCTAGAATAGTGGATCAGATTAGAATGACCTCTGTATATATGTGTGTATACCATATGAATCAGGATAAGTAGTCTTACCTTCATCCTATAATTCTCTTTATGGTATCAGAGCCAGGTTAGGGTTTTGTGAGAGCCAGGTTAGGGTTTTGTGAGAGCTGCCTCCGCGGGTTGTTCTCTGGCAAGCACGTCCCTCCTCTCATGTCGGATGCTTTAGCGATTCCTCTTCCGGCGGCATCGAGGGACTCAGAGTAAGGATTTTATCCATGCTCCTTCCTTTCACTCTATTTTCCATTGGGATTGGTCTTTTTGCTTGCGAAGATAGGTCTCTGATTCCAGATCTGCGGCATCGCGTGATCATTATTGTCTCGTGGTTTGATTGATGGCCAACACCCCCATCGCGCTCGTCTGAAGTAACTCCTTATCTTCCGAGATTGGAGTGGAGAGAGGTTGTGTTACTTAGCTGGTGTTGTCGCAGAATCTATAGCCGTGTTGGATGGTTTGTCCTTGAGCAAGAGAGAGGGTCATCCTGTCGCGATGGACACTTCGGATCTTCAGGCTTCTTCTCGCGTCTGGATGACGGCAGTGGAATGGATTGGATTTCTCGAGCATCAACGATGCTTCCAAGAACAGCGACGCATGTCCGGTAGGCGAGGTGAGGCCTGTGAGCGATGCAGTGCTGCGCGTCCGAGGACATGCATGTTTCCCTTCATCACGATGCATGAAAGTCAGAGCAGGATTTAGGCCTAGGTTTAGGTCAATGGATTTAACCCATGCAGCCCAACATCGGGTTTACCACTGGGCCTTTTCCATTAGCCCAAGATTGATGGCCTGGTCAAAAGGCTTTTTGATTAGACTGCTGATTTGGGCTTTAGGCCGAATTTGGATGAGGTTTCAATCAGGACATGGATTCCGGTTCAAATGCTCATTTCGTTTTGGCTATGGTTCTTTCCAGTAGCCTCCTACTTCCCTCTAGATGGTTGTTATTCCCTATGGTTCCTTCCCTCCTAGTTCTGGTTACGGTTCTCGCGGTAGCCTCTCACTTCCCGTCCTAAGTAATACGGGTTGGCCTGGAATCACTACTTGTTACAGTTACGGTTCATATTTACACTGCCTATCAAATTTATAGTGCAACGTTAAATGCCAATTGGCATCATCTCCCAGCTCCTTTAGGTTACGGTTACTTACGTCGCTCTTGTGCACTGCTCTATCTTTTATGTTTTTCGTTCGGTGATTGTTTACACTGTTTTATGTGTTTAGTTGTGCTTTTTGATTGATTCTTCAATGGATTGCTGCTCGTTTACCCTAAAAAATAATTTGATAGGGATACATGCATAGAGAAAAAAAAAGGCAAAGAAATTGTATGGATCAATCATTTGGGAAGAAGCTAAGAATTGTGGGCATGAATGTGAATTCTCTATTTACTTTTTTCGTATGATATTTGCATCGAATAATTGAACTGATTGAACTTTTGACTTTGTAGGTTCGTCCTCATACCTCGATCATCCACTTTGATGGCGAGATAAACAGAACAAGCCTACACTCAGGCAACCTAGCTAAGAAATCTCAAACACTTTCTCATACGTTTTCACTTCTTTCCTTTTAACAATTGTAATTAGAATCCTATTCAAAGGTAGAACTTTATTCTTTGTAAGGAGTTGTTGAATTTTGAATAGAAAATCATATACTTGATACTTTATTTGGTCACAAAATCTTTAAGATCGAGCTCTACTTCTGTCTTTGTGGATAAACATTTGGGTTGGACTGTAAATTCTGATGTCATTAAGCGCATGAACTGTGTACGGCCCCGGAATGGAATCTATATATTAAGTTTGTTATTAAATATGTGCCATGCAATGCAATCTTGAGAATTGGAGTTTGAAACCCTAGCTAGCAATACATTAATGAGGCGCGAAGAGCAATTAGGATTTGAGATGACCTGTGTTAAATTTAACACATCATCATCTTAACCATTTTGAGAATAAATGAACAGTGCACAAAAATTCAAAGAGGGATGCTAGCTTTAGTATCTCTCTTGATGAGTCTCCTTCGCACGGAAAGCATGAGAAAAAAATTTATACCTTTTTTGCCCTTGACTTTTCAGTTTTTGGTGTTCAATTTTTTTTCACACCCACCTACATGCTCTCATTCTAGTTATCTACTGCCTCATGTATATATGCATAACCAAAATGTACAGATGCACACTATATATATAAACCAAAATTTACAGATGCACACCTGCATATATATAAACAAATATATAAAAGGTACAAGTAAATGTCGATCAAATTTTCCTTTTTGGTAAAATGAGTTTGCAAATCATGGCCCTTATTTGATATCAGCACACACAAATATATTACATAGAGCCAAATTAATACTTAGATACAAATTAATTGAAAAAATATTTTAGAACTTGCATATAAGCACACCAATATATCGATTAAATTTTCAAGATAGCTAAAAAAAATGAGTTTGCAATCAGACTTAATCGACCATGGTCTTATCAAAGATGATGAGCTTAGGTACCCTATATATACTATACAAACCCAGAAAGCTTTCTACTTTTCTTTTTTTATTAAAAATTTTGCTCTGAGCCTCTGAAGAACCAGAAGCAAGAAGGAATCAAAAGTTTAATGGAACAAAGATCAAGCAGAGGTTTAATTGAAACGAGAGCATGTGGAAATGAGAAAAAACTAATTGGATTGAGAATGGAAATGTCATGGACATATAGGGTATAGAAGGTTTTTTTTTTTTCCTGGCGGGAAGCATGGAAAAGAGACTCATCAAGTGAGATGCTTTATTACGATTGATAATTATGCATTTTGGCACGTCACAGGGTAGCTCTCTACCCTCTTTCAAGCGACTAACACTAGCATCCCTCAAATCGAAATCAAGGCGAGCACAAAAGGTCCGAACCGTGGATGAAATAGAAACAACCGGCAGACTTTATGCCGTTTATGGTGACAGAAAATATAGACAAATGAAGGACAAAAGAGGCTCAAGTCACCATGACTTTATGGTCATCTCATCCTCATGAGTGGTCAACTAGACTTGTAACAAAGATGAAAGATCCCGATATAACTGAAGCAAGTGAAGTAACCATCAAGCATTCATTAGCCTTCAAAACCACACAATGGGTAGTTCCTAGTGAGCATTCATTAGCCTTCAACTTCTACCTCAACCCATTACTAAGCACAAAGCCGATCAGAGAGGGAAACGATAGGAAAGAACAAATTTCAACCTTTTACATACTGAACTGCATGATTCAGATTCCATCTGATATCCGAAGTCAGCATATAAATTCAATAACTTTTACTTCACCCACAAAGTAATATGACACTTATCCGATTAATACAGAAGTTTAAACCAATCACTAATTTGAATGACTGAAATTCATACCTAAGCTTCAAAGCCAGAAGAGGTGATAGTAGATATACAAGTTAAGCACAAGCATGTTCAGCATGCGGTTTGCAAGCTAGCATATCTCAATCAATAGATACAGGTGCAAATTACAGCATCACATTTTCAGGCTTATCATTCTTTCATCATGGTCTTTGTCGAAATCACATGTCTTCAACCAGATTTAAAAAGCAAAACTGCTTTCTGATCCAGGTAGAAATAAACAAAGTGGTTTGTTTCATGAGTCACATATGAACCTGCATAGAGAAACAAAATAGTTAACGTGAATGCTCCTCAATCTATGCTAGAAGACACTGCACAGGACTACAGACCATAGAAACCAAAACCAAAACTATTATCACAGTTAGATGAGAGCAATTTTCTACCAAGCTGATTCATCTATGAATTCAGATCAAGAGAGGAAAAACGACAGGAGAATCTTACTTCTACTGGAGCAGGATGCCATATCAATGACCATTAGAGGCATCAGAGTTTTCTGCTTGCTCTACTTCCAATTAATACATCTATTAGTAATGCATTGAAGAGAAATGGTTGCAGCAAAGTTTCAACTAAATAACCAATTATAAAAGTGGAGCAAGACTCTGTAGTAGCCATGTGACTGCTTGTAATGTTTATTATAAACCAATTACATAGTCATGGAACCACATAATTTCACAAAGGAATTTTGGAACTGTTCAATTGTAACGCACATTTAATAGTGTCAAGCTGGGAAATTGGCTCAATAGAAACTCAAGAAGGTATTCCTTTAATTAAATTTGATTATCTTGTCAACAGTAAAATTTCATAGAAACAGAATAAACCAGTAACTCAATCAAACAGAAAGTATGAAAGCAAAGATAAAGTTAAAAGAAAGGATGAACACTTTATTTTGCACCAATCTCGTTCCTGTGCATGACCAAAAGAAATTTGGTAAACAAGTAACATTGTACACACACAGAAGTGTACCAGCATATATAGACATTCAATGTGAGCAAATCAAAGCATCATCGCTCTTGCCTGGTAGTAGATAACAGGTATTACCTTTTCCATACTTAAATTTTCTTCCACTGTAATATCAAGCTAAGAGTTTACATTTCTTGACGCAAGCTGTGATCAGTGAGATGAGTAACCTCTCTCTTCCTTGTAAGTTCTAAGACAGCCACCTCCATAAATCCCTCTAACTATAAGCAACGCATTTGCTTACATATTGATTCTACCATAAACCTTCAAGTGCATTATGTATTTATGTGTCATTGCCTCACCTAAGTAATGGAGATCTAGTCATAGCTCACTAGGTTCAAGTGTTCAACAAAAATATTAGACAAACCCCAAGCATTCAGTGATGGAGCCCAGACAACAACTTAGCATGCACTTATCACAACATCATTGGATGACCAACAGCATCTCCACCACTAGAGGGCCGTGGGACAGGACTATTTCCAATTCTTTAACTTCTGTGTAGTGTGTTTACATTACAGTTATACAAGATAGCATCCCAAATTTTCACTTCACAAGTCCTTTTGACTATTCAACTACAATTTTCAAGATCACACACTATTGGTTTTTCACTCGGCCACCACGGTTTCTCATATCATGTTTTGCACTGTTTATAGCCTCAACTGAAGTACTACATACTGTCTGCTACCTAAGAGACCATTCAGAACCATATCGTTTGGTTCTAGTCCAGCCATACTACTAGAATCTGCTTTTATCAGAAGGCTAAAAACAAATGCCCTGTACAAAAAAATGTAAAACAATACCAAAGAACACATAAACCCAGAAACTGATGAAGGACTTAGATCTATATCCATTTTCAAACAGCACAATCCATTCTTGCCAAAATGGAAACCCAACTGTTACTTAAACACAGCACTACCTATTAGACTTGTTCACCATCACTCAAATTCTATCACATATGAAATCTGAACCAAAAAAGAAACTGAAATTGAAGAAATTACCGAAATTGCGACCCACAATGCAATGCCAAGTAGGTCCGTGCCTCGAATCGAACTCCTTCTTTATGTGCTCCGCCACGTCCTTCTCTACGCTGTGAGTCTCAAACGCCTGAAAACAAAACGCAGAATATTCCATCAACGTCAAAAACCGATTTCCGAATTCAATCCAAACGAAAAACGAAGTTTCTAGAGAGATAGAGATAGATATAGAGAACTCACTCCGATTGCGATTTCGAGGGCCTCCTTCTGCATGTCCTGGAACATATCGGCGCTCTTGATGATGACGCGCTTGCCAGTGGAAGTTGTGACCGCCGGCGAGGGCTTCCGGTCGTCGGAATTCGGCTTCGCCGGAAGAGGTCCGGGAACGCTGCTTCGCTTTGAGTCTTGGCTCATTTCGACGGTCGTTTGCTTTCGATTGCAGTTACCTAAATCAGATGCTTACTTGCTTCACCAAGCTGGGATAGAGTCGCTAGTTTCTGAATAGTGAAGAAGAAGAAGAGTAAAGAGCAACGTCCTCCACATCCACCTTTTTTTTTCCTCACTTTTTTTTGTCACTGAAGTAACTGAGCGGAAAGTGTCTCTCATCCTTTTGGGGGCTCGTTTCTTATTTACCGCGTGGTTTTTACTGCGTACGGAAGATTCTGAATGAGAAACAGTGACGTCAGGAGTATTGATTCCCTTCGCTCCCCCTAGTTTTACCGCTACGTAGGGTAATCTTTAAAGCGAGGGGAAACGGTGTCGTTTAACTGCTGAAGAGAATTATGTGACTCCAAATTGAAATTATTTCGTTTTGTACTTTCAGCTACAAGACACAGACAGACAGTGTCCTCTTTATCTAGAAAAATCATAGCAGGATTTGGAATGTAAAAAGGTTCATGTTCTTATCCCGTTTCAGTATTAAACCTTCTAAACAAGTAACTTTGACAGTGAAAAACATATACCCCATAATAACTCGTGTAGATCTGTGATAAAACCATTGAGATTCTATTGTAGTTACAACCATGCAAATGTATCAAGTCTATCGTAACCTGTACATGAAGAGAGAGCTGGTTTAATATTGTCAGTCGGAAGATAGACTATGAGTCTATGACATCAGTCCCTCATCTTGGTTTAGGCTTCATCTTCAGAGTCCTCCACAACTCTCTTTACTCTTTTCATCCTCTTGGCACTAGGAGGAGCTTCTCCATCTTCATTATCAGAGCCCGAGTCCTCCACATCTGGAGGACTGTTATTATAATCCGGTGACATAACCCTGTCTGACTCATTGACTTGGTTGTCATCAACATCCTCGACAGACTCATTGTCAACTGCATTGATATCGTCATGATTTGCTTCAACACTTGGAGCATCTTCGTCTTCTGCTGCTGCTTCTTCTTCCCTGCCCTCCTCATTTAGCTCCGGTTTAATTTTGAAATCCCGAGCGGTGCTACGCTTGGCATGCCTTAGTAAGTTTACTTTGGTTACCTTGCTAAGCTGGATGAGATATTTTTCATAGTCTTCTATCTGAAATATGAGGTCCGGGATGCATCTGTTCTCCCTCTTTATTCTGTTGATGATTCCCTTTTTATTGGCATTGGATTGTTGTTTCTGCAATGCATTAATGATGGATTCCAATTATCAGGTAACCCCCTCAATAACAGATACAAATAGTACAAGTGAGGTGAAAGAGTGACATATGAGGAACAAGAGAATCAGAACTAACCGTTTGCATGATTTCCATGAAATCATACAGAGGAACTGTCAGCTCCTTGCAAGTTACCTCCACAAGCTTCTGAAATTTGAGGCTAGGGAAAATCTGTTTGCAACCTTTTGGAGCTATCCTAAGCTTTGACATCTGAGCTAAATGTTTGTAAAACCTTGCTGCCAATCGAAGCACAAGCTCAGCTTGCGTATCTGCACAATTTGAAGCTAAGTTTATATACATGAGTAACATACCAAAGTTAATTGTACAAACTGCATACATACCACTCAGGCTCATGGAAACAAACCGAGAGAGTACTTTCACCACTGCTTCTGCCCGAGCATAAAGATTTTCCTCAAATGTCAACTCGAGAGAATGCTCACTATTCTGATCCAGATGAATGCCTTTTTGAGAGACTAATGAGAATGTCTTCAATTTTTTGATGGCCCAATCCATGTCGACTAAAACGGCTTCAATAATGTGCAGTATACACAAATTCAGCCCCGCACTTGTTTGATGGTTTATGAGAGGGTACACTTCAGATACCTCCTCTGGGGTATCTCCCTCTGATCCAATAACCTGTAACAGTTCTGTAGCCATGTCTTGGGATATAGCTAGATCATTTGGAGGGGAGCTTAAACATATAGCAAGTGTCACAACACTTTTTCCAACCTTGGCGTTCTTTATTTCATTGTACTTGCAAACACTAATAGCCCAAGCTCCATGGGAGTTCCTCGGTTGGCATGGCAATTTTCCACCAATCATCAATATGAGGTCGCATATAATCTGTACGGGAAAAAAAATTCTTTAGAAAATTGATAAATTCAGTAGGAAAAGAAAATAAAGGTAAAATCAGTAAACTCTCAAATGCTGGTTACCTCAACTTCACCAAAAAATGAAAGTGCAAGAAGCTCAGAGAATAGAGGCTTCAATGTCTTCAAAATGAACATTTGTTTGCTTCTTATATGTGGATCTTCAATGAGAGATGCTTTTTCACATTCATTTTCCAAACCAGCTTCCTGTAAAGTGGGAACTGACACCAAGTCTTCAAGCAAACCAGTCAAGTCTGAGGTACAAGAAATTGTAATTAATTCCTTCAAGCAGATCAAAGCCAGATGAAGATGCTCCCGTCGTCCGACATCTTTTTTCCCCTTAACTTCCTTTCTCTTTAGATCTGTCACCACCTTAGGTCCTGATGCAAACATATTAATTAATCTCAACAAGGAGGACCCCAGCACCTTGATTTCTCCATAGATTAAAGTTCTTAAAGGGTCTTCGTTTTGCAGAAGAAGGGATGATTTAATATGACTAAGGGACACATTCAAGACAAAAGTAATAAACTCAGAGCTGCATTTGGATGTCTTGCTAGTAGACTGACTATGGTTCTGGGAAGCCTCAGCAGTAATAGAATAATCAGTATCAAGTAGTCTTAACACTACTTGCAGTATCTGATATATGCTTGAGGTTGCAAAGAAGGAAATTCGTCCATACATATCTTTACAGTGGCTTGAATTCATGTTGTTCAGCATTTCGTGAGCAGGAGTATGAGTGTTCCCTCTTCTTATTGCAGTACTCTGCCTGGAGAGAGATGTATACTTCTCTAGTGAATGATGAAGCTCAGCAAACTGAACGAGCTCCTTTTCAAGATCTAACTTCTTTCTACCTGACGCTTTCTCCAACTCAGTAGCAATAGCATTCACAAGTACTTCAATAACTCCTGATAACACTAAAGCAGAGCATTTTCTTTTATCGTCTTCAAAAGATGAGGAACCTGCATCCTGAGTTTGACAAAAGATACCTGACAGTAAAAGAAGTGAATTGTTAAGGAGTATGTGATCTTAAATAGATTCAATCAATATTTAATTCATCGTTTCATGAGGGCAATCAACAATCTAGTATTGGGTGTGCGGGAAGGGGGAGGTGGAGCAGTCTTCTACAGGTTAGTGCAAGTATAATAACCCTTTCTCTCACTCGACGTACATGACATTACCAACGTGTTCTAAACCAGCTGAAAGCCTAGAGAAGTTAGCTGGGGTGCTGGCAATGTGTCTCCAAGAAACTCGATACAGATTTTTACCTTTTTTTTCGCTCAGTGATCTACCATGTGCAAATTCGCACAGGAATAACAGAAAAAAAAAATTCTTCATACAAGCTCAAATGAAAAAGAGGAAAGAGAGATGTTGTGTATGTTAATAAAGCCTACCTTCAAAACTCTGAGTCTGTAGAGACTTTCGTATCTTCGAGAGAGTGCTATAGAATGAGTCAGCAGATGATATCCTTCCGGCCTGTCAGTGATTTGAATTTGTGAGATTTAATGGTTTGTCTTGTCTTCATTAATCAAAACAAGTAAGCATTTATGCATCCAAAAACTAGTAGTTTTCACCACTAGCAGTACGTGGTATACCTTGTTGTCTTGTGAAAGGGAGAAACTTAAACATGCCCATGAAGGATTCAAGGTTTTCTCAGTCTTTCCATTCGGTTGTAGAAGTAGCATCCAAGAGATGCAAGATAGAAGACAATCTAAGGGCTCTTTAACATAAGCTTTTCCACTCTCTGATTTTATGCAGCAGCTAATTCCTAGTTGAATATCTGCCTCCTGCCAGGATAGTGCTTCAATGTCAAGCACAGAATAAGCACTAATTATTTAGCTATGTGCTAGATGCATAAGTAGCATTGTTAAAGTTTCTTTGCATGACATTTGGCATCCAAATTCCAAAACATACTTTAAACTCTATAATTGATCAAACTTGATATACTAAACAGCAGAACAAAAAGACATGCATATGCTGTATACCTCTTTAAGGAACTGGAGGAAGTGAGGCAACAGAAAATCAAAGACTATCCCTCCACTTGATGGGTCAACTAGCACAAGCTTCACAAGTCCAAGATACAAAACTTCTTTCACATTCGCCTAACAATAAGTAACCCCATTATAAACAGACAGTATATAAGAAAAACAGAGATAGGTTATTATAAATAGAAAACTCAAGATAATACAACACCTGCTGATATAGACATCTCTGCAACAAACCACTTAGCTCCGGAAAGAGGCCTCCTCCCACACTGTAAGGTGTCCCAGACTGCTGGCTGCTGCTGGCTTGGCTAGCTGACTCTTGAAAAGACAAGAGATCATCTTTCATGGATTGCTTCTCTGCCAGAATGAGATCAATAACAGCATCCGTTGCTGCAAGGCGGATTGTATCTTCACGTCGAAACATCGCCTTACGCATTACCAAAATGGTGTAATCCTACACCATCCATTAAAACTAGTTAGTAAAGATACCACAACAAGAACTCCCAAGTCTATGATAGCAATTTAGTTAACAACACCTGCCTATGTGAGAGTGACTAAATAATTCTGTCCCATAATTAAAATTTAATAGGTCATATATCATTTTCCTGAAATTGCAATATGTAGTCATAAACATTACAACCTCATTTTACTAGCTCTCCAAGGTAATATGTCATCATAGAAAAAATAGCTTCCAAATACAACATAAGGAATTTGTATCAGAATTCACAAGTACCTTGAGATCACGGCTGAACTTAATGAGAGGCAACAAAGCTGTAACAAGATGAGCAGCAACCTTGCCATGCATGAAAGTGAAATAGTCCAACAATTCCTTGAAACGGGATACATGTTCCAACATGGGGTATGGGTAACTTTGGACCAGACTCTTGAGTAGTCTGGACATAAAAATACTATTAGTATTAATTCTACATAATCACAATATTAGCATCCAAGGTGAGTCGTTAGCAGTAATTACCTCATAATTGCCATGCTCTGCTCAGGCTTTAAAGAAAGGATGCGAAATTTACACTGCTCAATGATCTGTAGGAAATTGAACCACCGAGTTAACGTTGTGTGATGAGAAGGTTAGGTATGCACATTTACCAGTCAGACATGATTTCATTTGCTTTCCATGCAATCAGCTCTACCAAATCCATTTCTGTTAAAAATAAGAAAGATGAATGGCATATCTATCTCAAAACCCACTCTTAGTTTCATATGTTGATACACTGCCTACAAATTAAATATCCTACAGCTAAGTATGTGGAGATGTTGCACGCAGTAGGACATATAAAGGCCAACCATGTCCAAATATGAAGAGACACTTCATAAAAAACATTGACACAAGTAATTCTTTCGTCTGCCCAATCCAGAATATATAGAGCACTTCAACATTCCTAATCTGATTCAGTAGTCAAACATGTGTACCCACCTCATTCCTTGCCATATCATGGGCCACAAATATAGCTTTCAGCATCTGAACAGCAAGCTCCTCAATGCCTAACAAACCACTTATATTGCCGAGCTCTTTATGATTCCCCTCTTCCACTGCCTCTAGCAATACAAAAGCAAACTGCAAAATGCTAGGCACAACATGTTCCCTTCCATGATTGCTCTCGTTAACCTAAAGCCATTCATAAAATGAAAACTGAGCATTCAAATATAGTTCAATCAATAGTTTCCACTCATATGACACAACAACATACAAGACGCAATTACCGCTCTTAGCATGGCCTTCTCAACCACTTTGACATTCTGCAGATATTCTTCCTTCATCTCATCCGGTATCCATTTACAGTCTCTGAAAGACAAAAAAAATTCCCAAATAGTTACTTAAACAATGATGATTAAACATATAGAACTGAAACTATCCGAGCCTTACTTGGCAAACTTATAATCGCGGTATGCAGTAACCAATGCGACCTTCAAAGCTCCCATCGAGGCCTCACTGAACCTCCTCACCCTCGAAACAGATAACAAAACGGCAACAGTGAAATGATTAAAAGCTCTGAGATCAGACCTCACAAGCCCCATCACCTCTTGCCCCAAAGACGGGTCCTGCTTCACAGCGAAATTGACATGGAGCAACACAGTCCCTTCGACTTGCCTGACTATAGAGCTTGCCTTCTTATTCCTCCCGAAAAACATCACAATCCCCTCAATCACATCCCTCTTTGCAAACCCCCTCGACGCCAAGACCAGCAGCTGGTACACCAGCGACGGCAGGTCCTGCAAGTCCAGGCCAGACATTCCGTCGAACACCTTGCGTGCAAAGTCTCTGGCCCGAAGCTTATCCAGTCCGGGAAATTCCCGAATGACCGAGACCATTTTGTTCAGCAACGCTTTAGACCAGCTGAGATCGAGGATAGCGTCGATTGCGGAATTGACGACGTGGGCGGGGGAGTCGATGTCGCTGGAGTTTCGGATCAGTGTCAGGCACCGGGGGAGGAGATCGAGGATTTGGGCATTTTCGGAGTCAGAGATTCGGGGGAGAAATGACATGATGGGTTCGATTATTGAAGGGAGATTAGTGGTGGGTATGTGGGATAATAGTGTGTGGAAGAATTGAATGGTTTTGAGTGAGTTTGGGTCGTGAGGGATTTTGAATGAGGTGAAGAGATGAGTATAGGAGAGGAGGAGAGAAGTGAGGAGAGGAGAGAGAGTAGTCGGAGATTGGGAAATGAGGGAGAGGAGAGAGAGAGCGTAGTCGGAGACTGGTTTGGAGGGTGAGGATGATTGGGAGCGAGAAGTGAGGTAGGAGATGAGGGTTGGGTGGGATTGGGTGGAGAGGAGGTAAGGTGGGATTGGTGCGGAGGAATTGGCTAAGCGTATGATATCGGAATCGGTTATCGACGGTGGCGGTTGCCTAGAGAAGGCGGCGGTGGCGGTGCTCATGGTGGCGTTGGTGTATTGAGCGGAGAGGCTTTTGGGGTTTTAAAAGTTGCGGGATTTTTTTTCGCGCGGATTTTAGCGCTTTTGAAAGCTTCTAATTGCGCGCTTTCTACTGACGTAATAACATTAAGAACATCTCCGACCCGATGGGATAAATCTATCATTATTTTTAACTAAAATATTAGATGGAGCTTACATATTTTTTAGTTTAATTTTAACAATTTTAGTTATAATTAAATCATTTTAAATATTTGAAATGTTGGATTGTGAAATTATTTTTTGGATAGTAAAAATTTTAACTTTTAAGCTATTTTCTCTTTCATTTGTAGCTAAATATAGTTTGTAAATTTACATTAACGACATATTTGACTTAACTTTAACTACTATATTTAAATAATTTTTAGTTATAATTTTAAAAATATATAATTTTTATCTACTCCAATGATACCCTAACAAAACGTGTTTGTAATCTGTCCACTAATCTAAACTACGTATTCTCAGTGGAATTCCCTAATAAAATACACATAGCTTTATGCAGTTATGCCTACTGTACTAATCTATACTCTATATATAAGCAAACACTCATTTGTCATCGAAAATTTTGACTAAAATAACCGTAAAAGATTTAAAAATCATACAAATAGTTGAACAGTTAAGGATAAGAAGATAGAAATAAAAATACTTCAAAAAATATAGTTAAAGAAATTGCTCCGTTAACGACGGATAATCAATCTAATTAGGAATCATATAACTACCCTCCTATATTCTCTCCGCTCAAAGCATTACTAGCAATCGGCATACATGCGTTGCATGTTATATTCTCTCCACTTAAAACGTAATTAAACAATGCTTTTATAAAAAAAATTATGAATAAATTTCAAAATTAATTCTAAATAATTTCAAGATATTTTCCATGATTGCACACCCATAAGGTGTTGTGTGTGTTCATCTAGTATAATTTAGGACTTAGTATTGACCGCTAATTTTGAACTTTAGGTATTAACTTGATTTCATAGCCGATTTTTTTTTCTTTTCTTACTCAGATTACTGTTGAGCTCCAGGGCGAGTTGATTCGTTTTTTTATTTGTTTCCTTGTTTTTCGTCTTAATGAATTTTCATGTAGTCTGAAAAATTTAATAAAAAAAAGGAAAAATTATTTAAAGACCCAAAAACATAAAGTCTTCCAAAAAAAACCAACTTATAATACCAAGGTAAAAAAGACCTAACTTGACACTTTTTTTTTTCAAAAAAACTCAACTGACATTAGTTTCTCCCAAAAAGACCCAATAAATTATAAAACCCACTTTTTTTTATACCGATTTTGCTCTTTTTTCCTAATTTAAATTTTAACTGTCTCTAATTCTCTCTTCCCTCCTCCATTTTTGTCGGGAAGTGAATCTCTCTCTCTCTCTCTCTCTCTCTCTCTCTCTCTCTAGCTATCAATGATTTCATATGTTAAGTTCTGTTGTATATCCATTTTCACTCTGCTTTTTGCATGAAACTATTTCAGTTCATAGTTGTATTAATCGATTTCATGATAGTATATATTGATTAATTAATTAGGTCTGTCTAAGTATCTGTTTTTGCTCCTCAAACTATAGACATTGTAAGATCGAAATCTACTTAATTAGGTCTGGACATGATTTTGGCTCTGAAGATGTGTCAAAGTATTTGTCTAGGTATCTGTCAGAGTATTTGTTAGAGTATATGTTAGTGTATCGGTCTAAGTATCTATTTGGGTAGCTGACTGAGTAGCTGTCTAGATATCTGTTCTTTGTTTATAAACTACATTTCAGTATTTACTAAGTATCTGTCTGAGTATTTGACCAGACCAGGCTGATGATGTTGTATCATTCAATGGCTTCATATATTTATTCATAAACTTCATTTCAAAACATTAAACTGAATAACAAAAGATATAGAAATAGTATTGCATAGGTTAACGAATTGATTCAATAAAATTCATGGATAGCTGTCTGTGTATCTGACTGCATCACAATACTAACTATCCAAACGGGTTTGAGTAGGTTTTGTGTTGTAAAATGGATCAGATAGTGCAAATCAAACACTTTATTAGTTCATATGCTTAATGCATTCTCTTCTAGAGGTGTTCTCCAATGATGAGTATGGCTACTATTTTCGGCACTTGGTTGCTAACCTCAAAGATAACTACAGAGAACA
Source organism: Geum urbanum (assembly GCA_946800695.1). NCBI lineage: Eukaryota > Viridiplantae > Streptophyta > Magnoliopsida > Rosales > Rosaceae > Geum > Geum urbanum. The sequence goes on from OX327012.1 coordinate 31,488,697, forward strand.
CTTGAAGGATAAAATTTCTTAATTCTTCATGCAGTGTGCGTATGCTAGGAGTGAAAGGAAATATGAATTAGAACCTGCAACAACCCTATCGATTGAACATACAAGTCTATGTGGATTATTAAATATGTTGTCAGAATATTTTTCTAAAAGTTTAAATATCTGTCTGGATATCTGTTTAAGTATTTGTCTAAGTATTTGTCTGGATATCTGGATACGAATTTCAGATCTGAAACTTGTTACTTGCAAATACAAACACAAATTTGAAGTTGTTTTCAGGTCTCTTGTTTTTGTGCTTTATATTGCATCGTAAAGAAGGGGAAAACAAGCATTTTATTGCATAGGTTAATGCATTGATTCAATAAAATTCAAGGAAAGTTGTATGAGTATCTGCCTGAGTATCAGACTGGATCAGGCTGATGATGTTGTATCATTCAGTGGCTTTATATATTCATTCATAAACTTCATTTCAAAACATAAAAATGAATAACAAAAGATACAAAAATTGTATTGCATAGGTTAATAGATTGATTCACAAAAATTCATGGATCGTTGTCTGAGTAGCTGTCTGTGTAGCTGTTTGTGTATCTGACTGCGTCCCAATACTAACTATACAAACGGGTTTGAGTAGGTTTGTGTTGTAAAATGGATCAAAGAGTGCAAATCAAACACTTTACTTCATAGTATTAATGCATTGATTCTCTCATTCAAAAGTCCAGAGCAACACAAATAGTATTACGCAGACAGATACCCAAGCAGATACTCAATCAGATAGTAATATAATCGCATTCACAATGCTCTCCAAAATGTAACACTTACAAGACAGACCCCTACAACTAAAAACAATGTTCACATAATGATCACTACAAAAAAAATATACGCATTAGTTACTGTCCTACACTTGTTCCTGAGCTGGTTCATTCTTTCTTCTTCGATACCCATAGTAGATCATGATCCATAAACAATTCCAACAATCTGGCCTTGAACTGAGCAACATCCTCACAACTTAGATTTTGCTTTATTTCCTTGCCCAGAGCAATGTGACACATCATGTAGCAAACAATAGTTCCGAAGTCAAGGCTAGGAGGCTGTTAGGGACTGTTGTTGATCGACTGCACAGGTATTTTGTCAAAGTCTACCTTCTGATCTTTGACCCACTGAATGCTTTCGTGTTCGTTCTCTAATATAATGATATCTAGATAGATACCCAATCAGATACATAATCAGATACCCAGACAGATACTTAAAAGATATCCAGAAAAAATGACTTCTATCACACACAAAACAACAACAGCAAACTAGTACAACAACCAAAAATCAAACTGAAAACCTTCAAAAAAAATGTCAACAACACCAACAACATACATTTTAAAAAATTTGAAAGGATATCAAGATAAATACTCAAACAGATACCCAGACAGATACGTAAAAGATAACCAGAAAAAGGGACTTGTATCACACGCAAAACAACAGCAGCAAACAAGTATAACAACCAAAAATCAAACTGAAACCCTTAGAAAAATGTCAACAACACCAACAACATACATTTAAAAAAATTTGAAAGGATATCAAGACAGATACTCAGACAGATACTTCAAAGATATCCAGAAAAATGACTTCTATCACAAACACAACAACAACAACAACAACAACAACAACAACAACAACAACAACAACAACAACAACAACAACAACAACAACAACAACAACAACAACAACAACAACAACAACAACAACAACAACAACAATAACAACAACAACAAAAAACAAATTACCTTTTGAACACACTACATACTCTTATACTGATTATAGAAATTCATCATATCCAACACCAAATCCTTGATCACATACATGTGTGGCAGGGACGTGATCATCGTGGCATCACTTGCACCTTTAATCTTGGTTAAGCACGCCAGGCCGTTGCAGCTGTCGATGCTCATCTCACACGAGCTGCAGATCCCTTCGAGCCAGGAGCTGCAGAAAGTGAGGGGTAAATCCATCTTGTTTCTGATCTTGATGAAAGCAACGAGGACCATAGGGCCGCAGTCGCTGAGGCCGACCTCGTAGTTCTTCAGGTCGGGTTTCGCCGGAGAATTTGCGCTCCAACAGTAGATCGAGAACGTCTTCAGCTTTGAAGAGTAGCCAGAGCCGGCGGCTTCAAGATCGAGGTGTCAGTCTGCGGCTCTGAAGCGAAGGCTCCGAACATTGTCAACCTCACCGCATAAAATTTTGGAGATGAAATTCTGGTCAAGGACCTCAGTAACAAAAATATCGCCATTGTTGAGCTGTTCTGATTGTTGAGGATAGAGGAGAGGCTCTGGCTGGTGCTGTCTGGATTAGGTATGGAGTTGGAAGTCAGTGACAGAGGCAAGGAGACCGACGAAAGCCGACGACTGAGTCCGAGAAGGTGACAACAAGCTGGGAGCTTGGTTTGGAGATTCAATTTGTGTGTGTGTGTGTGTGTGTGTGTGTGTGTGTGTGTGTGTGTGTGTGTGAGAGAGAGAGAGAGAGAGAGAGAGAGAGAGAGAAAGGATTTCTCAGAAAGGGTTGGAATTTAAGAAATCGGTGGCATATATAGTAAATAAGAGAATAATGTTGGGTTGTTACATACTTAAAAACAGAATGAGTTTTTTTGGGATTGAAAACTTATGCTGGGTTTTTTAAGAAAGAGAGTGGTAAATTTTGGTGTTTTTTTTCATTTCCCCTAAAAAAAACTATATCACAATACTTTATCGATTGGTCCAAAACAATAAAATATTTTGGTCCAAATGGTATATCGATTCCGGGCTCCTTTTTTTCGGTTTTCGATTACCATGTATCAGCCCTAGGAAAAAGATGTGGACAAGTTACAATAACTGGAATATGTACGTGTGGAATGTACTTCCTATCTCCAAACTCTAGTTTCTCGTCTCAAGGTCTGAGCTCGACTGCAATTTTTGTTAGGGACCATTGTGGAGTCGGAAGAGTGTTTAGCAATGAGGTTGTGTCAATGGTGCTCAAATTTTTGGTTTGGGTTCCGTTCATGTGCTTTAGCAGCGTGTTAGTGGCATTGGGCCTGTTTGGGACTGCTTCCTATAACTTTGAATGCGTTTCAGAAAAAAATTAAATTGCTTTAAAACTCTGAAACTAGGAAGTACTTATCATCTACATCCGGAATACTTCCAAGTGCTTCTAAAATGCAACCAAATCCTTTTTTCTTCATTTTTTATATTTATAATTAAAAAATTTAGTAATCCAAAAGCGCTTTATTTTAAAAACAACCACAAACACAATTAGTGCATGTTTGATTGCATAGTTATCGTAGGATGTTCTAGCTATGATTATACGGGATGTTCTATATGCGCTCATTGTAATATGAGATTCAGATTTTATGTCCTTCCCCTACGTACTCATTGGTTTCATTAATAAATGCTCAAGGGCTGCTGCACCGTCTTTAAAAAAAAAAATCCCAAATACACCCATTATGCTACATAGAGGTGTTTGGGATGGCCATCTGACTTGTCACGATGGTGGATGTGTCTTAGCCATAAGGGAAATTGTGGTCACACGAGGACCAATTGTGTTGGTGAAAAGGCACTGCATATTAATACTTCATAGCCCAAATAAACCATTAATCGTAGATCTATTTTATTGGTACGTCAGGGTAGTCTTAAAAAGCTTTTGTTTAAGGAAAATATATTCTTTGTATTCAAGTGTGTATTTTGTTCTAATTAGATTAGAAGTAGAGATTCTATCAATTCCTGATTTATAAAAATACTAATTGTAATTGATTTTAATGCTCTATGTTGCATGGGTGCGGAAGTCGGTACATGGAAGCAAAGCGTTTGGAAACGTGGAATCGTCAAATCTTTAAAATGTTAGGAAGCGGATACGTGACAGAAGCATGAAATTAATAATTTTATTTAAATATTTATGTATTTTGTAACATCCCGACCCAAAATTAACCTCTTAGATTATGATTAAGTGTTAATTGATGATGGCAACTAGTTTTTACCATCAATAATTATTGATGGCTCTTTTTATCAGAATTTTATTCGTGAAGTTTTTCAAGAAAGTTTATTGAGAAAAGTTGTAGAGTTTATCGAGACGAGTTCGTGTCCACATCAAGTGTTGAAATCAGAGCTATGATGAAGAAATTATGGCCAGCGAAACTTTTGTGCGATTTTACGGAATCGGTGTGTCGCAACTAGTGCATATAAGTAGGACTTTCCAAAAATAGAAGTGAGACTTTTCCATTTTGGGAAAATCGGGCTTGACCCGCGTTGACTGGCTTTCCATGACTAAAATCAACATCGAGCTCGGCTCCGACGAGGCTTCGCCATCCGACCACCAAACCGGCCAACCTATACATCCAAATGATCATCTTGAGACCCCCAGTCGTTTGCCTATGGTCTTCGCCATCCATTTTATCGGAGGAAGCCACAATTTCGAGGAAAAGCTTCGAAAAAACCTAGGTTTTGGGCCCGTCAATTTCTGGCGAGTTGGGCGTCGATGATGGTATAGTTCAGTTCCTCTTTTTCTCCTCTATGTATTGATGCATGTTGGGTTGTCCAATTTAATGTTTACAGGTTGATTCGAGGAGATCAATTGATCTCTGTCGAATTCGAATTGGGCACCGTCGAAGACGACATTCCCATTGGTTTCGGTTGAAGAGGGATGGGGGCTTTTGCTCCCCTCATCATGGAGAGTTGAACGTGACCTGCCTCGAGCTACCTGGTGGCTTAACAGCGTCACTGTGTCGCCGATTAAATTTTCAGCGAAAATGGTTTCGACCATGAGTCCAGCCACACTGGTCGGAATTAGAAGTTGGTATAGTTGAACAGAATGATGGACTAAGTGAGAGGAAGAGATTGGTGGGTCAATCGCCACCATCACCGGTAGTCGTCGGTGACACGTGAGCGAAATGCGCCGCTGCCTGTGGCTGTGCGTCTAGTTTGCTCGTGTGGTTCAAATCAGTCGAGTTTTATATCGTTAGATTCGTTTCGTCGATGCGAGTGTTTTGGTAAGGTTATTAAATTCATTGGGCGTAGTCTGGTGTTGACTTAAAATTGATCGGTCAAGTAGAACGTAGATTCGACCTTGAGTCGTGCAACGTTAAGGAACGTATTGCGACTTTCAAAGAGAATTAAGGGTTCACAAATTAAAATTGGAATTAAGCTTGTGAGAATTCTGGTAAGTGCGATATTCAAGAATGCGACGTTCTCGACGAGAGTTGCTCATTAAGTGAACGAGCTTAGTTGTTCGATATGATCTTCGACGATTAGTTATTAATTAGTTGTTTCAGAAAGTTATATTTGCAGCCAGTGGCAGATGTATAGAAATGTTGATAAGCATGCTTTAGCTTGTTGGGAAGCACGACACAGTACTGTGAGTGGACGCTTTATTTTCACTGTCGCTTTGCGAGTCTACAGTTATGCATTTATAGTTATGCATTAGCTTAGAGGCGTACATCATATTGTTTTACACAAAGCATAGTCACAGTTGTTGCATCGATGAATTGGCTTCTCGGCTAATCACTGAGACGCTCCAGGAGGGTTAGGACAAACATATGACCTGTGATTCACATTGTACCCAGGAGGGTTAGGACAAACACCTGACCTGAGCGTTCTTGTGGCTTAAGGACGATTGACTCAAATCACTGCCTCCACACATCGTATAGTACCCAGGAGGGTTAGGACAAACACTTGACCTGAGCATGTATATTTTTAGACTCGCATCACTTCTTATAGATTTTATAGTGAAAGGCACAATAATTATATTTTCTGGTTTAAAACGGAATATTACTTTCGTCCACTCACACTAATAGTTTGTTTTTATGTCTTTCCCTGGGCTTTTCGATTTCCTATTGCCTAGTTTATAGAGTTTCTTCTGAGATCGAGTATGCACACAGATCGAGGCATAGTGGTATCTATCATAAGATCCGAGGTAGATCTTACAAGTTAGTATTTTCATCAGTGTAATTAGTTTAGAATGTTTAGCTGCTCTGATGTCACAAAGAGTTTTCTATTGCTAGTTATAGCTTTCACAAGGTAGGAGTAAAATAATTCCTTCATTTATGGCTTTTGAGTTTTGGATCTTCAGTTTGATTCTTGTGTAATTTGAGTAGACACTTGGATTAGTAGAGTCGTTATGGCCTAATTTCGGTTTAGACAACTAAATTGGGGTCGAGTCCTTTCATATTTAGTAAAATACCTATATACAAATTAGTTCTTTTAACAAAATAATTATTAAATTAAATTGTTATAGTTAAGTGGACTTTCAGGCCACAGGCCCACAAACACAGCCCACAATTAAACTGTAGTCCTCCACGCTAAAGAACAGCTCAACTACAATTAAACTAGATAAAGACATTAGTTAGCTAGCTGGTTGGTAAACGACGTGAAAACCCAGAAAAACAGAGAACATCAACAAAGAGCAACGATGTCGACAAAGCCAAATACCATGCGGAGTTGGACTTCGAGTCAATATTGAATTCTCTCTAATCAAGCTCTTTCTACTCAAAAGGTACGCTCGTAATCTCACTGTCTCGTCTTCCTTCTCAATCGACTGACGACGATCGATAGTTTTCGCTTAATCCCTTATCGACAATTCCATTCACAATTTGAATTTTGGAATTGCGTTTCCGTCTTCCATTGACGACTTCAGAATGCGTTTCCATTCGTTGACCATTTGGTATCGCGATTTTACGCGATTTCGAGACACTTCGCTCTCGTTTCCGAATCTATGCGAGAAACGTGACTTGTGACGATTCTGTGTAACGTAGGTAATGCATATATTTAAATTCATCTAATAATGAATAAAGATATAGTTTTTGGTCTACAGTTATTCTATTTACTTTTCTCCTTCGACACGTTATTAGCAGTTCTTGAGTTGATAGCCATCACCCTAAATCCTAACCGTAACACCGAAAATCATCATCATAGCCGAACCTCCTTACCGCCGACCACCATCAACGTCAACCACCACCTTCGCCGACACCATCTTCAATTCATAAAGATTGGTCGTCTTCGCACTTTGTGTATTCGACGAGCTCTTCCTCCTTGTTCTAAATATCTTTTCATTCGGAGCATAACACCCTACAATGTAAATTTTCTAATCTTATTGAATTTAAAAATTAGGTTGCAAAACTTAATTATAACATCCTAGATCTAGGACTAGATTTGGGTTGATTATTACTGTGATATATATTATACGCTCTAGTTCCTATGGATTAATACATGTTATGAGGAAAGAGGATTTCATCACCTCTTTGATAAAAAAGTTTGATATTAGTGACGGTCCTTAGGGAGTCGTGGCATTGAATAAAAAGGAAAATCAATATTTGTGACAGATTTTGATTGTCACGGTCTTTGGGAACCCACCGTTTATCGAGCATTTTTGATTGTTGTTGGCTTATTTTAGTCATGTTTTGAGACTTTATTTTTAGTCAATTTTTGTAATAAGATATTTTTGATGTAATTTTGGGTTGGAAAGTAATAAAATTTCTGTATTTCGGTTATATGTAAGTGTTGAGAATTTTATCTTCATTATGCATGGAAAGGTTTGAAATATTCTATAATCTATGGCACCCCAAAACACAGGAAAAAGAAAGAAGAAAAATAGAAAAATCGGCAAATTCTGGGGGTCAAGTTTCGACCCGTCGAGCACAACCTTTGACCCATCATAGGTATGCTTTTGCCACACGTCGAATTTTTTTGACTTGTCAACTACCGATATCGAAAATTTATTTTGGGTTTGACATTTTTTGACCCGTCGAATGATAATTTTGACCTGTCAAAAGTAGAGGTTTCAAAGACAGTTTCTCGGGAAAAAAAAGTGAAAAAAACACCATATGTTGTTTTACATCAGTTTTTAGTTATTGTTATGATCAGAGCACTCTAATCGAACATTGCTAAGTTTTAAAAACATAAGTGCCAACGGTTTCCACTTGGACCAATACTGTGAGAATGGAAACAAGTTTTGTATGTAACCTCCATTAAATGTGGCCACAAGTGTATTTTAGGGTAGTTTATGAGAACCCGTAGTGGTTTTACTTAAACTCGGATCATGGGATCCAATAAAACTACTCATACTGCTGTATGTGACTCTGCCTCATATAAGTTTTAACATTATGATGATCAAGATATTGGAAATTCTCATGGTCATCTATTCTTAAGAGTAAAGAATCATGTGAGAGTTCCTACAACCATCGGTTTAAATGGAGGGGTTGCAGGCCCGGTCCTGGGCTAAGGCAAGCTAGACCCACGCCTAGGAACACAAAATTCTTTAATTGTAGTCTATTAAAAAAAGAATCTGCAAATCACACACACCACCACTACATGATCTACTGATCTTTTATTCCCTTTTGATCATCAAAAGCCAAGCATGGCCCCAATTTTCCAAAGTCAAAACGTGAAACATGATCTCTGTTGAAGGAGAAAATAGATACGCAGAATATATGATCTAAAATTGTATTTTATTTATTGATAAATGGCCTTTAATAGGCATTATAATATGATACAATCAATATCTCTATACATAAGGGATTAGGAGAATATCTACTTCTATTCTAATCATGACAAGATACGCAGTGAGATATAAGGAATATTTCTCTTGGAACACTCCCCCATGTGTCACGATCTTGATGTATGATACATAACTTGTTGTCTCACTAAAAACCTTGTCAAGCAAACAAAAAACCTCTCGGGTAAAAACAAAAGCTTGGTCTTAAGGAAAAAGATTATGCATCAGCTACAAATCCGACTATATACATGTGATGTAGACTCTCCATGATGTCTACGAAATAAACTCTTCCTAATCAGTAACTCAATCTTGGAGTTTAGACAACCTTCATATTCCAATACATCTCACATGCTTTACAAATGTAGATTTGGGTAATGACTTGGTAAACAAGTTTGTAGCATTATTTGTTGAACAAACCTGATTCACACCAATGTTCAATAACTACTACTGTTGTTGATTAAAGAAGAACTCAGGTGATATGTGCTTTGTATGATCACCTTTGATGTATCCCAACTTTATTTGTTTAATGCAACCTGTATTGTCCTTAAAGATACAAGTTGGTATTGTAGTAGTGGATGATAATTCGCTAGATCCTTGAATATGGTGTATGATTGAGCTAAGCCAGACACACTCCTTAACCTCTTCAAGCAAAGCTACAATCTCATAATGATTCGAGGAAGTAGCAACAAGGGTTTGCTTTTTTGATCTCTAAGAAATCCCCGTGTTCCCCATGGTGAATACATAACCTGTTTGGAATCATCATTTGTGTGGGTCAGAGATATACCCAACATCAGCAAAACCAACTAAAACGTCACAAGATATTTCTGAGTAGGGGCCCACACTGAACTGAGATTCAATGCTTTCAGCCGTGTCATTGTTCGATGGGTCGAGCATTTCATTCGACGGGACGAATGAATGGTTATGATCCGTTTAGGGTGCAACCTTCGACAGATCGAAATTTTTGGAACCTGCATGCTGCAATACAATCATCCATTTTTCTTGGAATTTTAGCTTCTCTCTGTATTCTTTGTGGGGAAAGAATAAGCCTAAGTCAATGGAACTCTTCAAGTACCTGAAGATATATTTTACACCAGTCCAACGACGTTGTGTTGGCGCAGAACTAAACTGAGCTAACAAATTCACAGATAATGCAATATATGGTCTTGTGCATTGAGTTAAATACAATAAAACTTTAATACCACTAAGGTATGGTACCTCAACTCCCAAAAGTTCATCATCATATTTCAAATGGTACAGATCCTTATTGGGTTCTAGACTACGAACAACCATTATTGTGCTAAGAGAGTGTGCTTTGTCCATGTTAAATTGCCTGAGCATCTTTTGGACATAAGCAAACTAGTGAATAAGTATTCCACCAACTCAATGTTCCAGCTCTAAACCAAGACAAAATCAAGTCATACTAAGGTCTTTTATCTCAAACTTGAATTTCAAGTAGCCAACTGTCTCATTAATTTCATCAAGAGACCTAATGATATTCATATTATCAACATAGACCGCTATTATTATCAACATAGACCGCTATTATGGAAAATCCAAAACTTGTTCTCTTAATGAATGCACATGGGCATAAATCATCATTCTTGTATCTCTTCCAAATCAAGTAGTCACTTAGACGTATGTAGAATATCCTACCTGCTCGTTTCAATCTATATAGTGAACACTTTAATCTAATCATATGAGTACTCCATGGTATAGAGTTACTTGAATTAGGTATGATTAACCCTTTCGACACTTTCATGTATATCTCTGAATCAAGGTTTCCATAGAGATATGTTGTTACCACATCCATCAGCTGCATGTTCAGTTTTTCAGACACTACCAAACTGATAAGGTAGCAAAGAGTAATGATGTCCATGACCGGAGAGTATGTCTCCTCATAAAAAATGCCAGGGCATTGAGAGAATCCTTGTGCCACAAGTCTAGTTTTATATTGCATGACTGGATTCTTCTCATTGCGTTTTCGAAGAAAGACTCATTTATGTTCTACCGGCTTTACATTCGGTGGGCATAGTACTACCAGACCGAAAATATGTCTTTTCTTTAAGGACTCTAGTTTAGCCTGCATTGCATCTTTCCATTTTGGTCAATCCCCTCTCCGCTGACATTAAGAAACTGAGTAAGGTTCCACTTCATCATTGTCCATGAGTTCCTGAGCGACGGAATAAGCAAAAACATTTTCAACTACCTTGGATGATATATCTATAACAATATGTGCATCATTGTTAGTTAGTGAAACTTCACCATTCTCTAACATCACATATGGATCTAAAGCGTCCTCTAGAGATGTCATTTGTGATTCTAGGATATAACTATAGTCAAGAACAATCTCATGTGTTGGATTCACAATGTTGATGATGAAATGATCATATTGTGCCTGGATGACCTGCCTTTTTACTGGCGGCTCATCTGTGAATTTTCTTGGTCTCCTCCTTTTCTTGGTGGGAGTTAAGGTTGATGCTACTCCATCCGCATGGGTAAGAGGCACGTTACTCTGCCCTAGAGTTGCATTATACCACTATTTAGGGACTTCTAACCTTGCAAGAATGTCTGATATCGTCACATTGGCGATATCAGTAAAGGAGTCAGGCATCGAGTCTTCTACCTTTTAAAGATCAAGAACATGTCACACTTCAATCTCACTTTGAGATGTGCGTAGATCTTCTTGAAACATAGTGGGAGAAGTATTCCACGTCAATTCCTGGCGTTCAACCGAAATGGAGGCATTCCTATCTCCCCCTAACATCGGGAAGTATGTTTCTTCAAACTGACAATTTGCAAATCTTGCAGTAAAAAGATCTCATGTCGAAGGTTCTAAGTAACGGACAATAGTTGGAGATTCATAACCAATATATATGCATAATCAACGTTGAGGAACCATTTTAGTGCATTGTGGAGGCGCAATTGACACATACACTGCACAACCAAAGATGTGTAAATGTGAAATATCAGACTCATAACCAGCTACCAACTGGTATGCATTAAATGGTTAGCATGCTACAAGTCTCAAGCAAAGAAGCATTGTTGCATGTAATACTGCATATCCCCAAGCAGATACTGGAAAATTAGTATGCATAACCATTGCTCTTGCCACAAGCGGTAACCGCTTGATTTGTGCCTCTACTAAACCATTCTGAGAATGAACATGAGGGACGAGATGTTCAACTTCAATCCCAATTGAGATACAGTAGTCATCAAAAGTCTTTGATGTGAATTGTCCTGCATTATCCAATCTAATCGACCTGATTGGCTTTTCCGGGAGGTGAGCCCGAAGCTTAATAATCTATGCAAGGAGTTTCGCGAATGCAACATTCCTTGTGGATAACAAAGCAACTTGCGACTATCGCGTTGATGCATCTACCAAAATCATAAAATATTTAAATGGTCTGCAAATATCAATATGGATTCTTTGTATAGAATAGAATAGAATATTTTCAGTATTATCAACCTCAAAGGAAGGCATAGTCTGCAACTTTGCTAATGAGAAAGTTTTGCAAAAGGAGCAATGAGCATCATAGATTGCCATAAAGGAATCTAGTGGACCAACACTAGGTGTTGTAGTCGGCTTAGAAGCCAAAACTGGATTAACTGTGTTCATCTCATCTACCCATCAAAACCGAAAGGTATTTCCACACGCTTCTTTACTTTGAAAAACGGATGACCATGAGAGTTTTCAAGATTTTGATCATCATATCTTGACCAAGATGTCCCAATCAGTAGTGCCAAAGCTAATATGAGGCTAAGTCACATACAATGGTGATAGTGACTGCATTGGGTTCGATAATCCGAACCGTAGTAAGATATAATCCACTACGAATTATCCCTAACTTTTCCAAAGTGTGCTTTCTACCACACTCCTCTGAAGTTATGCATAAGAATTCTTTTTCATTCTCAAAATGAGTTTCCAAGTGTAAACCATTGACTCTAATGTCTTTAAAACTTAGCAAGGTTTGATTGGCCTTAGACCTGTATAATACATCAATGATATGAATTCTTGTTCTACATGGTAGCAAAAATTATGTTGAATCATGCCCTCGCATAACCGGCACAGAACCAATCATGGTTGTCACTGATGATGTTTATGACACAAGATCTATAAACAATTACCTATTCCGCAGTATAGTATGAATACGCAGTACCACTATCTTCTAGACACTAGATCTCCCCCTCAAAGATCTACAAAAAAATGTGATTTAATTAGTCTTCAAGACTTTGTCGCACACTTTAAGTAAAGACTTAAAGATTTTTCAAATGGTTGTGACATTTAAAGAGTGCTGATATGGCATAACAAAACAGATGTAAAGTACATCAAAGTCACCAATTTCGGGTACAACATTTGACGGATCAAGATAATCCACTTGACGGGTCAAAATAACCCAAAAATAGAATTAAATTTACGATACCATTTTCGACGGGTCGAAAAAATGTCTCGACGGGTCAAAAACATGTCCAGGGAACCTCTTCGACATGTTGAGACCTTTGGTTCGACATGTCGAAAAAAACCAAAACCGATATCGATTTTCTGATATCTTTTTCGACGGGTCAAAAATTGGACAATGTCGTAGTTGAGGACCATTTTTCGACGTGTCGAAAGAACTATAGGCAAAAATTTGGATGTGTCAAAATATGCAAGAAACCGATCCAAAGGAGTCTCTCGACATGTTGAGAAATATGCTTGACATGTCAAAAATTCTCAGAATCAACCACCTCATGTGTTTGTCTCGTTTTCATGGAATTTTGGTGTCATAATGCCATAAAATTTTGTAGAATTCGAACCATGTAATCAATATGTATGAATATAACCATTCTTAACACTTTCAAATACCGAAAGAAAGAACTTTAATTACTTTGCCAACATCAAAACTTAATCAAAATATTGTTCTTTATTCAATAACCATGACTAAAAAAATAAAGTCAAATACAAATCCAAGCTTGAGTACATAGAAGAATCATAAGCCTAATAGATAGACTAAGTAAAATCTGTAGTCTCTAGGTTTGCTATGAGGATATCTGCTACAATTAGATTGGCCTTACCGCCATCTTCCATCTCATAGTCAGCATAATGTGTCTCTCTCTGCTTTGGGTCTTGTTGACACATCTTGTAGGAATTTTGAATATCCTTTAGAGCTTTGCATTTCTTATGCATATGATTAGTCACACCACACCTATAGCAAGGTGCCAAGCAAGAAGTAGGAATAGAATGTGAAGAATTTCCACCATTCTACAACCAGAATTGAGGTGATTCTTGTTGGAGTTGTTGTGGTTGTTGTCTTGGCGAGTCCAAGTTAAACTTTGACTATTTTCTCCTCTACCACGACCTCTACCATGTCCTTCTCTATCACCACGAGTTTGAGAAGGTTCAGAACACTGTTTCCCCTTATTTTTTCGTGCCTTCCCACCAATATTGTAGGTTTCATAAACTTTATTTGTATCAGCTAACCTAACATTATGTAAAGAAGAATCTCATGATTCCTCTCTTTCTTAGCCAACATACTCATAAGATCACTAAATGATCGAAGTCTTCATTTCTCATAATCAATGTGATACTGATGTCTAAGAGTGTCGATAGAAGTAAGAAATATGCTCAAAGACTTCTCAACCATTGCTTGGTCTTTACAATGTCACAAATGGCAAGGTCAAACTGTAGCTCAAGCATATCTTGATAAAATTCATTTATTTTAGGATAATCCAATAACCGGATTTTATCCCCTTTTTTATGAGCTCTGGAAGTTTTGCGTCATGCACATTATTGAACCGTTCTTATGAAGTTACCCACAAATATGTGGGGTCATCATATAACAAGTACTGTCTCCTTAGAGCAGGATGAATATGTCTCCTGAGAAACATGAGAGCTTGAGCTTGAGCGTTTGGAGCTAGGGTATCCTCGTTGACTTCAGTGTTAGGTGGTAATAGTTGATGGTATTAGTGAGACGTTTTCCAAAGAGTATATTCTTAACGTTTGATACCCATCTATGGTATTCTGCTCCTTGAATGTCAAGGATATCAAATTCTGTCCTTGCCAGCTCAGTCATCTACAAAAGACAAGAGATGTAATTAGTTTACCGATCGAAAAACCACGATCACTAATATCAAGTTCAGGGAATATGAAACAAGATTCATGATGTATGGTCACAAAAATTAATACAAAACTAGTGGCTTCATACCACTCCCTATAAAACTGTGACTGTCAAATAGTCACAAAGATTGACTTCCCTTTTTTCAATGTCAAATCACAATTAACCATGATATTCACCAATGACCTTGATTCCCCTAGGACCATCACTAATATTCAACTTTTTATAACATGTATTAATCCCTAGAAACTAGGCAATAAAAAGTAAATCACGGTATGGAAATTTGACCTAAATCTAGACTTAGATCTAGGGTGTTGCAGTTATTAAGCTTTGCAACCTAATTCAAATTCGAAGGAAGTCTGAAAATTTACCTCGAGGGTGCTATGTTCGGTATGAAAATTTCGCTGAAAGAAGTTGAAGCAAGAACAAAATCCGGCGACGGGAAAAGCTTTCAGTGACTGTGATGGTGCTTCGGTGGTGGTGCTTTGATGGTGATGGAGAATTTGGCAGTGGAGGTTATAGTGTTTATGGGTTTAGGGTATTTTTCAGTTTAGGGTGCTGGCTATCAAATCAAGAGCTTCTAATAACGTGTTGAAGGAGAAAATAGATACGTAGAAGATATGATCTGAAACTGTACTTTATTTATTGATAGATGACCTTCAATCTTTGTTCTTCAATCTCTACTACTACTATCACTACTACTTTTATCTTCTCTTGATCATTAACACATATATGATATCTATATCACCCACTTGTTCATAAAAACTACTTTGCATACTTAAATCTTAATCACCAATCACCTTTGTTCATAATCCAACATCACCTTCATCCTAAACTACACCAAGTACCCGGAACTGTTCATATTCGTAGTTGTACATCATCCATGCATGTCTAATACCAGCTCATATCAGTAGCAGTTTGTCAAGACAGTATCAATTTTTCATATCACTACCAATCCATATCAGTATCAGTTAGTCAGTATCAGTAGTAGATCATCCTCAGTAGCAGTGCATGTCAACTAGTAGTTGTCTATAATCGTAGTGGTTCATCTTCAAAGCAAGATCATCACAACACACTTTCATATCTAGGAGTTGTTCATACCTTACTATGCAATAGCAGTTCATACTTTTGTAGTCGATTACTTTTGGAATCTTGAAGATTGCACAACTTTTGTGCTAGCCCACAACGGTAGGTTTTCTTAAACTTTAATTTTCTGGTTACTTTAGATAACTTCTTGTCCAAAATACAAAAAACTAGAATAATTATATGATTATATAGCTAAACTGACGATCATATTTTCTTTGACAACTTTCTGTTATAATTGCATGCATGTCAAAATAATTGTTAAAATCAAGCCAGGGGACCTCTGAGTACAAAAACCTCTGTTAATGTCTTTTGTAGTCTTTGAGTTGGCTTTTTTGCAATTTTAAGTTTTGGACCATGCTTAAGACCTAGTTTTTAATGATTATTTTGGCATCACAAATATAACTGAACCCGTTTATTCAAATTTGGTATCAGAGCCTAGTTTGGCTTTATAACTGTATAGTTATAACAGTAAAGTACCTTGAAGACGAAAGTCATAAACACAATCAGTGAGAAAAACCGATATTTACTCTTGTATGTTCTTGCGTGTTTGATTTCTTTGTTTCATGTGTGTTTGCCTTTATTGCATGTGTCTTGTTTGATCATAAAAAAAAAATTATTGTTCATCTTTGTTTCTAAATTTGTATGATAGATTATCTTACTTTGGAAATACCTGAGCATCAAAAAAGAAAAATAATTTTGAATCAAAATAATTTAATTTATTATTTTTCGCAGAAAAATCACAAGTATCTTTTACACAGTGAAAATTTTCCTATTACAAACAGTATCGTTGATCTTATAATTAGTTAAGCTGAGCATATAAAGTTTGAGGAAAATAAGCATAATACTACTCTACAAAATATTTTGGAGCATTTTCAGAAAAATTTCTCACAAATTATCTCATCGCAATTAGAGGATAATAATAAAAATATACAAAGTTTTCTTAATCGAAAAGAAATTAAAGAGCTTCTTGATTTCATTTAGACCAAGCCGAAGCAAGTTGAATTAAAATATTTGGAAATTGTTGAAAATCTAAAAATTGAAGTAGCAAAAATACAATTAATACAAAAAGAGTGAACTGAGCAAGTAGAGAAGTTACATAATAAAATTGATCGGTTATTGGTTTGATGACCGATAACAACAATAATTATTTACAAACACTTAAAGAAGTTGGTAAATTGGACGACGATTGGGTATGATTATCGAGTATCACAACTATTGTTCCAACCAATAATATTCCTACAAGGCAAAATAATACATGTATTCAATTATTAATTAGTTTATCGGAAAAAATAGATAAAATTGAAAATTAATTAACAAATATTAATCTAGCATTAAATACATTAGCACCATCTTCTATTCCATCATCTTTAATTAAAAAGTTAGAGAATTTGAGCATAAGTAATCAACCAAAAATTGTAAGAATAAATCCTTTTGATAATACAAAATGTAACTTTTTAAACGAAAAGGAAAAAAAAAATATGAGCAGAGGATATTTATTAGAATGAAGAAGAAGCAGAAGATGTTCTAAGAAATTGATTTTTACTATCAAAAAATAAAAAACATATTTTATATCAATTGGGAACATTTAAAAATCGTAATAGCATCGTAAGTAGCATTAGACAGCATGAAATAAGTTGTATTGATAAAGAATTTACTATAAATTTATTAAGCAATCAAGCAATTGAACAACTTAAAAAGCTTCATTATTCACAAATACATATTGACACTATATTAATTGACATGGTAGGATTAACTCGAGCACAAGTTGGTATAAAAATATTAATCTACATATATGATGATAAATGGGATAACCATCAGCAAGCAGCAATAGCAACGACTGATGTTGATTTGAGCACTAATTTAGCTATAATTGGTTGCATTCCAAAATATGTAATGACAACTAAAGAATTTAACAAGCATATTAAAGTGAGCATTAAAACCAAAAATTATAATATAAAAGGGGAGTTTAAAAATTGAAGTGTGGGTCTAATGTATGTTGGTAAAGTATCTCATAAATTTAATTACAAGTTTAATATTGAATTTTAAAATTTAGTACAAACTTTTTGTAGTAAGCATGTTAATATGATTGAAGCAAAACCCGTTGATAACAGTTTTTCAGAAGGAACTCAATGGTTGTTACCTAACATACAAGGGTCTAAAAATAGACAATTAGATAATGTACAAATTTTTGAAAATCATTTAGGTGAAGCATCTGTAAGATTTACTAACTATCGTCAAATAAAATATATTATAGATGATTTGGAAAGTGATGCCGAAATAAATATGGTTTTTCATAATCTTGAAATAAATATGGTTGAAAATAATTTTGATAGCATTGTTGATAAACTAATCGAAGATATTGATATTTAAGTGAAGAGCAATATATTACTAAACACAAAACTTATGAATTGGGCTTACATCGATTAAATGATGAGGAAATGAAGAATTTAATATTACAAATTTGTCTTGAGCATATATCAGGAGAAAAATAATATATTGTGGAACACGCCTCATGCACGAACCAACTTTGTTCCAAGTGAAAGTAAGTCGCGTCTGTCCGGCGGCTCGCAATGGTGGCGTCAACCTCTGGCCGCGTCGCTGTGCTGGGAGTCCTGCTGGATGGGTGGCTTTGTCCCGATGTGATGATATGTCTGGGAGACTGTGATTGGATTTTGGTGACCTGTGGTGGCACACAGCTTTCGACGTGAGTGGGTTGGGATTTGTGGCTTGTTGTTGTGCTTCTGGCAGACGATGGCACGGTATGATGGCGAGGAATGGTTAGGTCATCGTGTGGGGCCGAGGTCTTTCTTGTTGAGGTCGACTGAACTAGATCGGGATGATACATACATGGGGTGTTCTTCGTTTGGGACGTGTCCGATCTAGGCATGGATTCCTCAAATCGGTTCGTTGCTTGGCGGGGTTATGCCTTCTATGGTGTCAATTCGAGCAGTTTAGGGGATTGAAGTGCAAAGGTGGCAGTGGATATAAAGGATGGTCGCCAGCGATCAGAACACAGATGACGGCGCCGTATCAAAACAGGTTTCTCTGGGGCTGTTGTTACTCTACTGGGACTGGGTCGGGAAGTAGGTGGGCTTTGGGCTTAATCCTAGGCCCAATCTGTTTTGAGTTTTCTAGTTGTTTCTGTTTGTGTGTTTTCTTCTTGTCGCAAATAAACCCCTGACTATCAGGGTATGTCGGGCAGTTTAGATGACATGTCCATATATGCACTCTTAGTGCCTTGTTAACTCTAGGATGGTTGCGAATCATGATCAAATAGGTGCTACCACCTAGTAGTCGTATGAGAGTTAGTGTCGACGTTTTTCGAGAGTATATTAGGAAAGTTGTTTTGAAGCAGGTTCTGATGCATAGATTTCGTTGAAAAACTGTTTGTCTTTTCTGATGTGCCGCCATTATCTCGAAATAGATAGAATAGTCATTGTTGAGCTGTTCTCTGTTATGTGGTGCATGTTAGTTTACATATTATAGGGTTCCTTGTTATTATTTGAGATGCTTTATCCGAGCTTTTTGTAATTTGGGGTTCATGTTCTTTGTCCCCCCTATGTATTCAACACTCTCATTAATCGAGGCTTAAGGGCTGCTACACCACCCTTTTTATTTCAAAAAAGAGAGAAAAGAATAGAAGAATATGTTAGTAGAAATTGAGTGTATGTCTGTCGAAGAACAAAAAGATTCCACTGAAGCTTCTGGTGTTCATGTAGATTATTCCATAGGAAGATCTGAGCAACAATATATAAGACCCACTAATGAGTATTATACCGAGCGAAATATTGCTCGTAGAAATTATGACGCAGTCAGATTGCATAGGAAAAACAAAATTCTTTATATAGGAATTGAGCATATGAGCATAGCCGGAAATATCTTAAATCTGGATCAAGTAGATCCACAAGATTGGGAGAAAACTATAGAACGATGGGGAAAATGATGTGTTTATGCCACAACCATGTTATATTTTAACAACACAAATGATATGTTAGACTATTTTGAGCATACTTTTGATGATATGGTTTTTGAATTCTTTCAATCATGAAAAATGAAAAATTCCAGATGATTATCAAGCAGCAAAATTAGCATTTAACATTGATATTGTTGTTAAACTTATTAAATTTGAGTTTTTGGATCATAATCGACTTGATGGAAGAAATGAGCAAGAGCAAATTTGGGCTATACGTAATTTAGAGCAATTACAAATATGTGATTTACAATATATTGGTGAATATGCTTCTGATTTTTTGCATATTTGGGGGTAGAACTGGTAGAATAAATGATATAAATCTACTAAATACTTATATGACAAAATTAAAAGGACCTATAGGAGAAAAAATATGGAAAGAATGACAAAACCACCCTAGGAAAAATGATATAGCAATTGACCCTCGAACTCAATATGTATATGATATATTACAAGAAGAGTGTAGCCAAATAAAAGCATAAAGACAAATACAAAACAAATTTTACATGAACTATAAAAATATTGATTGATCTAAACAATATGGGTGTCATAGCTAGAAAAGAAAAACGTACTAAGAAAATTAAGCAATATAAGAAGAGTTATAAAAGAAGATATAAGCCTTAGAAGAAATATAAAAGGTTTAATATACAACATTCAAGAACCTTTAAAAAAACAAAAATATATACCTAAGCAACTTAAGAAAAGGAGCATTGAACCTTGGATGAGAGAATGTAAAGCACCAAAAGATAAGAGCACTTGTAAGTGTTACTTTTGTGGAGAAGTTGGTCATATTAGACCAAAGTCCTAAACTAGGAAAACAACCTAGAGAGAAAATTTAATTACATGAGCAATTTGATTTGAAAGAAGAGGAAGATTTGGAGAGTAGTTACAACTTGGATAATTTAAGCGAGGCTGAAAGCATCTATAACATTAATACTAGTGATATGTTTTCTGAATAAGAATCACTACTAGAAAAATGGTCTTATACATCTGTTCTAAGACATCGGTCAGAAAAAACAAGGATGTATATTGGTTATTTTAACATCGGATTGTGAAAAAGCGATGTCTTTGTGTAATATAGACATCGTTTTACATACTCGACAGATAGACATAGTCTTATCTTAAAATTGAAAAAAAGAGAGGCAGAAATGTCTAAGTTAAAATTTGGGGAATGCGGGAGCCTAAATTGCCATACACGCTCAAACTTAGTCCACACTTGGTCAGAATTGCTGGTCAGAATTGCTAGTCAGAATTACATGCCCTAACTCTCACTCTCATCTCCTCGATTCCTCACTTCCTAAGAAATTCATCTCTCTCACTTCGTTGCGAGACCTCGCCGCTCCCTGATCTGATCAATGGTGCTGCTCGTTGGTCTAACGAGGTTGGTCTCACCTCATTTCTCTCCACTCACCTTGACCCTCTCGGGTCTCACCTCACCACTCCCTATCACTTCAACGTTTCTCGAAGGCCAAAACTCAAGCCCTATCTTTCCTCCGACGCCGCCCTTTGCATCTCTCTGATCTCTGTTTTCCTCTCACAACTTTTAGGTATGTCTCTTCTGCTTATCGCATAGCTTCCATTTTGCTATTTATCAGTTTATGGTTTACTTTGTCTTCTGTAATTAGTTCAAAGCTGGGACATAAACATTGGGGCTTTGATGATTGAAGTTATTTTAGCTGTTAAGTGGTTAGATTTATGCTTAGCTACTGAGAAAAGAACAGGGTTTATATTGGAGAAATCTGCTATTTAGTATGATCCCAAGTAATTAGCAGATGATTTCAGCTTACTTTTGGAGTTGGTTTCTTGTAACTAGATTGAGTTTTTGATCTGAGAGTTTTTCTTGTGCAGTGAGTGATGATTGAGGAGTTAAGAAATGGATTAAAGGACTCTTTATAGACTTGGAGTAGAGGAGTATTCGCACTTTACGCTTGCATAAGTCAAGTTAGCAAAGTTAATAATCTCTTGCTAGTTTATAATTTACTTGGATATGATTGTTTTTTTATGTGTGAAGTGCATGAATTTGTAGTAATTTGTTTGTTGATGATGTCTTGTTTGAAATATAAAATGTCATAGCTGTTTGATTTTCTGTTATGAATTAATTTCAAATATGGATAAATCTTGGATTAATGAAGATAGAGATACTTAAACATATTCATTGGGTGTTGAAAGTTTCTTGATGTTTGTTAAAGAAAATGCTAGTAACCGTAAGAGAGTTCATTGTCCTTTCTCCAAATGTGTCAACTATAAAGTGAAGAAGATTAATGTGATTAGAGGACATTTGTTTCATTTTGGTTTCAGTTTAAGTTACACAAACTGGTATTGGCATGGGGAAACAATCTTGTCTTTTTGTGCTAGTGCACCTAGTGATATAGGTCTGCCTTAAACCTCTCAATTTCATTCTGAAACTCTGGATATGTGTGAAGCAGCTTTCAATGAGGGTGATTATGATGAGGTCTCTTATGAGTTTAAAAGTTTGTTGAGGATGAAGAAACACGACTATATGAAGACAGTGAATACTTTAAGTTAGATGCATTTTTGCAACTTCAAAATGTGAGAACTACATTTGGTATGAGTGATGCTTGTTTTAATGAGCTACTTTCAACTGTCGGGAGGTTACTCCCCAAAGACAATGTATTGCCTGAATCTTTATATGAGGCAGAGAAAGTGCTTTCCAATTTAGGGCCGCAACATGATAAAATACATCCATGTCCTAACAACTGCATATTATATTGGAAAGAGTATTCTGAGTTTACGACTTGTCCTAAGTGTGGTGTGTCTCACTGGAAGAAAAGAAAGGATGATACACTTAAAGTGGGGCAACCTGCCAAGTTGTTGTGGCATTTTCCTATAATTCCTACATTTAGGCGCTTGTTTAGATCTCCTACAGTTGCTAAATTGCTTACTTGGAATAAGTACAAGAGAACTCAAGATGGATACATGCGTCATCTGGCTGATTCTCCTGCTTGAAAGTTAGTTGATTATAAGTGGCTCCATTTTGGTAGTGAACCAAGAAATCTAAGGTACACATTGTTTGCAAATAGCATCAATCCACATAGTGGTAAAGATAGTAGATATAGTTGTTGGCCTATCATATTGGTGACTTATAATCTTCCTCCGTGGTTATGCATGAAGATGAAGTTTATGATGTTATCCTTATTAATCTCTGGCCCAAAACAACCGGGAAAAAATATAGATATATATTTGCAGCCATTGATTGAGGAGTTGCAATCTTTGTGGGATGGAGTGGCAGATGTCTACGATGTATTTAAGAAAGAATACTTCACTCTTAGAGCAGTTCTATTATGGACCATTAATGACTTTCTAGCCTATGAAAATTTATCGGGGTGCATCACTAAAGGCCACAAAGGATGTCCAACTTGTGGTGACAAGACTTCTGCCATTTATTTGAAGCATTCAAAGAAGATGCCTTATGGCTATCATAAAAGTTCTTGCCACGATATCATCCTTATCGTAGGCAGATAAAAATATTTAATAATAAGCAAGAATTTGAAGATGCTCCAAACCCACAATTTGGTCAGGATGTTTTTAACATAGTAAAACATCTCAATTACGAGTATGGGAAAGGAAAAAATAAAAAGACTAAAGATACCTCTGCTACTACTTGTTGGCAGAAGAAGTCCATATTTTTTAACTTGGAGTATTGGAACTCTCTTTATATTCGGCATTGTCTTGATGTGATGTATATTGAGAAGAATGTGTGTGAGAGTTTGATTGGTACGTTGTTGAACATGCCAAGAAAAATAAAGGATAGTGTTGCTGCCTGCTTGGATTCAGTTGAAATGGGTGTTAGGGTGGATTTGCGCCCAGAAATTGGGGAGAAAAGAACTTATCTACCAGCTGCTCCATATACTTTGTCAAGGCCAGAGAAGAAATCAATGTGCTCCTCTTTTCTATTCACAAAAGTTCCAGATGGTCATTCGTCAAATATAAAAAAATTGGTGTCCATGGAAGATTTGAAGTTGTATGGTTTGAAATCTCACGATTACCACACATTGATGCAAGAATTACTTCCAGTAGCCACTCGTGGTGTACTTCCCAAACATGTTAGAATTGTTATTATGAGGTTGTGCTTTTTCTTTAATGCTTTGTGCACAAAGGTGGTTGACGTGTCAAAGTTGGATAAGCTACAAGCAGATTTAATTGTGACTTTGTGCATGTTGGAAAAGATATTTCCTTCTTCTTTTTTTGATGTGATGATACATCTCACAGTGCACCTAGTTAGAGAAGTCTGTTTGTGTGGTCCTGTGTGCGATGGATGTACCCTTTTGATGGTTCATGAAATTTTTTTAAGGGGTATGTGCACAACCATTATCATCCTGAAGGTTGCATAGCTAAGAGTTATCTTAGAGAAGAATCTACAGAGTTTTGCTCAGAATTTTTAAGAGAATGTAGCCCAATTGGAGTCGTAAGGATTTGTCAAAGGTCTCTGGGCCACTTCAAGCAGCAAAAATGAAGTCCTTGAGTGAAGTAGAGCGAGATAAGACCCATCTTCACATGTTGTCCAATAATGCTAAGGTGGACCCATATAAGACATAAGTAATATCTGTTTTCTATTTGTCATACATTTGGAGAGCTAAGTTGTTTATGTAAAAAACAAAGGTTTACTGATTATATAAGGTTTTTATGTAGTGCACACAAAAATTTGGTTGAGCAGCTCTACATAGGAAATAAAAAGAGCGCAAAATTCCTACAAGATGAGCATAATTGAACCTTTGCTGATTGGTTTAAGGCCAAGGTCCATTGTCTTTAAATGTTGTTGGTGTTTTATATGTGGGATTAAGTCTGTGCAATGGTTAACATGAAATGCTTGTTCTGAGGGTTTAGGTGTCAGCTGAAATTTTGGAGAGACCTAATTCTGTTTCAGAAACTGTGAAGTATCTTGTTGTGAAACCAAGTTTTTCGGTCTTTACTTATAATGGGTATCAACACAATGGAGTTAAGTACTTCATGGAAGAGTGAGACAACTCTAGAGCTGTCCAAAATAGCGGGGTGACCTTAGTGGTTAAGACAATGCAGGTGTCCAGTGCCAAGGATAAGAATCCAGTGGAGAGTGATATGACATTCTATGGGGTTATCGAAGAAATTTTGGAGCTCGATTATCATGTTTCAGAGCTCCTTTGTTCTTATTTCGATGGACAGAGAATGAAAGACGAATTAAACAAGATGAGTGGGGTTTTACTCTTGTCAACCTTAATTGAGAGGGGCATAAGAAGGACAAGTTTGCTTCTGTTGGTCAAGTGAGACAAATTTTTTATGTGGAAGATCCTCTTAATGCCAATTTTTCAGTTGTGCTAACAACTACAAACAGAGATTATCGTGAATACGTGTATAAAGATGATCTAGGGGACACAAGCATGGAACAACAACCATTCTGTTTTGGAATGAGGATGATGCAACTTATATGAGAGCTAATGTGGAGGGTGTTTGGGTTGATCAGATTACTGTTCCTAGAGAATAATGATTTGGGCTATTTGTATTGTAATTGGAATATCACACTGGTTTTTCTTTGCTGTGATCAAACATTTGGTTTTGTTATGTATAAGCTGTTTTGGATAATTGTTTACGTTACATTTGATTTACAATTTGTTGTTTAACTATTTTCCTTCTGCTTTGAGTTACATTTGAGTACGTTAACTATTTTAGATAGGGTTTTGAGTTTAACCATTGTTGTTCAGTTAGCTATTTCTATTGTTTTTTTTTAATGTTGTTTTCAATAATAAACTCATGTTTGTGTTTCTGACTTATGAACAGATTAGTAGACGAAATGGTGTCTAAGAAGAAAAAAGATGGCACACAAAAAAAGTCAAAGCCTAGAGCTGATTTAGACACCTTTCAACCTAAGGGACTGAATTGAATGAAGAAAATGTATTTGTCCCATCATGTGACACAATTACAAGCACTGATTCTGCTAAAGTGAGAGGGAGGCAAAGTGCAGTTGGAATGGAAAATGTTCGGATGAAGAAAGCAAGGGGTAAGAAGCTAAATGTGACGTATAATGACGCCAGCAATCCAGGTAGAAGTGATCAGATCACTCTACAATCCTACATAGGCATGGCAGTGCGAGAAATGGTACCTATCAACATATCAGACTGGCACAAAGTGTCTACATCGGACAAAGAGATGGTTTGGAAAGATATTGCGTACACGTTGATCTTCCCCCGCCAAATAAGGTGCGTATCATTATGTTGACATACTTTTTGTTGCTCTAATGCTCATTGTTGTTGTTGTTGTTGTTGTTATACTTTGGTGTCATATACTACTATTTTATTCTTTGTACACATGGTTTTTGCTTAGGATGTCTCGAGTTGTGAGTTAGCAGTGGATACTATCACAAAAATCGTTGCCTTTGGTACTTTAATCAGAGAAGAGAGTATGAATAAGACGATACATGGAGTACCACCGCAAGATGGATGTGTTAGGGTATCGGTGGATGGTGCTTTGAAAGGAGATGCACTACTTCCTATCCCTATAAAGAATGCAATGGAATTGGTTAATGATGTTGTTGGTTCTCATGTTCAATGGCCAGCGAACCTTGTTATTTCTACTTCGCCTTCATCAAAGGTAATGCACCATATACTTTGTTGCTTGATGTTTGATTTTTTTTTTTTCAAATTAATGAAGAGGATATATATATATTTCAAATTCATGCCTTAACAGAGAGCTTTAAAGCATCAAGGAAAGAAGAAAGTCAATCTAAAACCACAAGTTGTGATGCATCATATGGTTCCAAAGCGCTGCAAGTTGTTATATAAACATGCCAAGACTATCATGGAACATTCTGGTGCAACCATCGCCATAGTGTTAAATGATAAGATTTTTGGTGTAGAGAAACAGCTCTATGTCTTGACAGAGAATGTGACTGATATATTAGAAATGAAGTGGATTGGTCAAGGAGTTATAACAACGTACATCACGTAATCACCTTGACACTTGGTACAAATTATTGATTAACTTATTATGTCAAGTCTCTGAATTTTAATCCAAATGCTTTTGTTGTAGGCACCTGCATGAAGTTATTAGTGAAAGAGAAGATGAGTTGGATCTGTTTACATTTATTGATCCTACCCAAATATTTGAAGGTGAGAAATCAAAAAGCTTTCAAAGCTACTTAGTCAAACGGTTGAAAGACGGAAATGTTGACAGTATTGTGTTTATGCCGTACAATACAAAGTGAGTATTCATTGATATAATAAACTCATTTTTCTTTTAACTATTAAGTCTATTGAATCTTACCTATATCAGAGTTTGTAAGTAATCTCTACTATTTGCCATTAATTATGTGTAGCAAACATTGGATTCTGACTATTATTTGGGAGAATGAAATTTTCATCCTGGACTCTATGCCAAGACCAACCCACTTCACAAAGTGGGAGAATACTGTGTTAGAGTAAGCATTGGATTGTTATTTGTTTTTGTATATGTAACTATGCATATGTTTCATCAGTTTTGCTGCATATTGAATGACTTGATCTTTTGGCGTACTTGTAGGGCTATAAAAACGTTTAATGCTGAAATTGGAAGAAGTAGCAAAGTGCCAACAGTAAAAAGACTTGCTGTAAGTTATGAATTTGTGGTTGATTGAGTTAGTATAATGGATGCAATTATGTGATGTGATTCTAAATCTATATTGTGAATTTATAAGGCGTTCTTAAACAACCCGAAGGAGTTGAGTGTGGGTATTATGTTATACGGTATATGAGAGACATCATAAATGATGAAACTCTTGGTTTTCCAGATAAGGTTTCGGTAGTTGCAAACTAATTCATTTTCATTTTATTTGACAAGTTTTCTGATGTTGGCTTATAGATATATGTCTATATATACATTTGTAGTGGGTACCAAGGATTCATAGAAAATATACTCAAGAAGAACTTGACGAGGTGCGAGTTGAAGTTGGGGACTTCATTTCTAGTTTGGTATAGATCGACACTGATTCTGGAATGAGAACCATTTTGTGAACATGGGAATTTGATCTGTATGTTTAGAGATCATGAAAGTACTCTTTTGTTTAAGCTAGGGGAAAAATGTAATGGCTAGCTAGCTATTGACTTTAAAATGCATGTATTAGGTTGTTGTACATGTTAACCATCAGGAAAGTCTTTTGTTTAAGCTAGGGGAGGAATGTGATGTCTAGCTACTGACTTTAATATGTAAGATATATATATATACACACACACACACATGTAATGGCTACTGACTCAATGGTAGTTGCTTGTACTTCAGTTTGAATATGCAATGAAATAGCAATTTCTTAATTAGCATCAACTAGATGTATATGAAGGCATTGAACAACTGTCTGATAAAAATAACCGATGTCTAAAACTGATATATACATCATATATACCCAACAAAGATTATGTTAATTGAAGTAATGCACATCAGTTCGGAGCATAAGAAACAATGTCTAAAAAAATAAATTACATCAGTATATGAAATAAAAACGAGGTCTATGAATGCCACTGACATCGGTTTTTGGGAGAAGAATGACGTATAAGAGCTACTTACACATTAGTTCATGCAAATTAACTGATATCTTAGAGATACTAACACATCAGTGCTTCTTAGAAATCAATTTCCGCCGGATGCTGCCGCCTTTGTTTCTCTTGATTCACCATATTTAAGACTTTATCACCCGAGGCGCTACCTACAAGTGCTGCTCGTTTTCTCGCTAAAACAATAGGTCATTCTCCTCATGCGAACCTAACTGATCTGGCTTTCTCTGGCGACTCACTGGATGAATCGACAAAGGTATTGAAGATGCCTGCCTCTAAACATTTGACTGGGTTTCAGGTTAGTAGGGAGTCAGAGCTTTCTAAATAGTCTTTAAGATCCTCTGTTTTCGATTATCTAATAAATCACTTAACACCCCCTTTCCAAAAAAAATCACCACACCAAGTACTACGCTTACATTTATTAGATTTGTTGAAAAAATATCCGTATTAAACCCGAAACTCCTGCCGGATGGCCAATAACCCAAGGAAAGAAAAGAATCAGTTACATTTTTCATACGATCTCCTCTTTCTTATAGTTATAGCTTTCTTATAGTTAGACTACTTATTCATATCCTTTTTGTATTATTTTAATATGAATTTCCCTGTCTGCGGATTCCCCAGCTACATTACAATATCTTGCTCCTTATACAGAAGCAACTCTGGCTAAATATTTCATGTACCGTGAGCAACACACTTTAATCATTTATGATGATCTCTCCAAACAAGCGCGGGCTTATCGCCAAATGTCTCTTCTCTTACGAAGACCGCCGGGCCGCGAAGATAATTTTGTTGTAGGACTGTGATTCCATTAACCTTAAAACCCAAATACATGAAGTTTTGACGATAGATAGACAAACCAGATGATGACAATACATGGGTTAAAACACCGGTTTTGGTAAAATAAGCGATGTCTTATAAGTAAATAGACATCAGTTTTGCGAGCGATGTCTATTATTTTTTAACAATAGACATCAGTTTGAAAATTTTTAAACATCGATCCAGAACCGATGTCTATGACCATTTTTCTAGTAATGAATTTGTGTAGAAGTTGGTCATATTAGACCAAAGTGTCCTAAACTAGGAAAATAACATAGAGAGAAAATTCAATTACTTGAGAAATTTGATTTGAAAGCAGATGAAAATTTGGAGAGCATTTACATCTTGGATAACTTAAGCGATATTGAAAGCATATATAGCATTAATAACATTGATATGTTTTATGAATCAGAATTTGAGTGTTGTGATACTTCAAAAAGTGAATTAGAAGACATATGTATGTTTGAAGAGCAAGAAGAATTTAAATATGTAAATGTGGGATGACCACAAGAATGTAATAAATGTAGAAAATAGTAGTAGAAAAATATTATACGAGTAAAACAATATTTTGTAAGCCTTGTTATAATAATAGAGCATTAGAGGTAAATTCTCTTGCAGAAGAAGTGAGCAGAATACAAAGTCTTGATATAGAAAAACAAAAAATTAGCACCTTAATAACAATAAATTGTGAGCTTGAATTAACAAAAGATCATAAAATACAAATAGTAACAATAATTGATACTGGGAGCACTAAGAGCGCTATAAGAAAAAAGTTAGTACCAGCACAATATAGGCAAAAACTTGTCAAACCAGTTCGAGTATCTCAATAGAATTTTAGAACTATACACATCACACACTTCCTAAACAACACACATTTGGATTGAAAAACAACAATTTAATTTACCTTTAACCTTTATTTCACCAGTAGGAGATTATCCATTCATTTTGAGAATAAATTTTCTAAAAAATTTGCAAGGTTTTTATTATAATAAACATGATATAACATTTTACAAAAGAACTATAACTACTACATATCAAAGTAATTTTTTGGAAGCATATAATAATTTGAGCATAGAGAAGTTAAAAGAAGAGCAAAATGATTTTCTTAAAACTACAGAAAATAAAAATTTTGAAGAGCAAAATATTGAGTATGATGAGTCAATTTTTGAATCAGAATATCCAACTTTTGAAAAAATTGCATCTTTTGAAATAATGCATTTTGATAGACCTAAAATATTGGAATAATAATTACAATTAGCAAAGAAAACAATTATTATTGGTGAAGATCCACAATTATATGAGAGCAAAAATAAAATCTTAGCAAAATTAGACATTATAAACCTGGATTTAATAATTAAAACAACAAATATGACTTGTAATTTGTTAGATAAACAAGAATTTGAGCAATAATTAAAGAGTTTTTTAATCTTAAAGTAATTAGACTATCTAAATCAAGACATAGATCAACAACTTTTATTGTTCGAAAGCATCCTGAGTTTAAACGTGAAAAAACACGAATAGTATATAATTATAGAATATTAAATCTTAATATTTATGAAGACAGTTATAAGTTACCTAATAAAGATGAATTAATCAACAAAATTCAAGAGAGCAAATACTTTAGAAAATTTGGTTGTAAAGGTTTTTGGCAAATTCGATTAGCAGAAGAGTCGATAGAGTTGACAACCTTCACTTGTCCAGAAGAACATTTTGAATGTCTAGGCATGCCGTTTGGGTTGAAAAATACACCTTCCATTTTAAAACGTAAAATGGATCAAATTTTTAAGAAATATAATAGTTTTTGTAGTGTATATGCTGATGATATACTTATACATAGCAAAAATAGAAATGAGCGTAGAAAATATTTGGAAATAATTTTGAGTGAATTTATAAATAATGACATTATTATTAGAAAAAATAAAATAGTCTTGGAAAGGTAAGATAGAGACTTCTTAGGAATCTATATCAAGTCAGGTACTATGCAATTACAAGAGCATATAACTAAAAAACTTGTTGAATTTTCTGATAAATTAGAAGATAAAAAGTAGCTACATGTATTTTTGAGACTTCTCAATTATGCTAAAAACTTTATTCAGGATTTGAGAAGAAAAATAGCAGTTTTACATAGCAAAACCAGCAAAACAGGGCAAAAGTACTTTAATACCAAAGATATTAAATTAGTACAACAAATTAAAAAAAAATTACTCAACTAAAATCTTTAGCATTACCTTTAAATAAAAGTTATAAAATATTTGAAACTGATGCATCCTCCTAGGATGGGAAGGAATTTTATATCAGAAAAAGAGCAAAGAGCAATCAAAATTGGATGAGCAAATATGTAGATATGCAACGTCATGAAAGGTAGATTAGACTACTTAGCAACTTGCATCTTAATTATGCCGCACTTCGAGAGCTTGAGAGAAACAGAGCAGTAAACAAACATTGATACATTCCTCAGCATAATCCTTTAGCATTTAATCCTATAAATGAGCAATAAGGAATCCTTCCTCTAAAATTGATTACATATTCTCTGTGTATTCTTACAATGGAACTATTTCGTGATCATGAAGCAAAATAAGTATTTTTCCTTTATCAACAAGCAAAACTTCTTTCTTTACAAAGAGCAATTCAAAGGTTTTTTTTTTAGATAAGAGAAAATCTTCAACCTGGAATTAACATTATTAATAAAGCAGAGTATCACCATCCTAATGAAGAAACTAGGTATCAAATCCTTTTAGCAAGCATACATATGACAACCTATCAAGAATTACATTTTGGAGCATGAAAGGTTAGTTACCCTCTCAATCCAGGACTCTAGTCGGAAAATGGTTTTCTTTTACATTTTAACATGAGAAGGAGTGATCATATAGAATCCTTTCTGAGCAACCGTACAACGAGCATAGTACATTATTTTGAAACCTTAGAAGGAAGTCTTCTTTTGAACATTAACAACATTCCACTAGCAAGATTCAGCACCAGTTTGAGCTAAGATCCAGACCAACATAATATTGTTATGGAACAAGCTATCTATATCCCTGGATCGGCAGGACCAAATATCACTAGAATACTGAATACAGAAAATATCAAGAGATATAAAGGAGCAAAAATGACTTTCCATAAATTCTGGGATGATACACATCTCAACCTAGTCAAGCAAGGAAAAAACTACAGTCTCTACTCCACAAGAATGGCCAGAAGATTAAAAAGAAATGATCATAACCTCCGCATGAGCTTATCCACCAAAGTTCCTTACAAATATTTCTGAGCACAAGAAGCAGCAAGGATAGCTGATCTACGCATTTTAGACATATTAATTA
Organism: Geum urbanum; assembly: GCA_946800695.1. Taxonomy (NCBI): domain Eukaryota; kingdom Viridiplantae; phylum Streptophyta; class Magnoliopsida; order Rosales; family Rosaceae; genus Geum; species Geum urbanum. The sequence goes on from OX327012.1 coordinate 31,520,990, forward strand.
TTGAATTTTCTTTACATTTTTACTTTTTTAATTACTCAGTATTATTAATTTTAATGTATTTTGCTGTTTTTAGGTTTTTATCAAAAGAGACGGAATAAAGAGGGATACAAGCATGCAAAATGGGCCAAATTAATTAGATGACCATTTGAAAAGTCGGAGACCAAGTTAGGCAATTTCATGGAGAGTAAGATTTGGCAAGAAAAGGATTTCTAAGTTGAGTAGAAGAAGGAAATCGTAGAGAATAAGGAAAGAAGAATCTGCCTGTACAAGTTAGCCAACTTCGAACAAAAATTGGGAACAGATCAAGAGGAGTTAGATGGTGATCGACCTATGGTTGAAAATATCTTTGAGTCTTATTTCCAACGAGTCAAAAATTATAATTTTTGGAGATCTAGAACTCCGGAAAAGTGTGATTCTTTGCAGACTGCCAAATCTACATGAGAAGAGAAGGAAACCTATTTTAGGAAGGAAAAATATTCTTGTTAGGCCTATATAAGAAATGGATCGTCCCTCATTATAATCATCAATTACTCTACAGCTTAAGCTCTGTCAAGAACTCCTCTCCATCTCACAAATCAAGCCGAAACACCTCAAGAGGCCGACTACATCATCCTAATGCCCACCGTCACTTCCATAGGTGTGTAGAGGGTATCTAGCACCATCCACAAAGGAGTCATCGTCTACAAAGTATAACCATGACCTCTTTACTCCATAGTTCTCTTTTGTTGTGTGAAAACTTGTTTTGTGTATTGAATGATTAAATTTTGGTTTTATTACATATATGAATTTCAATAACTTTCCATGTGTTCCAAATTTCGATGAGCATGTCTTAATTTGGTTCTTAATGCTTTGATTTAGATTTAGGGGGTATCTAGTCTAGATCAATTGTGTATAAGGGATACTTACCACAAATCATGAAATTTTGCATGTTAATCAGTATTAGGGTTATGAGATTTCGTAAGTGTTGATATTTGCATGTGTTAATAAATGAGCTAGGTAAAGGAATAAGTTGATCACTTGTAAATAGTAATTAGATTTTCTTTTTGTTTAAATGTGGTAAGTATTTTTGGGTCTTCTATGTGTTTGTTTGTCTATGAGTCGATGCATATTAGGGTCCTAAAATTATTTGTTATGTTTATGATGTTTTCTAGGTAAATAATTAGGTAATTAAAATTAACTCTTTTACCCCCCCCCCCCCCCCCCCCCTTTCTTTACACAATTAGTGCACACACATTTCAATCTCCGGTTAGAATGATCCCTACTTGCTTAAAATACTACATCTATAGGATTTTAAATTGTACGATTGACTTATGTGTTAAGTATTTATTTGATGCATGTTTCACTTGTATCAATTTTTGGCGCCGTTGCTGGGGATCGAGAATTGTTTGTGATTTTTGTGTGTATATATGTATATTTACTTGTCTATATTTCATACTTGTGAATATTAACCAATTCCTTTTGCAGAATTTTCGTGTAAATATATACATGTGAAGTTTTAGTTAACAAAATTTTTGATGCCTTTGTATATGTGTGCCAATAATTTTCGTGAATTTTGTGAATGAGTGTTAGTGTAAATTTTAATTTTTGTAAATATTAATCGGTGTTTGTATATATATATATATATCTAATAATTGTTAAGCATGTTAAATGATAGTCTTAGATTTACATTGATTACATACTTGATTGATTAAGTCTCACTCCTTGGAATAGATGGTGCCTCTTGTTCTTGTTTATCTCCTTAACCCCTCATGTTTTACACATGAGGTTGAGGGTGGAGTTCACAAAGGACTTGAAGGAGTGTGTAATTTTCAAAATTTTGGCTGAATGTTGGACATGGTGTCTAGAATGAGTTATGAATGGTGACAGGTTCTGGATCTAAAAACGAGAAACATCAATAAACTATATACCAATGGCCCGGTTAGCCTCAGGGTGTTTCTCGAAACTAGTCATGCCTCTCACGTTATCTCTATCCCTAACTAGCCATTTTTTTCCGATGTAACCAAGGTTGAACAATTGAGAGTTCATACTTTATTGCACGAGTCGCATGTCATTGGAAAGACCTAAAAATCAATGTCGTGTACTCTTTTTAAATTAGATCAATGCAGAAGGGGTTTAACAAGATCCGCTTGTTTCTAATAATAGTCCGCCTACATCATCTGCATCATCAGTAAAAGTTTTAGACGTAGAATCCATGGTTGGTGCTGAGAATAACAATGACGCAGAATAGTCCATCGGTCAGCATACTTGTTCGAATTTGGATAATTTTGGCCCAACTTCGATTGTGTATCCATAGCCAGCAACAGGCCAGACTGCCCCTGAACTTCAGAGTGACGTCATACATCATCTTCCATGCTTTCATGGCAACTTAACTGAAGATGCAAACACACGCCTTAATACATTTATGTTTGTGTGTGATTCCATGTGTCCATCTGGAACGTCCAAGGAATCCTTCAGGCTCAGAGCATTTCCATTTTCACTGGAAGAGAAAGCCAAACATTGGCTCTTTAGCTTGCCTACTAGATCTATCACGGCATGGGACAAGTATGTGAAAGAGTTTCTCATCAAGTACTTTCAGGCGTACAAGATCACCAATATGAGGAAGAAGATCATTGGCGTCCTACAAGATAGTGATGAGTCTTTCTCTGCTTACTATGAAAGATTCAAGGAGTTGTGCGAGTCTTGTCCATCACATGGAATATCAGAAAGCAACCTCTTGACATACTTCTATGAAGGACTCGAGCCTTTGGAGAGAGAACTCCTAGACGTAGCAGCTGGTGATTTGTTCCTGGAGAAGCCTATAAAAGTGGGTCGTGCTTTGTTGAACCAGCGTGCTCTTAACACTCAGCAATATGAGCGAATGGCATTACATCAGAGCAAAAAAGTACATGAAGTGTCTTCCTTCAGCACTGTTGCCGGATTGGCCAAGCTCACCTCATTGATCACTAAAGTTTTGAAGGCCAAGTCACCTCAACCAATGCCATCTATAACACCAGTATATGGAATCTGCTTACTTGATGGACATCATAATGATCAGTGTCCTCAGAATGTACCAACTCTAATAGCAAAAGAAGTCAACGCCATTGGTTTTTAGAATAACCAAGGCACCCCTCGGTTCAACAATTATGTAAACTACAAGTAGGAGTTCAGACATAATCATCCTAGTTTTCAATTGAGGAACAATGATGGCTGCCTTAACCCTCATGTGCCTTAGCCATTTCAGCAACAACAATCAACTGAGCAAAGGGTTCCTAATGTCACTAATGCACTAGCTCAGCCTGTTCTCCCCAATCTGGTTTATGACAAGATGTTGTCACAACTTTCATCATCTACACAGGTTTTTCTGAACACTCAAGCTCAACTAGGGAATGATATTGCCGAGTTAAAGAAGTAGATGGGCCAGATTAAGGGGGGATCTGGAAAATTGTCAACTTAGTCAATTCCAAATCCAAGAGGTGATTTCAGACCAGCGAATGTAGTAGCTACTCGGAGTGGGAAGCAGCATAGTGAGTTTCATCAAAAGAGGCCAACGTCACACCCCATTTTTCTGGATGGCGTTGAGCCTGATCCGGCCACCATTGAGGCCGAGAGAAGCATGGTGACGCCACTTGTCATCAAGGCACCTTCATCTTCACAAGTCGACCAGCAGCTACAAGGCAAGAGCTCAATTCATTCAAGTTCGACTCCTACTAATTCCCCATTTATCACAGCACCATTTGCAAGCCATTTGCTGAGCAAGAAGAAGCAATAAAAAATGAAGAGATCTTGGAAATCTTCAAGAAGGTGCAAGTAAAATTATCCCTCATCAAGTGCCGAAATATGCTAAGTTTCTCAAAGAGTTGTGCACCACGAGGAGACAAACGAGAGAGAAGAAGATTGTGAATGTGAATGAGACTATTTTTAGTAGTCATTCAACGATGACTACCCCCTAAATTGAAGGATCCAGGGAGTTTTTCTGTTCCCTGCATTATTAGTGCCAGATCTTTCAGCAACTTGATGCCTTATTTATTTACTAGCCTTCCTGTGCGCGTGCGAATTATCGGTGTAATACTTAAGAGTGTGCAATTATATTGTCAGTGTATCATTGCCTAAGCCACCTGCAGCTGCCACTCTCTATCGTGCACTTTCAGAACTATATAAGAAATTCGCGCATTGATCCAAGACATAATCTAAGTGATTACGTGCGAAGAATTACCAAGGATCGATTATTATTTGTTGCGTAAAATAATAGTAGGCTACTTCATATTAAGTCCACACTTTTAATAGAGATACTGACAATTCACACGCGTGAGAGTGACGCACGTCCCTTCCACACACGTACGCGCGTGCAGGAATGCTAGTAATATTTTACTCAATCCTAAGTCAATCTCATTGGTAATTACTCGAATTGTCGGTGTACTTATCAGGGTCGTAAAACATTAACTATTTTATGAAATATATAATTCAACCACTACTAATTTTTGTGAACCAAATCATAACTCTCTTTGACGTACGGAAACGGAACGAAAACCATACGAAGAGAAACTATTAAAAAATAGTTAATTTTTTTTAACTATAATGACGTCGATATCTCAAATGAAATCCAACCACATTAATCATCGTGTAGAACGACTTATCACTCCAACTACAAATAAAATATAGGAGAGTTAAAACAAAGTAATAAACGGTCATAGACATGTACATGTTGAACATGAATGCATTACGTATTTACCTGAGTAATTTGTATCACATTTTTACGCTTTTTGTAGAACTGTAAAAGATACAAATAAATTGTTAGAAATTTTCAAATAAATTTATGTTGACCATCAATGCTTATGTCTCGTATAAGTAAATAGTTATAAAACCTTATCTAAGAAGCTATTTCGTTGATGATGACGTCTCCTCCTGGTAACAACATTTGCAGCCGTTAAATTCGAAAAGGAAAATTTTGCAATGGACCATATCTCATGTAATATGGCATATACCTTAAGTGCAAAACTTTTCTCCATATTCGTGTGACTTCATATAACGTTCTTGTTGTCATCAACTCTCTTCGTGCCATTTTGTAGCGCCAACTAATGATAATATTCAAAATGTATAGTTATGTTGATTACAGAACTTGGAATATAATAAAATCAAAAGTGTTCAAAAGTTCATACTTTTCATGCTTCTTTTTGTTCCATTCTTTCAAAACCAAGTTACTAAAATAATTGGTATTCATTTTTATCGACTTTCCCATACGCCAACCAACCGAAAATATTGAAACACGCCGAGTAGAGTTTTTGTCCATTTGAATTATTTTCGTACCTAAGAACATACAGAAAGAATTATAGACAACATAAAAATTATAAATAATTACATGTATGAAAGTAAACTTAACATAAACTAATTACATGTATGAAAGTATAGGTGAAAAGCTAAACAGTTTAACTTTTTGGAAATAAACTTTTAATTGATGGTAAGTAAATCAAGCCATCCCTCTCGAAACCCACGGTCTGCAGCTTGTATCAATGCCAAATCGAAACCCAAATGACCTCCTCAAATCAATCAATCCATCATCCACCAAGGCAATTCTACGGCCTCCATTATGCACCTAGTTACACAACTTCACTTATTAAAAAGCACATAGAAAGAGAGACATAGAAACAGATACCTTTACTTTAATTCGTCTCCTGTGAAGTCTCTCTAATCTATCAACCAATTTTATTTGCTATACTACCCTCAGGTGTTGTAGACCACTTGTTCGCCTTCTCTTATTCCTTTGTTCAATGCATTCTCGAAAGTAAAATATAGAAGATAGAAGAAACTCACTCGACAAATAAACAAAAGGCAAGTCCCACTGATTCAAGCACTGGTTTTGTTCTAATCCCCGAACATCCCATCTCGTCCTTAATCTCATAAACCATGAAATTGCAACTAAATGAAATCATGGTTGATAAGAAACTGCGATATGATAGACAAAAATAAGAAGAATTCTCAGATGAGTTACATGAGAAGCCAGAAACCATTTTTGATCAGCATGAAAAACACCAAAGAAAATACCCCAGGAAACGATCGATGGAGTGAGAAAATATATACCTTTCATAATGGCGAAAGAGAAGTTGTCCTGGAATGGCAATTTATAGTGGGTCGAAGACTGCAAGAATGAAACTGAAGCAAACATAAGTAACACTCACTAATATATTCTTCCAAAGCTTTATAGAGAGAGAGCCAGAATACAATTCCACCGCTATGCACGCACGCACACCAAACCAAAACCAATTACGAATGTGGCATCAAACATTTGGAGAAATAGAAACAATCATTTTCATTGAGCCATGTTCTGTAGCGAGACTACTCGAAACAAACCAAACACATAACCCTTCTCATTTCATTTTTAAATTTTGATTTTTTCATACAAAAAAAAGTGAATGAACACTAAAGCCAAGATCTCACAGTACACGATAGAGCCCAAGCATGCCTCTCATTAACGATCTTCTCCGTAACGATCATTTGGAAAGTTTCAATCTTCTCCGTAACGATCATTTCCTCTTTTGATGTTTCTACATTCATGACCATATCGACCAAAAATACTTCTTGATTGGTTAGAAACTGCTCTGGAAAGATGAGAACGTGCTAAGGTGACAACCTAGGAAAGATCCCCCAACGACTTTCATCCTCTTAATCTCGCTTTTCACTGCCCCAGTCCTCTCAATTGATTATGTCAATTAAGATACTCTTTTCCCATACGTATCTACTGTCAACAACTCCCAACTTTCTCCTCGACTGAGAGAGAATTTCTTGCGAAACCCATACCATAGAAAGCTTGGCATTTTTTCGTTTACACTCTTTGACTGGTGTTTTTTGGATTAAAACTGATGTTCCAGGTATATAGAATTTGGAGATGATGGAACTGCTCGCATCTCAACTACCGTACGTGGCGCGATGGTCAGTTTAAACATGGCGTGAATCCCTTCATTGTATCGATTTGTTACTTTCTTGCCCCTATTTTATTTTTGAGGGTCGTGGAGCTTAAGTCGATGGAAGGCATATCAAAGCATTATGAATATTCTACCTCTACAACTGCCCTAAGCGCTTTGTGCTTTAATTAACAGAGATTTTCTTGCAGATGTTGGGTTTATGTGGGTTTCACCCCTTTGATAGGAAGAGACTGAAAAACGGTGACGGGGAAGTTCAGGGGTAAAAAGGGAAGAAACAATAAAAGATAATAAGAAAATAAGGCTCTTTAAGTTTTAATTTGAAGAAAATTGTTCAATATTTAGAACAAAGGAGAGGATTTAGCTAGGTGCGCCGACTCAAACTCACCTTGAATTTGACTTTATCACTCCCTGTAGTTTTTGGTTTCAAAGGTTGTGGGTATCTGTTTTTGTCTCTCTCTGTTAAAATAGATTTTGATGGATCATTTTAGTACATCCCAAATCCAACACTCGGTTTTGAGACCTTGGCAAATGGGGTGTCCCATCTTAATGATAGAGATAAGACGATGGCATAGTAAGTTGTGAAACTTGGCAGTATTGGTCCGTTTATCCTCTAGGAATAATACCCCACGCTCCTCTGAACTTATCACCTCCGCCAAAACCAATCAACACACACCACCACATCATCGGGAAATAGCAGCCCCAGGATCTCTCCCAATAGTCTGACGTGGTGGTACGGGATCGTTACCCATATTGAGAACTTGAAGAAAAGCAATTCCGCATGAAAACCAGCTTTCGTGCCACCACTCGCGCGTGTCCTACACAGCCCGTATGACGTAATTAATTAACCGATCTGGAGGCGTTCACTTTCCATCTAGGCTCGAGTGGATTTGAACCGTTCGAGATTCGTATTCATACGCCACCTCTATAACACTCAACAGTCTGACGTGGACACTGAACGCCTCTGCCCCACGGCAATTTAAACCTCTCTCAACAAACCAATTGAAACTTTTTCCTCCTGCGCCTCCTTCGGTAGAAATTATTATTAGATTGAGAGAGAGTAGTAATAGGAGAGAGCTTGTTGGAAGGAATGGGTAGCAACGCGAAAGGTCGGACGATCCTGGAGGTCGGATCGGACGGTGTGGCTCTCATCACCATCGTCAATCCTCCTGTCAATTCTCTCTCCTTTGACGGTAAATTTTTTAGTGCAATCGATCATAGCTTGACGCAATTCCGAAACGTTTCGAAATCGTACTTATCTTCTCTGTATCTGTTTTTGCTTAGTGTTATACGGCTTGAAGGACAGCTATGAGGAAGCACTGAGGAGAGACGATGTCAAGGCTATTGTTGTTACAGGTCAGTGATAATATCTAGTTTTTATTTTATTTTATTTATTTATTTATTTTTCAATACAGGCTAAGAAGGATTGAGGGATTTTGGAGCTGATATGGCTTGTGTAACTGTAACAGGTGCGAATGGGAAATTTTCCGGTGGTTTTGATATCAGTGCTTTCGGTGGCCTTAAAGGACAGAAAGGTGTGCTTGTTGTTTTTTTATTTATTAGTCTAATGATGCATTAGTACAAGTTAAGTAATGTTGCTGTTGTATATTATAGCGGAGCCGAAGCCGGGTTATATATCTGTGGAGGTTATCACTGACATTGTGGAAGGTGTACAGTCTGTTTTGTTTGAATTTGTTGCCGAAAAGAAAAAGTTATATTAGGGGATACGTTGATCAGATTGACTCATAATGGCTTTGGAATGTTTTAGGTGCTCGGAAACCTTCGGTTGCTGCCATTGATGGCCTTGCATTAGGGGGAGGATTAGAGGTTGCAATGGTATGTGTACTAGTTTTCATTTTAATTTCAATGAATGGTTTTCTACTGGATTTGTTTGGTGAGGTAGTGATGTCTGTGTAATAGGCTTGCCATGCTCGAATATCAACCCCGACTGCACAATTAGGCTTGCCAGAGCTTCAGCTTGGGCTCATTCCTGGATTTGGAGGTATGCCTAGAAATTTAGAATGATAGAGGTGTGCTGTTTGTGTTTGCTAGTGGCTGCTCTGACTGCAAATGAAGTTCTAGAATGTATAAATCAAGTTAGTATTTTAGATCGCTGAGTATTTTCTCTGTTTACATTGCAAAGGAATTCAACATTACGCTTACATTACCTGTATCGCAAATGTATGAATTTTTGGAGATATGGGGTTATTACAATCTGTTTAGTGGTTATGCTCTCATGTCGAAATATGCCTTTCTACTGAAGGTGTGGTGTGTCTCAAATCCTGCAAAATTTGGTTGGAAGTAGGGGACTGTACCCCGTTGGTCTGTTTGTACCCATGGGCCATTTAAAGAGGAAATAAATAAAGTTGCATATTGAATTCAAATCTAAAGAACATAGGAGGACTGTTTTTTAGTCACTTGTTGCATTAATTTGCACATTGTTCATAATTATCTCAGGGACGCAACGGCTTCCACGTCTTGTTGGAATCTCAAAGGCACTTGAAATGATGCTGGTGTGTTCTGGTTACCTTCTATTTAGTTTTTGACATCTTTTAAGAATCCACAATGCTCACCTAATATAGTTTGTTTCTGCTTAATTAGACTTCAAAACCAGTTAAAGGGGAAGAGGGTCATGATTTAGGCCTTGTGGATGCTATTGTTTCACGTGATGAGTTGGTAAGCACTGCACGTCTGTGGGCCTTGGATATCTTGGAACTTAGGAAACCATGGGTTGCTAGTCTGCACAGGGCTGACAAGTTAGAGCCACTTGGCGAAGCTAGAGATATACTTAAGTTTGCAAGAGCTCAAGTACGGAAGCAGGCTCCAAATCTCAAACATCCATTGGTTTGTATTGATGTTGTTGAAGAGGGTATAGCTTCTGGTGGCCGATCTGGACTTTGGAAGGTCCTTACTCAAACTTATTGATATGCAAAAAAAAAAAAAACACCACACATTTATCTGCAAATTTGAGACATTGTTTCTGGCTATTGCAGGAGGCTGAAGCTTTTCAAGGACTTCTACGTGCTGACACTTGCAAGAGCTTGGTCCACATCTTCTTTGCTCAACGTGGAACATCAAAGGTTTAAGACTTTACTTTTTGAATACTAATCATAACTGTATATGTGCCATCATGAATTATTGGACACTACCTTCAACGCTTACTGTCATGTGACATTTATTTGGTAAGTTCTACAAATTTTCAATTGTAGAAGCAGAAAGTGCTCAACTAAGGAATTTTGTTAATAACACTAATTTCGTTGTCTCTTAATGGAACTTAGAGGATGGTAAAATCCATGCTTTCAAACTATTAACTGCTCTTGGTTGAATACTATTAAGAGTAGGTGTCTCAAAAAATCACAAATGAGCAGGGTCGGAATTATACAGATAAATATTCTATGAAGTTTGCAACATATGTCATAAACCTGTTCTAACTTAAGTAAATCTCTCTGTTATATGAGTCTAGTATAAAATCTTTGGTATATATTACTGTAGACCACATGCTAGTTCATTGCTATATGCTATATACTCTTTGGTATATATTACTGGAAACCACTGCTAGTTCATTGCTATATTCTATAGCGTTGGATACAGGACCGCACTCACAGATGTTTTCAGCCGTGAGAATTTCGACTACCTTTTCTTTGATACAAGTTTCATGTACTTGCTGTCTTAACATACATAGATACCTGGGGTTACCGATCGAGGTCTGATTCCCAGACGAGTGACTAAGGTTGGTGTCATTGGTGGAGGGTTGATGGGTTCTGGAATAACCACAGCTTTGATTCTTAGCAATTACCCAGTGATCCTGAAAGAAGTAAATGAAAAGTTCTTGCAGGCTGGGATTGGTAGAGTTAAAGGTGAGGCTTAATATCCTTATAAAACCGTATTTTTGTGTTGCTAAAGCTTTGACTACGTTATTTTTCTATTGATACTTGGCAGTAAATTTCCATTTTAATTTTGCCTTGGTTCCGGTATTCTAAGTTTTAGCTGAGGTCTTGGTTCCATTTTTATAGTGATGGCTGACTATTAAGTGTTCATTTCAATTTTGTGGTCCAGCAAATCTGATGAGCCGTGTCAAGAAAGGGAAAATGAGTCAAGAAAAGTTCGAAAAGACATTTTCTCTTCTTAAAGGTTCCCTGGATTATGAAAGCTTTAGAGATGTTGACATGGCCATAGAGGTAGTTATTTTGGTCATTTTAATTCTGCACATTTGATTGCAAGGAAAGGTCTAAAGTATTTCTCTATACTTGAAACAGGCAGTTATTGAACAGGTTTCTTTAAAGCAACAAATTTTTTCGGACCTAGAGAAATATTGCCCACAACACTGCATACTTGCAAGTAACACTTCAACAATTGACTTGAACCTCATTGGACATAAGACCAAGTCCCATGATCGAATTATTGGAGCACATTTCTTTAGGTAAACTAATCAAACCTGAGCCCTTATTTGTGCGTATTTCCTTATTTTATCATCCTCAAAAAGGTAAGTTGATCCCTCATTTGTGCTCTTGATGCAGTCCGGCACATGTTATGCCACTGTTGGAAATTGTTCGCACTAATAAGACATCTCCTCAAGTTATTGTTGATTTGCTTGAAGTTGGGAAAAAGATTAAAAAAACTCCAGTTGTTGTTGGAAACTGCACAGGATTTGCTGTTAACAGAATGTTCTTTCCTTATACGCAAGCTGCTCTTCTGCTTATTGAGCACGGTGCAGATGTATATCAGATTGACCAGGCAATCACCAAATTCGGAATGCCCATGGGTCCTTTCAGGTCAATATTACATCACTAACAATTATGATATATTAAGCTCCTGTGTTTGTCTTTTGACGCCAAAAGGTTCCCCATGTTTGCCTCTGTATGCTCTTATTAATTTTATCTCATGCAGACTGGTTGATTTGGTTGGCTTTGGTGTGGCAATTGCAACGGGCACACAGTTTGTTGAGAATTTTCCTGAGCGGACATACAAATCGATGCTTATTCCTATGATGCAAGAGGATGGGCGAGCAGGTAAGCAGATGTTCTTGAAGTTATTGGTGCCTCATGAAATGTTGTTTTACCAACTATTGTCGTCTAATTTTCCTTATAAAATGAAAAGGCTCATATACCTGTTTTGTGCTGTTTTAGGTGAAACTAGTAAAAGAGGGTTCTATGTTTATGATGATAAACGCAAAGCCAAGCCGGATCCCGAATTGAAAAAATACATTGAGAAGTCAAGGACCATTTCTGGTGTTTCGATCGACCCTAAGGTTGCTCTATCTCTCTCTCTTCTCTCGTCCTTCTCTCTGTTTGCGATATATATACATGAACTTCGGATTCACCCAGCAAACTAGTATCTTAGTTGGGAGTATTGTGTCAGTACCTGAATATCTTTTTCATCCCTGACATTTTGTGCCTTTTGAACCACAGCTAGTGAAGTTGCCAGAAAAGGACATTGTGGAAATGCTGTTTTTACCTGTTGTGAATGAGGCTTGCAGAGTGTATGCTGAAGGTATTTCTGTAAAAGCTGCTGACCTGGACATTGCTTCAGTCATGGCTATGGGTTTTCCACCATACAGGTTTGTATTTGTAGCTTGTTGGAATACCTACTCTAACACTCCATATGTCTTCTAAACTTGCTCGGATACTTCTGAACAGGGGTGGTATCATGTTCTGGGCTGATTTACTTGGATCCAAATACGTATATTCAAGATTGGAGCAATGGTCAAAGATTTATGGTGAATTCTTCAAGCCTTGTGCTTATTTGGCTGAAAGAGCAGCACAGGGAGCTCCGCTGGTGAGAATTCCAGAACTACAGTAAACTTGTTACATCTATCTTGTGAGCTCAGATCGATTGGCTTACTTTCTATACACTAACATTGCTTCCACTATCTCTTTGCAGAGCTCTCCTTTGAAGCAATCAAAATCTCGATTATAAATATTGAGAAAGGTTTCCGTTAGCATGGAATTTCTTGGTTTCTCATCTGCTTATAGTGATAAGTTTTGTTCCGCCTTGTACTGCTGAGGAACATTTAAATAAGGTTTGGGGAGATGGTTAATTGTTTAACAAGTAATCGCTTGGAGAATAATTTGCCACAATTTACCTTCCACATGTGTAACATGTAATTTTATAGATAATAATTACAGGAATCTTATTATTTAACCTTCTTTCTCGTAGTTCTGTGTATGGTTCGCAATTATGGTATTTGTCTTGATTTTGCTTTCGTTCTGTCTTCATTATTAAATTTTGTCCATGTTGGATTGGGATATGATTAACAGAAGGCTTCCCTATTAAAGACTTATAATATATAATGTCTTTTATAATAATGTCTTGTACGTTAAGATGATCCTTCGTTAAGTGATTTTGTTATTCTCATTTTCTCTCCCATTCTTATTCCCACATTCTCATTGTTTTTCTCATTTCTTCATTTTAGTACTTCTTTATTAATTATTTTTTATTGTTTACCAAAATGATTATTTAATAAAGAAAGTTAATAAGAGGAAGAGTGAGGATAGTTTGATAACAAAAAAGAAGAATTGGTAGAGAAATATGAAAATTATTTAAGGAGATTTATTCTCCATTAATTTCGGTGTGTGTCTTGTCCTAATTAGATACAGCTATTGGTTAGATAGATACAGAGAATCCATGTTATATCGGGATAGTGATTGTAATTGATTGTATCAGCCTGTATTTAAAGCATTCTATCAATGAGAAGTAAACAACTTTCTATCTATTCTATTTTCTCCTGCAACATGTTATTAGCACGACTCTCAGAGCTAATAGAAAAACCTAAAACTAGGAGAAAGCCATCGACCACTACCGCCGCTGCCAACCGTCGCTGCCAATCACCTTGCTCCACCGTTGGTCTCTCTCTCTCATCTCGGCATCCCTCACTCAAGCACAAGTTCTTCAAATCGTTTCAAGATTGCTCGTCTTCCGAGAAATCGTTTCAGAAGGGCTTCTACCTCAAATCAATCAACAAGTGTAGCGGTTATACTGAGTATAACACCCATTGAGGTAAACTTTTCTAAACCGTCAATCTCTAGATCTATCAAACTTACTTACCGCAAAACCCTAGATCTAAGTTGATGATAACTGTGATATGAGTTGTGAATATTACATGTTTCTACCCTAGCTCCTATGGACATATATCCATAGAGTATACGTGATGGTCCTGGGGGAGTCACGGTTTGGAAAAGAAAAAGAAAAGAAAAGGGAAATCGATTCTATGTGACTGTTGTGTCACAGTCGTTGGGTGTGGTTTTTACCACCGTTTTACAATCGATTTTGTGACCATACATCATGGATCACGTTCTTATTCAATTACACTTGAAAGTTTTGTGATCGTAGTACTCGATCGTTTTTAATAAAACATTTCTGTGTTTTTTTGTAGATGAGTTCGAATGAGCCTGCAAGGCCGGAATTCGAAATCTTGACCTTGAAGGCAAGGAGTACCATCGTTGGTCTCTGATGTAAAGAACACATTCATCGGAAAGAGACTGACCAACACCATCATTGAGCCTGGAACAAACCTCCTCCCACCTACTGAAGAGACAAAAGCTCAAGCCCTCATGTTTTTGAGGCGTCATATTCACCCTCTCTGAAGAAGCATTACTTGAACAAGACAGATCCCATGGTTTTGTGGGATGTTCTAAAAAAGAGGTTCAATAATGTGCATAATGCACAGCTTCCTGAGTTGACTGCGAAATGGAACAACACCAGAATGGTGGATTTCCCAAAGATCAACGCTTTTAACCAAGCTATGCTCGATCTGCAGTCTGAACTAAGCTTTTGTGGTGTGGAAAAATCTGAGGAAGACATGATTGAGAAGGCGTTACAAACCTTCCCCACATCTATGAGTCTTCTAGCTCATTAGTACTGGATTGAGTACGAGCAATGGAGGATTACCGAATTCAGTGATCTTATTAACAGTCTTACGACTAAAGAAAAGCATCATGAGATCATCTTGAATAATAACTCAAGACCGGCTGGTACCAAAAAGCCTGAGAGTTATAATACGGGAGGAAAGACTTGAAAAGATAAGAAAGTTGCTCGTTCAGAACCTTATAATCGTGGTGGACATACTCCACGTGGGGGAAGAGGAGGGCGTGGGCGTGGCCAAGGCCGCAGCCAAAATATGACTTGGCATAGAGATCAAAACGCCCATTCTCAAAAGAACCAGTCTGGTTTGGTTCCTAATGGTCAATGGTATCAACAATCTGGTAAACTTGGTTGTTTCGAGTGTGGCTCTGCTAGACATATGCACAAACAGTGTCATACTTGTTGAGAAATCCAGATCATCTACAAGAAGCACGAACAGTATTTGGCTCAAGAGTCGAATTACACTGGAGAATATGAGATGGAGGTTGACACCAATCTAACTTTAGCAGATGACAAGGGGAAAGAACTTGTTACCCCAGATTTTGATTAAGCCTATGTAAAAGGCAGTTGTTTCTGTAATCTTTCAAGTTTTAGTTTATTTTTGGCTTACTTTTCGGTCAAGAATTTTTAAGACATTTGTCTTTGTTTTTTGAATAAGAACACATCTATGATGTAATTTTGTTGGCAAGCAATGAATATTTCTCTATTTTCGGTATATGAAAGTGTTTTGAGAATGTTCTATTCCATGTGATTCTTATGTATGGTTCGATATTTACACAAATGGCAAAAGGCAAGCCAAGATACCACTTTGACAATGAAAAAAAAAGGAAAAAAAAAACGTCGAAATTTTCTTTGAAGTAGTGCACAGAGCCGCTTCGACCCGTCAAAAAATTGAACTGAACAATTTTCGACCGGTCGATGCGTCGACTCTGTCCGAAAGTGGCTCGATTTCGACCCGTCGAAAAATTGAATTGAACAATTTTCGACCGGTCGACGCCACGCTTTTGTTCGACATTGGTCCGAATTCGACCCGTCAAAAAATTGAACTGAACAATTTTTGACCGGTCGATGGGACGACTCTGTCCCAAAATTGGTCAATTTTTGACCCGTTAAAATTTTTTCTCGACCGGTCGAAATCTGGTATCGGAAAATCACAAGTTATTTTGGGTTTTCTCGACCGGTTGAAGCCTTTCTTCGACCCGTCGAAAATCCAATCTGAATGTGATGTTTTTAGATGAGTTTTTCATCTGTTTCATTGGCTTATGATGTTATTTATACATCGGTCTAAATTGACTAACTTGGATTTCAGCATCAGATGTTGTTATTACATCGGTTTATGCCATGCCATATCAACACTCAACAAGGGTCACACCCTTCTCAAATCTTCGAGTATATACTTGAAGTGTGCGCCTCGTCTTTGCTACAAAGACTTACTTGTTTACATTGATTTTGTAGATGTATTGAGGCGAATTTGAGTGTCTAGTAGAAAGTGGTACTACTCATACCATTATGCAGAATAGGCAATTGTTTATGGATCTTTTCCTATACAAATCCTCAGTGACAACCATGATTGGTGCAGCGCCCTTTATTCACGGGTGTGGTAGTGTAGAGTTTCTGCTGCCCCATGGTACAAAATTATATATCACTGATGCCTTATATGCGCCTAAGGCCAATCGAACCTTGCTAAGCTTTAAGGATATTCATGCCAACAGATTTCACTTGGAAACCTATTGTGAGAATGGAAAAGAATTTTTGTGTATAACCTCTGTTGAATGTGGCCGCAAGCGCATTATAGAGAAATTTCTGGCAATTCGTAGTGGTTTGTATTTAACCACAGTTCGGATCATTGAATCCAATGTCGTGACTCACACTACTACGTGTGCTTCTGATTCATAAGCTTTTGCATGTACGACTGGGACACCCAGGTCGTGATATGATTATCAAAATCTTGAAAAATACTCATGGTCATCCATTCTTTAGAGCCAAGAAACATGTGGGATTACCTATTTCCATCGGTTTAGATGGTGAGGATGAGACTACCCATCTCAAACCTAACTTGGTCTCCACGACAAGTATAGCACATTCCCAACAACATACTGTTGGAGCATCGTGCGTCATCCCACCAGATTCTTATGTTGCCATCTCTGATGCGCATCACTCGTTCTGCAAAGCTTGTTCCTTAGAAAAATTGACAGCTCGTCCTTCTTTTGCTGTTGATCACAATGAAAATATTCCTTTCTTACAAAGGATCCAAGGTGATATTTGTGGACCTATCAAACCTGAATGCGGACCATTTAAATATTTCATGGTTTTGATAGACGCATCAATGCGATGGTCACACGTTGCTTTGCTATCAACAAGGAATGCTACGTTTGCAAAACTCCTAGCTCAAATCATTAAGCTTCGGGCTCACCACCCGGACCATCCAATCAAGTCTATTCGATTGGATAATGCAGGAGAGTTTACATCAAAGTCTTTTGATGGTTACTGCATGTCTCTTGGGATTGATGTTGAACATCCCATTCCTCACGACCATTCTCAGAATGATTTAGCAGAGGCTCATATCAAGCGGTTACAGCTTATGTCTAGAGCTTTGGTAATGCATACAAATTTACCGGTCTCTGCTTGAGGTTATGCAGTGTTACACGCAGCAATACTCCTTCGTTTTAGACCTGTTGCCCGTCAACCATTCAGTGCGTACTAGTTGGTAACTGGATATGAGACTGACATTTCACATTTACACATTTTTGGTTGCGCGGTCTATGTGCCTATTGCGCCTCCACAGCGTACTAAGATGGGTCTTCAACGAAGATTGGGCATTTATATTGGTTTTGAATCACCCAAGATAATCCGCTATCTTGAACCTTCGACATGAGATCTTTTTACTGCTAGATTTGCAGATTGTCAATATGATGAGACATTTTTCCCGCCATTAGAGGGAGATAGGAATAGTTCTATTCCAGTTTAATCCCACTGTGTCTCATCATGACCCACGCACATCTCAGAGTGAGATGGAAGTGCGTAGGATACTCGATCTTCAGCAAGTGACAAACTTCATGCCTGATTCATTTACTGATATCGCTAAAGTGACAAGATCAAATATACCTGTTGCTAATGTTCCTGCAAGGTTGGAAATCCCGGCAAAAGGATTCATTAACAGCAACACTGGGTGAGGAGGCATTCCTCCTGCTTATGTGAATGGTGTTGCTTCGGCCTCGGCTCCCACCAGAAAGAGGGGGAGACCAAGAAAATCCACAGATGAGCCGCCGGTCAAAAGGCAGGCCATCAAGGCACTAAAAGATCCACTTATCATCAACGTTGTGAATCATTCATATGAGATTGTCTCTGATTAAGGTTATGTCCTTGAATCACAATTGACATCTCTGGGGGACGTTCCAGAACCTTTTGTGATATCAGAGAACTCAGAAATCTCACTTAGAACAAATGATGCGCATGTTCTTATGGATAGATCTTCCATGTTAGTTGATGATATGTTTGCTTATTCCGTCGCTTAGGAGATTATTGACGATGATGAAGTGGAACCCCGCTCAGTTGATGAATGTCAACGTAGAGCAAATTGGCCGAAATGGAAGGAAGCAATCCAGGCTGAACTAGACTCTCTTAATAAAAGGCAAGTTTTCGGTCTGGTTGTGCTATGCACCGAATGTTAAGCCAGTTGGACATAAATGGGTCTTTGTTTAAAAACGTAATGAGAAGAATGAGATCTTGCATTATAAAGCTAGACTTGTAGTGCAGGGTTTCTGTCAGCACCCTAGAATTGATTATGAGGAGACGTATTCTCCAGTTATGGACATCATCACCTTCCGCTACCTGATAAGCTTAGTAGTGTCCAAAAAGCTTAGTATGCAGCTGATGGATGTGGTTACTGCATATCTCTATGGGGATCTTGATTCAGAGATATACATGAGAGTGCCAGATGGCATTGCTATACCCAAATCAAGTAACTCTAGACCACAGAGTGCTCATGTTATAAAGTTGAGACGTTCACTGTATGGATTGAAGCAATCCGGTAGGATGTGATATACAAGCCTCAGTGACTACTTGATTGGGAAGGGATATAAGAATGATGATTTATGCTCTTGCGTATTCATTAAAAGAACAAGTTCAGGATTTGCTATAGTAGCTGTCTATATTGATGATAGGAATATCATCGGAACTCTTGAAGAGATCAATGAGACTGTTTGCTACTTGAAATCTGAATTTGAGATGAAAGACCTTGATAGGACTCGATTTTGTCTCGGATTAGAGCTAGAACATCGAGTTGGTGGAATTCTTATTCACCAGTCTGCTTATGTCCAAAAGATGCCCAGGCAATTCAATATGGATAAAGCACACCCTGTTTGCATACCAATGGTTGTACGCAGTTTGGACCCCAAGAAAGATCTGTTTCGTCCGTTAGATGATGATGAGGAGATCTTGAGAGCTGAAATTCCATATCTTAGTGCTGTTTGAGCTTTGTTGTATTTAGCTCAGTGCACACGTCCATATATTGCATTCTCAGTGAACTTGTTGGAAAGATTTAGCTCTGCATCAAAGCAACGTCATTGGAACGGAGTGAAACAAGTCTTCAGATGCTTGAAAGGTTCCATTGATATGAGTTTATTCTTCCCTTACAAAGAATACAGAGAAAAGCATGAGATTCTCGGAAAAGAGAAAGTTGAGACAAATTCAAGGGATTTCGACCCGTCGAAACCTACACCCTGGATCGACCAGAGTCATCTCATCGACCGGTCGAAAGATTCTCTCGACCCGTCGAAAATTGCTCCTGTTTCAAAAGGTTTTCATGTTATCCCTTATTCTAAAACACTGGTTGATGTGTTAGTTGGATTTGCTAATGCTGGGTACCTCTCTGACCCACACAAAGGTCGTTCATAGACCGGTTATGTTTTCACTATGGGAAACACGGCGATATCTTGGAGATCAACAAACAAAACCCTTGTTGCTACTTCCTCGAATCATTCTGAGATAATTGCTTTACACGAAGCAGTTAGAGAATGTGTTGGGCTTAGATCAATCATAGGTCATATTCGAGGCTTTAGTGGATTGAAACCTACTATTACTGATCCTACTTGCATATTTGAGGATAATGTTGCATGCATTGAACATATGAAGTTGGGTTTCATTAAGGGTGACAATACAAAACATATATCGCCGAAGTTTTTCTTTAATCAGCAACAACAACAGCTGTTGAATATTCATGTGAGCCAGATAGGTTCGGTTGATAATGCTGCGAACTTGTTTACTAAGTCACTTCCTAAATCTACTTTTGTGAAACATGTGAGAAGTATTGGTATACGTAGGTTATCAGAACTCCTAGACTGAGTTTACAGTCAAGAGGAGTTATATTTCTGTAGACATCAGAGGGAGTCTACCTCATATGTAGTAGCCTTAGTAGTTAGTGTGTTGTACTCTTTTTCCCTTAGACCAAGATTTTGTTTTACCGATGAGGTTTTTGTTTGCTTGACAAAGTTTTTAATGAGACAACAAGTCATGTATCATTCTTACGACCATCGACACAAGGGGGAGTGTTTAAGGAGATTTATTCTCCATTAATCCCGGTGTGTGTCTTGTCCTAGTTAGATACGGATATTGATTAGATAGATACAGAGAATTCCTGTTATATCGGGATAGTGATTATAATTGATTGTATCAGCCTGTATTTAAGGCATTTTATCAATGAGAAGTAAACAACTCTCTGTCTATTCTACTTTTTCCTGCAACAAAAATAAAGATTTAAGAGAAAATATGAGCTGGTGAATAAGGAGGAGAGAGAAAATGGGAGTACTGAGAATCTCTACTCTTCTTTAAATAACGAATATGAGATTCATCTCTGCTTCCACCTTTCGAGTGTAGATATGGAGCAAAACTCTATCAAGCAGATAATGTTTCAACTTTCAAGTGCACCTTCCATTATCAAATCATTCAAATGGCAGCCTCCTTTTCAAGTCGATGTCTTGATCAATTTTTATGGTACTGTTCTTATTGTTGGCACTGACAATACAGCTAAGAGGCTTTGTAAGTAAATATTTCTGCTTTGCCTATACCAGGGACGGTCTTGTAATGCAGCAAAAGGCTTCGTAAGTGAAGACCATGTGAAAACTAATTCTTGGTTGTGTTTCTACCGGATTACGCGGGACGTAATCTAGCAGAAGCAAGTACGAGCTCTCCTTCTTCTTGTACGTCTGAACGTTGGGGCTGTTCGGATGGTCGGGCGCTTCTTCTCCTTTCGGGTATGCGGGTGGTCGGGTGTGCGTGTTTGGGTATGGCTGTTAGAAGAATACAACGACAAACCGGCAGTCAGGGGTTGAGACAGGGGTGGTCTGCCTTCAACGCTCTGATGCCTAAGTTAGAAGATATATTGGATATAACAGTCAAGCGAACGTGCGTGAAAGTAGGTTGGAGTGTTTAGTGCTCAGATTAGAATTGAATGCGTTGGGTTGAATTCAGATGATGTTACCTATAATAAATACCTTACATATATAGGTGGTTGAGCTTGGTGCTTGATGGTGTTCTTCGATGTGGGGCTGGTCTGGTTCTGTTGGTGTGTGATCCGCATATTCGGATGTGCGCCCCACGGGCGCGTGCGCGCTCGGATGGGGTCGGTCTTGTGAGTGAAGTTGTAGCCTTCCTGGTGGTCTTTCGAGTGGTCAGGTAGGTGTTGATTGCCTGCTTAAGTGGATAAGTATATTTAATCAGACAACTAATGATGCTATACTAACAAGTCCCCCAAGTCCCCAAGTCAAAGAGAACTTTCTTGACTGGGGAGTTGAAAAAGGGTTCGTGCGATTAAACTGGATACTTATCTAATTGAGCAGTGGTGCATGATCCTGTAACCCCCAAGTCCCCCAACTCTCCGGTCAAGGAAGGGCTCGCATGACGGAGTGGGTACCTGTGCGTTTTGATTATGTACCTGTTCCTGTATTCTGGGCCCGGCCTCCAAACGGGTCTTGCTAGTTTGGAGCCGCGCGCCCGTGGAGTGTTACCTGGTGAACATACATAGGTGCAACATAGATACATAGGTATGCAAATGTGTGAATGTATGGTATGATGTGTGAATGTATGCGAATGTTTGTCGTACGCCAACGTTGGATTGCCGCTGCGTACGTCGCACGTCAACGGGGATGCCGTTGCGTACGCTGTATCGTCAACGGTGGGATCAAGACCGCGACGTACAATTGCTGTGGCGCGCACGGAGGGACGGACATCATGCCCGTGCCGCCCATCGGTCTTAGCGCACGCAGAGGCCTCTGCTGCCTAAACCGGGTTGCTTTCGCGCCCGGGGAGGGACGGACCCATGCCCGGAACGCTCATCGGTCTTAGTGCGCACAAGGAGGGGACGGACCCACGAGCCCTTGATGCCTAAGTCGGCGAGTCGTACGTTAACGTTATGCACACGGAGGGGAAGAACCCCTCGCCCGTGCCGCCCATCGGCTTAGCGTGCGCAGAGAGGAGTCGGCCCCATGCCTCTGCCACCACAGCCGGCTTGCTTTCGCGCCCGGGGAAGGATAGACCCATGTCCGGGACGCTCATCGGTCTCAGAGCACGCAAGGAGAGGACGGACCCCACACCCTTGTCGGCCGAGTCGGCGAGTCGTACGTTAACGTTGCGCATACGGAAAGGACGGACCCCACACCCTTACCGCCCATCGGTCTTAGCGCGCGCAAAGAGGGGATGGACCCCATGCCTGTGCCGCCTAATCCGGCTTGCTAGTTCTTACCGGCATGCGCACGGAGGGGAGGTGCCCCACACCTGTGGCGGTGATCGCTGCGTTTTAGCGCTTGCGGGCGTTCATGGTTCGTTGGTCGTGCGGGTGGGGTATGCGCCAGTGCGGGCGGGAGACGTGGCGTGTCTTGCCTTGGGTATGGTGGTGTTCTGACGAGGTGTTTTGAGGTGACATTCCTTTTGACTTCTCTTTGGGAACCGTTGTTTAATAAATGCTAGCCGTCGTAATTAATGCTGGCGTGCCCTGGGCATTTAAATGCTGATGACGTAGTAACTGCTCGAAGCTCAGGCGTCAGGGGCGTGGGAGCGTGGGGTGTTGCATGGATGACACGTGTCGAGATGTGGGAGACCGTGCTAGGGTTTGAAATCAAGGCGGGAAGCTGAAGAGTTGGCGCGATTACTAAGGAGGGTAAGTAAACCGCCCTGGTGCCACGTGTCGCGATCTGACGGTGAATACGCGGTAATGGACGGCTGGCGTTCGTTCGCGTAATCCGTCTGATTAGTATAAATAGGGCCTTGACTGTCGTCTTCCTCATCACTTTCAGATTTTACCAAAACACTGCCAAATTCACTCTGCAAATAGTGCTCACTGTTCATTTCTGATTTCCTGTGTTTGGTGTTTTTCTTGCCGGAATCTTCTCGTAACGTGCAACCTCTACCTTCGATCTTCAAATTTGGTGAGGCTTGACTCTGTATTTATTTTTGGTTTTTGTCGTTTTTCTGTTTTGTGTTTGTTGGTTTTTGGGTTTTGTTGTGTTTTGGCTTTTTTCTGGGTTTTCATCTCAAGGACGAGGCGTGTTCTTGAGGTGTGCCTGGTTTTGATTTTGGTTTGGGGTGGGTTTTAGGTTTTTTGGTGTTTCTGGTAGGTTTTTTTTTTTTTTTTTTTTTTTTTAAGTATGGGTTCGCGTGCGTGCGTCTAGGAATGGAGCCAATAGATATATCAAGCGGGCAATCGCGCGAGCGGATATACGTACCGGGGGTGGGGTGGTTAAGTTGTGGGTCGAGCAGGTCGAGTACGTCGTCGTATGAGTCCGTGCTGAGTGTGGCGCCTCTGCGATACATCCCTAACACTTCTCCTGTGGTGCAGCCAATGGATCCCAAGCAAGCGCTCGCATCCGTAGGGTTGGGGAGCTCGTCGGGGTCGTCGGGCGGGTCTTCGTCCGGTTCTGGGCCATGGGGTGAGGAAGGCGTCCGGCAGCAGAAGTCTGTTCCTCAGTTTGCGGAAGGCGGACGTGTCCACTGGGTGCTGCCAGACGGGACGCCAGTCCAGGAGCCAGAGCGTGTGCCGTCCGTCAAGGATATGGCAAGGTGGGCGCGCGACTACCACATACCGAGCTCCGTGCGTCTGAGGATCCCAGGCAAGGGCGACACGTTCACACGCCCACCGCTCGGCCACGTCTGCCTGAGCGAGTTCCACCTCAAGGCTGGGATCAAGCTGCCGTTGCATCCCTTCTTCCAATACATGCTGGCGCTGCTGAGGATCTCTCTCGGCCAATGCGGGCCCACGCTCGTGGCCATGTTCAACATCTTTCGGGTGAGCGGGATGGATCAGCCGACGCGGGCGGAGTTCCTTCACTTCTTCCGTCTTCGATACTCCACGCGCCAGAGGGACTCGGGGACCTTCACAGTGGAGCCTCGTGTGAAGTGGTGGTTGGTGGACCCACCAAGCTCTTCAACCTCCTAGCGCACGATCAATTGCTTGGTGGGTGGGGACTGGGAGTTTGGAGCCTTCCCGCCCGAATACGCTGCTAGTGCTGACCAGATCGATCGAGTCCCCCAATTCTTTCATTCGCTCGACACGAACGAGTATCCGCTGACGCCTGTTAAAGAGGCCAGGATAGCTCGGCTCAAGTTCGTGTTCGACCCCGCGCCCGAGTCAAGATATTTCTGGGCCGCGTGCCACTGGGATCTCATCGAACGCACGCGTCTCGCCAGACCGCCTGGTCTGTGGGCTTTGTAGTTTACTGCTAGGAGTAGGAGTAGAATTGACTAATGTTTGCTTCTGTTGCTGACCTTCCGTTTATTGTGCTCTGTAGCTAAGATGACAAAATCCAAGGTGACAGACAAGGATGACACGCTCAAGCGCCGGATGGCTGCGTTGCTGGTCACTGCCGAGAAGGTCTGCAAGGTGGCGGATGTCGGGCGTGGCGGACTCGTCTTGGGGGACAGTACCCAGCCCAAGATTCCGATTCCCAACGTGGCTGACTTCGCCTAGCCCATCCGTGGGCCACAAACGGATGCTCCCCGCCCACCCCCAGGCAATGCCATTGGTTCCAAGGCTCAGATCCGAGCGGATCGCGATCAGCACCAACGCGAGAAGGAACAGCGGCAGGTGGAGCGTGATCAGCGCCGGACCAATCGGGATGACCACCGGGATAGGCGGGAGGCTGTACGTACTCCTCAGTCTTCGAGCCGTGCCCCCGTCACGCCTCGGTCTTCAGATCCACCTTCAAGTCTTCCACAATCCTCCAGGCGGAGGGGGGGGGGTGATGAGCCTCTGCCGAAGCGGCCAAGGACGGGTGCTCCCGGGGGTCCGCTTGCTTTTTGCGCGCCGATGATGGACGCCATCGAGATCGCGGTGAGGTCCGTTAATGGGTTGATACCACAGGTGTCGGTTGGCCTGGATGATATGGATCGGGCGTACAACGCCTGTGCAATGATGCAGTACAAGCTCTTCCAGGCGCGCGAGCGGTACACGAATGAGCGGCATGCGGAGGCGCTGAGGGGGGAGTTGCGCAGGCTCACCGAGGCAAATAAAAGGCTGCAACATGGTCTGTCCAAGTCTGATGAGGTGGCGGATCGTCTGCGTCGTGAACTCCGCGAGGCTGCTGAGCGGGAGGCGCTGCTGAAGGCCGAGCGCGATAGTGTCCTAGTCGCGGTGGAGGAGGCAAAGGCTGAAGCGGCCAATCGGCTGGCGGAGATGGAGTCCCGCTAGATGGAGGCTGAGCGCCAGGTCTGGACGAGGGAGCGCGTCCATCAGGCCCAAGTGGAGGCGGTTGTTGCCTTGAAGAATTCCTTGGAGTTTTTGGAGTTGGTGGCCGCTGAAGCCGATGGTCAGGTGGCCGAGTTCCAGGAGGCGGTGTCGCCCTTCCTGGACTTGGAGCGCTACCGCACCCACCTGGAGACACAGGCGGGTGGGGCGTCCGTCAAGCCGGAGCAAGGGCAGCCGGAGGCGGAGACTCAGGAGGCGGCGGGCGGAGCGGATGGCGGAACAGTAGAGTAGCTTTTCTTTGTTTTTGTAATAGAGTAAGAATTTTTATAATCGGGCCTCGTGCCTTGTGTTTTAATGAAGTTTCTTTTCTTTCCATAGGTGTGCCTTGTCTTGTATATGTTTTTTTTTGGCATCTTTTGAATGACTCGCGCGAATGTGCGCTCCCTCTTGCTTTTGAATGGAATTCAACCGTGTTACATCTATGCAAACAGCCTATCCCCAGTCCCCTGAGTACTGGGCGGGCGTGGTAAGGACAAACGAACGCAATAAGAACTTAAAAAAAATGAAAAAAGTACACAACATAACAGATTTTAATGAAAGTACTTCCTCAAATGTTGGATGTTCCATGGGTGCCGTAGTCGTTGACCCTGCATATCCCGAAGGTAGAAAGTGCTGGCGCTTATCACCTCGTCGACGACGTACGGGCCTTCCCATAACGGACGGAGTGTCTTCACCTTTTGCTGGATTGCCTTCATCACCCAGTCCCCCAGTTGGATTGGGCGAGCCCATATACGCTGGTTGTACAATCGGGCGATCCTCTGCTTATTTGCGGCATTGTGGAGATGCGCTGTGTCTCTCCATTCTTCCAACAGATCATTGTTAAGTCGTAGCCCCTCACTGTTCGTACGTGGATCATACCCTTCGATCCGTGGGCTCTGATGAGTGGTCTCCAGGGGTAGCACAGCTTCTGTTCCGAACGTCAGGCTGAATGGGGTTTCGCCCGTGGCCGCATTGGCGGTCGTTCAGATGGGCCACAGAATCTCTGGTATGACCTCGGGCCAGCGCCTGTATCCCGCATCCCCGGGTTCGATGTCCTCGATTTTCTTTTTGATGCCAGCTTTGATGATCTTGTTGGCTGCCTCTACCTGCCCGTTCGTCTGAGGGTGCACCGGTGACGCGAACACGAGGTCCGTTCCTTGTTGCTTACAAAAGGCTATCAGTCAAGGGTTGTTAAACTGTGGCCCATTGTCCGTGATGATGCTGATCGGTGTCCCATAGCGACAGAAGAGGAAACGCCAGAGGAAGCGCTCCACCTTCTCTGTGGTGATCTTCGCCATTGGCTGCGCTTCGATGAATTTGGTGTGGTAGTCAATGATGACGATCAGATATCTGTATTGCCCCTTTGACTTTGGGAGCTCTCTGATCAGGTCCAGTCCCCACTGTGCGAACGGAACGGGCGATAGGAGGATGGACAGTGGGACGGCGGGCGTGTGGTGATGATGCGCGTGCAGCTGGCACTGGTGGCACTTGCTCGTGAGTGCTGTAGCGTCCGTGTGGACGGTGGGCCACCAGAATCCACACCGAAGGTCCTTGTGGGCGATGGATCTGGCGCCCGCATGATGGCTGCATGTGCCCAAATGGATTTCCTTCAGTATCGAGTTGCCCCTTGTTGGAGTGACGCACTTGAGGCTCGCCCAAGTCCTCCCTTGTCGATACAATGCTCCATCCCGTACGCTGAAGTTGGCCGCCCGTGCAACAATGGTTCTGGCCTCTCGCTTGTAAAGGTCCCTGCACGTGCTCGCAAGCGTCCTCCATCTGTTAATGTAACTGGACAAGCTCTCGTCCCTCCCCTGGCGGACCTTGAGGAGGATGCCCGTGGTATTGTACTTGCCCTGGAGCCTGTACCGCTTCTGAAAGCTCTCCGCCAGCTCGAGGAACGAATGGATGGAGCCTGGCAGAATCTCATAGAACCAGCTCCTGGCCTCCTCGGTCAGCGTTTCCTGGAATAGAAAACATAGGGTTGGATCCGAATACCTGGTCCCATCCGTGGTGGATCGGAACTCGTCAATGTGCGTGCGGGGTCCCCGCTCCCGTTGAATCGGGTGATCTTCGTCGTCTTCGCGTGGAGGTCTCTTCCCTTCTCCAGTATGTGCGCTGAGAACGGGCTGACCCGGGGGGTGAACGTCCCACCCTGCCTGGCGAGCTTGTCTTTCCGCAGGAGTGAAACTTCTTCCGCCAGCTCTTCCATCCTCCGGAGGATCCGGGCGTTATCCATCGGAGGTAGCGACTCCCCTCCTGGTGTGGGCGAGCGGGCTCTCCGGGCATTAGCCCCGCCGAACGGATGTAGCTCTTCGTCGGTGGTGTCCTGGGTCCGTTCGCATTGCCCCTGCGGCGGGCCGACGAGGGCGTCCAACCGTTCCTCCAGCCTCTGCCGGATCTGGCGCTCCTGCTCCCTATCGAACGCTGCCTCTCGCAGCTCTCGGAGCAAGTCGTCGACGCGCTCCTCGCTGCCGCTCGTCCCTGGTTCTACTGCTTGTTGCACCAGTGCGTTTGCGGGTGTTTCCTAAAATGGTGTACTGCTGACATTAGTCTCCTGGATAGGCATGTGGGCTTCTGGTTAGTGGTGTTTATACGAGGTTTGCAATTTGTAGGATTCCCACAAACGGCGCCAACTGTTTCTACCGGATTACGCGGGACGTAATCTAGCAGAAGCAAGTACGAGGTCTCCTTCTTCTTGTACGTCCGAACGTTGGGGCTGTTCGGATGGTCGAGCGCTTCTTCTCCTTTCGGGTATGCGGGTGGTCGGGTGTGCGTGTTCGGGTATGGCTGTTAGAATACAACGACAAACCGACAGTCAGGGGTTGAGACAGGGGTGACCTGCCTTCAACGCTCCGATGCCTAAGTTAGAAGATGTATTGGATATAACAGTCAAGCGAACGTGCGTGAAAGTAGGTTGTAGTGTTTAGTGCTCGGATTAGAATTGAATGCGTTGGGTTGAATTCAGATGATGTTACCTGTAATAAATACCTTACATATATAGGTGGTTGAGCTTGGTGCTTGAGGGTGTTCTTCGATGTGAGACTGGTTTGGTTCTGTTGGTGTGTGATCCGCATATTCGGATGTGCGCCCCACGGGCGCGTGCGCGCTCGGATGGGGTCGGTCTTGTGAGTGAAGTTATAGCCTTCCTGGTGGTCTTTCGAGTGGTCAAATAGGTGTTGATTGCCTGCTTAAGTGGATAAGTATATTTAATCGGACAACTAATGATGCTATACTAACAGGTTGGTTCCATGATATTAGGGAAGATCAATGTTAATGAAGCTCATGCTCTAAGGGACACTCTCATTCAAGCCAAAACGAAGAATCTCAAAAGAATCATTGGTGAAGGTAATTTCAAGCTTATCATCAACTGCATAAAGAAGAGTCGGTGTACCAGTCTTGGAAGCTAAAAGAACTTTGATTCTGATATTAGAATTACTGCTAGGAGTGCTAGCTAGTCACTTTTAAGAAATTTCCTTCCATCATGGTGATAGGGAGGTCAATTTTGTAGCTTATCAGCTTACCTATCTATGGTCATAATTAACACGCAATCTTCATGTCTAGAACAATATGAGAAGAACTATTTTTTCGATCTTTTTCAGTTTCGTTTTATATAGCTTGTAATTCGTTCAACTTTGAATGCATATACACCACCGCGATTGCTTATACTGTTTTAGGATTTAGGTAAGTTATTACATTACAGTGCATATTTCCATTGAGGCCAGCAACATGCATGATAAACACCAAGGACAGGGCTGTTCAATCACAATTTCTTGTTTTAGAACTCTATAGTTAAACATTAGAAGTTGGCATGCAGGTACCAAAGCTCAAAATCTGCTCTACATTGCATGTAACCGATCAGATAGACGATCCATGAAAAAAGTATTTACCAACCTCAGAATTTGTATCTTACTTTCACGAGTTTCGAGTTTCTTTCCAAAGAAGGGGCATTTTCAAAGTTCAAACGGCATTGCTCTTCTTACTCGATCTTCACTCTTTAATTGAGAAGCCGCGGAGAGAGATCGAGATAGAACCTGTGCGATGTCTTAGAAGTAGAGGGTAATGATCGAGTAGCAAGCAAAGCAAAGGGTCCAACTGTCAAGCCCTTCCAAAAATGGATGCAAGTTTCGATCATCACTCCATGGGCATGGATTTCCACCTGATCGATCGAGTGACATGACAGCAGATTAATTAGTAGTAATATAATTTAAAGTTTGAGATAACCTTCTACTTAAACACCCTAACGTATGATAGAATTCATGGTACAGATTGGTACAGATTCAAAACCATGAAGTATGAACAGTAATTTCTCAGAGTTTCATTGAATCACTATGAAAACCTTACAAGTTTGTTGAAAATCTCAAAATCTTCTAGCTCTCTCTTTCTGTATCTCGGTCTCTCTCAATCTATCTCTTCATTTTATTCACACAATTCTCTCTTTTTTCCAAGAGTGGAATTCAGACGGTTTGATTTGGTTTTTGCTAAAAATCATAACCAAATATTTTTTTCAGTTTGGTTCGGTTCAGTTTTTCAGTTTTTAAAAGAAAAACCGTGATTATTCGGTTCGGTTTAGTTCGGTTTTTTTTTCAGTTTTTTTTTTCGGTTTATTTCGATTTTTTACATAATGCATAAAAAATAACTTTTGAATAAATAACTAAAAAATTGTCTATAATTTTTTTTTTGAGTTGTCTAACATTTTAATTAGATTATATGAGAGAAATTGAGAAGAATTGTGCATAAAGAAATTAGGATTTTAGGAGTTTACGGTTTTTGTTTTTCATATATTTATATAATATATTACAAAATTTCCAAAACGATATCTTTTTATACATACTTCGGTTTTTCGGTTCGGTTCGGTTTTTATAAATTAAAAACCATAACCGAACCAAATATTTCTATTTTTTTCGGTTTGGTTTTTATCGGGTGCGGTTTTCTTCGGTCGTGGCTCGGTTTGGATCGATTTTTTTTTTTTTCGGTTTTCGGTTCCAATGTCCCACCCATACTTTTTTCTTATCTAAACTGTTGAGAATGTGAATAGAGAAAGACTTCCACATTGGAAATGAGAGGCCATGCTAGTGAGTTATAAGGATTTGGACTATTCCTACTATTGCCAATTGATTTTGGTATGGAACCCCATATTATTTCATCATGGTATCAGAGCGGGTTCTTCCACGTGTGTTGCCGAATGCGGGTCACACGTGCTCATCGTCACCCATATATATTGTCCACGTGTTTGACTTGAGATGTCGTCACACGTGCGAGGGCGTGTTGAAAATGTGAATGAAGAAAGACTCCCACATGAGAGAAAAACTCCAACACGTGCGAGGGTGTGTGATTAGAACAATGCCAGTACGTAGACAGATTGTCACAACACATCAGAGGAGGATGTGGTAATCAAACTTGAAATGCACACATCACTTGTCTGATCCAGTAAATGTCAGCAACTGTGTTACATAAAGCTCTATACTCAACCTCAGTAGAGCTTTTACAAACTGAAGGTTGTTTTTTAGATCGCCATGAAATAGCATTATAGCCAAGAAAGATAACAAACCCTGTAGTAGATCTCCTAGTTCCTAGATCACCTCTCCTATCAGCATCACTATAAGCAGTGATATCTGTAGGACCAGATGAATAATAGAGCCTTTTATGCAAAGTGCCTTTTGTAAGTATCTTAATATTCTTTTAACAACACCTAAATGTAGATCAGTAGGAGATTGCATAAATTGACATGCTGTATTGATTGCATAAACCAGGTGTGGTCTGGTGAAAGTAAGATATTGCAGGCCACCAACAATACTTCTATAAGTAGTTGGATCGGAAAACAACTCACCATCAGTAGGCCACAGATTTGAGTGAGGTAGGCATGGGGTGGAACATGGCTTACAATTGGACATACCAGCTTTAGCTATCAAGTCCTTGGCATATTTGGATTGAGAAATAAAGATCTCATTTCCTTCATAATTAATCTGTAACTCAAGAAAATATGTTAACTTTCCCATGTCTTTAAGATCAAACACTGCACTGAGTTCTTGAACTACAAAGTTTATAGCTACATCACTATTTTCAGTCAATATAATATCATCTACATAAAGCTTAAGGATGACCGTTGTAGCCTCATGACATCTCACAAAGAGACTAGGATCAGAATGACTTGAGCAAAAACTAATGGTGGGTAGATAAGCAGTAAACTTCTCATTTCAGGCTTTAGGAGCCTGCTTCAATCCATAGAGGGACTTATGTAACCTACACACATGAGAAGGAAATCTGGGATCAACAAAGCCTTTTGGTTGCTGCATATAAACCTTCTTTTTTTAAGTCTCCATGTAAATTTTTATTTATTTTTATATCCAATTGTCTTAAATTCCACTTATTTGAGGCAGCTAAAGCTAAGACTAATCTGGCTGTAGTATATCTCACTACAAGGCTAAAAGTTTCCTCAAAATCAAAACCTTGTTGTTGATTGAATCCTTGTGCCACCAACCTAGCCTTATATCTTGATACAGAACCATCTGAATTTTTATTCACTTTGTATACCCATTTACACCCTACAATATTTCTGTTTCATGGATTAGGCACTAGCGACGAAGTGCCTTGTGAATGTAAGGCATCAATTTCTTCCTTCATTGCTTGTTCCTATTGAGACTTTCCACAAGCAAACTTGTAATTGGATGGTTCTGTAACATCATAAATTTTCTTGATCCCGGTAAAACCAGAATAAAATGCATATTGATCATATGTCTTTGATTCAACCATGGCTGAATAGCATTGAAAATCTGCATAAGGTTTCTTCTTGATTACACCAGACTTGGCTCTTGTAATCATTATGTGTTCATTCGCTGGACCATGTTGAACAACATTGCCTTCTTCAACAATGTCAGGATTAATAGCTGCATTCATATTTGCTGCATTTACTAAATCCTAAAAGTCTTCCTCATTTAAAAGAGCTAAATGCATCTCTTCAGCACCTACTTCAGGGAGTGGCAACACTACCTCCAATTGAGCTGGAGACAAGACTGGAAATTGAGTGGTGTGATCAGGTACAAGAGCAGTAATATGGCTATTCTCTGACTCTATAGGAAAAGGAAGAGAAGTAGCTGGACTACCTTGAGATGTCCTAGACTCATCTATCCCATTATAAATTATTGGAACAGTGACAGACAACACTTTAAAGGGTTTAGGAGATGATGAACATTTATTACTAGAACTAGAATCAGAATGACCATTTTGAAAAGGAAAAGGTATCTCATCATGAATAACATGTATGGAAATCAATATTTTCCCACTTGCTAAATTATAGCATATGACTCCCCTGTATCATGTGGCATAGCCTAGGTTGAAGTTTATTAGAGTTGTAGGATCTAAGATAGGGATAATAGCTGGTACCAAATTTTTTGAGAGATGACAGTATAAGTTCAATGCCATGAAGTTTATATAAAGGAGAATGCATTGCAAGAACAAGATTAGGCATCCTATTTATGAGAAAAGTAGCATGAGCACTGCCATAGAACTAGAATTGAAATGGAAGACTGGCTGTATGAAGTAAAGAAATAGTTGTTTCAATGATGTGTCTATTCTTCCTCTATGCAACTCCATTCTGTAGGGATGTGTAGGGACAAGAAATAAAGTGTTGAATGCCCTTAGACAAAAGAAACTGGTTCAAGATATTGTTATTATACTCACCCATCCATCAGATTGAAGAATTTTAATGTGGGAACCAAACTGAGTTTCAACAAAGGCATGAAATTGAACAAAAATAGAAGTAACATCTGATTTAATGATCATGGAAAAAATCTAAAAAAATCTAGTATAATCATCTGTAAATGTCACAAAGTATCTATGATATTGAATAGACATATAAGGTGAGGGTCCCCAAACATCACTATGAATCTTGGCAAAAGGAACATTTGACCTAAGTACACTTTCACTGAAAGGTAACCTTGACATTTTCCCAGACATGCATCCCTTGCAGCACTAGGCATATCATCTATTACAGACTCAATATGAGAGGTTAACAACATTCTATGTACTATATCATTTGAAGGGTGACCTAACCTCTTATGCCACACAGAGGACTTGACTTTCTGTAAAAAAAAAAAAGCTACAGAAGATGAAGAATAATGAGACTTGGATAGGACATTTGGGATCTTATAAAAGCCATTACTGTTGCTTTTGCCTTGATAGATGACCACTTGGATAGTAGATTGTATAGCTTGATGTGATTGATTTGACTGTGCCACCATAGCTGAGATGGTACCAGACACAGGCACCAAGGTGCTTCTCTCAATATTGCTCTCAACTGCAAGTAACTGAATCTTTAGCTCCTTCAGAGATATAGAATTTTCTCTGACACATATAACTGTCCTAATCATGTCATACTCAATAGGTAGACCATTCAAAGTGACACCAACAATATCTTTATCAGATATCCTTGCACCAACAATAGTAAGTTGGTCCCTAGCTCTCTTAATCTTTAGCAGATATCTATCAATACTTAAGCCCTATTTTCGTATGGTTTATAGGTCTATTTCAGCTGAAGAATGCTAGACATAAAAGCACTAGTATATCTTTCATTAAGTATTGACCATGCCTCAGCATATATTTTTTTCCCAAGAATGTACTCAATGGTTTCAATAGCTAGAGTAGCCCCAATTAAACTCAGCAAAGTTTTATCAGTCTGAACCTAATTCTTCAACTCAGGATTCACAATTACACTTTCTTCACCATAACTAGTACTAATAGTTATGAATCTTAGAGGACAAGGTAAGGATCCATCAAGATACTCAAACAAATCATTCCTTTCAAGTACAGACTCCAATTGAAAATTTCAATTAGCAAAATTATCATCATCCAATCTCATAGTTATCATATGTAGTAGGCTTTTGATATAACTCTGATGATTTTGAGATGTCATTTTAATAGATACACAAGTACAGATCTCAAGAACAGCAACTTCAAGCAGCAGACAGATTCTTTAACACAAGAAAGAAAAAAAGGGTCGAGATTATCAAGCTTTGAGGAGAAGCAGTAAGACATGAAAACCCTAAACGAACACTTCGAACAAGAATCTCCAATTGCATCGGCATGAGCCTCACGGCTCTGATACCATGATAGAATTCATGGTACGGATTCTAAACAATGAAGTATGAACAGTAGTCTCTCAGAGTTTCATTGAATCACTATGAAAACCTTACGACCTTTGTTGAAAATCTCAGAATCTTTAGATAATGACATAGAAGGACAAGTATCACAAATACAAATAACCATCCTACGAATCCAACCCTTTAAGTAGACCAAAAAGGATCAAATTACTCTTCTATAAATTATATAAACTCTAATTGAAATACAGTAGCAGACATTTTTTCACCTCTCTCTCTCTCTCTCTCTCTCTCTCTCTCTCTCTCTCTCTCTCTCTCTCTCCCCAGGCCAGAGTAAAAACACAGTAGTAATCACACCGATCCAACACCTTCTAACCCGCCACCTCCATCATCACCCTCGTCTCACGCCACCGACAATGTCCCTTGGCTCGCTCTTCTCCGTCACCCCTTGGCTCGCTCTCCTCCATCACTCCTTGACTCGTTGTTCGCCATTACCTCGGCTCGCCTGCAATAGTAGTAGAGACCGCCCCACTCACCTTTACCGCACTCACTTGCCAGCCATGGTCGTCTCCACTGCAGCCCTCGCTACCATCACGCCTCCTTGCTCTCCATGCATGCGGTGTCTGCCGTCTCTAACAACCTTGCTCGGATTGGGCTCGTTGCAGCTTTGTCTTGCACCGTTGTGCTTGAGTTTGCATCGGCATCAGAGTTGAGCCACCGTGGCAGCCTCACTTTGGCATGGGCTCACACCGAGATGTCTTCTACTCCGATCAAGTGTGCGTGTTCAGATCTATTGGGCATTGCGGTTGTGTCCTTTTGTTCTATGTCGCCGCACGGCCCAACATTGATCTCCTTTGCTACTGATCTCCCACGGTGCTTTGCTACTACGACGGTGTTGCTACTGTGAATTCATGACGTAGTTGTAACGTAGTAGTGTTTTGTTGCTTGAGGAAAAAAGGTATAATCATGATTATTCATTATTGTGTTGACATTTGAAAATAGTATTGTGAGATGTTTCGAATCATGTTTTTTGGGTTTGGTTGATTCATAGACAGGGAGGACTTGTGGTACAACATAATTTGAAACTCACTGCTACTATATAACTCGACACTACCACTGTATATTATTTTATTTTATTTTCGTAACAAATTCACTATTTAAACATAGATACATCACTCACTACCGGATTAAGACTCATTGCCAGCGACTTTAAGTCGCCGGCCTTGTTTTTTTTGTCGCCGGAAATTGACCACCAGAGATAGCATTGCCGGCGACTCATTTTCACGTCGCCGGTAATGTAGTTGACATTGTCGGCGACTTGAGTCGCCGGTAATGTCTTTCTCATCACCGGCGACGGCAATGTTTGCGCCGCCGTGGCCGGAATTTGAAGTCATTGCCAGCGACTTAGGTCCATGTCGCCGGCAATGGGTGGAACAATTTTGAAAAAAAAAGCCGGTTCTGGATTGGGCCCAATTCCAGAACCTGCATTGAAAGACATAAACCGTACAAATACAAGTTCAACAGTACACACATAAATGTCCAACATATAGTACAAATAGCAACGATACGAAAATAAACTACAACTACAGGTCAGGGTCGAGGAACTTGCGGGTCAGGGTCGAAGAAATTCATGTACTCATTTGAACTCTGGTGGCTACCCTGGTCTTGCTGTGGCGGTGACTGGTGCGGTGGTGGTGGTGGATAACTGGGGAACGTAGGGACCGGGGGAGCTAGGTGTGGGGAGCGGTTGTCCGGTAGTCTGAGCCGCATACATCGTCTGCATCCAGGTGAACATTTGTGTCTGCTGCTGGACCATGAGTCGGTGTTGCTCGATCATCCCCCGGTACTCGGCATCTCTGACTGCCTGCTGCTCGGCCATCTGCCTCCTTTGCTTCTCCAACTCCCTATGCGTCCTATGAAGCTCCGCTGCGAGGTTACGACTAGAAGTTGAACTTCTTGACCCGGTAGAGTATTCTGAAGTGTTTTTCAATACTCCTTCGCCCGCCGAGCCCATTCCCCTACAGTAGTAGGTATTCTTTCCAGTCATGCACGCTTTTGCCATGATCTGAGCCGCTATAGGGCGATCAAGCAGATCGATCTGAGAGGCATACTGGGTGACTTCTTCCTCGGAGCAGTCAGGATGGTTATTCCGAGCTATATTCATGGTCACTTCTGTGGTCGCCTCCTCCACTCTCGCCTAATTGAAAAGCGAAAATGAATAACGTATTATTTAACAAAATAAATTAATATCGAAAAATAGTTTTATTAACACATGCAGAGGCGAACGACTTACCGCTTCTTCAGGGCACTGCGGATAGAACTTCTGATGAATATACACCAACGGGTTCACTTCTTGTTGTTGTTGCGCCTTACTCGACCGACCCAAATAGTTAAGTGAACCTGCATGATGGGCCCTGGTTTTTTTCAATCTATTCGCCCGGTTCGTCTTCGAAATCGCCTTGTTTGATAAACATATGTAAAAAAATTAGTAACTAACTATTTGAATGTGATACGATACATTAGGCTTGTAAGATATATTCAGGATGCATACCTTCGCTTTGGGGTGCTCGAAGTGGGCTATCAGCCACAGCCACTCGTACTCCCTAAACCAGAATTCGCTAGGGGTAGAACCTCGACCTAGCTCCTTGTATAGAGTGTAATGTGAAGAAAGCTCGTTCTTCCACTCTTTATACCTATATTAACACTAGGAAAAAAAAGTTAGAGATATTAAAACACTTGATAAAAAAAAATCTAACTCGATGCATACTCAAATAACTCGAAGCACATCACCTCATATGTAGTTGACGCTCTACCCATATGTGAATAAGGCATTCATCCATGTCAAACCACACCTGCAATATGAATATATAAACGGTAAAATTATATATTTATTCAGACTTAATTAATAAATGAAAAATTTACGTAATGAAAATACGATTTAACTCACACTCAGTGCATTATGCACTTGCATCTTCACGTAGATAGGCACAGATTCCCAATCTGGCCAAAGCATTGGGACCTTGTCCCGCACGATCGCCCCGGCCATGCTGACATATTTTCGCGTGGTGTCAAATGCCTCGATCACCTCGCCATCCTCATTGGCCCTAATGGACGTTTTCCTTTCCCCGGTGGCCTGCTCAAGTCTCTTCCCGGTGCAGGTGCCTCTAGCCCCTTTCCGTTTTCCAGTACCATTAACGAAATTGCCTAATAATACAATGTCAATAAATTGATATCATTAATTGAACCTATCGTAAGTCTTAAGTAATAATTAAGTAATCAATCTTGTTAAATAAAATTTACCTGCATCGTCCGTTTGTTGGTTGGTGCACCTCACACTCCAAAGATACACGGGGTCGAACGGGATGAAGTTGTACGCTTCCTCCACGCTCAGGAACTCCGGCTGTCCTTCAACATAAATTGGCATCCCCCTATCATCGAATTCAGGGATCACAGGAATCTCGTCGGGCAGGAAGAGACCGGACGGGGGAGATAGACGAGGCCTGGACGATGAGGTGCCAGCACCATCTGCCTCAGATGATTCCTATGAAACGGGAGTAGGCACCGGGCGAATAGGAGGCATTCGGATGGAGGGAGTTTCTGATGCCCCCGTTGACTGTCGCTCGTCTGAGGGTCTGTTGACGGAGGGACGTTTGCTGACTGAGTGTCTGCTGACTGAGGCTCGAGGCTGGACTTCCGATTGCACGGCTCCGGATCGTGCAGCTTCCTCCTCTGCTCGCGCAGCTAGCAAGGCTTGTGTGCGAGCATTCATCATTGGCCCACTGCGCGTGTTGCTGACTGCGGCTGAGGAGGAAGCTTGACTACTGCTCCCTCCACTATTTCGGGAACCTCTCCGTTTGATGCCTCCAAGCCAATTTGCCGCAAAACCTCCTAGACACCGTAATAGTCATGGATTCGGTTCTATAACAAATCGGAACCGGACCGTTTGGAACCGGAACCGGGCGGAACCGGAACCGTTTGAACCCGGAACCGTTTGGAACTGGAACCGTTCGGTTTCAAACGGTTCCGGTTACAAACAGTTCCGGTTCCAAACGGTTCTGGTTCCACGCAGTTCCGGATTAAAACCGTTCTGGTTCCAAACCGTTCCGATTCCGATTTTTCACCTTAATTTATACGTTAAATTAACAACTATATCACCTTAATCCAAACACGTTAAATGCCAATTCCGATTTTTCACCTATTATACCTTAAATTAACAACCATATCACCTAAATTAACATATATACATACATCATTTTCGACTTAAATATATACATATTAATCCAAATCACGCACCCTAATTAATTTTCCACATTTTTCACACATATATATACATCATGCATCTTAATTTAATTTAATTTTCACATATATATATATACATCACATATTAATCCAAATCACGCACCTTAATTAATTTCCCACATTTTTCAAACATTACCGGTATATATATACATTGCATATAAATTAATCCAAATAACCCTAATTAAATTTAATTTCCACATACATATATATATACACATTGCCACATACGTACATACATATATATATGCATAAAAATAAATAAAAATTGAGAGAGAGAGAGAGAGAGAGAAAGGGAGAGAGAGAGATGGAGAGAGAGTGAGCTTGCATGCACCTGCCATGGTGGAGCTCGAGCTGATTTTCCGGCGACGGAGGTGAGGGGAGGAGGTAGAGGAGGAGGGGAGGAGGAGAGGAGGAGGGGAGGAGAGGAAATTTCAATTTAAAATGGGGTTTTTTAGTGTGGAGAGAGGAGAAGGGAGAGGAGGTGAGAGGAGGGGAGAGGGGAGGAGAGGAAGAGAGATTTGAGGAGAGGGAGGCGGCCGGAACAGTTTGGGAGGAGGAGATGAGGATTTTTAGGGTTTGAGATAGTGAGAAATGAGGGAGAGCTCGAGCTGGGTTCGACCATATTCAGTAAACATTGCCGGCGAGTTAGTTGCAACTCGTTGGTAATGTCATTACCAACGAGTTGATAACTCGTCGGCAATGTCATTACCAACGAGTTGCTTATCAACTCGTTGGTAATGTCACTATTTCCCGAAGAATATCCGACTACGATTTCCGACACGATTTCCGACTACAATTTCCGACTAGAATTTCCGACTACGATTTCTGACTACGATTTCCAACACGATTTCCGACTACAATTTCCGACTACAATTTCCGACTACAATTTCCGACTACGATTTCCAACACGATTTCCGACTACGTACAATTTCCGACTACATTTTTCGACTACAATTTCCGACAACGATTTTCGACACGATTTCCGACTAGAATTTCCGACTACAATTTCCGACTACATCATTAACGTACTAAGGATGATAATCGTAATCATCTTCATCACTTGAGTCTGACTCGGTTTCATAGGTAACCTCTGGCAATATGTGCCGCTCCTCGTCATCTGAATCAGCGTCAACTTCATATGGATTAACATCGAGAAGTTCTGCTCCAGTAATTCGAACCACACTCCCAGATCTCATATTATTAAGGCGAATCGTAGATGATTCCGGAATGTCAAAAGCGTTCGGCTCTTGGTATGCAGTAACTTCCTCATCATCTGCGGTCTCACCAAGTGTGGCAGCACTGTATATGTTTCTATGAGCAACATGGTTAACCATCTTCCACGGGACTTTGTTAAGAAGATCGTCAAGGTAAAACACTTGTTTTACTGATGAGGCAAGAACGAAAGGGTCTTCTTCATACCAGCTAGTAGCAGTATTCACCGAAAATGTTCCGTACTGATCGGTCCTTGTGTTCTCTGGGCTAGTATCAAACCATCTACACTTGAACAAGTGCACTTTCATGCGGTTCCCATAAATTAGTTCAAAAACTGAATGAAGGACACCGTAATAGTCAACGCCATCCTGCCCACCATGGACCATCACCCCACAATTTGGTGTTTTCAGTCGGTCGTCTCGATTTTCACATATAAATTTCACGCCATTGACTTGACACATCGAGTAAACTTTTGAAGCTATCGGTTTCATCGCAAGGACCCTCAATTCGTTTGACCACTCTAGGCAACCATCATTTGCTACATAGTTCATCTGAAAACGATAAGAAACCACACAAGAAATTATGAACATAGAAAAACAAAACCACGTACGGTTCCATGCTATATAAGGATATAAAAAATAGATATATACACATATAACCTTACCCATTGACCAAAGTAACAAACGTCCTGTTGTGGTAATCAACATTTCCGGCAATAGCAGGGCAGTGAAGATGATAGTTTTTCCAATATTGTACTTCTTCACAGTTAATCAGTACCGACCAGTGGGCAATGGCTACCTCATTTCCATCCAA
Organism: Geum urbanum; assembly: GCA_946800695.1. NCBI lineage: Eukaryota > Viridiplantae > Streptophyta > Magnoliopsida > Rosales > Rosaceae > Geum > Geum urbanum. The sequence continues at coordinate 31,561,873 of OX327012.1, forward strand.
CTTGTACGACTTTGGAAAGCTTCCCTGTACTACCACGTCATTCGAGATGATAGAAAGGTTGAACTGGAGTTCATCTATCGGCATCTGTTGTTGGGGGTCCTCAAGCGCTCCCAAATACACTTTGGTGTACGTTACACACTCGTGCACAACATATGCTTCAGCGATACACCCTTCAGGTGTATATTTATTCTTCACATAGTCCTTGTAGGCTCCCAATTGTCTACAAGTACACAAGTGCATGTTAACTTACTTAAAAAATAAGAATTTACATATAAAAACAGAGGCAAACCAAATGTATGAATCATTTGTACATTTCCATGGGATACATCCAAGTGTAGTGTACGGGACCGGTAAGCAACAATTGGTCGGGAAGATGGATCATCAGGTGAGGCATGATGTCGAAAAAATTTGGGGGAAATATCCTCTCAAGCTTGCACATGATAAAAATGATGTCATCTTGCATCTCCCTGAGATTTGATTTTTTAACTTCCCTGGTGCATAACTTTTGAAAGAATCTTGACAAGGCCACCAACGGCTCCACCACCTCTTTGGGCAGGTACCCTCGAATGAAAATAGGGAAAAGGCGTTGAAGCAGTACATGGCAGTCATGACTCTTTAATCCGTACATCTTATTATCCCGGAAGTTAACACACCTGCTTATATTTCCTGCATAGCCATAAGGATACCTGCATATATATATATATATATATATATATATATATATATATATATATATATAGCCATAGGCAACAATTATATTTCTAGCATATAACCATAATCCGGTAAAAATTTAAGGCCAAATTCCTGCATAGCCATAAGAATATATACCTGACATTACTCAGCCACCGAAAAATTTCATGCTTATGCTTCGGTTTTACGGTGTAAGGAGCTTGCGGCATTTTTCTCTTACCATCTCTTAACCACAAATGTTTCCGCAGTCCCATAGATTTCAGATCAGTGCGTGCCTTAGGGATGTCTTTTGTTTTCCCCTCCAAGTTAAGAACTGTGCCCACCACACTTTCACACACATTCTTCTCTATGTGCATGACATCTAGGTAGTGTCTGATAGGCAACCTGGGCCAGTAGGGGAGTTCCCAGAATATGCTCTTGTGTGTCCAAAACTTATACCTTTCGGGCTTGTCTGGAATTGACGCCACTATGTCAGGATGATTGCTCAGCTGGCCAAAATCATATTCATTCAACACTTCCAAAATTTCTTCCCCTGTCCATCGCCTGGGTGCCACACCTGTTTCCACAGTCCCATCAAACGCGTCTGGATCCTGCCTAAATGGGTGATCATATGGAAGCCAACAACGGTGACGCATCTGAACAATTTTACTGCAATGAGGACTCCAACAATCAACCGTCATGCACTCTGAACAAGCCTTGTAACCCCTGGTAACGTTGCCCGACAACATACCGCGGGCAGGAAAATCACTGATGGTGCCAACAAGCATGGCATGCATCTGGAACATCTCATTTTTGAACCTATCGTAAGTGGGGTGGTCACACTCACTCAGGTACTTAAGCTCCTCAATCAAAGGCCTCAAATACACATCGAGACACTTTCCTGGATAAACCGGGCCCGGAATTAACAGAGTGAGCATATTGTATTCCTTCTTCATGCACATCCATGGTGGAAGGTTGTACGGTACCAATATAACTGGCCATATACTGTATTGAAGACTCATGTTGCCAAAAGGGTTGAATCCGTCAGATGAGAGCCCTAACCAAACATTTCGGACCTCTGCTGTAAAATGATCAAACTCCCTGACCATGTGCTTCCAAGCCTCTCCGTCGGAAGGGTGTATAAGGGTGTCATCGTCAGGAAAATTCCTCTCAGCCCACCATCTCATTGCTTCGGCCGTGAAAGAACACATGAACAACTGCTCCAGCCTATCCATAAGCGGGAAATATCGAAGTATCTTCACAGCTTTCTTGTTGCCTGCAGGAGTCAACTTATACCTTTCTGTAAAACATATCGGGCAGGCTTCAAAGTCTTCAAGATCTTTTCCCCAGAAGAGAATACAATCATATTTGCATGCATGGATTTTGATGTAGGAAAGCCCAAGATCTTTCAGGATATGTCTCACCTTATGAGAAGACGATGACCGGGTGGCAGTAGCGAAGCAGTCCACTTCAGCCAAGAATCAACAGCTTTGACAGACATTTTGTTCTCAATTTTGAGCTGCATCACTCCCATCACACTTTCAAGAACAGTCTTACTACAACCGTCGTACAATGGAGTCTGTTGCAATGCAATCAGGTTGTTGTACTTGTCCATACCGCTTGTGTTGACATGAGCTCCAGGTAATGGCTCGACTGGCTTAATATGGGGGAAACCCTCAATGACGGGAGGGACATTTGGTGCTTCATCAGCAAATACACCGCTCTCATGAGGAAACATATCATTGATTAACATCGATGTTGGATCATAGGATGGACTGCCCCTCTCAGCAAAATCTCCATGATCATAGCGTGGACTGGCCCTCTCACCAAATTGTCCATGATCATGCAGACCCGCTAACAATGTTTCACCGTGATAAATCCAACAAGTGTACTTATCCCAAAACCCGTATTTACTCAGGTGCTTCTGGACTTTATCAATGGGAAAATGAAATCGATCGCTGCGACACTTACATTCTTTACACGGGCAATAATGAAGTGTTGTGTCTCCACAATTAGCCTTCACAAAATTCACAAAACTCCTAATTCCCTGGTGATATCTCACATCCTATCTTTTGAGGCTCATCCAACTTTTGTCCATCCTGAAAATTCTAACAATTTTACGTATTATATATACACACATTCACTACTAATAATCGACGTGATATCTTAATTCAACTCTAATTAAATCAACACATGCATGCATATATATATATATCGATCTTATTAATTAGATCGATCAACACACATATATATACATACACATATACGTATATATACACATACCTATATATATATAGCTTCCCGAGTGATCGAGTTTTCGACGCGCGCCTTAATTTTGACAATACGTACCGATCGATCGATTTCAGAGCGTTTTCCTTCTTTCGATTTCACCGGATTTTTTTCGATCCAAATGAATGAGCTGCTGCGATTTGCATCTAATATAAGAGGCATTGCCGGCGATTCAATGAATCGCCGGAAATGGAGACATTGCCGGCGAAATTCCGGCGAAAAGTCGCCGGTAATGTTGCAAAACATTACCGGCGACTTTTCGGACACATTACTGGCGACGGAGTAAGTCGCCGGTAATGATGATCATTACTGGCGACTTTCCCGGTCGCCGGCCTTGTTTTTCGAAAAATCGCCGGTAATGTTGCAAAACGTGGTAGTGACTGCTATTGTGTATTATTGGTTATTAATGTGCAAATATAAAGTTATGAACTTCTATCTAAAATTCTACTATATATGTAATTTGTTTGGTTATCTCAGCTGCTACTATACAATTTGTTTTATTTTTTCATTACCATTACGTAGTTAACTGAAAAAAGGTTTTCATTGTATTCTATGAATTTGTTAGTTAAATTTCTTCTTATTTGTAAAGTAATATTAAGTAATTAGTAATATGTAGCACCTTTTCCTTTCTAAAACAAAAAATCAGAAGAAATCATGCACTGAATTTGCTACTAAATTTCAACATGAGTGCTATGGTGATTTTGAGGATATAGTGACATATTTAATATGTTAAAATTATTGTCTTATTGATTTTTCTTTCTAAAAATTCTGTGATTTGATTTAGTTTCAACGTTTGTATGTTTTGGGTTAGTTTGATTGTCATTAGGGAGAGACACTAGTGGCGACATAGTGCTGTTAATTTAACTTATCTATGTGATTAATTTTAATGCTACTGTGTTTTTGCGGATTGCTATTGTATTTTTAGTTTAATGACTGCTACTGCATTTTTTTTTCAAGAAATGCTGCTACTACTGCATTTTTGGAAAGGATTAGCACATTTCAGTTTGAAAATTGCTACTGCATTTTCGGTTCGAGGGCTGCTACTACGTTTTTTGTCCTGCTATAGCATTTTTTGTTCTAGAATTGCTGTTACATTTTCGGTTCAAGGACTACTACTATATTTTTGGGACTGCTATTATATTTACGGTTCAAGGACTGCTACTGCATTTTTGGTTATTCTCGGTTCGATGACTGCTATTGCATTTTTTGGTTTGAGGAATGCTGCTATGTTATCGGGGACTGCTACTATTATTTCAGGGAATGAACTGTATTGAAAAATGTTATGGAATGTGTATTCAAATTGCTACTTAGTTTCTATCGAAATTGTTACTCAAATTGTATCGGAACCACTAGTGAATTTGTATTGAAATTACTATTAAATTTGTGTTTGAATTAGTATTGAATCTCTATTGATAGTGTTACGTGCAACTGAGTGAGAATAATCAATTTGGGTTGAAAAAAAGTTGAATTTAAAAAAAAATTGAATGAAAAAATAATCAGACTAAAAAATATTGAAAAGAAAAAAATAAAAAATAAAAAATAAAATTTTTTGGATAAAATAAACGTTAAATATACAAAAAGTAAGGCAAAATATAAAAGTAAATTTGTACCTACCACATGACAGCTTACAAGCAACTTGTCTTTATTAGTAAGATTTTGTCATTTACTGTTTAAACAAAGGACTTTGTCCTTAAGTGTATTTTTCTTCTCCAAAGTATCATTAGTGTAGTTTGCTACATAATCTCCTACCGCTCTCTTTCTGTATCTCAGTCTCTCTTAATCTATCTCTTTATTTTAATCACACAGTTCTCTCTTTTTTCTTACCTAAACAGAACGATTAAGGCAGTTAGCTTAAGTACACAGTTGTGGTCATAACAACCATCACATGAAGACTAATCTCAGCCTTACACGTGTTCATGCTACATAACAGAATCATATAGTAAAGGAAATATCCACTACAACTAGACTACTATAAGATACCTATATTCAGAACATCCCCAACAGTGAAGTCAAATTCTAGTTATATTTGTCAAAAAGTAAAAAAAATAAAAATAGCAAAAATGTAGGAATTCAAGAGAGAGAAAATAATTTTGAGTCAAATTCTCTCTTAAATATAACTAGAATTTTTAACAAAAAACTATATTTTAACTTATTTTTAAGGTATCTGTTGAAGCATTGCTTTAAAAATTAACTAAATTTAATTTTATATTTATATTAGCAAGACTATTAAGGATGCTCTAACAACGTACGGATGTTCGTGTTTATCTATCTCTGATTGCTTCTTCAAAATCTGCTGGATGCTCTTGGGTGCTCTTTAACCAAGTCATTTAGCAGCTAGCTCATCGTCATCATCATAATCATCACTGCATTTATGTTACGTTGAAGGTGAAAATCATATTTTAATCCATTGCATTATCCATAAAGCTATAGTACCTTGGCATATAAAAGATAGTAGTCCAAGACAACCTCGCTCTAACCAACCGCCATTTCTAGGGTATCACTTTCGTTTCGCACATAACTGCCTTTGACGGGAATTTTATTAAAATTTTAGAGAAATAAAATAATAAATCTAAAAAAGAAAGATATGTAGTTCTCAAAAGAACCAAGGTGGGCCTCAGCGTTTAGGAAAAGATACTTTGTTCGGCCATAAAAAAACCTTTACGGGTAGGGTTAGTTGTCCCAGTTGGGCAATGAGAAGAAATGTGGTAGTGTGAGCTATTTATCCAATCTCGGGGGGGGGGGGGGGGGGGGGTATTTATCCCTCTGGTCCCCATGGTCCCACCGCTGTGTCATGAGTGCAGTCGGACGAGCCTTGTCCCAACGTGGTTGGGGGTTGGGGTTTTGTCGATTCAATTTTAGATGGCTATGGTGTGACTTTGTGCCTAAATCAGTGGTGTTGAGTCTTATCTCTAGATCTAGGTTGTCTTACCGTTGCTGGTGTGTTTCGACGGTGGACGTCATTGTGGCAGTTGCGAGGGGTCGTCAACTCTCAAATGGGGACAGATGCAGCCAGGTTGGCGGTCAAAGGCTTGGTTTTGATGTTGTCTGATCTGGGTTGTTTGGATCTGAGTTCACTGGGGCTGGTCTCTACCTCCCTTGGCTTAGGTGCGCATGGTTTGGGGTGGTGGACGAGAGCCAAGGTGCTAACCGTGGGAGGGCAACGGCAGTCGGCAGAAGAGGTGTGATGGAGATTGGTCAACAACATTGGTCTTGGGCCAGGTTTGCATTTGTGGCTGATGGGTCGGGTCACAGTTTAGTTGTGGGCTTATTCCTTGGTCCAATTTGTTTTAATTTTTGTTTTGTTGCTTTGTTTTTTTTTTTACAATATGTTGCAAATAAATCCTCGTTTAGTGAGGTGTGTCGGGTGATTTAGACTATCTATCCATGTATGCACCTTTTGTGCTTTGTTGATCCTATGTTGGGGGAGAACTGTGTTCAAATGGTTGCTCCCACCTAGTGGTAGCCATGCAAGAGAACTAATATTCAACGACCTATAGGGTTGTGACATCCATGATTTCGTCGCTGAAAGTCAATATAAGTGAGGTAATTCCAAGTCTTCGCAATTGATCTCATTGCAACGACCATTTCCACGTTGTCAGTCATACTTAATGAGACAAACATACATTCCTCGCAAAATGTCTATTAGGCGACAACCAATACGAGTCGTCGTTGATATTTAATTCGACAAATTAAATAAGAATTTTCTCGCAAAACACCTATTCGGGGACAACCAATACGAGTTGGCACTAATATTTAATGTAGAAAAAAAGAACTTTCTTGCAAAATTCCTATTTGGCGACGATTATTGTGAGTTGTCGCTAGTATTTGATGCAGTAAAAAGAATTTCCTCGCAGAAGACCTATTAGGCGATAATCAATACGAGTCGTCGCTGATATTTAATTCGAGAAACAAGAACTTCCTGGTAAAACACCTATTCATCGTTGATATTATGTTCTGTTCTAACTACCTAAGTTTTATAATTTTGGCTGCTTATTGAATAATGTTTAGGAATTTTTTTGTTTGGCAAGGATAATTTTTAATAGATTTTAATTTTCTATTATTCGTGTCAAAATATATTAGAAAATCCAATAAAACTACTCTATTTATTATAGTAACAACAATCACGATGCATTTACTATTTATTACAAAATTGTATTTACGTATATAAAATGTGTGAGAAAAATACTACCTCGCATTAGAAATTTGTGACAAAAATCAATCTTCATATTTAATAATTATGACAAAAATGAAATCTCACATTTATTTTTTGCAACGAATATAAAACCTCGCATTTATTAGTTGGGACAAAAACATAACCTTGTATTTTTTTTTGCAACAAAAGTCAAATGTTACATTTACTGTTTGCGACAAATGGGGAACGTTGCATTTAGTATTAGTGTCAAACACAAAATCTCAATTTTAAAATTTTTGACAAAAAAAACATTGCATTTGTTTTTAGTAACTAGCATATGACCTCACATTCATTAATTGCGACAAGTACAGAGCCTCGCAATTATTTTTATCGACAAACGTCAAGTGTCATATGTTAAACATTTAGTGGTTACGACAAATGTCAAACATTGTACTTATTGTTTGCAAAAAATGTCAAACATTGCTTTAAGTTTCTAGAGACGATTGTCTAATAGCTTATATAGTATTTGCGACAAAAATGAATCCTCAAATTTACTAAATGCAATGAAAATAAGATCTCGTTTTTAAAATCTCTGTAAAAAACAAAGCGGTGCAGTATAATACAACAACAAAGAGTATTCTTCACATTTATTATCTCCGACAAACAAGGAACCTCACACTTTATTTTTTTGACAGACACAAAGCGCCGCATTTAGTGTTTGTGTCAAATTTCGCATTTAATATTTACGATGAAATTGAAGCGTCATTTTTATGTTTTGCGACACACCCAATTCAAATTCCTTACCAAATATAATATAAAACGGATCAACTACGTTGTTAATAGAAATTGTGACAAAACAAGTTATTTGTCGTTTTTTTTACATTCCATCAAACAAATAGGGTGACAGATCTAGTGACGACTAAAAATTCGTCGCAATTTCATTTTAGCGAGGAATTTAAACTTTCAACGACAAGCTGCGGTCATCGGCAAAAACGTTTTTTCTTGTAGTGTCGAATGAGAGAAAGTGCCAACGTTTGTCAGCAGCAGGTTGTGAAAGTTGTTCGATCTTTCCAATTTGCTGTTATTACCAAGAGACAGAAGAGACAGATAGAATAATCGTTAATGAGTTGTTCTCTGTCATGTGGTGCGTGTTAATTTACATAGTTTTTGTAGAATGTCTTGTTATTATTCTAGATATTCTATGTGAGTTTATTGTATGAGGTTCAAGTTTTATGTCTCTCGTATGTATTCTACACTCTCATTAATCAAGGGTTAAGGGTTGCCGCACTACCCTTACTTTAAAAAAAAATGCCTTAGACGGTTTGACTAATCTGAATGTTGATGTGAAACGTGGATGATCAAATCGATATTTGTCAATATTTAATTCAGTGACCAAAACGTCTCAAGTGTCAAACATGAATAACCTCTTTAATAATTTTCCCTATTTATAGCCTTGTGATTCATAGCTTGCTATCGAGCTTGTTCTGTACAATTACTATACACGGGCCGCGACCAAAACCCATCATCGACCACTTAAAATGTTGGTTTTGATCACAGACTTGTTATGTAATTCCCGCATTCATTGCTCTTAATTATTTCCGTAATTCATACAAGCCGCACCTATATATAGTAGTTCACAATAAAATTGAGCAATGTCAATAAGATACGTCGTATTACTCGTGTACGTATAAGAACCTAGCATAGCAATGCTATAATTAAGATAAGTTAGTTGAGAGATTTTCGTAGCGTTGTTTCCATCGATCTATAGGGTTTGATCTCTTATTTCCCTACTTAAATCTTCATAATGTATCGACCAACTTTGTGGTACATATATACGTTAACTTTAGGGTTTAGTACATTAATTAGGCCATGCAATGACGCTGATGGAATGCAAATTGAAAGTAAATGCAAGAACGTAATAACGTACATTTTGTCTGCTCCGATCAATATGTAAACTGTGACAGCCAAATTACTTCATCAGCTTCCGCTATTATATTATGAACACACTTGCACAGCAGCAGCACTTATCAATTGAATCGCACTAGCTAGCTAGAGATCGATGCTAGTATATTGAAAGCATAAATTAATGGAAGATGGACCTAGCAGCCTTGTTAATGGAAATGCATGGTAACTAACAAAGCTAGCCATCTCTCTCTTGTTAGAATTATAGAAGTATAGTGTAAGGGTATTTACGTTGTTATGCGTCTTGAGCTATATTTATACTGTTGTGATTCTCATTCTTTAGGATTAATAAACAAGATGTAGCCTCTCAATCCTCTCGACTTTTTCCTTTTTAGTTTTGCCTTACTTTTCTGCAATTCTCCTGAATAATTCATAGATGTTAACATGGTATCAGAGCCTGTGGTATCCGATTTGGTACCTTGTGGCTTCTGTGCTCTTAGTTTTGTTTCCGCAATTTCGTTTTTCATTTTGAATTTTCTAGATTTCAGTTTTCCCAATTCAAAACCCTAATCTCAAGTCAGTGCTCCAATTTCTCGATCTGGTGTTGTTGTCTTCAATCGGTCCTCAACTTAGTTGCCTTCGCTGTTAGCGTCGAGCGTAGCCATCTTCGGCGCGATGATGCACCTCTGATTGGAGGCGTTGTCGTCGACAAGTGTTTCCCGATCTGTATATGGTGATGTCACAGTCGTCTTCACCAGAGTCACGGCGCCGTCTTGGGCTTTTGGCTAGGAATACACCAGATTGCATCGTCCTCGAAGGAGAGTGATTCCACAGTGCACCGACGCTTGTGATTTAGTCTGACATCGCTTGGGCCTCGCAGTCAAGGGGAATGAGTACTTTGAGCATCTTCTTCAAGACTTCAACCCTGCAACACAATTGTCATTGTTCCTCTGCATCTCACTCTGGTACAGTAAATTTGGTACTCTCTGTGACCATCTTTGATTTTATTCTGTGGTCGTTTTTGTATCTGATGCCTCTACTCATGACTTGAATTTGCGTATCAGTGGTATGTTACTTGAAAAAAAAAAATTGTCGTCATCTCTCAAAAATTGGTGAAAAATTGTTATCGTCTCAAAAATTGGTGAAAAGTTGTCGTCGTCCCAAAAAAATTGAGGAAAAATTGTCGTTGTATTTCAAAATTGGTGAAAATTTGTCGTTGCATCTCAAAATTGGTGAAAAAAAAATATGTTGTAGTAGCCCAAAATTGGTGGAAAATTGGAGTTGTAGAGTAAAGTCATAGAGTGAATTCGACCTACTGTGGTTGAGGGTGGGAATAGAGTGAAGTTTTGAAGTTTACGTAGTGCATTTGGTGCTGGGAAATGTGTTGTAGCTGAAAATGTTGATTGTTGCTGAGTTTGTGAGGAACTATTGTGATCTTACTGTTGTGAATAATAGTGTTGAATGGAGGAGAAGTTGGAGATGTTATGTCTGACGCTTTAGTTGATCGATGGAATGATTTGAGTGATGAGTGATGATGATGACAGTTTGCATTGGCATTGGATAATGGTGATGAAAACAGCACCCTAGTTTTACTGATAATACTTGTGTTCTACAGTTGCCACCAAGATATCAGATTTGCTCTTTAGAGTACTGATTAGGCGGTAGATTTGCATCTTTTTCGAGTATAGGGCTATGGAGTTGACGATCATGGGATGCCGAAGAAAGATGATGGTTGGGTTATTTGTCAAATGAGCTGGACATTTTCTTTTTCATAGATATGGAGGTTATTCTGATGATAAAATAAGCGTCTTCATGAAATTGGTGCATATTTGTGTCATTGTCCTCTCTACTTCACTCCAAGACAATTGAGGAAAAACAGATTCAGTGGAGATAATATATTGGCTTCTTCATGTTTCTACAACGCAATTTGGTTCGAATGGGGATGATTACAGTGTGTTATTAGTGGCAGGCTTTGTTCTGTTTTGTTCTCCACATGATGTACATGGTTTACCTCCATTACTTATCTTAGTGGAAGTATTGCCAGAGAACGTTGTACTTGGTCAGTGTACCTTCCTCTGTGTGTTCACATACCTCACCCAAAATGCTGAAAGAAGAGGAGCAATTGCAATCTTGTGTGAATTGGTCATATGGGATTGTGGTGGAATCATCTCTTGTGGACTTAAGTTTCTTAAGTGAAGCATTAGAATGGTTAAGAATATGAAGTGTGCACCATTACAGTTTTTCGTTACTTTGATCTTGTCCTGTTGCTTCGTCTGTTATGCCTATCTTTCCTGCTCCACCATGGCTGTTATTCAATTTTATATGTGGCCATCATCTGCTGGTCACTCTCGTTATCTCTACTACTGTTGCCATCGAGATTTTGGGAGATTCATTCATCTTGCTGTGGTGCTATTGGGTTTGTGTATTGGGATGTTATCTTGTAACTTGTCTATAGGAGTTTTCTTTGTTCCAACCATTATACTAGTTCCTAGCATATGGTTGAGGGAGGGTGTTAGAATTATAGAAGTATAGTGTAAGGGTATTTACGTTGTTATGTGTCTTGAACTATATTTACACTGTTGTAATTCTCATTCTTTAGGATTAATGAACAAGATGTAGCCTCTCAATCCTCTCGACGTTTTCCTTTTTAGTTTTGCCTTACTTTTCTGCAATTCTCCTCAATAATTCATGAATGTTAACATCTCTGTGCCTAGCTCGGTCGATTAGCTGTCTATAAAAATAGGCAAGTTCTGAGGAATTCTGACCATTACGAGTACGTACGTAGTTTGGTAAACACATAAAAGGATCGATCGAGATAACTAGTAGCAAAAACGTACGTAGATATCGAACGAACAGCTACTGGTTTGCATGCATGGGAAGTTCGTACGGTACGTACGTTGCCGTACGTGTGTGCTAAGTATATACATACGTACGTACGTGTCCGAAATGTACTTCTGTTCAGGTTAGGGGTTACATGCATGTTTGTGGGAATTGATTCACGTACTTGTGCAGTATTTGGCTGAAGCAGCGCGCATCACGTACGTACAGATATCGAGAAGTGGCAGAGAGAGATTCTCTAGCTAAGTAATTAAATTCGATAATCCACCATGTATATATAGCGAGTTTCAACTCTTTATTTAATTAGGGAATTGAACTTCGTAGTTAACTAGAACAATTAGTATCGTTAGGCTTTTTCTCGTGGGCGTTTATGTATAAGTAACTTCAATTTGATTTCACGCGAGCAGAGGATTCTCCCTCTAGCTAGTACTCGATCGATACTTGCTCTTACTAGTTCTTCTAGTCTTCCTTATATTATTAGAGCTAGCTAGGTTGAACGTGATCTTTGGGTTGTTATATATAGACTTATAGAGAAAGACCATAATGTGAAGTTGTAAACAGAAGCAAAAATGAAATATTTTAAGCTCGTAATATAGTGTACGCCATGACGCAAATATTTATTAAAAAAGCTTGATGTCAAATTAACTATCTAGGCACAACTTGCACGTACCTCTGTTAGGTATTATACTATATATATATATATATATATACACACACATATAGACACACACTACTATGGGATCCCATTCCAGATATGAGAAAGTTAATCAATTATGTATTTCTCCTGCACACAATTTTCTCAGCTGAGACAATACATAATATATACAAAGATTAATTAATCTAATTAAAACCGTTTTGTTGCTTCCTTTGGCACGATGTGGGTCTATCTGTTTAAGTCTTTCATAATTAATGACCAGGCGTTTACTAGACAAAGTCAATTATACATGAAGTAGCGCGCCGATACTTGTTTGTTTTAATTTATTGATCAACTTAATTAGTGCTCGGACGTGCTTCTGATCGATTTGAGTTTCTTAATTAGCACATGCATCTTACGTTGATGTATCCAGACAAAGTTAAATATGAAAGAGCCAGGATGACCTTTTCAAAAACAAAAAAAAGAGTCAAGATGAAAATGTTATCCGGCCTAATAATTATAACCGAGAAGTTGTATTGTGTAGCATACATTTTTTTTCATAGATTTATGCAATGGTTTGAATTTTAACATAATAAATTGAGGAATAAATATATAGTCTTGCAAACCAACTCACTCAATTTCTAAATATTAAACTTAAAAGGATTAGAAGACGCTGAGCAAATATCAAAAATAAAAATCTAAACAAATGATAGATGTCTTGTTCAAACTTTAAATCTTTGAGTTGCGAAAAAAAAAACTTAAACAATTTTGTTGAGAAATAGCAAATAAGCAATGTGAACGAATAGATGGTGTCACGAAGATTAATATGAGTAACAAAGAGCAACATCATAAACGGATAAAATGGGAAAAATTATCGGGCCGGGAGGAAGTATTTTTTTTATCTTTTTTTAAAGTTGAAGTGATATGTTTTTTAACATCTCAAATCTTACCTGGGCTATAGGCATGGCTGCGCCAGTGAAGAGCTCTGATCGATAAAAATTGACACAATAGAATATTTTGTTTAAGAATTTTTCAATTGGTACCTCCAATATTTCTCACTACAACTCCTTATTTTTCAAATTTTATCTCTGCTCTTAGTAAATAAAGAATAAATAACATGACTATTTACAATATTTGTGTTTATCGAAACTCCCTTGCTTCAATCATTTGGACATATGTTTGTTCCTTCTTTTCTCCCCTTTACCCAATCTATATAACCTAACAAACAAATGAACCCCCAAATCTCATATAAATCTTAAAATTCGATTCGTATTTATCACAATTGCATCTCACTCTAAAGAAATTATCACTTCTGTTTAAATCAATCGTTCAAAAAATAAAAGTTTTAATATTGATTCCAAGTACGCGTTAGAGCCCAACAATGATGAGGTAAGACCCAGAAATAATGTTTGGCTAATTACGTCTTATATTTTCACCTAGAAGTGTAAATCATGATTTTTTGTGTATTAATTAGTTTGCAGGATGTGGAAAGTCTCGTACATTTATCAATTTGTAACTATATCTCTACCAATTTATTTTCGAACAATATATATAATATGGTTATGAGAAATCTAGTTCCAGACTAATATTTTTGATTTTTTGTGTATTAATTAGTTTGCAGGATGTGGAAAGTCTCGTACATTTATCAATTTGTAACTATATCTCTACCAATTTATTTTCGAACAATATATATAATATGGTTATGAGAAATCTAGTTCCAGACTAATATTTTTTTTTGTTAATTAGTACTATGTTGTGATAGGGATAAAATAGAAAGTTTAAAGAACAAAATAAAAAGGGAGGTCAACTGAGCAAATAAGGAAGTCGAAATTCTCTTTGTTTAATTAGGGACAAATTACATATGAAGTTAATCTATCACCATGTACGTAAAGTTAGTTAGACCTATAGGCTAGTTAATCTATCACCACTACGCTTTCAAAAAGCAAAAAAAAAATCTATCACCGACGGAATAATTAATGTGAAGCGGTTTGGGGTATTCATCAGTACTTTTTGGCAAATTGCATTTTCATTATCAGAACTGAACCTTCAAGAATCGGCCGGATTGATCGAATAAAGGAAAATTGTGTAGATAAATAGATGTATGTCACCTTGTTGATTGCTAGCTAGATTGCAACCCAATAATTTCAAGTTGTTGGTTTCCCAGCTCCGGATATGAGCGTACACGTATCAATTAATTGACAATTTAATTCTCAAAAGGAATGGGAAAAGTTGACCCGCAGAAAAGATGAAAGATAAAAATACGTAAAAGGTAGATATGAGAGCTCTCCTTTCTTCGTTGAGCGGCAACAAACTCCAGGGTTTGGTTTGTTGAGAACCGATATCGCCAAGATGTTTCCGCGCCCTAGCGTTGCTTTGCGATCGTCTTCATTAAAGACGTGTGCCCGCTGCTCCCCTTTGTTGGTTCGTGATGGTAACCTGCGATGTGTGGTGCGGTGCTTTCGCGAGGTTTGTTCTCAGGCTCGATGTAGAGTGCTGATTTGGGATCTGAGATCATGCCGGTGATGTTGGGATCGTGGTAAACACAGTGAGGCGTCGACGCCGAAGGGAGGTGATAGGGTGCTGTTTTTCGAGGCGACGAGGACTATGGTGTTCGTTCCCAGACATCGTTCTTCCGCGTTGTTAGCGACCGAACTGATTTGGTCGATCGACATGAAGTTGACTTCGATCTGCCCTAGTGGGGTGAGAAGGAGAACTGATCGAGCAGGGTCGTGAGGCCTTTTCCAGTGGACGACGTTCCTCGTTTCGGGTGATGCAGAGATTGCCACCGATCTTGGAGAAGAGGTGCAGGTCAACTGGGCTAGGGTTGACTGTTTCTTGAGCTTGGCCCGAGTGAACCTTTTGGTCAGACTCCAACCTTTTTGCTTGTTGGGCTTGGATCGGATGTGGGATGGGTTCAACCCAACTGTTGATTCGTTTGATTTAGGATCCAGGAGGTTGTCTGGTGGGCCGTGCTCCTTGAGCCGCGGTTAGCTGCAAAGGATTTTAATTTTATACACAACAAGTTCGAGCGAGATAGGTATTTCTTATCCTCTCGTTTTGCGGTATGTCATAGTTACTGATTACTCGTTACATTTATTTCCTTTTTAGCTTATTGTTGGTAGAATTATTTGGAGTAGTTAGAGGACTTTGTTGTTTAACTAATCTAGATTGCTTCTTCTTGCTCTGTCGTTTTCCCTAGTTAAGAGTAGTCGCATGTTATAATTTGTTCTCATCTTATATTATCAATGAGAACCGACGTCTCACATTTCCCCCTAAAAAAAAGATGAAGAGAAAGATTAATGAGCAAGTGCTACAATAACAAGATATACTGATCTTTTGTGCTGTTCAATTTTACATAAGAGCATCTCCAACAACTTCTTTATATATTCTCTATTATAGAGAAGCAAAAGTCAAAATCTCTAAAATAATTTACCTCCAACTCCAACAGTTTCTCTATCTTATATGCTATAATTTAATAATTTCTCTTATAATTTAATGAATATAATAAATTTTTTATATAATCAGGATATTAATAAGGAAATAGAAGATTAAATAGAGAAAATGTGGAGAGAGAGAAAGAAAGAGTATGTGAAATTTGAGAAGTAGCATTAAAGTTTAGAGTTTTGTAGAAAGAATTACGGTGTATTTGGGTACGTATGAAACCCCGGGATTTTAAAGAAAAGTTAGATTTTTAGGATTCTTTTCCTTAAACTTTATCATTTGGCGACAAAACGTGAGGAATTAGGGATTTCTATCGGGGGAAAAACATGGGAATTCAAGATGAAGATTCCCGACTTCAAATCCATCCGATTTAGGCGTTATTCTTCAATTCTAGCGAAGTGGGACTTTGGCTTTCTGGAGCGGGAAAACCATTTGCGATTGGCGATAAATTTTGATATAGAGACGCATATATAAGGCAGCAATAGAAGCGCACAACCCTCCAACCTAGAAGTCCAATTTGTCGTTCTGCTATATCTCTACTAGTTGAGGTTAGTTTTCAAGCTCTATCTCTTGAAATCTATATATGGTTACTGAAGTACTAAGTATCCCGAGTGTGCTTATACAATTTGTAATCTCTATGCAATTGAGAATGAGTTTTGTGACTCTGTATGAATAAATCAGTATGTTAATCTGATTAGGTTTACTAAAATGATTTACTATGATTCAATATTCTAGTTATATGTGAATCTGAATGAGTTTTGCTTCAAATATGATGTTTTGCTTGCAACATGACGTACGTATGCATATATCAGTTTCCCTTTATTATTGTTTTGTTGTACTCTTATATTAGTATTACAACTTTCTTATTAATAAATATTTATCTAGATAGAAAATACTAGAAATCTAATAAGTTTCATCTATAAGCATGAATTGAAATGTTATAGTGATTAAGTCTTCTCCTGACATGGTTTCATTGTGATTTCTCATACTAACAAGTTATCAAAATAGGTATGGATGTCATGAGTGTTGATACAATAGTAATGGGATTAAAATGAAAGCGTGCCATAGAAGAACAAGAAACTAGGAAAAGATTAAGAATCATAATTGGTGCAACAATATCTGTCTTTGCCATTATAAAAGATTGGTATCATAAGAATTTGCTCGTTAAAGAGCCTTCACGTGATTGAGATTATGAGAGAAGAACTTACCTAAACCGTTTGTATGATGGAAAAGAAGTAGATTGTATTGAGCAATTACGAGTGAGCAAGAGTGCATTTAGAAGGTTATATGAGATATTAAATGGTATTGGTGGGTTAGTTCAGACTAAAAATGTTACCATTGAAGAATCTATAGCTATGTTTCTGAACATACTTTCTCACAATTTGAAGTATAGAAAAATTGGGCTTGACTACTATCATTATAAGGAAACAGCTAGTCATCAATTCAATAGTGTATTGTATGCAATGATGCGACTAAGTCAGGAGTATTTGAGATATCAACCATCTACCATTGGTAGTTCAGAAAGAGAGAAGTGGAAGTGGTTTGAGATAATTCAATAATACGATTATGTTTAGAATTGTTTTCTCATACTCTTACTTCAACTACTTACTTATTTTATTCAATGTACCTTGTTTGTAGAATTGTCTATGGGCACTTGATGGAACTCATATTCTAGTTACTATGTCGGCCGAGGAAAGACCGAGATATCGAAATAGAAAGGATGATATATCAACTAATACCTTAGGATTTTATGCCCATGATTTGAAATTTATTTATGTCTTCCCTAGATGGGAGGGTTCTGTTTCAGATGCACGTCTTCTACGAGATGCTTTACGTAGAAATAATCGGCTTCATGTTCCAAGTGGTAAATCATAATACTAGTCTTAAAGTCATATAATTAAGGTCATATTAGTATCTAAATTTTATCTAAAATTTCCACTGTAGATAATACTTTCTTATTGATGCGGGATATACTAATGGTCCAGGGTTCTTAGCACCGTATCGAGGAACTAGATTTCATTTAAATGAATGGGTTGGAAACCGACCTGAAAATGAGAAGAAGTTGTTTAATCTTCGACATTCAACTGCAAGGAATGTAGTTGAGAGGTCATTTGGGCTTTTGAAAAAAAGATGGAGTATAGTCCATACTCCATATTTTTTTAAAATCAAAACACAGGTTAAGATTATAACAACTTGTTGTGTTCTGCACAATTTTATTTGAATTGAGTAGGAAACTGATTCTGCTTTACAAGAGCAATATGCAAAGCGATTAGCATCTGTTAATGCAGATTTATCTCATATAAGAAACACGAATAATTCAAATGATAGGATCGATTGAGTTGAGACTACTGATCAATGAACAACTTTTTATGATAACTTAGCAGCTGCAATGTTTCAAGATTATCAAGTTAGACATGGCATTGCTTCATAGCCACGTTGGTTTCATATAGAAGACAT
Organism: Geum urbanum; assembly: GCA_946800695.1. NCBI lineage: Eukaryota > Viridiplantae > Streptophyta > Magnoliopsida > Rosales > Rosaceae > Geum > Geum urbanum. The sequence goes on from OX327012.1 coordinate 31,580,235, forward strand.
TGGTTATAGTTTATTTTCTAGTTTGTTTCATTAATAAGGCTATGAATTATCTCTGTTCATTAGAGCTAATAAGCTATTATACTCTGAAACTTTTGAGTGACAAATCAGATATTAAGCTATTGTACTATGAATTATCTCTGTTCATGCTTGCTGGTTTTTTGTTTTGGAATAAAATATATGTCTGAGTATTTTTTTTATATGTTAGTGTCGGGTATCTCTCGTAAATTCATTCATACTTCTGGTATTTGTTGGTAGTTCTTTTACTTCAAGTGCCACACTTTTCGGTTTAGCATTATGAGAAATATGCATTCTAGTTAATGAGTTAGTTTGATGATGTTTTGTTCTTCCGGAAACCTGAGATATAAATATATATATATATATATATATATCAGATAACCTAATTAATCTATTAGTGGTACTTGTGATACTTACTCTCAAACTTTTGCTGCTCATGTTGATTTTTTGTTAAGAAATGAGTAAATCAGGTTGCAATGAAGGAAAGGCTAAAGGGAAGGCTAATGTTAAAGCTAAGGGAAAGACATATTTGCAGTAGAATGTAAAGATGGAACGAGCATTAGCTGATTTTCTTTGTGAGGAGAAAAGCATGGGCCATAAGGGAGATGGTGGTTGGAAGGCTGTTGCTTATAACACTGCAGCATCAGTTTTATCTGCACAATTTGATATTAAAGTTACAGCTAATAATATAAAAAATCGAGTGAAGTCTTGGAAGAAGTACTATGGAATAGTGAGTGATATATTGAGCCAAACTGGATTCAGTTGGGATTCAACAACCCAAATGATCAGTGTTGATGAAAATAGTGTGTGGGAAGAGTATGTGAAGGTAATCATAACAAGTGCATTGCTTTGATATATCATTGGTGCCTATGTATTTCTTAATATTATGTTTGGTTAACTTGATCATTTGTTTACAGTCCCATGGTGATGCTATAAGTTTTCGATATAAAAGGATCTCGAATTGGGATGATATTGTTGATCTTTGTGGCAAAGATAGAGCCACATGAGAGGGTGATGAAACTGGTGAAGAAGAAACCGAAGTAATGACTCCTCCAACTAATGCAGTTGATCATGTCAATTTGGAAGGTGATGAGCATGAGTTTGAAAATATTCAGATCATTAAAGATATTCCACCAAACTCAGCGAGAAATGCAAAAAGGAAGAGAACTCAAGCAATACCATTCCCTAGTGTACCTCCAAACAAAAGACTTTCAACTAAAGAAGTCTTGAGCACATCAGTTGATAGGATGGCTTCGTCCTTTGAGGATCTCATTCGTGCTACCCAAAGTCTTGCTCCGAAATAGTTATGGAATGAAATAATTGCAATACCGGATCTTAGCCTTGAGGAACAGATAAAAGAAAGTGCCTGGTTTATTGAGAATTAAAAACAGTTTTCAATGTTAAAGGAAGTTCCAATAGATGTCAAGAAGAACATGGTGATGATGTTTATTAAAGATGGCTTTGCATAGGCTATCTTTCTTAAGTCAATAGTAGTTGAGACTTGTCTCAGTTTTACATTCTATCAAGTTTAATTTTAGAATAAGTTTTTTTATGTATTCAATAATGTTGGGTCTTTCTAGCACATTATGAATGTAATTTTTAGTTTTTAAGCAAAAAATTGAACTCTTTCGTATTTTGTTATGATATGAATTAATGCCTCATTTTCTTGTAACTTTCTTATAGAGATGTCATGTTGTTAACTTTAGCAAAACATTATATTAAGTACAACATGTTACGTACAGTTTGAGATATATTGCTCTCACTGATCGAGTAATGTTCAGTACAATTTGTCATGTTCTTATAATGCTCATGTAGTATATGTACATGTAGTACTTCTTGGATTTGTGATGCAGGATTTGATTTGGGTTCTTACTACAGTCTAAGAACTATTATTCATGATGTAAATCTTCTCTTCCTCTTTCTGTTTTGTTTGGTTACACTTACTTGCATTGCATATTTTGCAACTGGTTTGTGATTGCAGAAGGCACCGTTAACATATTGTATTATCCTATTGTTATTACCGATCTTATTCTCATATCCAGCTAGCTACAGTTTGAATATGACATTACTACATTTTACTTTCCAGTTAAAAAATAATTTGATCCAAACAGAGCAATTTTTAATTCTTGTCATTTATAGAATTCTACTTATTAACACCCAAACAGTAGAATTCATGATTACAGTAATTTAAAATTCAGAAATTCGAATTCTCATCGTTTGTGAATTTCTACGATATTTAAATTTTCTTTATCCAAATACAACGTTAAAGTTTTATATATTTTTTTAATAGATATAGAGTTTTTTCCTCTCTCATCTATAGAAAAAGGTTTAGAAAGATAGTTGGAGTAAAATTATGATATTTTTATTCTAAACTAGAATTAATTTTAAATTTAAAGTATATGTCGGAGATGCTATAAAGTCTTATTTTAAATTATACTTTGTAGTTATTCATGCGTACACACAGCATTACAGCTAGACCTCAAAATAAAGCAGTATCCCTGTTAGAACGGGTGACGAGGTACTGTATCACAGTATACGTATTCCGCAATATACAATTCGATCAAGGAGAAGAAAAAGAGGAGCTCACGTTTGCTTTTGACTAATTCACTAATAAATAGCCATATATATATATATATCTACTAAGATATATAAGTACTTCCTTTCAAAAAAAAAAGAAAGATATATAAGTACTTAAGTGGTATATAAGTAGCCATATTGGCATTAGCATTAGCTACGGTTAATTATATGTTGACCATGTAAGTAATGTATGAAAGGATTGAAATCTGAAGATTGGAGTAAATATGTATATATGATTCCATTCCAATTACCATATATTTATTCATGGAGAATGCAATTTAATGGTGTGCACCGACAAATTCAAAGAGATATTAAAAAAGATTAGTGATATTGTTTGGCCCAAAATAAATATTACATTTATTTTAATATTTTTGAGACTCAGAGACAAAACGGGCCGGCCCCATGGGGACCGTTTGGAGCTGCGAATCAGGAAAGAGAATGTCTATACGATTCCTAAATGATTTAAGGGAATCTAGAGGCAAGATAATATTCCTTTCTTTTCTAATCAATAATGTTACCTTGTCAAGCCAGGGAAATCAGAGTGTCAACCTCTATAAATAGAAGAATCAAAGAAGGTTTACGGACCTCTACACATACATATAATTTGCGCACAAGCAAATCTGCGAGTAGACAATCAGCGAACAACGAGCTCAAGATCTAGGCCACTCGACAGAGCGTGGGGATTCGAAGGTTCACTCAAACTACCCAACCGGCAACAGTGAATTCAGGATTTAGACCACCCGACAAAGCGTGGGGATTCGAAGATTCACTCGAGCTTGACGACCGCAATCGAAGGAGTCCAAGCCACCCGACAGAGCGTGGAGATTCTAAAGATCTATGGAATCACCCTATCCTATGTTCTCAACACTTCGTCCTTAGAGTTACTCTGCTTTATACTCGCCCGAGTGTGTAAAGCATCAATTCTTTGTGGCTCAACAGAGAGACACGAAGCTTACATCTTGCATTCCACCAAGACAAGTAGGACTCAACGAGTGAGGTTGGTGCTCTCCTTGCTCCAATCGCTTGACAAGAAGCAGAGACTACGTGGCGCACAACACAATGACATTCTGCCCTCGGCAGTGGCACGCCTCGCACACAACACATCTACATCAACAGACCCAAAAGAGACAATTTGCAATATCTCCAATCACAGCAACCCGACTGGAGAAAAATCAAAGCCAAACATTTTGGTACGCCCAGTGGGACACAAGTTTAGTGTCTTACAATCATTGATCCGTATCGAAAAAATTTCATAAGTTGCTTAAAACATCCAACACCTACGTTCCGGAAACACAATTCAGCCACTTATAAGGGTTTAATTAAGCAACGAGGAAGTACTACAAAGGTTTGGAGTAACAATGACTAAAGGTAGATCATCATCATCATCGTCATCAGAACCTAGAACTAGCTAGAAAGGAAATCAGGGCCATGGACTTTGAGGCCTATAGGGTGTACTCGCTCGAGCAAGAGCAACAGAGAAACGCTAACATTGAACGAGTGCTGAACAATATGGAGGCAAGCGACAAGATGATGTATAAAGTCCAGAACGGACTGGATAACCTTTATGATGCTCGGGAGGTTGACCACACTGATAAAGTTTGTTACCCTTACAACAGCTCTCGCAAATCTCACTAACACTGTGATAGCTAGCTTTGCTCTGATCAATGACAGACTGGGAGAGCGAGAACCTCTGTTTCATGATAATGAAGAGGTTAAAGATGATGATATACCAGCTCCACCTCCTCTTCCGCCAAACCCATAGTGAGAGTTGGAGGAAAGGATTAATCTCATTATCAATCAGAGGCTGCCAGGTGCAAGAGAAGCTCTAGTAGCCTGCAACGAGCCATTCCCACCCCCACCATTCAGATGGAAATGACCAAAGGGTTATCTACCCATCTCGTTCACTCACTTCAGCGGTGAGGGAGCAGAGCCAGCAACCACCCACATTGCTCGATTCAGGGTAGAGTGTGGGCCATGGGGAAGGCTCGACGAGTTCAAATTGAGATTCTTTACATCCTTATTATCATAAGCGCTGCACTGGTATACAAACTTACCATAAGGCTCGGTCCGCGACTGGACAATGATGGAAAGATTGTTCACCGAACACTTTGGCGGATTTGAACCGGCTATGAAGCTTGGAAAATTAAGCCAAATGGTGCAAATGCCAAGCGAATCTCCAGTGGCATACTTACATAGGTTCAGGACCGAGTACACCAAGAGTAAGACTTCATGCACTATGGAGGAATTGATGGACATCACGGTAGGAGGACTCGAAGAACATCTGCATACGAAGTATGTGGATGTGAAGTTCACATCGTTAAATGCTCTCATTAATGCTATAGCTTAGACACATGCCGCGTCAAGGAAGTCGACAATAGGCGCAACGTATCTAGGGAAACATATACTCCAAAAACTCCATATTGAGATGCCCTAAGATGATTGCAGCAGTACAAGAAGAAGAGGAGTCGGATGAATCTGATTCAAACGATGCAACAATGGCTAGTCTGGAGTTAACAACCAAAAATACGGTTAAGTCGATGAAAATAATTCCCTCAAAGGGACAAGTACGAGTTTTGACCAGTGCTTTCACAAAGCAAGAGTTCGAGTCATATACCTATGTTGTAAACGCAGCTCATGAAATCATAGAGGACTTAATTAACAAGAAGCTGACCAAATCTGACTTTGGTGCACACCTTACTGCGAAGCAATTAAAGGGAAACAAATACTGCAAATTTCACAATATGTGGAACCATACTACCAAGGATTGCATCAAACTAAAAGATCAAATCCAGAAGTGGATTAATGAAGGAAAGCTTGCAATAGATACATCACCACAGATTGCACTACTCGATCGCTAACCTTTCGCAGATACCTCGGTAGAAGTTGTAGAGCTTGTAAAGCCAAAGGCCATCAGTACGTTCCGCAGCGTTAAGATGGAGAAAATCTTGGATGAATTTATCAAAGCAGGCATCACAAACGTACCTGTCCCAGCGGCTTCATCTCCGCAGAAGGGATTATATTGTAAGTTCCATCATACTTTGACACACAACACAAATCAATGTACGGCGTTGCGAGAGCAGATCTAACAATGGATCGATAAAGGGGATATCGTGCTTTCGGGCTACAAGGAAGAAGCAACTGCTGAAAGAGCATTCATGGTTGGTAGTCTAGAAGTGTCTTTGCACGGAGAAGCCAATAGGAAGCAAATGGTAGACTTAAAAAGCACCAATGAAGTGGTCCCTAGCAGTAGAAACAAAGAAGATCCCAAAGAGAAACAAAAAGAAGTCTGCAGAGAAGTTACTCTGGTAGTACTCTGTACCTGGTGCAAGGTAGAGTGTGGCCTCAAGATGACCTACAAAGAGTTCGTGGAAGCAGTGCAAGCAGGATCATCAGTCAAGTCTCCACCAGAGAACTACCAGCCTGTAAGCCCTAAAGAATCATGCACAGTTTCCAGGGAGTCTAATCTATTCAAACAAATATGAATAGAAGAGAAGAAAGCTGAGGCAGTTGGCGGAGGGCAACAAACAGAATCGAAAAAATCTTACATCCCTCCAGCAAGCAGATATGTGATTAAAGAAGACATGTGGTATGTAAAGTCAGGAGGAAAGACTGTGGAAATTACCCCCACTAGAAAAAGGAAGCTGCAACGTCAGTTCAGAGTAGCAAATAGGACTTTGGAGGCCTTAGACAAAGGGTTAATCAAACCAGAGCAGTTAGTGGATTCACTAGAGAAAATTCAGAGAAGAATGAATAGGCTCGCAGTTACCCTGATGATTGTGTTTGACAGAGGGTTCAACTGATCGAAGATGCGAGCAACCAAACCAAGTGTGTTTTCCTAGATAGACAAGGTAGAACCTGATGTAGAAGCATAACGAGGGCCAAAGAGATCTCGAGAGAGATGGTTGAAGACAAGCTAGTGTGGAAATCAGTCTTCCAACGCATTACATCAAAAGCAGAACTAGTTGTTGAGCCGAGAAAGAAGCCAGTGCTGTGATAGAGACCAAAGCCTTTGGTAATTGAAGAATAAAAGAAGCCCGTTAACTCTTCCTCCAAACCTAGTATCAAGGAAGTCACGGCTGATAAGTCAGAACGCACAACAAATGTAGACTCCTCAAAAGGACCTAAGTCATAGGTCTACATAAGAAAGCAACGGAACCCTCCAGTCAAGGACCAATAATAAAAGCCATTGTTAGTTGAGACTGATGTAGAAAACTACAAAGATAAACAATTAGTCGACTACGGGGAAGACAATGAGGACTTAGAGGAGGTCTACATTGAAGACATGCACGTAGGTATGGTGTACATGTTACCGACCAAATTTTCCAAACCAGCCAAGGTAAAGCACGTGGCCATCGTAAGCAAAGAAGATCAAGGAATAACTTTGACAGAACTAGAACAACCAGAGGAACAGGGATCAATTGTTGACCCTGTTGTGCGAAAATCCTACATGATGTTCTCCAAACCAACAACCACAATGGCATTGTACATGAGGCCATTGTACATTATTGTGAGCATGAGGAGCATCCAGCTTAGCAAGATCATGGTAGATACCGGAGCAGCAGTGAATGTCTTGACTACCCGAGCAATGAAATTATTGAGTATTCCAAGATCCGCCATTCAAGCGACATCCATGACGATAAAAAACTTCACGGGGACAGTCTCGTAGACACTAGGATTACAGTTCATAGAAGTAAAAGTTGGACCCGGGATACGGGTTCGTACCTTCTTTGTCATTGAGTGCAATTCACCCTTCAGTGTAATACTGGGTAGAGATTGGATCCACAGAAGCTACTGTGTACCTTCATCACTTCATCAACAGCTCCTTATATGGGACATAGAAACATCAGAATCGTACATAGTCAAAGCAGACCCCCGACTTTACTCAATTTCTGCGAATGCATTGGATGCCGATTACTATAATAGGAATCTCCGACCATTGAAAGTGTGCAGCATCGATAAGAAGGGCCGACCTGTCGGAGTAATGACCTCAGAATTAGCTCGATGGGGAATAGTGCAAGTGAGAGAAGATAAAGCACGACCTTATTTCCTCGAGCTAGCCTCCATGAGACATCGATGATACGACCGTCCAAGGATGAGGAAGTAGACGCTTGTGCTTCCCTATATGCAAGATTGCAAACCTATGTGATAGAATCACAAGCCAATGATTGTCTGCCAACCACCACAACGATAGAATGTATCAACGAAGATGTGCACCAAGAAGAGATTGAGGAAGACATCATCCAGCTCGCACATGCAGCCTTGGATGACACACCACCCAAAGTAAGAGATCCAATTGAGAAAATTAACCTCGGAACTCTAGATGAGCCAGTGGAGGTGGCTATCAGTACCTTCTTAGAGCCTGAAGAAAGAAAGAGGATCGTTGACTTGTTGATCGAGTATAAAGATTGTTTCGCAAAAAAGTTTAAAGATATGTCAGGACTTCCACGACCTAGCAGGTGATACAATGGAAGTCTACATTGATGATGTTGTGGTCAAATCAAAGAAGAGGTCAAGCCATGTGGAGGACTTAAGACAGGTATTCATACGAATTAGAAAGCATCAGATTAAAATGAATCCTGCCAAGTGCATTTTTGGGGTACAAGCAGAGGATTTCCTAGGCTTCTTAGTGGATCAGCGAGGAATAGAGGTATCATATGACAAGAAATAAGCAGTTATAAATGCTCCACCTCCAAAGAATAAACGAGAGCTTCAGCAGTTATTTGGGAAGATCAACTTCTTGAGAAGATTCATTGTAAACGCTGCGGGAAAGACCAAGCCTTTTGGCCTCTACTCAAATTGCAGGGAGAGAAAGAGTTTGTGTGGGAGCCGGTTCACCAAGAAGCATTCAACACAATCAAATGATACCTAGTTAATCCACCTATCTTGGTGCCACCACGAAAAGGAGTGTCACTTAAGCTCTATATTTCAGAAACTGATTCATCCATAGGAAGCTTATCGACATAAGACGATGAGGTGAAAGCGGAAAGAGCAATTTTCTACCTAAGCAGGACTCTCACAGACTGCGAAAGTAGATACGCGCCAATGAAAAAATTATGCCTTACCCTTTACTTCTCAAGATGCAATTTGCGACATTATATGGTTTCATTCAAAACGTGCATCATAGCACAAACAGACTTAGTCTAGTATATGTTAGCTCGACCTATACTTCGAGACTAGTCCTAGAGCCATATGTGAAAAGAGCTGGTGAGTTGTTGGACTTATTCATGGATGTGTTCCTGACTCACATCATATGAGGAGACAATTATGCAACGAACGAGTTGGCTGAGCTTGCCACGGGGATGGAGCTTGTTGATGATGTGCGTGAATAGCTAACGAAGGTAGAAGTTCGTACTCTCATGTCCTTCATGACTAGAAAGGAGGAGAAAGATGAATGGTACATTGCAGCTCTAGAGACAATTGATGATGATTAGAGACAACCAATTATCACATATTTGAAATATCCTAGCTCTACAGTAGACAAGAGGATCAGGTACTCTGCTCCGAACTACATTCTCCGGGCAGATGAATTGTTTAGACGTAGAGAAGAAGGAGTGGACTTGGTCTACGTATTCGGAACTGAGGCACTAGAAGTACATCTTAGTCTGAGCTCACTAATCTGGCTGAAAAATGAGATGGCTCATGCAGAGACACAGATACTTTTGGCCTTCGACGTTAAAAGATTGTATAACTTTTGCTAAATGCTGCGAGGATTGTCAAGCTCATGGACCATTCAATCATATTCCAAATATCCTTATGCAGCCAATCATCAAACTATGGCTAGTGCGAGGATGGGCATTAGATCTCATCGGTTTAATCCATCCTCATTCTTCCATACAACACAAGTTTATCTTCGTTGCTACCGATTTCTTCACCAAGTGGGTAGAAGCAAGGCCTTTAAAAGTGGCATATACTGCTGCGATTAGGCAGTTCCTATACGAGGAGATCATCTGCCACTTTGGGATTCCAGAGTGTTTCGTTTCAGATAGAGGAACAGCATTCATGTCCGAAGAGGTAGAAGAATTGATGGAGGACTTTGGGATCAAACTTGTTCATTTTTCACCGTACTATGCATAGTCCAACGACGAAGCTGAAACAAGAAACAAATTGATCCTCCATATCCTCATGCGCATACTTGTAGACAATCCAAGACTTTGACATGAGGAATTTTTCAGCATGATATAGGCATACAGGACTTCTAAGCGTAGCCCAACTGGGACTACTCCATATGCACTCACGTTTGAAATTAACGTTCAATCACTGCGGGTCATGGATCAGCACTAATTGATTGGAGAGGATTATGTGCAAGCAGTGTGGCAGGAGTTAGAGGCTCTAGACAACAAGCGCATTAACGCACTGACCATCCTACTCGCAAAGAAATAGAAAGTGGCTCATTGTTATGATCGATGTACCTGTGGCCTTAGCTTCACAGAAGGAAAGCTGGTTTGGAAAATGATATTGCCTTTGGGAGAAAAGCAAGAAAGACGCGGTAAATGGTCCGCAAAGTGGGAAGGACCCTTTATCATTGATAAAAATTTAGACAATGGAGCTTTCTAGCTACGAGATGTTGATGGTGAAATTCATCGTAATCACATTAGTGGTCGATTCTGAAGAAGTACCGGCAGTTTGGGAATACAAGACAATAGAAGGATCAACAACTTAGTTTTGCACTCATTTGCAGCCTATAACAGAGGCTCGCTCTTCATGTAAACTAGGGGCAATTAGTATGTCCAAAGCCGATTCATGTGGCCAAAATATTGCAAAATTCAATTTTTTTGACATGGATCCAATTTCTGTGGTTTTTTCAAGTGTTACAAGTTACTTACGACCAAATTCTAGTGGTCAAATCAATGGAGATAGTATTTTTGCTGTTTACAAAGACAAATAAAAGGTGGTAGAAAATACAAAGTTTCATTTGATCAAAATAAAGAGTACAATATGAGGCTTTGCGGCCTCTAGCTTTGATACCATACAAATCGAATGAACAGTCTCCTGCTAAAAAACCAATCGTAGGAAGTAGTTTAGATCTATCCCAAGATGTACTTCTCTCATCTCGGCTCTGAATACATAGACCAAGTCCACTCCTTCTTCTCTACGTCTGAACAATTCATCTGCCTGGAGAATGTAGTTCAGAGCAGAGTACCTGATCCTCTTGTCTACTGTAGAGCTAGGATCTTTCAAGTATGTGATAATTGGTTGTCTCCAATCATCATCGATTTTCCCTAGAGCTGCGATGTACCATTCATCTTTCTCCTCCATTCTAGTCATGAAGGACGGGAGAGTACGAACTTCTACCTTCATTAGCCGTTCACGCACATCATCAACAAGCTCTATCCCCGTGGCAAGCTGAGCCAACTCGTTCGTTGTATAATTCTCTCCTCATAGGATGTGAATCAGGAACACATCCATGAATAAGTCTAACAACTCACTAGCTCTTTACATATATGGCTCTAGGACTAGTCCTGTTTTGAATGTGGCTTGGAGTTGTCTAATCACAAGCAGCGAGTCTCCCCAAACTTGTATATCCGTAGCACCAAGGTCCCATAGGAGCTTCAGTCCGATGATTAGGGCTTCATATTTTGCTACATTGTTGGAACAGTTGTACTCGAGTCGGAAGGAATAGGAATATGTTTCACCTTGAGGATTTACCTATCCCTGCTCCCGCGAAACCACTCGTGCTGGAACCATCGAAGTAGAGTTTCCAAGGAGCTAATGAGATGTGTGACAACTCTAACTCCTTTTGCTATGGGATTTCCTCCATCAGATGATGTGCGAGGAAATCGGCCACTGCCTGGCCTTTTACTTCCTTACGGAGGGCATATTGTAATAAAAACTTGGACAGTACGAGAATCCACTTCCCTGTCCGTCGTCGAAGTATAGGTCGGGCTAACATATACTGGACTAAGTCTGTTTGTGCTATAATGCACGTTATGAATGAAAGCATATAATGCCGCAATTTGCATCTTGAGAAGTAAAGGGTAAGGCATAATTTTTTCATTGGCGTGTATCCACTTTCGCAGTTTGTGAGAGTCTTGCTTAGGTAGAAAATTGCTCTTTCCGCTTTCACCTCATCGTCTTATGTCGATAAGCTTCCTATGGATGACTCAGTTGCTGAAATATAGAGCTTAAGAGACACTCCTTTTCGTGGTGGCACCAAGATAAGTGGATTAACTATGTATCATTTTATTGTGTCAAATGCTTCTTGGTGAACCGGCTCCCACACAAACTATTTCTCTCCCTGCAATTTGAGTAGAGGCCAAATGGTATGTTTACATACTCAAATACTCCTAACACCCCTGGAAATCTAAATGCAGTTTTGTGCCTGTCCTCCTCAACGACTAGGATTTGATGATATCCCACTGTGCCATTCATGTACGAGAGCATATCATGTCTTCCCACTGCATCAATGAGCAAATCAGCTATACTATATGGTGTACAGGACTATAGCTGACGAGTTTTTACGAAGTCGTCGGCTATACTAAAAACTTGTCCGCTATAGTCTCGTAGACTATAGTGGGTCGGCTATATTATAGCCGACGATTTTTTTGTTGCTTTTTCGTTGGCTATAGTATAATCGACAATTTTTTTCGTTGATTTTTCGTCGGCTATAGTGGAAATTGTGTGTGTTGTCGCCTATAGTCCACTATAGCCGACGAAAAAATTTCGCCGGCCTTTTATTTATTTATTTCGTCGGCTATAGTGAAAATGCTGGTAGTGTTATCAGAACCTAGACTGAGTTTACAGTCAGGGGAAGTTACATTTCTGTAGACATCAGGAGGAGTCTACATCACATGTAGTAGCTTTAGTAGTTGGTGCGTTGTACTCTTTTTCCCTTAAACCATGCTTTTGTTTTACCCATGAGGTTTTTGTTTGCTTGGCGAGGTTTTTAATGAGACAACAAGTCATGCATCATTCTTATGGCCATCAACACAAGGGATAGTCTTTAAGGAGATTTATTTTCCATTAATCCCGGTGTGTGTGTCTTGTCCTAGTTAGATACGGATATTGATTAGATAGATACAGAGAATCTCTGTTATATCGAAATAGTTATTGTAACTGATTGTATCAGCCTGTATTTAAGGCATTCTATCAATGAGGAGAGTAACTACTTTCTGTCTATTCTACTTTCTCCTGCAACATACAAAAAAAATTTGAATGAAAAAATAATTAGACTGAGTAATATTGAAAAAAAATATATATTAAATATTTTCGGATAAAATAAATATTAAATACAAAAAAATAAGATAATGTATAAAAGTAAATTTGTACATGTCACATGACAGCTTACAAGCAATTTGTCATTATCAGTAAGATTTTATCTTTTTTCGTTTAAAATAAAAGACTTTATCTTTAAGTGTATTTGACTTCTCCAACGTATTTTTTAGTATAATTTACTACTGTTTTTACGTACAAGTGTACCATGTATAGTACGTACAACTTCATTTTTCTCTTATTTCATACTCAAAATTTATTTGTGCAATTCATGGGATAGACCTAGAAACCGGAGTATTTCGTGAGCACCATAAGTGGGATGAAGAACTGAGCAGCAGACGAACTTTTCCGACCACAAAAATTAAACAGCAGAACTTTTGGGAAAATGTTCCGACTACTTTCAACTTTCAAATAAATTATTTTCAACCTTGCGTCCGGAATATGGGCTTTGAAAACGGTTAGCCGGCCCGTGTAATTAAACAAAACAAACGCTTACAGCCGTACGGGTTACAGCTTCACACATACGTGTCAATCTCCTATGGTTTCCTTTCACCTTTCGTAGACCGTAAAATACATCAACAAAAACCCTTATCTTTTTCCTCCTCCTCCAAATCCCCACCGGCACACATTCTCACCGGTACTACTTTTGTTCTGATACTCACCATAGTAATCCTGCTAGCTACTTCGGGAGCGGATCCTCTCCTAACTTTGCCCAACTCTTAATCGTGACTACTTCAAGTATATGCCCCAGATGACTTTCAGCTTCATTGTTTATTCGGATCTTTTAAATTAATATCTATGCCTCTTTCATTTTTTTACTATCTAAAACTTATTTATACCCTTACAAAAATTATACATATTCTATCATTCTTCGTCAAACTTCTTTCTCTATCTCCCACATTAATTGTATCTCTCTATAACTTTATAAATATTCTACATTAATATCTACACCTCCTCCATTTTTTGTACTATTTAAAACTCACTTATACCCTTAAAAAAATTATACACACTCTATCATTCTTCGTCAAATTTTCTTCTCTATCTCCCAGATTAATTGTATCCCTCTATGACTTTATCAATACTCTACCATATTTATTGAATACCATATGATCTTAGCTCAATTGTAAAAAAGAAAGAGAGGTTATGTATCCATTTGTCATCTTCATCAAAAGTATTATATTAGTATTGTTGCTACAACTGTGATAGAAATCATTTCCTCCTATGAATTAGTTTTAGCAATTGCCGTTTATAAAAACCAGAATATTTTTCCACACCATTTATATATATACATGATGAAGAAGATGAATTCGAACTTGCCTGGTCTTTTTATCTCTTATTCTCTTTAGTTTTGTAACAATTGCAAGGCTCACATTAAATCTATATGCAATGTCATTATCAATTTTGATACTTTTCTTTTAATGTAGTAGAACAATCAAGAAATTTATTGTTTAATCAAACTTAGTTGATTGTGAATTCTAAGGGGTATACATAAATGTTTTTCCTAATTTTCTGTTGATTAGATTCAAAAAGGAGGTGTATAAAGGAAAAAAAAAGTGGTACATTTGAAAGTTTTGTGGAGAAAAATTGATTGAAGGTATAAATATTAATTTGAGAGATATGAATAGAAACACATTTACTATAACAGTCTGGACTATGTTCTTCACGTTTAACTTTTACATTGATCTTGAACCCCGAAGATCTAATGAACCCAGAGCTTTATTCCATTAATGTCATCTTCTTCCTTGTCATTCTCTATTGAACTTTTATGAATACATCGAAATTTTATACACTGAACTCAAACCACAACCCTATCTCAAAGATATAAGACAAAATCAGATTAATTGACCCATTCAAAAATATATATTTATATATATAAAGAAGAGGTTGACGATCATCGAAAGCAAACCATTTCTACCATTTTTGTTCTCTGGAAACTTGGTAATCTCTTAAGTGATAGAGGTGTAATGATAGTGAGTTGGACTTTTCTCCCCGGTTTAGTATTTCACCCTATTAAAGAGCAGATCCCATATATGAGATTGAAATGTTCGCCATTTTTATTGAAGAATGAGAGTAGATGAGAGACCGAAAGAGGAGAGTGAGAAAGAGTTGAAGTAGATAATGCACTGTAGTTGGTTGTAGGACAGAAAATTGTAGAAAGTGAATCTCGACCATAGACACAAAATGGACGGTCATTATTGAAGGGTTAGGCAAAGTTAGGAGGGAATGGGTTAGGAGAGGATCTCAGTCCACTACTTCGCTGCTTAACATTCTTGACAAGTCCTCTCAAGAATTGAATAGCTTTTGTAGTAAGTAGCTAGCTAGCAACATATGATCCATCTATGTGCAAGTACAGATTTTTAGCATTCCATGACAAAATAGGAAAGATCAGTTGGTGAACAGAAGACTAATGAACAATGACCTCAATTCCTCATAAGGTATACTGCATTGACATATGGCGTGTAGATAAAATGACTAAATGTGATTAACTGTTTTGGTTTGGCTGTGCTATACCTATAGGGATTATGTTAGTTAGGAATGTAATATTGCTGCTTTAAGTGATTAGATTACAGTTTCCTAATTCTATTTGTTTGGTCATTAAATCATAGCATTTGTGTTTATCATATGTGATTTGATTTCATATGGATCCTAGTGATTAAACTGATTAGGAGTTTGTATCGGGATATGACTCTACTAGGGTTACCTTTGTTGGTTCTCCTATATATACAAACTTTACATAATATGTCGAGTGCCCTTTTTAGAACTAAGTTTTTGCTACTGATATACTTGGCATCTATATTGATACTTGAAGATCTCAACTCTATTCCTTGTGAGAGTATGAGGTTCAGTATATCATTTCATTTCATTGAGTGATTTGACATCATTGTTCATCAAGCCAAGTTGATCAAGATTGAAGATTTCATGAAGTTGCTAGGAAAGGAGTTCCTAAAGCTAATTTCATCAAGCTGATCTATTGTCACATTCAAGGTTCATAGGAATATATTTGTGTTATCATTCCTTCTATTGGTTCTTGTATGTTAAACAAATTTTTATTGGATTGATTTTAGAGCTCCCTGAGTTGAAATCTCGTAGTTGTTTCCTCATTGTGAGGTTTTTACTGCGCAAATAATTTTTGTGTTTTGTTGGTTGTTCCTTCTCCTTACTTTCTCTACTGTTCAAAGCTTTTTTAATCTAATCTAGTACTTTCATTTGGCATCAAAGCAGGATTAACCTTTCTTAGTTAGGTTTTGGGTACGTAGACTAGATCATGAGAAAGAATGAATGGCCACTTCTTTGAATGTCCCTCCTTACTGTAATGATGAGGACTTTTCCCTATGGAAGGTTATGATGCAGACATTCATAATGGGACAGGATCCCAAAATGATAGACTACATAAGATTCGATTGAAAAGGCGCCCTACTTAGTTTTGCAAGAATTTGTCATTGTTAGTTAACTAAATAGGGCCTGAGGCTCCCTGCGAATCCTTAAATCTGAGGAGCATGCCGCAACAAAAGGATGGTCCCCTATGTATTTCATTCTTTCCGGAAGGGAAAAAGAAGTACCCCCATCATGGTGAACCTCTCCTTGTGATCGGAAGTTGTTCAAAAGGGTTGGACTCCTCCCACTGAAACCTCTTCTAAAATTGATAGTGAAGGAAAAGTCATTGCCACTAGAACTACTCTAAAACCTAAGTCTAGTTGGGATGAAAATGATATGTTATTGTACGTTGTAGTTAGACTGCAAAGCTAGGAGCTGTTTGTTTACCACTCTTTCCAAAAGAGAGAGGGGTAGGATAAATCATTGATTAACATCTAAAGAAGCTTGGGATCATCTAGTTATCACCTATGAAGATAATCCGAGGGTCAAAGCTCAAAAAATACAAAGGTTGATAAGTGGGTTTGAGAGTTTAAAAATGAGTGAGGATGAATCTATTGATGATTTTCACTCGAGAGTCATAGGAATTACTGGTCAATGTAGAGGTCTTGGTGAGCCTATAGAGGAAGATAAGATTGTTAAGAAGTTTTTGAGAGCTCTTTCCAAAGCCTATCACCCTAAGAAAATTGTCATTGAAGAGTTTCATGATCTACAAAGAAACTCTTTGCAAGAATTTGTGGGAAATCTCAATACCTATGAGATGGAACATGACTTGGGTCCTAAGAAACAAAAGAGCATAACTTTCTCTTCTATTGAAAAGGATAAAAAGAAGTCCAAAAACAAATTTGTTCTTGATTCTGATGATCTTACCTTGATTTCTAAAGAGTTCAAAAAAAATTAAAAAAATAAAAAGGATACCACTGATGGTTCTTCTTAAGAAGAGTCAAAATTCTGAAAAAGGTTTTGAAAAAACTGGAAATTCAAAAAAGAACTCTAGTGATAAACTAAAGTGTTTTGAGTGTGGTGACATTAGCCACATATCTACTAACTGTGAAAATTCTATGTTTGTTTCCAGGAAACAAAAGACACTAAACTCAACTATATGGAGTGATGATGATGAGGATATTCATGAGGACAAAGCTGCAAATGGTGCCTTAGTATCCTTGGGGCACTTTGATCCTGAGAATCAGAAGTAGATGAATGTTCATTAGATGATGAAACAGTTACAAGGTGCAAACAGTTGTATAATGCATCTAACCTTATTTTGAAGAAGAAAGAACTGCTTGAACATGAACTAAGCTTAGCCAATGAAAACATAGATGAAATGAAGGAAGAGCTATTGGAAGCTCAACAAAGAATAACCAGTCTATTGGCTGAGAAACAGGGGAACTCTTCCGAACCTGAAAATGTCTTAACATGGGAGGCTGAAAAGTTAGAACTCATTGAGAAGATTCAAGTTCTAGAGGTTGAGGCAAAAGCACATACCAGTTAAATGTGTCTCTTAACCTTGAAGTTCAGTCTTTGCGGGAACAACTTAAAAAGACAAACGTAAAATTTAGTAAGTTTGAATCAAGTTCCTCGAATCTTACAAATTTGTGGAAGTTAAGCAAAAGCAACAAAGACTCAAGTGGTCTTGGCTAAGATTCTTCTTCTTTGTCTTCTTGGGCTCCTGATCCTCGGACTGGTTATTATAGACCGTCTAACTAAGCAGATGAGATAGACCTGGTGGAGCTACGAGAGATGCTCTTGAAGACCAGAAAGTGAGGCACCAATAGTTTATCAATAATGTTTTCTTGTAGTACTTCATCGAGGACTGTGGCAGTTTATTTGTTCAACGACTATGAGTAATAATGTATGGTCTTATTTTTGTTGAATGGTCAGTTGCAGAGTAAAATTTCAAACAAATGACTGGCCACCTTATCCTGCTACGTAAGAATTGGAAAGTTAGATGACAAACTTGAGAGTAATTGAGACCCAAAACCTAATCTCTCGAACTCACGTATTAGCCAGCCGCCGCGCATTGCAAACAAAACTGTGGTGACCTTGCACCTTATTTTCTATAAGAATTGATCCAATGCACCATTTATTACTACAAAAGAACACTACTATATATTAAATTAATAAATACTAAAATTAAGATATAATAATACCACTAAGAAAAACTACGAAAGAGATCACTCATGTTTGATTAAAAGACGGATTGGTTACTCATGTTTGACATTTTCATTCAAATTGGTCACTTTGTTCTTTTTGGATGTTAAAACAAAATATATTCGTTTATTTGTAAAGTGCATATAAACCTGTTTATTAGCATGAAAATGAGAAAAAAAATGCATTTAAGTAAAGCACATGTATTTACATGTGTGATTTTTAATTTCTAAAATGGATAAAGTGGCCAATTAATCTGAATGAAAATGTCAAACATGAGTAACCAATCTGATATTTGTCAAACATGAGTGATCAATCCTTCTTAACTATCATACATGTGTGACCTCTTTAGTAAATTTCTTATACCACAATCTAAACAAATATCTACCCAACCTGCCATTTATCATGTCTTCATTTTTCTTCGCTCTGCAATAATTTGTTTGTTGTAGGCACTTTAGGGTTTTCTATGAGTATATTCTCTGTTTTAGCTCATTTGTGATTAGGTAATTTTTTTTTTGTAGGCAATTTGGAATTAGACAAATTGTGTAGGTAAATTTCATGTTGTAGGTCATTATGTGATTAGGTAATTTGGGGCTGTCTATAGGTAAATTCCATGCTTTAGGTCATTAATTTGTGACTAGGTAATTTGTTTGTTGTAAGTAATTTGGAATTAGATAAATTGTTTGCATACTGTTGGATGATGATATATTGAGGGTTAGCAAGTTTTTTTTTTGAAGTGACACGATATAATATATTGATAGTCTCAAACAAAAAAATTAGTTGACAGCCACCTCTGTAAGAATGGAGGGGCTGAGGGAAAAGAAGTAGGAACATTTGCATGACACGAAGCCCATCTAGCAAGCTTATGAACCATAACATTGGCCTCTCTACCTAGGTATATGAACCTAGAGTTTGAGAATTGACTAAGACTATCAAAAAGGTCTTGGCAAATATCTCGAAACATGGCTAAGGATGTATTAGGATCAGTTATTCCTTGCACTACATTTAGCGAGTCAGAGCTTAACCGAACTGGATGGAAACCACGGTCCATGGTAATCCGCCTAGCCTCTTCTGCTGCCGCCAACTCTACTATTATAGGTGAGAAAACACCCTCCACCCGACCCGTTAACCCCAACACAAACTAACCAGTGCAATTTATGACAATAATAACAATACCTCCTCTATGTCTAGTGGTATCAAACACACCATTCATACAAACACAATTGAAAGGACCCAACCCCGATTTAGCTTCCTAAATCAGAATCAAACCCCTTCGAAAACATGAACCAACAAAAACTTTTCGAAATTTGGGCAGAGTTTCGTTACTAGCGTGGAATTACCATTACCTGCACGCGGAAAATACACTTCATCCTATGCCACAAAAAGCAAACCGTGGGCACCAATCCCATCCGAATTTCTCAATATATCAACAGTAAAGTATATCAGTAAATATATCTATACTTTACTGAAATCCGTTGTAAAATCGTATAACATAAACAATAGGACGCTCAGAGCGACTTCTAATACACAATCATATACGCATACCACAGTAGGTAGAACAATAAACCTACTGGATGAAACAAAGTAGCTCGAGCACTATGCCTCCGACCACGACGTGCGACACCAGAGCCTGAACTGCAAACTGGGCACGGAAACCGAAAAACCCAGGGGAAAGACAATAAACACGTTAGAGTGAGTGGACGAAAATAAATGTCTTTCACCAAGTAATATATATACATATAAAATCATATGTGAGTCAAATGCATGAAAATCATATGAAACGTGAGGAG
The DNA here is from genome assembly GCA_946800695.1 of Geum urbanum. NCBI lineage: Eukaryota > Viridiplantae > Streptophyta > Magnoliopsida > Rosales > Rosaceae > Geum > Geum urbanum. The sequence goes on from OX327012.1 coordinate 31,600,346, forward strand.
ACTCTGGCTACCACTCACGTACAGAGCATGCAACGTAAAACATATCGCGGAGACTCTCGCGGGCTTCCACGCGATAGCACAGTCTGAATCACGGGATCCCAGACCCACACGCGATTCTAGCCAGAAAGGCCTCGGGTCAGGATATCTGTCCCCCCCGGAGCGTACTCGGGGATCAGCCGAGAAGCCAATGTGTATCGATACCACAACATATACTGAGACTGTACTCTGTGTAAACCAAATCATAAATCTTTTCTATGCACATGCTTAAAACATAATATATATACATGTATACTTGTATACGTATATTCGTATATGCATAATCGTGAAACACATGCTCGTAAAATCGTAATCAATCTGCATGCTCAAGTTCGTAAATCATAAATAAAAGACTCGCAATCAATCCGTGAAAATAAATGTCCACTCACAGACTGGCGTAACGCAATATGCGTTAACCCGTGATCCGGCGGAAAGTCCCTCGCCAAACGAACGATCACGAACACCTGAATATTCACAATGTCCAATATTCAAAATCATAACTTGACAATACAAATCAAACCACGAGAAACCACCGTTCTCGGAAACACATAATCTGATCACAACAAACTGTCGGAAATTCGGAAATCACATCTCAATACCTCGCTATACTTTCGGATGCTCAAATCAAGAAACGAACCTCCCCACTGCGATCGGAGCGCGATTTCGAGTCAAATGACATGCAACTTGGCGAAAGTCCAAAAAGTCAAACCGTTGACCGTTGACCGCCGCCGGCCGAAGAATTTCACGGCGGAGCTGCACCAATTCCACTCAAAATCGTCCACTGAGCAACTTCCATAACTGCACCGAAGTCCAATTCAAACTCTAACTCATCCAATTTCATGATAAACCGAATTGTACACAAATTTTCAATCCCAAAATTCTCCACACACAAATCAAATTGGAAACCATACCTATATGGTTAGAATCATGGAGATGAGGGCTACAAAACCCAGTGCTTGATGTAGCTCAATTCGGCCCGAAACGAAAACCACCATTAACCCCAAAATTTACAAACTTTGGATCAATGTTTCTCTCTCCACCGTGAAGCTTGCCGGAAAATGAGGCCGGGGTTGAGTAGAGGACATCGGGGTGAGTCTAATGGGCCACGGGTTAGGCCGTGAGGTGGCCGGAATCCCGTCGCCGCCGGCGAGGCCGAACCACCGTCGAACTCATTCACTCTCCACCGAGTTGACTCAGTCAACTCGGTCAACTCATTAAATGGTAGTCTTTGACTTTCCCTTTTCGGCAACTTTCTATTTATAGCCCTTCCCGATTAGGAAACTTCATGTTTATCCAATTCGACGAACTTTAAACACGCATAACTTTCTCGCCGTAACTCCGATTCCGATAATTCTCGCGACCACAAACTCGTCTCGACATATTCTTCAATAATCACCCGAAGTCAAACACATCGGCCAATCGGATAAAAAGTCAACTTTTCAACCCAAACATATATTAAATCGACAAAATAACCAATCAATCGGAAATATTCGCAACAAAATCTTCGTAACTCAAAATCATGTTTCGGAAGTTCCCACGAGCTCGAAATTAAATTCTAAACAACTTTCGTGAAAAAGCCGAAACCAAATTCTCGACCGGTAATTTAGTTGCTAAGTAGCTCGCCATATTAATCCGTTTCCGTCGAAACTTCAAATATCCATAACTAATTCCTTGATCGTCCAAATAACGATCCGGAACCGCCCACGAACTCGTAATCACACGTACAACGACTCTCGATAAGAGACCCAGCTCCAATTCTCGGCCAATAATTTAGTCGTTAAGAAGCTTCGGCGATTCGAATAACTGTCGGACAGCTGCGACTACGCAGTAACTCACGTATATAACTGATTAAACTGCTGATTCTGGTCCGGGTCGTCACAACAATACTAACCCAGTGGGGGTCTACTCCAAGTATGTAGAGCTCGTGTTAGACAGTCCAAGGTCTTATTAAAAGTTACAAAGTGATTAAGCTAAGCCTCTACCGTCACCCGCAGAGCATACCCATCAAATGTCTTCTTATTCCACAAGACATCATTTTGGCCATTCCACATAAACCAAATAAACACAACTAACTTGGCCATCTCATCTGCCGAAAGAACCTGAGAACATATCTCCAACCACTCCATACAAAAATATGCATGTAGCCTAATCCCTTGTGCAACTGAACTAACAACTGGTTTGACAGGTGGGAAGTCCCTGAATAGATGCACCTCAGTCTTAGGGCTCTGATTGTATAGCAGACATATACCATCCACATTAACCAGTCATCTTTGTAGGCATGGACTTGTAAGCAAGTAGCCTCGACATGCCTTCCACACACACATCTTTACAACTGACGTAACCTTCAAACCCCCCAATTTCCTCCAAAACCGCCCGTGTTGATTGGGCCCTGCAAACTGAGAGATGACCAACACATCTCGGGCTACTCTTATGCACTACTAAGAGTATAATCCCCTCTTCGCGTGAAGTACCATACTAACTTGTCTGATCACACAGTCCGACTCAGAAGAAAGCAACGTACTAGTTTAATCTCTTCTAGAGTCAGAAATAGTCGTAACCTTTGCAAGTCCCAAGTCCTAGCTGGAGTAATGAACTGAGAGACCCACCTTAGTGTCGTAGGAGTGGTCAACAGTTGTTGGGGCTGAAAATGATCTGGGCTAGGCTACCAATTATCCTGCAGAAAATCAACATGGTCTCCTCTACCAATCTGCCATCTGTTACCAAGCTCTAAGACTGTCTGGGCTTCAATCAAACTCTTCCATGTTAAAGAAGGTCTAGGCCCTAGCTAGACTGTCAGAAAACTCCCCTGGTCATAGTACATTGCTCTATATAATTGTCTAACAATGGTATCCGGTTGTGTAATCAATCTCCATGCCTGTTTTACCAACAAAGTAAGGTTAAAAGTATAAAGGTTTTTTGAAGCCCAAACCTTATTCCTCTTTAGGCCAAGCTGGCTGATTCCATGTGGTCCAGTGAATTTTTCTTCTATTTTCCCTCTCGCCCCAAAAGAAATTTGTATAGATTTGTTATAACTCTTCACAAAAATACTTCAACAACAAAAAAACATTCCTAACATAAGTAGGTAAGGACTAGCCACTAACTTCACCAGCATTTTCCTACTTGCAACACTAAGTAAGGTTCTTTTCCACCCTTTCCATTTATCCCAGAGCTTGTCCTTCATGTAAACAAAGGTTGCCTACTAATATGGGTGGGTAAGCCCATGTACTGCTCATGATACAGAACAAGCTTCATCTGTAACAAGGAGGCATATTCCCCTTCTTCCTCCTCCACCAAATTCTGGCTGAAGTACACACTGCTCTTGGTATAATTAATGGACTGCCCAGACACCACTTCATACAATTGCAACACTTCTTTAATGTTGTAGAACGCCTATACCGTAGCCTGAGAAAAAAGAAAACGGTTATCTGCGAATAATAGATGAGATAGTATTGGGGTCTACAAACTAATCTAGACACCAATAAGAGCCCCAGTCTCTTGTGAGCAGCATAATAAGGCCGAGAGGCCTTCAGTACATAAGAGAAATAAGTACGGGGATAATTGGTCTCCTTGCCTAAGTCCCCTAGTAAGTGTCACATAGCCGCGAGGGGAACTATTAATTAGAAAAACATATCAAACTGAGGTCACACAAGCCATCACATTATCAATCCATGGCAGTGGAAAACCCAGCTTCACCATAACTACCCTCAGGTAGTTCCACTCTACTCTATCATATGTCTTGCTCACATCCAGTTTCAATGTCATCACCCTATCAGTACCACACTATTTTGTCCACAAATGGTGTGCTGCATCATTCAACACCAGTTTATTATCAGTTATAACATGCCCTGGTATAAAACCACTATAACAGGGGTCAATAATTTGATTCAGCATTGACTTCAACCAGTTTGCCACAACTTTTGCACCCACCATATACACCACATTACACAAAGCAGTCGGCCTATAATTCGTAATCCTCTTCGAATTTTAGATTTTTGGGATCAACCTCACATTTATAAAGTACACAGCAGACAAAACCTTCCCTGACCTCAGAGATCATGTACGGAAGCCACAATATCCACGCCAACAATATCCCAATAGTGCAGGAAAAATAAAGGAGGCATACCATTCGAGCCAAGAGCTTTCATAGGGTACATCTGAAATAGCACCACTCTCACCTTTTTTGCTGTATATGGAGCCATCAATATCTCTCCCATAACCGAAGTGACCACGGGACTGACCTCAGAAAGCACTGCATGAATCTGATTTATGGATGTGCCTGCTGAGCTGAACAAATCAGAATAGTAATCAATAACGACAGACTCTATACCTCCTGGAGACTCCTGCCATACACCTTGGCAGTCATAAAGTCCTGCAATATAGTTTCTTCGGCACCTGTTGTAGGCCCTCTAATAATATTACTTTGTGTTCCAGTCACCAAATATCATCTAGAGATTCTTAGACCTCTTACTCCAATATGTAGCCTCCTCCGTAAGGAGCTCCTACAACCTCAATGTTAGTCTTTTTCTCTCTGGAACGTCTGCTACATCAAAAGCTTGACTCTGATAGTCCTCCAACTTATGTTGGATTTCCACTAGCTCAACTTTCTTGCTGCCACACTCCACTTTCACCCAATTATGCAAGCCAAATCTAGTGTGCCAAATTCGTTTCACCATCTGATATTGAAACATTTTGGATTCCATCACCGGTGTCATCTGCCGCTCCTCATTCAGAACCTCCTTGCTTTTCTCATTTTCCGCCCACATAGCTTCAAATCTGAAGAAATTTTGACGACCTAGAAATTGAGTCATTGGAGTTTCCCGCATCGTTATCAAAATGGGAATATGATTGGAGCCACATGGAGGAAGATACACTACTTCCGCTGCCAAAAATCTCAACCTCCATTCAGACGTAGCTAATGCCCTATCAAGTCGACACTAGGTATGGGAATCATGCCATGTAAACGGGACACCAATGTAACCAATGTCCACCAATTGACATTGATTCAAACAAGCCTCCATGTTGTCCATCTGCCAAGCCAGCCTATCCTCACTGTCGAATTTCTCCATTGTTCTGAGTATCTCATTCATATGTCCTAACGCAATCCAAGCCGAAGGTCCTACTTGAGATGCAAGATACCGAAGTAGATCCCAAGTTTTCCACCGAAACCTAGGAACCGGTTCTCCATACAAGCCTGTGATTCGAAACCACTCACCAGAATTGGTCGGAACACGAACCTTGACATCAATGAAATTCACTCCCCGGTCTGGACTGTGGTCTCATAAATGGAGATCAATCTCCTTCGTCCAGAACATCATCAAACCTCCTCCACCCCGCGAAGAACAAGTCAACATCTTCCTATCATCAAACCCTAAACTTTGCTTGAATCTGTCAAATTGTGTCTCATCCGCCATTTTTGTCTCCATCAAGAACACAATCGAAGGTTTTTTTTTATGCTAACCATCTATCTCAAAGCCGAGAGTTTGGAAATCTCCTTCGTGCCCCTGGTATTCCAAGAAAGCACCTCCATCTCTGCTCGATCTCACCTCTCTCGCTTCCAACACCGTTTTACTTTCAACCCGAACTGTCTCAACAAAGCAAAGTCGTTGCCACCGCTTTGTACTTCTTCCCCTAGCACCATTTAGGGTTTCCTGGTTTCTCCGGGAAACTCGGTGCTAGGTTACCACATTATCTTAAAAGAAAGTAAGTTACCTCGAGGTTTTTGAGGATTAGCTAGTTTGATCCAAAGATAATATGTAAATCACATAAATTTAGATTTTTTTAACACAATAATATGAATAATATGAATTTATTTATCACAAAGATTATGGAAGAGGAAGGCACGTAGTAGATGATCCGATCACCAAATTTTATGATATAATCCAGTAAATCCACCAAAGGAGAGACCACTGATATAGCCAAAGAAATGTGATCCGGTCATCAAATTTTATGACTTCGTGAATTCAAACACGGAATTTTGTTAAACAATTCGTATGACATAATTTGCTTGTCTTCTAATAAGATAGTCCATAACACAGTAAAACAGACGTGGAAAAATCTAAATGTCCAAAACTTGGAAGTTTCTTATAAGGGAAAAAGTCTCGAATGGTACCTAAAGTATCACTCAATTCATATTCTAGTACCTAGTCTTTTAAAAGTACTCGGACAATATTTGTACTTATGCAAAGTGGCCAGAAATAGTACCTTATAAGGGTAAAATTGTCAAATTATCATTTTAATTCCTTTTTTGCATATTTTTATTTTTAAAGCATAGTGAGCCCATAATTTGTTTATTCTAATACTTGCAGCTAAGATCTATTATCAATACTCAAAGGTAAATAGTTATTTTTTACCATAAAGATTTCTCATTTTAGAATCAATCGCCTTCTAAGAAGAAACCTTAAGTTAATTCGAGACTTTATTACTAATTGCAAACAAAAAATTAAACGTCTAGAAAAATTGAGAAGAGAAATTCGCCTTCACGACAAGACAAGAGTTGACCTGAGCTTTAGAGCAAATCTTTTTAGATAATTGCTTAAAAGATATACCCAAATTTGAAGAACATTTGCATAAACTTTCTACCTGAGCTTTTGGTTAGAACCGTTGTTTACTGGTATCAGAGCTTGCTATAGGTCAAAATTTTCAAAGATCGGATCAACATCTGAGAAAATATTAGAGAAACTAGATTCTCTATTAGAATTAACAGAAGCAAGGCAGCAATAATCTTTATCAGAAATCTGTAGATACAAAGTGTATCTAGAAATTCTTCCAGCAATTAGTATTGAATTACAGAAATTGAAAACTAAAATGGATTACATCTAAAATCAGCCGGAAGACAAGAAAGAACTATTAACAAAAGTTAATAGTAAGATTAAAGGACTAAATCTCCAACAGATGAAGATCCTTGACTCTGTTCAAAGGATAGCCTGAGAACATACAAGGTCAAGCCACTACTACATTTTTAACTATTGCCGGCGATTTAAAATCGCCGGCAATAGTTTTTAATCATTGCTGGCGATTTTTTCCCCAAAAATTGCAGGCAATACTTTTTTTAATTATTACCGGCGATTTTTCCGGAAAATCGCCGGCAATGATCCGCCGGTAATGAAAAAAAAAAAAAAACCATTGCCGGCGACTTACATTTAAGTCGCCAGTAATGATTTTTTTTTTTTTATCATTGCCGGCGACTTGCATTTAAGTCACCAGCAATGGTTTTTTTTTTAATTACCGGCAGACTATTGCCGGCGATTTGCCGAAAAAATCGCCGGCAATGTTAAAAAAAAAAAAAAACCATTGCCGGCGATTTTGAATCGCCGACAATGCTTAAAAATGTAGTAGTGTAGCTAGCGAGAGTCCACTTCGAACAGTCATTAGGAAAACTAATGACTTCAAACTACTACAAGTTTCAAAAGGGAACCCATTCCCGAAACCATTTTTCAAGATTTTCCAACAAATCTATCAAGTATTAGATTTAGAGAATCTAAAACTAAAGATATTTGTGACATAAACATGTTAAGTATCTTCAAGAAAAAATTGGTACAACTATTGAATTCAGAAGGATTTGAATTCTATGAAATTGAAAATGATGTCCGAAATGATTCGATCCTGAAGTCTGTATTCAATCAGATCTATAAAAGAGGGAATTTTGACATGTTGGATAGCCATTAGTTCAAAATTCTTGAATTCACCACTTCAACAACAACAAAAGAAACAAATCTACTTCTAATAACACCTGAACATGTTGCTAAAGCCAGAAAAAGAAACTTCAAATTTATGCATATTGAAGTAGTCCAAGTTGGCATAAAATTACTTGCCAAAGAATGTCTAAACTGTTCAGTCTTATGTGTCTTATAGGACAATAGACTGATTGATTTCCAAAAAATTCTACTGGGAACCCTCTAAGCATCACTATGCAATCAAGTTACATATTTCAACTGCTTCCCAAACTTTTCAACTAGCATGTCTAATATTGCTCACTGTTTACGACTAAGAGTCAAAACAGATGGCACATCCATGAAAGAAAGCATGTAGAAGCTTGCTATAGTTTATAGAATATACTATAAGCTAATTAGCACAACAATAGAACTAAATACCAAGATAACAAATATCTCAGGTCTTACTACTGGATTTCTCACAAATCCTAAAAATCAGTCAGAGCAAATTCACAAGGTTACATGGGATGAGGTAACTTTTTCACTAGAATGGAAGTTGTCTGGCCCTAAAGAAAAGCCATAAAGTTTGAGGGCATTGGTATATGAACATGGGAGAACTGGAGATATTAACCTTAAATTTAAAGGACACAGAAATAGTGATGTATCCGCGAAAGCGTTAAATGTGAGAGTTCCAGATCATTCAGAAGATCCAGCTCTACCAGGGAAAGTGGTACTAGAATACCAGAAATTCAATAAAAAAGAAGCCAATCCAGTGATGGAGGAAGACTTAGATGCTGAGTTAGAAATAGACATCAACATGCTAAGATATGAAAAATCAGAAGAACTATTTAAGCTTTATGAGGAAGCAGAAGAGTGTAAAGATCCCTCTCATCTGGAACAATTGATCAAAGAGATCGAAAGCTTCACATTCAAAAAGGAAAGACAAGTCTTTCCTTATCAAGAAGTGAAGATGGAAGAAGGAGAGCCTTCATAAACCACCATCATCAAAATTGGTGCAAATACCAAACTTCCACAAAGGAAAGATCCAAGTGGAAAGAAGGCAGAAAGAAGTTCTCACAGATTCATTCCACAAGACAATAAGCCAAAGGTGCCAATAACACAATTTGGAGTATGGCTTGATCTAGAAAAATCTCTAGACAAGAAAAAATCTATAGATGAATGGGTTGCTAGCCTAGTCAAGGCATCTTGTACCACATATGGAAAGTTTGAACCATAAAACTTAGAAATAATCTATGAATCAACCCTCTTGGGAATGGCAAAGAAATTCTATTTTGCCTTCAAAGAAACTTTCAAAGGAAAGGAATGGTTAGAGTGAATAAAGACAGATAAGTCATCATATACTTTTGCCACTCCGCTATATGAACAATTTTGTGGAGATATCTCATATGTTGGAGATAGAGATAGAGAGCTAGCAAAAACCAACATATATGCTTTCAAAATATGCAATATGAAGACTTTTGAGGAATATCTGAATGAATTCCAAGAATACTATTGCACGATATGAGAGTTGGAGAATGCCGAGCTGATACACCTCCTACATATAAAACTCCCTTAACCTTGGAGGACAGCTATGAGAGAAAGCATAGAAGAAAAACCAATAAACAGGTCTTTCGTTAGAGGAGTAGCAGAAACAATCAGGCAGCTAATGTGCGAACAATGTAAAGTCAACACCAGGACAAAGGTCACCAAGAAGCAGCTTAAAGGCATAAGTGACTTCTGTGCCAGTATGATAGATGTTCCAACTAACTGGGGATGTGATGAGAAAAGGTAGAAAAGAACGCACTTCCAAAAATATTTCAAAGAAAATGAAAGGAAGAATTAGATGTTTAAGAAAAGCTCCAATTATAAAAGAGACAAACAAAATCCCAGAAAGAGATTTTTCAAGAAGACAAGATTCCCTCGAGAAACAGAAAAGAAGAAAACATGCAGATGTTGATTATGCAAAGTCGAAGGTCACTATGCTAACGAATGTCCCCAAAAAAGAAAAAAAGAAGTTCAAAATCTCTTTTTAGGGAATATAAAGGAGACATAGAGATGAAAAACATGAAAGGCTACGACGTAGTCTATTCAGAAGAAGAAGACGATGTATCTGTCTATTCAGCATCGACAGAAGATGAATCGTCAGAAGAGTCAGAAATAGATTCTAAAAGAGAATATGAACCTATAGAGGTTTATCTTCTAGAAATAAAAGATTGAGAAGAAGGCATTGAAGAAGAAAATATTTCTTCTTACAAAGTCAATCCCTGATCATTTGTTTGTGACTACTGTCATTACTATGAGAAGGATGAACTTCCTATGTTCTGTGATGTGTCAGAGAAAACGTATCACAAAGAATGCTTCATAGCTGAAGCAAGGAGAAAAATAAAAAAATGGTTCAATAAATAATATTATTGAACAAGAATATGAAGATTATTTCTATGAGATAGAAGAGAGATAAGAAGTTCTAGAAAGAGATCTGGAAAGAATAAATTTCAATACTACTACTAAAGAAGAAGTAGTATCTGCAGAAAGTCTAGTTTGTAATACTACTACTAAAGAAGAAGTAGTATCTGCAAAAAGTCTAGTTTGTAAAGAAGAACAATGTAGTCATTTCACACAAGATGTAGAAGGAGAAATTTCTTCGAAACAAAATTTGTGCAAGGTAGCTACTGTTTCTACAAGTAGATTCAGTAACTACATGGAGATTGGATAAAAATTTCCAAGATACAAGAAGTATCATCTGCATGCCTTTGTAGATAACAGTTCTAGTTTCAGTCTAGCAACAAAGTTTACTATACCAGAAGAGTTATGGATAACTAATCCAAAAAGAAGTACAATGGGAAAAACTGTAGAAGGAAGAAGAATTTCCATGAATACAGTTGCCAAGAAGGTTCAAATCTCGATAGGAGGAGGAACCTTTGTCATTGAAGATATTTGGCAATCAGAAGATCAAGATTCAGATATAGTAATCGACAATGATTTTCTTCTACAACAAACATTCATCCAAAAGCTAGAAGTGAACTTATTGGGCTTCAAAAATAATCACAAAATCTTCTAAACAGAGAGGCTAAAGGAAGCATAAAGTGTTGTTGGTCCAAGATTCATAGAACAATATTAGAGATCGCAGCAGAATAGTGGTGGATATACACCAAAATTCGAAATGATACTACAATATAAGCAACAAGAAGAGTTACTTATTGAGGAATCGTTAGAAAAAGAAAAAGACTCTAATAGTATGGAGTTCTATAAGTTCCATGGAAATAGAGAATTCAAACATCCTAATTCTCCATCTAATGCCCCTACTATAATCCAACTCAAAGAACACACTGTCTACAACATTTCCAAGAGGGATTGTGACAAGTGTAAACAAGAAAAAATCCTCAAGAAGAAAGTGAAGAAGTTCAAGAAGCCTTATATGAAAACAAAGTTTGAAAAAGAAGACCCTACCATTGCATCACTTCATGATTAAGACAAGTATCATTACTATGTGTCTTATAATGCTTTTGATAACTAGCACATGCAACAAGAAGAGTTTCCTAGTGAACAATCATCAGAAGATGAAGATGAAGAGATAGTTGAAGCCGCCTTCATAAAAGAGCATAATCTCAAGCACTTCAAGGCTAAACTTGAGAAACATAAGAAGTATACCCTTGGAGAGATGAAAGAAATGCTCAAACAAAATATTGACATCAATCCTCTGAAATTTTGGGGAAAAGACCCAGTGGTCTGTGAGCTTAAGCTACATGACATGAATTTCATCTATCATGCAAAAGCAATCCCTCAGTACAAAAAGGAAGATCAGAAAACATTCAGAAAAGATATAGCTGATATTTTAAAGAAATGATTGATAAGACCATCTAAGAATCCTCATCATGCTCCAGTTTTCTATGTCAGAAATCATGCGAAAGAAGTTCAAGGGAAAGCAAGAATGATGATAGATTATAGAGATGTCAATAAAAAAAACCGTAAAAGACAGTTACCAGATAGCACAAGCAAGAGTGTTAATCAACAGGCTTAGAGGAGCCAAGGTGTTTTCAAAATTTGATGCTAAATCAGGATTCTGGTAAGTTAAAATGCAACCTGACAACATTCCCCTAACTGCCTTCGGAACTTCACAGGGACACTACAAATGGCTAGTAATGCCTTTTGGGCTGAAACAAGCTCCATTCATTTTCCAGAAAAAAATGGATAACATATTTAAACAAGTGACAGACTTTTGTGTCATATATATAGACAATATATTAGTTTTCTCACAAAACAAGGAAGAACACATAAATCATCTCTTTGTAGTAGTCAAGCTCATTGATCAGCATGGAATAATTCTAGGAGAAAAGAAAGACTTTCTCGTCCTAGATGAAATTGACTTTTTAAGAATCAACATAATAAATAGGATTATCAAATTCTAACCTCATATCTTAGAAAATGTCTGAAAGTTCCCAAACTAAATTCCCGACGCTAAAAGTCTATAGAGATTTTTAGGGGTCATAAACTATGGAAGAGATTTCCTTCCTAAGATTGATGGATTAACAGCAATACTGTTACCCAAAACGAGCTTAAAGAGAGCTTGAAAATTCACAGAAGATGACGAAAAAATCGTCAGGAAAATTAAAGAACTATGCAAAAAATTATCACCACTACATCAACCTGAAGAGAATGATGAGATCATTCTTCAAACAGATGTTAGTGATAACTTATGGGCAGGTGTAGTGCTAGCAAGAACATCTAGCATGAACACCGAAAAGATTTTGAAATTCTACAATAGAAAGTTCAATTCTACATAATAGAATTATCCCACAAGGGAAAAAGAAATTCTAGCAATCAAAAAGACAATTGAAAATTCTCTCCCCTTTGTAGGGAAACCTTTCACAGTGAGAACAGATTGTACCAGAGTAAAAAAATTTAAAATTTTCAAACTTGATAAAGCTGCTGATAGGGGTAGATTATTAAATTGATAATTATTTCTTTATCAATATGATTATGATGTTGAGTTAATTGCAGGTAACAAAAATTATCTTCCAGACGCTTTAACAAGAGAAATGATAATGTTAGAAAGGAATGAAAAGGACATCGAAGGTCGAAACCCCAGAAGTAGGAGGCCAAGAAAAGAATCAGATCAACAAAAAAAGTCTATTGAGAAGGTTCTTAAGAATTTTTTGTTGTGTCCTAAAAGACCAGCCTTAGCGTTAAATGGCAGGCGGTAAAGGCCCATCAAGGCTGTTGAAGCTTTGCCAAAAAGAAAAATTGTTCCAATAGGATTCGTGAATATCTTCAATTACCAGCTACACACTTTCTCTGAATCAGTCTTCCAGACTGGCCTATGTTTAGCTTTTCATCAGAAGGCACTGTTAGACAACTTAATGTTTACCTTCCAAGAACAAGACAAAAGGCTTATGGTAGAGACCATGGATGCCTTAGCAAAAGAACTAAGTCAGAAGAAAAAACAACAAAGTGTTGTTAATGAACCAGCAGTGTTATACATCAGGACCCCTGAAAGTGCAAAGGTACCTATTCAGGCACTAAAAGAGACAGAATGGTTCAGGTTCCATAACCTCATTGGAAGACATTCACCCAATTAAATTCTCCATGATACCCTATTCATAGTTCCAGGACCATTCTTGGGTAGATATTTGGTAAATGTTCAGAGCTAACATCCTCAAGTGCATAAATTGTGGCGGGTTGAAAATGGATTTGTACATAACCTATCGACAAAAATAAATGATGATCTCAATGGACTACCAGTTATCATTTACAACACTGTCAAGAATGTAAGGAAGTCCAACTGCATTCTTAGACTCAAGTTCAGATCTACACCTCAAGAGTGGGTGCAGAAGTCCAATGGAGAAACTGAGTATTTTTCTTTGTACCACTATGTCAGGATTATCTAAGGTCAGTACCTTAAACCAACATATGTTCGAAACAATAGAACTCCAAACTTTAGTATCCCATGGATAAAAGCGATGATATTGGAATATGTTAAGAAAATAATCGAAGAAGATCAAGAGATTACTTGTCTTGCATCAGAAGAGAAAATAATTGGCACTGCCTATGACCACTCAAATACCATAACCAATGATCTGTTTGTTGCCCTTAAATTAAAGGAAATAGATTTCACCCTTGCATGTGCCCAATGACTCAAAAAGATCGAGAGAGAAATGCACTACAAGATGTATGTGGATACAGACACTGAAGAGAATGGGACGAGAAGAAAAATTACCTTTGAAGAACCCTATCTTGGAGATAACTTAGAAATATACGATGACCTGTAAAGACAGGTAGGATGGTGTTGTCTTCTTCTTCAGTGGGAAACATCTTTTATCGTGAAAGAATCTGCTTTCCAAAAGAAGACAATGGAGGAAAACAGAAACCAGATGAGCATGGGGCCGGGTCACTTTCCCTAGTGGAGTTACTATTATTATTGTGTGTTTCAATTTTGTTTTGAGTTCCGCTCCCTATATAAGGAAGCCTTAAGTCTTGGTTAGAGGCATCAAAATTCATAATAGAAGAGATCTATCTGAGAAAAGAATTGCCTGAGAGTAGAGTCTGTGACTAAGAGATAGAGTGAAAGCAACCTGTTCAGCTTCTATATTTTCAAGTAAGTATGTTTACTACTATGAGTGGATAAACAACTTATAACTATCTACCAGAAAGTGAGGCTCTGCATGTTTAGTCTGTAATTCTGTTCTTATAAACACATCTAACAATAGTTATAGGGAGTACATCAATTCCCTAACTCTCATATGTTGAAGTGGGTCACACTCCTAGCAATATTTAGATGTGTATAATTTATAATTAAATAGGCGTAAATAGTTTCCTTGTAGGACTGTAAGTAGTCTTGTATATATGTTCTAATTCGAGAGTGATCAATATATCAGAAAATTCCTTAACTCTTGTGTTCTATTTGACTTGACATTAGAGCCAGGATTTGATCCTGAAAATATTGAAGACCTGACATGTTTTCACTATGAATTTGTTCTTGTTTCTTGTCAAAAATATTCTTGTGCTGACTTGTTTGACGCGTCGAAAAGAAAAATTTGGCCCGTCGAAATCTATTCTATCTGACTAGTTCTTTGATCCTGGCCGCTTGTTTCTTGCCATGTTCTTTTGTGAAGAATTTGTCATGGTTTTAGATATTTCGTTGTTTGAAGAACAAGTTTTCTTTGGTATGGAGAGTCAAGACCACATGGAATGTGATATTTTTCTAACTGAGAAACATCAAGGTAAAATTTATATTGCTTTGAAAGTTTCTGGCTTTACTGATGGTGATACATGGACAATTAATTATGATACGTCTGATCATGTGACTTTTGATAAGTCATTGTTTTCGAGTCTTTCTTTTTCTCTTGTTCGTAAAGTGCCTAATGCAAATGGTGTGTCCTTTTCAGTCTTAGGTATTTGGTCAATGCAAGTTACTATGTCTATATGTGTTATATAATGTTCTTTATGTTCACTCTCTATCTCATCATCTGTCATCGGTATCTGAATTAAATTCCCAAAACATGCTCTGTCACATTTTATCCTATGTATGTGGTATTTCAGAATGTATGTACTCATATGTGATATTTCAGAATGTATGTACTCATGTAATAAGAGACAAGGGAGATCGAAAGGGAAGACTGTTTCACTAAGATTGCATGTACAGTGAAGAGACATAAGCGTCATTGAGACTTGTTACCCTAACATTAAGTTCTGATCGAGTTAGAGAAATTTGGTTATGGCGCTGCCGGTTGGATCATCCGTCATTCGGTGTTATGAAGAAGTCTATGTCATCCTAGGAATAAAAGAGTCTAACCTCCATTGTAGAACCTGTATTTTTGCTAAAAGTTATAAGTACAGCTGCTTACTTAGTTCTCATTCTAGTTTAGCAACATTTGAGTTGATTCATTCTGACGTATAGAGACCTTCGAAGAATTCAACTTTAGCAGGAATGAGATACTTTGTTTTGTTCATCGATGATTTTACAAGATTAAAATGGGTTGTGTTGATGAAAAATTAGCATGCGGTATTCTCTGCATTTACTACCTTTCATAGCCTCATTCGAACTCAGTATGATGCTTGTGTGAAAGTGTTTCGATCTGATAATGGATGAGAGTTTATCAACCACTCTTTTCAAGAGTATTTTAGCAACATGGAATTGTTCATCAGACAACTTGTCTTCAGACACTGGGGAAGAATGGAGTATCTAAAAGAAATAACCGCCATCTCTTGGACATAGGAAAATCATTCTTAATCAGTGCTAACATGCCAAAGTACCTTTGGGGAGAAGCTGTACTCTGTGCCTCTCATCTCATCAACCACCGACCATCTACATCTCTTCAAAATCGTGTTCTATTTGAGGTATTGTCTCAGCATGTTTCCATTCGATCTCTCAACAAAATTTATGGTCCTGTTTTTGGTTGCGTGACATATGTTCATCTACACAAGAATCATATATCAAAGTTGGATGGTCGTGCTCTCAAGTATGTGTTTGTTGGTTATGCCTATCACCAAAAAGAATATAAGTGTTATCATTGTCCATCTAAAAGATTTTGCCACCATAGATGTCACTTATAGTGAAGACCTATGCTATTTCTCTCATACGGCAACTCAAAGTGAGGAGGAGAAGAATGTGTTTTATATGGACCAATTTGAAGAACCTGAAGCTGTTGTTACAATTGAAAGTGATCCAACCGTAGTTGAGATTCGACCCGTCAAAATTTCTTCACGACGGGTTGAAGAGAATTCCCTGAACTTCCAGACTCACACGACAGAAGAATTCAACCCGTCAAAGAAGTTCTTTGACCCGTCGAAATGAGCATTCGACCCGTTGAAGAAGGTACTCGACCCATCGAAATAAAATCCAGGGAAGAGGTTCGACTTCTCATGTGCTTCTTCACCGAAGCGCTTCTACTAAGAATCACTTATAAGAAGTAATGTCAAACAAAGTGCATACATACCGCAGTTTCCTAGATCCTCTCATTGTATTATTCGACACATTTTAGTCGTGAACAAAGGTGTAACTACACTAGGGCTCCTGTGAGTTCCAACTCACTCTTAATTTTGATAAAACAATACTTTTTACTGAAAGTTTAGTTCAAAAATTAAATATTGAAGCTAGCTCACCCTAAATTTCTATACCTAAAAAAAATAAAAATCTAGCACCCCATAGGCTAAAATCATAGCACCGCTATTTATTGTAGATCTTGAATATCATTTAAAATTCATAAATAAATAAAAATCTGAAAAAAATATAAATTCATTTATTTTTATTCACAAAAACACACTAAAGTATCCACAAACTCAGGAGGAAATTACATTAAAGCCTCTATAAGATTGTTATAATTATCAAACCGCTTGTCATTTCTCCATTGCATGTATTTTCATTCCCAAGAATGCTATACTTTGTATATTGATTATCATCCTTCCATAGAAATATTATTTATTCTATTTATTAACAATTTTACTGCGCAAACAAAATTCTTTTCGTTTATGATACATTTGTTCTTCTATGAACTAGCTTCAGCATAAATTAAGGCAAAATTTTGAAAAAAAAAAATAGCACAAATCATCATTACATATCTGTAATGTGATCTGAACGGTCAGATTGATGCTGATTTACAGTGAACTAAGCTCACCCAGCTCTGCCCGATACATTGATACAACCTTGAAGAGTTGACGGTATGAGGTGTCCTTCAGTCTTTCACTATGTTCACTTTCATGCATCCACGACAATATCTTTTTATTAGGTCGCACTAATTTGTGTAATTTGAGGAGCAAATTTACAAGCACAAGGGCGTGGGAGAACTTGGGAGGTCGAGCCCGGATCATGTAAAGGTGGAGTAGCCTTAAATCCGGGTTAGCAACCTAGCTCTTGCTCCAAAGTCGATCATATCCAACACCACCCACAAGATCTACTGACCACAAAAAAAGAAGTGTTCACTGCTGCGCGTGTTGGGTCTTTTTCCCAGCTAACTGCTCCTGGTCGCATTGATAATGATCTAAATTTGTAACAGGCAGAATTAGCTGTAGAGGTATTTACTCACAGAGATGGCCACGGATATGTCTTCCGGATACTGTGTGTGAAGGAGAGAAGATCCAAGGGGCTAAATGTCCCAAGTACAATGCGAAAGGGAGAGTGGAGGGCTCCATGTACTCATCATCGATTGAGCTCTGACTTGTAAGTCAATAACCAGTCCCCACTTGAACAGCTTCCTCGTGTCCTTTCCTTAGAAACTCTTCCAACTTTTTCTTGTATCTTTTTGTTAATATCATTGGGGTTTTGTCATTTTTACTACAATTAAGATATTTTCTTTTCTTTCTATTTCATGTGATATTTTTATAAAAATAAGATAAACCATGGGTAGCAAAATATGTTTTATTTTCCCGGGAGCGAAATAAAGAAATCAAATTCGACAAACCAATTTACTTGATGTGTTATTGATTTGTCTTGAACTCTTGATAGAGATTGGTGAGAATGTGAAGGAAAGAAACGACATGGGAAAAAAAGTAAACTTAATCAGTGAAGTTGTGAGGATTAGAGTAAAAATCAAGCACATCTTTTGTGTGTCAAAAAGATAAAAACCAGTGTAATTACAGAAACCAAATAGTGTTGGGGATTCTCTAACATGGGTCTCTGCCATTGCATTCATCTGTCGAATACCAACAAAACAAGCATGTGTATGCATGTGACATCTGAACCTATGATGAAGCCTTACAAATTTCGGGTACACATGCATGCAATACTTTATACACCATATGATATTTCTCACTCCATGACGGTCCAAGTTTACACAGATTTAATAAAAAGGGCCACTATAATAATACAAGTTCCAATACAACAAAAAAATGAAAGATAAAGATGGGTCAACATCTGAATACTTGTGCATCTTACTCCCTCCACCAGTAGCTCGAGCTCACTTTTTAAACCCAGGATCAAGCTAGCTAGCTTCTTCCAACACAATGTGTTACACCGTACTAATGGAATTGAACTTGTAGAAGATAAATAAGCATAGTAGGTAATAATAATACAGAGTAATTTAAATTAATTAACATACGTTTAAAATGTGTGTAATCTTGAAGATTCTTGTTCATCATCATCATCATCTTCAACCTCTAACAGATAGCAAAGAAGGAATAGCAGACAAGTTTGGAGTTGTGTTCTTATCTGAAGTATTGGCTTGTCTAACAATATCCCGCTTCCCGTCTTTAGAAGAAGGTTTGCTGAAAGCTCTCATGGGACTAGCGAAGGCCCAACCCCAGCTGCTCCTACTTCGGCCGTGAACGAGAGGGCCGGCGCCGGACATTGGCTTCCCGTTCAAGTCCTCGGCGGATGAGGAGACCCAGTACGACGAAGACGAAGAGGACGAGCTGGATGAAGTCATCATGAAGCCGCTGAAGAGCCCGCCGCATTTGACACGCTCGGCGCCGTTATGAACCGAGGATGAGTGTTTAGGCTTCCCTTCTCGTTGAGACTCGACCCTTCTGAGAGTGCAGTCGCCGAAGCCGGTGGAGATCCGCTCGAAGAAGTCGCCGGAGAAGCTGCGGCTACCGCAACCCACGGATCTGGATCTGGAGACTTTTCTCTCGAACGAAGAGACCGAGGCCGTGGCTTGGCTGTTGGGACTGCTCTCGTCTTCGGTCTCCCCTATCACCACGTCGCCTTTGTTCCTCAGAGAAGACCCCAATGACTTGTCTCTTCCAGCTGCTGCTGTTGTCGCCGTTGCTGTTGTAGTTGTAGATGCGAAGGAAGACGAGGAAGATATCTTGGAGTTGTCTCTGAAGCTCTTGTTGTCGAGTTTCTTGGAGGCTTTGGTGGAGTGGTGGTGGTGGTAGAGGAAGGACCAGAAGCCATGCCTCTTCCTGGGGCTGAAGTCGTCCGCATTAGTAGGATCCATGAAGTGGGCCCTTCTCGGAGTCGTGGTCGACTTGCTTCTCTTGAAGACAATGTCAGCGGCGCGGCTGTGAGCGTCGGAAGAGGCGCCATTGGCATGAGTAGAGACTTTCTTCTTCTTCTTAGCCAGCAGAAACGAGATCCTTGCTCGCCCCGTGTTGTAGTACTCGTCGTGATGATGAAACGACTCGCCGTTGGGTTTGGGGCGGACCGAGAGCGAGAAAGTAGACGACGAGGAAAGTGCAGCAGCAGCTACGCCGTTGGCATTGGCGGCGAGACTGTCAGATCTAAAAGAAGGAGAGGAAGAAGAAGAGGCGGAGTTGCGAACGGGGAGAGGGAAAGAGGAAGACACGAGCTTGCCGAGCTTCTCTTGGAGGCAGAAGGCGCAGATCCCACCCGGGTTGTTTCTGTAAGGATGGTCACTGCACTGCATTCCATCTCCCATGTCTTGATCAACCTGAATAACCTGATCGTGAGCCGCCGCGACAATGCCAACACGAATAGCCTTGACTCCTTCCATCATATATCTTCTTCTTCTTCTTCAATCAAAACAACAAATTAACGGACTACTAGTGAGCTTGGAGGTAATCTCTGCATATTATATTATTGTTCAGAACAATAATGGTGTAGGGGGTTTTGGTTTTCAGAGATGGGGTAGAGAGAGGGGAGGGGGGGGGGGAGGGAAACAGAGAAGGGGTTGTGGTCAGAGGTAATAATAAGAAGAATGGTGGTGTATGGCATTGAAGTAAGGCAGACTCAGCTCTAGAATGGACTGGAGAGAGAGAGAGAGAGAGAGAGAGAGAGAGAGAGAGAGAGAGAGAGAGAGAGAGAGAGAGAGAGAGAGAGAGAGAGAGAGAGAGAGAGAGAGAGAGAGAGAGAGAGAGAGAGAGAGAGAGAGAGAGTCCCCAGGAGCACGTGGAGGACTGACTGCTCCATGGCTTAAAAAAAGCGAGCAACAAGACAAACGAAAAGCCTGCTATCTTGCACCCAACGGACCAGCCCCAGCAGAAGAATCTATATATCAAACACTCTACGCTACAGTCGCTACTCGGCACTTCAGCAGCTACACTGCCTTCCTCACCTCAGTAAATTAAATAATCGATTCCAGTAAACCGGTTAAAAGATATTGATTACTCTCGGTAATAAACAGAAAATTGGGACGAGCTGGTAACATAAAATTTATTTTTCTCTCTGAATTATAAATTCATGGCATGGCTGGGTTGCCAATGCTACGTGTCGAGCATGTCTCTTCTGTCAGCTTCTAGGCTCCAAGGACTCAAGCCGGGCTACATTGTACTATCTCTGTGAGATGTAATAGTATTATAATGGCAAATATATATATATATATTTGCTTTTAGCAATTACGTGACAGTTAGAGATACCTGTAAATCCAGGGCTGCATATAAATTTGGGGTCAAGTTTACGACTCTCTGCTAAAAGCTAAAGTAGATATATCAGGTTAATTTTGTTTCTGAAATTCAATGATAATGATGAGAGATTTGAATTGGGAAAAAGAATTACACTACTTTTATTTATATTTTGTTACATATAGCATACTTAAGGAGAGCTAAAGTATGGCTTTGTTAGGGTTTGCTCTTTGGCAGCGCAACACACACTCCATCGTCGATGGGACTCCTTACGCCATCTTTGATTGGCCAATTTTGGTGAGTTCGGCTTCCGTTGACTTCTCCATCCCTTCGACTAATAATCGATTGCGCGTTTGCTGAGCTTCAACTCATATGCGTCTCCCAGACATTGGTCATGGAGTGTTGGCGACGGCGGACCGGTGACTAAGGTGGTCGCACACCACTGTGTCAATGTCGAAATGGCATGACCAATCTTTGGTTGGTGTGGTGCGAGGTGAGGGGCTTGGGCTCAACTGGATTTTAAGGCCTTGTGGTGTTTGGATTTGATTTTTTTGGGCATGTTGTTCACAAGGTGGACTGACTTGGTTCACCTTTAGTTTCGCATATGGGATCTGGGTGGGGAAGTAGTGTCAAGTTCTCGATTTTCTTTTTGTGGGGGGAGGGAGAAGTCTTGTCCTCCGAATGGCGTGTTGGGGTGCTACTGAAGAGTCTCGGGGACGTTTAGAGTCTTGAGAGTCTTGATTTATCCGTGTCTCTAAACGTAATAACATTTCCCTGTGCTCATGTTCCTATTTAGAGCTTAACTATATATTTCAGAAATGGTGTTAGGCCTTCTATGTAACTTAGCAGTGATCCTATTTGGTACGTTACCTTCGGGGGTGGTCATTGAATTCATGTGGTTCTTTATGAGCTTTTTCATGGCAATGTTTACGATTATGATAAAAGAAAATACATGCATATCATATTGATACATTCATATTGTTAAAAGACAAATAATAAATATGAGATTACAAACTATAGCCAATTATGTGTTAGAACCAAATTTCAGCTTTGTATCTTTCGAAGACTATATGACTTACCTTTAGCCTCGTCGGCCTTTGATCTTCGCCGTGATTCAATCACGACGGTTTCAGGTTGGTTTAGGAAGGAGATGGATGGGTTAACGTTGATCTTTTTGGTGGTGTAGAATGAGGAGGTGGTGACTAGGTGGTGAGGGTTTCATATTCAATCAAACGGGGGACTTTGAGATGGGGAATTGCTAGCCGAAAAAGAGCGATAGAGATGTGAGGCGTAAGTTCTTGCCTGGCAAGGTGGTAGGGGTGCGGATATGTACGACACATTTATAATAAATTGATCGACCTTTTCAAGAAATAGAAAAGAAAAAAGAAAAATACAAGTAGTTAGCATCTAAAACTAAATAAGTAACTTCATACATTCCTAAGCTAATTCATAAGTATTTACGTCAAAGGCTCGACATACTCCAATATCTATTGATTTCTTGGAGTAAGAAGAAAAGTCTAAGGTCGACCCTGAGATGTCAAAAATATCATAAACTCTAGGCTAGATAGAAATATATGGGACCAATTCTAGGATCTATTTTTTGTGGGGGCTCTAGGCCTAAGCCTATAAGCCAATATTCAGGACCGGACCCGGAAAAATCATTTAGAACCAACACCTAATGAAACAAACCAAATGGGATATATCGTTTATGATTTATGGTTCTACATACGTTAGATTAAGTGTTACGATCGAGCACCACTACTTAAATAATATGTTATAAAGTATTCGACAGTTTCATCAATGCAGATTTGAGGGTTGCCGCACCGCCATTATTTAAAAAAAATAAAACATGTTATAAAGTATGTCATTGAAATTCTTTAATCGTATTTAAAAATATTTTTAAAAAAATGCATCGTTACAAATTCAACTCTATGCTATCGTTTTGCTTTTGTCTTTTTGTACGATATCACTCTATCAACCTCACCTCGATTGGCTCGATACCTCCGCATTTTTAAGCAAAGAGAAACTAACACATCATGGCTCACCGAGAAACTAATCAGATTGATGATGAAGCTCTTCAACCAATTAAAGATTATGTTGTATTGGAAATCCCACTTTAAAATAGGACAAGATGAAATAGAATTTAAATTAAGGTAGATTATTCTTAATTGTACCAAGGTTTTTTGTGATAAAAGTCATAAAACTCAACACCTTAAAAGTGACAGTTTGGATAATATTAGTACAATAATAGACTCCACATGCCAAGCTTGTTGTTAAACTCATTAGACTAGCATGCTAACATGCTTGAATTGGTAGTAACTTTAACTAAAATTTAAAGATAAATTTCAGTTAACCCCCTTCAAATTTGCATCAAACATCAGTTGCTTTTTTTTTGTTCAAAGTTGAAAGTTTTACCCTTAATGTTTGCAATCAACATCAGACTTTTCATTCTGTTAACTTTTCATTCATTCACTCCATTAAGTGATGACATGACAATTGTCACCTCATAGAATGAGTCCCATTATTATATAAAATTCATATTTTACCCTTTTCTTCTCTAATTTCATTTTGAAATGAAAAAAAAACTAAAATTTTTCTTTCCGAAAGTGCTTGAGATCCAAAAAATTTATGCAAAAACCAAGTACCAAATAATGTGTTATGCACACTGTTTTTAACTTTATAATCGTCCACATTTTTGGAATATAATGACGCGGCGTCGATATTTGGGAAAAAAAGTGGTGTATGCTCTAGTTATTTTTTGTACTCCTAATATCATGACGAGAAAGGTAAATTCAAATTTTGTGAGTTCTTTTTGTTTCAAAATGAAACTAGAGAAAATAGATAAAATAGAAATTTATATAATTAGTGAGACTCATTTGATGACATGAGAATTACCATGTCAACATTTAATAGAATGTTGGATGAAAATTTAACAAAATGATAAACTTGATGTGGATTGTAAACATTAGGGATAAAACTTTTAATTTTGAAATAAAAACCAACGACTTGATATTTAATACAAATTTGAGGAGGATTAACTGAAATTTGTTCAATTAATTAATCACTTAAATCAGTGCAGGTTGTATATGTTCCGGCACATATTCGGTCTTGTCATCGACCAAAAGGATCGGAGCTGGCTAGCTAGCTAGCTGTTTGATTAACTGTATATATAGGAGGAGGCCCCATATAATAGTTGAAGCAAATGCATGAGCATGACTTGTCCAGCGAGGTTATGAAGTTGACTATTCATGGATCAGCTAGCTTTGCTTGCACGGACTGATCACTGATGGACAGCTGATCGATCATTCAACACGTTCTACTTATAATACTCCCGCCCGGGATGAAAACGAAATGTTGTCGTTCAACAATTCTGCTCTTGTCGTTTTGAAATCAGATTAATTAATTCATATACAATAAAACATATATGAATAAATAATTTCGGGATCCGAGAAAATTATTATTTTAACGAACTATTTATTTTATAGATAAATGAATAATTTATTAAAACTTTAGCAATGTTATTACTTTTAAATTATTCTAATGAAAACGATACAGTGATTAAATTGTTTACTGATGAAGAGATCATTGAAAGGATAATGAATCTGCATGCTAAAGATAATCATGATCCAGATAGAAGTTCTCCCATATCGATAGATTTTCACAAAAGAAGCATTTGAGACCATAATTACCTTGAATAACTTTTTATTACTTGAAAAGAATTGACCACGTGTACACATTGGAAAAAATCAAATACGAAGTTAAATTTAGGCTAAATGCGAAAAAGAAATATGCTACAATAGAGTTTTTTCTTCTTCAAGAAATAGCTAAACTAATTGAAAAAACAAAAATTCTCAGCTAAAATTTAATTTTTGTGTATTTTAAAGAATTTTAATATATATTTATGTTTTTATAATTAAATTATTACTTCATATATTCATAGGTCCTAAAGAAATTAATTTTTTTTATTATCTTATGCATTTAGTGAGGTTGTCAGTAATATGAACTAGTCTTCAGTCGGACCAAAAAAATATTAATTTAAGGAAATTATTAATTTATCAAATATTCACTTATCGAGATTTTACTGTATACATACATTGATGCATGCATACTATGATGTTATTATAAGGTAGGAATTGTTCCACATTGGCCGTTGAACAAACAATAGAAGGGAAGAGAGTCAAGAGACGAAGGGTGCTACACCGCGTGCAGTAGGCCTAGGTTCGGTTCGGTACCTGTCGAAAAATTCAGAATTTGGGACCGGAACTATTTTTTTACATTCGGTTTGGTTCTTTAATTTGGATGGTAGGATCTGGTTCAGTTCTTACGGTTTTTTTTGGTTCTCATGAAAATATCCGTTTGAAAAAAAAAAATCTTCTCAAATAATACATAAAGTCAATGATATTTTACAAATATGATATCACAATCCTTTAATTTTATGCTTCACATAGCTACAAATATATATTGTGTATATATATAATATAGGTCTACAAACTAGACTATATGTGGTCATCGACTCTTCATTCATCAACATGTTTGCATCAAGTCATAAAAATAAAAATAAGAAGTTTTACGGGCCTATGACAAATTGTTTGAATCAAGTCATCCTTTAATTAAGAACGAAAAATTGACGAAGTTATTTTATTTTTTCAGAAAATGAAATTGACTTTTGTCAGTTAGTCAATTCTAAAGTAAGTGTTTAAGATTTGGGTATTTGACTATTGGGCTGAGTTATATTAGGCTGGGTATTTAATATGAATGGGTTACTAAAACTTTTGGATTTTTTAATATTTTGCCTAATAATATGGTTCTCTGGGATCTAACATTTTAGGAGATCAGGATCCGGAACCGTGACGCATGGATCTGGTTCTTTTAAAACACATTCAAAGTTTTAAAGATCTAGAACCGAACTGAATGGATCCGTTCTTTCAGATCAGTTCTTCAGATCCTAACACACAGTGGAGATCCGAAAAGCACTTTCGATATCAAGTTGATTACAGACGATTCAAGCGAGGTTCACGGGTGAATAATTGATACAAATTACTGTAGTCACTGCCTGCCATAGTAACCTAGTTAGTAAATTCCCTAATAACTCACGGATTAATGAATTTTTGAATAAACCGTCTGTTTCCCGTTCACAATGCAAAGATTTGAAAAATATATATATTTTGAACCCGGCCGAATTAAACGTGAATTTTATGTTTTTTTTCAATAAAAATTGAATTTAAAAGAAAAAAAGGAAGGAAGAAAGATGACTCTTCCTCTACACGCATGTGTTTCTAAAAGACAAAAGTAACTGAAAAAGAAAGTGATTGGAGTTCTCCCTAGAACTCTTCCTCTAGTGCACAACTTCACACGCAAGTGTGGAAGATTGTACCTGATATTTTTGTTGTCTTTTGATGCAAAATGTAGATTATATGATTATATCAAGAATGTATTTTTATGGTTCAGAAAAAGTCATGGTTTCAGTCCGTTTCACAATTATATATTAAAATATATTAATATATGTAATGTGTATATATCCGAATTTTTACGTTTTTTATTTTAATCATTCTCCGTTTTAAATACATACGTATCGAATTTTATAATTTTCCATTTCTGAATTTTATGGCCGAATTTTTTTGAATTTTATTCATTTTAAACTACCAAATAATACACGTACGTATTTTTAATGTTTAATTTGCATACCGTTTTTTACTAACTAGGCATAGTAGTTAGCTGACTTAGTTGACTTAGCTTGTTATAGGACTTGAATATGGTAGGTTTTGTTCCATATAAATATGGAAAGAAAACTATGTTGTAGATGCAGTTTTTATAACTTCTCTTCAAAGTAGATTTTAATTTTCACTTCTTCTGATCCCTTCCATTTTAATTTGAGTACCAATACACT
The DNA here is from genome assembly GCA_946800695.1 of Geum urbanum. NCBI lineage: Eukaryota > Viridiplantae > Streptophyta > Magnoliopsida > Rosales > Rosaceae > Geum > Geum urbanum. The sequence continues at coordinate 31,627,151 of OX327012.1, forward strand.
TATATTCCAACAATTTGTTGGAAAGTAATATCGGACGACAAGAAAACCTATAACTACAAATCAACTCTCGGACGAGTTGTGTGCTCGGAGTTTCTCGATGAGATCTCGGTGATTAATTTGATGTCACCTAGGGTTCCTCAACATGTGTGAATTTTTCACGACGTCCCATTTGTTCTGGCAATTAACATTTCAAGAGTAGGTGTTGTCTGGAGGCAATTCAGGTCATTGGTTTTTGCGTGGTGAGGTAGTCTTGACAATGAGAATGGGGTTATGTTCAACGGGTGTTGTTTTTGTGACGGAGTGGTCTTGGTAGAGGAGGTTTCGGGTGCAAGATCTGCGATGACGAAATGGGATAAGTAGGTTCGGCAGGCTGCCAACTATATATCTCGATCAGCACTGTTCGATGCAAAAATATCTCCCGGGAAGAGATCCAGGCCCAAACAAGCACCAATAGCGGGGGCGGTGCTGAAAGTCTCTATTAGGGATATGCACCCATGAAATGGGTGAGGAATTTCTAATTTCTCTCCAAAATTCTTGAATAGGAAGTTCTATTTCTGTTTTGCGTACAGTGGTGGCCAAAATAGAACTTCCTATTATTATTCATTATTATTTAAAATTTTAATTTTTTATTTCCCGGTAATATTTTCAACCAATAACTAGCCGACACATGTCATGTGATACTTGTCATTATTGTTTGAAAAAATAGACGTGTGTTAATATGTTTGAATTAGGTTTGTATATCGGTAGCATACGGTGGTCTCGCTAAATTTAATCTGAGTCATGTTGGACTTAGGTTTTTTTGTTAAGCTTACATTAGTAATAACAACGTGTTTATTATGAATCTTTATTTCGTCGCGATTCAAAATTGACATTTTTTAAGTTATGATTTTTGACTCATTCTCTTCATAAAAGTCATAGTGTAAATTAATATGAACTCGTGCGTATTTTTATTGAATATTTTGGAGGTCTGAGCTATTTATTATGATTTTTTGAAGTTTCAGAGTAAATAGTTTATTTAAAATATTACAAATGATAATTATTTCTCAGCTATTGGATTGAAATTTTGAATGAAAATGGACGGCCCAGATCAATCCAGCCATTGGAGAAGGTGGGCCGACAAGGGTGACACGTGTCGGTTGTTGATTGGTTTGTCAAAATTTAAATAATTATCGTTTTACGGCGCGTGTGTTACACGCACCAAGTTTTAAAAAAATAACGTCGTTGTGACGTCACCCATGTGCCGGGTGACGTTAAAGAGAATGTCCTCGAGCTCGATCGATTTTCAGACGCCGGCGAGGACGTCCTCGACGTCAACGACCGGTCGCCGCTTCACTTTCGCACCGCTGCACGCCGATTCTTCAGCGGACGTCCTATTTCGACAGGCCCCACACCGGAACGTCCTGAAATCCGGTGGAAAATTCTCACCGCTGCATATGCTCTTAGTGGTGATTGGGAGGTTTTCTGGCCAATATATAGTGGTTGATCCTTGCAGGTATTGTGGTTCAGAGGGCAGCTGGTTTTCGGTGGCGGGCTGCATGTGACGACCCGACCCAATTCAAATATCTTAAAAAATTGATAAATAATCACATAAATTGAGGAAGTAATCGAATCAAAAATCAACTTCTACTAATCTAGTCGAATATCCTCTCGAAAAAAACCGTTATGATGAAACGATCGTAACAATATATGACATGCCTAGTTTTTTCCGTCGATCGCACTAGCGGAGACACACATCACCATAGCCCACCCACTGGGTCAACGAAGTTTAAATGATAAACAAAACTTACAACTATGTTTGTATAGTCATTATTAACCTAAAGACATATCACTTAAACCGATTCCGAAAATACTTCTAGGCAGATGCGCTATCACAGGTGGCGGCGCATGCAACCTACGTGCCACCACTAGCGACCACTACTGATGGCGATGATTGACCCATCAATCAAAATCTTATGACAGGCCCAAAAATTTCTTTCACTAAACCTATACCAGATTCCAACTCGTTTGGCCGGAATCGACCCTTAAACCAAACTGGCCAAAGATTTCTTCGTTGACGCATCACTGCCCTCGAGCCATCCCTGGGCTTGAGGCGTAACCCAAACAAACATGGAGAAGGAGGACATCAAAACCCCCTTAACCACGCCACCAATAAACTCCGTCAGTCGTTGCTAGTGACGACGACTACGACTACGACGACGAAATCCGAATCGAGATTGATTCGAATCCCTAAATCTCGACCTGCAATCATCATTACACATGCATGATCACAAACTAGAGACCAAGAGGATTTGAACCATACCTAAATCATCATCGGAAACCTCACCGGCGACGATGATGTGTTTACCAAGAAAATCCTAGGGTTTATTCTCTTCGATTCTCTTTCTAGAAACCTCAAATACTAAAATTGATGACAAATAAATAAAGGGAACATCAATACCTTTCAATTCCGATCAGAATCATAGCCGTAGGTGACTTGACGGTGTCGTGTCGCCGGCTGACATCGAATGACCCTTTATGGGTTGAATCCAGTCTCTCTCACCCTAGAGAAAAAGTTGACTCTCAGTCAACTTGACTGAATTTCCAAGGTGGGAAAGTCCTTTATATACTATTTCATTTACGGAAATGTAATTCCCGATAAACTTCTGTTAATCGTAACTCCGTTTTCGAAATTTTTCGTGTCTACGAATTTGTTTAGACAAATTCTATGACTTCCACCCGAAGTCAACCAACGTCGTCAATCCAATAAAAATTCAACCAATGTCACTCAACATTTACTGACAGTGAAATTATTTACCACGCCCAGTAAATCAAAATAAAAAATATAAATAATTATATAAAAAAGTCAGGGTATTACACTGTGGGATCCAATGGACTGGGGACAGAGGTGCGGGTCATCATTCTTCAAAGTTAGAGGTCAAATTCATGGAGGTAGTTGGTGGTCGAGTGAGGAGGAAAGTCCCTTATATACTCTTCCATTTACGAAAAGGTAATTCCCGATAAACTTCTGTTAATCGTAACTTTTATATTGTAACTCCGTTTTTGACATTTCTCTCATCTACGAACTCGTCTCAATAAATTCTATGACTTCCATGAGAGGTCAACCAACATCGTCAATCCAATAAAAATTCAACCGATGTCGTTCGACATTTAATGATAGGAAAATCATTTACCGCATCCGGTAAATCAAAATCGAAAATATTAAAAAATATTAACAGTTATATAAAAATGTCGGGGTATTAAATTGCAGGACCCAATAGATCGAGGACAGAGGTGCGGGTCGTCATTCTTCAAAGTCGGAGGCGAGATTCATGGAGGTAGCTATGTAATATCCCATACCGAGAAGTTACTATTTACGTTTAGATTAAAGATTAATTGAAGAAAGTAATATTTTTTACCAATTGTAAAAAAATGAGGTAGTTTCCTTTAACCTTTGATTTGTTCGGGATCATGATATACTTTCTTGAGGAAACAGAGCTTGTCACATCGAGTCTATGGACATGTCAAGTGTTTAAATCAGAAGTACTATGAAGAAGCAGAGAAAGTTTGATGTAAATTTATGTTACGGTAAAACCGTGTATATATAAGGACTTTCTGGAAATGGAAAGTAATAATTTTTCATATTTAGACAACCCTCCCTCTCCCTCTTCCCGTGACTTTACTCTCTCTCTTTCTCTCTCCGTGCGGAGCTGCTGGCGTCGAAGCAAGGCCGGCCACCATCTGGTGATATTAGTGTCAAAATAAGCTTTTCATCTCCCTCTTCAAAACCCCTATAATCCCAGCTTACAACTTTCAATGAATCGATCATAGTGTCGACAAAAAGGATCGTTGAATGCTAAAAACCCTAGAGTTTGGGTCAGGTTTTTTTAGCTTGAATCGATCGATGATTTACACTGGGCTTTGTAGCCCTCAGCAAAACGAAGCTATAGATACCAAGAATATATCCTAATTTCTCTTGAGGAGGGAGAATCGAAGGATTAAAGACTTGAGAATTTTTGGTGTCCTTGGCTTCAAAAGGTAATTCGGTGAGTTCTATTTAGAATTGGACTTTGGTACTTTCTAAGTTGTTCTTTTTGGTCGCCGAAAAATTATAGTGGCACCGCCACGCCGGCGGCGGTTCACTGTGGCGCATCCGGCGGAGGAATTTCAATAAAAATTTTATATTGTTTTGCTCGTTTTTACATACTGAGTACAATAAAAAGGTTATTAAATTAAATTGGACTCAATTTAGATTTGGATATTATGTAATTGGACTTAAGAATTAATGTTTTATGAAAAATGCATCAGTCGAATAGGACGACGGTTCGACCTCGAGTTGCATAGCGTTTAAAGACGTATTGTGACTTAGCATTGAGATTCATACTTTTGGAAATTGATAAGTTTAGAAACTTGTCGAGATTTTGGGAATCTAGAAGTCGAGAATGTGATATTCTCGACAGATATGCTTGTTGAGCGAACGAGCTTGGTATTTGATATCGTTTTAGACGAATTATTGATTAACATGGTTCCTATCACAGGACGACATAGTGAAATGTCAATGGACGACGATATATAGACATGCTGACTAAAGCGACGTATAGAGACATCGACAGATAATAATCCCAGCCAAGCATTCTGAGTGGACATGTAATTTTGATTGAAAATAAGCATGTAGTTTTATGCTTTAATTTGAATAAAGATATATGCTTCTTCTTTTTTTTCGGTCTAAAAGATATATGCTTTATTTTACATATCTCAGTTATTCAATTCTAGTTAGACTCAATTCATTTCTACTTTTAGTTTCCGAGTCGAGTCAGTCAAATTCTCAACTCGGTCGGTATATATTGATAATATATTATTATATGCATGCATACACCAGGTCACTCGGCTTTGCCTCCGAGCTTCTAACCTGATCCGTTAAAAATCAGAAATTGATCATTATGATCCAGATCCAGAGAACGTACTACTCTATAGTTATTCTCTCAGTGGTGACAGATGTTTAGACATCTCTCGGTTATTGATCGTGATCCTTTTTATGATGTTACGCTGTTAGCATTTTCAGTTTACTGCATGCTAGGTTTAAAGCTATAGTGAAAGTTGGAAACATAACATTTTTCAATTTTAATCCAGATTATTTTTGAAAGAACCCAACCCCAATTTAGTTTCCTAAACCGGAATCAAACCCCTTCTGAAAACACGAACTTTCAAAAACCATAGAAATTATGCAGAGTTTCACTATATCGCGGAATTACCATTAACCTGCACCCGAAAACACACTTCTTCCTATGCTACAAAAGCCAAACCGTGGGCACCAATCTCATCCGGATTTCTCAAAATCATATCATCATAATATAAAATAATAACCAAAACTGTAACTTTACAGAAATCCGGGAAAAAATCATAGGAAAATTAAACATCAGAGTATTCAGAGCGACCTCTAATATATATAAACATAAATATACGACAGTAGGCTAAACAAGAAACCTACTGAGAAAGAAAAGTAGCTCGAACACTAAGCCTCCGACTGCGACGTGCGACACCAGAATCTGAACTGCAAACTGGGCATTGAAAATAAAGAGCCCAGGGAAAGACATATAAACCGTTAGAGTGAGTGGAGGAAAATAAATGTCTTTCACCGAATAATATATGTTATAAAAATATATGCGAGTCTAAATGAATGAAAATGATATAGTACACGAGGGAGACTCTAACTCCTCACGCGTACAGAGCATGCGTCGTAAAATCCCGCAGGGTCACTCATGGACACATCCGCGCTAGTACAGTCCAAATCACGGGATCCTAGACCCACATGTGATTCAAGCAAAAAAAGGCCTCAGGTCAGAGGTCTGCCCACCCCCCCCCCCCGGTAAAGGCCTCGGGTCAGGGGTCACAGCCTCCCCCGGTAAACATCCTCGGGGATCAGCCTGGATGCAAGTGTATCGATACAACAATATATACTGTGACTGTACTCTGTGTAAACAAAATCATAAATCGTTTCATGCAAAGGTTTAAAGCACAATGTAAATGCATATTCGTATTACATAATTATATAAGCATATTCGTCGATGCATATTCGTATATGAATAATCGTAAAACACATGCTGGAATAAATCATAATTGCATATGCATGCTCATGCTCGTAAAACTTATAAATAAAACTCGCAACCAATCAGTGAAAAGAAATGTGTCCACTCATAGACAAGCACAGCGCGCAAACGCGCTAATCCCGAGATCCGGCGGAAGATCTCTCACCAAGCGTACAATCTCGATCTCCTGAATAATCACAAAATATTACTGATCTAAATCACAATTCAATACTCTGAACCACACCTCGGAAACCAACTATTTCCAGAAATATATAACTCGGATACAAAATAATCGTCGAAAATCCCCAAATACTCCACATAAACCCTCGACTTAAAATCCACTACTCAAATCAACTCGAAAACCTCAAGACGACGATCAGGGCGCGATTACGAGCAAAACGGCATAAAACTTGACAAAATCCAAAAAGTTAACGCCTCGCCGGAGCTTCGCCGTTAACCACCGCCGGCGCGCCATCCCCGGATTTTCCGGTGAGGAAAGCCCAGATTTCTTCTCCTCCTCGAGCCCAACACTTCTCTCCACTACCACATCCTCCAATTCCGCCGTAATCCGCCGAAAAACAGCACGAAATCTCCTTGGATTTCAAACCTGCCGGCGACTCGGCCCATCGCCGAAACTCCAGCCACGATGCACAGCGGTCCTCGAGACCACTCCCAAAAGCATCGTCGTGGCCCACCAAGCCTTTCCCCTTTAATCCCCGGCCACCACCGTGGCCGGAGCACCGCCGTCCGTTGCCCCCGAAATCTCACCGGTTCTCCTCCAAAATTTCAAGCCAAAAACTCCACAATACAACCCAATACATATATCAAAAGGAAGCATAGATCATAAGCTTCAATTCCCTACCTTAAAATCCGGCAACCGCGCCGTGTCCCGGCAGCTACCAGGACGGCGAGTCGTGACTCACTGAGTCAACACGGGTTGACTCGGTCAACTCGGCCAGAATCAGTCAACTCGGTCAAACAGCCCATTTTCGAACTTTTGCAACAACTTTACGACTATTCGGCTATTTATACGTCACGAAACAACTCTATCCACAATTCGGATAACTCAAACTCGAACGGATAAACACGACTAACTCGGCGATAATTTCAAATATTCTTTTTATATTCCTCGATTATCCAAAAAATCCTCGGAAAGCTCCTACGGACTCGAAATCAAATTCTCTACATTTCCCATGAACAAACCCAAATCAAATTTGTGTCCAAAAATTAAGTCGTGAACGAAGTTGCATATCCAATTAATTACGCCACAATTACTCATAAAACTCGCGGATTAAGCCGATTATTATACCAATTCTGGTCCGGGTCGTCACAAATCTATCCCCCTTAGAAAAATTTCGACCTCAAAATTTACGTACCTGCTAAGTGAACAGATGAGGATACTGCTCCCGCATACGCTTCTCGGTCTCCCAAGTGGCTTCCTCAACCGAATGATTCTGCCATAAGACCTTCACAAGCGGTATGACTCTGTGTCTCAACTCCTGCTCACGTCGATCGAGAATCTGTACTGGGTCCTCCACATATGTCAAATCTTCCCGGATAGGAAGCTGATATGGCACTAAAACATGTGATGGATTTGGAATGTATTTCCGCAACATCGAGACATGGAAAACATCGTGTACTCGAGCCATCTCGGAAGGCAACTCTAACCTGTAAGCCACGGCACCAATTCTCTCTGTGATCTCGTATGGACCAATATACCGTGGTCGAAGCTTGCCACTGTTTCCGAAACGCATAACTCCCCTCCAAGGAGATAGTTTCAAAAAGATCCAATCGCCCACCTCGAACTCAAGACTCTTTCTTCTCACGTCTGCATAGCTCTTTTGTCGATCTTGGGTAATCTTCAACCTGTCTCTGATAATCTGAATTTCCTCTGTGGTGCTCTTCACCAAATCAGGACCAATAAGCCATTGCTCACCCACCTCACTCCAACACAATGGAGTACGGCACTGCCTCTCGTATAGAGCCTCATACGGTGCCATATCGATACTGGCCTGATAACTGTTGTTGTAAGCAAACTTAATCAAATGTAGTTGTTGGTCTCAATTCCCTCTGCACTACAATACATATGACCGCAACATATCCTCGAGGGTCTGGATAGTCCGCTCAGACTGCCCATCAGTCTGAGGATGGAAAGATGTACTGAAATGCAATCTGGTCCCCAAAGCTTGCTGCAATACTTGCCAGAACTCTGAAGTAAACTGACTGTCTCTTCAGAAATAATGGATACAGGCACACCATGCAATCGAACAATCTCGGTCAAATACAGCTTTGCCAGTCTGCCCACTGAAATCTTCCCTGGAAGTGCAAGGAAATGAGCTAATTTCGTCAATCGGTCAACAATAACCCAAATACTGGTATTACCAGCAGAAGTACGTGGTAACTGATACACGAAATCCATGGTGATGTGCTCCCATTTCTAAACCGGAATCTACAAGGGCTGTAACTTTTCCGCAGGCTTCTGCCTTTCTGCCTTCACTTGTTGAAAAATGAGGCATCTACTCACATATGTAGCGATCTCCCTCTTCATATTTTGCCACCAGTAATAGGCTCGAAGTGTACCAAACATCTTTGTGCTGCCTGGATGCATCGCGTAAGCAGAACAATGGGCTTCGTCTAAAATCTCTTTATTCAAACCCTCATCTCTGGGTACACATAATCTGCCTCTAAATAGCAATGTACCATCATCACTCAACTGGAACTCTGTTGGCACACCATTCCGAATCATGGTCTTCTTTTTCAACAGATAGGAATCCGCATCCTGAGCTTCTCGAACCTGATCAACCAGTATCGGTCGAACCTGGAAGCTAGCCAACAAGGCTCCATCATCATCCCACTCTAACTCAGCTCCCGTAGCTCGTAACTCTGCTAACATGGAAACTCTGGCCACACACACATGAAACAATGAGGCTCCAGATTTCCAACTGAGTGCATCAGCAACGACATTAGCCTTCCCTGGATGATACTCAAAGGTGCAATCATAGTCATTGATCAACTCCATCCATCTGCACTGTCTCATATTCAAGTCTGGTTGTGTGCGCAAATAAGTGAGACTCTTGTGGTCTGTGTATATCTTGCACTGAGCTCCATATAAGTAGTGTCTTCAACTCTTCAAGGCTAATACAATAGCAGCTAACTCCAAATCATGCGTAGGATAATTGACTTCATGTAGTTTCAATTGCCTTGAACCGTAAGCCACCACTCTACCATGTTGCATCAAAACACAACCAAGACCTGATTTCGATGCATCGCTATAAACCACAAACTCTCCACGCACTGTCGTCAGGTAGAGTCAGAACCGGTGCAGTAGTCAACTTCTCCTTCAAGATCAAGTAACTCTCCTCACATGCATCGGACCGCTCGAACTTGACGCCTTTCTTCGTCAGTTTGGTAAGCGGAGCGGCAATCCGTGAAAAATCCTGCACAAAGCACCGATAGTAACCTGCCAAACCCAAGAAACTCCTGATCTCTGGCACGGTGGTAGGTCTACTCCAATTCAACACAGCTCCAATCTTGTCAGGATCTACGTTGACTCCCTCAGCAGATATCACATGACCTAAAAACTTCACGCTATTCAACCAAAACTCACACTTGCTGAACTTCGCAAACAGTTGATTATCTCGCAAAGTCTGTAAAACAGCTCACAAATGTTTCTTATGCTGGCCCACACTCTTGGAGTAAATCAGAATGTCGTCGATGAATGTTTCTTGTGCTGGCCCACACTCTTTGAGTAAATCAGAATGTCGTCGATGAACATGATCACAAAGTTGTCCAAAAACTGCCTGAACACCCTATTCATCAAATCTATGAAAGTTGCAGGGGCATTGGTCAACCCAAACGGCATAACCAATAACTCATAATGCCCATACTGTGATCTGAAAGCTATCCTGGCCACATCTGACTCTTTGATCCTCAACTGATGGTATCCAGACCTAAGATCAATCTTCGAAAAGACTGAAACTCCTTTAAGCTGATCAAATAAATCATCAATTCGCGGCAACGGGTACTTGTTCTTTACAGTGACCTGATTCAGCTTCTGATAATCAATACACAACAGCATAGAACCATCCTTCTTCCTTACAAACAGTACAGAAGCACCCCACAGTGATACACTAGGTCGTATGAAACCTTTCTCCAGCAACTCTTGAAGTTGAATCTGTAACTCTTTCAACTCCGCTGGCGCCATACGATAAGGTGCCTGAGATATAGGTCCAGTGCCTGGTAAAAGCTCAATGGTGAAATCGATTTCTCGAATTGGAGGAATGCCTGGTAACTCCTCCAAAAATACATCTGGAAACTCAGAAACAACCTCAATGTCACCAATGTCTAGTACAGCAGCCGTTGTATCCATAACATGAGCTAAATATGCAACACAACCCTTCTTCATCATCCGCTCAGCTTTCATCGCTAAAATCACACATGGCAATGAAGTATTCTTCTCACCATGAAACAATATCTCTGGAAAACCTGGACGTCGAAACACAACTTCCTTCTTGTGACAATCAAACATAGCCCAATGTGTCTCCAAGAAGTCCATACCCAAAATCACATCAAAATCGATAATATCCAACAATAACAAATCCGCGGCTAAACCATAACCTCTAACAAAGATCTCACAATCCTGATACACCTAACCGATACTCACAACCTCACTAGATGGATACAATACCCTCCATAACCCCGGAAGTGGAGATGCAGGCATAGTATCTAAAGATGACAATCTATATGATATGAATGAATGCGTAGCACTTGGATCTAGCAAAGTAAGTACTAGATAGCAAAAATATGCAACGTACCAATAACAACCTTTGCCCTCACGCAATGACATAGCATGAACCCTGGCCTGTCCAGCTGGTCGTCCATGCTGGTGGTGGCTCTGCTGTCCGCCCTGACCAGAAGACAATACTGGTCGAGCTCCAGAAGTGGTACCTCGATCTCCTCCTGAACTCTGAGTTGTCTGTCCACCAACACCAACAGGCTGGATACATTCCCTCGCAAAGTGACCCTCCTAGCCACAACGATAACATATAGTAGTTCCTCGCTGACAAGGACAATAATGATGCCTGTTGCAGAAGTTGCATAATGGATACTCTCTCGGTACAGCAATAGTGCCACTGGTACGTCGAGGATAGCTGGATCCGCTAGAACTCCCACTGAACTGTGGTCTCTATGGTCAATCCCTCATCCATCTCTGTCTCTGTCTAGCCGTACCAACTGATGGTCTATATGGTTCACTGCCAGATGATGATGCCGATCCGGAAGTACCTGAACTCAGCTTCTTGGAAGGTCCCTGACTCGATCCACCCTCCTCAAATCGTCGAGATTGGAATATCATCTGCCTTTCCTTCTCTATGTCCTCGCCTCGAAGTGCAGCACTCACAAACTCATCAAAGTTGTTCTGAGGAATCGTAGTCAATGTCCCCTTGATGTTCAGGTTCAAGCCCAACTCAAATCTCCGGCACTTGGCTTCCTCTGTAGCCACCATGTCGTGAGCAAACCGAGATAAGCAAGTAAATCTGTCCCGGTACTCAAGTACTGACATGCTACCCTGTCTCAAGTTGGTGAACTCGTCATACTTCTGTTGCTATATAGCCTAGTTGAAATACCTTCTCATAAACAAATCTCTGAACAGTGTCCATGGAGTATCAACCGGAACTCTATCAGTGCTAACCCACCAGAAGTATGTATCAGACTCAAGTAAACCAACCGCTGCCACTGTCATCTGCTTAGGAGTGAAACGCAGACGCTCACAAACTCGTTCAACCTGAACCAACCATGCCTCACATATCTCTGGATCAGCTGAACCCGAGAAAACAGTCGCTCTGATACCAAGCTGAAAAGACTCAACCCTGATTTAGTTTCCTAAACCGGAATCAAACCCCTTCTGAAAACGCGAACTTTCAAAAACCATAGAAATTTTGGCAGAGTTTCACTATATCGCGAAATTACCATTAACCTGCACCCGAAAACACACTTCTTCCTATGCCACAAAAGCCAAACCGTGGGCACCAATCCCATCTGGATTTCTCAAAATCATATCATCATAATATAAAGTAATAAGCAAAACTATAACTTTACAGAAATCCAGGAAAAAAAATACGAAAATATAAACATCAGAGTATTCAGAGCGACCTCTAGTATATATATACATAAATATACAACAGTAGGCTAAACAAGAAATCTACTGAGAAAGAAAAGTAGCTCGAATCTGAACTGCAAATTGGGCATTGAAAACAAAGAGCTCAGGGAAAGACATGTAAACTGTTAAAGTGAATGGACGAAAATAAATGTCTTTTACCGAATAATATATGTTATAAAAACATATGCGAGTCTAAATGAATGAAATGATATAGTACACAAGAGAGACTCTAACTCCTCACGCGTACAGAGCATGCGTCGTAAAATCCTGCGGGGTCACTCATGGACACATCCTCGCTAGTACAGTCCGAATCACGGGATCCCAGACCCACATGTGATTCAAGCCAGAAAGGCCTCAGGTCAGAGGTCTGCCCCCCGGTAAAGGCCTCGGGTCAGGGGTCACAGCCTCCCCCGGTAAACATCCTCGGGAATCAGCCGGGATGCAAATGTATCGATACAACAATATATACTGTGACTATACTCTGTGTAAACCAAATCATAAATAGTTTCATGCAAAGGTTTAAAGCACAATGTAAATGCATATTCGTATTACATAATAATATAAGCATATTCGTTGATGCATATTCGTATATGAATAATCGTAAAACACATGCTGGAATAAATCATAATCGCATATGCATGCTCATGCTCATAAAACGTATAAATAAGACTCGCAACCAATCAGTGAAAAGAAATGTGTCCACTCACAGACAAGCACAACGCGCAAACGCGCTAATCCCGAGATCCGGCGGAAGATCCCTTGCCAAGCGTACGATCTCGATCCCCTAAATAATCACAAAATATTACTGATCAAAATCACAATTCAATACTCTAAACCACACCTCGGAAACCAACCATTTCCGGAAATATATAACTCGGATACAAAAGAATCATCGAAAATCCCCAAATACTCCACATAAACCCTCGACTTAAAATCCACTACTCAAATCAACTCGAAAACCTCAAGATGACGATCATGGCGCAATTAAGAGCAAAACGGCATAAAACTTGACAAAATCCAAAAAGTCAACGCCTCGCCGGAGCTCCGTTGTTGACCACCGGCGCGCCATCACCGGAGAGATTTTTCGGCGAGGAAAGCCCAAATTTCTTCTCCTCCTCGAGCCCAACACTTCTTTCCACTACCATATCCTCCAATTCCACCGTAATCCGCCGGAAAACAGCTCGAAATCTCCTTGGATTTCAAACCGGCCGGCGACTCGGCCCATCGCCGAAACTCCAGCCACGACGCACGGCGGTCCTCGAGACCACTCCCAAAAGCATCACCGTGGCCCACCAAGCCTTTCCCCCTTAATCCCCTGCCACCACTGTTGCCGGAGCACCTCCGTCTGTCGCCCCCGAAATCTCACCGTTTCTCCTCCAAAATTTCAAGCCAAAAACTCCACAATACAGCCCAATACATATATCAAAAGGAAGCATAGATCATAAGCGTCAATTGCATACCTTAAAATCTGGAAACAGCGTCGTATTCCGGCAGCCACCACGACGGCGAGTCGTGACTCACTGAGTCAACACTGATTGACTCGGTCAACTTGGCCAGAATCAGTCAACTCGGTCAAACATCCCATTTTCGAACTTTTGCGATAACTTTACGACTATTCGGCTATTTATACGTCGCGAAACAACTCTATTCACAATTCGGATAACTCAAACTCGAACAGATAAACACGACTAATTCGGCGATAATTTCAAATATTCTTTTTATATTCCTCGATTATCCGAAAAATCCTCGGAAAGCTCCTACGAACTCGAAATCAAATTCTCTACATTTCCCACGAACAAACCCAAATCAAATTCGTGTCTGAAAATTAAGTCGTGAACGAAGTTGCATATCCAATTAATTACGCTAAACCATAATTACTCGTAAAACTCGCAGATTAAGCCGATTACTATACCAATTCCGGTCCGGGACGTCACATTTTTGTTTACTCATTCTAACATTTTTAAACTGTGTTTCCTGGACATTTGTTTTGAATGCCTAATTTTTAGATTAACAGGCCAAAGTCGCGTCCATCCAGCGTACGAGGCATTGTCTGTCTAGAACTTTCGATTTCTTAATTAATGTAAGTTATCAGTTCAACTTACATTTGTAGTCATGGTAAAATCTAATTTTTTTTTACAGATCCTCTGAAATGGTTTTCCATTGTAAAAGAGACTCAAGTACTATTTTTTTTTTAAAAAACAAAGAGTATATTAATTTCACAAAAAGTGTTTGTACAATGGACGTCAGTTTCTCCTAGTTTATGTATTCGGGTAGCTCATGTTAGGTTGACCATCATATTTACGGTGTGAGTTATCCTGATGTAGGTCCCACATGACTCATCTTGGATGAGGTCAGATATCTGGGGCAGGTCCTGTCAAACTGCCCCAGATATTTGTGAGGAGGAAAGTCCCTTATATACTCTTCCATTTACGAAAAGGTAATTTTCAATAAACTTTTGAGGTATTACACTGTGGGACCCAATGGACTAGGGACAGAGGTGTGAGTCGTCATTCTTTGAAGCTAGAGGCAAGATTCATAGAGGTAGCTCGTGGTCGGGTGAGGAGTTGGCTTCAACAAGGACAAACAGTGGATCGAAAACGGGTGATGGATACAAACGCCAGTGCAGGGTGGCGGTGGAAACCCTAGGTCACCTTCTACAGATGTTGCACATATATAGGCAGGATGCTTAGTAGACCTTTTAGGCCTTTTTTTGGCTTGGGCTATGGTGACTAGGATAAGATTGTTTGCTTTGCTTGTGGGCCTACCATTCTGGGCTTGGGAATGTGGAGGGGTTAGAAGCCCTTTATGACATCCTTCTGGCTCCTCGCTTTGGATTCGGGTGACTTATTTACCCAGATCATTGTACTATCGAGTTTCCGTGGATTGAGAAGGTGCCTACCTAGTAAAGGATCATGCGACCAAATTTTGATTACACACAGTGCTATCCTGGTTTGCTGGTCTAGGCTTTGAACTAAAATTTTATGTCTAGTATAGTCGTATTTATGGGTCCTCTTTTATCGGCCCGGGTAATGCTGTGGAGTCTTTTTACTGCTATCACCTTATAATGAAATTTGATCGACCTTCTAAAAAAAATTCAGTATCAATATTGTGGCCTAGTTTTAATTAGGGCCATATATGTACCATTTTTTTTGTTTAATCACACACTATGAAGACATGCTTTGGGGTTGAGCAAGGCTAGGTTGGCGACTAGCGATGGTGTTGCTCGGCATCATCTTTCCAAAGTTCGCTTTGGATCCTTGTCGGGGTTCGTTAATGGGTAGTCTCTTTGAACAGTGGTGTTGGCAGCGGCTTTTGGATTGTGGAGGGAGGGTCAACGACGAAGTTTAGATGTGGACACAAATCAACGTTTTGCGGGGAGGACTGTTTTTCCTGTGTTTAAGGGCAACAGGTATTCTTGGTTGGTTGACAGTTTTGTTTGGTCTTATGGGCTGCTGGAGTTGGGCTTGTTTTGTTAGGCTAAGTTTGGGTCTTAGGCCATCTCTAAGTTTTTAGTTTTCTAACTACAATAATGTCATATATTTTTAGAATCCTAGGCACTTTGTGCATTAGAAATTTAAACTAGTTTTTTTCTCGTATAAAAGGTTCAAGCTCATCTCTTTTAGCATTTGTAGATGATTTTCGAGGAGTTAGTTTTAGCGTATCACAATTGCGTGCTCAGGTACTAAACTAAATCATGTAGTTTGGATTTCATCTAGTTTGTTGGGAGAATGAGCTTGACAGATGTCGAGCTCATTAGATCTAAAGAGTAGTACTTGTTTCTATAGGTGCTTAGTGTTCAAATGACCTTACACAGACAACTTTCGGTTATGTATGTACTGCTTTCGCCTATACTTTTGTAATGAAAAGTTTGTTTCCCCCCTAAAACAAAAAAAAAATTAAGAAGACATGCACAAGGTAGAGGTCGACAATGGGCTAGGCAGGGCCGCCCAAGCCCAAGCTCGTCAGGCTAGGGCTGTGCCAGGATTTTTGAAAATTTAAAACCCACGGGCCTCCCATGGGTTTTTTAAGCCTCGGGTTTAGGCCGGGCCAGGTTAAGCCCATAAGGTCGGGTCGGGCCGGGATTTTTTTTGAACTAAATAAAAAACATAAAAATTAAATAGTGTTTAACTATTAAATATATCAACAATTATAGACACTAAATAATGTATAAGTAAAAAAAAAATTGGTATTTAGTATATGAATGAATTATATTAAGGCAAATTAGAGAGTTTAGAGGTTTATATTGATAAAATAATCTATAATATATACAGTTGATGGGCTTGACCATACAGGTTGGGCTGGGTGAGCCTCGATGGGCCTTGACGGGCCGGGCATTTTTGGGCCCATGGGTTTTTGGACCTCGGTCCGAGCCAAGCCATACACCCATAGGGTCGGGCTTTTTCGGACCTATATTTGGGTCGGGTTGGGCTTGAATTTTTCGGACCTCAGACCGCCCACAAGCTTTTTGGGCCTATGGGTCAAATGGTGACACCATATTATTGTTTCAAATGGTGATCACGGGCTGATATTGTAAATCTATTTACGCTGACATTGATTGTGGAGATTAAAGAGTCTGAAAGTGAATATTAGTTGTCCCCAGGATGACATAAGTCATAAGTATCCATATTGCAGGAAGCTGAGGAGGGACTGCAGTCGACAAGTGGTATATATAGCAACCACTGCCCAAAATGTCCGCATAATAGAGTCAATTATAGTGATCGAAGAAACTATCCAACAAGATTGAAAATATTCCCAGATTATTTTTTTTCACGGAAAAAAGTACAAGGCAATATATTGGTTAATACAATATACAATGATACACAGTAGACACCCATTAAGTACGAGAGAAAAGACCATTGCTGAACTAGCCTAGAGAAAATTCATACACTAATTCACGATCATTGTACTATAATGAAACACAAATAGAAACCGAGAACATGCAATGCGAGAACTATGCAAGCACTAACACGGGTAAACCAAAGTAATGCTCGCCTAAAATTACTACAAGCAAATCAGAAAGAACATGACCCTTATCTGAAATTGCAAAACAGAAAAGACCTATTCAGATCCCATATCATGATCCAAAAGACTAAGAACCCAACCCAAAGAGGGTTGAGACCAGGTCCAAACGGCCCAACTCTAGTAGGGTGCTCAAGACCCACACCTTTTAAGCTTGACAACTGCCACGACCGACCAAGTATGATCTGCTGACGATGAACTCCAAATGCCTGCACTATGAAACTCCTATATCGATCAGACCGAGAGAAAGCATGATGTACAGGACCACATCGCATCTCCCATCGACCAACCTCGTTTGGAACTTCGCCGACACACCTCGTCGTCTGACCGCCAACCACCTGGGCACACTCCGGCAGTCGCACAAACCCCCAGCAAAACTCACCCTCTGTAACACAAGCCCAAAGCCTCCTGCAGACAATCAACACCCCAAGTAGCCTCCTCTGGCACACTGGTACCCACTCCTTCAGCCGTTCCCTTGGTGGACGCCGAGCATTGGGATCCAAGAATCTGATATGAACAAAGGTCATGCAACATGCCGACCACCTGCGCATTAAAGAGGAACAAGAGAAGGAGTGATCCCCTTTTTCATCGTTAGGAGCAAACAATATAGAGGCCACACCGGAGAGGGAAGCCATGATGCTCGGTGAAAGCCTAAACTTCAAGGGTACTGTCGTCGCTGCAAAGAGTTTTCTAGGGTTTGAGAGAAAAAAAACGCTCTCAACCCTCTCATATTTTTTTGGTTTTTTTTCTTTCTCGATTTTCCCATATTGTTAATTAGTCGAGAATAAAATAAACCACGTTGTTTTTTCTTTCTTTTGTAGGGCGCCATTTGATCTATCGAGAATTAGCAAGAATTATGATTCATCATTAGGTAATGACATCATTTGGCAATGACATCATTTGGCAATGCAGTAGCAGTTCCAATGGCTCAAGCACAGATACTTGGTACGATCCTAGGCTCTCTTACAAGTCTCATCCGAGTCCGCTGAACAGTGTTTTGCACTGCCACTGGCAATGCTAACAAAGGTCTCCTCGGCGGTCTGCTTACACCAAGATTCTAATTCTAGGGTGTTTTATCACATCATTCACACATGACATGTTATAAATTTTTAGAATATTTGTAGGCATTGATATATTTAATAAATTTAACGGTCACGAAAATACATGATCTTGTAACCTACTTATCCCTTATTCCTTTAAATATATATATATATATATATTTGCAATAAAATACACGCATCATCCCGATGTTTGACTTTTTGGGAAGCAAAAAATAAAAGACGTGAAAGAGATCAAAGGTGAAAGAGAAGATGAAGAGAAACCCAGAAGAACAAGAACATCTATTCTTTGAAGAATGAGTCGGTACTTTGAATTGTTCTCATTTAATTCAATCACCAAAAACAAGGTATGTGTAGATAAAATTGTGCTTTCTAGGATTTTTAGAAGAAGAAAAAACGTCATTGTTTACCCCAAATTTAGATCTTCAAATAAATTGATTGTTAATTTTTACTAATTTCAGTTTGATGTTTAGTATCTGATTTCGTTTCTGTATTTGGCATAACAAATAAAATCCTATTAGAGTGAAATTTGGTGCTGTGTTCTTCATTATTTCAATAATATTATGCAGAAAATTTATTAACTTCCAACGATTAGATTTTTAGTTATAAATTTTAATAGGTGATTAGATCAATCGTTGTACTTTCCAGTTTTATGTTGCGATTCATTATTGTATGCATACTTGAGATAACAAATCTATTCTGATTTGATTCAATTTTGGTGCATCTGATGTTTAGTATATCAGTAAGTTTCCTTCAAAATTTCATTAAATTCTATCGGTTAGATCCTCATAAATGATATTTTTAGATTGTTAATTTAGTTAGAGTATTTTCCAGTTCTATATGTTGCATCAGTTTTGTATTTACAATTGGGATAGAAATACTACTCTGGTAGATGTGATATTTTTAGTGAACGTTTATGAGTATATCAAAATAGTTCGGTGAAAATTTGAAGGCATTTCAAGGGTTACATATTGATTTGTAAATTTCTTTAAATGGATAGTCGGTTAGAATGCATACCAGTTTTTGTTTTGCATTTATTTTTGTATGTGTACTTGGAATAGAATTACTAGTCTGATTGAATTGAAATTTTTTGTACACATTTTTTAAGTGTTTTAGTAGAATTTATTTTAAAAAATCATTGAGTTTCAATGGCTAGATAGTTGTTCGTCATTTTTTTAGCAAAGTATACAACTTTGAAAATTTGAAAATGGTTATGTATGTTTCAAGGTTGGATACATCATCCGAACCTCCGATATCATATTGTTCATGAAGAAAGTGATATTAGTAAATTATAATATAATGGTGTTGATTTTGATAAGTTAATCAGAGAAGACATGCATGATAGGGGCAGAGTTTAAGACTATTGAGGAAGCCGAGAACTTTTACTATGCTTATGCAAGAACAATTAGTTTTGATGTTAAAAAAAGGTACATGCGAGTCAGCACACGTGTGTCAGGGAGAGTCACTTCTCGTTTGTTCATTTGTTCTTCTCAAGGGAGAAGGTAAGAAGAATACAAGTGTAACAATAAGCGGATACGCACCCAATAGAAAGAGATGAGGTGAGATTATCCGTGCTTATTTAAAATAAGGTACAATTCTAACAAAGTATCTTATGTTGTCTAAGACTTCAAAACTGATCATTCGCATCAACTTGCACAATCATTTGAGGCACATTTATTGAAATCACATCGATCAGTCTCAGATTCACATATAGCTCTAACTACTTCTGCACAGAAAGTATCAATTAAACCTTATCATGCATATGAGTACATTGTTGACATGTACGGGGGATTCCGAGGGTTGTACTATTAAAGATTTGTACAACAAGATAGATAAAACAAAACGAGAATTCATGCTTGATGGTGACGCAGAAGCTGCACTTGCATATATCAGGGAATTTTTTTTTCTATCGACTCAAAAATGTACTGCAAGTTTAGCATAGAAGAAGACAACAGGTTGGCCAACATATTTTGGAGACTTTAATTCTTTGGTCGATTATTCTTGCTTTGGAGATGTGATTTTATTCAACATGTACCTACAAAACAATTGTGTATGAACAACCTTTGGTGTTATTTAATGGTTCAAACAATCATTTTTCGACCGTAATTTTTTGTTTTGCACTACTCATTGATGCAATATTTGAGACATACATGTGGGTTCTGGAGACGTTTATATCATCTATGAATAACAAAAAACCTGTTGTTGTTTTAACTGATGGAGATGAAGTGATGCAATTGGCTATTAAAGCTGTATTTTCTGGTTGTCCACATCGTCTTTGTACATGGCATATCTCTCAAAATGCTCAGAGAAACTTGCATAATCTCAAGATAGTTTCTGAATTTTGAAAGTGTATGTGGGATCAGTTAACTGCAGATCAATTTGAAGAATGTTATGGTTGATACATATGATCTCTATGATAAATATTAGATCAAGATGATGTATGAGAAGTGGCGTAAATGGACTGAAGCATTTGTTAGTGGTCGTTTCTATGCCCGTATGTGAAGCACTCAAAGATGTGTAGGCATGAACTCATTTGTGAAGAAGTATCTTAACACTAGTGCAAAGTTTAAATTATTTGAACTCATTCCAACACTTGATAGAGCATTATTGAGGCTTATAAAGAAAAAGCCGTGTGATGCCATCAGAGATTATATCCTTTGGTTCAAGCCATGTGTACTTAACATCTAGTTCAGACAGCAACAATGAAGAAAAAGAGTATACAACAACCTTTTATAAAACAGGAAACATTATTTCTATTGATTGTTCGTGTAAATTGTTTGAACAGGAAAGGATCAATTGTGCACATATACTTTATGTTCTGAAACAACAACGTCTACGAGAGATACCCCCATCCTTGATACTAAAGAGATGGACTAAATATGAAAAATTTGATATGGAAACCTCAGTTCCTACTATGACAAATGAAGCTATAGAATTTGCCGGGTATGCTCCATATTAATGATGTGTTGTTTTAAATATTGTCTTAGTGTCTCATGTGTAACTGTTTATATGTGTATAATGATGTTGATATATTATAGTGGATATGTATTCATGTCTTTGTTACTATTTGCATACAGGTTCGGATATCTAAGTTGTTTTAGGAATAAACTATCTTTTCTTGCATCAAAGACGAAGGAGGGCACTGAGATGTTAGACAAAGAATTCAAGAGATTAGAGCCGATATTGGCAGAGTTAGCCAAGAAAGAACAAGAAAAGAGTGTACATCCCAAAACATGTAACAATCTTATAAAAGATCCAATAAGGATGAAGACCAAAGGCACTCAAAGTACCCAATTCAAGAGCAACAAGAAAAGAAGGCCTCCACAATGTGGTTCGTGCAAAAACTATGGACACACAAAAATAACATGCCCACAAAAAAAATGCAGTGGAAAGAGTCTTTGAAATAATTTCATTATCGTGAAGTCAAATACATGCTTTTATCTAGATTTGTTGTAGACAGAAATGATATTTGAGAATTTTCTGCATTGTTTTACCATATTTCCAGGTTCTATGTAGACGAATTGAATCACAAAGCCTTTACAGTTCATGTTAATTATAGACGACTTCATGTTAATCTTGAAATTGTGAACTCAAATACAATAGGAGAAAGGCATCCGTAAACGGTCAAAAAATTATTTAAGTTTAGAAGGAATATAACAATGTAAACCATATTCTAACCTACATCCACGTTAACAAAGTTTAAAAGAAAAAAAAACATAAAAGTATAGTGTTTACTGTTTAGGGTTTGGGCGTGTATATTGTATAGTATATATATTTTTTGGGTTTAGTTGTATTGATCGAATTTTGGGTTGTCTTTACTGAAAATGTACGAAAGTGAGTATCTTCGAAAAGCTTACTCAATTACAAAAGATTTCACCGCCAAGACAACTCATACTCCTATAGTTGTTACTAAAACAATACTAATTTTTGTAACTAAAGTTTGATGTTTGACATAACATTACTTAACTAAACATAGTTATTACTCCCTTGTAGGCAGAATAGTTAACCGTATAATGATTTTTCATATTAAGAACTAGGAACTAGCATTGATCAAGGCATCAAGCACAAAAACTATTGCATCTTCATATTTTGATGTGGTTTACATCCTAAACCCTGTACTACTTTTATATCCGACCCATACTCATGCGCATATAACATACATAGTTTATATTCTCATGTATATGAGTTAGATGTTCGAAATATATAGTTTCCTTAAAACAAATAAAATTAAGGGTATATTTTGGTTTAGGGTTTAGGGCTTAGGGTTAAAGGGTTAAGGGGTTTAGGGTTAACGATTATTGGTTTGGTAATGTGATTCAGATTTAGGGTTTTAGATTTGGGGTTGAAGTTTAAGGTTTAACGATTATTGGTTTGGTAATGTGATTTAGATTTAGGGTTTTAGATTTGGGGTTTGGGATTTAGGGGTTTTTTTTATCTAGTAAATAGATAGAGAAAATAGTCACAATTATCACTCAACTTTATCACATTTGACAATTTAGTCACTGAAGTTTAGAAAATATCAAAAATGTCACTCAACTTTAATTTTTACTATCAATTTAGTCATTATGTCCAAAACAAAATGATCAAATTAAAAGAAAAAGTGATCAAATTGATAGATAAAGTTAAAGTTCAGTGACTTTTTTGATATTTTTTAAAATTCAGTGATCAAATTATCGATTGTGACAAAGTTGAGTGATCATTTCAGCTATTTTTCCAAATAAATATAGGATATTTGCTATAAATATGAAATTAATAAATAAATAGAGTGAATTGTTTGGTGTGATGACATGTGGAATCCTCCCAAAATCATATATGCGTGTTCGAACATATACAATATATTGAAATCTTGTTTTTTTTTCCCTTTTCTTTTGAAGTGAGAATTTTTTTAAAAAAAATTATTTTGATTTTGATTTTAAAATAGGGAGATGAGGTTTGTGTTAGGTAAAAATAGTAGAATGAAAATAGTAATAACTCAAATTACAAAATAGAAATATGCAAGGAAATAAAAGAGTATGAGGTAGAGAACACCGGATATAACGTGGTTCGGCGAGTTGCCTACATCCACGGGGCAGCAACAACAAGAATCACCACTATAAAAGTTATGGGTACAAGAGATACACAACTTCAAGAGTACCTTTTGAAGGAAACTCTCTCACACACTTATTTTCCTCCCTAACTATTACAACACTCTCAACTAGGAGTGGGAACCTCTACTTCTTGGAGTAAGATGATCTTTTTTTGATGAGATGATGGAATGAGCGAATGACCTCTCCTTATATAGGCTAAAGAGGAACCCTCTAGATCTTCATTAGTGTCTTCCACCATAAATTTCGATTCATGAACCTTCCATGTTCATGAACCTTCTAGGACTCTCCACCATTCTTGGGAAACTTAAGAGCCCTCTACAATTTATTTTCCTTTAATAATTAATCAACTTATTTTGGTTTGGAAATTCTAACAGTTTGTATCCTCACGTTGCTCCATTCACGTCTTGTAGACTAGATTTTTTAGTCCACCACTTCACCACTCCTTTAATTATGGAGTGTAACTTATCTCTTAGTGGTTGAATACAAAAAGTAACTACATTCCTTATCGACATGAATGACATATTCATATTAGTCATTAGCCGTCCGCAGCACATAAATTTCTCCGTTTTACAAAACATTTATCTCCCATTATCTAAACAATGTTGGAAAGACGGAAGAAGAAACTGGTCATACCAACAATGGCACAAACACAGATAAAATATTCATTGGGAGGAAAGCCTTCAACAATTTTCAGTAAGTATATTCTTGTTTTATATTTAAACTTGCGCATATTTAGTTATGAAAAGATTAATTTACATGATGTTGTCTATTTGTTAGAATGAATGAAGCAACAAAGTTGGAAGCATCTATGGGAAAAAGGTGAAGACAGACAATGAGGTGAGTTCTTATTAGTAGTATATTTGAATCATTTTTTAAGGTATTGGTCTTGATTTATCATGTTTGTAATTGAAAAAGCAAACTTGTTTTAAACTACTGCAGTTTAAGAAAAGGGCTGGTACTTTATGGAGTAGACTCAAACCTAATGAAAAAGCTAAATATTTTGTTGGAACCTCAGATGTTTCAAAAGGAACTGCTAAAAAATATACTTATGTTTGAAGGATCACCAAAGATATCAACTTGGTGTAGTCCTCATATGTTTAAACAAGTTGTTTCTCAATTTTTCTAAGAACAACTTGTGCAACAATAAACATGATGAGTTTTGGAACATTAATTCTAGGGCTGGGCACAAATCCCGCAAATCCCGGTCCCGTCCCGGTCCCGTCCCGATCCCGTCCCGATCCCGGTGGGATTTGAAACAAAAAATGTTCGTCCCGTCCCGTCCCGTCCCGTCAGTAAAACAATGGGACGGGACGCGGGACTGAAATTTTTCGTCCCGTTAGGCCCGTCCCGTCCCGCATATAAATTTAACTTAATCTTGACCGTTGATTTTTTCATCTCCACCGTTGATTTCAACCCTAATCTATATCATCCTACACAATAGGATGCACTTTTACTCTTGAAGCATGCACTTGGTTTCTTATTGATATGTTTATGATTAAAGGGAGGTATGCCTGGCTCGGTGAGGTTGAGAAACTGTGAAGTGCTCCAGAAAATTACAAGAAGCCAGGCCGAGGAGAGGAGGTTATATGGAGCTATATGTGCTGCTCCGGCAGTAACACTTCTGCCTTGGGGTCTCTTGAGGAGAAAGCAGGTGCGTTAACTTTATCTCTTGAATTGAGTTTTGTTGAAATTGAAATTTTTTCATTCGGCTAATGGTTTTCTGGTTTTTTATGCAAGACAACTAGCCACCCTGCATTCTTTGACAAGCTACCAACATTCTGGGCTGTCAAATCAAACATTCAAGTTTCAGGAGCACTCACAACAAGCCGTGGTCCTGGAACTTGTTTTGTGTTTGCCCTGTGCCTAGTGGAACAACTGTATGGGGAAACGGTCGCTAAGGAACTTGGAGAGTTGCTGGTGAGTGGTGAGCCCTTCTACTGTAATTCTCATTTAGTCTATGTGCATCATGCTGTAGCTATAGTCTTGATATATACATAGAGTAGATTCAGTCTCAGTTTTTGTTCTAAACAAGCACAGCAAACTGTGACTATTCTTGTCCTTTGCACCTTTGACATGTACTATTAGATATGAACACAGAAAATAATAGAGAACAATTATAGATTACAGAGTTAGAATGAACCTTACATTTAATATTGTTTCCAGTTTTGTAGCGGGATTGGGCCCGTCCCGTCCCGATCCCGTCCCGTCCCATGCGGGATTGGGCCCGGTGGGATCCAATCTCAAAAATGCAAGGCCCGTCCCGTCCCGTCCCGCATGTAACAACCGGGACGGGACGTGGGATGACCTCAATCCCGTCCCATCCCGTCCCATGCCCACCCCTAATTAATTCAACTGTCATGCATAAGAGTACGCCATGATTTGTGTGGGTTCTTGATCAACAAATTTGATACAAAGTCCTCCTCAATCGAGCTCCATGGTAAGACCTTGAATGTTAGTTCTTCAGATTTTCAACAAGTTATGAGTGTGCTTGAAGGAGGATTATATGTAGACTTTGAAGGCTCAATGGACGACCCTGACATCAAATCGTTAGTTGATTTTTATGTTGGAGAATCTGGCCAAATTTCTATTAAAGACATAACCATCAAGATTCAAGGAAACTCCACTGTGGACTCTAACTTTAGAGTTGGCTTTATCTTGTTCACATTGGGAACCCTTCTTTGTCCAACTACTTCCACACTTATTGATCCTCAAATTCTTGTAGTATTAAAGAATCTGGAAGATATGATACGTCTGAATTAGGCGAGTTTATCATTTGAGTTTCTCCTAGACGGAATGCGGAGTTTCAAGCAAAATAAATCAAAATACATGAGTGGTTGTGTGCAATTTCTGCAGCTTTTTTACAACAATGTTATTGTCCATGGATGTGAAATAGTTGATTTCACAAAGCCTCCAGTTGCAGCTTGGGAGGAGGAGGAGTCCAAGAAATTAATGAAATGGATTAGGCGGAGAGAGGGTCCTGATTGTAAGAACATATTAGTTTCAAAAGTTAATTTCAGGCATGAGGAACAAGATGCAACTACTTCCCGAGTAGAAATAAGTTCACTTAAAGACACTCTTAGTAATCTTCTTGAATCGGTTAAGGTATTGACATGCCAAATGACAAGGGTAGCAAACAAGTTGTTGCCAACACAGGCCGATGATGTTAATGATGTCAATAAAAGAAAGAACACAAAGCACCAAACAACAGATGCAGTTGGAAAAAATGTTGGTGATCAAAATACTCATAAATCAATTGCAAAGATGAGTGATTTTTGTTTACAAAAGAATGAAGAATCATCATGTCATATGTATAGTCAGGACAACTTTGAAGCAACATATTTTAAGGAAAACTTTCATATTCTTGACTATTTATGCAATGCAAATTCAACTGTGGGTTTGTTAATCTTTTGGTGCATGTAGTTAGATTACAGCCTACCATATTACACATCTAATGTTGTAGTTAAATGATTCATCAATTGCTCATAGTTCTCATTGCAACATAAATAGCAACACCTTGGAAACAACATAATAGAAATTGAATCTCAATCAACTGAGTTTAGTCCGATCAAGGAAACTGTAGCAGCAGGACAACAAAAAAGTCTGATCGAGATAAATATAGCTAAAAAACAAATAAGTTCGATGAAGACAAGACGAACTGCTTAAAAGAAGCCAGGTTCAAAAATTTCAAGTCCGTACGTGTGAGACAATGATTCAGCTTCCAATGGTTTTGATTCCAAAACTAACAAGAAGTTGGAGCACTTGGACGCTCTCGCCAAAACATTAGCTCCCCAAAACACCAAATGCTATGTAACTACAATTGGTAACTTTCGTGGTCCTTTCAGTATAGAGGAATATGATCGGCATATTCTTAGCTTCGTGTTTGAAGAGTACGATTCAGAGTAATTCCACTCAACTTCTTTTTCTTCTTTTTTTGTCACTTGCAATTTTTAAAATTATGATTCGGCTATTTCAGATATAATTGTGTTATGCAGGTTTGTAGTTTTCAAGAGTGATGGTTCTTTCATAACCCGTTTGGATATTAAATGCCTTAAGTCTGGAAAACTTGTGACATCTACAATATGTGACTAATTTTGGACCAATCAATATTCGGCTTAATCTGTTGTAGTTATAGATAGATCACTCCTTTGTTTTCTTCATGTCAACAGGTGATAAACGCTATAATGGAACAATCCGGAAGCCAGAATCCTTAGATTGGTTTTTCACGACATACTTTGTGGTATGTGGTATGGATATCCTAATTTTATGTGTAAAAATTTAAAGTTTTACTCAACTAAGTTTGGTTACCTCATATAGGCTGAGCTATTTGATAAAACTAAAAAAAGAAGTGATGCATTGTTGACATTTGTTGCTTCAGCAATAAAGAAGCACAAACCTATTTTCAAGTACATATCTTCAATTCTACACATTGATAAGGTAAGTGTATTACAAAAGAGCTCGTTATTTTTTTTCCAAGTAGCAAATTTTTTTTACAATAACTATCTCTTAATATACAGATGTTCATCCCAATGCATGATGACGGTACTGAACCACATCACTGGTTCTTGATGGTAGTAAAAATTGAACAAAAAGAGGTTAAGGTATGGGACGAAAAAGCACAAATTAGAATTTGTTAAGCCACAAGTGCAGGAAATACATAAACGAAAATCACAAATTGATGAATCACAACAACAGACACAAAAACGAGGTCGTGGTCGCCCTCCTGGTGCACCGAACAAGAAGAAGAAATGAACTACATGTAGATTTTATTTTCCATGGAAATTTTATTTCTCTTTTCTAGAATTATGTTTTCTCTTTTTCCCTTTAATGCAACTCTAAAATTTTGTTTTCTCTTTTTTGGTTTTCATCAAAAACTTCTTCCGGAGAAGTAGTATGTTACGACCCGAATCGAAATTACACACTTATCGAATCATATTAAGGTTTAGCGCGGATTAGTTGCACTACCAAGGTTATTAACGACTTTTTCAGATAAGCAAGCTACTTTTAGTGATTATCGGAAGTCGGTAGGAGAAAATATGAAAAAGAATTGATTTTAGGTCGGTTTAATCGCAGCCGTTGGATCTTAATCAGATCAATTTTGGACCGTTGATCTTGCCAAATGCTTAGGGGTATAAATATGTGTTTTTTTGAATTTTTATTTTAGAAAATTAGAATTTCCGTTCGGGCTTGACCCCTTTTCACCTTCACTAACCCGTGGCAGTTGACTCGACCCAACTCGCCGTTTTCAGCGACCTCCGGTGATGAAATAGGTAGGGAAACGAAGCTCCTTGCTTCCTTGATTTTTTTGTGAGATTTTTTTTTTTTGAAATTTATACAGGTTTTAGGGTCAAACCCGGTCGGCCTGCTTCCATTTTTCGGCCTGTTTAGATAAATTTCGGCCAAACCCCGTCAAATTGGACCTCGGTCCAGTTATTAAAGTGGTAGGGCTCGTTGAGAGTTTTCCAACAAGGGGTCGAATGCCCCCATTTGAGAAAGTTCACTGGAGGAGCATGTGGGCCATGCGCCACCGCCTACGGCGGAGCTCCGGCGAGGCGGTTTGTGGGATTCTTCGACGGAACTTTCGGGGTTATTTTTATGGCTGATTTCCATAGTTTTGCACATATTTTGATATCGTATGATCCATATTTATAGGACATCGTGATCGTGACCCTAGTAGCAAAGGACATTCCGCTGGATCCCAGCAGTAGTCGCAGACTAGTGAGTGGACTTTTATTTTCGCGCAGTCAATAACGAGTTCAATTTTTTATGCATTACGCTTTTAGGTATATTTTAAGAGCATGTATTTGGAGGTTTACTTTGTGATGATTTATTTAGTAATATTAATGCTCTAGCTATTCGGCTGATCACTGAATAGCCGGTCAGACCAGGATAGGACAAACACACTGTCCGACCCAAATTGTCTCGAGTTAGGAACAACCCCTTAGACGATCCCATCACCTTACTTTTCATACATACAGTCGTTCTGGGTTAGGACAAACATCTTGAGCAACCACCTCCATTGTATTTCAGTTTATTAGATTTAAACTTGCATTATTTCACGGAAATCAGCGGAAAGGCATGAAATTACAGTTTATCATTTTACGCAGATTATGTTATTTTTTTGTACTCACTCTAAAATTTTATATTTTAATATATTTCTTTGTGCCTTTCGGTTTCCGTTGCCCAGGTTGCAGTGTAAATCCTGAGTTTGCGTGGTGTCGTCGAAGACTTTGATTCCACTTGTCAGCTCTTCATTCAGTAGGTTCCAGTCCACTATCAGACTATATTTTTATATTATATATTTATATAAGTCACTCTGAATATTAGTTGTATTATGTTGTTTTTAGTTACTCGAGTAGTAGTCGAGTTTACTCTCCTTGATATTCAGAACCAGCACATTGTAAATATGTTTTCAATTCCAGAGTTGAGTTTCTGGTTTTAGTTTATAACATTTGTTGAGAAATCCGGATGGACAATCGGTGGTCCACGGTTTATTTTTGGGAATTTTGTTTTAAAGTGCTCTCTTCTTGCAGTTTTTTGGGTTGTTCAGCTTTCAAGGGGAGTTACGTCAAAAAAAATTGTAGAATTTCTCAGAGTGTGGTTAATCGTTATGACTTAATTCTAGTTAACTAGCTAAACTAGGGTTGGGTCCTTTCAGTTTGATACCAGAGCATTAGGTCATAGATTCAGTATATGCATTTGATAGTGTACAATACTCCGGGGAGGAGGCTAGACCCGTCGGCGGATCCCCATCACAGCTCCAAGTGTTGTACATTGTTAAGTGTTTAGAGTCTCTTAGTTCAAAAATTTTCTCTTGGTCTCTTTGAGTGATCTAAATTTTTTTCGTGGACTCGTAGGTTATTATGCCTTGACAACCAGCTCAATAGGATGAGGCATAGTCTTTAGCCCAACTGATGCATGAATTAATTACACGCATGAGGCCAGCACTACGTGAGGAACATGATGATTTAGTTATTATGGCCAAAAAGGCGGGAGCAGTTCCCTTTGTAGGATCTCATGACTCTGAGGCTTGTGAGAACTGGCTTATAGAGATTGGTCAAGTATGTGACCGCCTACGTCCCCAGTTGACCCTAGAGCAGATAACAGAGTTAGATGTGGGTCTATTGTATAACTATGCTCATTGTTGGTGGGAGACCACTAAGAAGAAGAAACCACCACCTTATGGGCAGAGTTCAGGGAGTTTTTCATGAGTCTCTTCTTTAGTGAAGCTATAGAGCAGAGAAAATATGACGAGTTTATTAATCTTCGGCAAGAAGACTTGTCTATGATGGAGTATCTTGACCATTTCACTCACTTATCCCGATTTGCACCAAATTCTGTCAGGTTAATGAAGGAAAGATGTTGGAGATTTGAGTAGGGTTTGCGGCCTGAGATTGTCCCATACATGTCAGGTGTGTCACGCAGTGATTTTGAAGAGTTTGTCAGTGCTGCTGTGAGATATAAAGATAGGCTTTGATCTAAGCAGGGCCAGAATCAACGATTCGAAGAAGTTGGGCCTAACCAGGGTCCTTCAAAAAGGGGAGGCTCCAGTGTATCTAGTTCCACATCATCTTCTGGTGAGGGATCTCAGACCTCTAACGCACGTCATCTGAGTTGTTTTTCAAGATCGAGGCAGAGTCGACCACAGAGACAGAGGTCTGGGGCCAGTTCCAATGGATCTAGTGTGTCTTAATTTACTCCATCAGCACCCAGAGATTTCCCTCTATGCAATAGATGTCACAAATGCCATCTCGAAAAGTGTCAATTTGGGACTTCAGCTTGTTATCGTTGTGGTTAGGTGGGTTACTTTACGAGGGAGTGACAGCGGAGGGACGCCTTACGGAGATTTCCGGTGCAGAGTTCTGATGGTGATCAGGGAGCCACTTCAAGAGTTAGAGCCACACCGCCACCCAGACAGCCAACTTATCAAGACCGGAGCCAGAGGGGGCAACCGGCTGAATAGATTGGACAAGCCTGACTTCATCAATGACTCTATAGGAGGGCAGAGCGTCTCCAAAGGTGATCGTTGGTATATTGCATATTTTTTTAGGCCGTTTATACTTTAATAGATCCAGGGGCGACACTCTTTCATATTCGTGAGATTAGCATCAATAATTAATGTATCTGTCACTCTCTTATCGAAAATGTGGCGAGTGATTTATCTCTCTGGTAAGGTGATTTTAGTTGGGCTTGTGTATGGAGACTGTAGCATTATGATTAGAGGTTTTGGATTGTCTACCGATATGATACCTCTTGACATTGTTAATTTTGACTTAATTTTGGGCATGGACTTTCTGAGCAATCGATGGCTTTAGTTGATTGTCATCGGAAAGAGGTAGTATATATTTAAAAGTCCGGGGTTACCAAAGATTTTCATTTTGCGGGGAGAGAAATGTTCTATCATCATGCCTTATTTCAGTAGTGAAGGCTGAGAAGATGTTGCAAAAAGGGTATATCACATATTTAGCACATGTAGCGAACACTTGTATTTTCACCCCTAACCTTGAGCAGATTAATTAAGGTGGTTAGGAAATATCTTGAAGTCTTTCCTGAGGAATTACCAGGTCTTCCTCTCGTAAGGGAAATAGATTTCATGATTGAGCTACTACTGGGCACATGCCCCATAGCTCAAGCTCTGTATATGATGGCTCCAACTGAGTTAAGAAAGTTGCAGATTCAGCTTTAGGAACTAATTGATAAGGGTTTCATCCATCCTAGCATATCACATTGTGGAGCTCCAATTTCATTTGTGAAAAAGGAGGATGAATCGATGAAATTATGCATCGACTATCGGAAGCTGAATCAGGTTACAGTAAAGAACAAATATCCACTGCCTCAGATTGATACATAGTGTGATCAATTAAAGGGAACTGCGATGTTCTCTAAGATTGATTTGCTATCAGGATATGATCAGTTACAGATTAGAGAGTCAGATGTCTCTAAGACCGCGTTTCGATCTCGATATGGGCACTATGAGTTCCTAGTTATGCCGTTTGGTCTGGCGAATACACCTGTTGCCTCTATGAATTTCATGAATCAAGTATTTCGGGCATATCTTGACAAATTCGTCATTGTATTTATTGATGATATTCTGATTTACTCTAGGGATGCGAGCAACATGCAAGACATTTGCATATTGTTCTGAGGGCCTTGATCGAGAAAATCTCAGTTATATGCCAAGCTCAGTTAATGTGAATTCTGGTTGGATAGAGTTAAATTTTTTGGCCATGTGATTTCGACAGATGGTGTTAGTATTGATCCTGACAAGGTTGAGGCGGTTTTGAATTGGAGTAGACTTGTAAGGCTAGTGTAGTTGATAATAGGAGTATTCTGGGCTTAGTTGGTTACTACCGTCGATTTGTGCAAGACTTTTTACATATTTTTGCCCTTCTTACCCAACTTACGAGAAAGGGAGTCAGATTTGAATGGTTAAAGGCTTGTGAGGAAAGTTTTCAGAATTTAAAGACAAGGCTAACCATTGCCCCAATGTTGAATTTACCAGATGATAGTGGAGAGTTTATCATTTTCATTGATTCTTCCAAGTTAGGCTTGGGATATGTGTTGATGCAGCAAGGCAAAGTTGTTGCTTATGATTCCCGACAACTGAAACCTCATGAGGTGAATTCCCTTACTCATGACTTAGAGTTAGCAAAGATTATTTTTGCATTGAAGATTTGGAGACACTACTTGTGTGGTGCCAGGTGTCGGATTTTTATCGACCATAAAAGCCTTACGTACTTCCTCACATAGCCAGAACTGAATTTGAGATAGAGGAGGTGGATGGAACTATTGAGTGATTATGAGTGCACTTTTTAGTACCATCCTAGAAAGGCAAACGTGGTAGCTGATGCTCTTAGTCAGAAATCAGGAGTTTCTCTGTCACATATACAAATGACTCGGATGCCAATACTATTTGCGTTGCAAGCCACTGGCGCATTTTTGTATGCAGATGATGATGAACCAGGAGTCTTATTTGCAAACTTTCAGGCTTGACCCATTCTTATTGACAGAGTTCGTGAATTACAGGATTATGATGTCTCTTTATTGAGACTAAAAGAAACGGTACGTGGAGGCAGACAACCAGACTTTACCTTACAGAGAAACAGGTTGCTGGTGATCAAAGGTAGACTTTGTGTTTCGAACAAAGAGTTAAAACGAGAAATACTCGATGAAGCTCATTGTTTAGCATATGCAATGCATCCCGGTAGTACGAATATGTATAAAAATCTTAAGGAGTATTATTGGTACCTTAATAGGAAGAGAGAAGTAGCGACATATGTGAGCCAGTGTCACATTTGTCAACAAGTGAAGGCAGAGCGGTAGAAACCTTCAGGCTTAATGCAACGTTTAGAGATTTCGATTTAGAAATGGGAGCATGGCACTATGGATTTTGTATGCAAGCTACCTCGTACATCCAAATGTCGTACATCCAAAGGTCATACATGTATTTGGGTAGTTGTGGACCGCTTCACGAAGTTTGCACATTTTATACCAGTCACAAAGAAACTTTCTATGAGCAAACTAGCTCAGTTGTATATGCAGAAAATTGTGAAACTATAAGGTGTGTCCGTTTCTATTATCTCGAATTGAGATTCCCTTTTCACTTCACAATTATGGAGAGCTTTACAGGAAGTTATGGGAACCAAGTTACGATTCAGTACAACTTTTCACTCCCAGACGGATGGCCAGTCCGAGAGAACAATTCAGATGCTGGAGGATATGCTAAGATCCTGCGTATTGCAATTTCCAAGAAAATGGAATAAGTTCCTGCATTTGATGAAATTTTTTTTATAATAACAGTTTTCACTCCAGTATTGGAATGTCAACATATGAAGCCTTGTACTGGAAACAGTGCAGGACCTCGCTGTGTTGGAGCAAGGTAGGTGAGAGAAGCCTTATTGGTCCAGATATTGTGCAAGAAACGATAGAGAACGTGCAGATCATTCGAGACAGGTTAAAGGTTGCCAAGATCGATAAAAGAGTTATGCGGATGTTAGGAGAAAGGATCTAGACTTCGAAGTTGGTGACTGGGTATTTTTGAAATTGTCTCCATGGAAGGGTGTAATGCGATTTGGAAAGCGTGGCAAACTTCAACCACGATACATCAGACCATATGAGATTATTAAAAATGTTGGTGATGTTGCTTATCGTTTGGAGTTACCATCAAAACTAGCGCGAGTTCATGATGTCTTCCATGTGTCCTTGTTGAGGAAATACATCTTCGACCCTTCTCATGTCATTGTACTTTAGTGGATCCCGTTACGTGAGGACTTGGTTTATATTGAGTAACCAGTGGATATTCTTGACCGTATGGAGCATGTTCTCTAGAACAAGACCATTTCTTTAGTGAAAGTATTGCGGAGGAATCATGCAGTGGAAGAAGCCACCTGGGAACCAGAGCAGCATATGAGGGAGCAGTACCCTCATTTTTTCTAGCAGTTATGTAAATTTCGAGGACGAAATTTTTGTAAGGGGGGTAGATTGTTATGACCCAAACCGAAATTACGCACTTATCGAATCATGTTAAGTTTTATCGCGGATTAGTCATACTACTGAGGTTATTAACGACTTTTTTATGGGGCAAGAATTTGATTTGACTTTCTTCATAGAAGTTGTAGAGTATTTAATTTCGAGCTCGTAGGAATTTTCGGAGAATTTTTCGGATAATTTTAGTGATTATCGAAAGTCGATAGGAGAAAATATGAAAAAGAATTGGTTTTAGGTCAGTTTAATCGCAGCCGTTGGATCTTGATCAGATCGATTTTGGACCGTTGATCTTGCCAGCTACTTAGGGGTATAAATAGATGTTTTTTAAAATTTTTATTTTAGAAAATCAGAATTTCCGTTCGGGCTCAATCCATTTTCGTCTCCACCGACCCACGCCAATTGACTCGACTCGACTCGCCGTTTTCAGCCACCGCGGAGGTGACGAAACAGGTAGGGGTGTCTCTTTGGTTTGTAGATTTGTTTGAACCCTAAGTGGTATATTGACTCATAATGCGAATGGGATATTCCTGTTCTAAACTCTATTTAGAACCCTTCAAGACTAGCAATTGCTTCAACACTCTACCCAAGGACATGTTATGGCTGTTATCTGTCCAGTAGACACGAAAAAACAAACAAAGCAGGATTGTGCTATAATACAGAAAGAAATTTTAAAAAAAGGTACAATACGATCAGTGTTCATGTCTCCCTATGATTATAACAAAGGGATTTTTATATGCAAGAAACACTGCAAATAATTATAAGTAAAACGCTGGAAAAACAAACATTACTCCCACATGATTTTAGTTGAAAATATGGGAGACCAATATATTCGAGGAGAACAAGCCAACATAACTGCTGCAAACCCACCTGTTAGAATGACTATGGTTCAAACTTCAAAGCTTGCATGCTAAATAATAACAACGCAGAAAGTATTAATATATCAAACACAAATGAAGCACCACCAAAATATAGTGTGATCCAAACAATGTTTTCTCCTCCACCTAACAAAAATGGTTCCCAACAATTTTCTGCCTTCCCACATCTCTACTTTTTAGCTGTCTTGAACTTTTCTTGCTTCCAGTCGTACAAGTTTGTGATGTCCACTCAAATAGGACAGGGTGGGACTTCAAGCGTGGACCCGGCTTGGATCTGGCCCCAACCGATCAGGCGCCAATGCTTCTCAACTCGTCGACTGAGAGCAATCTTCTCACCTTTGCTTGTGCACACAGGAGAAGTCAACTGCAGTTTAGCTAAATCGTTTTTAACAGCAAGAACCCTAGCACCAGTCGACATAGAACCAATATTCAACATGAGTATCTCAGCCTTGGCAAGCTTGGAGACCTTCCCCTGCTTTTCAGAACCCTTGGTCCGGACCCCTAAAAGTCGTCTTAAGAGGAAGAAGTTCACCTGGAAATTTAGATGTCAAAATTTTCAGAACAGAAATTTTCCGCAGGTTAAATGAAATGCATTGCAAATCTGTACTAGTGAGCAACTCTGAATAGTGCTATTCATCTAGTCCAGGAGAGGCACCAAGTTATTTAAATGAAGTGAAAACGTGAAATGTTACTAAAAACATAAAAGCAGAAATTAGATACAAAAAATGTATGACATCATAACAGACACTACCACAGCTTTGAAACTCAAAGAACAATCACTTTTAAAGAGCTCATGAATAGCATAGATGCTTCAATGCCACATACACATATCAGCTACTTAATTGAGAATTAGCATTTCACCAAATATTAGATGAGAAAGACAAATAAACAGTACTGCAGGCACTGCACCTACCTCAAGTTCAACATATACTTCAGGAAGTGACCCAACTTCACCTAGCACTTGCCCAACCAACCTATCAGCACGGGTCAAGGTAGGATCCATAGTTGTTCCTACCCCTATGAGACCCCCTGGAACCGCAAATTGCAACTCATTCTGCTCTGCATACAGTGAGACAATTCTTGAATATATAGGTGTGCACTTGATGTTTCCACTCTCGTCCTTCACAACAATACCAGGGCGAACCTCAATAAACTGATTCACTTTGAGCACACCCTGCCAAGATCAAATTGTCAAAGAAAGTGATGTCAAAATCAATGAAAGCACTCGTGTGCACATTCCCACTACCCATTACTATACCAATAAAGTAAGATAACGACAAGTCAAACATGGTTTTCAAGCAGAAAACTAATTACTCAAACACCATGAGACAAACACTGTCTGCACTAAGCTTTTGAGCATTTGAGCATTTAAACAGCATACCCTGAGAATACTTCCGCCAGCTACACCACCTCGTATCTCCTCAACCTCATATCCAGGTTTGTTAACATCAAAAGACCGAATAACAATCATATTTGGAGGGGAGATAAAGTTCCTTTCAGGAATTGGGATCTTCTTCACGATATACTCGCAGACCACATCGATATTATATTTCAACTGAGCAGAAATTGGCACAACTGGTGCACCATCAGCAATAGTACCCTGTGAAAAACAGATTTACAGTTGAATTCAGCAAGCTGAAATCATCGACCATAAAGCAAATCCAAAAAAGGGGGATTCAGAGGAGCTTACCTCAATGAACTTACGGATTGCTTCATGTTGATTGATGGCCACATTCTCCTGAATGAGATCAACCTTATTCTGAAGGATAATGATATGCTGAAGACGCATAATGTCCACAGCAGCAAGATGCTCAGACGTTTGTGGCTGGGGACAACTTTCATTTGCAGCAATCAGAAGCAATGCCCCATCCATAATTGCAGCACCATTGAGCATAGTAGCCATGAGAATATCGTGGCCCTATTTTAAAAACAAAATTATAATTAAAGCAAGATACAATACAAAAATCAGATACATCTGCCGTGCAGTAACCAGACTATCAAATTTTGATCAAATTCCCCACAACAAACATGCTTTACCACCTAATATTGGAACAAAGTAGCAGAAGATACTGACATGCAACATTAAAACTTGTGGCAAATACCCAGAGGAAAAAGTTATTAGACCAAACTTGGATTGACTACTATCTGCAGATCTAATATTATCTATCAAGGATATAAAATATCAATCAAGGATATAAAGAACAAACACAAGATATGCTGTGTGTCGCAAGTAAAAAATTTCTAATACACGATTTAAATTTCAGCACCTCTTATGACCCTAAGATGACCAGACTAAAGCATTGTGTAATATTATGACCTCAAAACCATACCGGGCAATCTACAAATGATACATGTCGCAATAATTTCATCCTACAGTTCTCAAATCCAGCAACGTCACATAAAGGAGCATCTTCCTTTCCACTTCCATGTGCCCTAATAAAAAGAAATTAATAGAAGGAAAAGATGTTATCAAAGACAATTATGACAAATGCACTAAATCCAAAGACAATGACATAAATTCATCCATACTTGTAGCATGATGGTCGTGGGCACTTCTCATTTTCACATTTGTAAATCTTAGCATTTGCATATCCAAGCTTGATGGTAATGTTACGCTCCAGCTCATTTTTAAAACGTACAGTCTGCAAAACATTAACCAATGTTTTTTAATCTAAACCAGATAATATTATTCTGAAGGATAACTCATGGTGTACAGTCAACACCCTAGTTAATAAGTAGAAGCTTCAGTAAATAAAGCTCGAATAAACAAGCAATATATCTTACTAGTGTACCATTATGGATTCCTTTCCAACAACTTTGAATATAGAGAATGAATTTATTTTGAAACAAAAACAAGGACCTAACAGTATCGATGCAAAACATTTGAAGGTTGTAGACAAAAAGTCAATGAAACCTAATATTATCCATGGCTAACTACACCAGCATTGTATTTCAATAGCCATTAGCCCTATTTTCTTCCAAACTCATAATGATTATTCGCAAATAACGGATTCAATGGTACAAGATGATTGTTGGAATTCTGTGTATCACTATAGGACTGTGTAATCATATTACTGCACACAATAATATATCAGTATCAAAGATAAATTTTGCAACAAATTCTTTCTTGATACATTGAAAACCTCAAATATGAGATAACAGTAAGTGAGAAATGTGCATTGTCCCTCATGATTTTCACATGACCCAAACACACGAATAGAAAGGGCACAGTCATAGAAATATCCAAAAATCTACCTGAACACCAGAAATGGCTTTCACAACGGTGGACTTCCCATGAGCCACGTGACCAATAGTGCCTGAAAGATAATAAAAAACAATCCACGACAGTTTGCAGAATTAGAGACATCCATCCAGCCCTAGAGAATATGATAAACTTAAAAGCACATAGGGCTGAGCATCATCGAAACTGTGATTACCAATATTGATAGTGGCCTGACGCGATATCACTTCAGGTGAGAGTGGATGTAAAGTTATTACATCCAGCTTACTGAGATCCTGCTCCATTAATCCCTTCCTCGACATCGTGATGGTTGAAAATTGAAATCCCCCGACTCCAAATACTAATCAACTAGCAACCCTCCGCTGCACACTGCATCAAATATTTGTCACATTGTTAACTTATACAATAGCTAGAGCACAATCAATACTTCCAAAGCACCTAATTGAATCATCGCAATCACCATGAACAAAGAGTCTTAGAATAACAATATGAACCTATCTTATACCTAATTCGATTGAAATTTCAGCAAAATCGAGTAACGAAACCACAGTAACGAGCCGAGGAGGCCAAAACCCTAAGTGCTGCTTTCGGTTTCAAACCAGATTACAGGAAATTAAAATTACGGCAATACTATCACAACCATGCACCGCCACAAAATTTGAACAGAAACGAAATCGAATTACTAAAATTTAAAAAAATGAAAATAGATAAATAAAAAATCCGAAAGAGAGAGGTGAGAGAGAGAGAGAGAGAGAGAGAGGCGAGCGAGGTTTGGGTAAGAGGAGAAGAAGCAGTCTGAAGCACACAGGTTTAAGAGAGAGAGAGAGAGAGAGAGAGAGTACGGTGAGCTAGGTATATTGCGCGTGACGGCGCTTTCGTAATTTTGCTGCTTCTTAACTGGTCTGGGCTCGGAGTTTTCGTTTAATGTGTTAGAATATCACGAAGCCCAACAATAAGAGATTCCTTTTTCTTTCCTTTTTTTCAATATTGTAATACCAATTTAGAGGATTACCAATTTTATTCTTCTTGCTGGAATTCGTTTTCGGAAATAATTAGGCATAGCTTTAGTAAGGATTTATGGAGAAACCAGAGAACTTCAAGATCGATGATTAGAGTTTTGAAAAAGTTTAGAGATGCATTTCAACAAATCATAAACTGTGTTTAGTCGGACAGATCAAGAAAATATTGTTTGAAATGTCATGTAATGATTTATTTGGAAATTTTTGTAGCCACACACAATGGGTACAAAAATTTACCGTTTGATGCAATTGTAAAACTGCGAGGCCTTGTGGACAATTTGTGTACTGTGGACATACTTCATGAAAAAGAAAAGAACTCAGAATCTGGGACCTCTTTACATGACCAACTACAATGTGGCAATGTCAAGCCTAACAGTTTCGATAATATACACCAACTGGGCATTATCATTTATCAACATTAACACTCTCGGTCTTAGCTGAGGAGATATAAGTCTATAACTTGCAACGAGGGTCTATGGAATAGAAGGGAAATTGTCTGATTACCATAAAAGTACAGAAGTTGTTTGATCCCTATCAATACCATTCTCAAAATGATCTGAAGTTCCGACTCCGACCATTGGAGTTTGCTACCAATTTACCTATTATACCATGCCAAAGTTTGATTCACCATGGCACCATCTTGGAGTCGCCGAATATAGCTGTCAAACGTTGGTAGCCATGAGTGGAAGACCCTTCCTTCCCATCCGAGAGGCTTTTTGCATTTTAAATGTCTGGCTTTCTCTTATGGGAGTCATCCTCTGTGTTTGGCCTGAACTCTATTTTTGCATTCGGGCCTATGGTGTCTTGTACAACCTATACAAATGAGGTAGATATAAATATAAATCCAGAATCAGAAAAAGCTTGGAGGTTTCGGTGAGTTGTTTGCCTGCTTACCTGAGCAAGTTCAAGCATGATGAATTCACTAAGATCCTACATCGTATCCTTTCATCAACCGCATTACTCCTCCCACCTGGGATCATATATGTATACACAACGTAAAATGTCTCCGATAATATTTTTACATGCAATGATTGATCCATAATTTTTTCGTTGCAAGTTAGAAATGAAGATGCTCTAAAATAAACTTCAGGAGTTACTACTCCTTAAGCTTATAACCTCTTGAACGGACTCTAAACGTACATAACAATCCAGACTAGTAAACAGTTAAATCTAAAAAGAAAAGAATTTAGTTATGTGCCTCTTAGTTTCTCTTTGGAGAATCCCTCCCGTACATAGACTTAATATATATTTCTTAATTTTTTTAATACAAGTATATTATTTATATAACATTTCTCTCACAATGACTCATCACTTCGATCAACATGTAAACGGATCTTCCTTGCATAGAAACATATGAACAGTAATTGTATCTGAACAATATTCAGGATAGAAATGACAAGAAATCTACCAAGTCACATACGTTTGGAAATCTGGTCGGCTTGCTGTCAGCATAACCTGTCAATGGTTCCATAATGCCTGTGTACCTTGACGTCAAATTGACCCCACAAAAATTTCAACTAAACTTTGTTAAGCTCATTAATTAGCAGACCATATACAGCCATGAAAAAGAAGATAAAGTCACCTGAGCTACAAAAATTGCTAGCAACATGACCACCATTGATGCACATTTGTGCAGTAAGTATTGACAATTCTAGCAGTTCTCACCTGCAGCACATTATCCGCATATATTTAGCTCATTGTCCTTTTATTGTTAGATTATAGAATCAATTACAGGGAAGAATAGGTAAAAAGTACGACCTCAATGCCAAGGCCTTTGTGGTAGTCCACGCTCAATGTCTCTGCTGTGTGGTTTCACTCATCTTAACAGCTCCTAACAGGTACAAGTCAGTCAAATGAGAGTAGTATGAAATTGAAGAGTTACATGTTTAACAGATAAAACTTTTTTATATATTCATATACAAGTACATGGCCCATAGTTATTATAAGTGACTCCTCACTTACATTCAAGCTCATTAATACATCAAACCAGATTCAAACTTATTACAAGAAGCACACTGCAAGTAACAAAATCATTTACTTGAAATTTCCCATTCCTTCAACCTAATAAAGTAATAAGTGACAACTTAGTTACCTGCAGCCCTCTTTGAGAAACAGAAGAGGGCAAGCAAGCATAATAATATGATCTTAAGCAATTCAATTATGTCATCAATTTGGTCACTTCAAATTCCAGTATGAAAATCTTTTGTTGCTAGCAGAGATAGCTTATCAATGGATGTTTATAGCCTTATATGCAAAGATGCAGACCACATAATAACAAACTACCTTGAATCCAGCTAAGCCCAGTCATCTTCCTTGATTGGCCTTCTGGCATGTAATCCCTTACCTTCTTTGAATCACCCCACCTCCCCTCACCAGCATAGATATTAGAAAGCATGACTCTGTAAGCACCTTTTTCCGAATTACTATCAAAGAGCCTCTGAGCAATAATTTCTGCCAACTCAGAATTCCCACAGGTGTCACAGCATGATAAAAGAGCTCCCCAAATGCCACTGTCCACTGGTTGTGGCAATGTCAAGATCAGTTTATAAGACTCTTCCAAACTTCCCTCCATTCCTAGAAGCTTTACCAGATGAACATAATGCTCTACTC
The DNA here is from genome assembly GCA_946800695.1 of Geum urbanum. Classification (NCBI taxonomy): domain Eukaryota; kingdom Viridiplantae; phylum Streptophyta; class Magnoliopsida; order Rosales; family Rosaceae; genus Geum; species Geum urbanum. The sequence goes on from OX327012.1 coordinate 31,669,763, forward strand.
TAGCCTGAATGCCAAACTCTTCTTCCATTATTCTAAAAATTTCTCGGCCATCTTTGACAAGGCCTGAATGACAGCATGAACAAAGAAGAGCAGAGAAAGTGGACTCATCTGGTACCAGTCCGTTTTTCAGTATCTCATTGAACATTCTAAAGGCTTCGGACGGAAGTCCATGTAAACCAAGACCCAATATCATTGAATTGTATGAAACAATATTCTTCTCTGGCATCATTTCAAAAACACGACTCCCCATTTCCATGAATCCACACTTTGAATACATAGCTATGAGAGCAGAGGAGATCATAACATTCGATTCAAGTCCACGTCGAAGAACATAAGCATGAATTTCACTTCCAGGCCCCACATTTGCTATCTGAGAAGCCGCAGCCAACACACTGGCAATCAAAATAGGATCTGCCTTCTTGCCCTCCATGTTCAAATGCTTGAAGAACAACAATGCCTTTCCATAATCTCCGGACAGAGAATACCCTGTTATCAAAGCAGACCAAGTAACCAAATCTGGCTCGAACAAACCACAAAATACTTTACGCGCAGAGATCATACACCTGCATCTTGAATACATGCTCACAAGTACACTACAAACATGAGTATTACATTCCAAATTACTTTTCAAACAGAGACCATGTACTGCTTGTCCAACGCTTAACAAGCTCGAATCTTTCAAACCCGAAAGCAGCCCAACAAATGTGTATCCATCAGGGACTACCTTCATGCATCTCATCAAACTAAACAACTCTAACCCTTTGTCCCAAAACCCCATATTTTCATAACCTGAAATCATTGAATTCCACATCACCAAGTCCGGCCTTTGTATCCCACTAAACACCTTACTCGCTTTATCAACATAACCCAGTTTCGAATAGGCAGTAACAAGTGCACTACTACAAATCGAGTCCAATCCCAACCCAGAAACTATAAATCCACAATGCACAAGTTTAAGGCCATCCAAGTCAAAGCCATCAGAGCATGCACGTACAAGACAAGCATAAGTGAAGTTGTCAGGTCTGGTATTACTAGAGCTAATCATCATGTTAAACAGAGAAAAGGCATCGTTGAATTTGTGGTCTTGAGCGTGGGCTCGGATAATGGAGTTCCAGAGGTAGACACTTGGGCTGGGACTTTCGTCGAACACCTTACGTGCAGAGTGAAGGTCGCCATTAGAGGAGTAGAACCTGACAAGTTTAGTAGCGTAAAATGGGTCAAGGGAGAGATGGGTCTTGATGATCAAAGCATGCAGAAGTTTGGTTCTTGATAAAGATTGGTAAACCTTGGAGATTTCCAGGTGAAGCAATTGGAGCTGAGACAACATTCAAACTAGAGATTGTAAAATGGACCCGGGAAAATTGAAAATGAAAATATGACGAACAGTTGGGCTGATATGGGCTAGCTACTCCTTGCCTGGGCTCGGAGCTGAGGCCGCACAATACGGAGTCCAAGTTTTTCTTTTTCTAGTTAGAAATTGTTGTTGGCATAATCACTAATCAGACATAGAATTTGAATTAAGGGTTAGAGAGAAGCAAAAGGACTTTAAAATGAGAATGACAATAGTTCAAAGAACACTTTTAACAAGGTTTTTTTTATTTTTTGGTGGATTCTTTATTTTTTATTTTAGCGATAAAAGGAGGGGAGGAATGAAGTTAGCGAAGTGTTATATTGTCTTGACCAACTCGATCAAATTCAATGTTTAAACGTCTATTATTTAAGTACATCAAATAATAACTTTTAACTCGACCGATAAATTTGTTAATAGACGTACATCTGTTCACTTTTCTTGTTTGGACAAATATTGAACTCAGCATTCAAGGGTTGAATGGTGACATGATCAACTTCCAGTTTGTGGAAATAACAGTTTAAAATGCTACATTCAACCGGACAATTGCATTATGAACTCAATCAGATTACTATCCAAGTACAACACTGTTGAGGCCTATATATACCATTCTGTCAGAATAATCTCAAATCCGACTCATTGGCATATTTTGCATACCATGTTTTTATTCCTATAAGAAGTAAACATTACACACATCTATAAGAAAATTCTTTTTTATTCTAACTTTATTTTCCAACTCTATATCTCTTTTACCCCTATATATCAGTGTACCTCAACTTAAAGCAATAAATGAATTTCTGCAACAACAACAACAACAAAAAACTGAAGTTTATGCTGCCTCAGCAGCATTAGCGTTTTGACATGCCGCTGTCGCCAAATATACGCTGTCCAAAGTCGGTGACCATGAGTGGAAGACCCTTTCTGAGAGACACGTTAGGCTCCCATCCGAGAAGCTCTTTCGCCTTTGAAATGTCCGGCTTCCTCTTATGAGGGTCATCCTCAGTGTTTGGCCTGAACTCTATTTTTGCATTCGGGTCTATGGTGTCTTGTACAACCTATACAAATGACCTAGGCTTAGATATAATTCAGATAAACCATTTGAGTTTTGAGTGAGCTGTTTTGCCTGCATACCTGAGCAAGTTCTAGCATGGTGAATTCACCGGGGTTGCCGAGATTGAAAGGTCCAACATGATTTCCTTCCATCAACCGCATTAGTCCCTCCACCTGTGGTCACACATATAGAATACACACTCAATACTAGTTATATATACCAGTACTGACTGATCCATAAACTTTTCTTTAAAACCAGACGAAGAAGCTATGAAATAAATTTGATATGTTACTACTCCTTAAACTTAAGACTCTCTTTGATGCATTTCATAAAACACATTGCCCTCTTCTCTCAAAGTGCATACCAATTCAAAATAATCTATAAAGAACAAAATTTAGTTTTGTGCCACATAGTTTCTCCTTCGGTGGATCTAGCTCTAGCTCTACCCTGTATATTGCACTCCTTCACTAAAATTCTTGCATACGTATATCGGACATACGGAATTGTATTAGTAAGAAAAGCAATTTATCTATAAAGCTAGAAAGGAATTTAAAGAAACGTACGTACCAAGTCAGAAACGTATTGGAAACTTCTGGTTTGTTTGCCATCACCATAAACTGTCAATGGTTCCTTCCTTAGTGCCTGAGTAATTAAACACATTGTCATCAAATTGGTGCCAAGAAAAATTTATGTATACCGTCGTTATGTTCAGAATTTAACCGACGACATATAGCCATGGAAACGAAAACCCCACCTGAGCTACAAAATTGCTAACAACACGACCATCGTCGATGCACATTCGTGGTCCGTAAGTATTGAAAATCCTAGCAATTCTCACCTGCAATTCATCATCTACATTTGTTTAGCTCATCGCATTTTCACTGTACATTATAGAATCCATTATAGGCTAAGATTGAGCAGGTAAGAAATCTCTAGTAAATTCTATGTACGACCTCAATGCCTAGGCCTCTGTGGTAGTCCATGCTCAAAGTCTCTGCTGTACGCTTTCCCTCATCGTAACAGCTCCTAACACCTGCCGATGTGAGTAGATTAAAAATGGAGTCAAGCTAGTAATTAATAAATTGCAACCGGTGTAAATAATCGGATACTTACCGATGGGGTTGACATTGCCCCAGTAAGTCTCAACCTGCGGATGCTGCAGAGGGTCACCGTAGACCTCACTGGTGCTCGTGAGCAAGAAGCGAGCTCCCACCCTTTTAGCTAGTCCAAGCATGTTCAATGTGCCCACCACATTCGTCTTGTGAGCCACCAAGTCAAGGAACCCCAACACCATTAACACATGGAATCACATTTTCTATATCACACCAACAAAAACACCAAAATCACATTCTCTACCCCATCAACGACAAAAAAAGGGTTCGAAACATATTATATAACCAACGTTATTTTATTTTATTTTTGAATAAATAACCAACCGTTATTTTTGTAACCAACTAATTTGGACAACAATGTCTTAATATCACGAAATAAATGTACTCTTACCGTTATTTTATTTATCTTGACTAACGTAATCTCTATTAATTAAAAAAACAGTGCTTACGGCAGTTACAAGGTAGAACTTTAAAAAACTCAAAAAATACCCTTTCTTTTTTTATAACTTTAAACTAATATAAAATAATTAACAAGGGATAAAAGAATAAAAGTATTAAAAAAAATTAACAAAACAATTACATTGCTTTAGTTTTATCCTCTCATTTTCTCCACACACATCCGGGTGTGAGTTTCTGCTAGTAATTAATAATGTAAAACTGATTAGTGTAACACACGTTCTATGTGATTATTTCCATATGCATCTTTGATTAAAACAAATAAAGTAACAGAAGGCAATATAATTAAGAAAGGATATAATGGTTTTGACCGGATTAAACTTGTAATGAACAGGTGAGGCAGGGCAGGCCAAATGGTAGATCTGATCAACCTCCAACAGAATCGGCTCAACGACGTCGTGTCGGATCAGCTCAAACTTCGGGTTGCCGAAATGATGCACCAAATTCTCTTTCCGACCCGTAAAGAAATTATCGAGAACAATTACGCTGTCCCCACGCGCGATCAGACGGTCCACAAGGTGGCTCCCCACGAACCCGGCCCCACCGGTGACCACAATCCTCTGGCTCTTGGACTTTAACCCCAAGGGTACTTTCCCGCCCACGTTCACCGACCCGAGTCCGCCTTCCAACAGGACCCTCCGGGTCGGAAGTACCGGCTCTCGGATCGGTTCGTGGAGCAGCGACGAAAAGGAAGAGGAAGTAGAAGAAGAAGTTAATTCTGGGGTGGATATTGGGAATGCGCTGAAGAAGAGGGTGGCGATGGCGACGCCGATGAAGACGAAGAGGAGGCGCTGCTCGCGGAGGAGGTACCGGAATGGATTCAACGTCGTCGTGTTTCGAATAAGGGGCTTGTTGTTTTGTGGCGTTGATGTTGTTGTTTCAGGGCCTTCTTCTTCATTGTGAGCGTGGTTGAATCTTTGAACCAATTGATCAGAGTTCATTATTTGTAGAAACAACGAACTATTCCGATAGTTCTAACGTACGCGATTTCGGTGTAGGTTTAGGTATTGTTTTATAAGATGTGGGATTTGATCGAATAGAAAGAAAGAAAGAAAGCTCGAAAGTGCAAAAAGAGAGAGAGGAGATGGGCAGAGAGAGAGAGAGAGAGAGTGCGTGTGTGTGTGAGATGTGATATGTGATATGTGATATGTGGGCAAAGGGAGCAAAATTTTTGGGGACGAAGACACGATGTGGTCGGTACATGGAGACTGTCATGCATGAAACCTGGCCGTATAATCGTTCTAAGGCGCGTCGTTGGCGCGTGCATCTTTTGCTATTTACTTTTCAGGCAAAAAACGGATAAATTAATTCGTTCCAACTGGCCTCTAGATTTTGGTAACTCAATAATATCAATTTGACTTTCTACATAATTTTTTTGTTTTGAAATTCATGAACTATGTTTGATGGAAAATATTTTTTTGGCCCAATTGGAGATTATTCTATCATTTATTTATTTCAATTTTATACATAATTTATTTGATTTAGTTCAAATTTTAAATGTAGTGATCAAATTACTAAGATTATCATCGTTGAGCCAAATTTCTGCGAGCATTATGTTTAGATGATAATTTATTTTTTATTTTTTAAAAAAGTGATTTCAATAATGAAGTTTGTTGTCATTTTTTGTGTAAGATTAAACTTTACACAAAAGTGAAACTTCACACAGGAAGATGTGAAACTAAGTACATATACAATATGTATATGTATGTGTATGGAAGATATATAAATGGATAGTGCAAGATTGAAACTTAATAGGTATGGCTTTTAATAGTATGGCTTTTATTGATTATAATTGTGGTATTATATATGGATAGAGGTTTTACTTGGATTACGATGTTCTAAGGTATCCTATTTTTTTTACCTTTATTGATGATATAACTTAAAAATGCGAAGACACCAGACATATCATTGCTTTTTGATTCATTGGCATGGTAAGATCACCGTCAGGCACGGAAGGATGTGGGGACCAGGGTGGGTTTGGGTCCCCCCTCAGTTTATGTAAAAAAAGAAATTAGTATACTATTATTATTATATAATATAAATATTATAATTTATTTGAAATATATCTAAACTTCAATGACGCGTATGAGTGCATGACTAATTCAAATCTGACGACTTGGTAAGAATATTATTATATATTATTTTAATAATGAAGTCCAAATATTAGGTCAATTAGGATTCAATCTCTTACCAGGTTTAGGATTTTATGGTCTTTTTTTCTTTATAAAAGCTCTACCGTTCCTGAGATTAAAATACAATCATTTTTATTAAGTTTATTAGATATGGAGAGATACTTCAAAAAAAAATCATCTTCTTCTACACCAACATCAGATGAGCAACCATCTACGAAAATTCAAAAGAAGAATAGTAACAATATGAAAAAGTCTCGTGCTGGAGATATTACATAAACGTATCCATCAGATCCCGTTAAACGCCCGCCAATTTCAAGTTATCATCCTAACATTTAAGAAGAAGTTCGAAGATATTCTCTACAACAAGACCCTTGTCGACCTAAAAATCATACTTTTTCTTTCACGAAATTTGGGGGGGAAAAGAAAAAAAGAAGGTTTATTCGTGATTGGTTTATAATTTTCATATCGGTTAGAGTACAATATTAAAGAGAATGCTGCATTTTGTTTATGTTGTTATCTTTTCAAACCAACTACTGAAGAACAAGGCGGTGGTGAAACTTTTGTTGGTAATGGTCATGGATTCAGTAATTGGAAGAAGAAGTAAACTCTAATATCACATTTTGGAGGATCAAATATTACTCATAATCAGGTTGTGAGTAATTGTGATGCTTTATCAAACCAAAAAAAACACATGGAGACTGTTTTGGCAAAATATACAGATCAAGATCGAATTGACTACCCTAACCGAGACTATTTTTTAAACTTTTCATTTAGGCCCCCCCTAATTGAAAATCCTGACTCCGTCCCTGATCACGGCAGGCTGATTGTTAATCCATTCAAACCGAGGTTGAGGATGGGGAGGAAGCCAGAGAGAGTGATTTCTAGTTGTGTCGAGGTTGACGAGAGAATGCCATTAATTGAAGGCAAAGTGATGTTGCAGCTGGCCAGTGGTGTGGTAACAACAATCCAGCATCTGGATAATAGTTGAGTCACTGTAGTGATAGAAGGGTCCAACAAGATTGAAAATACTCCTTGGTTATTGGTCTGCACGGATGCGACCAGTGGCGGAGCCACTTGAAGGCAAGGGTGGACATTGCCCCCCCCCCCCCCTCCCCTGAAAAATTATTATTTATGTATAGTTTATATAAGTTGCATGAAAATCTGTCTTGCTTCAGTGAAAAATCTTTAATTACAACTAGATTTGTGAAGATCCTCGGTTTAAATCTCTACATTGTCATAATAGTTTTATTATTTTGTTGTTGTTTTCTTGCTCTCTTTTACAATTTATAGAAGAAAAAAGTCAATATGTAAACAAAAAAAGTCAATATTCTTCTTATTTTCTTTTATTTTTCTTCACTTTTGTTGTTTTGTTGTTCTATTTTACGGTGTACCAACAAAATTAAAAATCCTTCTCCTTTTATTTTATTTTTCTTCAATTTTTTTGTCTATTTATATATATGTGTGTTCCTTCCATAGTTATTTGTATTTTTTTACATAATTTTGCCCCCCCCCCCATTTCAATTCTTGGCTCCGCCTCTGGATGCAACTACAGTACCATTTTCGGCCTGCTCCGCAACCAAATTGAACAGTGGCATCTACCACTACTACAATATTGGGCAATAGCCACACATTTATAGGTGATCAATAGGGGAGTGAAAAGCAACATTAGTGGCTATTTAGCCTTGTGAATAAATGCAGCCACAAATGAGTTATTTGTGGCCAATAGAGGGGTGACAATTCACATTACTGATGGCAAAAATGAGTATATTGGTGAAAAAAAATAGATATATTGGTGACAAAAATGAGTATATTGATAACAATAATGGGTATCTTGGTAACAAGGAAAGTTGACCCCACCATTCTATTATTGGTGACAAATTTGTGTGTGGCTTTTGTTTGATATTGTAGTAGTGTACGTACACATATAAGAAATATCATATTGTTATGAGTAGTACGGTGACTTCCGTGAGTTATTCAATTTTGCATAATGGCAACCCTAGGGGTTACATTGTTCCTTCCAGAGGTATACGTCATTTATCTCCTTATCTTTTCATTCTATGTGCAAAAACCCTCTCCTTACTGATTCAAAAGGTTGTCAATGATGGTACCATCACAGGTATTCAAATGTGCCCTAGGGCACCTATTTTACATCACTTAATATTCGCTAATGATTATTTTCTGTTTGAAAAAGCTATTGTGGCGGAATGCGAGGCTTATCGGAATATACTAAATACCTATGAGCATGCTTCTGGTCAAAGTATTAATTTATAGAAGAGTAGTGTTGTTTTCAGCAAGAACTTCACACCGAACATTCAGAAGAGTTTGACGGGTGTCCTTGGTGTTAAATGAGTAGATGATCATGGGAAATATTTGGGGTTACCACTGTTAGTGGGACAATCTAAAACAACGATTTTTGCTTATCAAGATAAGTTAACTAGGAAGCTTGTTAGCTGGCGCTCAAAGCTTCTCAGTGCTGTAGGTAGGGAAGTTCTCATCAAATGGCACTCACCATGTCGTCCTATGATATGAATTGCTATCTGTTAGCTAAAGGACTTTGTGAAGACATGCATCAGCTCTTTTGTGAATTTTTCTAGGGAGAGACAGAGGATACTCGAAAAGTACATTGGATGTCATGGGATCGTATGGGTCTAACTAAAGAAGAGGAAGGTTTGGGTTTCAAGAATTTATATGCGCATAATCTTGTCATGCTAGCTAAACAGGGGTGGCGTATTCTTCACAATCCGGACTCTCTGATTGCTCGTCTGTATAAAGAAAGATATCATCCTTTTTTGTCTTTCCTAGAGGCCACGGCGACGGACAAAATTTCATTTTCTTGGAGAAGTCGTTTGGCAGCAGTATCGATAATCAAGGCAGGTAGCATGTGGCGTATGGGGGATGGTCAGGATATTGATATTTGGCGAGATGAGTGGATACCAAATGTTTCAATGTCATCTTTGACTAAGCCACTCGAGTGTTCTTGGCATTCTGTTAAGGAACTGCTCTGTGAGGGTTCCTACTAGTGGGATGATGCGAAGATTCGGTCTCTGTTCAATGCAGAAACGACTCATGTTGTTCTTAGCATTCCTAGAAGCTCTAGGTATATGAAGGACAATTTGATATGGAAGCTGGAACGTCACTTCTCTGTCAAAATCGCCTATTTTGTGGCTCGTGACATGGTTATGGGCAGTACCTTATTCTCGGCATCGAGTGGAGAGGGATAGGGGTCGGCAAAAAGCCCGGCCCGGCCCGGCCCGGCCCATGTATAGCCGGCACGGGCCGGGCCGGGCCGGGCCTCAACAACATTTTAATATATGCGGGCCGGGCCGGGCCGGGCTTTATCTTTTATATAAGGATCCGAGCCCGGCCCATTCAAGCGGGCTTTGCGGGCTTTTGCGGGCTTTTGCGGGCCGGGCCTTTGCGGGCTTTTGCGGGCCGGGCCTATCGGGCTTTAATTATTAAAAAAATAAGACATTTCAAAATAAACGTAACCTTCATCCATGCACCGGGGTTTAAACGTACTCCGACGAGTCTAAATTTTACGTACAATGTTTATCACTATAAGATGGAGTTTTCTACATGTCCTCGTTTATTATTAAAACATATTTAATTCTTATATTGCTTGAATTCTCCATATGTATATTAATGTTCTTACGTTTGTTCATTTGTTATATGGAATGAAATACTTTTGTGAAACTTAATCGGACATGTTTAATTATTTTATAAAATTGACCGTTAGATTGATTGGTTAGAATATTATAACCATGCCTTTAAAATTTTATAAATTTTGGACTTGATTTAGACATCGATCCATATATTTCGCCAAATGTGACCATAGTACTCTTACAACTAAAACGGAAATTACCCCTCCCGAAAATAATTTTTTAACATCAAATTTTGGACACATACTCTTATGGAATACATATCTATCTCATAGTATCAAAAAAAATGACATAAAAAATTGATTTATCTACTCCCCCCATAGGAAAATAAGGAAAATAAGATGAGTGTATTTTAGTGTTTCACAAATTTTGTTTAATTGTATTGACTGGGATCCAAACGTACTTCGATTATGCTAATTTTTACGTACGGTGTCTTTTATTACAAGGTGAACTATTATATATGGCCTTCTTTATTGTTAAAACATTTTTAATTCTTATATTGCTTGAATTCTCTACATGCTCACTAATGTTCTTACCTTTATTCTTTGGTTATATGGGTTGAAAGTCCTTTGTGAAACGTAATCGATCATGTATCATCATTTTACAAAACTGACTGTCAGATTGGTTGTTCATAATATTCTAAGCATGCCGTTAAAAATTTATAAATTTTGGACTTGATTTAGACCTACATCTATGAGTTTCGCTAAATGTGACCGTAGTACCCTTACAACTAAAACATAAATTACCCATCCCTAAAGGAATTTTTTAAGATCAAAATTTTAACACATATTCTTGTAAATTACATATCTATCTCATAGTGTAAAAAAAATTGATATAAAAATTTAATTTATCTAGTTTCTCCATGGAAAAATAAGCAATATATAAGAGAAGGGTATTGATGTCATTTCACACACTCTCAATTAAACTCTCACCATTGAAAAATTACAAGATCTAATCTGAACCATCTATTATATTTACTGTTTTACTGTGTAAATCGATAAAAAAAATTACAATGAAACCCTAACCCTAAACCCTAAACCCTAACCCTAACCCCTAAACCCTAACCCCTAACCCCTAAACCCTAACTTACTCTAAACCTCAAAATTCCTAAAACCTAAAATCTAACTTACTCTAAACTTCAAAATTCCTAAATCTTAACTTACCCTAAATCTCAATCCCCTAAACCCTAACTTACCTTAAACCTAAACCCTAACTTAATTATCCTAAACTCTAAACAATGATTTAATAGTAAAATAGATACACAAATATAACTATATATGGAATTCCAATATTTGATCAATATATGTATATGTAATATATTAATATAGACATACACAAATATAAAAAAAATATATATATAGTACTAGTCACTATATTATATATATAAGTGTAGGTATAATGATATACGTACTACTATCTTATATATATAAAAAATTGACTGTCGGATTGGTTGTTCATAATATTCTAAGTAGGCCGTCCCTAATTTTTATAAATTTTGGACCTAAACCCTTAACCCTAAACCCTAAAACCTAAACCCCAAACCCTAAACCCTAAAAAAATTATAATAAAATCCTAGAACCGGAACCCTAACTTACCATAAACCTCAAATTCCTAAACCTTAACTTACCATAAATCTTAATCTCCTAAACCCTAATTTACCCTAAACCTAAACCCTAACTTATGCTAAACTTTAAATAATGACTTAATAGTAAAATAGATACACAAATTTAATTATATATGGTATTCAAATATTCAATCTATCCATGTATATGTAATATATTAATATATATACACAAATGTAAAATATATATCTATATAGTATTAGTCTATTAGACTATTAGTCACTATATTATATATATATATATATGTCAATATGTGTGTAGGTAAACATTAACTAGGTATAAATTGTATAATGATTAAAATTCATTAAATGATTTAATGATATATGTCAATATGTGTGCGGGCTTTGACGGGCCGGGCCTAACGGGCTTTGACGGGCCGGGCCTAACGGGCCTTGACGGGCTTTTGGCGGGCCGGGCCCGCGGGCCGGGCCGGGCTTTAGATCTCTAAACCATGGTCGGCCCACCAACCACCTTGGCGGGCTTTTGCGGGCTTTTTTGCGGGCCGGGCCGGGTTTTTAGCCCACGGGCTTGCGGGCCTCCACCGGCCCACGAGGCCCACGGGCCAAATGATGACCCCTAGAGAGGGATACCAAAAACTCTGGCAGTCTATTTGGAAGACCCGAGTCCCTGGAAAGGTAGGGATATGTATCTGGTCAGTGTGCAGCGATATTCTTCCTACAAAAGACCGATTGAGCATGAAGGGTTACTCGGGTGACCTATGATGTGCATTGTGTGCTAGTCCTTTTGAAACTGTCAGTCACATCTCTATTCGTGTCCTACTGCGAAGAAGGTACTCTATAATAGTCCTTTCAATCTTCAGGTGTTTGCCATGCCCATGCAGCTTTTTGAACAACTTAAGATGGTGATATGGGGCTATGGTTTAATTGAAATGACAAGGTCTGGAATAGTAGATATGGGGGCGGTGTCCATTTCATGTTTAGCTCGACTGGAAGAATACAATGCCTGTAACGCAAAGATGTTTGTGAACTTGGCATCAACTCCACCTAAATCTACTCATTGAATGCCGCCCGATCCAGGTATGTTGAAACTGAATGTTGATGCAAGTTGCATACATGGCTCATGAGGTGGGCGTGGTGCTTTATGGGATCATACTAGAGATTTTGTTGTTGGTTTTTCTTACCCTTACCGAGCTGTAAGTTCACCTTTACAAGCTGAGCTTCTCGCAATACGAGATGGTTTGCATTTCGCACAAGCTTTTGCTTTTGACAGTGTCTTTATTGAGACGGACAACCTGGGAGCGTTCCAGATGTGAACTAGTCAAGCTACTGACTTGTCTATCGATGGTACGGTGGTGAGGATATCAAATGTTGTCTGCTGGATAACCCTACTACCAGTTTATGTTTTGCTCCTCGAGTCTGCAATAGAGTAGCGCATTTTTTTGCTAGTCACGCCATTGAATCGGACACTCCTAGAGAGTGGTTTATTTCAGCTCCAGAATTTGTTCTGGGTGCCCTTCATTACGACCGTAATCATATTCTTTAATAAAATTGCCTTTCCCTTGGGAAGGTCGTTTTCCTCAAAAAAAAATATAAGAAATACCACGATCGATCAGATAGAGTTCACACATCAAGATGATCATGAATGCTAGCAATTTAGTACTAATATATTGGTAATTGATAAAGAAACTATGAACTTACTTGAGAATGGAGGAGTAACGGTGACGCCACCGGGACCGACAGTGGCCGTTCCATTGACACTGCAAAAGATGATGCCTTGGATGCGGATAACACCAATTAGTAGAGAGTTGAGAATGCCACCAAGATCAAGTTGAGCAGCAGCTGGAACGAATGCAACTGCAGCAACCAACAAGCATACAAACAACATTGTCTTTGTGGAGAGCGCCATTTGATCGATTAGAGTAATTAAAGCGATATACGTACTATTCTGTGCCAGGGCCGCTAAATCTTGGACTTGATGAATTATGTTGTGCAAAGTAAACCAATTTATAGGGCAGCACTGCAAGCTCCAAATGGACAAGTTGATAACCATTATGAATAAAATTGACAGAAACCTAAAATGAACCTTTAGCTCTTAAATTTCAGTGCCACGAACCCTAGCATACTGGTTGCTCTATAATTGTCAGATTGCGCCCGACTGCGTGACTGGTATGTATTAAGCATAAGCATCAAGGTATCTGCGGTTGGAAATAGTTTACTTGGGCATTAGGGATATGAAGTGGTCCTTTCTTGCTAGTTAAGCATGCACTAAAACTAGCTAAACAACTAGTTAGAAGTTTACGGGAAAGCATCTTCTTTGTTTCTTTGTTCTGCCTAACACGAAACGAGAAAATGGTCCTAATAGACCTTTTCATTTAGAAAATGGATGCATCGATCATACTTTTACTTACTGATCTATTATGAAGTATAAGCTTTATTTAGTGGCAACGATCAAGAAATGTTGCTGGACGATAATGCTCGTAATTAGGAGAGAGAGAATGCCAAAGATAGAAAGATATATATTGAGAAATTGAGAGAAGAGAAAACAAAACGAGGGTTTTTGAGATTTTTGAGAACACTAAAAGCTCTAATATCAACCATTTTAGAGATTTTGTGAGATATAGAGAACTTTTATTCTTTTTATTGATATACAGATTTTTGTTCTCTCCTACAACTTTATCGAAGATATAGATAGTTTTAGACGACTTGTTTGAGTAAAAACATTCGGTCTAAATCTCTATTATAGAAGAGCAGTTGAAAATGCTCACTAGTTTTAGAATGGTAAATTTGGAAATAAAGGCAATGCAAGAAAGTGGGAGTGATTTGTAAAAATGGGCGTGTCAATTTCAGTACCCCTATAACTGAAAGGTTGACCATAAAGCTACGACCACAATTTATGGTGAACTATTTATGTACAAATTGTCGCATGAGCTTAACTAATGTAGAGATGTAAGAAGACCAATTTCACTCAAAAAAATAGTCGGCCAAGAATTTCAATCACTACCAAATAAATTTTAATATTTTATATATTCCGAGACATTTCATGAATGAAATTCTGCTGACCCACATGCCCATACTACTAGATTATGAAACAGAAAATGTAACAATGAGGCATCGAGCAAGGGAAAAATTTGTACAAGATAAGGCTAAACAAAGGGATTTAAGCCGGAAAAGAGTGACCTCGTGGTTTCTTTGATTGAACCGCAAGGCACGGATGGTGTTAGTATAAGCTTTGCTCAATCTGCAGGCCGAGATATGCATATTTATATTTTTTGAGATCACTGAAATCCATCCATACACAATGCATTGGTATTAAGATCATTGCATATGAAGCAAAGCCAAATCCTATTGATGGACATCAAGACAATGCACATTCAACATTGACGCTCCCAATTCCCAACACGAAACCCAATCTTCTTTTTTCTGTCTCGAGTATCACAAAGGTCACAGATGCAATTTCAATATTGCGGAGTTTAGCCGAAAATGAGTTACTCGACTTACTTCCTGGTGCTTAACGATAGATTCCTCGTCAAAATGAAGGCAGCATTCAGCTAATCAAACATAATACAACAAAATATTCTAGCTCGTAACCGGCAAAATCACATTTTGATTAGAGCCGTGCAACAATATTACATTGTCATCAGAACAGGGCAATAGCTCCCAGCTTCCATTTGTGTCATTTCACTTAGCCGCAAGATCAGAGATCTCCGGGTTGGTACAATTTACAGAAACCAAGAAGAGCAACCGCAGAGAAGGTGTATAACGACTAGAACCGTCTGATATCTTTGGGGGGCTTGAAGTTGAGAGGATGAGTTTCTGGAGTGGCATTTTCATCTTGTTTCCACATTTTAATCGTCTTGTCAGCTTCACAACTTACAAGCCTCGTACCAGTGACATCATAGGAAAGTGCATATATACCAGCTTCACTATCCAATGAACCTGCAAAAGAGCATCTCTATGTGTTAGCTTCTGTCCTTGCTACAGCCAGCCCCCAAAAAAATGGAAAGGAAAGAAACAAAATACATGGATAACAAAACACAAGGAGAAAGTATACCAGGCTGTACTATAGTTTGTGATTGCTGAAAATTGTGACCGCTCTTCCAATCCCAAAACCACATGCTCCCATTGTCGCCTATAATGACAGAACGAAGAATTAGAATTACCAGGTTCTATAGGCACCACTACCAAAATCTATTGCACTAGCAGTAAAATGGTAAAACCCACACCTCCAGTGGCCATGACTCCCTCCTCATTGATAGCCATCGCATTAATTATGGTTTTCTGCTGAGAGCTGCTCAAAGTAAAACAGTGTGAGCAATTATTAACAACAATGAATCACTAGAGGAATTGTTCAGTTCATGTATAATATTGATAAAAAAAAATTACACACAGCATGTTGTGTAAAAACTGCCCCTTCGGAAGGCTGAATTTCTTAATGTTGTCGGCTGACGCGGATGCAAAAGCATGCCTGGACAACAAATGACAGTGAAAATCAATGACTGCATACAACTTAAGGGGACATAATAGTAAACACTGGCAGATTAAGTCATCGCCTCTGATGTACAAAAAAAAGAAAGAAACATATGTCCTAGCACATACTCTTTAGGATGCTGAGCGATTGCACGCACAGATTTCTTATGGTGCGTGATTGTTGCCATTGTTTTTCCTGCAGGAATATAAAGTGATACTTAGAAACAGAGAGGTACCAAAACTGAAATGACCTTACATAAATGATGGGACATAAGTTACCATATCGAAGGTCCCAGAATTTGATGGTTGAGTCATGGGATCCAGTGACGACTTGTGGATCCTGAAAATATCAGACAATGGAATATAAGCAGTGTATCCATAAAAACATCTTATAAATTAACAACTAAAAAGACTTAAAATTGTTGTCCCTAACTGTTTTAGAGCTTATAATCAGTAATGTGCTTGTTACATATCAGATGTACTATAGGAAACGAATGAGATAAAAATGATTGCAGGGTTCAAATTCCATATAGAATTATAGATTAATGTAAACTGAACGACACAATGTAAACAGAATACTAATCAGGGCATACAAAAAGTTCAAACAAAGCTGAACAGTTAATGACAAAAGAGAAAACCAAATCAATAGAAGGCAATCACAGCATCAGAAGAAGTAAAAGTGAATTGAATAAGCTCATGTGATTTATGTCCATGTGCATATTTTCAATGAATCGAAATACGTATAGGAATGAAAAGGAATGCAAGACAGAATGTATTCCGTACCGTCGGCCGTGTAAAAACTGAGCAAACAGTGTTATCATGCCCGGACAATGCATGGGCTTGCATCTTGCTACGAATATCCCAGACCTGAAAATGTTATTGAATCAAAGCAAAAGTATTACCACCGATACAAATTACAGAAATCAAATTTTTATCCACAAATATATTGAGCATATATTGAAACAGGTGTGGCATATATTGAACTGATACATACCCGGCATACGGAATCACGTCCTCCGGTAAGTAAAATATCGAGAGTGGGATGAAGAGCCAAGCAGTAAACACCACTTAGATGACCATGGTATGAACGGATAACCTGCATGAATTTTATGTTATAATAACAAGCATTATTACGAGACACAGATTAAAGCTCTAAACCAGTGAGCTACGATAAATACCTACCTTGTTCTGCTCTAGGTCCCAGCATTTAACTTGCTTGTCATCACCAGCAGAGAACATATATGTATGCCTACTGCTAACAGCAAGGCCTGCAAAAACCAAACCCCTTGTTATCAACATAACCATAGGCACAGCAAGGTAAGATTTGACCAAAATCGCGCAATGTCACTGGCAACAATTTTAAGAATAACATACTAACCCTAACCTCGTATTTGCTCAATATGTCCTGTCAGTGTAAGTTGCAGTGTTCCAGTTCCTACATCCCATATCTATCAAGATAATCAGAACAAACACAATAAAAAATTCATAGAAGTTTCATAACAGTTCCATGGAATGGCACAGAACTAGGGAGAAAATGAATTCATCATCCACATATCAAAATTGCATTTTAACTCCACCAATTTCACTAATGTAGCCTGAAAAGACAAAACTATATGAAGAATGAAGATAGAAAAGAATAAAAAAGCAAACGAAAACCAATTCAAGCAAGTCCAAAAGAGGAGAAAAGTGTAACATGTGAATAGCACATAAAGCAACTCACATAAACCAACTTGAAGGAAGAAGATAAATGGCAGTACCTTAATTGTGCGATCTGCAGATCCCGTACAAAACCACTTATTACTTGGATCAAAAGCAATGGAGCGTACCCATCCCAAGTGCCCACTAATGACCTGTAGAGTGAATGAATAATTTAACGAAGCTGGAGATGCAGCATTAGCAAATAAATAGCAATATACTATACAATTGCGACGGTACGATCCATTAACATAATAGTAAGTGAATGTGACCAAGTTCATCAAAGACATGTGCAGTGCAGGCCAATCTCATCCACATGTATGACAAAATAAAGTCAAACCAAGGACAACAGAATCAAAACAAAGTTGGAACAGTCAAAACAAGGATGAAATTAATGGAAGCGTGATCTCTTATAACATAAAAATAATCTTAGGTCCCTAATCATGTTCATTTAATAATATGTTAGATAAGACTCAGGTGATAAAGTCCTCACTGAATTCTCTTCTTGACCTAACTGTCTGACATGAACAACTACAATATTCTTACCCTGTAAATCTTCCATGGTGCATGCCACTCGGGACGTGGCCATCTACTGGAAATTCTTTCCATTATAGCTGAGGTTGATGGGTTCCTACAAAAGAGAAAATTGATAGTCAGAGAAAACTTGGCCACTATTTTCATCATCAAAGACATGAAACTTGACAGTGTAGGACATTATCAGCATATAAAATGTTGAATTCTTCTGCTCTTTAATAATAATAAGACTACATTCTAGTAGTGGAATAAAGCTAAAGCTGATTAGATATTCAACCATATCAAGGGATTGAATCAAACATTTAAAGGCATCAACAAACTCAGACAAAGGCAAAACTCAAACCTTTCATATGATCCTGGACCAGAAATTGTTAAAGTGCCTTTACCCGAAATTCCAAAATCATTCCTGTCAATGAACAAGGGTCAGAATCAAATGAGTCCTCTATTAAAAAGCAGATTAAACTCCATGCACTCCAACAACATTAGGAAAAAAAATAAGGGTTCTTGATATTCAAAATCCTTCATATATACTCAAATAAGATCAACGACAAAATACGAGAATAGAAAATCATATATGGGAATAGCAACAAGAAAATGGTATGCAGCACAAAGTGAATAGATAAACACATGAGAAACCATTGGGGGATCACAGATCTTCCTCGCGATAATGAAAGAACAACAGAACCATATAGCAAGAAAGAAAGACACAGACTACTTACGATGCCTTTGGTGCAGATGGACCGACCACAAGAGCATTATGAGTTGCTTCCGTCTTTATATTTCTAGAATCTACACGATACACACGAGTTCAATGTCTGTCCAATATCATATTCTTAGCAAGTTACAGTCTCGATAGCAAACACAGCAATATAAAATCTCTCAATAACACAACATTAGATATTCCCAACATTCCTCGTCATTTTAAAAAGTAGGGTATCATAAAATTCCACCCAAGCAATGTAAACAAACTTAACAACAAAACAGATGATTTCAAAAGGTCAATCTAAATTATGTTCCTCATCCTACCAAATTTTTGGTAACGACATTTTACCTGGAAGGGCAAGGGCATTCGAAGGCCTCGATGGTGCACGATTCGAAGCACCAGCATCAGCAGTGCATGTTGCCTTTTGCGTAGCCGTGGGAACAATTCCTCCATACTCGACACTTATCTGAAAATTCATTAATAATTAAAAAAAGAAAACTCAATTACTAATTCAACATTATTCTACTTCAGATAGTCGATGTGCAAAAACTAAATACCAAAATTTCACTAACCTTGTGACTAATGCGAATCTTTTTACTGCAAAACACAAATTAAACCCATCACATCCTCAGCAGCACAAATATAAATAATTAAGGTACAAAATTTGGGGAGGAAGTAGTACCTTTCGGGGTCTGGAGGAGCTAATTGGGAATGGGCAGGAGAGAAGAGATCGAGAGCTCGCTTGAGTGATTTGGAAGTGAGCTTCTTTATCGACTGTGGCTCGACTCGCTCCATCTCTAAGCTGGGACCAGGCATCCTCGTCTTCTAATTGGTCTGAGAGTGGTGCCCCCACTAGGGTTTAAGCCCTAATTGGAGGTTTTGAGTTGCTGAGGGAGAAGATGAAGAAGGAGAATTAATCGAGTGAAGGCAGAGTGCCTGACCGTTCCTATGGTGCTTATGGCGGTCTGGTATAACATACGACAAGTCGTGTGATGGCTGTTGGGTTTAATATTTTGGGTATGCCCCACGGGTAAAGCCCAATTCCAGGACAGTCCAGACCGCTCCGCTGTAGAGCCTGTTTTCATTTATAAATATATATATATATATATATATATATTTATATACTAGCCTTCACATACGTGCGAAGTGCGTCGAGCTGTCGAGTGTGATTTATCGGTTATTTTATTTTATACTGTGAAATTATAGGAATACAAAGTCTATAGCCTATTTATTTTCATACACTCAGGTTACACAATTTATTTACATTTCGAAATAAATTTACATAAAATAGTAGATAGCTAGCACTACTACTACATAATAAACTACATAAACGTAAGTAGGTAGACATATATATCGTTCTACTTATTGATCTTATTCTCCCATGACCCTGGTTCTGTCACTTTGTCACTTTATCGAAAGAACCTTATTTGTATAGTACCTACACATAAGAGACAAAAAATATTAACACAATTAAATAGGGTCATGAATATTTCTTCGATATCAACTACATATGTATTACCGCCATTTGTATAGTACCTATCAGTTCTAGATATCATTTAAATCCGGAGGAAGTAAAACCTCGTTGAACACCACGTTCTTAGTGAATGCCCCATCTTCATCAGTAATAGACCCTCTTTTAATGAGAACCTTCATAGTCATCTCAGATACTCCTTTAGACAATGCTACATATAATTGGTCATGACTGAAAACATGATCGGGGAGATAAATACCTATATGCGGAATAGTTTGACCTTGAGACTTATTTATTGTCAAAGAAAAGCTTAATTTGATCGAAAATTGCTTTCTTATGAGTTGAAATGGTAGTCTTGCATTCTTTACAGTTTTCAAAGGAATTCGAGGTAGAAAAACTCTAGTCTCAGCACAGTATCCTGTTAAAATATGAGCATCGATTAAGTTCTGGTAAAAATCACGACATAATATTCTAGTCCCATTACACAAGCTCAATTTTAGATCAATATTTCTCAGTAGCATGACTGGGGCGCCAACTTTCAGAGTCAACTTGTGTGGGGGGAGTCCTCCTACAGATATTGAGTTTAAAAACTCTTGCTGGTACAAATTTCTTGTGTCATCTTCCACATAGTCAGAAGAGTACAACGTAATTTGATTACTTGGAAACATATCAATTATTTTATCATTCAACATGTCCACGTCATCATTTATAGGAGTAATAAGTGCTCGCTCAACCATGTATCTTGCATCATTAACGTTATTGCCCAAATTTGGAAAAACTTCGTCGATAATTTTTTGAATGGAACTGTTATTTTCCCATGGAACAACCATCGAATCAGGCAATTTGATCATTTCATCATCATAGACATTTTCAATTCCATCACCAACACACAGCAAAAATTCAGCAAAATGGCGGTCTTTTAAGGATATCTCATATTTTTCTCAATCTCAATATTCTCATTTGTGCCCAAAATGATGATCTCATGATCGAAGCTTGAATGAGCTCAGACTTTATTCCTTTAGGAATCACAAGAAGAACCTAACCAAAATCTCCCCCGAAGATCATTATCTTTCCATCAAAGAGTAATTCAGACTCCAATATGTCTCTAAAAGTTCGATCAAGTAGTTCAAAGTGATATCGATGTGTCATAGGAGTCTCATTCCAAATAATTACAGTCACACTTTGTATAAATTGTGCAAGAGGTGATTATTTACTTATGCAGCAGTCAACGGATGCATCTATATTTATTGGGAGATTAAATCTAGAATGAGCCATCCTCCCACCAGGTAATATGTTCGCCGCTATTCCAGATGATGTTATGGCAAGAACTATATGATTAGTGCTTCTTAAGTTTGCTAGTAATGCACGATATAAAAATGTCTTCCCGGTTCCACCTAGGCCATCAACAAAAAATAATGCACTTTCTTGTCTCTGCACTACGGCCATTATAGTGTTGAAGGCACTTTTTTTATCGTTGTTAAGAAGCCAAATTGCATCAACATCTTCTTGAGGAACTTCTATTAGGTGTTCATCCTTAATACATCTAGGCATGCCTGGATTTTCGTCAGCATCACTAATTATTTCGGGGGAGATCAAAATATTTAATGCTCTTGTCAAACTGTTCAAGTATTGAGTTTAAATCCCGTAATATCCAGTTTCTCTGTTTAACCTTAGTACATGAAGGATAATCTTCAACCATGAAAGGATAAAATTCATCCCACAACATTCTACATCGGTTGGTTCACTAAAAATCAGAATCTCCTTAATGCTGATGGCATCCTAATTGTAGAGGCTTCCAACAAACAATTTTGGATGTTGTTGTCATTCTCTAGAAATCCATGCATCTTTGTTGCTTGCTTAAATATTGGTTGTAAAACACCATTAACAGTAAGCACATCCC
Source organism: Geum urbanum (assembly GCA_946800695.1). NCBI lineage: Eukaryota > Viridiplantae > Streptophyta > Magnoliopsida > Rosales > Rosaceae > Geum > Geum urbanum. Next base: position 31,691,873 of record OX327012.1, read on the forward strand.
GAAATGTTGTTGGTTCTCTGATGTGATTGAGAAGGATACGAAGATAAAACTTCTCACTGTCTAATGGTGACACACTGTATCTACGCTCGATCACCTTGTATCTATTTATTCTTTTTACGCAAAAGTTCCCGCGATTATCCCACCTGTAGTGTTCAGGAATTTCTCGATACAAATACTCCTTTGCATCCTCGTCTACTCGGTTAAGGGTGAAAAATTCAGTTAGCATTATTTTTTGTGCTTGCTCATATGCTAAAATATCCTTTAAAACTTCATCTTCTCTGAATGTGATTTGCTGCATGTTTGAAAGGTGTATCTGTAATCATTCTATAGTTGGATATATATGATTCATCCCAAATTTAATGATTCTCCATAAGGCCTCTGGTGCACAAACCCACCTTGCATCCACATACTGCTTGATTTCATCAAAGTCAGGATTCGATTGCAGCTGAAGTGCTACTCTGTCTGGACCTTTATAGACATACTTATATAAGTACTTTACACTTTTTATGCTCCCACATATTTCAACATTGATGTTGAAATTTAAGGCTTAGGACTCAGCTTGATCAAGAGTCAAAGAGAACGAGGCCGGGCTGGGTTTGGCCGAGGCCACAATTCGGAAGCCCTACCCCACCCATTAAGGCTAGGCCAAAGAGGCCGGGCCGGGCCAAGATGGGTCTTAAATTAAAAAAAAGAATAATATTTAAAAGGTTTGAGGTATTACAATTATTAATTTATGATATTTATTTTGAAAATATGTTTGTAAGTTAAGAAGAGTAAGGAGAATAAAAGAAAAATTATGAAGAAAACAAAAAAAAAATTATGAAAATCATATAATACATCTCTTTTTTAAATAAAAAGGGCCAAAATGTGGCGGACTTTCGAGGCCAAAATGGGTCAGGTTAGGTTTGGCATCTAAGGATTAAAAAGGTCGGGCTTCACTTACATGGCCCAAACCCTACCCTAATTTTAATGAGGCTAAACAGACCCCGCCCTAACACGAGGCCGAGTCGGGCTTTAACCTCATGGGCCGGACGGGCTAAAACGAGACTCGAGGCTTTGAGGCCAAATGATGACTCATATGTGACGTGTGATACTTAACTCGTTAATTAGAGTGATTAACGATTATTAATCATGAATTCAGATTTAGGTCATTACATTGGGTCCTTTCATCGACACAATTAGAGATTTTGGCAAAAGAGGTTGAAGTCATGAAAGGCAAGACCATTCGGGGCTTTGAGATATGGTCCTCAAAGAGAGACAATACAAATTCCATCTGTCAAAGGTTCCATGATAGATCGGTACACATAAGATGAGTTGCTACATTGCATAGGTGAGCTGGCTGCGAAAATAGAGCAATTCGAAGCTAAATTTAAAGACCACGCAAAAGAGAATATGTATGTCCCTGATGATGCTGATATTGGTGAGATTAATGATGAGCAAATGGATCCAGAAGATGATGAATTATGCTGAAAATGAAGAGTAGGAATATAGCATGCAGTAAGGTGGATAAGATTCTCAAAATTAAGTTATCTACTTATTATTAGGCTGTTTATGTTGGCTTTCAAATTGAAATTTCTTTTTTGTTTTATTTATTAGGAACCTACTGGTCTTGTAGGATGACACTATGCCTTTGTGCATTATATATTGCTAAATAATGTGGCAATTTGGTTTAATTCTTAATATTCGTGATTACATATATTTATAGTAGGGCTGTTAATCGGTACAAACGGTTCGGTTATTAGGTCAAACCGAAAATTGAATCGGATTTTTTAATCAGTTCGGTTCGATTCGGTTATCTTAATTTTTTTTTAAAAACGATTAGAAATGGTTCGGTTTTTTTTAAATAAAAAAAATAGCATTTCTTTTTTTCTAAAAAAATACTGTTTCTCTCGATTAGTGTCGTAAATTTGAAGCAGATCTTCATTAGCTACTTTTGTCAATAACTTTGTACCGAAAGTTTATGTTAAATCGAATTAAACTACAACAAATATAATTAATCACAAATCACACATTCAAAGTTTCTAACCATAGCAAATGCTTACCGAATGTGTACATCACAAATTCAAAGTTTCAAACATCAATAAACATAAACCAAAGTCCACACTTCATAGTCCATGTTTAAAATAGTCTACAGTCCATCCAAATAAAAATACAATCCAAATATCGTATAAAAACACTCAATTGAATCCATTCTCAAACTATACTCAACTTGTCCACCATTCTCACTTTCTCGTGCATGGGGTTTTCCTTTGGCAACTTAGCATTCATTTTCTTAAACTTACAAAAACCCCAATAATCATCGTTAAGTATCAAACTATGACACATACCAAATACTACTTTCATATGGGACAAAGAGATTACTCAACAATATACCCAACAACATCAAGCTTGATTGACACTTGTAAAACGATGTCATTTTATTCATTTTGGTTCAAACGATTCGGTTCGATTTTTTTGGAATTGAAAACCGAAACTGAACCGAATTTTTTGGTTCGGTTCGGTTTTTATTCGGTTTCAATTTTTTCGAGTATATATGGTTCGATTTCGGCTCAGTTTTTTTTTCTTCAGTTTTCGGTTTAAGATTAACAACCCTAATATATAGATTCAGTTTTTTATTTGAAACAATTTAAATGACATAGAATGAATAGGTCAACTATTCCAATTTTAGACAAATTTCCCGCCAATCTAATATCATAGAGGACCAAATATCATCCATTAAGGGACAAATATTATTTCTTAATACAATTAGGGACAAAATTGGATGTTTGTCCCCGTTGATATTTAGGGACGAGGATTTGGGACGACTTTAGCAACAAAATGGTTTCGTCCCCAAAAGTAATAGGGGATGAATTTTTAGCTTTTAAAGACAAAATTGTTTCGTCCCAAAAAAAGTTTTTTCCAGTTGTGTACAGTAATTACATGAAGAATTACAAAAAGATAATGCGCGAGTGGAAGATTTTGCAGATTGGTCTTCCGGACAGCATCTATGTGCGGGCGTACGAGACGCGCGTCCACCGGATGAGAGCGGCGATCGTCGGAGCTGCCGGCACACCTAATTACGATGCACTCTTTTTCTTCGACATCAAGTTTCCGGTAGACTACCCTAACAGTCTGCCAAAGGTCCGTTACCGAACTCATGGCTGTTCCAGCAGGATCAGCCCACACATATCTCCAAGCAGCGGATCCATCTACTTGAGCCTTCTCAACACAAAACCTCTGAGCTGGAGGAGTGAGCGGTTGGTCCCATCTCAGTCGACGATTCTCCAACTCCTCGTGTCCCTCCAAGCCATGATTCTATATGATGGTTCCGACGGAGGGCATGAACATGGACGTGCGTTCATAGCGACATGGTAGTCGTCAATATATTTGCTCCGAAATCCACCCAAGTATTTTGAGACTTTTACTGTGGAGCATTTCGGCTGAGAGCAAATGACATATTCGGAGCGGTCAGGGCTTATGCAAATGGGCGAGTGCGTGTAGGTCAATACGACATTGAGAATGAGATCGCAAACTCAACCTATGACGACTACAACTTCTACGGATTCCAGAGTATTATGGCCACACACTACTCACAACTTGTCAATGCTTTTAAAGAGAAAGGGGTTTTTCCTCAACAGAGTGCCGACGAGGAGGAGGAGGAGTTGCTCATTACTGTGGACAGCAGAAAACTCATACCATGGAAAACGATTCTCTTGAGTTTTATTTTTATGATGGAAATGATCAGGGCATTGGGCTTCATGATAAGATGTCATTTTGATAGACAGAATAATTAATTAAGGATAATTATTATTTTTTAATAATTTTTTTAATTGGTTTAAGGTTCAAGTATGATTTTTTTTTTATGCATGAGTGGCCGATTTGGGGTTCCATGCAATTTATTTTTGTCGCAGATCTGTACATGTACAATACAATTTTAACTTATGATTCTTATACCTAGCTAGCTTCGTTTAAATTGCAAGTTTCTTGTTGTAAAGATGCAGACATCTAGAGAGCAAAAGACCTACCTATCCACACTGTTGAATTGATTGATAAGGGAAGATGATATAGTCTAGTCCTCATTTTGGGAATCCTTGGACATAATTCCATGACACTTACACTTGCAGAATTGCATTTATTTCATCCTTAAAGGCCAATATTCATCCTTGCAGGTGTGTAATTCTTCTCATTTACTATGGATTGATGCCCTAGAACTATGCATATGAATCTATATTTTGTACTTTAAATTCAACAATCCTGTGATCGATCTATGAGGTTCTTCTCTGTCACTTAATAAAGAGATACTAATCTGGGGAGCTATGTCTTTGTTTTAGACTGAAGATGAGAAATTACAAGGGTTCTATGTTATCTAGCTAGCTTGTGGCATGAGATTATAATGCCACAAGTAATGCGCAGAGGGGTTTGGGAGCTGTTTTAAGAGATGACAGTGGGTCACTTGTTGGTGCAAGAGCTATTCTCCCACCTGGTGACTGAATTACTGGGGCTAAAGATGGGTCTCCAATTTGCTAGGTCACTCCATAGAACCAATCTGATAGTTGAGGTCAATTGCATGGAAGTTACAAAGCTGGTTAACCACACAGACTCTTGTTGGGCAGAGGCTGGGGCATTGGTGGAAGAGATAAAGTCCCTTATTCTACAATTGAATTCGGGTCGGTTTCAAACACCGGGAATGTAATATGATTTCTCATAATTTAGCGAAATTTACTCTCAATGAGAACATTAGTTTCTCGTGCTTTGAGAATGGGCCATTTTGGCTCATGGATTCGATTAACATCGAAGCCAATCTATGTAACTCTATGTCATACTAATGAAGTTGTTCTCATTTGATTCAAAAAAAGGAATAAGCCCGAACACATGAGCTTTCCTGTAACTCAAGTTATCACTGTAATCTATTGAAAGTGCTTCAACCACTAATAGCTTTTCACCAGTTAATGGTCAGAATTTGATCCCTATAAAAGTAGGAAAACAGTAAATGAAAATAGATGAACACCCTAACACTATCAAATGGTCATTAACATTCCTTCCTTCTTCGTTAAATACTTTGTAGTTCAATTTGGTTCCTTGCAACAGAAAGCTAGAATGTACAAGAGATACTGAGATCAAGGATTTGGATTGAAAAAACATCTGAAAGCATCTGAAATCGAGTGACGAAGTCAAAATGCAATTCCAAAATCCACACTTGTCAGGGAATTCCACATTTAAACTGTAAAGCATCTACATGTTTGCTTTCCTTTCCCACCGCTCCTTTGCATCAAGCCCCCAATGTAACTTACGCTTCTTTGGTGCCTCCTCTTGCTGTACAGAAGAACTGCTTCCATCATTTTGGCTCTCATCGTTAGTGACAGCTGGATTTTCAACAGTTAAGCTTGAGTCTTGATTCACCGGGTCTCTGGCAGTCTTGTGTTTGCGGTGAGATTTTCCGGTACCAGCTTTTGGTTTCTTTTCACACTTTGATTTTGATTTTATCTGTAAACGCTTCCTATGCAGCTCCTATAAAGCGCAAAAGTTTCAGAATTTAGGTCTCTACTGTAATGATCACAGATAAACGAAGCTACATCAAGAGCGAGCGCTCAAAAAAAATTCTTTATTATTACAGTAGTCTTATTCCAAACCTATTCAACAGAAAATCACTCTTATTTTGAACACTTGCAGAGCTTTACTCTCAAATTGATACTACTCACTTGCAAATATGCTCCCTCCCACATTAGTGTTTAGGAGCTTCTTGAACTACCTAGTACCTACCCCCCAATCAATTAAGATAGCAACCCGCTATTCAAGTACAATTTGGCATTTGCAACAATAATCTCAACATAAACATCACATAACAACAAAAATTGCACAAACCCCAACAACTTATATCCAAATTTGAGTATTAGATACGAGGATACCTGGAATTTGGAGAGCTGGGTTTGGGTGACTCCTTTGGGCTTGAAATTGTTGGGCCGCACAGCTGCCATGGATGCTATCGCTGCTTCTCTTCTTCTATCGTCGTCGTCTTCTTCTTCCTTGTCTCTCCCCATCTCCTCCCCTCTCCTCTTCTTCACAATGTTCCTCGATGCTCTTATAAAACGTCCGCCGAAGTTATCTATTTGACCCCGGCTCCGGTGATTTTGGGTACAAGAATGTACTTCTTAAGAGTATTTTACTCTGCTCTTTTAAGATTTTGAAGCGTCATTCTCCCGTGCTCAAAACGATGGTCGATTCTTTTGAGTGGCTGGGTTGCTGGGATGTCATTCGACGACGTCGTTTATGGTTTTGGGATATCTGAAGTTGAGGCTTGGATCGTAAGGTTAGACGACTCGCTCATGATAATATATATATATATATATATATGCTCAATCAAAATCTTTACTTTTGATCGATACACAAATACTGTATTTTGCATTATATACACGAATAATCTCCTTCTGTAATTCTCTGGCGTAGTAGTTCTTTAAATACTTACGTTTCTAAATTTAGAGAAAGACTAATGATGAAATGAAGCCGCAACCATCCTTGTTAGTTTGCTCTGAGACATGCTGCTTTATTGGTTGATCAACTTTTTGTACTATAGGGGATCCATCCCTGTTTCAATTTCCAATTATCGGAAAATTATGATAAGTTTCATTGAAATTAAACTTGTGAGCCGTAGGCCGTAGCTAGGTAGCTGCTGCATTTGGATTAGAATGCAAGATTTTATGAATATTAAGCATGTTTTTTGAGGTAGTTGAGCTTTGAGTAATGCACATACCTTGATTAGACCTGCCTCTGTACCACATAAGATGATGTCATTGGCGGTGTGGAGGTTCGTGATTCGGCTTCCTGCTGATATCCTCCCCACTTTCTGCTGTGTGCCTCTTAGCCATATCTGTTTTCGTAGAGTTAGATGATCGATAAGTTATAAAGCTAGGAATGCCGAAAAAAGGTGTTAGAAATTAAGATGTTTAAAACTTACCTGGATGCTGTTTGTTGTTGAGCTGCAGTTTAGGTATAGGAAGACTTCTGTTACTCCCAGTGCCAACACTTTTTCTCTTTTCTCAGTTTTAGGTGACATTTGTGGTTTGCCGTGTCTTTTCCATTCCTTAACACACCCTTCAATCAGTGGGAGCTTAAGGTTTTAATTTATTTACAGTGAAGTAGGCTTCTAATTCTGTTCCTTACCTTCGTGTTTGAACCTTCCACAATTGAAATTGCACTGTAAAGCCAATCTTTATATGTCACTACTGCATTTATAGGTGTCCTTTGCAGCTTCCAAAACTTTGCTGCTACTTTAATCTCTTGTGCACGATTGCTTGTTGTAGATAACTCCTGGAAGCAGCGAGGATGTAAAGATTTCTAACACCTAGCTAATTTGTTACTCTGAGTGCATGAGTTCTTTAAACATGACTTTAAGTTTAACTAACCTGTATGCTTGAATCCTTACAGCCAATATAAATCTTCCCTGAACCACGGTGATACACTTCACCTTTTTATTCGTGCAGTGTTCTCTGACCTTTCTTGATGCGTCAAACACCTAGAAAACACAAATCCTTTATAGGTGGATTCTATGTTGATACTAAGTTGCCATGTTTCAGTGTAAAGGACAAATAGTAATAACCATCACTTGCATTAGTGGAAGTAAACTTTCTGATTATTACCTTAATCCCATGGCTACGCGTAATTGCTACTATTGTGCCACTGCATGTAGTTAGATGCTGAATTGATTCCTTGATTTCTATCACCTCAATGCACTCCAGTTTTCTGTGGACCACTTGTCAGACCTGTAGATATAGTTATTGTTATAGCGGAAGCAATTAAATGTAAGAACAAACACAGATTTACGTGGTTCACTAACGCGAGTTAGCTACATCCACGGCAGAAGGAGAACAGATTTATTATCTTGAGAATACCAGATTACAGAGTATCACACTAGGTTAGCCAACCTAGGATTACAGAATACAGAATATCTACCACACTAGGTTAAGCCTAACCTACAGGATAGAACTAGATTTCATTCACCTTTTACTCTCTTAGCTAATAACTTTGTATATATATATAGCCTAATAGAGTCTTGAATACCAGAGAAATCCCAAACCAAAACGTCTGAGGAATCCTAAACCGGAATGACTAAGGAATCCCCATTCCTTTCGGAATCCTGAGTAGAAGTCCTACTCGCCAGAGACTCTAACTCTCCTCGCCAAAGACTCTCTCGCCAGAGATTCTTACTCGCGAGACCCTCTCCGTCAAAGACGTCTGTTTTAGCGAGACCTGCGTACGCCGACGCCATACCTGATTCAAGGCATATTCTAACAAATCTCCACCTTGACTTGAATCCTTTCCCAGATAACCATATGTACTAGAAGTACCAGACTCTCCTCTGCCCCAGATGTTGCCTTCTCCCAGAGAATGACCTAGATGTTGTCCCTCCCAAAGAAGGACCCAGATGTTGCCCCCAACGGGCAACTAATAGCTTCTAACATTTAGCAAGTCTAAACAATGTTGGAACTTGCTATGTTGAACCGGTTTGGTGAACATGTTTGCTGGATTATCAGCAGTACCCACCTTGTTCACCCTGATTCTCTTCTCACTTCTCAGAAAATGATACCTGACATCGATGTGCTTAGTCCTCTCATAATGAACTTGATCCTTGGCTAAACAGATTGCACTCAGACTATCACAATACACTATAGCCTGATCGTGATGTAGACCCAAGTCACACTACAACATTTTTACACATTGCCGGCGACTTTTAAGTCGCCGGTAATGTCCAAAAACAAGGCCGGCGATTTTTGGACATTACCGGCGACTTAAGTCGCCGGTAATGTAATTTTTTTTTTTTTTTTTTTACATTGCCGGCGACATGAATTTATGTCGCCGGTAATGTCTCGAAGCTAAAGACATTGCCGGCGACATAAATTCATGTCGCCGGTAATGTAAAAAAAAAAAAAAAAAAAAAAGACATTACCGGCGACATAAATAAAGTCGCCGGTAATGTCTTTTTTTTTTTTTTTTTTTACATTACCATCGAGGGATTGCCGGCGACGGACATTACCGGCGACAAAAATCGCCGGTAATGTTAAAAAAAAAAAAAAAAAAAAGACATTACCGGCGATTTTCCGGCGAAAATCGCCGGTAATGTCTAAAGACATTGCCGGCGACTTAAAAGTCGCCGGCAATGTCTCCAAATGTTGTAGTGTCACTAACCAGTCCTTTCAACCAGATTCCCTCCTTGGATGCCTCTATCAATGCCATGTACTCTGCTTCAGTTGTAGACAAAGTCACTGAAGACTGCAGAGTAGCTTTCCAACTAACAACAGACCCACCAAGAGTGAAAACATAACCAGTCATAGATATTCTAGTGTCAACATCTCCAGCATAATTTGAATCTGAATAACCAGTTACTAAACACCCTGTATCACCTCCATAAATGAGACCAACATCAGACGTACCTATAAGGTAACGAAAGATCCTCTTCACAGTTTGCCAATGCTCATTTCTAGGCTCACCCATAAACCTACTGACAACACTGACAGCATGTGCAAGATCCGGTCTAGTGCAGACCATAGCATACATCAAGCTTCCTACTGCACTACCATAGGGAACTCGAGACATGTACTCCTTCTCCTTGTGGGAGGATGGCTCGCGAGGATCTACCTCTTCAGCAACCTGAAGTGCATAAGCCACCATGTCCTCAAAACCATACCTCGTGGGCGGCTTCCCAAAGTTTGCTCTCCTCAACCGATTGAGAGACAAACTATGCTGGTTAACTACTAGTGGCTCTGAATCTGAATGTGAGTGTTGAACTCCTTGCTGCGGTTCACTCTCATCTTGAGTGACTTGCTACTCCACCTGTTTCTCAACACTACCATTCTCTGATACAACTATGGACTTCACAGTAGGGTTAAACATAGAATTTTCATCAAAAACTACGTTTCTACTAAGTATAACCCTCCTTTCAGATGGAGACCAAGTCATATACCCTTTAACTTCATCCTCATAGCCTACAAATACTCCCCTTCTAGCTCTTGGTTCAAGTTTACCCTCACTTACATGATAATAAACAGTGCAGCCAAAAGCTCTCAGATTTGAGTAATCAGCAGACTTTCCAGACCACATCTCAAAAGGGGTCTTAAGATGTATACCAGTGTGAGGTCCACGATTTATCAGACAACAAGCTGTACTCACAGCTTCTGCCCAGAACCTCTTCTCTAGTCCAGCATTAGAGAACATGCACCTAGCCCTCTCCAGAAGTGTCTGATTCATCCGTTCTACCACACCATTCTGCTGCGGTGTGTCCCTGACTGTATAATGCCTAACAATCCCTACATTCATGCAGAACTCATTAAAATCAGAACAGCAGAATTCTAGACTATTATCAATTCGCAGCCTTTTGATATTCTTCCTGTTTGATTTTCAACCAACGCCTTCCACTACTTGAAGTTCTTAAAAGCGTCACTTTTATGCTTCATCATAATCACCCAAGTCATTCTTGAGAAATCATCAATTATAGACACAAAATATCTGTGACCTCCTAAAGACTCAACACGAGACGGACCCCAACAGTCTGAATGGATTTAATCAAGTGTGCCTTTTGTCTTGTGAATTACTTTGGAAAACTTGCTGCGATGTAATTTCCCGAACACACAATGTTCACAAAATCCAAGGTCCTTTACCTTGTGGTCACCAAGAAGATCTTCTTTAGCCAGAACTTGCATCCCTCGTTCACTCATATGGCCGAGTCTCATGTGCCATAGCTTGGTCATATCCTTCTTGTGAACTTCCGAAGATGCAACAGCAGCAGAACCCGACAGCATATAACCTTGTAGAATATACAAAGTACCCCGCTTGACACCTTTCAGAACCACATTAGAATCCTTGCAGACATGTAGAACTTCGCCTTCTCATTTGAAACTGAATCCCTTTTTATCCAAATAACCCAGAGATATCAGATTCTTAGTCATGTGTGGAACATGCCTAACTTCGTTCAATGTAAAAAATTTACCATCATGTGTCCGTAATTTAATTGAGCCCATTCCAACCACCTTGTAGGCAACACTGTTGGCCATAGAGACATCTCCTCCATTTACCTGCTCATAGGTTGAGAACCACTCCATGTGCGGACATATATGATAAGACGCTCCAGAATCTAGAACTCATACATCATTGTGATGTGCATGTCCATCAACAACTATGGCCGTATTCTCTTCTGAAATGGTGTCATCTTCTACTACAGCAACAGTACCTGATGGTTTCTCCTGCTGCTTCCTATTTGGACATTCCCTTTTCCAATACCCCATTTCTTTACAGTAATTACAAACATCGTTGGATTTAGGACCCTTGAAACTTGGCTTCTTGAATTTCTTCTTATCTGAGTTTCCATGTCCTTTACTTCCACTGACTACTAACCCAGCAGCCTGATTATCTGAACCTGTACCAGTCGCCTTATGACGCAGTTCTCTGGTATGAAGAGACGATCTAACCTCCTCAAGAGTCACCGTATCCCTCCCAATAATGAAGGATTGCACAAAATTCTCATATGATAACGGTAAAGATACCAACAGAATTAAGGCAGCATCCTCATCATCGATTTTAACATCGATATTACACAACTTTAACAGAATTGTGTTCGGCTGATCCAAGTGATCTCTCAGAGATGCACCCTCTTGCATACGCAGACCAAACTGACGTTGCTTCAGAAGCAACTTGTTGGTTAAAGATTTCGTCATGTATAGACTCTCAAGCTTCAACCACAGACCAGATGCAGTTTCTTCTTCTACGATTTTGGTGATGATATCATCTGCAAGACACAGCATGATAGTGGAGTGTGCCTTCTCCTCCAGACTGGCCATCTCAGCAGATTCGGGACCCACTGTCTTCTTCATCAGTGGCGCCCACAACCCTTATTGTTTTAACAAGGCATGCATCTTGATCTGCCATAAACTGAAACTATTCCTCCCCGTGAATTTGTCGATCTTCACATTCACCTCAGACATCCTAAGCCTAAGCTCTGATACCAGTTTGTTATAGCGGAAGCAATAGATTTATGTTGTTCACTAACGCAAGTTAACTACATCCACGGCAGAAGGAGAATAGATTTATTATCTTGAGGATACCAGATTACAGAGTATCACACTAGGTTAGCTAAACTAGGATTACAGAATACAGAATATCTACCACACTAGGTTAAGCCTAACCTACATGATAGAATCAGATTTCATTCACCTTTTACTCTCTTAGCTAATAACCTTGTGTATATATATAGCCTAACAGAGTCTTGAATACCAGAGGAATCCCAAACCAAAACGTCTGAGGAATCCTAAACCGGAATGACTGAGAAATCCATATTCCTTTCGGAATCCTGAGTAGAAGTCTTGCTCGCCAGAGACTCTAACTCTCCTCGCCAAAGACTGCTCGCCAAAGACTGCTCGCCAGAGATTCTTACTCGCGAGACCCTCTCGCCAAAGACGTCTGTCTTAGCGAGATCTGCGTACGCCGACGTCATACCTGATTTAAGGCATATTCTAACAGTTATAGTTGCAAGTTAATAGTTGTTTATGTATGACATATCATTGTGAAGAAAAAAGTGTTCCTGCAATTGAAGTTTATTACCCTTATAGTTTTGTCCAGTGATCCACTTATAAGGCTGTCCCTGGATTCAAGAAGTGAAAAGCATGAAGCTGCCTTCTTGTGCTCCTTCATGTCCCATACGAGTGAACCCGATTGCCCTTTTATGTTCCAGACCTATTCAACGAATCAAAATGCATCTGTGCATTAATTAGACTCCAGTACCACTGAAAGTTGAGTATTTTGTCTTTCAACAGTTTGTGATACAGCTTGCTTCCTAGAATGGAATATGCAAGTAGACTTGTGATTGAAAAACAAGTGTACATGGACTTTTTTGCTGGTGTGTGTGTGTGTGCCGGTGTGTGTAGAAACATAGATACATTATAGAAGTTCAGTAACCAACACAAATTGTTACTCAGACAGGAATATTAATTCCTTAGTTCCTTACCTTCACAGAACCATCTGAGTAGCCACCGTGACGAAATCCTTTGTAATACGTGAGGGCACACACTGCTCCACTGTTACTGACACCAACTTCAAGAATTTGGGTATGAACACAAGAAATTCTCTGGTTTGTCATTATAATGATTCAATGAGAACAATACATGATCGAATATGTTAGCTCAGGTCACACATAAATCTAACACACATTCTTCACAGAAATACTTGATGACAAATCTGTTGAGTCAAGGTTGAATACTCACCGATCGGTTTGGCAGAACAAAATCAGCAACTTTGTGTAGTTCCTCCGCCATCCAAGTTACATTTGACAAGCGTCGTAGTGATTCTATCATTCCTTCCGAGAAATGAATGAACTTTTTCATCCCTACGTGATGAATAGTTTAGATTTGCATGTGGAAAATTGAAATTCTTGACATTTGTAATGTTTACCAAGTTGACAGTTTTGACATATGTTGTTTGCCAAGTATTTTCCTGCATATCTCCTAGCTTTTTTGTTTGAGCAGTTTGCTCGAGTACTACTGTTGTCTGGTTCTAGAGTCTAGTCTAGTACGTGTTATCCAGTTTTGTGTACTGCTGATTGAACTTTGTGCTATATTAGTTAGTTATAAAGAGCATTACCTTTGCCAGAAGCATAGTTGTATATGCACAGACATGCTAGAACTCTTTCTTCTAGCTCCAAGCCAGGATGCCAAAATTGCTCAACCCCGCTATGTAGGATCTCACAGGCAGAACATCTGATGGTATCTGGACTCTTTGAGATTTCGAACCCTAGCCATGCTATGGCTATTAGACATTCCTAGAAACCTTCCTAGTTTTGCTCATTAGACCCTTTACTAGAGAATCAAACACAGAATTCCCCATGTTAATGATGCTTCTGGCAACTTTGCTGCACCATGAGTCGATGCTCATATCCTGTAAATTTGCCATATTTTTCAGTTGGTTCATTGTGCCACTGAGTGTTTGGTTCCACTAATAGACTACAACGTACTTGATTAAAAGCTCACCTCTAAACACTCATCCAACCAGTGAATATTCTTTATCATATTCCGTTGATATGAGGAAGTCATACCTGCCTTTTTAACCAGCCATGCTACTGTATATGGTTCTCCTGTCCATGAATATGTACCACCAAGATTTGATAAAATGAATGCCGATAAATGATGTGTAGTGGAACTTTCTTCAGATGCCACTAACTTGAGGAGTACCTGCATAGCTTCTTCTCTAAACACACTCTTCGAATAGGAGTCCTGCTGTTATTAAACATGTATGTCAATCAAGTTCCTATAACAAGACATTGTTTAATTAAGGATGTTTGTCTAACAAATGTTTTCTGCACTTCTAGAATGACTACTTACAAGTGTATCTAAATGAAGCAGCAAATTTGCTGCCAAAAGTTGGTATTCAGGTTGCAATTGTTGGATACATAGCATGAGTGAATTCGTCATGTTCGTGCTTCCTTCTTTTTGTAGCCTCTGCAACAAGGCAGTAGCTGATGACCTGAAAATTGAAACTATGATGTTGTATAGCCTCATACAGGACATGAATTACTCATATAATGTGATTGTTTGAATTTTATTCCCAACTAAAGATGAGTTTCAGCTGTCATCTTAGGACTTATTGAACATTTGAACTATATTAAGCATATTTTCATACCTCGGAATGCAAAGAACTTCGTGAAAAAATTCCAGTGCTATGCACCTGGCATGCTTCATCTTACTCTCTAGGAAACGCGAAAATGGAGCCAGTGGAGCTAATCTTGTTATATATTTTCTGCATTGACCATCATATTGTATGCATTTGACAAGAATAGTGGCCCAGGTGATCAGTTCTTCAATGTTACTATCTCTTGCAACATCTAGCAGCCCGTGAAGAACTTTGGGATAACTGATTTCAGCCAAGTGCACATTATTTGTGGCATGATCAAATGAAGGTATTAAAACTCTGATGATCATCAGCGATGCTTTCATAGGTGTTGGCGGTGATGCTGGCCGACCCTTGTAACTGTTTGGAGAGCACACGACCCCAACCAATGCTGGTAAGAGTTCCAAAGTCTTAAGTTCTGTAGGAGATGGATTCATTAGATAAAACAATATTTCTGCTTCATGAACATTTCTTTTTAGAGCACTTTCCAAATCAGATAACTGTAGAGCTTTCTTCTTTATGTCGTCGATAACTGATTTATTTGCTGCAACTATAGTGGTTAATATAGACACTGAAACCCTTATCACTTTCTCCTCCTTTGAAGCTGAAATGCCTATTAGCAGTTGATCCAATATCATGTCTTTCACGACAGCACATTTTTCTCCTTTTTTGTTGCACAATATCTGATATATTGTCGTAACTTCTTCAGCATAATCTTCATCCCATTTCCCCAATCCTTCCCAGTGAAACAGTTTTGATATTGCTTTTTCAGTCATAATAATTCACTTTTTGAATCTTTTTTGGAATGTAACGTAATTCAATAGAGCTTTTCTGGCTACTCACACTTTGTTTTCTCCTTGCACCACTTCTCTGGTGATACCTTTTGTTAGATGCACTCTCCTTTTCTCCATAGGAAATCTGAAGGGTCTTTGATCTCTTATCTCTGTGCTCCGATATAGACAATAAGCCATTGATGGAATTCGTGAATGTGGTAGCAATAATCATAGAGCTACTTTCTTGAAGGGCTTCTTTAGGCATTGGATCCCGATAGGCTCGTGGAAAAGATAATGCTTTGCAACCTGAATTTGATGTGGAGCTAGGAGGCTGCAGCTTCCTGTACAATGAGTGGTTATAAATTAAGAATAATACTGAGATTCTGATAGTAACTTGTCCAGAGTAGGTTTAGGTCTCCAAACTGTTACCAAACCTACCACAAAGTTCTTACTTGGGAAAATCTGTAGTTGGTCTCACACTTCTTGTAGAGCACTCACCAGCATCAGTGACCTGGTTCACAAACAACTGTGTGATTTACTGGACACTTAATAATGCTAAAATTTCAGAATTTTTTCCTTCTTATAAAAAAAACAGTCAGACATGCATATCCTAGTTAAGATAGTAATGTCCGTTTGAAGAAACCTCTGAATCCGTGTCATTAGCAGAATAATCAGAGCATGAATCCACTGAAGTTGGTGTAGCCGATAGGGAGTCGTCAAGCATATCCTGGAGTTTTTTTGTACTTAAATTCCTCTGGAACTCTGTGGCTTGATCTAAATCTTTGCTGGGGAACTCATTCATAGGCTGGGTAAACACCTAATCAAGGATACCTCATTTTCAACTAAGATATATTATTGTAATAGTTAATTATAAGGGATATCGAACACAAAGAGTTGGTGACACTAAATCCTAACACAAAACTAAAATGCTGACAGACTCAATTACAGTACACTAATGATACTACGAACCTAGGCTAGACAGACTCAAATGCTACGAAATTTGGACACAATGAATTAGACACAGTGGCGGACAACCACACAAAATTTTAGGGTATTCGGAGTAGGTTTGGGTACCGAAATGAATCGGCTAAACTACAGCTAATGTAGAAAATAAATGCTGAAAGTAAAAATGCTAATGAATGCAAATGTGTTTAAACTATAGGATTAATGAGTTAAGAGGAATGCAACTCACCACCGCCATTTCATCTTTCTAACACATACTTAACATAATGCACATATCCAATGAATGAAAGTTCTCAGGAAGAGTTGATCGTTACAACCACATCCTATTACCTAATCCTTATGCCTATGTAGGTTTGTCATGGACCTCCCCTACATCTATCCCTCTATTGAATCCATAGTCATGGACCCCAAGGTTTACAAAAAAGAAAACATTAAACTCTAGAAAAGGTTTGAGAAGCTACAAGGGTTCACATGAACACTATAGGCGTGTCCTGCTAGACCTATAGATTTCAATCTCTTGACGGTAAAATCAGTGTATCACTATAGAAAATCTGGTGGAAGAAATTATCTTCAGTCGCCCGTATCTCATGAAAATAGAATCTTAGCATGCATACTAAGTTGCGCACCAAATCAAACATACACGAATTCATACGGTGAATCATTCAGAGAAGAAAACCTCATTCAAAGAATATGCAAAACTAGGTTAAAGCGTATGTATTAAAAAGACTTCATGTACGGAGCTTCAAGCAACTCCTTAACAACGAGTTTAGCTACTAAAAGTCATAATTAAATAATCAAAACAATTCATAGAGTTGAAACAAACAAACGAGACGAAGAAGACTCCTGGCCGGCCAGAATTCGACAGGTCAAGAATATTTTCGACCGGTCGAATCGAGACAGGGTGGATTTCTCTCTGTGGCTGCTCTCCTCTTGCACGAAATTCCTTTTTCAAAAATGCTGATCTCCCTTTTCTAAAACCTAAAATAGGTTTATATACTTCCTCCAATTGCTCTCCTAGAGTCCACGTTGCACATTACTCCTTCCTCTTTCTGTATTGAGCTAGGAATCCTTCTTTTGTTTCCTTTTCCTTTATTTATCCACAAAACCTATTAAAACAATAAACATAATTAAAACAATCAATTTATAACACTAAACTAAATATAAGGAACAAATTAAATATCGAATACACGCATAAATATGCGACTATCACTCATATTCTTGAAATCCTGGGACGTAGATCGATAACTTTTGTTCATCTTCTATGACAATATCACCATAAGGTTCAAAAGGGTACACCTTTTCAAACTGCATTATGTAAAATAACAACTAGTTAGATGGAAAGAAATTTTGCTTATGCAGAGTACCACGTGGATAACATCTGCAGTTTTTTTTTCTTGAACTAATGTTATATTGCTATATATGGGAAATTGGGAATTATGCACTGAATTTGCACAGGTATTACATTTTGTTGTGTTTGCTGGCTGTGGTCATGCTGATATTTCTTCAAATAGTTTGAGCTAGATTTCTCATGCCTGTTTACAAGAAGCAAATAACACTGCTTACAGACTTATGGTCTTTCCATTGAGTCACCAAAATTTTCATTCTTGAGTTCTGCTCAGTAGATTAATATGCCTTTTTGAACTTTTTAGATTTAAAGTTTTACATTAGTAATATGCTTGGGATTCATTCTATCATTCAAATATCTAGTTTGAGTGATTATGTTGCTGCTATTGTGACAGATAGAATCTGGAGAAACTTACAGAGAATATAATGACACTTTGTCAGGGGACACTGTTTCTCTGTATCCACCTTTGCCCTTAGGACTCTCCCCATATAACATCAACCAATCTCTGTATATCCTTGCCATCTGCCTTATTGCTTCATCTTTCTCAATCAAATCCGAGTCTTTACTTGCTCGTCTCCTGTATTTCAAAATCCTTGCAAGTTGGGAAGAGACTGTCAAAAAGATCATGTGCAAATTCTATCTGAACAAGTCTTGGAAACACTAGCACGGCCTGCAAGAAATGCAGCGCAACCTGCCACTCATCTTGTTTGGGCCTGAAATAAATATTTCATATTGGACTTAAAAGGTTGAAGTCAAGCCGAGCGGCCCAGGACGAGCCGAAGTCTTGGCGAGCGGCCCGATTAGAAGATGTAGCTTGGCGAGCGGTCAAGTGGAAAAACAGAGTCCGTTTCCAGATCAACTTAGGATTGTGGATTTCGAATAGTTGATTCATGTGGCTTAATGTCTATCATACCTTTTTTGTTTCAGATAGGTTTCTTTTAGTAAAAGAGTTGTGATATCATTAGAACTATATAAAGATAAGACCCGTGTGCTGGATGGTGTTAGAGTTTTATTGAGATTCAAAGAGCAAGAGCAGAAGAAGTTCAAGAGAATTGAAAGACGACTACTGAGCATTATATAAGGAAAGTAAGAGCATTGGTGAAAGGGTCCCCGATCAAACATAAAACATTTGCTATACGCAAGTACACCTAGACATCTCGTCAAGAGATTCTATCTTTGCAGCCAAACGATCAAAGTGTTTGTCACCGAACGAGTGAAAGTATTGCGATCAAAGGAAGCAATTATCACGACAGGAAGATTGAAAAGCTTATCACCGATCGAGTGAGAGTTTGTATATCCAAAGGGAGTAAACGCTACTGGAAGGTTGAAGGGCTTGTCACATATCGAGTGAGAGTTCGGACATCTAAGGAAGCGATGTTCTCAACACATCGTCAGAGAAGTTGCTCTACTTTGCACTCGTAAAGGGTAGTGTGAGGTATCGATTTCTGGGGCTCTACTAGAGACACATAAACCCGTAGTCCTAGGTTACTAGGCGAGAAAGACCCATTCAGGCAAGGTTGGTGCTCTCCTTGTTTTAATCGCTTATCAAGAAGTCAGACAGCTTTAAGTTCTATATTCTGTTGAGAGACGGTGGCACACCAACATACGAAGCACATATAGGATAAACCGACAACTGCGGTCAAACTATCCGAAGTCAATAAAAGATACTGCTTTGCGGAAGGATCTCTCCGCGAGAGATATTTTAGCGTCAAACATTTTGGCACGCCCAGTGGGACAATCTTTGTGTCTCTAAGTGACAATAGGGGATCCTTACCGAAGGAATTACCCTCAGTGTCGCAAACATCTACAACCGGTTTACCGTAAACATACATCTACTCGGTGTCGTTCATTAAGTAATCAAGCTGCTGAAATTATCTTCGCTAAAGAATATCACTCAACTATGTCATTCAAATCTTTAAGTGAAGCGGAGATTGCGGAACTTACGTTCCCGGAGTACCTAGCTTATGCGGCTAGGCGCAACGAACATCTGACTAACTATTATATGGCTCTAGGTGAAAGGATCGAACAACAAACAACTCTTTTCACTACTCAAGGCGATAGAATCGACGTGGCGTTAGCCGAAATTCAAGCGTTACGGGTAGAACTCCATAGAGATCAGGAGGAGAGAGAGGCAATTGGAGCCCAGGTAGTGAGTCTTGCGGAAGGTCAGGATAAATTACGGATAGATATCATGCAAGTCTTGGGATCAAGTTTGGATGAATACCGCCGACATACGGCGACACTGTCTCAAAGGACAGACAGGGACATAGCGTCTTTAACAAAATCCGTTTCTGATCTCGCCAGAAAGATTAGACAAGCGGAGTCTTTCCCACCTGCATGGGAACAATGGTTAAATAGGTTCATGAACGACTGCAACATACATCTGGCCAAGATGTATGAATCATACGAGACACCGTTTCCTCCCATGCAGAAGGATGATCCAGATGCTTGGCAATGGCCAAGGTACTACCGACATCAAACCTTCCAGACTTTCTCTGGCGACGATGATTCCAATGCGGCAACACACTTAGCATACTTCACACTACAATTAGGGCAGTTTGCCGATAATGATGCACTCCAATTAAGAGTCTTTGGATCATCTTTGTCAGGATCGGCCCTCGTATGGTATACAGGATGGGAAAAGGGCTCGGTCAGCGAGTGGAAGGATATAGAAGCTTTATTCATAGATCACTTTAGAATGGCTAGACCCGAAACCAGTGTTGAAAAACTGGCTTCCTTGAGCCAATCGGCGACAGAAAGTCCAGTCACCTTCCTGCACCGTTTCTGGTCATAATACAATTTATGTAAGACTCTATCAGGCAAAGAAGAGGTAGTATAGATGACCAAGAATGGTTTGGACGATATGTACCACCAACTGGTTTTGAATAGCAAGTAATTTTCCTTGAACAAGCTTATCACAACTGTAACTAAAGCTTACAACACCATGTAAGAACGAGACAACAGAAGGAATGCGTCTAAGGGAACGTACACTGCTAGGTCTTACGACAGACCAAAGCAAAAAACTGTGGCTTATATAGAAGACATAGACGACCAGGATTCAGACTCTGATGGAGAACAGGTGGAAGCTGTGGATTTATTGACAAAAAAAGTTTTAAAGCCCCGCAAGCTTCAAAAGAGTAAGGGTCCCATCAAGTTTTCGACAGTGGCTTTCACTAAGCCAGAGTTCGAAACATACACGTACGACGCTAACATGGCCCATGAGATCTTAGATGAGCTCTACAGTATGCGAGCTGTTAAAGCAGATTTCGAACCTCTCCCAATGACTGAGCAGTTAAAATGTAAAAAATATTGCAAGTTCCATGGAGCATGGAACCACATTACGAAGGACTGCATCAAGCTGAAAGATCAGATCTAAAAGTGGATCAATGAAGGAAGACTAGAGCCAGAGGGAGAGACCAAGGCAGCCGCATTAGTAGATTCAAAACCCTTCCCACCACCTCAGGTTAATATGATAGATATCGGTTGGTCATCAACTGATAGTTGTGTTGGAGGTGTGGAAGATTGGAATAAACCAATCTTTTTATCTTATTCTTTCGCGTATGATAAGATGGAAGAGATCCTGGACAGGCTGTGTGAAATGGGGTTGATATTTTATTACCCGGTATTCAAACTCAGACACTTACAGTATGAAGGACCAACTCAACATTTTTGCAGATTCCATTATCAGTTTGGTCATCGAACAACAATGTGTTCAACCTTGAGAGATAAAATTCAGGGATTGATCAACTGGGAGGTGATTAAAATTAACTATAAGGGAGTGGTGGATTGACATCCGCAAAATCCTCAGGCATCACCACCTCCCGATATATTATTTACTTCCCCAGACACCTCTTCTGCTCGCAACGCATCTGAACCAACACATAGAAGAAAAAGATCAAGGCGGAGGCCTCGAAGTAATATTGCATTTGTCTGACCTAAGTGGGTTGAGATAACTTATGATGCATCCAGGCGAGAGGAGATATTTGAAGAGCTAATCCAAGCAGGGATAGCAACAGCTTCTGACAACTGGGGAATATTAGACCCATATCCTGAAGATGTTAGGGGTCTACCTTACTGTCGATACCATCATCGATGGGGTCACCATTCCACGAATGTCTGTAATGACTTGAAGTTCAGGATTCAACAGTGGATTGACGGGGGAGAAATAATAATAGAACAGGAGCCCTCGCCAAGATTGGTGACCGAAATATCATTGGCGGTTGGGATGCTAGAGTTAACGAGAGACAAACCAAGTAAACGCAAACAGACCGTCGATCACCAAACTACTGGCGAGAGTCCACCAAGCAAGAAAACGACAAAATCAAATAAAGGAAAAGAAAAAGTGGATTCGAAAGCAGAGTCGCCAGTAGCCCTTTGTGCTCATTGTAAGCTCAGTGGCGGGCTGGAGATTTTCTATGAAGAGTTGGCTGAAGCAGCCAAGGTCTTCCCGGAGTTATTTTCACAATCAGATCATCAGCCCCATAGCCCACGCAGAGCAAGGCAAATGGATTCCCCATCACCTAAGCGTTCGCGAGCGACAGAGAAGGTCAGTGAAGCAAAGAAGTCCGAATCAAAAATTGTTGACACGCTCGCCAGACCATATGTTCCACCAGCTTCAAGAAACATCACTAAGGAGAATGTATAGTACGTGAAGGAAAAGGGAAAAGCCATTGAGGTAACTCCAAGTAGAAGAAGAAACCTTCAACGACGATTTGGAGAAGCCAAAAGGACATTAGAGGCTTATGAAACGGGTCTGCTCAAAGAAGAAGAACTGGTCTGCTCCCCAGAAACACTGCGAAGACGATTGAACACTCTTGCAGTAAACCCCTTAGTGATTTTTGGGAAGAAGTCTCGGGAGCTTAAAGTGCGAGCACAACGACCAGGTGTCTTTGACCATAATCCAGAACTATGGTCCAAAGACAAACAGCCCGAACCTGTTTATGAGGTTCGTCGTGGAGTCACAAAACGTAAATAAACAAGACGACGTCTTCGTTTTGATGATGAAGCGATGGAAACATTGGGGCAACATACACCACCAAAGGAAGGGGAACATGTTCAAGGACATGTCACTCCAGGCGAAACTAGAGTTTTGCAGTGGAAACTAAAGCCTTTAATCATAGAGGAACAAAAGAAAGCTAGTCTTAACAAGACTTTTCCCCCTTCTAAAGAACAAAGTTCTAAACTACTCATGCCAACAACCATAGATCCTACACCTGAGGATCAGCTGCAACAGGTAGCTTCTCTGGAGGTCACTGCAGCCATGGGTCTCGAGGGACGGAAATCTGAAGACGACAGTAACGCAGATGATGAAGAGTTGTTGGATTACGGTGAAGGTGAAGACGAGGAAACGGAAGAATACGTAGAGGAGGTGGATACTAATCTTAACATGGTATTCGTCTTATCTTCCAAATATGCTTTAGCTTCACAAAAATCAACGGGTGAATCAGTCTCGAGCAGAAACGTTAATAATTTGGCAGTACTAGAAGATGAACCAATATTGACAGAACAATCAGCACTCGCCAAGACATCGGAGACTGATCCATCATCGACCAAGGGACAGATGATGTTCGCAAAGCCCACCTTGAACATGGCCATGCACATGCGGCCACTATATGTGACAGGAAATATCCAGGGAATTCAGGTCAACAAACTTTTAGTGGATTCTGAGGCAGCGGTGAACATCATCACAATCAAAGCAATGGCCTTATTAGGCGTTCCCAAGTCTGTTATCCAAGAGACCACCCTTAACGTCAGAAACTTTCAGGGTAGCATATACAAACTTCCAAGAGACCACCCTTAACGTCAGACCACCCTTAACGTCAACAAACTTTCGGGTTAAGGGTTTAGGTCCAAAATTTATAAAAATTAGGGACGGCCTACTTAGAATATTATGAACAACCAATCCGACAGTCAATTTTTTATATATATAAGATAGTAGTACGTATATCATTATACCTACACTTATATATATAATATAGTGACTAGTACTATATATATATTTTTTATATTTGTGTATGTCTATATTAATATATTACATATACATATATTGATCAAATATTGGAATTCCATATATAGTTATATTTGTGTATCTATTTTACTATTAAATCATTGTTTAGAGTTTAGGATAATTAAGTTAGGGTTTAGGTTTAAGGTAAGTTAGGGTTTAGGGGATTGAGATTTAGGGTAAGTTAAGGTTTAGGAATTTTGAAGTTTAGAGTAAGTTAGATTTTAGGTTTTAGGAATTTTGAGGTTTAGAGTAAGTTAGGGTTTAGGGATTAGGGTTTAGGGGTTAGGGGTTAGGGGTTAGGGTTAGGGTTTAGGGTTTAGGGTTTAGGGTTAGGGTTTCATTGTAATTTTTTTATCGATTTACACAGTAAAACAGTAAATATAATAGATGGTTCAGATTAGATATTGTAATTTTTCAATGGTGAGAGTTTAATTGAGAGTGTGTGAAATGACATCAATACCCTTCTCTTATATATTGCTTATTTTTCCATGGAGAAACTAGATAAATTAAATTTTTATATCAATTTTTTTGACACTATGAGATAGATATGTAATTTACAAGAATGTGTGTTAAAATTTTGATCTTAAAAAATTCCTTTAGGGATGGGTAATTTATGTTTTAGTTGTAAGGGTACTACGGTCACATTTAGCGAAACTCATAGATGTAGGTCTAAATCAAGTCCAAAATTTATAAATTTTTAACGGCATGCTTAGAATATTATGAACAACCAATCTGACAGTCAGTTTTGTAAAATGATGATACATGATCGATTACGTTTCACAAAGGACTTTCAACCCATATAACCAAAGAATAAAGGTAAGAACATTAGTGAGCATGTAGAGAATTCAAGCAATATAAGAATTAAAAATGTTTTAACAATAAAGAAGGCCATATATAATAGTTCACCTTGTAATAAAAGACACCGTACGTAAAAATTAGCATAATCGAAGTACGTTTGGATCCCAGTCAATACAATTAAACAAAATTTGTGAAAACACTAAAATACACTCATCTTATTTTCCTTATTTTCCTATGGGGGGAGTAGATAAATCAATTTTTTATGTCATTTTTTTTGATACTATGAGATAGATATGTATTCCATAAGAGTATGTGTCCAAAATTTGATGTTAAAAAATTATTTTCGGGAGGGGTAATTTCCGTTTTAGTTGTAAGAGTATTATGGTCACATTTGGCGAAATACATGGATCGATGTCTAAATCAAGTCCAAAATTTATAAAATTTTAAAGGCATGGTTATAATATTCTAACCAATCAATCTAACGGTCAATTTTATAAAATAATTAAACATGTCCGATTAAGTTTCACAAAAGTATTTCATTCCATATAACAAATGAACAAACGTAAGAACATTAATATACATATGGAGAATTCAAGCAATATAAGAATTAAATATGTTTTAATAATAAACGAGGACATGTAGAAAACTCCATCTTATAGTGATAAACATCGTACGTAAAATTTAGACTCGTCGGAGTACGTTTAAACCCCGGTGCATGGATGAAGGTTACGTTTATTTTGAAATGTCTTATTTTTTTAATAATTAAAGCCCGATAGGCCCGGCCCGCAAAAGCCCGCAAAGGCCCGGCCCGCAAAAGCCCGCAAAAGCCCGCAAAGCCCGCTTGAATGGGCCGGGCTCGGATCCTTATATAAAAGATAAAGCCCGGCCCGGCCCGGCCCGCAGATATTAAAATGTTGTTGAGGCCCGGCCCGGCCCGTGCCGGCTATACATGGGCCGGGCCGGGCCGGGCCAGGCTTTTGCCGACCCCTAACTTACCACAATGGCCAACTGCTATACAAAGGACGAGTGTTTTTCCTTAATCAGCTTGGAGAGAGAAAATTCTCCATGAGTTTCACTCATCACTTTAAGCAACACATTCAGGTTACCTTCGTACTCTCACTCGCCTTCGCCACAACTTTGCATGGCCACAACGTAAAGATGTTAAAGCATTTGTTATGGCTTGTGATCAGTGCCAGCGTAACACCTCTAAAACAGTGCAACCACCAGGATTGCTTCAGCCCTTATTGGTGTCGGAACGGATTTGGATAGACATCGCCATGGATTTTATCGATGGACTGCCCCCTTCCTAGGGCTTTTCCTCCATTCTAGTGGTAGTGGATCGATTGTCGAAATACGGCCATGTCATTGTGGTCGCCCACCCCTACATCACGGTAAAGATTGTTGAGGTCTTCACTAAGGAAATTTTTTCGTCTCCGTGGGATGCCTTCCTCCATTGTCAGTGATTGAGACAAAATCTTCTTAACTCTTTTTGGAAGAATCTCTTCAAAATGCAGGGCACAAATCTTTGCCAGAGTTCGGCCTATCATCCCCAATCAGACGACCAATCCGAGGTCCTCACTCGCACCCTCGAACACTACATCTGGTGCTTCATTGTCGGTCGTCCGTCTTCCTGGGTCAATCTCCTCCACTGGGCCGAATAGTGGTACAACACCACGCTCCATTCCGCGATTTGGATGTCTCCATACCAACAAGTTTACGGCCAGCCTCCTCCGGCCATCCACCATTACCTACTCGGCTCCACCTCGAATCAGGTTATTGATGTGATGTTGCAAGACCGGGATGAACTGCATGACACCCTCAAAGCTTATCTTTCTCAAGCCCAGAATAAGATGAGACAATGGGCTGACAAGAATCGCATTGAACGTACATTTGAAATTGGGGATTGTTTTTCATGAAATTACCTCCATATCGCCAGAAATCGCTGGTTCTTCGTCCCTCACTCAAGCTTGCACCGTGTTACTATGGATCGTACAAAGTGCTGGAGCAAATCAGATTAGTGGCTTACAGATTGGAGCTCCCTCCTCACTCCAAAATCCACTCGGTCTTTCACGTAACATTACTCAAAAAGAGGATCGGAGATCGCACACCCATTTTGACTACACTGCCTTCGATTACAGATAATGGGGCCATCAGCTAGGTTCCTACCCGTGTTCTGGATATGATGGTTGAAAGAAAGCGCAATCGCTCCGTAACGAAGTTGCTGATTGAATGGACCGGTCTTTCAGTTAAGGACGTGACTTGGGAAGTGGCCCATACTTGCTAGGCCCATAACCTAACAATGACCTAATCCATCTGGGCCTAGCCCATGTCGAGCCATAGCGCAAGGCAACAGTAACATGTTTTGCATTTCTAATTCTACTTGGTCAAGAGAAATAGTGTGCTTACTGATCCTGTCTACAAGTACAAACTTGTTATCTTTTTCAATTGTCTCTAGTGACAACCGCTTTTGTAATCAGAAATATTTAGCCATGCAATCTCAGCCATTTTGAGGCATCTATTAATCAATGAATTAGTTTTTACATTTTAAATTTCCCAATTACAATTCTAAGTCAAACAGAAAGTTACAGCCAGAATACACGTCCTATAAAGACATAGTAGAGAAACAAATGTAAGACGGGTACCATTGCAAAAATTGTCTACAAACCTCGTAACTGCAATGATTTTAGTAAGTTGGTAGAGTAGTAAAGGAAAATTGCGTAGTGATATTGCGTGCATTACATCACAAACTACATAATAAAATAAACAAAGAAGAAAAAAAACTGAAAGGGCAAAAGGATAAACATACAATATATAGAGCACCTTTTCACGATATTTTAATCTTCCATCCTTCATAGTGGAGAAACAAACTCAACTAGATCAGCCCAACTTCCCGAGCATCTACAAGATCAAGCTGAATTAATATGTATCTACATTAACAATTGAAAATTTCTGAACTGATGCTATAAATGAGCACTCTCTCCACAATTGATCAATCCTTTACAGTTGTAATATAACTAAGACTCATAAGTTCAATATCAAGTCATAAATGATTAACCTGACAAAAAAAGTATTAGTTGGTCTATAAACACATACAACATATGTGATCAAACCGTATACCACATCAATTATACAAAGCTCACAAAATAACACTTGAATGAACAACATAACAAAACAAAATACAAACAAACATTGAGAACTTAGTCCAATGTATTAAAACCATTAGAAGATATTACCATAAACTGCAGAGAGATAATTTGCAACATATTCATCCCTCTTAGGCTCTTGGCCCTCCGTTATTGCACCGCTCTCTTAAGTTCGTCCATTATAGCTTTCTTAGCAGCAATTGTGTACGCTCGGTCTCCTTACGAGTCTTTGCTAACAACCAATGAAGCATACGTATACAAGATTATATATCCATAGCATTTTGTTAACCAAAACAAACATTTCACCTAATTAAAGTGGTCATAGATACTTACATGCTAGCCTTGAAGGCTCGAACCAACCATCCTTAGCTTGACTCAGTTTTACCTAAACTTAGCTGCATATATATATATATATATTGAAATTGACGAAGAAAGCCACAAAACGCCTTGAAGTCTCCCTGCTTAAACCAAAAAGTATACAAAAAGTCTCTGCATGTCAGACTACTAGTGATAGGCATATCTAGAGTTTAGTTATTTCACCATAGACATACTATACATAACCTTTAGATGACACAACTCTCTATATATTTCACCATTGACTTCATTTGTCTTTTTGTAACTGTCATTGCAACATTTAATCTCATAAACCCATTGAAATTTCGTTAACTGATATGCACAATATATACCAATTCATTTCGATTAAGATATCAATCAAATCATATCAATCGAAACACACAATTTTTCATACCATATTAGGCGATGCTTAGAATAAAAAAACTAGAGCGCTGGAAAAAGAAGGACTTCGTGTTTGACGGACTGGCGTTGATTGGGGATATGCGTTTGAAGACGGTGTGGCCGGAAAAGATGAT
Source organism: Geum urbanum (assembly GCA_946800695.1). Taxonomy (NCBI): domain Eukaryota; kingdom Viridiplantae; phylum Streptophyta; class Magnoliopsida; order Rosales; family Rosaceae; genus Geum; species Geum urbanum. The sequence continues at coordinate 31,720,393 of OX327012.1, forward strand.
GAATTCCTTCACGGGGGTAAAGGCGCTAGAACCGCATAAGTAGGAGGAACCGGAGACGACGTTATTGAGGAGGTTGAGACCCATATTTTGGATGGGTCCGCTCGTTCACTTAATGGAGAACGACAGCCCAATTGCTTAAGGGAACTGTGTGAAAGAGTAGTTGGGAGGGGATAAGTGTTGCATATCGAATCTGTGTCCAACTGTGAGATGTTTGGATTTTACATAAATAACCCCCCTAGATACACTAGATAATGCTCAAGGACTTGCTCGAAACTAAATTTTATTAGTGAATAGGTGGCAAAAGATTTTGTCTCCTATTCTTTTTTGTTTGTCATGTAAAGATTTTGTAATTTTGATTAAAAATGACGACTTTTAGGTGACAAAATACAAAAGTTTGTCGCCAATAGCACTTTAGTGTCAAATATTACTTTTGTCATTAAATGATAAATTTCTTGTAGTGGTGGTTACGCTTAGGATGTCTCTTGATCGACATCATCCATTTCGGGCCCTAGGTTACGCTGGAGTCGTACGAGATTCGGGGGTGGCCCCACACCTAGTAATTTTTTAGGACATAGTGACGAACGAATGAACACTTCTCTCCTCGTGAATGGGGCATGGCGATGCTGCTTACCTACCAACTCATCTGTAGACTCTGAGAACGACTGCATCTCCTCCACTACCCTGAGCATGGCCTCAGTTTGTAAGTACCGCTGATGTTCATATTCCTTTGCCCTCTCGAGTTCCAAGCACTTATTCATAGCTAGCTCATACTTACGCTCCATTTCGCTGGCGCGCCTTTCAATTTCTGTTGTCGTCCGTTGCTCAGCAGAGACATGCTGATTACTCGGTCGCTGCACAGTTTGGGGCTCTTCTAGGGTTCCGGCCATGCCCTAGGTCAAGTTAAGAACGTTCGGATGGACTAGCTATCGTGCACTCAGCGTTAGACCGAGAGTGAGGAACAAGACCATGATTTGTTTACTTGCTATCATTGATAGCTTTGTGGTTGGAAAAAAATAATTCCTGTGTAGTTTCCCACTGACATAGCCAATGTTAATACCGAAAACTACCAAGAGCTTCTGATATGTAACGGGGTGAGAATTGTCTTGATCTTGCTATTTGCTTCCGCGCCACCTCTTTACGCTCGCTCTACTAACTGATCATGCTACTAAGAAGGGCATCCGTTAAGGAGAGACCGGGTGTTCTGGCCTTTAACCCTCTGATGCCTAAGTCAGTAATGAGATACGAATTTAGAAGAGTAATGGCATAAAAGGGTAATGAATGCGTACCATTAATGTTGAACTACTTTAGTTTATAAGGGTGGTTGAGGTTGACACCCTCATTACTCCTTCGATGTGGGATCAGAGTCCTTACCATTCTGCTGAAGTGTTCTCTGACAGCTTCTTGTTTGGGCGTGTGAGCGTGATAGGTTCCTAATCATCGATTGGTCTGTTCATCAAACTTGCTGGTCTCTGGGCTGTTAATGTTTTGGTGTCGGCGGTGAGATTTACTTATGCATCATTAGTTGGTTAAGCACATACGTAATAAACGCATTAATGGAGGTATATGTACATTCATCATTTGTGGAACTGCAGACTAACTACCTTCCCAACAGGTAACTTGATCACATACAGAAGCTTCATAGTTCATTTTTTTTGAGGGGGCGCAAAAATTATCATATATAGGATCAAAGTTGATAATAGTATAGAATTTCATTGGATTACCAGGCACACAATGATAGAAATTCTAAAGTATCACTACACCTTAAAATAATATGGCACACAAGCCCTAGACTAACAAACGGGAGTAGCACAAGTAGCTATCAAACTTTTGGGTGCACCACTCCTTAATTAACTAGGAACCTCATCTATTGTTATGCCCTAGAACACAACGCCTCTGCATCCATATCTGTTAGGAGGAGGACCTAATCTTTATGACACTCTTTACTGGACCAAGACTAGCTCAATCCCGCTTGGGGCGTCGTATTTCCTTATTGGGAAGTTCCAGGCCCTTCTGGTCAGTCTCTATCACATCCAAATTGTGGACATGAAATGAGACTATGGAACTTCTACTCACCCTCACATCCCTAGCATACATGGTAGTAACACCAAGAGTCAACACCGCATCTCCTAGAAGAACATTGAAATGAGAGTGTGGAACTTCAGGGGTAACACCAGGGGATGGTATCACCGGAACTGAAACCTGCAAAACAACATCCATGTTAGGCAACCCATTTAGAATAGGAGCTAGAGACGCAGCAGTAAAACCTCCTAGCACCTGCTGTGGAGTCACATGCACTGGCCCTTCTTCCCAACGGGAACCAGAAGCCACCACCATGCTTGACCCCACCCATGTAGTAGTTGGTGGCTAGGGAGAGGCAACCATAGGAGACCCAGAACAAACTGTAACTCCATGCTTAAAGGCACCACAAATAACACAATATCCCTTCAAGCGTTCATACTCCATAGTAACATCCACAGAATAGGTACTACCAATATTGAAAGTAGTACTCACCACAAGCGACCAGCGGAGTTCGAGATCCACCTGAAGCTTGATCTCGGATCGATGGTTGACAAGGAGTGGATCATGAGAACAATAATCGCCTGACGCATTTCCCATGCGTCTGAGCCACTTAATCTTCAAGGCCGCTGAAGCAAACCGACCTGAAACTGGTCGGATGAAAACCCAACCCGAGTTCCTATAGGATGGAATTGACAGCGGATCATCAAAACCATCAAAACTTTCTACCATAGTGGTGGTTTCATGGTGAAACTAGGGGCTATGTTCCACCGCCCTCTTCCGATCTGCCTCAGACCGGAACTTGCACACAAAACGATCAGCAACAACTTGATCGAACCCGATATTATCCGAGCCCGAGATATCACGCCACAAACCAATCATCTTCATTTTGAATCCTTGGATCTTGTCAGATTCAAAGACATTAAGAGAGAAACAACGAGCAACAACATAATACCATTCATTTTCCTCCTCCTCGTCAGACACTGCGAGATCAACCGCCCCCAAAGCCACCACAAGAATCTGTGGCTCTGCTTGGGGAGGAGGTGCGGCCTCGGGAAGAGGCGGGACTGCCTCCCCATTGTTCGGCATCGACATGCAGGAAGAGAAGAGAGACCTGTGAGAGGATGAGAGGAGACGCACGCACACCGAAAGCCAAGATCGGAATCAAAAAAAGAGATCGGCGAAGTAAAGGTTAGACCAAGAGAGAAACGTTGTGAGAGTGTGTAGACTTGACAAAAATCGCATGCAAAGATATGTGGTGAGGTGTGAGGATGAAAAATATGGCATTCGATTTGGGAACAGAGTAGAACGGAAGGAAATCGGTGAAGGAGAGTAGGACGGCGCGGCTAGGGTTTACAAAAGAGAGTCGAGGTGCTTGGAGGGAGTCGTGTTACCAAAGAAGTCGGGGTACGCTTACTCAGTTCAAATTAAACGAAATAGATGTGTGCTGCATGCAGCTACCTAGCTCTAGTCCAACATATTCCACACACGCGTACGTTTAGCCTCCAGGTCCACACCAATAAACCATTTTCATATTTTCTCATCGACACCCTCAAAAGTCCTCCCACACCTACTTTGAAACTCAAAACCCTTCACCCTTCTTTCCCTTCCTCCGGTTAAAACCAAAAAAGAAAAAGCCACACCCTTTAGAATTTTAATTTATATATGTTACTCTCCAACACTAATTGTACGTAGAATGCACACCATCCAGTTACCCTCTTTTACTTCCTTCTTCAATAATTCCCAAGCACACAGACTGACACAGTATCAATCCCTTTAGAGTTTTAGAGTTATTTAGACAAACGCGTCCTAAACCACACCGGCCTATATTATAAACCCTCGGCCCTCCACTACTCCACTCTTAGCTTCTCCTCCATCAACCCTAAAAGCTACATCATATCATCACCACGCCTAAAAAGTCAGACCACAAAACTCCATAAGAAACCTGAAACCTAGTAACAAAAAATGATAGATCAGGACAGACAAGCAGGTGGAGGAGCGCCCCACGGTGTGCTACTCATAGTTGTGGTGGCACTGGTGATCTTTGTGCCCTTCTTCTTAGGCGACCAAGGCGAGGCCATAACCGAAGGGATCGCCGATCTACTCAGCCCCGTCGGGCTACTCCTCCTCCCCATCATCCTCCTCCTCGTCATTCAGTTCTTGTCTTCCCCTACTGGCTCTTTTGTCAACTCCATGTTCTCCACCGGAGAGCCCGACACCATTCACAGGGTCAGCGGCTCTCCGGTGGGCGTCGCGATGGTCCTCCTCCTCGTCTTGTTTCTTCTCTACAACCGCATGTCCATTTTCGGCGGCGGCGACGACGACGAGTGATCCATTTTTTGAGATTGTATTCTGTAACTATATATACAGGGCGCAGGGGTACGTACGTAGTGCTTTTTTTCTTGTTCATGGCATAAAGTAGGGTTGGTTTGTAATTAGAGTGTATACCAAGGTCAGAACCGACACGTAGATACTTGGGGGTATTTTGGTCATTTACGAATAGCCCCTCGTTGACTGGACTGTAGCCAACGTCGGTACACGACGGCGCGTGTGGCTGCTTACGTTCTTACAGTTTACTTCTTGTCGAATTGGCTTAATTAGTTCTCTGATTACTTCACGTGGAAGCTCCTTTATGTTTGGTCTCATATTAGTTTTCAATGCAATTTTTCTTCTCAAATTTGATGGTCAGATTAAAAAAGATCCGAGGAAATTGAGGTATTGCAACGTGAAGAAATAATATAGAAAATTTAGGAGCATTTGCTTTCTGATTTTTTTTTGGCCCTTTTGATGACAGAGATCATAACTGAGATCTGGAATGCAATTTTTCTTTGGGTGGCTTTTGGGAACAAAGCGAATATCCTGCTCCTTACTTTTTTAGTATATACACATGGTGCAGTGAACCAACCAGTAACATGTGCATGTTGATATCACTTTGCAAATAGTATATTTCGGCCATAAATCTGAGTCTGAGATGTATGAATAACAGCTGCAGGTTCAGCTTCGTTAAAAAATCACCAACCCGATAAAAGTCAGTCTCGGGGGGATCAATGGAGTCATTGCTTGGCTGAATCAAATGGAACACGAGTTACACAACTGAATATTTCCTGATCGGCTGATGAGCTGATCCCTCATGAGGGAGTATGAACAAGAACATGATGTATCTCTTATTTCTTCTTTCAACACAAAGCAATCAAAGATAAGAACTGAAGAACTGAGGTATGCTTAAGTAGCTCGGGTACTAGCATAAAATATGCCATCTCAAAGTCTCAAACCAAATGAAACAAAGATGCTACACATCACCTCCGTGTACTAATAAAAGAATCTAAACAAAATTACTGTTTTTGAGGGTAAAGGAAATATAGTCCTAACCACAAACCTAGCGTGCAACTGTCGTAATATTTTGAAGTGGCATATACCTCCCAGGTAATTGCAAAAGCTGTATATGATATAACTTATAACCAAATGCAATGCATCAGGGTGCTAGAAATCTTCATTGCCATCAGCGTGAACGACATTTGAAACAGTTCCCATGGCCAACAAGTCATATTGGAAAAGAGGACCTGGGTTGTGGAATGTAACTCCAACATTTACATTATGAACCTGATGTGCCTCCCGAGTCCAACCTTAAGATGTAGTGGTAATTATGACACATCAATTTGGTCAGGGTGCCTGTTATAACACAAGCCAATGAATCAAAGTAAGGAACTAAAGTCGATAATTCAAGCAGTAGGACTTGAAAAGTGAGATCTTTATGCCAGATAACAGCAAAGTTATGACAGTAGATGAAAACTGAAAGGAGATCATTTGACACTCTAAAGCCAAGGTACCACAATGAAATCATGACTGACCTTAAGATACCTCAAGGGCGTTCAACTTATCACAGTGAGGAGTGGGAATATTCTTACTCCAGTGACGTCTCTGAAGCTCAACTCGACAGTAATGTACAAGCACATTTTTGTAATCCTTCATCACACTATCCTCAAGTTTAGCTCGAGCAGAACTTCCAAGAGGATAACTCTCATCAAACTTTGCTGATTTAACAAAGTACTCCACTCCATGTCTCTCAGTTGACTTGGGGATCTGGTACTGGTAGTTTTTATTCAATGAATAGTCTATTTCTGTAAAGGGAAGATATGCAAGCAATAATATTACCAAAAACGGTAATATCTGAATGAGAAGCATAATGTTAGGTCCCCCATGGTGAATCTCCTCCCTCTGATGGCCACCAGTACCACTAGTCCTATAAACCTGACTAGTCCTAAACATGTCTGATTGACCAAAGAACGCCCTGAATATCTCATCGGGGTCAAATTCATCATCAAACGTGTCCCCAGTTCTCCTCCTTCTCCTCCTCCTCACATCATGTTGCTGGTTGTACTTGAATTCCTCAACCAATCCAGTCTGATCATACTGCCTCCTCAAATTCACATCACTCAAACACTTGAAAGCCTTGCTCACAATCTTAAACGCCTCTTCTGAACCAGGAGCCTTGTTCTTGTCAGGATGCACTTTCAACGACAACTTCCTATACGCCTTCCTAATCTCCTCGACCGAGCAAGTCTTCTCCAAACCAAGAATGGCATAATAGTCTTTGTTCCTCTTCACCAGCCTAATCAACTGTACATGCTCATCCGTATAACTCCGCTCCCCATTCAATCCCTGCCCCAATTTCTCCTTTCTGGTCTCTCTCCTTGTCTCGCCAACACCATTTTCATGACTATCAGCTGCCGAAGACCCCGAATCAAGCCTCTCGCAAGCGGCCAAAAGCTCGTTTACTTGCAAATTCTGATTAAGCCGTTGCCCTATCTTGATAAACTTCAAAGCTTTCTCTTTGTTACCGGCAGCAATTGCCTCCTCAGCAATGCCGACACATTTCAAAGCTTCGTCCTTGTTACCATCCATTATCACAAAAATACTACTCAACACTCAATTACAGCAACAAGCACAAAAAGCACCCTCCAAAAACTCAAATTTTCAATCCCTAAATCGCTGTCCAGGTTTCAATTATCCAATTCTCCGTGAGCTCAAAGATTGTCCTAGTTTCAAAACGAATGCGAATTAGGTTCTTCTATAGGACTTTGATTCTAAATTACGCAATGAAAATAGCAGAAACTGAAACTTATAATAAGGTCTTGAATTCATAATCGCAGAAATAAATGATCATAGATCGAATTCTAGAAGCTTACCTTATCTTATCGTAGATCGAACCATAGACACTGTGCGAAACTCTGTCAGAGAGAGAGAGCACCGAGGAAGTCACACAGCTGAGGAGGAGTGGTGGTGCGTCGACGATTCCACAGCACCGACTCGAGTTTTGCTCACCACCATGGATGGCCATCGGACCAACCAGAGCATTCCACGTCAGTGATCTCATTTAGTGTCATGGGCAATGGGCTTGTGTATAATGATCCATAAACTAAACCCGGGCCAGTTTCAACTTAAACTAGATTCTCACCCACTAACCATAAATCATATAAATCTAGTGAGATCAGTATGCATTTAACTTGGACTAATGTGATTAACTTGAAGTCGAGTGTGCTGTGCACTTTGTGCTATGCTGGCTACTTTGCCTAATTCATAATATTTATGGGTGTGCATCTGTGTGTGATAATACTATTATCGCTCCCTTTCAAAAAAAAAAAAAAATACTATTATCGCTAATATAGAATAAAATTAGATGAACTTGAACTGAAGTACAGGACAAATAAATTTGCATGAACACAGAAATGGTGTCTAATCAGCTCAAATTAAGCATTTGAACATTTTGTTACTGTTGTTTTATATTTACATTGAAGTATAGAAGAATTTACTAAATAAGCATGCATAATCTAACTTCTTTTATGGTGAATCTAGGAAACCTACAGTTTAGTTGTTCTCTTCAACAAAGTAAAATTTTTGTCTCCTCCTTACAGATTCCAATACATCTAACGGCACACTGCTCCGAGAGCTTTGTCCGCTTTGAAGCAATTCCCCAAACTGCTTGAGCAGTTTGAAATCACCAAACTGCTCGAGCAGTTCCAAAACAGAATGTAGCAGTTCACAAACTGCTCAAACAGTTACTATTCAGTGACCGAATGAGGGCGTGACACCTATCATCTCCAGTTAACAATATCGACGAAATAATTGAAACCGATTGTCGGTGAGATTTCCGACCAATGAGGTTGTAACACGTGTCATTTCCGGATAAAGATATCGACGAAATAATTGAAGTTGATTGTCAAATTCAGCATGTGTGTTTCAATTTTTTGAAAGTGTGTAATAAATATGATGTGTTTCAATTTTAATTGTTAGATTATGCCTTTAATTAAGTTTGTAGGCCAGTAGCATTCGGGGGTTCAGGGGCGAAGCGCCCTGGTGGGGGCTTGCCCCCGGAGCTAAATTGTAATCTGAAATAAATTAGGATTTGTTTTCTGCCGTTGGATCAGATTTTGGGTTCAAAATCAACCGCCCAGATCAACTGGCCTGTTGGTTTTTTTTTCTGGTTCGGTAAGGGCACGTGTCAGCTTGTGAGTGGGCCGTTATTTTTTTTAAATTTTTTTTAGCGGCGCGTATACAGGATTAAAAAAAAATATCACCTCAGCTGACGTCACCCACATAAGATGGGCTCTGCCAGCTGATCGAGCAGCAGCTCACCCCGGAGTTGCTCGAGCTCTGTTGACCGGCGAAGTGCTCGAGCAGTTCCAAACCGCTGCATCCAGTTTTTCTGACTTACTCGATTGTTTTTCGGTGGACCCCGCCACTTGCTCGAGCAATCGGCATCCCGGTGCGGATGCTCTAATAGGTGGAGTAAAGAAGCCTCCTTTTCGGCTTGTATTTGACTTATTGGATATATACTTTTCTATATTTGACTCAAGGCAAGCTGATGTGTCATCTGTCATCAATATAGCAATATTTAAAATTAAAAAAATTATATAAAAATGAAAAAAAAATAGAGAGAGAATGAGAGAGCGGGGGGGGGGGGGGGGGGGGGGGGGGGGGGGGGGGGGAATCACTATACATATGTTGCACGGGCAAGAATTCTTTTTAAACGTCCATATGTTATTTCCAACTGACTCTTCCTTGGACATGAAAACATCATTAGTTTACAAGTCATAAAATTGAAATTTACTTTTATCTAATGGAGCAGTATATTTGTTATTCACTCTTAAAATTAGTCACTGAAACAGGGTGAATAGGTGAATCACTATTAAAATGGCAGTTTGAATAATTCAGTTCATTCAGCTGGAATTTAAAAGATGTATGAAAGAGTGAATATACATTTAGTCACTGCATTTGCATACTTCCTTTATTCATCCCTCCAGGCATGTTAAAGGCAAATTGTAGCACTAATCCAGGAAGCATTAAAAAATGACAAAAATTAACAAGTGTTCTGAAAAATGAACTTTTCAATTCTTTTGAATAAGTTGTGAGCTAGATCAGCAGCAGCTTCAGAAGGCAGCTTAACAGAAACATTAGAAATAGTCTGTAAGAGAAAACACGATCTCCAGCCCAAGCACCAGAACTAGATTCTATATCCCCTCCCTCTTTGTGCTCATATCCCTGTGGAAGTGGGCTCCAAATCTTCACTCCAACACCATGCTTGTCAAAGAGCTGACAATGATGATCGAGAAACTCCCAGTCCACTGCTTCTGCAAGATACAGTGAAACCTCTGACAGAAGAAACCAAGAACCTGGTGGAGCTGTCCATTTCTCTGTTGGCATGGATTGACTGAGCCAGAGAGATTTAGATGTTCTTATCATATTCTTAAGTGCACTTGCAAATTTGTGCTTCAGTCGATTCTTCTTTCCTAGATTTGTGCAGATTTTCTTCACCCAAGGTGCCACTTCTCCGTTGCAAATCTCTTTCAAAAGGCTTAAAACACCTCCAGGAAGCCCTGTGTCAGTATCTATTTCAGAACTAACTGTAGATACCCGTTCTAGTACCAGTTCTAAAAACAAGGTTTCACATTCTTCTTGAATGCTAATCTCATTATCTATTATTAAAGGTGGAACAGAATGTAGCCACTCAATAGCCACGATTTCGTCCAGAAATGTTCGAAAAGCCTAATAGGGCAATGCAGATTACCAACATATTAGATAAACAATTGCACAAAATGTGAACAGAAACAAGTCCAAAAGGAATTAACTGTTCAGTAGCAGAAAAACAACTGTGAACTGTCAAAAGGGAAGTGAATTAAACATTCATCGTTATGATAACATAGAACATTTAATCTAGTTGACTTTTCTGTTAGGACTTATGTTCCATGTGTTTGGACTCATGGACTGTAAAGCACTATTCTTGGCAGCGTGACTTTTCTTAGTATGAAAGTGAAGAATGTATACAATGTCACAATGTTGACGAGATCACATTGAGGCCATACACAAGCAATACAAATCAATTATGCAACATACGGAAACCAATTAGAAATTAAAGATGTTAACAATAATGAAGAACCAATAGCTTAAGCAAAAAAAAGATACTTACCACTGAAAGAGCTGACATTGCCGCTTTGCGTATGCTAACGAGTGGATCAGAACAAGCCATGCCCATAGTCTTGATCAAGGCTCTATCAAAGCCACCACCAGGGATAGCCATCAACTTGGTAACCAAAAGAAGAGCAGCCTTCCTCACAGCTGCCTTCTCATCCATGCACCTAGTCCTCAAAAGTTCGTTCATCCAACCCTCCTGCCTTTCATCCATTACATCACCAAACCCCATAACTTCTTTCAACACAACTCGGCTCCTATCATCACCTGAGAAGAACTCAACCAGCTGTGACAAATTCGTGAAAGCACCTCTGAATCAAAGCCTCCAAGCATTTCCAACCCAATGTGTCCCTCCCTTCACTCTCTGAATTCAAACCCATCACATCTCTCAAAGTAGTAACCAGCACCAAAAGAAGGTCAACAGCCAAGAGCCTCAACTTAGCCTTTCCCTGAGTCATCTTCACCACATACTCCACAAACCCAATTTTCTCCTCAGCCTCCATAACCCTAACAATCTCCATTATCGACTCTACAGCCAAAGCCCGAGGCTCAGACTTATCGGGCGCCTTATGCACCAAGTACCACATAAAATTCACCATTGCTTTCTTGACTCCATCAAGACTCTTAGCCAAACCCATCATCTCATTACCCACAAAACCCAACGCAAAAACCCTCACCTGAGACTTGTGCAGTAGAATCATCGGAGCCAGCGCCTTAAACACATCGGCTGCAATGTTGGCATGGTCTCCATTCTCCGGCTTAAACACCTTAAGCAAAACCTTAGAGCAGTCAGTCTGTTATAATTACCAGAATTGCCACAAACTTCAAGACCCATCACTGGAATCTCAGCCACAGTCTGAAACTATCCGGAAACCTATCCAAATGAATCAAATCCATCACACTCTCCAGCTTCTCCAGCAGAGAGAACAAAACCCTAACATCAAACTCACTCTCTTCGCCGTCGCAATCCTCATTACTACTATTCTTGACACCCTTACCTTTTCCGCCGCCGCTGCGCCCCTTTCGCTTTCTATTGTGAGCGCCGGTGTTGCCGCGGGGATCTCCGGGACCCGGGTCGGCGGCGCGGCGGGGCGTTAAAGAGTGGCGAATCGACTGGAGGAGAGAGAAGAACGCCATGGGAGTGAAGAGAGTGCAGACTGGGGCGAGGAGAAGAGAGACGTAGGCTTTGGAGGCAGAGAGGATGAAATGGGCCCGGCCCGAGGAGTCCATGGCGGCGGCGATGGGGCGGACGAGATTGGAGAGGGAGAGGGACTTGGAGGCGAGTTCGTCGGAGAACCGCTCCATGGGGGCTGAGACTGTTCTGGTGAGAATCACTGTATCTGTTCTAGTCAATTTTGATTTTCCCGCTTTTGTACCGGGTTCATGTTCCGCCACGGAACATGAAATCTCATGTTCTTTCTTTGAATTTTGGTGGGGTGAAAATGAATTTGTTGAATTATGTCGCGAATATTTTCAAACTCTAAACGTTAAACTCATATGTATCAAGAATATCATGAATCCAGCTGAACTCATGCAATCACGAAACCCATATTCATCGCCCTTGATGTCATGCGTGTCCCTCTCTTTCTGTGTCTTAGACCAAATCATTAAAACAAAATTCATAAAATTGTCTATATATTTTATTGTACTTTGAGAGCATCTGCTCGGGGAGAAAATTTTAGCATGTGGTCCCCCTAATCGTGTAAACAATATCATTTAAGAAACTAATAAACAATATCATTTAGTTATTGATTGAACATCTTATCAAAAATTAAAAAAAATTAAATTGATAAATAATAATAATTAATAAGTACTATTTTTTGTACTCCTACCTACATAAATTACACCTCTTATTCAATGAATAATGACTTCACCTCCTATTTGCGCCTTATCTTTAAAGAGGTAAAATACCAATATAAAGTACTACATGGGTGCATATGCTATATGCTGTGAGATGCGTTTTATATAGCTTCCATCTAAAACCTTTGATTTATTGGATGAAAAACTAAAAAAAACCTAATACGGGTCACATATCCGGGCCAGGACCTGTGGTTTGTTGTTAAGCCCATCACGCAGGCCTGGTTAGACAAATATAGTCAAAACTCAAAGATGAACTCACGAATCTGAAGGAATAAACTCAGAAGTCCTTTTTAGTAATTACGCAGCTGCGAAGAAAGAGGGGCCTTTTTGTTCCAAAAGCTAAAACCCTCGCACCCGTATATAACCCAATCGTCCTCCATCACTAAAGCCCCTCTCTCGCGCTCTCTTCTCTCAAATCCCTAATAATCCCAACTTGGGGCCGATCCGAGAGTCACTGCAATCATGTTGGTTTACCAAGATCTCCTCACCGGTAATATTTCCTCTCTCTTCTCCAAATCCCTAATTCCCAATTCGTCGCTTTATTTACCTTGTGCTCAAATTAGGGTTTTGAATTGGTGCTGTGTGTACCTACGGAGAAAATAAGATTAAATCTTTGTTTAATCGGAATGATTCGTGTTAGGGTGAGGATCCGGTGCATGATACTTGAGCTTGATGTGTTTAATTTCAGTGTTCGATGTGAATTTTGCCTGATGAACTATTGTACTAGACTGTAATATACGAATTTGATACGATTAGTCTGTATTTAATCAAAGTTTCGGTATCTTAGAATTGGCTCCTGTGATTGGCAAAATACGTGAGATTTAGTAGGTTCTATGGATCTGCAACTTGGACACTTGTTGATTGTTAGTTCATGTTATCTAACCAATCATGTGCTTATGATAGGTGATGAGCTTCTCTCGGACTCATTTCCATACAGAGAGATCCACAACGGAGTGTTGTGGGAAGTTGACGGAAAGGTACCCTACTATTCCCTTTGGTTACTCACTCTGACTTGGTTCTTTTAACTGAATATGTCTTCAAGCTCTTTTGTGATTTCATAGCTGGAATTTTAGCAGTAAAGGTTGGTTTGTGTAAACTTATTGTGGGAAAAAGAGGAATTATGTTTGTTTGAAATTTTGTGAATGTGATAAGAGGTTGGTGCTTATGATGTTATTCATATGCTTTTTCTTGCAGTGGGTTGTTCAAGGAGCTGTTGATGTAGACATTGGTGCTAATCCTTCCGCTGAAGGTGCAGATGCTGATGAGGGGGTTGATGATCAAACTGTCAAGGTGGTTGATATTGTTGACACTTTCAGACTTCAGGTATGTGGTGACCCCTTTTAGTATCCAGTCTCCCAAAGATATCTCTGTAGCCGGAGTGATAATTTATAGTTGTTTTTTTATATTCCAGGAGCAACCTCCTTTTGACAAGAAGCAGTTTGTCACATGGGTAAAGAGGTACATCAAGCTGTTGACACCCAAGCTTGAGGGGGAGCAACAGGAGACATTTAAGAAGAACATTGAGGGAGCAACCAAGTTTCTGCTCGGAAAGCTCAGTGACCTCCAATTGTAAGTTTTATTGGTTTATACTTTGTGTGCTCGTTAACTTTTTCATTTTTTTAGCACCTGTTTGACATTAGAGTTTGCAGCTTCGTGGGGGAGAGTATGGGTGATGATGCGGCTTTGGTCTTTGCTTACTACAAGGAAGGTGCCACTGACCCAACATTCATCTACTTCGGCCATGGTTTGAAGGAGGTCAAGTGCTAAGGACTGATGCAGCTGGCTTTAAGCAGAGTCTACTTGGTGTAATTGTAGTCTATAATTATTACGTTTTGTGTCAAGAGTAATTTTGGTTGCTTTGCGTTGAGAATGTTTTGAATTGGCTTTAAGCCTTCTATCTCTGTTATCCAAATTCGAATTCAGTTTCTAATTCATTGGATCCTATATTTTGGTTGAGACATAATAAGATTGTGCTTTGTGCTTTAGTTCCGTAGCAAGTGTGATGTGATTGTCCTCATTGCTGGGTAGCTTAATTTTTCTGTGTGTGTGTCTCTGCAAGAAAGCACTCGGCCCACCACCAAGTTGATATTCTATAAAAACAACTTATTTCGTCCTTTTTCTATCACCAAATTATTCCCATCCCTTTGTACAATAAAGCATTGCGTCTCGCACAGTCGCACTAGAGAGAGAAATGGGGAAGCAAATTATTCAAATAACCATTACTGTGCGGTATGGGAAGTTAGCATAAGGCCATAGGCCAGCACAGGCTTATTGACATCATCAGGGTCGAGACATATTGACGGATTGACAAAAATGCGTAATGCAAAAACTCTGGAATGATTTGTTCGTCCTCTTATAAGCTGTCACCATTAGCACTATAGCACCTGCAGTGTTGTCCAGTCATCAAAGAACTGACCAGCATTAGCAAAAGCCTTGTTGAATTGAGAAGAGTCATAACACTCTTGGAAACTGACTTGTTCCCTCGGAATATATCGTGGGGATCGGAAGAATTTAGAATTCTACACCACCTTGCACCTATACTTTGAACTCATTCTACCTACATTGTTGACACAGGCCCCTTCAATCTTCACAATTAATCTCTTTCAATTACTAGTTTTCATTCACAGATATGAATTTGTTATTTTTAAAATTTATGGAAATCGGGTATGAAATTACACATAACAACAGCTTCGAATCAAGCAAGCAATAATTTGCTGCAATATCTATTTAGGTAATCATAAATATTTTCATACCAGATCAGTATATCTTGCAAGCACAATCATTATTCAAGATTCCTTGAGTTTCTAATTCTAGAATTAACACAATCTTGATGTAGCCTTACTTGAGAAGTTGAGATGGCTAACTAACAAGCACAGACAACACACTTCATTAACTATTTGTCTCAAAGCGGATTGAAAAGTTTGCAGAAGTTCTAATATCTCCAAGTATGAAAAATGTAGTTTCTGAAATTGATCAATGCAACATTAATATATACATGACAACAGCTTAGGATTTTTCAATGCAACATAAAAAAATATACATGAAGTATGTAGGTAATCTCCAAAATATTTCCATACCAGATCAGTATATATATCTTGCTACGCACAGTATATCTGATGCTATAAATTAATGTGTCGGTATTCCGAGGATATGTTGTACATACTTACCTAGTTTCACTTGCACATACATATTCTTGGAGCCAAATATGGAGTTCATGATTGAGGCATTGAAGACAAATATGCTAATGTTTGGCATTGGACCAGTTGAAGTCATTGGCGACTTGCCGCCTTTTTCTCAGGAACAGGTATTGTGGAGTGATAAGCTAGTTATACCCTGGTCCTTGTCTGTCAAAATTCCCTTCGATGGTAAAGAAAGAGGTGCATGGTTTTATGGACCGTCACTCAAGAAGAGATTAATTACACTGAAGAGCAGTGCTACTGAGCGTGGCTGCTTGGAGTTAACAGGTTGGAGGAAGTTTGCTGAGGATGAGGGTTTCAAGCTCGGTGAAGTTATTACTCTATGGTCGTTCAATGACCTTAATGATGAACTTTGGTTCGGTGCGCATTACAAGTTGAAGAAATTCGGATTTTAGTGTTAGGATCCGAATTAGCATTTCTGATCATACCTTTATATTCTTGTTCGTTTTTGTTGTGATGAATGTTCACTGAGTTTGTAATCGGTAAATTTAGTAAAGCCTGTCTAATGCTAGATGTTTCTTTATGTTTACAAGACTGTTCGTCATACTTGATGCTTGTCTTCATGTATGCATCAAACTTAATGCTTGTCTTCATGCTTCAATGAAAAATTCTAGGCATCAGTTTTAGGAACATTATGTCCAGGTTCTTCAGATCAGAAAAAAAAAATTACCTTGAGTTTGTACTTTTCCTTTGTAGATCACCATCATTATGAATAATGAACTTGCAAGAAGATGAAGGCAAGGCATCATACTTGGCTTCACCTAATCAGCCTGCTGTATTAGGACTAAGCTAGATATACCTTTGATATGGTGCGGATTAAAACTTAAACTATGCAAGTATGATTCTTTATGAAGAAAAGAAAAAAAATTCACAGTTGTAAGATGAAGAACTCAATAATAATAGATTTGAACTTTATTTGGTAGGGCGCACCAAGCTTTGCTATAGTGCAACCCAAAGATGACACATCTAAGCTCTAATAGCAAGCTATTGTGGTAAACTCACCCCTTCAAAAAATTAATTTAATATCATGTAGACCAATGTTCCTCGTATCAGATATTAAACTGATAAAAACAAATACTATACTTGATCATGTTATAAGCTCTAAAATGAACATGTGGCTAAACATGATCGGTGATAATTAGAACAATGGGGGCCACTTAAACTTGACTTTTTAACTCTTTTATAATCAAACCGGATTGCATATATACTTTACCGTTCCCATTAAAAGGTGAGGGGTGTCATGGGTCCCATTGGCCCCTACCTACCTCCGCCATTGTCTCCAACTCAACATGTCATTCTTGTCTTAGAGATAACACCAACACTAAAATCAGTCATTCAATAAGTAGACACATGGTGGTTTACACATGGTGTGCGCCAAACCTAGTTGTAGTGCAACGCTAGAATGACATGCATAAGTCCCATGCCATTAGCAAGGTACTGTAGTGAACTCACCCCTTAAAAAAATTAATTTAATATCGTGTGAACTATTGGCCCACATATCAAATATTAAGCTGATAAGAACAGTTACTACACTTGATTTGAGCCAAAAGGCCGAAAAAAGTTTGCTTTGTTAGATCAAGATCCTCGTCTTATATACAAGTATTTCTAATAAGTACTTCCTCTAGAATCCATGTGCGAGCTAAGGATGAACTTACTGAGACTTGTATATATAAATATGAAGGTCCTGGAGGGGGTGAATAGGTATTTATTAACTTTTTTTTGTCAAAGTTTGTTATCAGAGATAGCACGATATGCAACTATCTTGAATAACAGATGCATAATGATGTAAATGACATATGCAAGGAAGTAAATAGACATATAACACCGAGAAGGGTCAGGAGTTCCCCCTCAACGTATCTTTTATACTGTATTTTCAGTATTTTAAACTCGCTACCAGATTTAGAAATTCTATTTATGGAAAGGCATGTTGTAGATTTTATATATATTTTTTGGATTATTTTGGTTCACTCACTCGAACAGTTTTTATGATTTTATGTGCCTTTTTTCTGGGCTTTTCGGTTTTATTTGCTTAGATTGTAGTGTGTATCATGAGGGTGCTGGATGTCGTCGAGGGCGTTGAGTCAACCAGTCAATTCCTTCAACAATAGGTTCTAACTCACTGTCAGTATGTCTCTTGTGTTATTGAAGTTACCTTGGATACTAGTTCTGTAGTATCATCTTAGTGAGACTTTTGTGAATAGGTTATCACTCGAATAGTTGTCGAGTTGAGTTTCATTGTTTATGAATGAAAGGACCCAACTCCGATTTAGTTTCCTAAACCGGAATCAAACCCCTTCTGAAAACATGAACTTGCAAAAAACATAGAAATTTCGGCAGAGTTTCACTATAACGTGGAATTACCATTAACCTGCACCCGAAAAACACACTTCAACTTATGCCACAAAAGCCAACCCGTGGGCACCAATCCCATATGGATTTCTCAATATCATAACAATAATGTAAAGTAATAAGCAAAACTGTACTTTACAGAAATCCGGGAAAAAATCATATGAAAGTATAACATTAGAGTAATTAGAGTGACCTCTAGTGTATATATACATAAATATACAACAGTAGGCTAAACAAGAAACCTACTGGAAAAGAAAGGTAGCTCGAACACTAAGCCTCCGACCACGACGTGTGACACCAGAATCCGAACTGCAAACTGGGCACAGAAACCGAAAAGCCCAGGGGAAAGGCAAATAAAATCGTTAGAGTGAGTGGACAAAAATTATCATATGCCTTTCACCATTTATATAATATAAAAAAAAATGCGAGTTCTTAAAATGAATGGAGGAGTTAGGTGAATCTCTCAAGCCCGACGGTGATAGACTAGGCGAATCTCTCAAGCGTAGTGGGCACATCAGGGGAATCTCTCAACCCTGGATAAGGACTACCGGTGATCAGCCGAGTAGACAATGCATCGATGCTAAGTAAATGCCATTACCATATAAAATATAAAATAATACCTCCAAAAATAATAAATAATCTCAATACTGTACTGGAAATAAATACTGAAATCAAGAACTCGGTACGACAGTGTAAATAAAAGTCCAATCACAGATAGCACAGCGCGCAAACGCGCTAATCACGAGATCCGGCAGAAGATCCCTCGCCCAACGTACGATATCGATCCCCTGAATAATCACAAAATATACTAATCAAAATCACAATTCATTACTCTGTACCACACCTTGGAAACCAACCATTTCCAGAAACATATAACTCGGATACAAAATAATCGATGAAATCCCTCAAATTCTTTACATAAACCCTCGACTAAAAATCCGGTAACCAAATCAACTCGAAAACCTCAAGGCGATGATTGGAACGCGATTACAAGCAAAACGGCATAAAACTTGTCAATTTCCAAAAAGTCAACGGGTCGCTGGAACTCCGCCGTTGACCGTCGCCGTTGGCGGCAGCGCGCCGTCACCGGTGGAATTTCCCGGCGACCAAGACCACCATAGCTTATCCTCCTCAATTCTAACACATCTCACAACTACACCAAGACCCAAATCGGACGGCAACTGGCCCAAAATCAGCCCGAAAAGTCCACGGCCAAGAATCGCCGGAAAACTTTCCCGGCCGATTCCGGCGTCGTCACGCCACCAAAATGCTTCAAACCAAGGGGGTTTTCACCCTTGCTCGAACCCAGTTCAAACCACCCCAAGAACCAATCGGAAAGTCACCAGAACGCCATCCCCATCAAACTCGATTCTGGCCAAAATTCAAGATCACCGAGCTCGTTCTCCTACAAATCGAGATGAATTTCCTCCAAACCAAGTTCTAAACACTTGCAAATTTCAAGGAGAAGCTAAACATACCAAAATCAAAGCCAAAGGTGGCTGGAAATGGAAAGTGGCCAGCGAGTCAAACGGTGGTACGGTTTGAACTCAGTCAACGCGGTCAACGATGGTTAACGGCGGTCAAACTTCCAAACAATGATTTTTCGACTATTCCGATATTTATACTCACGGCTCGATACGATCGACGGTCCAAATCGAATCACATCCATGTTTCGGATAACTCAATCTCAAACGGATAAACATGACGAAATTACGTGATTTCAAATATTTATAACATATTCCTCGGTTATCGAAACAATTATCCGAAACCGCCCACAAACTTGAAATCATGCATACTACAATTCTCGTGAAGAGACTCAAGTCAAATTCTCGCCCGATAATTAAGTCGTGAACCAAACCGCCAATTCAATTAATTTACGAAAAACTGTGATTACTCGTAAACTCGCGGACTAAGCTGATTAACGTGCTAGTTCTGATTCGGGCCGTCACAATGAATCAGCGTTTTTACTGGAAATATGTTTTTCAAATTCTGAATAATGTATCAGGTTTGATTTCAGTTTTATGTTGAGAAATCTGTATGGACATCGATGGTCCACGATATTGTTTGTTGGTTTATCTGCGGAGTGTCAATTTTTTCTTGCAGGTTTATGGTTTCCTCTTTTATAGGGGACGTTTTGTCAAAATTTTCACAGAAACTCATAGATTAAAGTCAGTCGTTAGGGCTTGATTCTAGATTACTAGTTAATCTAGGGTCGGGTTCTTTTAGTTGGTATCGGAGCATTAGGTTATAGATTTTGTACTCTTCTAGTCAAGTCAGTACAGGTGTTTGAGAATGTACAACACTTCTGGAAAGATAGCCTGACAGGCTGGTAAATGCTCATTATTCCAAGTGTTTTGCTTTGTCAGATGTCTAGAGTCTCCTAGTTGATTGGGTTTGTGACTTCTTTCAGTGAGCTGTCAGTTTTGGACTCGGTAGTCAGTCAGTCGGTACGCCTCGACAACCAGTATATCTGCATGATACACAAACTTTTGTTTGATTATGCGTGATTTGATTGCATGCACGATGCCAATATTGTGAGTGGATTTTGAGAATTAATTAGTAAAGTTACTTTTGTAAGAACAATTCCTTTTACATACTCCCATAACCCTGTGGCTAGTGAATATTGGCTAGTGGAATTGGTCAAGTTTGATCGTTTGCGATCTCAGTTGATTTCTAAGCAGAAAAATGTGGTGGTTGCTGGTCTGTTGTTGGACCATCCAAATTGCCAGTGGCAGGGTATTGTGAAGAATGAAGCTTTCACTTTGTGGTTAGAGTATCGAGATAGTTCACCTACTTGGCCCGCGTGGACACCAAATCCCAGCAGAACAGTGGAAGTGAAGTGTTGAGGTTTTGAGCAGAGTTTGAGGTTTGATGTCGCTCTGTATCTATCAGATGTAATACGTGTTGATTTAAATAGTAGTCAGTATTGCAGTTGATGCAAGGTCAGATGTCAATCTGTGTGTGGAGAAGCTCAATGATTTGATGGTAGTGTACTTCGTCAGAGTCCTCGGTATGGGAAGTTTGAGCATTTCAGTTTGCAATATTTCTTCAGGCGTGGAAGCTCACATTCCTGCTCCTTGTGTATGTTTTCCGACTCATTTTCTGAGCTAAGAAGAGTTAACTCTAATGGTGAGGGTCATGAGCCAGTAGTAGTGAAATTAGTAGTTATTTAAATTACCCTTCTGTACCGCAGAGATTTCTCTTTTGTGGCAGGTGCCACATGTATTTTTGTGAACAGTATCCTTTTGAGATTAAAGTAAATTTTCGTTGTGGTCAGTTTGATCACCTTGGGAGGGTGTGTCCATACTGGGACCCCTCAGATAGAGTTTTGGTGTAGAGCGCTTGTGGTGATTCAGGGAGCCACTTCAGAGGTTAGAGCCGCACCATCACCCATGCAGTCAGTTTAGCAGAATCAGAGATTGTGAGGATTATATAGCTTTTGGAAAGGTGGAATATCTCTATCTGTGATCGTCATTGTGAAGCAGCGGAATACTGTGTAATGGTGCACTTCATATTTAGAAAACGATGTAAATACTTGTGTTTTTCTCCTAATCTTGAGGAGATTGCAGTAGTCAGGGAATATTCTGATGTCTATTCTGAGGAATTATTAGGTCTTCCTCCATTACGGACAATTGTTGACATGGATAAGCTTTTTCCAGGTATATGACTCATTGCATAGGCGCTGTAGCAGATGATTTCGTATGTTTGTGTGATGTCTGTCGGTACCTGAACTGAGTTATTATGAAGAACAGTTATCCACCATTTTGATGTGATGGTTGGTTAGATAATTCGTAAGGAGTTTTAGTATTGCTTAAATTTGATTTTCGATCGTGGTTCGGTCGATATAAATTTTGGGTGATGCAGTTTGTTTTACTGAACGTATCTGGTTCTATATGAGTATAATGAATCGTGTATAATGAGCGTATTCAAGTGAATTCGTTATCGACTGCATTGACTACATATTAGTTTATTTCCAGGGATGTACAACAGCAGATGAGGTATCAGTTTCATTATTGATGGCCTTGTGAGAACTCTAGCTATATACTAGATTTAGTAAGTACAGGTTCTGATTTGTGGTGCAAGATTTCTCGGCCATGTATTATTAGTATGCATATTGGTGTTGACCCAGATAAGATTGAAGTAGTGTTGAACCAAAGCAGATCAATGAGTGTAGTAAATATTAGAAGCTCTCTGGGTTTGAGTTGGTTGCAACTGTCGATTGATGCAGGGTTTTCACGTAAGCTTTTGTGGAAGACAGTTAAGTTTAATTGAACAGAAACTGGGAAAATTTTAGTTGTATTTCAAGTTTAGTGAGTATAAGCTTTTAAGTTAACAATGTTAAACTCGTGGGCCATATGTTATCAGCAGGGTATGTCAGTGCGGACCCGGATAAGGTTAAAGATGTGTTGATCTGGAGTAAACCTATTAACGTGGCAGTTATTCAGAGCTTTCTGTGATTAGTTTGTTTTTATCGTCGATTTTTGTTAGAATTTTCACGTATTACGGCACTACTGATTTCATTGTTAAGCAAAAGAATTCGATTTTGATGGTCTCGGTTTAACAAGACAGTTCGAAGAACAAGTTAATTTCAGTTTCAGTGCTGATCTTGTTGTGGTTAGCGGGAAAGTTAAATTTGTAACTGATGTATTTAGCTAGAAATCTGGTGTTATATTATTGCGTATTCAAGAATCGCGAATACTACTTCAGTCAGAGATGCGTGTTAGAAGTGTTTTCTTTTTATATCACAGTTATTGAGTTAGAGGTTTTGTTGCTAATTCCTGGTACGATCAGTTTTCCTTTATCGAATTTGTGAACTCCAAAATTGTGATTTTTTTTCTTTAAGTAAATTGTATGTTGGTGGATCGCCTTTTTTCTTGCAGATAAGAGGTGAGATGTTGTTATATAAAAGTAGATTCTGTATATCAGTTAAAGATTAGTCGAAAACAGAAGATTCTCGGTGAGGCTTGTTGCTCGATTTCGGTTGGATATTCTAAAGTATATAAAATGTATCGAACCTTGAAGTAGTCTTATGGGTAGCCGAACTTACAGCCAAAAACTACTATCTACGTAAGTCAATGTACCATTTGTCAACAAGTTAATGCAGAACATCAGGAATTTCCACATTTGCAGCAGCGTGTGAGAGGTGGAAGTTGATTATTATAGTTGTCTATTAAGTTCACGTATAGTCCTGAACATACCGGCATTCAGTTAATTATGCGGAAGTAAATAAATGGCAGCGTTGTATATCAGTTGCAGGTTAACATAGTTTTCATCCCAGACGGCGTATCAATTCGTGAGACCTACTCAGATTATTATGGTATGCTAAGATTGTGTGTATTACAGTTTCTTATGAAGTGTAAGCCTTTGGGTGGAATTCGCCTACGATTACAGTTTTCATTCGAATATCAAGATACCACTTTATAAAGCATTTTATGGTAAGTCAGGTAATATTCGACTATGCCGATATAAAGTTAGTGATTAAGCGTTATCAATCTAGTTAGTCTGCCAGAGATAACAAATAACATGCACATTGTTCTTAACAAATTTAAGTTGTCAGATTATCAGAAAAGATTGTGCAAATGTCAGTCAGAGTATACAATGGTAATTGAGTATCCCTTTAGCTATTGGCATGGAAAGGAGTTATGCACATCTGTTGGCACAACAAGTTGCTGTTGCGGTTCATGAAACCATATGAGATTAGTAAGGTTATGGGTGTTATGGTTTATCGTTTGAGAAATATTATCAGGGCTGGCATATGTATGTGAAGTATTTCACATATCGTGATTATGGATGAATATTTCTAACCCTCTGTTATTAGTGTGCCTCAGAAAATTTCCGTTGCAGACAGTTTCAGTTTATGTTGTGGAACTTATGGATTTTCTTAACCTTCGAGAGTAGATTCTTTGAAACAAGAATATTCTGTTAGTGTCAGTGTTTGTGTTTGTACAAAAATCATACAGTAAATGTAGCCACGTAGCAACCAGAACAGTTTGTGTGAGTAGTAGCTTCATTCTCCTAGCAGGTATGTAAATTTTGAGGAGGAAATTTTTGTAAGGAGGGTGGATTGTAACAACCCGAACCAAAATCTACGTATAAATCAATACGAAATAGAATTATCGCGAATTAGTGGTATATGACTATTTCCTCATGCAAGAATTTGTGTTGACTTTCTTCACGAGAGTTGTAGAGAATTTAATTCCGAGCTCATGTGAATTTATGGGGAATTTTTTGGATAAGCGAGCAATTATTTAACGAGTTTTGAAGTCGGTAAGTGAAAATATTTAAATATGTTAATTTAATTGCTGATTTAATCGTGACCATCCGATGTTGATCATATTTATTTTGAACCGTTGATTTTGAGCTGGTATGTGTACGGTATAAATACGAGATATTAATGGAAAGTTTCCATTTTGGAAATTATAGGTTGACCCGCGTTGACCACGGGTCAAACCAACCCGTTTTGCCACCAAATTTTCTCGCCGATGGTGTGCCTTATTCCGGCCACCTTTGGTCGTGATTCCTTGATGAAAGTTGTTGGGCTCGAGTTCCTCTTCAATTTGATAGATGGATCACCGGGGTTGGTAACCGGAGAACCGCGGTGGAAGGCCACGAAAGTAGGCCGGCGGCGGTGGCTATTCGACGTTGTTGGTGGTGGCGAAACCGGCAGTGTTGAGGATCAACACCATAGGGGTTTTGAAGCCCATAGGGTGGTGAGTCGAACCCATGTATTCTTGGCCCTTGTCGTGGCTGGTGGTGGCCAATCGGAGAAAAAGGATACCGTTGAGGTTTTTGAACTTCACAGTGAGTTTTGGATAATTTTTTGTTAGAATTAGGCTTAGCATTGAACTGGAATGTTGTTGAAATGTTGAGATCTTTAATTTGATGTATAGGTCAAATATTTTTGTGTCTATGGGTTTTCGGCCGCCAGCGGCAGCGGTCGTCAACCCTACGCGCCGCCGTGCGCGGCGGAGCTCTTGTGATGTGGAATTTTCGATAAAGATTTATGTTGTTTTCCTCATTTTCGTGTGCCAAACGCAATGGTGAGGTCCATATTCGGTTATGAGCTTGATAAATTTGGGCGAGTATTTAATCAGACAATTATCAGTTTAATTCACGATAAAATTAAAGGACGTTTTGTTTATTAGTTTAATTGTGAATCGTTTGATATTCGAGATTTGTTTGCGACTCTTAAAAGTGAGGAATTTCAGGAAATTGAAATCAGTATTTGGTTGAGTAAGTAATTAAACAAGAAAATACGGTGTTCGAGTATACGAGATTCTCGATGTTATTACTCACCAGAATACAATCTTAGTTATTCAGTATGAACCCCGATGATCAGATATTAATTTTAATCATGGTTTCAGGATTATGAATTAGCGGGCGTATCAGATGAATGAGTGTGTTATTTGGCAGGTTTGATCTTTATAATTATCCAGGCATAATACTGTAAGTGGACACTTTATTTTTACAGTTGATTAGCGAGTCTATTTATTATTATATTCAGTTCAGTTTTCAGTTCTAGTTTAGTTTGTGCTTTCAGTATTCAGTATATATTTTTGGAGGCTTGTTTCAGTTAGTTGTGCATCAATGCATTGGTTACTCGACTGATCCCCGAGTGGCTCCAGGGAAGTAGCAACACTTACTCCCTGGCATTCACTTCATCTTTGTGTCAGGAATCACTAGACGACTTTAGTGGCTCGAGGTTAGAGAACCCCAGCCACTGCCTCCACATGAGCACGATACTTGAGAAGGGTCAGGAGTTCCCCCTCGACGTATCTTTTATACTGTATTTTCAGTATTTTAGACTCGCTACCAGATTTAGAAATTCTATTTATGGAAAGGCATGTTGTAGATTTTATATATATTTTTGGATTATTTTGATCCACTCACTCTAACAATTTTTATGATTTTATGTGCCTTTTTAATGGGTTTTTCGGTTTTATTTGCCTAGATTGCAGTGTGTATCATGAGGGTGTTGGATGTCGTCGAGAGCGTCGAGTCCACTAGTCAATTCCTTCAACAGTAGGTTCCAGCTCATCGTCAGTGTGCCTCTTTTATTATTGAAGTCATCTTGGATACTAGTTCTGTAGTATCATCTTAGTGAGACTTTTGTGAATAGGTTATCACTCGAATAGTTGTCGAGTTGAGTTTCATTGTTTATGAATCAGTGTTTTTACTGGAAGTATATTTTCAAATTTTGAATAATGTATCATGTTTGATTTCAATTTTATGTTGAGAAATCCGGATGGACATCGGTGGTCCACGGTATTGTTTGTGGGTTTATCTATGGAGTGTCAGTTTTTCCTTGCAGATTTATGAGTGCCTCTTTTATATGGGAAGTTTTGTCAAACGTTTTACAGAAACTCGTAGATTAGGGTCAGTCATTAGGACTTGATTCTACATTACTAGTTAATCTATGGTCGGGTCCTTTCAATTTATGTCCCATATTGTGGTCATGGCATTAAAAAATATGCATTTCATGTATTGAAGTTAATGCATATCTTTGTGGTGAAATGTGGATGCATTCCCTTTTTTCCCTTATCCTATCTACAATTTGTGTACTAATATTTTAATTCTTCAACAGTAATAGGGTTAGTGACGACTAGGATTACCGATGGATGGAATACCTAGCTTATGCAAGAGCTTCGAGACATCCCAATGATTAGTCATTGGCTACATTTAGAGATCATTCAGTCTTACGCACTTTAATTCGTTGTTACTTTTCTCCGGCACATAGGTAATTTAAAGTGTTGTATTATGGTTCTCTCTTTTAAATTTGGCTTAACATGTGTGCAAATTGCCAAAAGGTTCAAGTAATTCATGTTGGAGTCTGGGCAGAACAAAGGACGTTGTTAAATTTAGAGTCCACGTTGTCATTACTGAGCTCTGAGTCAGAGCAAATTATATCTGAACTCCAGCAGTAGGTATATGTTTCCTTCATGCTTGAAGCACTGTTATGGTTTCTGTTCACTTTTATGTTATTCAACTAAGTCCATTGGTTTTCATTATCCCGCAATCTTGCGAGGTTTTGGTTACAAGGCATCATTTTCATCTAAAGATGTGCAACACGTAAGTTGTGTCTTGTCGACTATATATAGGCATATTAGATAAGTGTCTCACTTTTCTTCCTGCTTATTGCAGCACTGGACAAAAATACATCTACACTGGATCTAGTGATCATTCGGTCTACATATCATATATGGTACATTACACATATTTCTTACAATTCTGACTATGAAGATATGTTCTTTTCACTAGTAATTTCCGTGAAAGCGCATATAATGAGATGGCCAACTGTCATCTCTTAATACTCATCTGTGCATCCATGCACATATACAATTTGGGTTCAAATTTTTGAATGTCATCTCTTAATACTCATCCATGCATCCATGCACATATACACTTTGGGTTCAAAATTTTGAGTTTAATTAGGATAGTGGAAACATGATTTGAGCATT
Source organism: Geum urbanum (assembly GCA_946800695.1). Classification (NCBI taxonomy): domain Eukaryota; kingdom Viridiplantae; phylum Streptophyta; class Magnoliopsida; order Rosales; family Rosaceae; genus Geum; species Geum urbanum. The sequence continues at coordinate 31,747,739 of OX327012.1, forward strand.
ATAGTTGTTTTTTCTTTCTTGTTCTTATTCTCTATTGAAAAGACACTGCCATGAAATTGGCCCCTATATTGTTCAATTCAAGCAAATCCTTTCATGCTATCATGATGCATGTGATGCTAATTTCGACTTTGATGTAGGTGACTGGTACTCAAGTAGCAAAAACTGGTCCATCACGAGGGACCTGTAAGAGACTGTAGCTAGCATCCTACGTGTTCAGATTCGGGATTCAAAGTAACTAGTTCTTTCGATTTAAGCAGTAAAATGAACATCATATATTTTTTGTAAATAATGAAGCTTGATCGATAAGTATGTGTGACATTTTGAATTTGTCGATCATGTGAATGTGTTAAGCTATAGAATAGTTCACTATGAAGCTAGCTATCTATTGTATGTTCCTTTTTATACAAACAAATGGTCATGAATTATGATGAATGACCCTATTATATGTGCACCCTTTTGGTAACAAATGAATTGATGAATGACCAGATACTTGCTCTTGTCTATTGTTATTTTGATTTTCATACTTCAAAAAGTACACAAAAGCTGCACTTCTTCCACACCTTATACAACAGAAATTCCACAATTTCTGTTGTTTCATGAATCCCATAACATCATAAATTGCTGGAAATCTGTAGTTTAAAAATATCTCCAACAACAGAAGTATAATAGTTATGTAGTACATGAAAACTATGATAACACTTCACACAACATAATTCATATAAACATGTTGTTTCAGCACATAAGGAACATTAGAACATAAAAGATAAATGTCAGTTAAAGACATAAGAAACAACTGAAGATAAAATATTTGTTGTTGTTGTAGTTGGTCATTGATAACCTCTAACATCAGACAAGGTTAATATATATAGTCTGAAGATGATTCAACCAACATATAAGGCACAAAATCTTTAATATTTTGGTTGTCTATAGACAACATAAGTTATACGGTCCTGTTGTTAGAAATGGTGTTAAACAACAGAAAATTTCTGTTGTTCAAGGCCCTATCACTTGGCAACGCAATAAACAACATATTTGAAGTTATCTAACAACAGAACAGTTTTGTTGTCTATTGACCATTTTTGCCTAGTGATGTTCAGCTAATTTCTTGGTAGAGAGAGAGAGAGAGTTAATACACTATGAGGCAGATTAACAAGATGATCGAAGAATATACTAGGTGATGAAGCTTCTTTATTCGAATCACAAATGCTATATATATTTGAACTGTTTGAGAAAAGTAGAGAAGGTGCTACGATTGTCCAATCCGAAGCAAAAGAACAATTTTGCACGACTAGTGGAAAGAGCTAAACGAGATGCATAAAAGGTTGCAGCAGAGATCCATGAATTGATGCTTCTAGATATGCAGTATCATAGACAAAGGGGAAAAGATATTACATATATATGACACTAATTATTGCAAGAGTGAAATACAGTTCATACCCGAAACTACGATAACTAATTAAATTTAAATGAAATTTCTAGTCCATGATTAATTATGAAGTGCAAAAACATATCCAGCTAGCTAGCTGATCAAAATGAAACGTCCGGCCACTACGTAGACAAACTACTATTCTTTCCTAGCTGGTGTTATCGATAAATCACTCGGAAACCGGCAAATTATTTGGCCGGCGGCTTCTTCACAGTCATCACTGAACGATGAGCATGACGAGCACAGAAGTCACTTACACTCCCCCAGAACAGCCCCGGAAAACAGATCAAATCGAAAGGCAGGTGTTAGACATTAACAGTTGATTATTCTTTATACATTTTGCCGTGAATTTCCCCACTAATATATATATTTTTTATATATATTACCTTTTTACGAGTCCATAACCATGACTCCCGAGAACCAAGAGCTTGGCATAGTGTTTATCCACAGCATCGCACATAACATTTCTCGGATCACCTTCCATTACCTCGACTTGCACAATTTCCACCTGCTTAGCTTATGACATGAATTTGGTTAACTAGTATCGCTTTACGGATCTATCACATTGTATTGAACGTACAAGATGATAACTAGATCAACAATTTTGATCACCTTTTTACTGGAGCATAACTCCTCGGCCTTTTCGACAGTCTTAGCAGCCGATTTCTTCAGATCCAAGTTCAACACATTCAAGAAATCTGCGGAGCTTGCAAGTGATATTAATCTACCATATATGCATGGATATAGAACATACATTTATAAAGCAAATGAACTCGTTAAAGAAACTAGCTAGTTATTACCAACTCCAGCGACGCCGAGAGCAGAAGAGGGAGACGCCCTAGCGTGGACGATGGCAAGCCTGAAAGGATGGGTAGCCCCGGGAGCAAACATATGGTTTAGAGTCCACGCCAGTCAGGGACGGAGCCAGGATTCTCGGTGAGGGGGAGCCTAAATGAAAACCTTAAAACATAAAAATAATATATTAATTTAAATAATTCAAAATATTAAAATAGTGCTTGTAAAATACTATCTATTACAAGGGTAATTGTCCTCGACGAGGTTTCATATTCTAAAAACGTTTCATAATAACTTCATCGTCAATAGTAAGAAAAATGTCTATCTCAATATAAGAAATCAAACAATCATTCATCAACTCGTCACTCGTTCGGCTGCATAATTGATTCTTCACAATATTCATTGCAGAAAATACTCTCTCAACGCTTGTTGTTGTAACAGGTAGAATCAATGCCAATGTCACAAGCCGGTAAACTAGCGGATATGTTCTATTTTTAGGTCGACAAGGGCTTTGTTGTAGATAATATCTTCGAACTTCTTCTTGAATGTTAGGATGATAACTTGAAATTGGCGGGCATTTAGTGGGATCCGATAGATACTTTTATATAATATCTTCAACACGAAACTATTTCAAATTGTTACTATTCTTCTTTTGAATTTTCGTGGGTGGTTGCTCATCTGATGTTGGAGTAGAAGAAGAGGATTTTTCTTTTCTTTTGAAGTATCTCTCCATATCTAATAAACTTAATAAAAATGATTGTATTTTAATCTCAAGTACGGTAGAGCTTTTATAAAGAAAAAAACCATAAAATCCTAAACCTGGTAACAAATTGAATCCTAATTGACCTAGTATTTGGATTTTATTATTGAAATATAATATAATAATATTCTTACAAAGTTGTCGGATTGAATTGTCAGTAATTGAAGTTTAGATATACTTCAAATAAATTATAATATTTATATTATATAATAATATACTAATATTTTTTTCTACATTAACTCGGGGGGGCCAGGCCCACCCTGACCCCATAATGCCTCCGTCACTGACTCCAGTGCATAAAAGCTGTGTTCATTGTCGTCCACTGCAACTAGCATCAGTGGCTTCTCCGCCATTGCTACCTAACTTGCTAGCTATTTCAATTCCTTGTGTTTACAGTACAATAAGTTCGTACAATAAACGAGAACGTCGATCAAGAACCAAAGGAAACAAGCTTGTCTTTGATTCTATTTATAGTTGTAGCTTGGCCAGCAGGGTTTGAGGGTTTGCTTGAGTAGTACGTACGTGTTACATACATGTGGTAGCTAGAGACTGTGGTGTAGATCGAAGATTGTGGTTGTCACTGTCTGTGTGATCAGTTGATAACTGCTGCGAGGTCGTTACGACTATGGATATGGCGGGAGACTCTCCTTGATCTTATATTGATCACATAAAATTAAGTTGGCCAAACTTTGTGAGTTGGTTGATCGTGTCTGCAGGGACGGAGCCAGGATTCTCGGTGAGGGGGGCCTAAACGAAAAGCTTTAAAAATAAAAATAATATATTAATTTAAATAATTCAAAATATTAAAATAGTGCTTGTAAAATACTATCTATTACAAGGGTAATTGTCCTCGACGAGATTTCATAACCTGAAAACGTTAATTTCATAATAACTTCTTCGTCAATAGTAAGAAAAATGTCTTTCTCAATATAAGAAATCAAACAATCATTCATCAACTTGTCACTCATTCGGTTGCATAATCGATTCTTCACAATATTCATTGCAGAAAATACTCTCTCCATGCTTGCTGTTGTAACAAGTAGAATCAATGTCAATGTCACAAGCCGGTAAACTAGTGGATATGTTCTATTTTTAGGTCGACAAGGGTCTTGTTGTAGATAATATCTTCGAACTTCTTCTTGAATGTTAGGATGATAACTTGAAATTGGCGGGCGTTTAGCGGGATCCGATGGATACTTTTATGTAATATCTTCAACACTAGACTTTTTCAAATTGTTACTATTCTTCTTTTGAATTTTCGTGGGTGGTTGCTCATCTGATGTTGAAGTAGAAGAAGAGGGTTTTTCTTTTCTTTTGAAGTATCTCTCCATATCTAATAAACTTAATAAAAATGATTGTATTTTAATCTCAAGTATGGTAGAGCTTTTATAAAGAAAAAAACCATAAAATCCTAAACCTGGTAACAGATTGAATCCTAATTGACCTAGTATTTGGATTTTATTATTAAAATATAATATAATAATATTCTTACAAAGTTGTCGGATTGAATTGTCAATAATTGAAGTTTAGATATACTTCAAATAAATTATAATATTTATACTATATAATAATAATAATATACTAATATTTTTTTCTACATTAACTCCGAGGGGGGGGGGGGGGGGGGGGGGGCAGGCCCACCCTGGCCACATAATGCCTCCGTCACTGCGTGTCTGTATTTATAAATTGTGTAAATGTGTGAATCGCACGATAAGGCCTTCTTCAATGCAAGGCTCTATATTAACTTTTGCATTTTTTTGGACAAAAATTATCTCCAGATGTGAATATGCATATCCAGCATTTTAGGTTGAGTTGTATAAGTTCTAAAATAAGTTCTATTTACCCAACTTCTTTTAGAACTTATGCAACTTATCACACTCACAATTTGTGGAGCCTATATGTAGAATCTATCATAAAATTTTAATATTTGTTTTATGTTGCATCTTTACCATTAAAGATGGTTAAATTATACAACCTACTTTTTAGATGAATAATGCTTAATATAGTTCTAAAATTTAAAATAAAACTTTAATATACAACCTACCATTAGAGATGAGGTTAAAGCTATATATGTTTTGGTTTTCTTGTCCAATATCGATGAGTTTACCTCTTGTTTTATTTTTCTGAAGGCTGTTTTCACATTATATTATCGATTTCCGCACCACAATATATCAGTCCATCTATTTTCACATCTATTGTAGGTTCTTGATCACGTGAATTTTGCACCTTTTGGTCCAGAAATAGAAAAAAAGAGTAGTTCTCAAATTGAGGGTGTTGCATGGGATATATATCTTGCGTGACACTATTATTTTTTTTTTTAAAAGTCGTGGAAATTCATTCAAAGATTATAGATAATTAATACAAAAATTTTACTGGATTACTCGGCTCGACAAAACGAAGCCTTATACATACTACTATGCTAAAGCAACTCTAGTACAAAGCATAAACTTACTACCAGGATAGCACATGCATAATCAAAAGCCGGTTGCACTATCCTTTAACTAGCTAGACACCTTCTCTACTCCTGAGCCACAACCAGGTCAAGGTCAGAGCCTCCAACTTGACTTTATTAAGTCTGATCCCACTTTCGAGAATGACGACGTGCTAAGACTGCCTTAGAGTTAAACTAAACTACACCATGAACATCAAAAATACACCATGAACATCAAGTACCTACAACATTTTAGGTTGAGTTGTATAAGTTCTAAAATAAGTTCTATTTACCCAACTTCTTTTAGAACTTATGCAACTTATCACACTCACAATTTGTGGAGCCTATATGTAGAATCTATCATAAAATTTTAATATTTGTTTTATGTTGCATTTTTACCATTGAAGATGGTTAAATTATACAACCTACTTTTTAGATGAATAATGCTTAATATAGTTCTAAAATTTAAAATAAAACTTTAATATACAACCTACCATTAGAGATGAGGTTAAAGCTATATATGTTTTGGTTTTCTTATCCAATATCGATGAGTTTACCTCTTGTTTTATTTTTCTGAAGGTTGTTTTCACATTATATTATCGATTGCCGCATCACAATATATCAGTCCATCTATTTTCACATCTATTGTAGGTTCTTGATCACGTGAATTTTGCACCTTTTGGTCAAGAAATAGAAAAAAAGAGTAGTTCTCAAATTGAGGGTGTTGCATGGGATATATATCTTGTGTGACACTATTATTGTTTTTTTTAAAATTTGTGGAAATTCATTCAAAGATTATAGATAATTAATACAAAAATTTTACTGGATTACTCGGCTCGACAAAACGAAGCCTTATACATACTACTATGCTAAAGCAACTCTAGTACAAAGCATAAACTTACTACCAGTATAGCACAGGCATAATCAAAAGCCGGTTGCACTATCCTTTAACTAGCTAGACACCTTCTCTACTCCTGAACCACAACCAGGTCAAGGTCAGAGCCTCCAACTTGACTTTATTAAGTCTGATCCCACTTTCGAGAATGACGACGTGCTAAGACTGCCTTAGAGTTAAACTAAACTACACCATGAACATCAAGTACGTAGTCCCGACTCTCCAACCTATGTTGTACAGCTGGTCTAGATAGCGAAAGATCTATATCAGAATGTGCCTTGCCCATATCGGCCCCCGTACTTAGGTCCCACCCTCCCTAAAATGGACTGACGTCTACGTCTCACAATGCCTCCAGGAATAGGCACCACATCCGACCTCTCTTCCCAGAATGAACGACTTGGCATGGTTAGAATTGTCATCCAGCACCTCCTCTGCAAGCCAATTGTTCGCCACCTCGCAATTCCCTGCTCCACCACCTGCACCCGCCATCACCACATTGGCATGATCGAGACCCCAAATAGCCTCCTCAACTATGGCTTCTGCGTCTACTTGTAGCTTCTTTTCCAACTTTTCACACTCAATGAGACAACCATCCATAGCTTGACAAAAACTTTCACAACCCATGTAATAGTTTTTTAAAGTAATATATTCAATTTCACAAGCAATCCAAGCAGTAGGACCAAGTTGAAGATTGACCTCCATCTCCAATGGATTACGCAGATCAATTTCCACAAATAGCAGAATCTCCTCCTTATACTAAAACTGAGTTCAATCATACTCAAGATACATACCCAAGCAATTTCCAAGCGACTTCCACCACTGCTTAACTTCAACATCCGCAGTTAGATCACCTCCAGCCACTTCCACTCGTGTCCAAACCTTGGCCATAGTCGCCAGAATAGATTGAATAGGTGCCAGACCATCGAATTCCTCCAACACAACCGTAACATCCTAGTAGAATCAAGGCCCACAATCCATGGCCCTCCGAAAAGCCTTCTTGTCATTGAATCTCCCCATAAAACGGTCAGGAGTACATCACCTTATGGCGCTTGACCCTATAACACCACACCAAAGCCGGAGCATCCAATGATTGAGAGATTTATTCCGACTCTCCGAAATGACCGTCGGAGAGAAGACACAACGGCGAAACCGAAATCTTCATCCTTCTCCGTTGCCCCATCAGAGATATCACAAACTCTAAATGGGTCTAACTTAGCAGGCGGCGGCAAAGTTGGCGAATGAAGACGTCCCAAATCCTGTATCCATGCGTCCCAGAAGAGAGAAGAGATCAAGAAGAATCCAAAACTTGAAACACAATCGAAATATGACTAAAAATAAAGGAGATCGAGTGAAAATAGTAGGCGGCTAGGGTTTAGGTTTACAGAAGAAAGAGAATGGGGAGACTAGCTAGGCTCATATCGAAAACCACTATTCATTGTTGTTGGTTATAAACTTATAATAACTCGATCAGTGGGGAGTGGGGTTTGTCGATTATCAAGTCGATCTAAAAAATATGTTAATGATAACTTGTTTATGACATTAGAGCATTTCAAGGAGGGATTTTGTACCAAATACTTTATGGTTGTGACATTTCCAACACAACCCTACAATTCAGGTGGCCAAAAATTAAGATATATATGTTCATTCTTTACCTTGTGAATGTTAACATTTGATTCAAAATTAGCGCAGCTCTTTTCAAAAGGACTTTTTAAATCGAATTGAAATGGGATCTCAATCTGGCTCGATCACATGCTTTAAGGAAAAGCAAAGCTTTTGGGAAAAGAAGTGTAGTACAAGAATGATAGCTAGCAGCTGGTTTAATTTGGTCCTCTGGGAGATCCCACCAGCACGACTCATATATTCACTCTGGACCCCATTACTTACCTGTATAATACTAAGATATTAGATTATTAGACTAATGATGTATGACTAACCAATATCAAATTAACTTTGGATAATATACATACATGGAAGAGAGCCAAACATGAAGTTTGCTTCATGCATGATGTATCCATTCCATTTGCTCTTGGCTTTGTATCAGGATAGGGGCACAAATGAACCAATGTCTTCTGGTTGATTGGGTTTTTATAAGGAAATGAATAGGAAGAAGTATATTCACTCGTGCACCATGTGGAATAGGAAGGCCAATGTGATAGCCGAGCTTCATGTCAAAATGGTGTGACCAAATGGCGCTTATGACATCTTTGATTCTTAGTCAGGATCTAAGGAGTACTTGATAAGTAACTTTAAAGGCGTATCGAATGATACTGGATTAATATTGGGGCATTAGATGGTAGTTATGAAGTTTTTTTTATTTTTTTTACTGAGTATGCATATTTTGTATTTCATGAAAATTATAGTGTTCCGGAGTATTGAGTCTTTGACGTGAACTGCGAACTGTTCACTTGTTATTTTAAGATATATTGATCTCACATATTGAGCTAGCAGACGACTAGCTTCTCTAACTCTTAACATTGCGAAGAATCGAATGAACATATAGGAAGCCATTCGATACATTAGAACGTACGTTTGTACTTTATAAGAAGGAACTAGTTTTGGAAATATAAATATAGATCTCTCACAAACATCCACCAATATAAGTACAACGTACGTTGATCATTATTTATATTTGGTGCACATTTGAATATGCAAGTTAATCTTGTCTAAGCATGAGTATATCTACATTATACACACACCCATCAACCATACAATTTACCTCACTAAAATTAAATATATCATGCAAATTACGTTATGCCACCGAATGGCTGCATTAGAAATAGGAATTGGTAAGCTTGCAATTTCAGAATAGAATTGGAAAATGTCAACTATGACCTCTCCCCATTAATTAAACAACGTTATTTGGATCCTTACTACGTTTCAGGAGGACGACCAATTCTGTTGCAGGCATCATTGCTGTTGTGGATGGACGTGTAGGCAACTCTGGTACATAATATATAGCTGTGATTATTCTCCTTCTCCAAGTGAGCTCATGATTTTCAGAGCCAAGAGGTCAGTAATCCCACTGTCCCACGTCTCAAATTTGAAGAAAGATTCTACTCATGGTCTCATGAAGTTATGTACTTATTTTATTTCTGTAGAATTCATTTTTAAATATTAATAATACTGAAAATTAGAATTAACTCAAATTAGTGACAGATATATCATTTATCTTGTGAAATAGCTCTTCTTCTTTTTTTTAGAAGTTTGACCAATCCATTAAAATGTGATACTAGAACAGAATTTTACTGGATTATCCGACCCGATAAAACGAAGTCTTACACATACTATTATGCTAAGCAATTATATATTTCTACGCCTAAAACTGAAATATTAAAATTAATTTGTACCATCATTTAACTAGCCAGACGCATTCTCTATTCTACTGATATTTCCAGGTCGGGGTTTGCCCCTCCAATCTGGTCCTCGACAATCTGCTCTCAATGCCCTCGGTGCTACTGTGCATCAACCTCACTTGATTTTGGGGATGCTACTTGGTGGACTGGGGGTTGAAGAACCCCAGCTTGTCAGTTGTTGCCAAGCGATGGATGTGACCCCTGGCAAGGTATAGACAAGTTACATTCTTTGAGCCTTAGGTCTTGGTCCTCAGATTACGATCCAAGCACCCAATGTCCACGTCCTCTTTCCAAGCGTGCATCACCTTCGATTATGCTTCCTTGATCTGGCCCTCCAGCTGTTCCACTACTACTGGTAGTAAGATATCTCCAACCATATCATTTGGTTCCGGAACTAGGTCAGCCTCCTCCACCCAATTATCGACCAATTTTTCTTCTCTAGTACATGTTTCGCTACCAATACCAGTAAATATAGTTATTTCATGATCCATACCCTAGTAGTCAGATTCCATCCGGACTTCAATTGCAATGGTGACCTGCTTTTTCACAAGTGCGCGCTGAATAGGACATTCGTCAACCGTATGATCAAAGCTTTCACAACTCATATAGTAACCTTTCAGTGTCAGATATTCAATGTCACAAGTAATCCAGGCCTGAGGTCCAAACCGCAGACTTACCTTCTTTTCCATCCGACTTCGGAGATTCACCTCCACAAAAAGTCGGGTTTCCTCGAAAGCTCAAAATCGATACTGGTCATAATCGACATACTTTCCTAGACAGATGCCTAGGGTTGGCCCCCACTTTGATACTGAAATCTCATCTTTCATCTCGCCACCAATGACATCAAATTGTTTCCATACTCTTGTTATGGATGCCTTAACCAAATGTATCGGGGTGAAGCCATCAAATTGTTATACCACAATTGTGACGTTCTCAAAGAACTTCCTTGTCTTTGATTCTTCCTACAAACTAATCATGTGTGTGACGCAATATGCTGATCATGCTTGGTCCTGCAATACCTCGCTATAAGTGAATCAACCAATGCTTTAGGGACTTTTCCCTCTCCTCTGATAGAGTATCCGGGGAAAAAAATATGAGTAACGGTGAAGCTTAACTCCTCCTCCTTCTCAAGGGCATAATGAGAAAGGTTGAATTCCATGTGTGACATTCTCGACCTAGTCGAGTATGACACCATTAATGGACTTGAACTTCCTTAATACCATAAAAATAGTATAGATCGATAAAGATTAGGAAAAAGAATGCAAATCAGGAGAAGAAATCCTAATCGGGTAGGAATCAATGGTAATAGTGGGCTAGGAGTAATTGGCGGCTAGGTTTAAGTTTAGGGAGAAAAGAGAGAAAATGTTATTTTTGAAAACCACATTCGTGAAAGAGCTCTTCAATTTTCAAGACATTGTATTCAATAAGATTCGAGCTACGTAACTAAACTTCCATAAATCTTCTCTCTACTTCTCCCCTAATGCCATCTCTCATGACAAGAATAGAATTGTTTCTATCATTGGTATACAACAAAAATGCAGTATTGGTAAATACCTAGGGATCCATAATGTAATTAACTGGAAGGACCCTATCAATGCTAAAGATTTGCTTCTAAAAACTGCAAATAAGCTAGCAAGATGGAAGAAAGGTTCCCTTTCTAGGGCTGGTAAACTTACCTTGATCAAAACAAGTTTAACTAGTCCGCCTAACCATATTCTCTCTTGTTTCTCTTGTCTAGAGAAATTGGCCAAATCTTTGGATGCTAGAGCTAGAAAATTCTTTTGGGGATCATCAACAAATTGTGCTCTTACTTCTTGGGATAGTATTTTCACTCCAAAAATTTTTGGAGGCCTTGGTGTTAGAAAGGTTAGTCATTTTAACAAAGTTGCAATCACGAAACTTTGTTGAAAAATGATAACTGATATTAATGACTGGTGGGTTAAGACTACGACTAAAAAGTACTTGAGAAAACACTCTTTCTTTCAAGCTAAATATAAACAAGATAACTCTTTTACTTGGAAAGAAATTTTGGATAACATGAGTCTTCTTATTGATGGCATGAGATGGATCATTGGCAATGGCCTCTTTGTTAACTTTTGGAATTATAACTGGGCGCTTCCTTTTTCCCTTTATAAATTATTGGATCATTCAAGAAATATATACATTGATGAAGATGAAAATGTGGCTAAATAAATTTGCAATGGTCAGTGGAATAAGGACAAACTTGTGACAATTTTTGACAAGACCTAACCCAGATTACTGTAGTAATCCAGGATAAGTCTTGCAGAACCCGTATTAGAGTATACAACACTGCCTATTAGGTTTCAGCTACCCTAGCATGAGTAACTCTGAACCTCAACTGAGAACCTATACTGAGAAAACAGAAGTTATGGATTGTCATGCCTCGTACTTTGGACAGTCACAACTTCAACCGACTAACCTGCAATCTGGGCAATTTAAACAAAGGGCCTAGGGAAAGGCATAAAAAAATATAAAACGTTAGAGTGAGTGAACAAAAATCATAATTCTACGATATGCCTAAAATTGAAAAAGTATAATTGTATGTCTTTACACGGTTTCTACTAAAAATAATGCGATTTCAAATATCATAGCACTGAAATAAAATGAAGGTGATCGTTCAGGGTGTTTTTCCTAAGCCGAAATGATTATATGTATGAAAAATATAGGTGATAGGATCGTCTAGGGTATTTGTCATAACCCGACATAATCTGGGTCAGGCAGGGTGTTTGTCCTAACCTGGTCCGACCGGCTATCCGGTGATCAGCCGTATAGCCAAGGCATTGATGCAACTAAATAAATCATCACAAAGTAAACCTCTAAATTTAAATTCTCTGAAACATAACGTAAATCGTACTGGATAAACATATAATCAATGAACTCACATGCGACTGTGAAAATAAAGGTCCACTCACAGTATTGTGTCATGATTTCCATCAAGCCAAAGCCCCTCTGTTAGCGTTTCTAAATATCTATCATTGGCTGCTAACACGTCATCTTAAAACAAAGATTATTATTTAATAACTACTCGTAAAAAATTATAATGAATAGTTAGGCTCGTTTACCAACAAACATTATCGTCGAGAACCTCACATTCTCGAATAATGTGCTTCCCGAACTAATGACGAGCTTAAATTAGATTCCAAATTCTAATTCTTGAATCCTTTTTAAAACCGCAACATACTCCTTAAACGTTATGCGACTCGAGGTCGAATCAACAATCGATTCAACTATTTAATAATATCATATCGTAAAATTATTTAATTAATAACCGATTAATTCTAAGTCCACAAATTCTAGGTCCACACCAATGTCCAATACATTTAATATCCTTAATTACCAATAAACTCGCAGCGTCGAACGAATCTAACGATATAAACTTGACACAACTCAGAAACTTTTCTGCCCACACGCCATTGGCAACCACCACCGATGGTGGCGATTGACACATCAATCTCTTCCTCTCATCAAGCACAACAACTTTTCTAACTACACTGATGTCTAATTCTGAACGAGGTGGCTGGAATTAGCCCTGAAAGCTGGCAGCCTCAATTTTGCCAGAAAACTTCGAATCAAAATTCTGGCGCCGTCGAGCCACGCCAAAGCTTGAGGCTGGTCGGAAAAAAACTCACAAGGACAAGGCAACAAAACCCCTAACCTCACGCCCCCCATCGATGTCGTCAACCACTGCCCCTAACGGCGAGGATTCTGTCACGATTTCCAAAAGGAAATCTTGTCGATTCGTCCACAATTTTACTTACAAATGTCAAATAAAACAACCCATATCATTCTACACATCACTAATTTCGTCCAAAAATCTAGTTTTTCTTGGCTTTGATTCTCTCTCCTCCTCCGCCATCAATCTAAAAATTGAAACCATCAATCGAAAGAGGAGGTCGTGGCCATTGAATTCCGACCAATTTCACGGTCGGAGGTGGCCAGAATCTGCCGCACCGTCTCCACCAATTTCAACGGCGATTTTGGGCCGCTAGAGCTCAAGTTAACGTGGGTCAACATGTCTAGCCCGAGATGGAAAGTCTGACTTGTTATTTTCGGAAAGTTCTATTTATATGTGCGAGTTGCGACTAACCGATTCCGTAAAATCGCACAAAATTTTCGCTGACCATAATTTCTTCATCGTAGCTCTAATTTTAATATTGGATATGGTTACGAACTCGTCTTGACGAACTCTATGACTATTCTCAATATAATTTTCTAAAAACTTAGCTAATAAAATTTTTATAAAAAGGTCATCGATCGATGATTACTGACGGTAAAAACTAACTACCTTCCTCGATTAACTTTAAACAGAAAATTCTCAGGACGGGTTATTACAGTTTTGGATGATGTTAATGTAAACTTTATCTGTAGTATCCCCCTTCCTACTACTAATTAGGAAGATACCTTTGTTTGGGGGACTGCTGAAAGGACTCAACCCTAGTTTAGCTAGTAAACTAAGATTAAGTCCGAACGATTGACCATAATCTAAGAAATTCAACGAAATTTTTTACATAACCTCACTTGAAACTGAGACAGCCTAAACACCTGCATAAAAATGACATTTCTGAAACCAAATCCCAAAGACAGACCGTGGACCATTGATGTCCATCCGGATTTCTCAATATATGTCATAAACAAAACCAGAAACTCAACTCGGGAATTTAGAAACATATTTACAAAGTACTGGTTCTGAATATAAGGAAAATTAACTCAATGCCAACATGAGTAACTGACTATTTACATGGAGCTCCACAGAAAGCAACATAATACAACTGGTATTCAAAGCGACTTCTACAAACATATGATACAAACTGACAGTGAGCCGGAATCTACTGATGAAGAGATGAGTGGTGGAATGGAAGCCTTCGATGAAACCAAGCACTTTCAGGATCTACACTGCAGCTTGGGCGACAAAAACCGAAGAGCCCAAAGAAAGGCATTAAAATATAAAACGTTAGCGTGAGTGGACAAAAATAACATAACCAGCAGAAATTGATAAATCTGAAGTATCATGTTTTTCCGCTGATTTCCGTGAAATAATACGAGTTCAAATATCATAAACCAAAATACAATAGAGGTGGTCATTCATGGTGTTTGCCCTGACCCGAAACGATTGTATATATAAAAAGTAAGGTGATGAGATCGTCTAGGGTGTTTGTCCTAACTCGAGATAATCTAGGTCGGGTAGGGTGTTTGTCCTAACCTGGTCCAACTGGCTATCCGGTGATCAGCCGAATAGCGAAGGCATCGTTACAACTAAATAAAACCATCACAAAATAAACCTCTTATTTAAACGCTATGAAAACATATCGTAAAGCGTAATGCATAAAAATATGAAGTCGCTAGCGACTATGAAAAAAAAAAGACCACTCACAAATCTGCGACTATTGCTTGTGTCCAGCGAAATTTCCCTCGCTAGGGTCGCGATCTCAATGTCCTGTCCATAATGATCACATAATATCAGAACTTGAAAAACTATGGAAATCGGCTCTTAAAAAAACTCTGAAAACCCCATCGATAAATCCTACAACCAGCCTCGTCGGAGCTCCGTAGTGGACAGCAGTGCGTGGGTCCCACGTGCTTTCGGCAGAACTGCTATGATGATGGCGATTAATACCTCATTGAAAATATCTCAACGATGCCTACAACTTTTATAACTGGGTCGAGACCCAAATTGATGGCGTTTGGCCGGAATTAACATAAACAAGCTGGAAAACCTATCTCCGACGACAGCCACCAATGACAACGATTAACCCCTCAATACCTTCCTCTCCTCGAGTCCAACCAAACCCCTATACCTATGTTATAACTTGCCGCCTATTTGCCGGAATCGGCTTTGAAACATCACGGCCCTAAATTGGCCGAAAACCCCAATTCGATAAATCTCTGTCGTCGAGCAACGATGGAGCTCGAGATCACTCATAATCAACTCAGGGGAAGGAAAGCTCCCTAGCCTCTGTCCCCGATGTCGAAACACGCTGGAGAATTGTTGAACCCGACGACAATTCTCCATAGGTTAACCTGAATCGGGTAACCCAAAACACCTGCAACTACTCAAATTTTTTGACAATAAACACACTAGGAATCCAATATCTTTAAATCCCTACATGTCTCGATGTCAGAGATGGACGAAAAATGGCAATCCAATTGGGTCGGCCAAATGGCGAGTCGCGGGACAATTTTAGGAAAAACGGGTCGAGTCGAAGTGTTTTTCTGGTTTGGGTTTTTCAAGAAAATCCTATTTATAACCCTAAACTTCTCAAATAATCAATGGCCTAAATTCAATCTCATCACGATCGAACAGTCGAGATCAAACCGATCAAAACTAATTTTAATTTTAATAATTCTCACGCTAACTTCCGGGTGTCATAAGAGATATCTTGCTTCTCTGAAAAATTCCCCAAAAATTCATACGGTCTCGAAGTAAAATACTTTACAACTCCCGCGAAGAAAGTTAAGTCCAATTCTCGTCTGGTGAAAAAGTTGTTAATAACCTAATTAATGCGACTAATCCATGATAAAGCTTAATACGATTTGATAAATGCACAATTTTGGTTCGGGTCGTAACAATCCACCCCTCTTACAAAAAATTTGTCCTCAAAATTTACATACCTGCTAGAAAAGATGAGGATACTGCTCCTTCATGTTCCGCTCTAGTTCCCAAGTGGCTTCTTCTACGGCATGATTCCTCCAAAAAAAAACTTTCACTAAAGGTATGGTCTTTTTCCGGAGAACCTGCTCTCTACGGTCAATAATCCCTACTGCTTCCTCTATATAAACTAAATCCTCCCGTAGCGGAATTCGCTGAGGTATAATGACTGAGAGGGAGTAAGAATGTACTTCCGTAACATGGACACGTGGAATACATCATGAACTCGTGCCAACTCTTATTGTAACTCCAAACGATAAGCTATTGCATGTACACGCTCTATAATCCCATAAGGTCCGATGTAACGTGGTTGGAGTTCACCACTCTTCCCAAATCGCATCACCCCTTTTCATGGAGACAGTTTCAGGGATACCCAGTCTCCCACCTCAAACTCAAGATCTTTTCATCTAACATCTGTATAACTATTATGTCTATCCTGAGCAATCTTCAATCTGTCTCAAATGATCTGCACTATTGTCTCCTGAACTATGTATGGACCAATGAGGCTCATTTCTCCTACTTTGCTTCAACATAAGGGAGTCTGACACTGTTTCCTGTATAAATCTTCATATGGTGACATTCCAATGCTAGTGTGAAAACTGTTATTATATGCGAACTCTATCAAATGAAAATACTTATTCCATTTCCCTAGAAATTGCAACACACAGGATCTCAGCATATCCTCCAGCGTGTGGATAGTTCTCTTAGACTGACCATCTGTCTGGGGATGAAAGGACGTACTAAATCGTAACTTGGTTCCCAAAGCTCCCTGTAATGCTCTCCAGAATTGTGAAGTAAAGTGAGAATCTCAATCTGAGATAATGGATACAGGAACACCATATAGCTTCATGATCTTCTGCATATACAACATAGCTAGCTTGCTCAGCGAAAGTTTCTCTGAGACTAGTATGAAATATGCAGACTTTGTGAAGCGATCCATAATTACCCAAACACCTGAATGACCTTTTGACGTACGAGGCAACTTATATATGAAATCCATATTGACATGCTCCTATTTCCAAACCAGAATCTCTAGTCGTTGCATTTTTCCCAAAGGTTTCTGTCGCTCAGCCATCACTTATTGAAAAATAGGGCATTGACTCACATACGTCGCTACCTTCCTCTTCATATTAGGCCACCAATAATACTCTATAAGAGTGCGGTACATCTCCGTGCTACCAGGGTGCATAGCATAAGCTAAATAATGAGCCTTGTCGAGTATTTTCTACTTTAGTTCCTCGTCATTCTGAACACAGAGTCTACCTTTGAATACTAGCAACCTATCTCTCCTTAAAGTCAAAATCTAGTTGTCCACCATCACGCACTGCTTCCTTTAGTTTTAAAAGTGAAGCATCAGAATCCTGGAATTCACGTACTCTATCAATAAGAATGGGTTGAACATGTAGACTGGCGAATAACACTCCAACCTCGCTCTCATCAGTATACAACACTGCTCATATGGCTCGCAACTTCGTAAGCAATGGTACTCGAGCCAACTGTGTATGAGACAAGGAAACTCCTTACTTTCGACTAAGGGCACCTACAACTATATTCGCCTTTCCTGGGTAATATTCGAAGGTGCACTCATAATCGTTTATCAACTCGATCCACATTCTCTGTCTTAGGTTCAATTCTGGTTGTGTGACGAGGTACATAAGACTTTTATGATCGATAAAAATCTAACATCTGGCACCATATAAGTAAGTTCTCCAGATTTTCAATGCAAAAACTATCGCTGCCAGCTCCATATCATGAGTGGGGTAGTTTGCCTCATGAGGTTTCAACTGTCGTGAACCATGTGCGGGCACCTTACTATGATGCATCAATACACAACCCAAACCAAACTTGGAGGCATCACTGAAAACAGTAAACTCCTCGTTATCGTCCAGTAATGTCAACACTCGGGTTGTGATCAACCTTGTCTTCACAATCTAGAAACTTTCCTCATAAGCCTCCGACCATTCAAACTTAACTCCATTTCTCGTGAGCCTTGTAAGAGGTGCAGCAATGCGTGAAAAATCCTGCACAAATCATCGGTAGTAAATGGCAAGACCCAGAAAGCTTCTAATATCTAACACACTCACATGTTTGCTCCAATCAACATTGCCTCAATCTTGTCTAGATCGACACTAACTCCTTCTGTTGAAATCACATGGCTACGAAATTTCACATTATCCAACCAGAACTCACATTTACTAACATTGGCGTATAACTGAGACTTCCTCAAAGTCTCCAGAACTACATGTAGATGTCTCGCATGGTGCCTCGCATCCTTTGAGTAAATCAGGATATCATTAATAAATATAATGACGAACTTATCAAGATAAACCCGAAATACTCAATCCATCAAAGCCATGAAGGCAACATGAGCATTCGTCAAACCGAATGACATCACAAAAATCTAGTAGTGACCTTAGTGCGATCGGAACACGATCTTATAGACATCTCACTCTCTAATCCGCAAATGATGGTATCCCGATCAGTGATCAATAATAGAGAACACCATATCTCCATTCAATTGATCAAACAAATCATCAATACGAGGCAGTGGATACTTGTACTTTACGGTAACCTGGTTTAGTTTTAGATAGTCGAGACATAATCTTATAGACACATCCTTCTTTTTCAAAAATAAAAATGAAGCTCCCTATGGTGATACACTAGAACAGATGTAACCTTTATCAATCAGTTCCTGAAGCTAAACCTGTAACTCATTCAATTCAGTTGGAGTCATTCGGTACGACGCCTGAGCTATGGGACCTGTACCCGGAAGAAGCTCAATCGTGAAATCTATTTACCTTACTATAGGAAGACCTGATATTTCCTCAGGAAAGACGTTTAGGTATTCCCTGACCACAACAATCTCCTCAAGGTTAGTAGTGGGAACACAAGTGTTTACAACATGCGCTAGATATACACCACACCCCTTCCACAACATTTTTTCGGCTTTCACAACTGAAATAAGGCACGAAGAAAGAACATTTCTTTCTCTACAAAATAAAATCTTTGGTAACCCTAGACTTCTGAACACCACCTCTTTCAGATGGCAATCAACCGAGGCTTGGTGATTGTTCAGGAAGTCCATACCTAAAATCAAATCAAAGTTCCCGACATCAAGAGGTATTAGGTTGGCAGACAACCCAAAACCTCCAACTATAACACTACAATCTCTATAAACTAACCCAACAAGAACCATCTCACCAGAGGGATATTCACTCGCTACATCACCGATAAGGGAATAGCAGGTATGTTAATTATTAAAGCTAATCTCACAGAGATAAAAAAGTGTCACCCTCGGATCTATTAAAGTATAAACAACATAACCAAAAACATATAACGTACCGATGATCACCTTTGGAGCTTCCCTACCCTCCTGTAAAGTCATATGATGAAGTCGGGCCTGTCCAGTCTGTCCAGCCAGTCACCCTCTTTGGCTTTGGTCCTAATGAGCTAGTTGTCTGGGTGGCGGTACGGCTCTAACCCCAGAAGTGGTTCCTGATTACCACCAAAACTCTGCACCGAAAATTCACCTGGAGTGTCCCTTTGTGAACACTCCTTCAAAAAGTGGCTAGTCTGGCCACAACGGTAACATGTTGAGCTCCCATATTGATACTGCCCGGGGTGATGTTTGTGCCATCAATTGCATAAAAGGGAATCTTTGGGTGCTGAAGAAGTAGACCAATAACTACTAAATCCACTGGAACTGGCCCAGACCCCTGCCTCTGAGATCGACTCCACCTTCATCTAAAAAAATGACTCGGAAGACGTGCACTAGGTGAAGGAGTATGAGATCCTTCACCTGAAGATGTAGTAGAACTTGAAGTTCTTGAGCTTCCCTTCTTCGAAGAACCCTGGCTAGTCTCACCTTCCTCAAATCGCCGAGTCTGGCCCCACTCATATCCGAGCATATCGTCGCAACTCACCGCAACACTGACAAACTCATCAAAATCAGCATGTGATACACCTGATAAGTATGGGGTAATCTATGATCGCAAACCTTGGTCGAATCTCCAACACTTCTCTTTCACTAACCTGACTGAATTTGGTGCAAATCGGGCCAAATGAGTAAAATTGTCCCAATACTCCATCACAGTCATGTCTCCCTGTCGTAGATTCATAAACTCATCATACTTTTGCTGCTCCGTTGCTTCGCTGAAGAAGTGACTCATGAACAATTCTATAAACTTTGTCCATGGAATGAAAGCTTTATTCCTTTCAGTACACTTCCACCACGATAAGCATGGTCCCGCAATAGGCTTATAACTACCTCGGTTCTCTCCTCAGGGGTCAACTGGGGATGTAAACGATCGCAAACTCGACCAATCTAAACAAGGCAATTCTCACTAGTTTTCAGGGTCATGGGAGCCAGTAAAAGGAACTAGTTTCAAGGCATTGAGGCAACTAAATAAAACCATTCCAAAATAAACATCCAATTTAAATGCTCTGAAAATATATCATAAAGCGTAATGCATAAAATATGAACTCGCTAGCGATTGTGAAAATAAAAGTTCACTCATAAGTCTGCAACTATTGCTGGGGTCCAGCGGAATTTCCCTCGATATGGTCGTCATCTCGATGTCCTACCCATAAGAATCACATAATATCATAACATGAAAAACTTTGGAAATCGGCTCTAAAAACAACATCAAAAATGCCGTCGATATATCCTACAACCTACCTCGCCGGAGCTCCGTCATGGACGGTGGCGCGTGGCCCTCATACGCCTCCAGCAGAACTTTTTAGATGACGGTGATTAATACCTCATTAGAAAGCTCTCAACGAGGCCTACAACTTTAATAACTGGGTCGAGTCTCGATGACGTTTGTCCAGAATTAACATAAACAAGCCTAAAAACCTATCTCCAACGACAGCCACCAACAACAACGATTGACCACTCAAAACCTTCCTCTCCTCGAGCCTAACTAAACCTTTATATCTATGCGCTCCAACTCGCCGCCAATTTGCCGGAATCAGCTTCAAAACATCTCGGCCCTAAATTGGTCGGAAACCTCAATTTGCTGAATCTCTAATGTCGAGCCACGAAAGAGCTCGAGACTGCTCACAATCGAGTCATGGGAGGGAGAGCTCCCTAGCCAAAACATGCTAGAGATACGGCGAACCTGGCGGTGATTCTCCACATGTTGACCCCAATCGGGTCGTCCAAAACACCTGCAATTACTCACAAATTCCCACAATAAACACACGAGGAAGCCAAGAGCTTCCTTACCTGTCTCGATGTCGGAGATGGCCAAAAAATGGCAATTCGATCGGGTCGATCGAACAGCACGTCGCATGTCAATTTTGGGCAAAAACGGGTCGAGCCGAAGTGTTTTTCTAGTTTGGATTTTTCAAGAAAATCCTATTTACACTACTAGAAAACCTCACTTAGGCAACGAAGCATTTTTGTTGCTTAAGTGGGTTTTTTCGTCTCTTAAGTACCTAGGCTACGAAAATTTCGTTGTCTAAGTGTCGTGACCTAAGTACTTGGACGACAAAAAAAAATTGTTGTCTAAGTGACATTTTAGGCAACGAAACAATTTTCGTCGCCTAAAGTCCTAGACGACGAATATTTACTAAGTAAAACGATGAAAAATTTCATTGTCTTACTTAACTTCGGCGACGAAACTCTTTCGTCGTCTAAGTACACTTAAACGATGAAATATGTTTGTCGCCTAAGTGTTCCAAAAAAGTTACGTCGTGTTAAACGAAGAAATATGTTCGCTCACGGTCAACCAGAGATTACCAAGCCCTCACTCGAAGCTACAGACCCTCTTCTCTTGCATCCCCAACCCACTGCAAACTCCCCAACAACATTAAACTGAACGAATACCACCCATAATCTTACATTTGCACACATCCATGCCTATAATAGAGCACTAAACCCCGTTCGGCCGCACCCTAGAGATGCCAACGAGGCCAGAGGCTGCCGCTAGCTGAGGGCCGCCGGACGAGGAAATAGATAAAAACTAGGGTTTTTTCCTTTGGATGCGGCTCTTTCTAGGTACTTTCGTGACTTGTTAGACTATTATCTTTCTATTAGACTAGATTCTAATATGAATATTAGTAACTAATCTCAAATGACATTTTCTCCGAAACACATCAAATTCATCCCCCTTCAAAATATCCAAAAACTGATGTACCACACATACGAAAATTAGATACTCAGCAGAGGACATATTAGTCATAGCATTTTAATCAAATCATGAAATAAAAATAGCCATTTAGTAAATGTTTCAAAATTTACCATCTGCCAAAAATACTAATTTTATGACAAGACCCGCCCCAGATTACCGTAGTAATCTAGGGTAAGTCTTGCGGGACCCGTATTAGAGTATCTAGAACTGACTAATCGGTATCAGGTACTCTAGCACGAGCAACCCTAAACTTCAATTGGGAACCTACACTGAGAAGATGGTAGTTGTGGACTGACATGCCTCAAATTATAGACGATCACGACTTCAACCGACTAACCTGCAATCTGGGCAATTTAAAACAAAAAGCCTAGGGAAATGCATAAAAACATAAAATGTTATAATGAGTGGACAAAACAACATAATCGTACGATATGCATAAAACTGAAGAAAACTGTATCTATATGCCTTTCCATTGTTTCTGATAAAATTTATGCGAGTTCAAAATATAGTAGAACTGAAAGAAAGTGGAGGTAGTTGCTCAGGCCACCTAACCTGAGTTGACACTAACTGAATAACAAAGGTGATGAGATCGTCCCAGGCCACCTAAGCTGAGTCGATCTGGGTCATATGAAGCCACATAACCTCCCCTAACCAGACTATCCAGTGATCTACCGAATAGTGAGAGCATCGATGCACTAAATAAACCATCACAAATGAACCTCCATATTTAAATACTCTGTAACGTACCTTAAAATATACAGTAATACTGAAATGCTGAAAAATGAACTCGTTATCGACTGTGAAAATAAAATGGTCTACTCATAATATTGTACCGTGATATCCATTAAGCCAAAGCATGTCTGTTGGTGCTACTATGCATCTATCACTGGCCGTGAACATGTCATCCGAATTTGGTTTTGAAACCAAGAACACCAAACTCTTCAAATTTTTGATTCTTCCTCCACACATGGAATTAAGACTTAATGTTGGTGTCATTAGCTTCATGGTAATATTCAAAGCCCAGTAGGTCCTAACTATCAATTCGAGCTCGAAACCATCACCCTTAAAGCTTAGAATTTTTTATTAGGTTTCCTCCATCTCATCGTTGCTACATCCCGAAACAAGGTTGAAGATGTTGGGGAAAAGATAGAGGAGGTTGTGGTGGCCATTTTGACACCAAGACCGACCATTTTGGTGGCCGACAGGTGGTTCATCGCCGGCGAGCCGTGGTGGAGAGAGAGAGAGAGAGAGACCACACGGGAGAGAGAGAGGGAGAGAGAAAAAGTCGGACCAAAAAAAGAAAAGTCTGGCTTTCTATTTTCGGAAAGTCCAATATATAGGTGTGAGTTACGACTAACCGAATCGTAAAATTGTACAAAACTTCCACTGGCTGTATTTCTTCATCGTAATTTTTATTTTAACACTTGACGTGGTTACGAACTCGTCTTGATAAACTCTACGACTTCCCTTAATATAATTTCCTAAAATAGAAAGTCTTATTTATATTTGTCTATTTACGACTATTACATTTCTGATAAACTTCCGCTAATCATAACTTTCTTGTCATGGTTTCGTTTTCGGCATTCTTTGCGTCTACGGACTCGTCTCGACAATTTCTACGATTTTCATCCGAAGTCAACCAACTTCGACAATCTAATAAAAAGTCAACTAAAAAGCTCTCAATATTTACAGACGATGACAAACCTAACTACCTTTCTTGATTAAAGTTAAATAAATCATAAAAAGAAAATTCTCAGGACGAGATATTACAATCTACTGCCATTAAGAAAATTTTGTCCTTGAAATTTATGCACATACTAGTACAGCACCAACGGGTACTATTCCCACATGAGTTCTTTTCGGCTCTTAAATAACATCCATAATCGAGAGGTTATCCGTACTACTTTCACCTTATTATCACATTATTACAAAAAATTTCTCTCCACATCGAGAATCTCAAATAACTACTCATTATTAGCCTAGTACATGAAGGGTCAGGATGCAACCCCTGTAATATAAATAACTAAAACATCGAATATCCATGCCTCTTTAATGGCAAATGCTAATAATGATGTCGGCATGTCTGGTCAGTCCAGCCTTCAATGACGGTTCTGATATGCCAGCTGTCTAGATGACGGTGCGGCTCTACCTCCTGAAGTGGCTCCTGATCACCACTTGAACCTTGCACCATAAGCCTACCAGAGGTGTCCCTCAACGTACACTTTCACATAAAAGTGTCCCTCGTGGCCACAAAGGCAACAAGATGAAGACCCAGACTGAAAATTCTAAAACCATAACATAAGTGGTCATTTGACCGGTCACAGAGAACATTCAGACCCTACTCAATTATCTTATTCCCCAAAATTCTATTGAAAATTTGGTATAGTTTCCCCTAAAACTCAAGGAAACCCAAAAACTGGCATAAGGAAAACACTTTGAATAATCAAATCCTAAAAACAAATAGTACGCACCGAATTCCATCCGAATTTCTCATAATCAAAATGAATAACACTATGAACATAAGTCACTAATACTCAACCGACTTTATGAATCACAATGATAGTAATATGAACTATCTCAACCAATCAAATAACTCTCGTTCGATACACTAACTGCACTAACTAAAATATCAGTAATTGTAATATAGAGAGGCTTGTAAGAAAATCACATGAGATTTGCCTCTCATATGCCTAGAACTAATGGCAGACTCCAAAGAGTCAAACTGTTATCACAATTCACTGTCTATTCGGGAGATATTAACTCAACATCCTATCTAAGGTCAGAGTAATCCTGACAGGCTATGGATCTGTCTGTGATAAATGAGTAATAATTGTATGTCACTTAAGTCCCAAAACCTTAACATACTATTCTCGAGACTCAAAGACTACAATCTGTATCAATAATATTGCACTCAATCTGAATATCCCTAGCTCACAAATAGAGTTCATATATAAACATGTCCACTAATATTGAACGCTGAAAGATCTGTGGGTAATAGACACAGACCTGTGCTTACACATAAACATATACGTACAAAATCTATCCACTCGAAGAAGTAAAACACTGAAGCGCTAATCTCGAATTGAATAATTGAATTCTTGCCATCTCCTTTGTTGTACAGTTATAAACATTTATAATTCCCTTGACACTGGATACATAACCAACAAAAATTAACTAGAGGATTAGAATGTTGTGAAGTCTAAAAAACAGGACCACTCTCCTGTAGTAATCACTGATCAAACTCTGTATCCTATAGGACTGATGTACTACATCTTCGTCAAAGACAATCAAAACAAGTCAGAAGTTTATATTTTCATGTATGATTCTCATATATACCTTTGCGGATAATGATCACTAAGTCATCGCATGGTGTTTCTCTAACTACTCTAATGAGAATTCGGAGATTGTGCAACAAATTAGTCTCGAATCATCCTCATCTTCCTTTTCACGAACTCTCGAAATTCATAACTGAAAAATTCACATTCCCGAGCTAGTTGTACATCTCAAGTACCTCAATCTAAAACAATTGATTCTGCTATTGTATTAAATCTGAGTTTCTCATAGTGCACTACAGTTGATTCTGCTACTATCCAACGCGGTTCATTGGGGACTTATACAGAGAATCTATTTAACTTCTAGAGATTAATTAATGACTCAAAAAAATCCAAGGAAAGCATAATAAAATGAACTTGAGCAATGGGTCTTGTACCCAAAAGAAGCTATCTCCCTTAACGAAGGGAATCCCAATAACTTCTCGGAACAGCTAGCATAATTCCCTACGAACCACTATTCACATACTATGTAGTGAAGAATATTAAAGTGTATTTTTTATTCCCTCCACGTTTCCGCTACGCTACTTTGATATACTATCCTCCAAGCAAAGAATGCTTGCATTCTCTAAATGATACTCCTTCATCTAAAAAGGGATCCTGCAATCACGCATCACGTAATGGATCAAGTGACACATTACTCTCTGCTCTTAAATGTACTCGTAAACAATCCTATTTCTCAACGATTATCTCTCTTTGAAAAAATCTCTTTAAGGAATGTAGTATGCACAACTAAGTTCTGCACGTAGACACATTCTTTCTAGTGAATTCTCGCGATTCCTAACTGAATTGAAGAAATTATAATCTCAGACTAGTTGTTCCACACTTATGACGTCCTGTAAGTGAGGAGAATGTTAGCGATATACAATAAGCGATGACTAACTCCTGTGATGAAAAGAAGTTGGCGTCCAAATCTAAGAGTCATTTTCTAGGAAAACAAAACTGAATAGGTTAACTCACACATGGGTGGATAAGCTTAAATCATTGACAGTAGATTTAAATTTGCCAAAAATTTAAGCAGCTACATTGCTGGTCTTACCAACTTCATGATGTGGTTTATAAAGAATGAAGAAAATCGACTACTATGTACCAACTCTAAACAATAAAGTCAAACAAACTGATTGAACTTCTGAAATAAAACAAAATGCACTCACTACAATAGTGTGTTAGGCTAAAATCTTCATGATCGCGATGCAAATATAAAATTCTAAGCTAGTGACACAATCCGCGATAAAGAACGAGGAATTCACAAACCTGAGCTAACTAAGGTACATACTTAAGAAACTACTACATTTGTTGCATAACTTGGTTATTCAATTTCGGTTGCATACCATACCGGAAAATATTTAGCCTTACTCATAACGTCCATAACCGGCCGGAGCACTAAGGAATAAGACGATAGTACTTCCCAGAGAAAAAACTGTTCAATTCACTTTGTCTGACCCACATAAACAAACCATTGGAAAAGGAATCAGAAGATAGAAAATTTAAAGACGTTACCTTAAATGCCAATAATGGTGGATAGAAAAAGATGGTAGAGGGTGAGATAGTCGGGTCAATTCGAAACGGCAAGAGTGGGGCCAAAGAATACATATGTGGCTCAAGACAACGTACTCTTGGTAAAATACATGATTCTAAAACTATCAGAAGATCACACGTATCGTCCATCATTATGGGACAACACCACTTCCCAATGAAAAAGGAAATAACTTAACCCGTAGCTCTAACATGTTGAAGACGCAAGAGTCACCAACTAGAGGATTAATGACTCAGAAGTTTATACAGTGAGGACAACCTGATAACTAATTTTTTTCCCAAGGAAACCTTACTTCCTGTATTTTTTATCAAAAACACTTTGTCTACATCTGTACTCACGCCCATGACTCATATTGGCAAACAAGTAACGAATGTAGGAACAAACAAAATGAGTACTGGGAAGGGGTTCATTGATACACACAAAACTGAGGGGAAAACTATTATAAGACTGCTAAATGTCATATAGCTCCTCTAAAGCCTCGTCAATAGTATAAAAAAATCTCTTAATTCGCCATATATCTCCTCTTTCTCGTTAAATGAGGTTTTCCGGTAGCTTGAATGGATCTTGAAAAAAAATGTCTAATCATCAAACTGGAATGAAGGCGAGTATTTAGCTCTGTGCTTCAACACGAACTAAAAATATTGTATATGACACGCTAAGGGTTCTCGATGAAAATCGTGAAACGTTTAAAATGTTAAGGGTCGACGTGCATAATCTTTCTGACCTACTGAACAATATT
This sequence comes from Geum urbanum, assembly GCA_946800695.1. Lineage (NCBI taxonomy): Eukaryota > Viridiplantae > Streptophyta > Magnoliopsida > Rosales > Rosaceae > Geum > Geum urbanum. The sequence continues at coordinate 31,775,805 of OX327012.1, forward strand.
AACAAAAATCTTCACCCGAAACATCCTCGTGTGCTTGATTATCATCTGAGTCGTCATCAGTAATCGATAATTGAACAACTACTGACACTGAATTCTCATAATGCCCTCGTTATTGATTCAAGAAAAAGTACACAGTGTCGCACACCAGACACTGCCCTTCTGTGATACGTACGATGACAAAGACCTATTCACATCCTCAAATAAAAGGAAAAAAATCTATCTCAAGTTTACTTATATTTACTAGTGTTGCTTATATGCATGCAACCGACAAGCCAACACACAAAGGTTGTCGACATCTCATATTATAACATTTCCTAGCCGAGAATCGAGATAACTTAATCTCATAATAAGGTCTCCCTAACAACTTACACAAAAGTTCCTAAGAAAGACTACAACTGATTTCCCTCGCAACACTACATTACAGGAAAACTAACCACAAAAGACCTTCATTAGTCATCCCATATTACTACTCCAAATCCAACAGATTTGGAAAGAACTAACATCATGATACCCATGACTGACTCACGATCCTACCATGTAGTGAAAATCATCAGAATATCTCATAACAGAATATTCTGAAATCATCTTGTACACTACTAAATGCAAGTTTTTATATATACCTTTTAGTTTCAATTAAGCATTAGGTATAAGTTTGGTTTGGTGGTAAAATCTTTTGATATGTGTCCACTTGGTCTCAAGTTTGACTCACCAACCTAGCAGAATACCATCTTTTTTAGTTTTTTTTCTCTCTCTTTTCAAAATTCTGGCTTAATTATTTTTTTGGCCCTCCCCCTTCACTATCAAACCTGGCTCTGCCCTTATGAGGCATGACACTGGAACCGAAGAGACTCACTATCATCTGAGACACACCTTGAAGATTATTTTGTACCATTAGTGATTCATATACCCTAAGGCATACGATGAAATCCGCTGGAATCGAACCATATCACTCTAAAAATCACTAAGAGTACAAGATAATCGATATGATCATTAATCTAATGCTCTGATACCAACTGACAAGACCCGCCAAATTATCGTAGTAATCTAGGATAAATTTTGTGAGACCCATATTAGAGTATCTAGCACTAACTAATTGGTACCAGGTACTCTAACACGAGCAACCCTGAACTTCAACTGAGAACTTACACTAAGAAGACGGTAGCTATGGACTGTCATGCCTCGAACTCTAGACGATCACGACTTCGGCCGACTAACCTGCAATCTGGACAATTTAAAACAAAGCTCCCAGGGAAAGGCATAAAAACATAAAACGTTAGAGTGAGCGGACAAAACAACATAATTGTACGATATGCGTAAAACTGAAGAAAACTGTAGCTATATGCTTTTCTAGCGTTTCTTATAAAACTGATGTGAGTTCAAAATATCATAGAACTAAAAGAGAGTGGAGGTAGTTGCCCAGGCCACTGAACCTGAGTTGACACTAACTGAATAACAAAGATGATGAGATCATCCCAGGCCACCTAAGCTGAGTCGATTTGGGATAGACGAGACACTAAATAGTGAGAGCATAGTGATCAACCGAATAGTGAGAGCATCGATGCACTAAATAAACCATAATGAATAAACCTCCAAATTTAAATGCTCTGTAACGTACTGTAAAATATATAGTAATACTGAAATGCTGAAAAATGAACTTACTATCGACTGTGAAAATTAAAGGGTCCACTCACAATACTGTGTCGTGATTTTCATCAAGCCAAAACATGTTTGTTGGCGCTACTATGCATCTACCACTGGCCGCGAACATGTCATCCGCATTTGGTTTTGAAACCAAGAACACCAAAATCTTCAAATTTTCAATTCTTCCTCCACACATGGAATTAGGACTTGATCTTAGTGTCATTAGCTTCGTGGTGAGGAGAGCTTCAAAGCCCAGTAGGTCCCAACCATCAATTGGAGCTCGAAACCATCACCCCTAAAGCTTAGGGTTTTTGGTTTGGTTTCCTCCATGTCACCGCTCCTACATCTCGAAACAAGGTTGAAGATGTTGGAGAAAAGGTAGAGGAAGTCGTGGTGGTCATTTTGACACCAAGACTGACCATTTTGGTGGCCAGCCGGTGGTTCATAGCCAGCGAGCCGTGGTGGAGAGAGAGAGAGAAAAAGTCTGACAAAAAAAAAAAAAAGTCTGATTTTCTATTTTCAGAAAGTCCAATATATAGGTGCGAGTTGCGACTAACTGAATCGTAAAGTTTTACAAAACTTCCACTGACTGTAATTTCTTCATCGTAACTCTGATTTTAACACTTGACGTGGTCACAAACTCGTCTCGATAAAATCTACGACTTCCCTCAATATAATTTGTCAAACTAGAAAGTTCTATTTATACTCGTCTATTTACGACTATTACATTTTCGATAAACTTCCGCTAATCATAACTTTCTTGTCGTAGTTCCGTTTTTGACATTCTTCGCGTCTACGGACTTGTCTCTTCTGCCTGAAGTCAACCAACTTTGACAATCTGATAAAAATAAACTAAAAAGCTTTTAATATTTATCGACGGTGACAAAACTAACTACATTTCTTGATTAACCGTAAATAAATCATAAAAAAGAAAATTTTCGGGATAGAATATTACATTTTAACTCTCTCTCTCTCTATTTCAGTTGCAGAATGATTATTTTATAATCTTTTTTTAAATTATTAGGTCTTGAGTTCGAAGATCCTAAAAAATAAATAATGAAATCTTATAACTCTTTAAACAAAAACAAAAAAAACGCTCACTCCTCAATCTCTCTCCCTCCCGTGGAGCCCTTGCCGTAATCGCCAACCCCATTTTGTCACACAGAAAATGAAATGAAATTGTAACAAACCCAACACCCTCCTCTTCCTTCTTTCAAATCGAAATTTAGGGTTTTACTTTTCACCAATTCGCTTTCAGATCTGATCGCAACGTCAATTCTGTTCTGATCAAAATCGAAAAGGCTTGATCTCGGTGTCATTATCGCTCTGATTCCAACCACTTAAATGCGTGTTCAATGACCAATTGATTTTGATTCTATGCATCGTTGTTGATATCGTATTCGATTGGAATTTTGACGATTCTAAGGTTTTTTTAATCTCATTTCCGTTGGGGGCTTTTTTTCATGCGCTGCTTTGAATTCAAGTTTTCTCCACCTAGTGAGTGTTTTCATTTCATTTCTGATCAGTTTGGTTTTGATTTTCAGAGAAAGTTTTGATTTTTTTGGTTTGGAATTGAATGTGTTTTTTTGCTGGGTTTGTTTATTTTTGAAGAGTTGGGAAATTAGATCTTGGAAAATTGGCTCCTCAAAGAAGGTCGCAGCGGCACATGGGTGGCCAGATGCAGCAGAGCAATGCCGCCGCGGCAACTGCTCTGTATGACCACCCCGCCGCCGGTGCCGCAGCAGGGCATCTGCACAATGTGGGTTCCACCAACGACGCAGGCGATGCGGTCATGGCCAGGTGGCTACAGTCCGCCGGCCTCCAGCATCTAGCCTCGCCATTGGCTTCCACTGCCGCCGCCGTTGATAACCGTCTCCTCCCTAACCTCCTCATGCAGGTATTGAAATTACCCAAGTGCCCTTTTTTGCATGGCAGGAGTTGATGTGTTTGATTAATCCAGGATATGTTGTAACTTGTAAGCATTTGGTGATGTTGTTGTTGTTGTAGGGTTATGGTGCGCAGTCAGCTGAAGAGAAGCAGAGGCTTTTCAAGTTGATGCGGAACCTGAATTTCAATGGGGAGTCTGGTTCAGAGCCGTACACACCTACTGCCCAAATGTCGGGAGGGCCTGCATCGGAGGGTATTTACTCACCGGAGTTCAGGGGTGATTTCGGAGCTGGGCTGTTGGATCTTCACGCGATGGATGATACGGAGCTTCTGTCAGAGGTGTGGTGTTTTTATACACTATATTATGTTATGCGATCAACTTGGCTGTTAGGCGCTACATGCTTAGGTTTGCGCAAAGTCTTTAGTAAAATCTGTGTGAGTTTAATTTTTCAAGCCTATTGTTAAAGACTAGATGGATTATCCATCTGTGACATGTAGTAATTTCATTCTTCCTTCTAACATTTGCCTATGAGGCTCCATTTTATTATGTAGTTCGCTGGGTATGCTTAGGGCTATTTGTTCTGAAATAATATGTGGTATATGTAAATTTATTTAAATAAGTTGAGATCTTAAGTTCAGCATCCTTAATTTATTTTTGTCAAACGGGAAGTGGGATCGCATCCTGTTATGTGGTAAGCCATAAGACAAAAATTAGTTTATGCAAGAAAAAGACTCAGCTGAAGTGCCCTGGAGATTCATCCACTTGTTAGGTTTATTTCTATTTGGTTGCAAGTCTAAGTTATGAGTTTTATTTAGTACTAGAAGTCGCGAAGAAGTGCAAGGGAAGTTATTTTCTGAATAAGTATGCAATGTTTAGGATGCGTTGATTTGAGATTCTCTCTCGAAAGTTGTAGTCTTGTTACCTATCCTCAAGCCTTGAGAAGTTTCAGACTACATTATCTTTCCTAGGATATCTTCATCTCATGTTTTGTTGATAAGGTTCTGTACTGTTTTCATGTTTCAGCATGTTATGACCGAACCATTTGAGCCGTCACCCTTCATGCCTGGCGGAATGAAAGCATTTGAAGATGAATTGAACTTGACAAGTGGTGGACAACAAAGTGGGCAACCTTATCAAGATGCACCCGTTCCATTAGCCCAGAATGAAAAGGAGAGCACCAAAGAAAATAATGTTGCTAAGATTAAAGTTGTGGTATGTGGGTTCTATCGGTAGCTGACTGTTGTAGATGTGTATCTATGTATTTGTTTATATCATGTTCTTCAATGACTTAGGTTCTTTGTAATTGTATTAATGTACTTGCTGTTATCTCACTTTTGGCATCTGCTCCTGTAGTGTGTTTTGGGAGCTTGTGATATAATTTTGTATGAATTTTTTTGAAATGATTTAGTTTGATGCGTATTAGGTTCGCAAAAGACCATTAAATAAGAAGGAACTTGCTCGGAAGGAGGACGATATTGTCAGTGTGTCTGACAATACTTATCTGACAGTTTATGAACCTAAAGTCAAGGTTTGTTTTTAGCTTTTGCAAGACATATGCTACTTTGACTTTTGGCTGAATTGCCTTGTGGAAGTTGATGCCATCTCTCCTACTCTCCCTCATGTTATAGGTGGACTTGACTGCCTATGTAGAGAAGCATGAATTCTGTTTTGATGCAGTTCTGGATGAGCATGTTCATAATGATGAGGTAACATACTTTTGCACAGATTAGATATTTTGTTGTACATGGAAGACTGTTAGTTTTGGTTGACTATTTCTTTGATTTCATGATATAGTCTTTCAGGGGCTGATATATGTGTTTTTATTCCTCCGTCTTTTTTCTTTGCTGGATAAATAATGTTTGATCACTTTAAAATGCTTTCCAAAACAGGTATACTGGGCTACTGTAGAACCAATTATTCCTCTCATTTTTGAACGAACAAAGGCTACATGCTTTGCTTATGGTCAGACAGGTAGGTGCTGTATAAGATCTTTACATGTCCTACACTACGTTATGATCTGTGTTATGTTCAGTTTACCTTACTGAAAATTTGTTTCTTTCACCTATACTTTTTTGCGCATATATAATTCCATAAATGACCTTGTTGTAATTTTTATTTTTACTTTTTGTTCTTTTACGTGTTCCTGTGTTCCCATTTTCAATTGAGTCTAGACATGCATTGGACTATGAAAATTCTAATAAGTTTTGAATCAGGTAGTGGCAAGACGTTTACGATGCAACCACTACCTATCAGAGCTGCAGAAGACCTTGTCAGACTGTTGCACCAGCCAGTTTATCGAAACCAGAGATTCAAATTATGGCTTAGCTATTTTGAAATCTATGGTGGAAAGCTCTTTGATCTTCTCAGTGAGAGGAAGTATGTCTCTTGGTTTCATTGATTCTTTTCTTCTATGCATATTGTTGAATCTATCGTCTTTTGTACCAAAAAGAGATGTTTTCTTTGGGTTTAATGCTATGGTCTGTAAATATGTTCTGAAGTCTGATTTTATTTATTTGATAAAGGAAACTTTGTATGAGAGAAGACGGGCGACAACAAGTCTGTATTGTTGGCCTGCAAGAGTTTGAAGTTTCAGATGTACAGATTGTAAAAGAATATATTGAGAGGGGGAATGCTACTAGAAGTACTGGGTCAACTGGTGCTAACGAGGAGTCCTCTAGGTCCCATGCTATTTTACAACTTGTTGTCAAAAAGCATGGTGAGGTAAAGGATTCCAGGGGGCGGAACATCGGTGATGGAAATGACTCCCGAAGTGGGAAGGTTGTGGGAAAGATCTCTTTTATTGATCTTGCCGGTAGTGAAAGAGGTGCTGACACCACTGATAATGACCGACAAACAAGGTAGTCTTCTTCAGTTTCTCCAAGATTTTGGCATTTATTGTTATAGCAGATTTTTATAGTTTTACTTTTCCGCTATTATCTTTGTTTATTGACCTTCAATGGGAACAAAGAAGCCAGGTCAGAAGGTTCTTTTGAATATTATATAAAGAAGTTGCTTGCTGTACCTTGTCACTCGTGACTATGCGTCGTACTTGTATTGGGTATCATAATTTACTGACTACTGTCATTTCTTGATTTAATTGACAGGATTGAGGGAGCAGAAATCAACAAGAGCCTTTTGGCGCTAAAGGAGTGCATTCGTGCTCTGGACAATGACCAGATCCATATACCTTTTCGGGGAAGCAAACTTACTGAAGTACTCCGTGACTCTTTTGTTGGAAATTCAAGGACAGTAATGATATCGTGTATTTCTCCAAATGCTGGGTCATGCGAGCACACACTCAATACTTTGAGATATGCAGATCGGTATGAATTATACTGTTTTGAACTACTCTAATTACTTTGAGAATACATGTTCTTGTTTATGCTAAATGATAACTTGTCAATGAACAGTGTCAAAAGTCTTTCAAAAGGTGGCAATTCTCGAAAGGATCAACCTGTAAATTCGTTTCCTCCAATAAATAAGGACGTTTCATCATCATCATCATCGTCCATGCTGGTTTCTGGTGGTGTAGAGGATATCTATGAACAACGCCAAGAAGTTAAAATGACTGATACAGGTAGAAGAGCGATGGAGAGAGAAAATTTCTCAAATATCCAGGAGCAACGCCAAGAAATTAAGATGACTGATACAAGTAGAAGGGCAATGGAGAGAGAAAATTTCTCAAATATCCATGAGCAACGCCAAGAAGTTAAACCGACTGATATAGGTAGAAGAGCTACCGAGAAAGAAAGTATCTCGTTTATCCCTACTCCTGATTTTGACAGACATCCTGCAAACTTTTCATCAAGTAATCCCATCAGTGTTAGAGAAGATAAAAGGTTGGCTTCTAGTGATAAGGAGAGGTATGAAATCAATAATGCTTATGGTGATTCTTACAGTCAGAAGATGTCCTATCAATCTCAAAATTCAGTTGATGTGGAAGAGAAAGTGCAAAAGGTATCACCACCTCACAGAAAATTAACCAAGGATGAGAAATCAGAAAAGCTGGGAAACTGGCTGAAAAGAGGAGGTGGTTCTGATCTTTCCACCACTAGCTCCAAGCTACAAAATCCAGTAAATTTAAACACAAGTAATGTTGGATCCAGACAAACTGAGCCAGAAGTCCCTGATGGGAATATCAATGCAATTCTCGAGGTGTGTAATCTATCTGGCTTCCTTCATTCTAATAGTGTAGTTATTGCACCCCTTGTTAATATGTTGAGCTCTTTGTACTATTGTAGGAAGAAGAGGCCCTAATTGCTGCCCACAGAAAAGAAATTGAGGATACAATGGAAATTGTTCGTGAAGTAAGTTTCTTGTTATTTTGATGCTCTCGTTTTTGAAATCTCATTTCGTGAACTTAATGTAATTTGCTTGTAGTAAAAAATCGAATGTGTGGAGTCCTCTCTTGAAAGGAAAATTACAAGTAGGCATTTTGGGTCGTGCTTCATTCATTATCTGTTATTCCCATAAAGGTCTAAGTGAATATTCAACTTATATTTGTTTTCTGTGGTAAAATTGGAGAGAATGGGTTGGTTTCATGCTGGCCTGTTTTTTGTTGGGGCATGGTGTGTTGTTTGGTAGATTTGTTCATCAGTTGCTTTCTTTGTCACTAGGAAATGAAACTGTTAGCAGAAGTGGACCGACCAGGGAGCCTCATAGACAACTACGTAACCCAGTTGAGATTTGTGCTTTCTCGCAAGGCAGCTAGTCTGGTTAGTCTTCAAGCCCGCCTTGCAAGATTCCAGCATAGACTAAAAGAACAGGAAATCTTAAGTCGGAAAAGGGTACCTCGTTAAGGCAGAGGCAGACACTGTTTTCGCTACTTTGATTGTGGCACCTGAACTTGTAGCTACCTCAAGGCATGAGCTGTGGAAGAGGATTTGAGGGGTGGGGAGACTCCTTGCTGGCTGTTCCCAATTCAGACTACTGGCTTAAAGTACAATAGTGGAGGGAATCCATGCCTTTTGTCGGTGCTTGTATCTCGATTGTAATTTTTAGAAAAGCCGATGTGTTGCTGGGTTTGTATGGGTTGTGGTGGCTTTTGGCTGTCAATAGTGACTTGGAATTTGATTTTCCAATGTATTTTGAGTAAAGAAAACAAAATGAAATAGAATGTTGATTACTCTGTCATCCTGACTATATCAATTCATTTTCATCGTTGCAATCTTCCTTGAGCACCATGCTCAAACATTCTCATGCAAAAGAAAAAAAACTTAAATCTGCATGAGTGTTCGCATTATCAATTTCACTCTATTGGTCTCTTATGTCAAGCTTACCACAGGTTATCGGTTGGGTTCATTCTAGTTGTGCAATTTTCTACTGAACTTTAAACCTTAGTTGCACTGCTCCTTCACTTGAAATCCGACTGATTTCAGTTTTGTGATACTCGTTTTGTTTTCGTGTTAGCAATTGGTGTCATACATGTAGTTTTCGCCAAGCTTTTGACCTGATTTGTGGTGCTTCTCGTGTTTGGTTGGTTGCTAAGGCTAAGGTTCACGGTGTTGAAAGTGGTCACCTTTACGGGCCTTACCTATGTCAAGTTTGTTATCGATGCAAACAGAGTCTGAAATTTCAAAAACAGCTACGGGATCAATGCATAGTAATTACCTCCTGAAGACCTGAACCTTTTCTAATCTTGAACGAGAGTTGCTCAGTTTTGGTTCTGAGACTTAATAAGTTCATTAAGTTGTTTATATTACTGGTGTGAGTGGTGTCTGGTGTATTGTCAGACATCCAGAAGTGTGCTTGTCCCACATTAGTGAAAAGAAGATGAGCTTTATATATGCGTTTCTGAGGAGATTGGTCACGACCTTACTTAAACAGGATCTGATCGATAGGGAAGTACCACAGGTTAACTCTCAATCTTTTTGCCTTTTTAATCATTTGTTCCACTGCTCTGCTTACCAATGGGTGAGTTTTCTGGTGTCGTCAATATAGAAGACGGAATGATTAACGGTTCTTTAGCCTGACAATCTGATTGCAGATGGTCCTCTTCCTTCTCAGGTGGGTTAACGAGTGCCATTAAGCTTCTTTCGTCGGCTACAAAGCCACAGTAAAGCTATCGTTCTTATCCTTTCTGTTTGGCTCTTAAAGCTCATTTCTTTCTTTGCTAAGCCTGAAGTTTCTGGGAATGGCATATACCTTGGCTCCCCAGGAGAGAGCTAGGAGTCCTGAAGAATCTCTGCAGAGTGAAAAATTATCCAACAAAGGACATACTCAGTGTATAATAGTCAAAACCCCAGATAAGAAAATCCGATTTATAGAAATGTATTAACCAAGCAAATGTGTAACATATGTTAGCAAATGTGGATATTTCCTCCAAACAATTGTTAGAACCTGCACACACCCCTTTACATAGAATGAATTTTTCTCAATATCCTCATGTTACAATTGTTAGAACCTGAACACACCCCTTTATATAGAATGAATTTTTCTCAATAACCTCATGTATCCAACACTAATTCATGTGACAAGATACAAGAACCCCCAAAAAAACTTGCAACTCAGACACTGACTAATCATGGCTCGCGCACTTGTATAGCTAGCTAACTATCTTCAATTTTCATTGTACTATACAGCTGACTCTTGACAGGAACAAATCTCACTATCATGCAAACAAAAGCTGGTGCTCCCTTAACAGATATCCACATTGTCAGCAACATGCGGGAATTGGTCATTAACAATGGTATTTCACAATGAACATGTCCAAAATTCAGTCAGCTCTCAATTGCAGGACCTCCTTGGCCGTTCTCAATCGAAAATATGGCATGTGTTTCTGCAAGGACAAGTGACAAAGATACGAAAGATACTAAATGAGGGTTTAATGCTTACAGGACTCATTAGGCAATTATACACATCAATTAGTTCATAACACACTACTGACTGTTGATAGAAGGGAGAAAATAATACAGCCTAGTATTTCCCCCTAGGAAAGATGGTCACTTATAATTATTCATTTACGAGAGACAAGATGTACATATTTATGTTCCATTTGTCTCAGAAGAATCTTCATATGCCGTACCTGGTGAAAACAGAGCTCCAAGCCCCGGCTGTAAAAGTCGGCATACTTAATCATGAATACGCCACAATCAAACCTGTTATTTTAAGAAAAAAAATCACTGAGCTTATTAATAAAGGAACAGAAACCTTTTAGCATCAAAGTTTCAAGAGGATATGATGCTTATCCAACTTAGAGGATGCTTACCCATTCTCCTGCTCGGGAAGGCCTTCCACACATTCAAATTCCCAAGAATTCATATCAATGTCTTTCCCACTCTTGTCCTTCACTTCATCAACATAATATTTAGCCTACCAAACATAAACAGTCGCATTATGTTATGAGCATAGCATTGACATTTATATCAATATACTTACCAGAAGAGTCAAAAAATACAAGAGACATAACCCTTAATTGGCTCCCATGTGCAGGTTTAAATAGATTATAACCTTAGTAAACACGACTAAACAACTGAGCAACCAAATCAACAGACGGGAAGAAACTATGTCTACTAAAGCTTTTACAATGATCTTGACAAAACTTTCAAATTGGGGAGTTAAAAGGGATAGTCATCATTTACTTCATAAATAGAACCACTATGAAACACATTACTTTGCTTTAGTGAGAAATGAAGTGTCTTGTGTCCACAAAATTATTTCATCTATAACCTACCAGCCATAATCTACGTTAGCCAGAAAGATCAAAGACTGAGACGTTCTCAATGAAAGAATGACAAAGGTTCATCAGTCACATGCTCCTAGGCTCCTAGCTACAGAATTTTATAAGTGTATCACACATTTAAGAGCACTGGAAGACAATCTCTCCCAAACTCTACAGGCAGGGCTGCATAAAGATTTCTTTTTCAGTACTCCCGATCTCAGTTAACTAAAAATGATATTGCCGTCTCAAAAGCAGAATGTATCTAGATACACAACAATGATACTTCACACCCATTCCAAAAAGAAGGTCAATAAGGATACAATAAAACAAATCATAATATGGACAATGGTAGCTAGAAAGCATACCAATACTTTCATCACTTTGGTATCCATTCCTTTGAGTGAATCAAGATATTGGATCTTCTGATCCACCTTATTGATCACAGCCAAGCACCAATGTATTTCTTTGTGGATTGGGACAAATATCTGCAAAAAAGAATAAATGTAACTTCAGAAGACTTGAACATGCATGCAAGGAAGAGGGTCTAGATGAAAGTACCTTATCGCAGTCAATGAGGCCATATCCCAGCTTCTTTTGCGTAGTCCATCTTCTGACAGCTTTATAATCATAGCCACTTCTTCCACCTATTAACTACATCATATAACCCAGCAAGAAGTTATTTATTTTCACGTGATCATGCATATACCATAACTGCAAAGCATAAGAAAGAACACATCAATTGACTGTAAACAGATCAAAGAAGTAAAAGTGCAAATCAAATACCTTCTTGTAGAAAAATGTGTTGAAAAAATGACATTTCAAAAACTTCTTTGGATCTCTGTTTTCCCTCTCCTTCAACAACTCAAGGTAAACGTTTATAACCTAGAAAGTAAAAAGTGCACAAGCATCATTAATATACATAAAACGGTTCATCTTGACAGCATCATTAACCAATGCTCATCAACATTATGAAAGAATGTAACCTAAAAAACTACCTCATCATTCAACCAAGCGCACGGTTTAAGACACTGCAAAAGTTCACCAGTGATTTGTATGTTTGAGTTTTCATGAGTTACCAGGACCTTCCGCCTGCACAAGGAAAAACAGACTATTACAATTCCAAAACACACAACTCGTAACAGAAGACCACACAGATGCATCAATCCATACCGGTTCGCGGAAGCAAATGCTCGCTCAACATTAGCTTTATCCTCGTCTGTAAGAGGGATAAATGGTTCCTGTGGCACCTTCTGTTCAGAAATGAGCATACACTATCAAACTAAAACTCTTAGAAACACATTACCAAACATCCACATTATACAAAACAAACACCACAAACACAGCCATTACAATACAAAGTATCGAAATTCTTCACCTCGACGAGCTTCTTCTTCGGCCGCAACGACTCAAACAGTATCCGCTTTTCCTCATTGACACGAATCTCGAAACTCAAATTGTTCAACGTGGGAGTCCTCTCCCTCTCCAGCTTCTCCAGCAGCTTCTTATAACTCGGCAAGTCATCTCCGCAGTCCAAGCTCAGCTGCTCCAGCATCTTCTCGGGAGGACTCTCCACCTTCTTCGAATTCGTGTTCGTCATCGTCACCGTGGTGAAGTCAGACGCAACCGAAGACACCGCCGCCGTTGTCGTTGTTGTTGTCTTCGCCTCCTCAATCTCCTGCACGTGCGGCTCACGTGGCCGCCTATCCCGGTCGTCGTCCTCGTCCAAAACCACCACCTCCTCTACGCTCGAATCCTGTGAAACTCCGACTACCTCTTCGTCCTCCTTTGTCCGCCGCTTCCGACACGTGGCGAGCGCGACTTCCTTCGCCTGAAAATAACGCGGCAGCAAATCGAGCACATTGCCCATTGCCGCGGTGACGTCACTCTGGGAGGAGATTGAGGTGGAGGAGGAGGAGGAGAAGGAGCTGAACTTTTCGGGCTTGCAAGGCGCGTGGACACGACGCAGTGGCTGCTTTAGGATCGGGTAGCGGGAGAGCCTGGCGACGGCGGCGTTGTTGGAAGAAGAGGAGAGTGCGAGGGCGGGTCGGGTCGGGGAAGAGAATCTGGGTCGCTTTGAGAGGCAGGAATGAGAATGGGAGGAGAAGGGAGATGGTTGAGTGGAGATGAGACAATCGTCGTTCATGCGCTTACGGATCCCCATTGACTGACGACGACGACCCGGCGGAACTCGGAAACCCTTGAAATAATAATAATAATAATAATTCAGGTCTCATCTGAAGAAGAAGAAGAAGAAGAGAGAAGAGAAATCATGTGGATTTTGAAATCAACTTTAAACCCTAGAAATTGGGGTTTTGCGTATTACTATAATAGGAGCAAGAGAGGTAAGAAAGGGGTATTGAGAATTAAAAGTAGTGCATTTCATTCCTCCTTCCCCGATAGTAGATTACAGGCTTATAAGTTTAGCCAAAATACATGTAAGATAGTACCATACAAAAGGTGGTCCAAAGTACTGTACCGCAGAGGCAATGTTTACAGTAAACAGAGGCATCTTATCCGTAATGGGTACTTAGTCAGTTGCCTTGTTCCGAACTGAGCATGGGCTTGAGCCTAGGTTGTATGTTAGGGCTGGTCCAAACATCACGGTCCCCTTAAGAAACAGCTTGTCCTCAAGCTTGAAAGTGAGGAAATTTTGCCACAATGGACCGAGCCTCTTCCCACATCGCATCCTCAGCAAGGAGTCTGGCCTATTCCACCAGCCATTTGATGACCACATGATTACCATGCCGCTCCACAGCCATATACAAAACTCTTGAAGGAACCCAATCGACTTCGCCGGTATCGGTAATGGGAGGCAAGACGGTCGACACCGGAACTTGATCACCGAAACGACGTTTGAGTAGTGAAGCGTGAAAGATCAGACGGAGCTTCGAGTGAGGAGGAAGCTTGATCTTGTACGCAACCAGACCGATCTTGGCCTCGATTTCGAAAGGGCCATAGTAACGGGGAGACAACTTTTGCGAGAGGCGGTGGGCAAGAATCTTCTGCCTATAGGGGTGTAGTTTCATATATACCCAATCGCCACACTCAAAGCTACGTTCTGTGCGATGGCGATCGGCATGCTGCTTCATCCGGTTCTTTGCGATGTGGAGATTGTCTCGGAGCTGTGAGAGGAGCTGGTCCCGGTCCTTGAGGGCAACATCAACAACATGATTGGCAGTAGTACCACAAACGCAGTGATGAATCACTGGTGGGGAGCGACCATAGACTTCTTGGAATGGGGACATCCAAATGGCCGAGTGGAATGAGGTGTTGTACCACCATTCGACCCAGTGGAGTAAGTTCGACCAGGTCCCTGGTTTACCAGCAATGAAGCAGCGCAGGTAGTGCTCGAGTGTGTGATTGAGCACCTCAGATTGGTTGTCCGACTGCGGGTGATAAGTCGAACTGTGGCACAGATTGGTGCCCCTGAAGCTTGAAGAAAGACTTCTAGAAGTGGCTAAGGAAGGTACGGTCTCGATCACTGACTATGGGACGAGGCATGCCATGGAGACGAAATATCTCTTTGGTAAAGACTTCTGCAATATGTGCCGTTGTATACGGGTGAGCAATGACAATGAAATGGCCATATTTGAATAATCGATCCACCACAATCAAGATGGAGGTCATTTTGTTTGACGGAGGTAATCTGTCAATAAAGTCCATGACAATGTCTGCCCAAATTGCCTCGAGAACTGGCAGTGGTTGAAGAACACTGGGCAACTTGACAGTCTCAAAGTTGTTCCTTTGACATTGGTCGCAGGAGGCCACAAAAGATTTAACTTCCTGGCACATTTCGAGCCAAGCGAAGTAGCGACGGAGGCGGATTAATGTGTGAAGATACCCGGAATGGCTGGCTTGTAGGGACGAGGGGAACTCGTGAAGGATCTTCTCACACTAAGCCGAGGAAGCAGGGACATAGACGAGGTCCTTGTAGAACAAGTGGTTTCCGGTAAGTGAAAACCCTTTCTTAGTGGTCTAGTTGGCTTTCAATGCAGGTGGGATCTGTGTAGCCTCTGTGTCCGACGCACAGGCCTTGTCAATGGCCTTAAGGCTGTCAAAGATAGGGCTGGACACTCCTTGAATGCTAAGAAATTCATGTCGCCTGGAAAGTATGTTCGGAACAGTGTTTAAGGAGCCCGACCGATTCTGTAATTTGTAGTTGTAGCCCAAGAGTTTGGAGATCCATTTTTCTTGTCCAGATCCATTGCCACATCGGATTCAGAGATTACATGTCCCAAGTAGCTAACTGTAGTTTGAGCAAAAGTGCACTTGGATTAACCTATAACAACTTCAAAACTAGCTCCAAATGTGCCATGTGAGAAGTAAAGTCTTGGCTATAGACCAACATATCATCAAAAAAAACTAAAACACATTTACGTAACAAGGAACAAAATGTGATTCATAAGAGCTTGAAATGTAGCGGGGAGATAAGAAAGATCAAATGACATTACCACAAACTCGTAGTGACATTCATGAGTGCGGAAGGTGGTCTTGTAAATGTTGGCTTCGCACATCCTTATTTGATGGTAACCTGCCCATAAATCGAGTTTGGTGAAAAATCTAGCACCATGTAACTCATCTAGCACCTCCTCTACCACCAGAATAGGGAAGTGGTCTTGCACGGTAATGGCATTCAAGGAACGATAATCCACACAAAAACGCCAAGTGTGGTCCTTTTTCTTGACAAGGAGCATCGGTGATGAAAATGTGCTTTTGCTATGGCAAATTTCACCTTTCGAAAGCATTTCCTCAACTTACTTTTCAATCTCAGCCTTTTGCGAGTGGGCGTAGTGGTAGGCGTGCACATTAACCGGCCCGACATTGAGGATCAAAGTGATGCAGTGGTCAATGTCCATTGTAGGAGGCAGGCTGCTGGGTAGATCAAACAAAGTCTGGAATTGGGCTAAAAGATGGGTTAAGGCAGGCTTTGTGGATTGACCCAAAGAGAGGACAAAGCAGACTAGGCCCACTACCTCCATGTGCTGTTTGGGAATCAAATTCATTATCTCTTCATCACTTATCATCGAAGAGGGTTGGGCAGCTGTACCGCGAAGGATATGACAGCGGCCGTTGGCGGTGAACACTATGAGATTTTCCATGAAATGCCATCCAATGAACCCGAGGGAATCAAGCCAAGGAACACCAAGAACTATGTCACAACCTGTTACCAGAAGCAAAAGGAAATCGTCAATGAATTGGTAGTCGCCTATGTCCACCACGACCCTTTGAGCAGTGCTCGCCAGAATAATGGTGTGGTCAGAGGCATCCCAAAATTGTATCGTGGTCTTAGCGATGCTTAGCCCCAATTTGTGTGCAACTCTCGGGTTGAGGAAATTCCAAGCAGCCCCTCAGTTGACGAAGATGCAAATAAGCTCCCCACTGATTTGGCCATCAAGCAGCATCATTTCGGTGGTAGAAGGTAAGGTAATGGCTGGCAATGACAAATCCTCCAGTACCGCGTCATCGTCGAGCTTCGGCATGTCACCCTAATCCGTGAAATGTTTTGACATCTCGGCCTCCTTGGTGTTGTCACAGACCATGATAAGGAAGAATGGTTGACAACAAATGTGACCTAGAACATACCGGTCATCACAGTTGTAGCATAGGCCTTTTGCCTTGCGCTCCAGTAACTCCGCCAGAGTAAGCTTCCAAATTGACTGTGGCGGTTGTGGCCCCAGTGCAGTGTGGTTTAGTGGTGGCCGGGGACCTTGAGTGATGGCCGGGAGAGGTAGTGGCTCTGAGGCGGCGGCCGACACAGCGACGCGGGGAGAAAATTGAGGCTTAGACAAACGGTGCTACCGCAGGGCACTCTGCTTTGCCTCATATTGTCTCGCTAACCTTTGAGCTTCCGAAAGAGTTTTGGGGTCAAAGATCAAAACATCATGCTGAATTTTGGCCTTGAGGCCGCCACAAAAGATAGGAAGCAGGTGACTGTCTGACTAGTCCGGAGCTCAACAAGATAGTTTGGTGAATGTTGAGATGAACTCATCTACCGTGCCTATTTGTTGGAGGTGTGAGAGTTGTGCCATGTAGTTCAAATTGTTGCCAGCCCTGAAATGCTCCAGTAAGGCATGCACAAAATCATCCCTAAAAGGGGTTCAGGTGATGGATCTTGTACGCATTCATCCAGATAGATGCATCATTCCCAAAGTGGGAGGAGATTTTCCAGACCTTGTCGAAGGGTGGAACATTGTACTTGCGTAGATAACGCTCCTAACTTTATGCTTATAGCTTGTTTTCTATGAATAAAACGTTGTTCTTATGATGTTTCGTGTTCGTGCTAGGAAATGTGGAGTTGGCTCGGAAATGCATTAAATATGAAGAATTAGATACTTATTGGAGAAGACGTATATATTTCCTAGGTCATGAGAGAATTTGGAGCAACTTTGGGAAAAAAACGAAATAGCTTCACCGAAAGTTGCCCAGAACCCTCCAGAATTAGCCACAGCCGGCCGGCCCACCTTGGTCGGCCCAATCACATAGAGTCTAACCCAACAGAGGCCCATTAAGCCCATTTATGCTTACCAATTTGATTTGGAGAGAAAACAAAGAAGTTGGACCACATGATGTTACTAATTTGGAGCTTAGCCTTCCATAGCCTAAAATAGTGGATCATGGTCTCCCTAATTCAAAGCTAACCCTTAGATCTTTTACCTCGTCTTTTATTATCATCCTAGGGTCGAAATGGAGCTTCCTAACTCAGCCAAATTCGAGCTCCCCACCCCCCCCCCCCCCCCCCCCCCCCACACTCACCTCACCTCACCTCATTTTCAAATTTTTCATAGTTTTTAGTCTCTCTCTAGACTCATTATCCTTATCTCAACCCTCTAGAAATCTCTTCTACCTCTTCTCCTCCATTTCTAAGCCAAAACATCTCCATAAAACCACCACCATCATAAACCTAGCTCTTCCCTCTCTTGGGTAGAGCTGAACCTCTTCACCACCACACTATCACTTTAGCCTATTTGGGTGTTCCTCCTCTCAGCTTTGCCTCTAGAGTATTTTTTTTGTCTTTAGAGTTCAAAGAAGTGAGAAGCAATCCCTCTTCCTCGTGGATCCTTGAAATTAGAAGGACTATCCTTACCTCCTCTTGAAGATTTGGGGCTAGTTTGGAGTGAAGATGTGGAGCAAGAAGCCTTAGAGTTATTTGATGGAGCTTTGGCTAAGGGGACCCTTGGTTATTTCTACTCTCTTCTTGTTTTAAGAATGTATCTAGTCTTCTATTTTATTATGCTTAGTGTGTAGTTGCCTTTTGGAAGGCTAGGGCTTAGCAATAGCAAATTTGATGTACATACAACTATGTTTTGAGTTATGGATTTAAATTTGGTTTAGTTTACTACATGTTGTGAATGAGTTTGATAGCTTGTGATGTGATTTTGGTCTGTTTGCATGTTTGGGCTTGATTCAATGTT
Organism: Geum urbanum; assembly: GCA_946800695.1. Lineage (NCBI taxonomy): Eukaryota > Viridiplantae > Streptophyta > Magnoliopsida > Rosales > Rosaceae > Geum > Geum urbanum. The sequence goes on from OX327012.1 coordinate 31,794,406, forward strand.
TTCATACTCATGTTTTAGCCATGACTAAGTTGAGATATGTTTAAGGAAACTAAAAATGAACCTACACTACCACATATTGACTCATTGCCGGCGACTTTTAAGTCGCCGGCAATGTTTTTGGACATTACCGGCGATTTTTGCCGGAAAAATCGCCGGTAATGTCTTCTTTTTTTTTGACATTTCCGGCGACATAAATGTATGTCGCCGGCAATGTCTCGATGGTAATGTAAAAAAAAAAAAAAGATATTGCCGGCGACTTCATTTATGTCGCCGGTAATGTTTCTTTTTTGACATTACCGGCGACATAAATGTATGTCGCCGGCAATGTATTTTTTTTTTTTACATTACCATCGAGACATTGCCGGCGACATACATTTATGTCGCCGGTAATGTCAAAAAAAAAAAAGACATTACCGGCAATTTTTCCGGCAAAAATCGTCGGTAACGTCCAAAAACATTGCCGGTGACTTAAAAGTCGCCGACAATGAGTCAATATGTGGTAGTGCTAAGTGAATTAATCACTCACCTAAGGAAGATAAGCATGTAAATATGACTTACGTTGTATTTGAGAATATGGGCCTAATGTTTGGTTTTTATTGGGCTTGAGCATGGACCGAAGCCTTCTTGAAATCCAAATGACTCAAGGAGTTTCGGTGAATCTTACATTGACTCGAAGGGGCTTTGTAGTTAATCGTTACTTCTTCTAATTCATGTTCTAAAAGGTGTGGATTAGGAAAGTCATTAGGACATACTTTCATATCCTTTAATAGAGACTTAGGAAGGAAAGCCATTCACATTCATCATAAGTGAACACATATTGAACTTAATCAACCATGAATGAGTGAGCAACCTCCCAGGTAGAGTCCTCTGGAAGTCCCTTCCACTTAATCAACCATTTGGTCACATTCCTATTGTTGGAGTGTTCAACCATCATGTCCAGAACACGTTCTGGATCCCAAGTTAGTTAACCATCCTCAACCAGTGGAGGTAAAGTAGTGTTGACATTGAGATTATCGCCGACTTTGTGCTTGAGAAGCGAGACGTGGAACACTGGGTGTATTTTGGAGGAGCTGGGAAGATTGAGTTTGTAAGCCACTTTCCTAATGCGAGCTACAATCTGGAAAGGCCCATAGAATTATAGGGCTAGCTTATTGGAAGAACGGTGTACCACCGATTGTTGGCGAAATGGATAGAGCTTCAGGAACACCCAATCTCCCACATTGAATTCTCTCTCGGTGTGACCCGAGTCAGCCTGTTGCTTCATTCTATTCTAAGCAAGCTTGATATTGTTCTTAAGTAACTCTAGCAATTCGTCTCTGGCTTGGAGTGAGTGATCTACCACATGAACTGATGTACAACCAAGAAGGTATTGATGGATAGAGGGAGGTGGAGCTCCATAAAGGGCTTGAAAGGGAGTCATTTTGATGGCACTATGGAAGGTAGTATTGTACCAGAACTCGGCCCAGTACAATAGAGATGCCCACTGATCTGGCTTGTCACTTACAAAGCAACGTAAGTAGTGTTCTAATGTGCGATTAAGCACTTTCGATTAGCCGTTGGTTTGGGGGTGATATACTGAGCTGTGGCATAACTGTGTACCCTGAAGCTTGAAAAATTCAGTTCAAAAGTGGCTGAGGAATACCTTGTCCTGATCACTCACAATAGAACGTGGCATGCCGTGGAGGCGATACACTTCCTTGAGAAACAAGTGAGCCACCGAAGCTGCAGTGTAGGGGTGAGACAATGCCAAGAAGTGTCCATATTTGGTTAATCTGTCGACCACCACAAGAATAGAGGTGTTGCCTTCCGACAGTGGTAACCCATCTATAAAGTCCATAGCAATGTCAAGAAATACATGCTCAGGAATGAGGGGTTGCAACAGACCTGGGGGACAGATGGTTTTGTAAGCTTGTCTTTGGCACTGATCACACTCGGCTACAGAGTACTTCACTTCCTTGCGCATGCCAGGCTAATTAAAGCTGCGAGAAATCCGTTTGTAAGTGAGTAAGAACCCCGAGTGACTTGCTTGCAGAGAGGTATGGAACTCGAATAAGAGTTTAGTATGCCAGTCTGAGGTGCTTGGTACGTAAATCCTACCCTTGTGGTACAGGTAATTCTGTTGCCATGAAAATCCTTTCTTGGTACCCAGTTTGAAGGGAAGATGAGATCTCAGTAGCTAGTGGGTCAGCAGTACAAGCTTGATCTATGGCAGGTACCACATCGAAAATGGGGGAAGAATAGGATTGAATCGCACAAACCTCGTGACGCCATTTCTCTACTGCCAGAAGGATAGCTAGCATCTCCCTTTCATAAACCGATAAGGACTGGTTCTTTGGACAAAACGACTTGCTAAGGAAGGTTAGAGGGTGCTTGTTTTGCTGCAACACAACCCTAATACCACCTCTGTTGGCATCAGATTCCACCTGAAAAGACTCGGCAAAGTTAGGAAGCTGGAGGACCGGAGCGGTAGTGATGGCTAATTTCAATCTTTGAAAGGCCAGGTCTGTTTCCTCAGACCACACAAAGGCATTGGCTTTCAACAAATCTGATAAGGGTTTAGCAATGCTACCTTAATGGGCCACAAACTTACGGTAGTACCCCGTCAAGCCCAGAAATGCACGCATTGCCTTATGAGTTGTTGCTTTGGCCAATCCCAAATACATTGGACCTTAGAACGATCCATGGACACCCCATTGCCAGTAACAATATAGCCCAAATAGTGCACTTGTCTTGTGCAATAGAGCATTTAGAGAGTTTCAACTTCAAAGAATTAGCTTGCAAAATCTCAAAGATAAGAGTGAGATGTTCCATGTGGAAATTGAAATCATGACTATAGATAAGAATGTTGTTAAAGAAAATCAAGACAAACTTATGTAAAAATGGCTGAAAGATTTCATTCATCAAAGCTTGAAAGGTGGATGAGGCATTGGCCAACCCAAATGGCATCACCACGAACTCAAAGTGATCTTCATGAGTGTGAAAGGCAGTCTTGTGGATGTCCGCCTCATGCTTACGGATTTGATGGTACCTCGAACGCAAATTCAATTTAGTGTAGTACCTTGAGCCATATAACTCATCAAGGAGCTCATCAACAAGTGGGATGGGAAAACGATCTTTAATCATGATCGCATTGAGAGCACGATAATCTACACAAAATCTCCATGTCCCTTCTTTCTTGCGTACTAGGAGAACTGGTGAAGAATATGGGCTTGTACTTAGCCGAATTTCTCCTCGTGCCCTCGTGTCTTTGATTTGGACCTCAAGCTCATTCTTTTGAGAGTGGACATATTTGTAAGGATGAACGTTAACTGGTTGGGAGTTTGGGAGTGTAGGAATTTTGTGATCACAGTTTCAGTGTGGGGGTAATTAAGTTGGAGGGTCAAACAGGCTAGCAAAGGTGGTCAATAAGGCTTGAATTTCTGGAGGATGGGATTTTTCTGGTGGAAGGCTTTGGGCCGTGTCAAGTTGGGCTATCACATCCATATGATTAGAAGGAATAAGATCCAAGAGAGCTGCATTGTCCACTATTTGCGCCGCCAAAGTGATGGTGCGGAGCACATAGCGGCGTCCATTGACGAAGAAAAACATAATCTTTTCCAGAAAGTGTCAACCAATAAATCTCAGAGTCCAACCATTCCATTCCAAGCAGTAGATCACAGCCCGGTATCGGCAACATGAGGAAGGAGTTGGAATATTGATAGTCTTGCATAAATACAGTGACATTGGTGGCCAACCCAGATGGGGTGAGAGGAAGGTTGTTGGCAGCTCGGAATCTTTGTGGAGGTGCTGGTTATACTGAGAGACCCAATTTGGATGCAATCTAGGGATTGAGGAAATTGCACGCCGCACTGCAGTCGATGAAAACGACTATGGGAAAGTGATAGGTTCAGAGTGCTAGGGCATAAGAGAAATGCAAGAAAATGGAGCAAAGGCTAATTTCATTCATGCCAACTTACAGTCAAGGTTTACAAAATATAGGAGTCGAGCTCCACGTGGTGCCAAAGTATTAAGGATCACAACTAACGTTAACTTGCTGCATCAACGATCACATGGATCGGGCCTAGACTAGAATGGGCTTAGAAAAGAGAGCAGAATTATGTAGAATGGACTTAATGTGCTAGGGTTGCAGATATGGGGCTAACAATTGATCTCCCCCCCCCTCCCGGAGATGGAGCATGTCCTCATGCTTTAAAGGAAGGAAAGCGGGCTTGGATGTCGTGGGCCGTTTCCTAAGTGGCGTCCTCCTAAGGGATCCCAGTCCATTTGATTAACCACAGAGTAACCCAGTGTTCGTTCCTCTTTTAGATATCCATATCCAGATTTGCTGTAGGTGACCATTGAAATGCCCCTTTCTCGTCAAATTGAGGAAGGGTCTGGGACATTGGCTCTGTATCACTGATTCGCTTTTTCCACAGAGAGACATGGAAAATGGGATGCAGCTTACAGGATTCCGACAGGAAGAGGCAGTACACCACCGGTCCAACCCGCTCGATCACTTTCAAGGGCCCGTAGTAGCGAGGAGCGAGTTTGAGGCAGCTCCGTTTCATCGGGAACTTCTGACGATATGGCTGCAACTTGAGGAAGACCTAGTCCCCCACTTCGAACTCCCACTCGGTACGGTGCTTGTCCGATTGTTGTTTCATGCGATTTTGAGCCAGGGACAGATTGATTTTCAGGGAATCGAGTAGCTGGTCCCGGTCACAAAGCGCGATGTCCACGGCGTGCACTGTGGTGGTGCCTGGAACGTAGTGGGAGACCGAGGGAGGAGGGACACAATATACGACCTGAAACGGGGTCATCTTGATGCTAGAGTGGTACATAGTGTTGTACCACCACTCCGACCAGTAAAGATACTTATTCCAGGAATCAGGTCGATCTGCCAGAAAACATCGAAGATAGTGCTCGATGGATCGATTGACCACCTCCGTTTGGTCGTCCGATTGCGGGTGGTAGGCCGAACTCCGGCAAAGTTGGGTGTTCTGAAGGCGGTAAAAGTTTTCCCAAAAGTGACTCAGGAAAATAGGGTCACGATCAAACACGATCGAACGTGGCATCCCGTGGAGTTTAAAGATCTCCTTGCAAATATATCCGCAATCGAGGCGGCGATGTATGGATGGGAGATGGCCACGAAGTGACCCATCTTAAACAAGTGATCCACAACTACGAAGATGGCGTTGTGACCTTCTGATGTGGGCAAACCAGTAATGAAATCAAGAGATATATCAATCCACACAGATGTCGATACTGGCAATGGTTGTAAGAGACCCGGGGGGTTAATCGTCTCGTAATTTTGTCACTAGCATTGATCACAGGCAACGAGGAAGCGCTTGACATCACTTTGCATTCCCGGCCACGCAAAGCTTCAAGCGAGGTGAGCAAGAGTGCGATGATACCCGGAGTGTCTGGCTTGTAAGGAAGCATGGAATTCGTGCAGGACTTTGGCTCACCACTCACTGGTTTTAGGTACACATATCTTCCCTTTGTACATAAGACGATCATTTAAGATTGAGAACCCTTTCCTGGTGGTCTTGTTCTGTAGGAGTGTTGTAAGTATGTGTTGAGCCTTTGGATCTCTCTGACATGTCGCATCAATTTGAGGCAGGGCATCAAAGACGGGAGAGGAGACTGCTTGAATTGTGAGCAGTTCTACCTGGCGGGATAAGGTGTCTGGAACCGTATTTAGGTGACCCGCACGGTATTGTATTTTGTAGTCATACCCCAACATCTTTTGAGACCCATTTCTATTAGGCAGGAGTGGATATTTTCTAATCTAACATGTGTTTCAATGTTTGATGATCTGTAAGGATGATGAATGGATTGCCTAGCAAGTATGGCCGCCATTTAGCCACAGCGAAAAGGATAGCCATCATTTCCTTTTTGTAGACTGATAACACTTGGTTGCGGGCAGACAACGTTTGACTTAAGAAGGCAATCAGATGGCACTGCTGGGACAGCATTGCGCCCAAACCCACACCGCTCACATCCGTCTCAACGACAAGAGGCTGTGAAAAATCCGGAAGAGCGAGGACTGGAGCTGTAGTTAGAGCCGATTTGAGTTGGGAAAATGCAGCGTCCGATGTTGGAGACCAGTGAAAGCCGTCTGTTGTCAGCATGTCCGTGAGGGGTTTGGCCAGCAGCCCAAAATGCTTGACAAATCTTCTATAGTAGCCTGCCAAGCCCAAGAACCCTTTGAGTCTTTTAGTTGTTTGTGGTTTAGGCCAATTTTGTATGCTCTCTATCTTTATAGGATCCATAGCCACACCATTTGCTAAAACCACATGGCCCAAGTAAAGGACCTCTTCTTGTACAAATTCACACTTGGACATTTTGAGAAACAAGTGATTGGCTTGTAATATTTTAAACACTTCTTCAAGATGAACAAGATGAGATGGTAAGTCCGGACTAAAAACAAGGATGTCATCGAAAAATACCAAAACAAACTTGCAAAGAAAGGGTTTTAAAATATAATTCATAAATGCTTGGAATGTAGAAGGAGTATTAGAGAGACCAAAATGCATTACCACGAATTTGTAGTGACCTTCATGGGTACGGAAGGCGGTCTTGTGAATGTCGTTGGGGTGCATCCGGATTTGATGATAATCGACACGGAGATCGAGCTTTGAATAGAAGCAGAAACCATGTAGGTCGTCCAAAAGCTCATCAACCACTAGAATTGGAAAGCGATGCTTAATCATGATGGCATTATATTCTCGATAGTCAACACAAAAACGCCAAGAGTGATCACTATAATAACCAGCGAAGAGAAATCACTTAAACTTGGTCGAATAGCCCCTTTGGACTCCATGTCACAGACTTGCTTTTCTATTTCTTCCTTCTGCGAATGGGCATACCGATATGGCCTACAATTCACGAGTTGGGCTTCCGAAGTGAGTTGGGTGCGGTGATCCGTGGGCCGAGTTGGTGGCAGTGTAGTAGGCTCCTCAAATAAAACACTGAATCTATCCAAAAAAGGTGTGATATGGGCTGGAGGTGTGAGGGAGTAAATTGGGCCGACATATAAGGACATGATGTCACATGGTGCTTCAGGAAGTAGGGCCAAGGTGGAGTGGTCCATTGACTGAGCTGTGGATTTGACCCCGTGTAGAACATGGTAAAGTCGTGCGACTGGAACATCATGGTTTTATCGGCGAAGTGCTATCCGATGAACCCTAACGTATCCAACCACTGTGCGCCCAGCAGTAACTCACAACCTGGAATCTGCAATAGTAAAATAGGGGCTGTGAAACTATATGTCTGAATCTGAACGGTGACGTCTTGAGCTTCTCCCAACGGAAACAAGGGCAGGCTGTTGTTGGCTGCGGTGAAACTCAGAGGAGGTGTTGTCGTGACGGTGAGGCTAAGGCGGTGAGCGACTTGTGGATGGAGGAAGTTCATTGCAAACCCACAGTCAACAAAAACTGAAATCAGTTGACTGCGTATTGTGCCTTGAAAGCGCATGAGTTGCCCTGATTTGGCCTGGGTGAAGCAGTAGAGGGGAAGAGCTGGTTCTGGCGGTGTCGGGGCGCGTTGGAATTTACGAGAAGATCCTCGTCGGTATCGCGCTCAAAGATAAGGAACACGGGTTGACGGCATCGGTGCGTTAGTGACCCCCGTTCCGTAGAGTGAAAACACTGGCCTTTGGCCTTCCTGTCCTTTTGTTTTGCCACAGACAGATGATGCGTGGCCACTTCAGGAGTGGTTTGGACCATAGCTGGGGTCGGATGAGAAACGCTACAAGCGAGCAGCTTTGAGTTCGTTGTTTTTGGGCTCAAAGCATCGTGCTAGGTGCTGAGCTCTGTTCAATGACGTGGGTTCTAGGGCTAGGACGTCGTGACAAATCTCAGGAGGTCTGCTAGACTCCCAGACCCGTAGTGTTCAAGCATAGTCGAGACGAGCATTGGCCTTGTGTAACTTGCAGACCATACCAGGTTCATTTGCTTGAGGATGACCTTGAGGAATCTTCATGAACACATCTTCCTCGAGATCCCCATGAAGAAAGACGTTTTTTACATCCATTTGAAAAAGGGGCCAACCATGGTTTATGGCCACAGATAATAAGACTCGCACTGTGTTCATCTTAGCAACAGGTGCGAATGTTTCTTTGTAGTCTACTCCGAAGGTTTGAGTAAATCATCGCGCCACCAATCTCGCCTTGTGTCGCTCAATGCTCCCATCTGAATGATACTTTGTCTTATAGATCCACCTGGAGCCAACAACATTTCTCCCTTTGGGCAGAGGCACCACACTCCAAGTGCCATTATCATCCAAAGCTTGAAGTTCATCCCTCATGGCTTGATTCCAAGTTTGTGAGCTGCTTGCTTCTTCAAATGTCTTAGGGTCGATTTGCTCACTGAGCTTGGTAAGAAACACATAATGAGCTGGTGAGATTCTGTCTGGATAAATAGCATTGTAGCTAGGATGCTTATGAGTATACATCTCGAATCCTTCATATTTTGAGGGCAGTTTCCTGGCACGACTAGGATATCTAGGTTCTGAAGCTTCTCTCCTTTCTTGATGGGTTTGAGACTGAAAATTGTCTCCCACCACTTCCTCTTCATGATCAACAGCTTCTTCATGAGTGATATGATCACTTACATTTTCTCTGTGCTCATGATTTTGCTCAGTGACATCTGCTTCTGCATCTTTTTCTGATTCAATCTCTTTTTCTTCTTGCGGGCTGATCTTTCTTTGCTCTATAGCAGACACTGTAGGTGTGGTTGAATCAAACAACTCCCCCTCACTGCTGTCTTCACTCTTCTGAAAGAAGAAGGTAGACTCATCAAACCTCACATCTCTAGTTACATAGAGTTTTTTAAGTGTTGGATCATAACACTTATAACCCTTTTGAGTTGAAGAGTAGCCAAGAAGAACACATTTAGCTGCTCTTGCATCAAGCTTCCCTCTATGTGAGGCCTGGATATGAACAAAGCACACACATCCAAACACTCTTAGATGCTCAAATCCAACTGCCTTGCCTTTAAGAACTTCGATTGGAGATTTAAACTCCAAGACCCTGCTAGGGAGTCTATTTACAACATATGCTGCTGTTTGGATGGCGTGTGACCAAAAGCGTTTTGGTACATTGGCATGGAGCATAATTGCCCTCGTTTTCTCCAACAAATCTCTGTTCTTCCTCTCAGCAATTCCATTTTGCTGAGGGGTTCCCACACATGAAGTTTGGTGCAAAATACCGTGGTTGCTTAAATAATTTTGCATGACATTGGATGTGAATTCTGTTCCATTATCTGATCTGAGGATGGAAATACTAGCAGAAAAATGATTCTTTACCAAGTTATGAAAATCTTCAAAACATTTTTGAACTTCATGCTTAAATTTCAGAAGATAAACAAAAGTATTTCTTGAGAAATCATCAATAAAAGTAACATAATATCTGAAACCATAAAAAGATACAACCATTGCAGGTCCCCAAATATCTGAATGGACAATTTCAAAAGGTCTAGATGCCCTAGAAACTGATCTGGGAAAGGCTAATCTAGCTGATTTTGACTTGTGACAAGTCTCACATTCATGAAGTGGTTTACAGACATTTGGAAATAAAAAAGACATGACATGAACTGAAGGATGTGCCAGACGCAAATGCCACAGATTTTGCAGGCTTGAAGGAGGTGAATCTACTATGAGGCTCTTTAAAAAACTTGAAGATGTGGAAATGTAGTACAAGCCATTGAGATAAAAACCTTCACCAATCATCTTCTTGGTGACACGATCCTGAAATATGATACTATGAGATGAGAAAATTGCAAGACAATCAAGTAAACGAGTGATTTTTCCAACAGATAGGAGTTTGAAAGGGAAATCTGGCACATACATAACACTCGATTTAATGGTTTTTGAAAACAAAGACAATTTTTCTGTACCTAACACAGGAACACGACTTCCATTTGCTATGGAAACAAATGATGGCTTATCGAATGAGTAAAAATCATTTAACACAGATGAATCATTGGAGATATGATCAGAACCACCAGAATCCACAATCCAAAAATTACCAGTTTTGCTGAGATCCAATGCAGTAGATAGACAGCACATTATACCTGGTATGTCATCAGGATCAGCTAGGTGAAAATCAGCTAGGAAACCAGCAAATTTTCCAAGCATAGCTGTTGCATTTCCACTTGATGATGACCCTTGCTTCAGTTGAAGAAAGCTTGCAAATTCATTGATCAAATTTATGGGACTTGTAAAGTAATCTACAGCTTCTTCTGAGCAGGTGTTTGATGCAATGTTTGCTTTTGGAGTATACGCAACTCTTATTCTTCCTCTCTCACCACCAAGACCCTTCGGCTTGAGCTCAGGATGCAGCAGCCAACAAGTTTCTTTTGTATGGCATATGCCATGTCTACCAATGCGCTCACAGTGAAAGCACTTCAAATCAGGTATCCTTCCCTTGTAAGGCCTTGTACTCACAAAGACCCTTGACTCAGTGGGATTTGAGTCAACACCACCAACTGCAATATCAGCTTGCATCACTTTCCTTCTAGTCTCTTCTCTCTGAATGGTGCTACACACAGTTGTTAGTGAGGGAAGCTCAGGTGACATGAGTATGTGGCTTTTAAGGTCCTCATAGTCAGGACCAAGGCTGCACAGAAGCTTGAAGATTTTGTCTTCTTCAACTCTTTTCAAAATGATCTTGGAATCTACTGTATGGGGCCTGTAGAGATCGAGTTCATTCCACTTAGCTTGAAAGTTTCCAAGATGCTCGATGAATGTCTGATTTCCTTGCTTGAGTTCAGACAAGTCTTTCTTGATTTGAAATACTCGAGCTGAGTTGTTGAGGTCTCCATAGAGGTCTTTCACTGCCTTCCACATGTTGAGAGCTGAGTCTGAGTATTGAAAAATCCTTTGGAGTTTTGGCTCCATGGAGTTGATCAGCCAAGATCTCACAAGCTGATCTTATGAGAGCTATGACTCGAATTCTGGAGAAGAGGCTGCAGGGACCTTGGATTTTCCGGTTATGAAGCTCAGCTTCTGCCTTCCACCAATGGCCAGTGACATTGCATTTGACCATGATATATAGTTGAACTCATTGAGGAGAGAGGATGTGAGTCGCTGATTTGTAGCAGACTCGAACCTTTCAGATGGTTTGGTGCCAGATGATTGGCCTGAGAATGATTGAGAGGTGTTACCTCCTGTCATTATGAGGACTGGGAGGTAGCTATGGATTTAATGAGCAGAAGCAGGTCCTCAGACAGTATATATATGTACAATAGGAGAGAGAACCTAACGGATATCAGCCGTTCTAGAACCACTACAAACCAGTGGAACCGACAGAAAGAAAGCAGAACTCAGATAGGTACAACAGAGACTAAGAGCAGATGATATAAGTCAACTGGTCTTGGGATACACAATCTCAGACAGACCCACGAGCACTTCGCCAAGCGTAAGAGGCACCCCATGTGCAACTCACGAGATACACGCGAGTGCTCGCCAAGAGGCACTCGCGTGGAGTACGCATGCGAGCACATGGTCAGGTCAATGCTTGTGAGAATCTTCAACAAGTTGTGATGCTCGCTTTGATTACTAATCGATTTGATGATAATCTTGTGCTTTTGTAGAGTTCTTCAGTATGATTATGTCTCACAAAGAGCTGATGAGGAGCGGGAAAAACGAAGTCAGTATAAACCTATTAATGACCATGACGGGCTGCCTCGGAAAAAATCTAATAACCAGGTATCAGTTAATGTCATTATTTCAGGATTCACTACTAGAAAAAGTATTTTAGACATCGCACATTTAACATCGGTTGGAAAAACCCCTGATGTAAAAAAGTTTTTAAACATCAGATTTTTAAAAACCGATGTCATTTGTATAATTTACATCGGTTTTAAGTCAGACTGATGTTAGGTATCCCATTATTGGTTTTTGAAAGCGCGAAAAAAAAACCTAAGTGTCGGGCGGGTTATGTTGGAGGGAAACAAAATTTTCATTCCCTCCCAAAACTTAGGGTTCTATTACTTAGTTTTTTTCGACCTCTCTCTCTCTCACAAACCGCTGACTTCCTCTCTCACTCACTCTCTCATTTCCTCTCACCTCCATCTCCTCCGACGCCGCTCTCCTCCTCCTCCGACGTAGCTCTCCGACCAGGACCCCGATCTCCGACCACGACGCACCTCTCTGACCTAATTTAACTCTCAGTCTCTCACCCTCACAGCCCACACTCACTCAGCCCTAATTTTCATCCCTCTCCTCAGCCCGAGCCCTAACTACAGAACTGAGAAGTTAGGTACCCACGGCGGCTCAACCTCTCCTCAGCCCTAAGCCTCGCCTCCCTCGTCCACTCTCGGCCTCCCTCGTCAACTCTCAATCCCAAAATTCGGAGCCCCATTTCGGAACCCACGGCGGATTTCAGGGCGGCTTTCTCTCTCGGAGTCTCCTCGTTCACTTTGGTTCATCGACCACCATAACTCTCTTAACTTGAGTTACAAGCTCGGTCTCAACAGATTTGCTGATCTCTCCAACGAAGAGTACCGGTCAACGTACCTGGGGACCAAGACCCGGCCTCAGAACAAGCTCAGGAACAAGAGCGATCGTTACACGCCACGTGTTGATTGGAGGAAGGAAGGCGTTGTTGCCCCTATCAAAGACCAAGGCCAGTGCGGTGAGCTTCCTCTACTCTCTCTAGCAACGCTTGTTTTTCTTATTTGATTTTTTTTATTATCGATTTGGTTTTGCCATCATCATTCATGTTTACGGGCGTAGTCATTTTTGGTTTAGACTTTTGGTTTGCTTGGTTTTACAGCAAAAATATGCAGATTAGGATCAGTTGACTTTGATAATCGGCTTTTTTTTGTCTCAATCAAAGAAAAGGAATTGAAGAGTGTGAACCGAATTGAACCAGTACTGAAAGTTTGAAAGAGGAAGGCGTTAGATTGTGAGAATTGAATTGAAGATACTCTGCGGGATGGGGAGGGCACAAAAGCTGTGTAATACTTGAGGTGGAGTGACTGGATGAGGAAGATAGGTAGATGTTAGGCTCCGTTACTGGAAGAAAAGTAAAGCAATTACATGCATCATATTTTGTGAGTGGCTTCTACCTTATTTGAGTGGCTTCTGCCTTGTTTGATTATTTCTAATCTTGCATCATATTTTGTGATCAATAGAAATGCAATAGTAATACTTAAGCACATACCAACCTAACTATTACAGCCCTTCTTTTACTGTAAGTTGGGACTGATCCCAACCTAACTATTACTTACAGAGTGGTAGCTCATGTTTGATCGATTGGTAGTTTTAGTTGTAAAATTTGTGGTTTCCAGCAATTGATGAATCTATTATCAGTTCAGAATGCAGAATATATTCTATACTTAAAAGAAACATGATCAAATGCAGTTTGTTGGTGTTGTTAAACATATAGAGATATATCATTTTCATTCATGTATAAAAGAACTGTTTGAAAGTGCAGATGAACTATGGTAACAGATTAGTGATATATGAAAGAAACTATGCACATGTGAAGGTGATAATAATCTTTGTAGAGTATAGTTCAGATGATGTGTTTAGAATATGGTAAAATTAGAGTTCTTCAACCTGTTCAAGTTATTCCACTATTTTCTCATGCATCAATGTTTCTTATAGTGTCATTTTTTTTCCGAATCAGAGTCAGCTATTCACTTATGATGTAGTGTTACTTATCAGCCTTTCTTTTGGTCATATTTGGCCGTTGTTTTGTAACTGTTTGATTATGGATTTGTAACTGTTTGTTCGATGAATATTCTGAATATGCTTCAAACTATGCTTAGATATTTCTATGTTTGAATTGTTCTTGTCAACAGGCTTCAATACTTCTTTCTTGTCCTTCTTCACAGTTCCTTTTAATTTAGTGATCAGAGCTATAACCCAAGACTATGGTATTGAATGCAGATAGCTAGTCTTTAAGAATCAATCGAGGATAGAGATTTTATATAGTTTATACCTATTTGTAGGAAGTCTAGTTTATCACTTCAGGCTGGAGGTTGAGTGGTGCAACTTTCTTATTCTCTACTAGGCTTTGAGCATTCTCGTCTTTTTTCTCCTAGTAGTTCAACTTATCCAGAACAATTGCTTTATATGTGCAGGTTGAGGAATGTAGCCTGAGAACACATATTCTACAACAGGAACGTGTACCTTCAAGCCGCACAGCAGAAGTGTAAAGCTATATGATATGACTGCCTAAACAGCTAACAACAACACATCAACATCACTCGGAACGTCGGATTCTTTTTCCTTTTTTCATTTTTACCTTTGAATATCACAAGAAGCCGAAGGTATAAAAAGAGGAGACTGAATTGGTTGGTCTTGTGGTGAATTACAAACAGCAGAGTGCTAAAGGCCTTTGTTTGTTTTGAGTTACGCGGGACGACTGATTTTACATGCATCATATATAGCAGGAAATTGTGTAGTAGCCAAACATCAAATTAATTTGTACACCCTCTGCTTTTTCCATAAGTCTGGACTCTGGAATATATATATATATATATATATGTATGTAAATATATCAGTAGTGATGCTTTTAACTTAGTCCGTTAGTTTTTTAAGCTATGTATATGTACTGTGGTGAGTGCGGCTGCGGTGTTCATACAATTTTCATTCTGTTTTCCTACAATTCTTAGTCGTCTTCTACTTTTTCAACTGGATACAGAGCTGGAAACCAAAAACAACCCAAATTCTGATGTCAAATATAGTTTTTAACATCAGGTACAAACTCAACATCTGATGTCAAAAACGATATTTAACATCAGGTACAAAAACAAAATCTGATGTCAAAACATACATCTTACATCGGTTATAAATGGAATATCGATGTAAAGGTAATAAATTGTAATGTAGACTTCGATTTCATTGGGTCTTTCACTCTAAATATGAATGTTTGAAAGTACCTACACACACTGGAATAGTGAGATGTACATAAGCAACCGATGTCTATTGTAACCTTTGACATCGGTTCCTAACCGATGTCCCATTTTTCCGATCTTTTACATCACCCACTAAGACATCGGTCTGGTATGATTTTTTACATTGGTTCTGAACCGATGTCTGAAATACTTTTTCTAGTAGTGATTAAATAGAAATACCATTCTGGTAGTGTTGAGTGCATCTAAAGTAGGGCTGTAATCAAGTGAGAAAATGACATTGTGATAACTTGAAACTTGGTTCTTTAATAGATTGTAATCTCAAAGCATATGCTTCCTTGTGATAGTTTAGAATGTAACGAGTGTTTTCTTCTCTGTTGGTAACACAAGGAAACAAACAAGACCAAGGCAAGAGAAGAGTTATTGGCAGAAGAAAGGGACTACAAACGACGAACGATGTCATATCGTGGCAAAAAGATCAAGCGTACAACTTTACAGGTAAGGATCAGTTTTACGACCATATTATAACTTGATTCTGATTGGTCTTGTTTCCTTGATATTGTCTGTTTTAAACATAACCTGTCGAGCTAAGAAAAATATTTGTATTAGTATCTCACTTGTGGCACTTGAGGTTGGAGATGGACAGCAACAGTTTTTCGCCCCTTTTTCTTATTCCACTAATAACTGTTTATTACTTCTGAAGGTTACCAGGGATATTATAGATGATTACATGGAGGAAATCAAGAAAGCTGGAGGGATTGGATGCTTTGAGCGGCCAACTGAAGTGCAAAAGAGCCTCCCCTTTGAACCACCTACAGCTCCTAATTTCACCGTGGATGATGACAAATCCATCAAAACGAAATAATGAGTCAGAGAGAGGAAGCCCGAGCTGTTCTACAACTTGCAGGCATGCATCTGCTAAAGAGAAAGAGAAACCAATATGGACTATTGATAGACATCGGGAATATTCAGATGATGAGAGAAGTCTTAGTAGAAACAGATGCGATAAGGTTAATTACTCCAGAAGCCCAGATAGGTCCCGAAGAAATGGATGGTCATATCGGCAGAAAGAACAAGACCAACTGCAGATTACCAATAGCAAGCATCATCTAAGCAGTCGGTCATCTAAGTATCATGATAGTAGATCATCTTCTCGGTCGAACTCACTCCAAAAGTCACCAAGAGATAGGAAAACATATGAGAATCATAGTTCAAACTCTCGGGAGAAAAGTAATTTTGAGGATAGATATGATCCCTTGGAATCCCATGACGCAAATGAAGAGGATCTCTTTACTAACGAATGGATCTCTCTACTACCGAAAAGTATGCTAGATCAGGCAGATATTCTTTAAATGAGGCGGAGTACAACTAGAAATCAAAGTACCATCTGGGGTAAGTTATCTTTACTTTTGTTCCGTGCAAATTGTATTTATAGTTTGCTCTTATGTGGTTTAGAGAGTGACCGCTCCTTTATGACATGGTTTATCGACACAATTTTGCAGTACGAAGTCATCAGGTTTCAGCAACTTGAACTTCATCTGTATCCTCCTTTGTATCCTTGACTGTTTTCAATTACCTGTTCAGAATTTAGATTTTTCATTAATCGCTGATACTTGATTATTCTTGTTCTGAATAGACAATAACCATAAATTGCTTGTACTGGCATGATAGTTCCTTTTAAGACTCTGGTTATCATTACCTACATAAGTGATTGCATTCTTGTTTCGATCTATATCATCTTTTACCTATATAGGAGAGTTAATATCCCGATACTTTTCTATATATCTTACGATTAAAAGTGTGTCTGAAATAATTGAAATCCTTACCAAAGGCCAGTAAGTAGTTCCTCTGTGCGTCAAGTGTTGACAGGTTTCTGGTTCGATGCAGAGCAGAACACGAAACCATTTGCCTTTTGGGAAGCTGAAACTTCCTCTTTATTTTTTGATAATTTTCGTGTTCTCTTAGGAATCTAGCTTTTTTTTATCTCTGCATATCTGTGTTGGATGAATTTATTGAAAAACCTCATCTCCTTGCTTGTAGCTACAAAGAACACAGCTTGTGCTATCTCTTATTGGAAAGGACATGATGAGAAAGCTGGGTGCACAGACTACTAGTTGTCTTTTGAGCCCTTCTGTATGTTATAGCTCTTTGCTTACAGTTCAGTGTTAGACAACTAGTGAAATACAGAGAACAAAAGTTGTTGTATTCACAAGTGTACTGTATTACATAACTCCCCAATCAAATATGCAAATGGTAAAAAACTTGTATGCCAAAATTTTCTGGTATTTTTCTCCATGTTTGAGTTTGAGTTTCATCATTTTTATCTTCATTAAAAAATAAACAGAAGAAAGTGTAATAAATGGAGAAAATTTCAGGTGACTGTGACGGTAGAACCTCACCACCATGTGACTTGATCACTAAGCAAAGAGTATATATATCATTCTTCACTCTTCTCAGTTTTCACAGAGCCAAAGAAAAACCAAAACAGATTAAAAACAGAGTCCACAATTCTCTCTCTTAAAACCTTTCCTTTTTATCTTTACTTTTCACAAATGGAGGAAGCGACTAAGAACCCAGAACCAGAAGAAGAAGCCATGGTTGTGAAGATGGTGAGGAGCATTGAGGAAGCAGAACGAGACACCAAGAAGGTTCTGGCTTCGCTGGATGAAGCCAAGGAGAAGATAAGAAAGGAGATGTCTTTACGTAATGTTGTACCTCAAGCATTCAAGTGTCCTATTTCTCATCAGCTTATGAAGGAACCTGTTATTATGGCCAATGGACAGGTTTGATTTCTTGGGGCCCAATGCAATTTAATTTTAGTTCTGGGTTTGTTTTTGTGTTTTGTGTTCTTGGATTTTTGAGTATTTGTGGTTGATATTTTTAGGGACCCAGAAGTTAATTTAGAGTAATCTGAGAATGTTTTGTAGTAAATCTGACTCTTTTAGGTTAATCTTGGAAGACCCAGTAATTTAATTTAGAGTAATCTGTGAATGTTTTGTAGTAAATCTGACTCTTTTAGGTTAATCTTGGAAGACCCAGTAATTCAATGTAGTTATTTTAGAAAGTTTTGATGATTTTGAGTTGTGGGTTAGTCTGGTTTACTTGGAATTGAGATTTTAGGTTAAGAAAGTTAGGGACTTTAGGGATTTCAGAGTCTTTTTTTGCTTAAATAATAATGGATGACCCAGAATTTTATGTAGTAATCTGACAAAGATTTTGATGTTTTTTGTTACTTTGGGTATGTTAATGTCAATATGAGTAAAACTTGGAATTGAGATTTTGGATTCTGAGTCCTTTGTGCTTGTTGAGTTTGATGAGCTTGATATAGAGAAAAATTTGTTCTTGATTTGGACAGCATATGACTATTGTTTGATGTGGCAGAAAAAAAGTTGGCTCGATCTCATTGCGAGCAAAAGTGCAAATGGGTGTATTGGTTACTGAACTTGCGAGAATGCGAGTGTTGTGTTGTGATTATAAGGACTCTCTCCATGTTGGTTTTGTCCCAAGTTATTCATGTGATAGGTGGAAACTTTGTGAAGGAAGTGTTGGCCTGATGAGGTTTCGGATGTGTTTGTGAACGGCTGGAGAATGATGGTTTGTTTGGTTTGGTTTTGATTTGAGATTGTGCATTTTCTGATTGTGTTTAATATGATTTTGATGAACTGCAGACTTGTGATAGGCGATTCATCCAGAGGTTTTTTATTCAAGGCTTTCAGATATGTCCTAAGACCCAGGAAGTCCTTGATTCTACTACCCTAATCCCGAATTTCTTGGTTCAAGAAATGATTGAAGAATGGTGCCAGAACTGTGGTGTCGAGATTCCGGAACCAGATCAGGATGGCAGTTTGGATGTTCCCACCCATGCTGGCAAAGACTATCTGAATAGACTAATCAAGAAGATTTCATCATCGTCCCTGGAAAATCAGAAAGAAGCAGCAAAAGCGTTTCGGGCAATAACTGAGAAGAGTTCACCATTTTGTGCATTGTTTAGCGAGTCTGCTGCTGACACCATTTTAAAACTGCTGAGTCCACTTTCATCATATCTGATTAAAATTCATCCTGATCTTGAAGAAGACTCTGATCTCATAGAAGACCTTGATCCGAAAGAAGACTCTGAACTTGTAGAAGACGTGATCACTACTCTACGGAACGTTTCTATGCATCCCAACAATAAGATACTAGTTGGTAAAACCCCCGTGGCCATTAATCTTCTTGTTTGGTCCTTGAATTCTCAAAACACTGCCACGAGAAGTAATGCTGCTGCAGCTCTATTCACATTATCAGAAGTTGAATCCAACAAGCTCATTATCGGTGAATCTGGTGCCCTCAACTCTCTGATGAATCTGTTACAGGACAGGTACCCATCAGTCATGATGATAGCTGCTTCAGCCATATTTGAGATATGTACAGTCCCTGAAAACATAGAGAGAGCTGTTGATGCTGCAGTAGTGGGTATAATTCTGCAGCATATACTAGATGGTGTAATGGTCTCTGTGTTTCTGAAGCTACTTGCACTCCTTATAAACTCAACAAGGGCAATTGAGGACATAGCCGGATTCATTGGTTTGCGTAATTTGATTAAGAGCGGAAAGAATATTGAATCTAAGCTTGACAAGGAGAACTGGATTGGAATCCTTTACAAGGTCTGCAGCACTGCGGGTCGGCGCACATTGGAGGTGTTTGAGGAGGAGGAGGAGACCCAAGGTACATTCTATAATATTTTCCTGAGTGGTCCTGATGAATTCTCTGAGAAAGCCAAGAGGGATGCCGCGGGAATTATTCAGATTCTTTTGGGGTTGCGTCGGCCAACTGGTCCGGAAATACAACCTGCTTGATCGAATCAGAACTTCCTAAAAGGAAGGTACATTACCGGATAACTCCAAGTACATGCTTACTGTGCTACATTAGCTTCATAAACTCTATGTACAATAGTAGTCAACACATTACATAATAATTCATCTGAGCTAAGGCAGGTTTTGGTCCAATTGAGAGGCCAATAGACATTGTTGATCTGGTAGCCAAGGAAGTTCACAAAATACTGGTGTACATACTTGGTTTGTTCTGAGTTGTATTAGCTGCTTCTGAGTTGGTTACTGGTACATACTTGGTTTCTTCTGAGTTTTGTATTAGCTATTTCTGACAAGGCCAGTTTGTGACAAATTCTTTTGAAATGAAAACATTGATTTCTTTTGGTTATTTTGAGTGAAGTGATGGTATTTGGTATGCTGACTTCATTCATGTAAATCTTATCAGCATTTTTCTTTCATCAGTATCCAACTGCAGAACAAACTTGTACAATAGTGTATGAACTAATCCAACAGATCATGATATTAAGAGTTTCAATACTCCGGAGCTCTATACAAGACATGTATGTAGATTACTTGATAACATGACAGAAGGTGAACACATCAGCCTAGGATGTCTGAAATCGGATGTCTTCTGTACTTCTGAAACTTGGTCTGCAAAAATTAACACTAATCGAAGCTCGAACAAAACAATGAGAAACTAATAGTAGTCACTTAGGCTTCATAATCATTTGTAGCCTTACTAAACCTACACAAACTACACCTCATCTCAAACAGATTCCATTTTGGTCAGGTCAGAGAAAAATAATCGACCAAATAGATTAATTTCATAAGTGAATACTTGGGGTAAACCAAATCCCACTTTGATTGGTTAACGACAATAGTGCCATCAACTGTTTCGAGCAAGGCTTAGAAAATTTTTTTGTCTCCATGTCGTACATACCAAAATTATGTAAAAAACCACGCTCATAGTATACGCAATTTTGCCTACATCCAGGAAAATTAGAAGCCGCCACAAATATCAACCGATGATTTCCAAGAAAAAGTGCAACTTCCTCACATAGAGTTATCTTCTCAATCCAATTGCACTTATCAAAATTAAACTCATAAACTCTGAAATTCAATCCTATGTTCGCATCACCTTCACGAACATAACCCCTGTCAACCATCAGCAAATTTTTCCCATAGTTCACAAGATATTTCTGATAGGAGTCCCTTGTGGATTCATTTGTAGGTAACTGACATTGAAGAGAGTCGGCAACTGAGTTGGAGTTGGAAGAAATAGCGAACGTCCAAAGATTGCCAGAATTTTGAACAGCATAAAATTTGTCTCCTCCATAATGAAGAACATCTACAGCATCAAGACCATCTGTAGATAGGTAAGTCCACGTTGTATCTTTACTAGGCCTAATAAACGCTACATGATACCGTTTCATGTATGTGAGAACAACAATGGAGTCATCTGCATCTAATACTGGATCTGCTGTAATTATAGCCTTTCTGACAAGAGACGTGTACCGCTTTATAAGACTTGGAGGGTTTAGTTCGGGAAGACGTACAACAACATCTTCTCTCTTGCCTCTCTTGTTAGACTTGTAGAACACTGGTTTGGTTAATGTTACTGTAAAATCTTTTTCCACGTGTACTAACCATCCTCTGGAAGACCCGCAAAATCGTCTGTTTGGCATTTTCAATTGCACATCTAAAACCTTGTAGTCTACCATATTGTATAGATTCCAAGCCGCTTCGTTGTTGTTGAAAAAGAGAAACATTGGAGGTTCAGGATGACTTAACATCTTCTTGGTGAAACGGCCCTTATTATGTTTCGCTACACCAAACCATGACATGCAAACTACACTGAACCGGACATAATCTGATAGCGAGGATAATCTTTCTACAATTGAATCCAACAGGTTCTTTGGCAAATTCGCCCAATCTGGCGAGGAAACATAACCATCACTCATGATGATATGCGAAACTGGATGTTTGATCTGATGATACCAAGTAACTTCTAGCTAATTAATCTTCCTCCACATCCGGTATATATATATATATACCTATAGGCTACAAATTGAATCAAACTAGGAGACGAAATGCTTTTCGATCCAAAGAGAATGAAACAATACCAACTAGGAGATCGATGAAACACAATCTAATTCGGAATAGACTATCTAAATGATCAGAATATATCATAAACCAAAGACTAATACGTGCATGCATGTCTTCCTTTGAAAGAACGTACGTATGCACCTGAAGGCGCGCATGATCAAAATATCGAAGGGGTTTTAGTACAGTATATATCAAATTAAACATTAGTGATTAGTGTCTGAGAGACCTAACACATGAGGGTTTTAGATTACACTACTGGAGGAGAAATTCGAGGCGACGAAGATTAGTGGTCGCCTCGTCTCGATTTTACGTCGCCTCGATTTCTTGTGACCAAAACTACGTCGCCTCGTCTTGTCGCTTCAGATTGATCACTTCACCATTGGGGCGACAAAGAACCAAACTTCGTCGCTTCATTTGATTTCACGCGACGTAAAACAATTTACGTCGCTTCAATTTGTCGCTTCATTTTATTTATTTTTAAATTTTTTTTTCTTTTTGGCTCAATCAGGCGACGTAGATTGCTCAATCTGCGTCGCTTCAAGGGATTTAATTTTTTTTTTCTTTTTGAATAAATCAAGCGACGTAGATTGCTCAATCTACGTCGCCTCAATGTATTTAATATATTTTTTTTAAATAAACAAAGCGACATAGATTGAGCAATCTACGTCGCTTCAATGTATTTAATATTAAATTTTTTTTTTAAATAAAGAAAGCGACATAGATTGCTCAATCTACGTCGCTTCAATGTATTTAATATTTATTTATTTTTTTGAATAAATGAGGCGACGTAGATTGATCAATCTACGTCGCTTAGTTGTATTTAATTTTTATTTTTTTTATTTTTGAATAAATGAGGCGACGTATATTGAGCAATCTACGTCGCCTTAATGTATTTAATTTTTATTTTTTTTCTTTATTTAGACAATGAGGCGACATAGATTGAGCAATCTACGTCGCCTCCTTTATTCAAAAATAAAAAAAATAAAAATTAAATATAATTGTACCAAGTCACAACCTATCGCAATTTACAAACACAAAAACCCATTTAACCACAAAAACGCATTCAACCACAAATCAAGTTATATAGAAAAAATTGGCACAAATCAAAACGTTAAAAGTTTATACAAATCAAGTTTACACAAATCAAGTTTATACAAAGCCTAGATACAGTTTACGAGCCAGGAGGTGGTGGAGGAGTGACTCGCAGCCTGGAATTATCGCATCATGGCCTCCATTTCTTGCATCCTTTGGGCGAGCGCACTGTAATCCGCTATGGTCTTCTGCGCCACCTCGCTCGATCTGCGCGCCTCCTCTCTGGCTTCAGCGATCTCCCTTTGCATTAGGGTTTGGGTTTCCTGTACTCGGGCCCCTCCTCTCGGTTTGGGGTCGCGTGTGAGAGCGCGCCCCACCCCTGTAACGTCGAACAAGAACAAATATTAGTATACTCTATGGTAAATCAAAACGTAAATCGAGATGAACGACGGTGGTTTAGGAGATTTATTACCTCTTATAGAGGTCCCGGGCCTTGAACCCACCTCTTCCTCTATGATATTTATTTGTGTATCAAGAGGAAGAGGCTGGGCTTGGGAAACCGAATCGCCGTCAACTGGGCCCGCAGCACTATCTTGTTGCGACAAGACTTCATCGAGTCGACGCTTCACTGCCGCCTGCTCAATTAAAATATATCAAATAAATAATATTACAACAACGGGAAACAAAAATAATTGAAATAACGTAACGTGAACCTATTTGAGCTTACCACTTTCTCAGCCGCATTCTTGTCCTGCTGGTATACGTTAATCCACGTCTGGACGGCGGGCGCTCTATGACCCTCCTTCTCCAACACCTCGCTTCGGTACGAGAGGGCGAGGGATCCCGAATGGTGGTTGAGCTGCTCCTTGTTCTTGTTTCGGTTTCCTCGATTCCGTTCGCACAATCGCTGCCACACACACACAAAAATCATTTTAAAATAAGAATAGATAAACATGCATATTTTAAGAATGTTGGCTACCAAAACTGTGCAGATAGTTTATGAAGCTCACCAAGTAAGCAGGGTCTTCGAAGTGGGCTTTCAACCACGCCCATTGGTCTTCCCTCCCGAGAAACTCGGCCGGAGTCTCCTGGCTGACGTGGAGATAATGTTGATGGCAATCGTACTTCCAATCCTTGTAGATTGTTTGCGCGGTCGCATCAATGAAGTTCCACATCTCCACATCAGTCGCCGGGATGTCGTAGTTCGTCTAGCACAACACATTTAAATTCCGTTATGTAAAAGTTATATTTACATTTACTACAAGTAGGTAAGTAAGCTAAGGCCAGTAAGTATACCTCAATATTTGTACTGACGATATCGCGATGCAAATCGCTAAGTCCCAAAAAGCTAGGGGCAAGCATTGGAACTTTTCCGCGGATGATGCTACCGATGTCTCTGCACATCAGACTCCTCATTTCCCTCGTCGCAGGCCCCTGATGCCTCGTAGAGTAAGCGACTTGTAGTCGCCTATTGTTGTTCATCCGGACGAGGTACTCCGTCTTCGTCCCGACAACGACTCCGCGCTGTTGCGTCGTCGGATCTCCGGTTGCCATGTCCACCATGTCGGGGAGTTTGGTCTTCTTGCACCGGATGCTGAGGGCGGGAGGGTGTTGTGGCGCCGTAGTGGCGTCGCTGTCATCACCTTGAGGAATCGTATCCTCAAGGTTTGGGGCGGGCGTTAAAACCCCGCCTGCTGGGGTCGCAGATTGTCCCGTGGGGCAACCCGACCCGGAAGCCCCATCTCTGCTGAATGCTCGCCACGCCGCCTCCGTAGCCTCCGCAGCTGCCACCTCCGCAGCTGCCGCCGCGGCCGCTTCACGACGCTGGATCGCCGCTTTCTTCCTCTGGTATCCAGTATTTCCGGGAGCCATTCTGTTAAAACTAATCTATTAAGATTGAACTACTCTTATCAAATTATGGCCAAACTCCAAACTATCACTAATCAAATTATAAAAGTGACAAAGAATTTCAATAATGCATTGCATACCATCTCATCTAGGCTTTGAAAGAAACGATAAAAACATCAAGTAATAATCACATAAGATTAACAAATTGAACAATACAGAAATATTCATGCTTATCATCACATATAGCAAGTCGCTTTTATTTTATTTTTGTTTGTTGGGTTAGATATCAAAAAGAGTATGAACCGAAGTACCATCACATATAGCTTATCATCACAAAACACAACACACAAAACACATATAGCTTATCGCATTCGCACAGGAAGAATCACATTCATTTATCGCATATAAGCAATCAATTTTCAATATATCCTTATCATCACAACCGAAGGAATTGAATCCCTCGAACGCAAAACACAATACACAACACACAAAACACATATAGCTTATCGCATTCGCACAAAGCATCATCACATTCGGAATCATCATCATCACAAAACACAAAACACATTCGGAATGTCGCATCATCACATTCAGTTATCGCATATACCTTATCAATTTTCAATATATCCTTATCATCACAACCGAGATCATCCTCATCACAAAACACAATACACATTCGGAGTTGGCACAGTATAAAACACAAAGCTCCATACCTTCTCGAGTTGGATAAATCGTTTGCTTTAGCTACACGGAGTTGGCTCGGAATCGGTTGCTTTAGCTACACAGATTTCGCCAATGCTTACATCAAAACAGATTAGCTACACACGACGAATGTGATTGAAAACAGATTGGAAACATATCTTACAAGACTTCTTTATAAGATGAATGTGATGCTTACATCAAAACAAATGAAAACAGATTGAAAATTGAAGCAACACGATGATGGCCACAGATTGAAGCAAGCAATGCTTACATGAAAACAAATTGAAAACAGATGAAAACAGATGCTTACAGTGTTTAATTTACACAGATTGATGGCCACAGATGGTTACACAATTTTGCTCACAATCTATTTTCAGTTCACAATTATGCTATGTATCAAAACAAATGATTATTCTTCAACAATGAACCATATTCATCAAAAATTCATCCATATAAACAGAAACAATGAACCATATTCTTCAACAATGAACCATATTCAACAAATGGTTACACAAATTAAATTTTCATACCGAATTCATCAAAAACTCATCCATATAAACAGAAACATCACCCAATGATTATTCTTCAACAATGAACCATATTAACAAATTAACAATTCACTATCAATGAACCATATTAACAAATTAACAGTAGGTAAAGAAAAGATAGAGGGATTGAATCTAACCTGTGTAAAAGACTTAGTTGCAGAGGAGAGGAACAAATTGTTGATGTTGTGGGAAATTGAAAGACCTACTGTTATTGTAGATTTATACACGCATATGAGTTAGGGATTTGGGGCGAGGGGGTTATTCGAAATCTGGGTTAGGGATTCAATCGAGGGGGTTTACGATTCGGTGGAGGGGATTTGGTGGAGGGGAAATGGAAACGAGATTGATCTGGAAGGGAAATTGAAACGAGGTCCGAGTTGAGATTTGGGGAGGTTGATTTGGTGGAGGGAGATGAATTTGGGGCGAGGTCGATTTGGTTTGGGGATTAGGGCTTTGGGGCGAGCTTGAACAGAAAAGAATAGGGTAGGAAACGAAATGAGAAGAAGAAGAAAGAAACTGTGATTCTGGGATTATAAATCCAACGAGGCGACGTAGATTGGCATCTTCGACGCTTCGATTAATTGAAGCGACAAATAACTCAATCTTCGTCGCCTCGTATGCTTTCTTAATACGTTCACGCGACAAAGAACTCAATTTTCGTCGCTTCCTTTAGTTTGAAGCGACGTATATTGCAATATACGTCGCTTCCTTTAGTTTTAAGCGACGTATATTACAACATACGTCGCTTCCTTTAGTTTGTATTTATTTTTTATTTTTTTTTATTTTGAATAAATGAGGCAACGTAGATTGATCAATCTACGTCGCTTCCTTGTATTTAATTTTCTTATTTTTTTTCTTTTTGAATAACTGAGGCGACGTAGATTGATCAATCTACGTCGCTTCCTTGTATTTAATTTTCTTATTTTTTTCTTTTTGATTAATTGAGGCGACGTAGATTGATCAATCTACGTCGCTTACTTGTATTTAATTTTTAATTTTGTTTTTTTTTTGAATAAATGAGGCGACGTAGATTGCTCAATCTACGTCGCTTACTTGTATTTAATTTTCATATTTTTTTCCTTTTTGAATAAATGAGGCGACGTAGATTGCTCAATCTACGTCGCTTAAATTTGGAGATACTAACAAAAGTTGAATTCTTCGTCGCTTCAATTTATTTATGGAAAGGTAATGAACTGAATATCAAAGAAACGATGAAGTTTAGAATTATGAAGTTAGTACTATTTTCTCGAATACATAAATTATGCTTTAAAGAAAATACGAATTTAGGTTTCAAATTCATAATAATATTATGAGTTTAGTCCTCGTCTTCGTCCTCGTCCTCGTCTTCGTCCTCGTCTTCGTCTTCGTCCTCGTCCTCGTCCTCGTCTTCGTCCTCGTCCTCGTCCTCCTCGTCCTCGTCATCCTCGTCCTCATCCTCGTCATCCTCGTCCTCGTCCTCGTCCTCGTCTCCTTCTTCGTCCAAAAGTAGTTGAAAATCTGGGTAAAATTATATCACCGTGGGAGTGTCCTCTTGGTAAGGCTCGAATATATGATCTCCTGTAAGCGATATGTTTTCATCTATGGCAAGTACTTCGGCGCTGTAGACATTGCGGTGCGACATTTCTTGTACTACCTTCCAAGTACCACCAGCCTTTGGATCGTCTATGTAGAATACCTGTTTTGCTTTGGTTGCAATTATGAAGGGTGAATCCTCATAGTAACTGTTGTTTGTATTCACTGATATCAATCCATGATCTTTTATAACGGTGTCAAGATCTTCAGGGTCCTCGGAGTTGTGCCATGTGCACTTAAACAACACCACTGGCATACGGCCTGCATATAATACTTCGACCACGTAGTTAACATGGCCGTAGAACTTGGATGAACCCATGTCTATCATGACACCGCTGTTTTGAGTCACGGTTCTTTGATCTCTATCAAACGAGGTGAACTTGACACCGTTCACATAACACGACTTATAAACCCGACATTGCTGAGGTCCTTGAGCTAATGACTTTATTCCTGCAACCAAGCTCGGGTCTGAGTTTTTTTCTTTAAGGGACACCTGAGAGATAAGTGTTATAAACAAGTTAGAGATAAGTGTTATAAACCCTCAAAGTTCCTTACAAGAATTAATAGGTATATGTACCCATGTTAAGAACCATCGAAGAAAACTCCTCCTCCGACGAAGCTCGTCGAAATCTTCACCATTTTTAGCCTCGAACCTTCTGAGATGTTCTTCTAGGTAAGGTTTGACTTCGTCTGTTTCCACCAAGACTTGCCAGTGAGCCTCAGCAGTCTCTGCCTCAGTCAACCTGAACTGGCGATGAGTCTCGATAATATCTGGTCTTACTAAGAGTGAAACACAGTTGATATTCCACTCAGCTATGGAAGTGTCGATATCTTCGTTGTCCATCCGTCTGAGATAAGACTTACAATACGTCACCGACTCATGTACGAGGTACTGTTCAGCAATACTACCTTCCGGGTAACGTGTATTCCTCATTGACTTTTTATATTTTCCTAATTGCCTGCAAAAACATCACTCAAGATTAGTACAATAAACCCTAATTGCCGACATATTACATAACGAACATAATATTAGCAATAACAAAACATTTTACCTTTCAATTGGATACATCCATGTATAGTGTACTAGACCTGTAAGGAATACTTGTTCAGGCAGATGAACCATGAGATGAACCATAGATGTAAAAAAATGTGGAGGAAATATGAGCTCCAAATTGCAGAGAATCATCACTATCTCAGTTTCCATGTCACGCACAACCTCCTTCTTAAGCTCCCTACTGCATAGTTGACGAAACCAATTTGACAGTGCTATCAATGGCTTCACAACATTTTCTGGCAGGAACCCTCTGATAACCACAGGAAGAAGACGTTGAAGCAAGACATGGCAATCATGCGTCTTCAATCCATAAAACTGTGACGAGGAACTTACTTTCACCTTACTTCTCAAACTACCTGCATAACCAAGAGGATACTTAACATCCTTGAACCACTGGAACACATCTTCTAGATCATCCTTTTTAACTAAAAAGGGTGCATGAGGAACTTTCGCCGTACCCTGGTCACCCGCTATTTGCCACTGGTTTTTTCACACATTCCTCTTCTTCAAAGTAGCGCGAGCTTTTGGACCATCCTTAGACTTCTTATCAATCGAAAAAATGGTTCCAAGGATGTTGTCACACACATTTTTTTCAATGTGCATGACATCTAAGCAATGTCTGATCTTCAATGATGACCAATACGGCAGCTTCCAAAATATGCTTTCGTGAGTCCAACACTGTCTGTTATTTGGATTGTACGGCACCTTCAAGTCTTCATGTTGGCTAAGAATAGGGTAAACGTGTGACCTAACGTCCTCCAAAATTTCATCTCCACTCTTCTGATAGGGTCTTCCGCCAAACTCCTCCTTCCCGTTAAAGGCCTTGCTCAATCTCCAAGGGTGATCTTGGTGGAGCCATTTTCGATGACCTTCATAAACTATCCTCCCACATATATGCTCTGAAGTTAGCTCATCTAGACAGATTGGACATGCCTTGTACCCTTTCACAGTTGACCCCGCAAGCATCCCTAAACCTGGAAAGTCGCTAATAGTCCACATTACCGCTGCCTTCATCAAGAATACCTCATTGTCTACTCAATCAAACGTATGGACTCCAACGACCCATAAATGTATTAGCTCCTCGATCATCGGCTCAATGAGTACACTAAGGCACTTTCCGGGAGATTTAGGGCCTGGAATCAACACTGATAACATGTTATATTCCTTCTTCATGCACATTGATGGTGGTAGATTGTACGGCATCACAACAACGGGCCATGTACTATGCAAAGGTTCCCATTGTTCCGAATGGATTGAAACCGTCTGTTGCTACTCCAAGGCGCACATTCCTGCAGTCCCGTGCAAAACCTAGAAAAGTTCTGTCAAAATGTTGAAACGCTTCTCCATCAGCTGGGTGGCTAAGGCTACCAGCCACGCATTTCCGCTCCCCTAGCCATCGCATATGCTTGGCAGTGTGTGGGGACATAAACAAGCGCTTCAACCTTGGTGTTAGAGGGAAGTTACGAATTATTTTTTTGGGAATATCATTCGTATATGGCTTATATCTTTCAGAATAACACACTGGACAAATCATCTCGTTTACAAGCGCCCCCCCTGAACAACACACAGTTAAACTCACACGCATCAATTCTTTCGTAACCTAGTGAAAGATCACTCAAGATTTTTTTTATTCTCGAGTATGAACAGGGGAATGTGTGCCCTTTAGGAAGAAGTTTATTAATGTAAATACATAAAGAGTCAACACTTGTGTCCGACCATCCATTTTCATTTTTCATTTCCATTGCATCTAATATGGCACTCAAAACAGTTTCCTCACTACCTTCATATAATGGGGTCTGTGACTCCTTCAATAATCTATCGTACTTTTCATAATCATCGTCTACCATGTCATTGAAGTTCATGCCCGAATTATCTTCCACTAATTGTTGGGGTGCATCTGCATGGTATCCAGGATAATAGAGATATGCATCATGTAGAATCTCCAACTGCGGGTTCACTGAAGGACCGACACCACTAGAAGGACCGACTCTGTCTTGAAGCCACTGTCTTCGTTGACTGAGCATTGCCGGTTCAGCAGAAACTTCCCCGTGAAGGTGCCAGACTGTATAATCCGGACTCAAACCACTGTGTAATAAGTGATGATACATGACATCCATAGTAACCTTGAAGGGACCGTTCTTACAACATTTGCACGGGCAGAAGTAATAATCGGCTCCGTTACTATGTCGTCGGGCAAAATTCATGAACTCGAATATGCCTGTGATGTACCTTGGATCAGCACGATGATATGTCATCCAAGTTTTGTCTAGGTGTCCGTCCATGTTTCCTGTCTGCATAAACAATCAATATGAACAAAGTTACCACGCCACAGTTGCGATTCAACCAAAACCCCACACTTCTTCGCCTTATGCCTCCGGGTTGGGTCCTATCCCCTTCAGGGGAACACGACATTTGTCAACGCTTTTGCACCCATGCGTTTCAGCTCCAGTTTAGGGAAATTTCGGCAGCATCTCCCTACAGTTCCCCGAGTGCACACATATCTAAACAACCTAATTTGCACTCGGGGAACATTGAAAGGAGACACTGTCAAAACCATATCCCAAAACTGAAACTGAAATCACATGAATAGCAAAAGGATCAACAAAGTCATGTTCACCTAAAGTGTCCAAAAATGGGACAATTCAAGAATCAACAACTCAACTCGATCAACTAGATGAGTTGTTGATTCTCAAACGGGAGTTCTAATTTGATAAACACCACAATTATATATAGCCATACGCTCGATTTCATGATTAACACTAATAACACTACTAATTAAGGCTCGAATACACCTAATCTACACTAATCATCAATTAATTTCACTAAATTTAACCAAATTTCAAACATTAATCATGAACCCATAACATGATTTATCACAATTCAATGATTAAAACACTAAAACTACAACATAACACCAAATTCAATTCAACTTCAAACATTTCACCAAAACTTCAATTCCACTTCTAATCATCAATAAATTTCACTAAACTTAACCAAATTTCAAACATTATTCATGAACCCATAATATGATTTACCACAATTCAATGATTCAAACACTAAAACTACAACATAACACCAAATTCAATTCAACTTCAAACATTTCACCAAAACTTCAATTTCACTTCTAATTTAACATATTATGGTCATAAAGAGGGTTAAAGAGATAGAAATCAAACTAACCTTACTCAAGAATCAAATCAATGGCAAGAACAACCTTCTTTCTCAATTTCCTCAAATTTCTCCCAAAATCGCACAAGAACAGCTGCAGGACGCAGATGAACTGTTTTTCTAAAATTCTAACTTTATGAACGGTTTGACTTTAAGAAGAGTAGATCCAGATTTAAAAAAAAAGGAGGCGACGTAGATTGAGCAATCTACGTCGCCTCGATTTTATTCGAAGCGACCAAACTCATCTTCGTCGCTTCGAATAAAAACTAGGCGACGTAGATTGAGCAATCTACGTCGCCTCGTTTTTATTCGAAGCGATGAAGATGAGTTTGGTCGCATCGAATGAAAAAGTAGTCGCCTTATTTTATTGAAGCGACAACGATGAATATACGTCGCCTTAGTTTGTTGAAGCGACGTACTTTTAATCAAAGGCAATGTACGTCGCCTCATTGAAAATCGGAGCGACGTAGAAATGTAACTACGTCGCCCCGATGCTCTCCTCCAGTAGTGTTAATTGACGACTTCTGAAATGCTCTTATCGGATTGTGTCTTTCTTTACATTGTTATACAACGGCTCATGGCAGGGTATTTTGGAAGTACAACACTCCTACCTTGAACTTATTTTCATTCTAAGATCAAGTTGATTATTTTAAATTTCCAATCGAAAAGGTACGCTACAAATTTACAGAAAGCATTACACAGAAAATTGTACTATCTCAATGACATGAGGTTACGCAAAGAAGAGAAATACAACAAACCAAATAGATTAAGTTCATAGGTGAATACTTGGAGTAAACCAAATAGGGCGTTGATTCGTCAACGACAACAATGTCATCAAATGTTCCGAGTAAGGCTTGGAAATGCTTTTTGTCTCCATGTCGTACACACCAAAATCATGTAGCAAATCATCGCCCCGACTCAATCTATCTAGGTCATGGTTATAGTATATGCAATTCTGCTTACATCCGGGGAAATTATAAGCTGCCACAGATATTGACCGGTTCTCCCCAACAAAAAGTGCAACATCCTCGCCTAGGGTTTCCTTCTCAATCCACTTGCAATTATCAAAATCAAACTCATAAACTATGAAATCTATTGCAAAACGTGTGTCAAAATCACCATCAACTTCAAAATCATAATGCCTGTCAACTAAAAGTAAATCATTCCCAATGTGGACATTTTCTCATGGTGCAACTAGTAAAAGGCAAGAGACACTCTTTAAGGACAAAATACTCACACACCTCACACACTTCAGCCCAACATTCGTCTCTGGCGATAAATTCATCTGGATCTGGAGGGTTAAGTTCGGGAAGACGTACAACTAAATCTTTTCTCTTGCCTCTCTTGTTAGATTTGTAGAATACTGGCTTGGTTAGTGTTACTTT
Source organism: Geum urbanum (assembly GCA_946800695.1). Taxonomy (NCBI): domain Eukaryota; kingdom Viridiplantae; phylum Streptophyta; class Magnoliopsida; order Rosales; family Rosaceae; genus Geum; species Geum urbanum. The sequence continues at coordinate 31,827,478 of OX327012.1, forward strand.
AAAATCTTTTTCCACATGTACTAACCATCCTCTCGAAGAGCCGCAAAATCGCCTATTTGGCATTTTCAATTGCACATCTAAAACATTGTTGTCTACCACATTGTATAGATTCCAGGCCGCTTCGTTGTTGTTGAAAAAGAGAAGCATTGGAGGTTCAGGATGACTTAACATCTTCTTGGCGAAACGGCCCTGATTATGTTTCGCTACACCAAACCATGACATGCAAACTACACTGAAGCGGGCATAATCTGATGATGTCGATAATTTCTCTACGATTGAATCCAGAAGGTTTTTAGGCAAATTCGCCCAATCTAATGAGGAAACATAAGCATCAATCATGGTGATGATAGAAGCTAGTATAGGAAAGTGTAGATTAAGAAACGGAAGTAACTTTCTTCAACATCGATCAGCTGGTATATATTTATAGGCAACACACATATCGAATCCAAACAGGATATGGAACACATTTAGATCTCGACTAGGAGATGAAAGACATCTCCCCTGATCCATGTAGGATATGAAATACAATCCTATTCGGATTAGAAGATGTAATTAATCAGATAAGTTAACAAACAATTGCAATATTCATTCATAAAATGAAAGGACTTAATAGCATGCATGTGTCTTCTACTTTGGAAAACAAGAACTACATACCTGGAGGCATAATTCCAGAAGCTTACTGGTCGAAGTGTTGCACCTAAGAATCGATGATCGTTTCAGCACCTAACATACGATAGATCAATCCAATCTGTTTTTGAGGAGCTTTTCTCAAGGCCTTTAGGGTGATGACACGATCGATCTTAATTTTTTAGGTTGATGGGAGGATATATAGAACTCAGGTCGGTAGTAACTAGTAAGAGAGAAGGGAAAGAGAGCCGTGAGTGGACTCTGTGTTTGGGGATGAGAAAGATAAGGTTACTTAAATATCTAATGACAATCAAGATTTAACCTAATATTATTAGTGGACTTATTATGTACTAATTGGGCTTCTACGAAACTATAAATTGCATGCAAGTTAGCCAGGTCAGTACGTAACGTTTTACGCGACCAAATTAAAAAACAAAACAAAAAAAACCCTTCGCATGCTGCTGCGTTTTAGATGCCTCACATATTACTACTGAGTTGCCTGAGAATTCGAACACACGGAGAAACAGCAACTTAAAGACACATGGCTTCGATCAAGCTTCTTCACACTGATATGTGATACGTGCTCGATCGCATTTCCTATATGCATCTGCATGCTGTGTACTTCATATAATACAGTTGCCTAATCCATATAAATGTATAGTGAGTCCTTTATCAAAATTATGTTTTGGCTGAAAGATTCAGTAATCATATTCCCGTGTCGGCCGTGTGTGTGCGTGTGACGCAGAGAGATGGATAGACGAAGAAGAACGGGTTTGCCAGTTATTTGTTAGAAGGAGAGATTGACACGTGGACGTAAACCCATACTCGACAGGAGATCGAGAAAAACTGTAGGTCGATCGGTCTAGCTAGGAACTTGCTTAATTGTCCTTGAGTCGAAAACACCTCACACAATTTTAGTTCGCTTTAAACTTTCACACACACAAAAAAAAACCTTTCACACAAAACGTACCATTATTTGTCATATATAAAAAAGCATGGTGATTTTTGACAAAGTCTGATCCTTGTCTGTGATGGATGTTAGATTAGAACTTAAACTCATGTACATAAGTTGGTATATAGGTAATGTAATCAGCTAGTTAGAATCGCATTGATTGTTCATTTAGGTGTTTACATTGTAGTACATCATTGCTGTAAATCGTAGTCCTTATTGTACACTGATTTGGTACTCTTCATGTTGTCATAGAATTTGGTGTTTAACTTGTACACTGATAATGGGTAGGCACAAGTTGAACACTATATAAGGAGAGGTGAGGTCCCCGTTCATCTACACACATTACGTTCAGCTCTTCCCATCCATAGAGAGTAAGAAACAGTAGAGAACAGAAGACTTCAAGCCTTCATCAGTTCATCAATATGTCGATCACTATCAATGCAGCTGGTAAGCTTTCATTCTGTTTCTGATCTTTGTTCATGTTGAGTTACTGGTGTTTATGTGAACAAGAACTTCAACTTATGTTCTTCAATTGGTATCAGAGCTTCGACTCTTTAGTTCGATCACATAAATCAATGAAGTAAAAACTCATACGAAAAACATTAGGGTTTTATGTTTTGAACAAAAAAAAATTCGGAACTTCACTTTTTCGGGCCAAAACCCAAATTTGCTAAAAGCCCGAAATCAATTAACTGGGCCTGTGATACTGCACATGAGCCAAGCCCATGATTAGCAGCTCGGTGAACACGAGTTCATATTAATGTCCTCTATAACTTTCGTGAAGAAAGTGAGTCAAAAATCATAACTTAAAAAATGTCAATTTTGAATTGTGACGAAATAAAGAATCATAATAAACACATTGTTATAACGAATGTAGGCTCAACAAAAAACCTAAGTCCAACATGACTCAGATTACATTTAGCGAGGCCTCCGTATGCTACCGGCATACAAAACTGATTCAAGGCATATTAACACACGTCTATTTTTTCAGACAATAATGATAAGTATCAGATGACACGTGTCGGCTAGTTATTTGTTGAGGCCTCCGTATGCTACCGGCATACAAAACTGATTCAAGGCATATTAACACACGTCTATTTTTTCAGACAATAATGATAAGTATCAGATGACACGTGTCGGCTAGTTATTTGTTGAAAATATTACAGGAAAATAAAAAATTAAAATTTTAAAGAATAATGAATAGTAATAGAAAGTTTTATTTTGGGCACTGCTACACGCAAAACGGAAATAAGACTTCTTATTCGAGAATTTTGAAGTGAAATTCCTCAAATAGGAACTCCTCACCCATTTCATGGGTGCATATACTTTTAGGGAATGGTGGATATGTTCCGAATGACCCTATCTTCTTCCCATACGTGTATTGTGTATCCTTTTCAAATCATAGACACAATGTGACATTTTACTAAACCCCTGTTTGTATACTCTACCGTTATCCTCCTCCTCTTCTATTGATTTTCTGTTCAAGTGTGGCTCGAGAGAGATTCAACACTTCCATACTAGGTCTGTTTCATTCTCCAAAATTTTCACTTGGATTCACGAAAATGAACAAAATTTCAAAGTGAAATTTGACATAGAAGTATTGGAGGAGCAAAGATAAACCTCTGGAGGAAATCATGGACATTGTAATGGTAAATGTGAAAATAGTATTTACCGCGGTCAAAATACAAATTCTACGTGTCAAGCCCATTTCATCCTTGGCTAATATGACCGTTACAGAAAAGAGGAGGTCCAACGGGTCTCTCTCCCTCTTTTTTCAAAATTCAAATTTTCAATTGAGAAAAGGTAACAAACAACAACATTGATTCACTCTCTTTATCTGTACGTACACCAGTCCCTTCCTCATCCCTTCATTATCAGAATTCAGATACCCACAAACCCAAAAATACTCTCTCTCTCTCTCTCTCTCTCTCTCTCTCTCTCTCTGTTTGGCTATGGCTCTCAGACCCATCGACAACGCCCTCCCAATCACAGCGGAAAGGCCCAAAAAGCCGACCAAAGTTGCTGTCACTGTCCAAAAACAATCCGATATCGGCGGCAATGACGAGAACAAGGCTCCACATCCGGCAACCGCTGAAGCCACCATTGACTACATCTCTTCCGAGAATCTGAAACCCATTTCAGACCCTGATTCCAAGATTCAGGTAGTTTTTGGTTTTCAATTTTTCACTGATTTTTGAATATTTTAGAGCATACATACCCAATTGATGAATGTCTGAAATAACAGAGCTTGATTGAGGGATTGGAGTCAAAAGATTGGACTAAAGTTTGTGAGTCTCTGAACAACGCTAGGCGTTTTGCTTTGTTTCACTCTGCTCTTTTGGTTCCAACACTGTAAGTGTGTATTTAGTTTTCCTCTTCTGTTCTATATTATTGTACATTGATGGTTATATTGACATGTACATGATGATTTGTACAGAGAGAAAGTCATGGCGATAATCGTTAAGTCAATGAAGAATCCAAGGAGTGCTTTGATCAAGACCTCTATCATGGCCTCGGCCGATATCTTCAATGCATTTGGTGACAGTTTGTTAGACTCCACCACTTCTGATGCATTTGATCAATTGGTGTGTACCCAATACTACTTCTCACATCCTCGATTTCAATCATTTGTGATATCGCATGCTAGATTAATAATACTTTGATTTGCTTGATGGGTTGTTTTTGCAGCTGCTGCAATTGCTGCTGAAAGCCTCACAGGACAAGAGGTTTGTGTGTGAAGAAGCAGACAAGGCGCTTGGCGCTTTGCTAAAGTCAATGACTCCTCTGCCTTTGCTTTATAGGCTTAAAGCCTATGCTACCCATGCCCATCTCAAAGTCAGGGCCAAAGCAGCCATTTCCATCTCAACTTGTGTCTCCAAGATGGTAATGTCAAAGAAATACTAATCTTCTTTGCCTAAGGTCTTGAGCACAAAAATTTTCGAGTACCTGTAAATGTGGTTGTTCTACTATTTTCAGGGGATGGAAGGAATGAAAGATTATGGACTAGTTGCTCTGGTTAAAATGGCTGCGGATTCGCTGAATGATAGGCTCCCCGAGGCAAGAGAAGCGGCGCGGAGTATTGTGACTTCAGTGTACAACGTTTATTCTGAGAATGAAGATGAGAATGAAGAGGAGAAGCAGGAGATATGGCCAAGCTTTTGCCAGTCCAATTTGACACCAATTCAGGCTCAGGCCATGGTCAAGTTTACTTCTTCTCAGTAACTTCGAGATTGCAGTGTGGAGTGATGCGGCAGTAGCAGCTATAGAAGTAGATGAATGCTATTTCCAGTTTCATGTAGAAGCTGTTTTTTTTTTTTTTTTTTTTACAATTGCGCGGATGGAATTCGTTCTTTTCAATGAAATTACTGTTCTTTTTATGCATCTGTTCAGTGTTCCAGCAGTTAGCCAGAGGAAAACGTTGCATCAAACTTAATAACCCTTTTACAACAACCAGCAACTACCATAACTTTTACAAGTACAACAGAAAACTCAGAGAACTCCAGCAAATTACCAACTGTAAGCAGCTAAATGAAACACAAGACAGCCATGGCTGGACAAAATTGTGGTCGTATCTCAAAACCGAAAGGCACTACATTTCTACAACTTAAAGACTACAATATTGTACAAGTTGGTAATCTCTATTCTTAACTATCTACACGGATACACTAATTCTGCATTTGAAATATTTCCTACTGATATCATTGTAGAAATGTGAAGGCCAGCATCTACTTTAACATTCTACGAGCGACAACTACATCCTTTGATTCTTGCTGCAACTGGGGTTCATATATCCTTCAATTGTAATCAAGGAGACCAGGGGACTTTTACCGTCAGGGATGATAGAGCCTTAAAACCAAAGGCCAACCTGATTGGCAAATGAACTTGACATTGGGAAAGAAAACAAATTAATTTCCAAGCACTTCAATGTTGTAGAACCAAAGAGCGCAAAGCCATCTCAACTTCAGTTAAAGGCTGTCCGGCATACAGCTGAAGCTGCCCCTGCTTCACGACAATTACCTTAATGTCATCTGACTTTACTGCTTTGAGAAGTTCCTGCAAAAAATTAAAGTCCCTTACTCAGTTGGACACTAATGAATCTTTTAAAATAAGTCAAATCATGCTCGACTGTTGGACATACTGAGTCCATAAATCAGGGAGTTACAGCTCTTACTTTAATTGGTAAAGTAGCAGCATTGGCTCTAAAATCATCCTGATCCTCGAAACAAGATTCCAAAAGGAAACAAAAGTTATTAGCATCAACACGGTCCTCAAATGCAACAGTATAAGATGAATCATTCTGGTTGTGGGGCTGAGAAGTGAGATCTATGCTATAAAGCCCCTCTTGCCCATCAGAAGCTCTCAGCATAAATATAACCTGACAGGGGATAGCATGAAATGTTGGCAGTTAGTTTCCCAGCAGTCCCAAATTCAATAACAAAAACACGAGTAATCCCAAAAAGTAAACTTAAAACATGCACAATGGCAGTTAGTTTCCCAGCAGTCTCAAATTGGATAACAAAAACATGATTAATCCCAAAAAGTAAACTTAAAACATGCATAATGGCTACTGGAAGGGGTGCAAATGATGAGGAAATAATAACAAAAACGGGATGCTCATGAAGATATTAAGTTACTAATGAGCAATTGAACCCAAATGACTGGTCATGACATCTTACTTATATGCAACAATGTCCAGTTGCTAAAACATATACCATAGTTGTGAAGACAATTTCTATAAAACAGTAAAGCTATGTTGGAAAAAGTAAACAAAAAGACTAGAGATAGACAACATACTAGAACATAAGGAAGATTCAACCACCATGGATCAGTGTCTTTGTTTAATTGCTTGCCACTAGCTTTGCTACTAAGTGGTTGTTTCCTGGCTTCTTTGTGTCTTGAGCTGCCATTTACACTCGATACATCATCAGCTTTTACTATAGTTTCCTGCTTGTCCTTCCCCAGCTCTGTTGATATGCTCGACTCTACACCTTCAGCAGATGGCCTCCCTCGCACATTCCTGTTGATAGCACCTAAAATTTAACAAATTAATAGCTAAGCCAAGCTAACAACACATTGTGCAGTTCTACAAAAGCTTAGCAACTTTACCATTTTGCGGTTCAATATTCTTATCTCCACTCAATCTCCCGGTTCCCTTCTCCGTATTCTCTTGCAGGTTTTCCTTATCATCAACATCCATCAGTTTGATACCATCAGTACCAACACTTGCCTTTCCCACATTCACATTAACATCAGCTGAACCTCTCTTTTTCTTAGGCGCACCACCATCCCGTTCTGAATCTCCAAAACCCTTGGGATTCCTGTTCACCTCGGCAGTCGGGGTCTTAAACTTCAGCTTCTTCTTAAACATCAAATCCTCATTTCCCACTTTCGCAATCTCACCATTCTTCTTCACTCCATCTTCAAAATTGGCGAACATTTCCAGCAAATTCACAAACGAACCGGGCATTTTCTCCCTCTTAGAACCCAACTTCTTCTGCAAGTTAACCAACCGATCCCCGATCTCTTTCTCAATCCCCATTTTATTCTTCGACTTCGAAATTGCATCCTCCTCACTTCCACCACCTCCTCCCTTCAACTCTTTCTTCTCCACCTTTCGCGCTTTCCTCGCCATTACTCTAATCTCTTCAATTTTCTCATCCAATTTCGACTCGTCAAAGTCAACCACACCTCCCAATTCAGACCGATAACCTACATTTGATTTGCGTATACCTGAACTCTTAATAGATTTCCTACTCTCATCAGGATCACTATCTCCGAATAACAAAACAGAAACAACAGTCTGAAGCACAAAAAGCCCAACGAAACAAATCCCATACTTTAGCACAGTCCTAGCAGAAAATTTACCAACAATGCCACTGTACTCCGCCGCCGTCTCAGATACCCTGACTTCTTCCTCGACTTCAGTTCCTTCTCCCAAAACGACGTCGCCTTGCTCAGTAAGCTTGAGTTCACGGTGGTCTGGGGACGAGGTCACTGGAGCTTCTACGGGTTGGACAGGGGTTTCGGGCTGCGGATCGGGTCGGGTTAGGGTTTTAAGAATTTTGGGGCGCAGATAATTCTTCCGGCGAGTGAGATTCGTTGAAGAAAAGGAAACGGAAGCGGATACAATTAGCTTGGGACGTACGGTGGCGCGTGAGAATGGCGGTGAGAGGAAGGGGAAGGTGGCGCAAAGATGCGCACCCGCCATTGGAGATGAAACAGTAAAGCTCCTCCGAATCATTTGATTTGAGCCTCTTAAAAGATGGATGGATTGGATGGTCCGACTGAGCCCATTGGGAAGATTGTGAAGGGACGAGATCAGCTGTCATATCGTGACACCTGTCTTTTACTTAACAGTTCCTTACCTCCGTTAACCATCTTTTTAGCTAATATTTGTTTAATAAAAAATATAAAAATAAAAGTAAGCAACTCCAGCATAGTAAGAATTTCCAGCACTTGCTATCTTCTTCCCCGAAGCGAACTCCAGCAAAACTCCTTATTTGAGATATGGTGGCTTTCTTTAGGATGTTGACTTTCAATTTAGAGCGAAATCTTTTTAATTTAGCATATAACTAATATACATTGACAAGATCGAACGAAAAAAGTAGTATGAAATCCAACCAAGTAAGAATAAATTTTGAAGAACAAAGTCAATTATATGCGTTCAATTATATCGTAATACATGAATGTAAACCTTTATATATGAATCCAAATCGGCCCATACATTTAACTACAAAGTGTAGAATAATTAATCTTGAAGAGAACTTTGTGATTGCTTTATTGGGATCTTCAGGTTTACCGTCACACGACAAAGAAGTGGTTCACTCTGGACGAGTTGTGAAGAAGAAGAGGGGATCAGAAGAAAAAGATGAAGAGGGGTTAGGATTTCTTTGTGGACTGATCGAATCGATTTGGTCCTCTCTATGAAAAAAAAATAGCAAGATTAAAATCCAACAACCTCCTTCTGGATGGAGAATCGCTGAATCACTATGTCCTCTGACCCCTTTCATAGTTGACATGAAGAGGCAGAGTGGGAATTGGAAAGCGACCGAAGTGCAAACTGGGTAGAGCAGCTTCTTCTTTTTCAATTAATTTATAAAATTCAATTCTCAATTATTAGATTTTATAAAAGTAGATAGATTATGAAGAACTTAACAGTGATAACAGAGAAGACAGGTGTCGAAACCTAGTGCTTGAGACAGAAAAAGTCAGGACAGCGGATCCTCTTCTGATTGTGAAGACCATATGACCATTATGATGTTGACCGTTTTTCTATCGAGATTGTTTGACTAAAGACTATGGTCATTTATTTACTATAATACATTCTTAGTCACACTGTTTATTTGAGCCGGTGAACAGTGCGGCTCACTTCTCAGCCGAGCTGTTCTAGTTCTTTGAGATTACCATTTTGCCCTCTCATCTAATAGTTTCTCTCCGAGTCTCTTCCGTTCAATTTCCCTTCTGCTTCTCTCCACCTATTTGTTCAGTGTTTGCGGTTGACTTCATGTTGGTATCTTGTAATTAGTTCCGGTTAGTTTCTTATTAATCTATTGTATTCATCGTCGATTAATCTATTTTCCTTTTGGTCTCTTTTTTTGTTTGTTCCATAGTACAATCAATTGTTGGTTTCAATCGATTTGTTGGGTACGATCCTGTTCAAACTCAATGAAAAAGATGAAGCTTTTTACTCAATTTAGCTAAACCTCAAAGTTTCTTCGATTTCAGCCATTTTATTGTTCTAGGTTTGATTCCGTGTCTAAAATGCAAAGCTATCCAAGGAGAGTTTGAAAATGAAGAAACTTTACAGCTAAAAATGAAATGGTTTTGAAAGATTGATACATTGTGGATTTCACTGTTTAAGAGAAATTGAATGATAGAATTTCCCATGGAAAAGAATAATGCCTTTTTAGTTGGTCTAATTGGGTTGATTGTGTAATTTGACTAATTTGCTTTCTAGGTGAAATTAAAACAAGCCCTAGCTTTTATAGGGGTGTTGGGTATCAAGTGGCGGACCCAGAAATTTATTCATGAGAGGGGCGAAATACAAAAAATTTTGAAAATTTATGGCAAAGGAGGGCATATACCACTTAAAATTTTAAATTAACTGAAAATTTGTATAGTAAAATACCCGTTTTGCAACATGCCGGAAACTTCACCGTCATGCCACCGTTTCAGGTGATTGAGGTATGAATTTTCCTCTCCTCTTGCCCATGAGTGGCTTGGTGTGATTATTTGGGATTTTTAGGCACGTTTTGGAGCAACCCGAACGGGTTTTAGAGGAGGCACCCACGGACGCCGTGGGCGACGGCGCTCCGGCTGTTCTTCAGTGACGGCGAGGGGTGGGTTTGACTAGGTTTTGCCCCAACAGTAGAAACCCCCTAGCCCCGCAGCTCACCGTGCGACGTAGCCGGCGTTTTGGTGCTGAGGAGATTTCCGGCCGAGTTTTGACCCGGCGGCTTTCGAGCGAAATTCTGGCGATATACGCCGGAATTTGAGGAAGTCATAGAAGGGAAAGACATAGGGCTTGGAGAGAGGAAGAGAATGAGGGGTCGAATGCTCCAAAAGGAGCTGTCTGGCCGGGGGGGGGTGTGTGGCTCACGCGCCGCTGTCAAAGGAGTCGCGTGACGGCCACGCACCTCTGCCCACGGCAGGGCTCCGGCGAGGGAAAATTCCAAAATTATCCGAGGGATTTTCGGGGTAGTTTCTGAGTTGATTTTCGCACGTTTTATCGAATTCCAGTATTAAATGTATGTGTTATTTATTCAGGAGATCGTGATCAAGATTTTTGCGAGGGAACTTCCGCTGGACCATGGAGCTAGCCTCTGTATTGTGAGTAGACATTTTATTTTCACTGTTGTTATGCGAGTCTTCAGTTATACATTTTACATTTATGCATTTACGTTTATGCATTTGTATTTGGAGGCATATATTATTTGTTTTACACATAGCATAGTTACAGTTGTTGCATCGATGCACTGTTTCTCGGTTGATCCCCGAGATGCTCAGAGAGGGCCAGGGACCTGACCCGAGGATTTATTGAGCACTCAGGAGGGCCAGGAACCTGACCTGAGTAGTATTAGGACTTGTGGTCAAATGACCCGAGTCGTAGCCTCCACATATTTTACAGCACCCAGGAGGGCCAGGAACCTGACCTGGGCAGTATTTGGACTTGAGGTCAGGTGACCCGAGTCGGAGTTCGTGCATATTTTACAGTACCCAGGTGTATCTGGATGTTTATTTTCAGACTCGCATTATTCTTATGTACATTATTTATGAACGACATATTATTTACAATTTTAGTTCAAAAGTGAAATACTATTTTTCGTCCACTCACTCTAACAGTTTTTGTTATTTTATATGCCTTTCCTAGGCTTTTTGGTGTCCTCCGCCCAGTTTACAGTTGTTATCATATGATTGCATGTCAGAGACGGATGCGTAGAGTTTGTGTTATTGTACTCATCTAGTAGGTTCTTATCTTAACCTGCTAGTCTTATATAATATGTATATTAGAAGTCGCTCTGAATATTGTATAGAGTTTGGCTCTGTTGTGTTTTATTTTCCACAGAGTTTTTGGATTTCTTATCACCTTCTGTAAACAGTATATATTTATAGTAAATTTAGAATTTGGTTGATTTGAGAAATCCGGATGGGATTTGGTGCCCACGGTTTGTTTTTGTGGACATTTTAGAAGTGTGTTTCCTTGCAAGTTTTTTTTTAGGTTTCTTGGTTTTAGAAGAAACTCAGGCAAAGTTTTTTGTAGACTCAGGTGTTGTTAGGGCTTAATTCCTGTTTAGACAACTAAATTGGGATCAGGTCCTTTCAATATATATTAACTATAAGCTTTGAAAAGTACAAGAGTAAATTCTAGTAATCTCTAGAGTCCTTTAACTTAATCTATGGCAAACAATTGACACTCAATAAAGAAAGCATGAATATAACATACATATGGCTCAAAAGCTCATAGGTTAAATGAATCTCAACAATGTCTAAGCATGCTCATACTTTGTACCATGTTAATTTGTTTCTACATCCGCTACACATTCGCACATGCATCAAACATCAAGATTAACCAAAGAAACTCATATTACATAATCACATGTTTCACTCTTTGTCACATTTTCAAAAGATATAAACACACTAGTAAGGGCTCCTGAGACTAAAAAAAAAATTAAAAGACTATTTTTGTGTTACTTTTCTTGAGACTTTTTAGTTTTGTATTTTGTTTTTCATATAAGGTACTAAAATACACAAGAAAAACAAAGAAAAACTCAAAAATACCAAAAACTGACACATAGACCCTTCCACGACGAACTAGTCGTCGAAAAAGACATATTAATATTCAACGGGTCGAAGAAAGGTTACGGAAAAAAAACTCAAAAATTTGGAAACTTGACTCAAAAACTAAAAATTTGACTCAAAAACTAAAAATTTGATACATTGACTCAAAAACATCACCCCACACTTGAAATTTGCATTGTTCTCAGTGTAAAACAAAATTAAAACATGCATGCATGCAACACATCAAACAAGCATACAATTGACAAATAACATATTGCAAAACACACTAAACATGGAGAAAAATAATAAAGGAGAAGAGTTAAGAATGTAAATTTGGTTTCCAAACTTCTCCATCAATATGGGTTGCCTCCCATACAACGCTAAGTTTAACGTCTTTAGTCAGACGGTGCACACCAGTTTACTTCACTAGAGAGGGATCGCGAATGGGGATTTTCTCCACATCTCGTACTTGAGAAGACTCATAAAAAGGCTAGATCGTATGTCCATTTAATTTAAATATGCTGTCATCCTTTGAATTTAATAGTTCTACTGCACCATGAGCAAATACATTAAGAATAACAAAAGGACCAGTCCATCTAGACCAAAACTTACTGGGGAACAACTTCAGACGTGAATTGAATAGCAAGACCTTTTGTCCAACAACAAAATACTTGCTCTTGATCATCTTATCATGGAACATCTTAGTTTTCTCCTTATAAATCCGACTAGACTCATATGCATTATTTTGAATCTCATCAAGCTTATTTAACTGTAACTTCCTATGAACACTTGCCATATCAATATCAAAGTTGAACTGCTTAATCTCCTAATATGCCTTGTGTTCAAGCTCCACAAGAAGATGACATCATTTTCCATAGATCATCTTATAAGGAGACATCCCAATCGGTGTCTTGTATGCTATTATATATGCCCATAATGCTTCGTCTAAGCGTTGACTCCAATCTTTTCGGGTTGGTCCAACAGTCTCTTCAAAATTCGCTTGATTTCCCTGTTAGATACTTCTACTTGCCTGCTCGTCTGAGGATGATAAGGTGTTGCCACCTTATGATGAACATTAAATTTATTGAGCAAAACTGCAAAAGACTTGTTACAAAAGTGGGAACCTTCATCACTGATGATGTACTTGGGAGTACCAAATATAACAAACAGTGATTTTAAGAACTTCAAAAACACAACAACATCATTAGTCTGAGTGGCCACTGCCTCCACCCACTTTGAAACATAATTAACAAGTAAAATGTACACATTTTGATGGGAGCTAGGAAAAAGACCCATAAAATCAATACTTCACACATCAAAGATCTCAACAACTAAGATTGAGTTTTGGAGGATCTGATCTCTAGGACCTAAGTTACATGTGAGCTGACATCTGGCACATGACTTATAGAAATCATGTGCATCTTTGAACAAAGTTGGCCAAAAGAAACCACTCTTAAGTACCTTCATTGCAGTTTTATTTCCAGCAAAGTGACCTCCACTTACATGTAAGTGACAAAAAGATAGAATAGACCAAAATTCAGTTTCAGAACGCACCTTCTTATCAACAAATCTGGACGATGTTTCCATAGATAAGGCTCATCCTACACGTAGTGCTTAGCTGTCTTCATCAACTTGTCCTTTTGAGCACTACTATAGTTACTTGGTATTCTCCCTGACATAAGATAGTTAACAATATCTGCGTACCAAGGCTCAAAGGCTGTAAGAGAAAAAAGTTGCTCATTTAGGACGCTGTCATGCAGAGGCAATGAGTCATCTTCTATGTTGGATCCATGAGTGATCCTGCTCAGGTGATCTGCCACCACATTCTCAGTGTCTTTCTTGTCTTTGATCTTGATATCAATTTCTTGAAGAAGTAGCATCCATCTAATCAACTTGGGCTTGGCATCCTATTTAGTCATCAAGTATCTCAAAACAGCATAGTCAGAGAAAATAATTACTTTAGTTCCTAACAAGTAACACCTAAACTTTTCCAAAGCAAAAACCACAGCTAAGTGTTCCTTCTATGTAGTTGAATAGTTCAACTATGCATCATTCAAAGTGTAAGAAGCATAATAGATGACATGGGGAAACTTAGCTGGACGTTGACACAAAACAACACCAACTGCATATTCAGAAGCATCACACATCAATTCAAAGAGTAAATTCCAATCAGGTGCCTGTATGATGGGTGCAGTTGTCAAAAGCTCCTTGAGCTAGTTGAATGCCTTCAAGCACTCATCCGTGAAGTTGAAAGCTACATCTTTCTAGAGCAGTGCACATAATGATCTGGATATCTTGGAAATATCCTTCATAAATGTGCGATAAAATCTTACATGTTGTTGGGAATAAATGTACCCCTACACTTGTGAACTATGAACTAACTCATAAGTGCAAAGAATTCCCCTACCCACAAGTATACAGGGTCAAGTTATAGTATTTGTAACGAAATCAAGTGTCAAACCCGTGAGGATTGACTACCTAAACTCCTTAGTTTGACTTGATTAAGCACTTCAAATTACGGATTAATTAGACACAAGATATGACACTAAAACTAAAGCAAGATGTGGAAGTGTATCTCACAAGACTAAGTCCTTTGAAGACTTAGCATTGCAAGGTATGGTTAGACTACGATGAATGAAACACGATTGAAGGGTTAATTAACTAACTAAATGCAATCATAGAGTAAAACAAACAAAACAATGTAAATATTTAGTCGGCTAGAGATGTCACCACTAGCCAACTCAATGTACAAACAATATCCAAGTTATGAGTTTAGTTCAGTTCACACATGCTTGTCTAACTTGTGATCATTTCGAGTCACGATTGGTTGTGAACCGAATCTCCTAGGCCATTGGAGCGCTAGAAGTGTTTCAATCTAACATTCAAATATAAAGCAAATTGAAACTAGAATGCAACTCAATTACAAATCGTATCCTAATCATACAACTTGTGATGAATGCGAATGTCTTTCCTTCCTAATTCCCTATTAGAAAACATAGAAGTAGGTTCTAATAAAATTTCCTAATCCACACCTTTTAGAACATAAATTAGAAGAAGTAATGATTAGCTACAAAGCTCTTTCGAGTCAATGTAAGCTTGACTGAAGCTGCTTGAGTCATTTGGACTTAAAGAAGGCTTTGGTCTATGCTCAAACCCTATGAAAACCAAACTTTAAGCCTATCATCTCAAATGCAACCTAAGTCATGTTTACATGCTTATCTTCCTTAAGTGAGTGACTAGTTCACTTATGTTCATTTTTAGCTTTCCTAAACATATCTCAACTTAGTCATGGCTGAGAAATGAATATGAAAACATTAAATCAAGCCTAAACATGTAAACACACCACAATCACATCACAAGTTATCAAATTCATTCATAATATGTAATACACTAAACCAAATTCAATTCCATAACTCAAACATAGTTGTACATACATCAAATTGTTTACGGCTTCCAAAAGACAACTACTCAACTAAGCATAATGTAAAACAAGTTTAGATACATAATTGAAGTGATAGAGAAATGTAGAGATAACCCAATAACTCCCAAGCAAGTTAAGTCATCATTGGTCTTCAAGCTCCATCTCCTAGGCTCTCAAATGTATCCAACTTGACGTAAAGGTGAGATAAGAAGGGAAAAAACTTAATTACACAAAGGAGGGTGTACAATTAAGTGAGGAGGAGGAGGAGGAAAAGGAGAGGGACCTTAAGGAAAGCAAGATAGCTCCACTTTAAGTGGCTGAGTTGGTGGTGATGGAGAGGGTGTTTGAGATGGAGGAGAGATCTCACTACAAGAAAACATCACTTAGACCACGGAAACGTAATTGTTCCGTGGTCCAAGTGACACCTGGACGACGGAAAAGACTCCGTCGTCCAAGTACCACCTGGACGACGGAGAATACCATCTCCGTCGTCCAGGTGGTCAGCTGGACCACGGAGTCTTTTCCGTCATCCAAGTGATCACCTAGACGACGGAGACGGAATTCTCCGTCGTCCAGGTAATCACCTGGACCTCGGAGTCTTCTCCGTCCTCCAGGTAATCACCTGGACGACGGAGAATTCCGTCTCCGTCGTCCAGGTGATTACCTGGACAATGGACCGACACGCCGTCGTCCGAGTATACGAAACGTACTTCCACTTAGACGACGTACCGACACCTCCGTCGTCTAAGTGAAGCATTATATATATAAGCCCGATATGCCAAACTGAATTCATTCCTCGATCTCTTCATTCCATTTGAAGAAGAATTGAAGGAGAAGGGAGAAGGAGAAGCTAGGGAGCTAGCTAGCTAGAAGCTAGGCCGAGAAGAATCAGGATCGATAAGGGATCTCCGCTGACTAGCTAGTTAGCTTAATTAACATACAGATATCGAGAAGGCCAGCAGGTACGTACGTACGCAGTTAAAATTTGCTTAATTAATTAATATATATTTAGTGAAAACGTACGTATATATATACATGCAAGGATGTTAGCTGATGTTAGCTATATATATATATGTACAGATCGATTAAATTACGTACGTACGTAATTTATGGATCGATGTAGATCGAGTATGTATAATTAAGCGTAAATTAATTGACAAATATATATATGTAATAATTAATTAATTATAATATTTTGTAGCAGTATGGACAAGAGTTGGATGAAGTTGAAGAATAGATGTGATGTCCGGTATATGGATGGAATTAGCGAATTTGTGAATTTTGCGATAGAACATGGTCAGGGAAAGAAACGTTTCAGGTGTCCGTGTCAGAAATGTCTTAATCGTCAGTATGCGGAGGTTAATGTTATGGTGCAATACCTGTACGAAAATGGTATGATGTGGAGTTACACTACATGGAGCGAGCATGGTGAAGCAGTAGAGTTCAGCGCAGCAGACTTCAGCTCAGAGTACAGTTACCATGGTGCCTCATCCAGCGGCAGTGGTGCCGGACCCCCAGCTTGCAACCCAACTGCAGATTTGGTCCATGATGCGTTTCCGGGATGTAGTCATGGTGGACACCAACACCAAGACGGAGGTTACAGTACCACTTATGAGCATGATGACACATTCCCCGCAGCTAGCTTGGCCACTGACACCAGTGAGATGGAAAAGTACAGCCGGATACTACTTGAAGCGCAGACCCCGGTGTTCCCTGGATGTCGAGAGAATGTGTTGCAACATGTGATGGAGCAAATGAAGATAAAAGTGAAGCACAAAATGTCAGTGAGTGCTTTTGACGAAATTCAGGAGCAAATATGTAAGTTGCTTCCTGATGATCACAATCTTCCTAAATCTCATTATAAGGTTAGAAATATCCTCAGCAGCCTCGGCCTAAAGTACAGGATAATTGACGCATGTCCGAATGATTGTGTGCTATTTTACAAAGAGTATAAAGAGTTGGACTATTGTCCCGTATGTGGCTAGTGCAGATTCCAGTTGAATAGGAAGAGTTCGAAAAAGAGAATTCCTGTGAAAGTTGTTCGATATTTTCCCTTGATTCCCAGATTGCAGCGCCTATACATGTCTCTACACACAGCAGAGGCGATGCGATGGTACGCAGAAAAGCGAATAGATGACGATGTCCTGCGACACGCCGCGGATGGGGAGGGTTTCAAACATTTCGACAGAGAATTTGGAGACTTTGCTTCAGAGGTTAGAAATGTTAGACTCGGCCTATCTATAGACGGATTCAATCCTTGGGAAAGTAATAGCTCCGCCGTCAGCACTTGGCCAGTTATTCTGATGCCGTACAACTTGCCTCCGTGGATGTGCATGAACAAGGAATTTAATTTCCTTACCCGTATTAATTCCAGGTCCTAAATCTCCATCGAAGTGCTTAGATGTCTACCTCAGACCTTTGATCGACGAGCTGAAACTGTTGTGGGAAAATGGAGTCCCAACTTATGACAAATTCACCGACACGATGTTCACGATGAGGGCTGCCGTAATGTGGACGATCAGCGATTTTCCAGCTTATGGGATGTTGGCAGCCTGCAGGACAAAAGGATATAATGGATGTCCTATATGTTTGGACGACGTGAACTCTAGTTGGCACGCGGGGAAGGTGTGTTACTTGGGTCACCGTAGATGGCTTCCTCACGACCACCCGTGGCGACAGGATGAAGCTCATTTCGACAGTACGGTAGAGAACAATCCTAAACCCCGTAGTTGGTCGGGCGAAGAGATTTTAGAGAGGTTGAGCTATTTCGACTTTGGTGTGTTGAGCAATGACGCGGATGTAAAGAAATGCAATCCAATTCCTCCACATGATCTGAGCTATTGGGATCACAAGAGTATATTCTTTGAACTCCCTTACTGGTCGAAGTTGAAGCTAAGGAACAACTTGGACGCGATGCACATAGAAAAGAATGTGTGCGACAGCGTGGTGGGAACAATTCTCGGTATTAAGTTCAAGACTAAAGATACTCCCAAAGCGCGCAAAGATTTGGAATCAATGAATCTACGTCGTCCCTTGTGGTTGAGGAGGGATAGGAAAGGAGTGTACAACAAGATGCCAGATGCACCTTACACAGTGAAGCCGACGCTTAGACGTTCTGTATTTCACTGGTTTAAGGGCGTTCATTATCTGGCTACGTATGCAGCTACTATAACTAGAATAGTGGACGAGGTGCAACACAAGTTTGTTGGTCTAAAGACACATGACTATCACGTTATGCTGCAACGTCTGATTCCAGTGGTAATTCGACCATACTTGCCTCGGGACGTCGTAGAACCAATAGTGGCATTGTGCAGGTGGTGGCAGAGGTTATGCGCCAGAGAATTAAAGAAGTCAGATGTGGTGGAATTGCAACAACAAATTGTGCACATCATTTGCAAACTAGAGAGGATTTTCCCCCCTGCTTTCTTTGACATCATGATTCACCTAATGATCTACCTGCCCGAGCAGGTGCTTATTTCTGGTCCGGTCCAGTACACTTGGATGTATCCTCAAGAAAGGTACGTACAACTAATTAATTAATTTGTTCCACTGGAGATTATATATATACTAGCTAGCTAGCTATATGTACTTATGTAATGTGTACGTTTGATTTTGTAGACAGCTTGGACAGTATAAGTCATTCGTCAAAAACAGGTCGGCCCCGGATGGCTCCATAGCAGAGACATACCTAATGCATGAGTGTGTTACTTACTGCAACAGGTACCTCAAAGATCCACCCCCTCCCACTGCCTCCGATCGTAGTGCCCGCATCAATCTTTCTGTCGTCACCAATGTCGTCCGACCGTTTAGAGGAGTATTAAAGGAATCGTTAACACTGGAAGAACTTATTGAGGCACATTGGGTAGTGTTGCGAGACTGTGATGAAGTTGAGCCGTACATGATGTCATACAGGGAGAGGCTTCAGACGTTAAATCAAAACAAGAGTTCGGCGTGGATTGAGAAAATGGTTAAGAAGAAGTTTCCTGATTATTTCTTCCAATGGGTATGTACGTACGACTCGGTATTAATTATTTAAATACATATCGCTCATGTTTGTAGAAAGTAAACCCTTATATTAATTTGCCCTTTTTCGCAGATGATTGATCTGCAAAAATCTGATAACCACGGAGGGTGGTGGTCATGGCCAAAGCACTTGCTAGCAGGGAAGCCGGTTAAACACTATATTTATCCCGGATGTTTTGTGAACGGTGTAAAATTCCATTCATTGGCCCGAGACGAAGGAAGAAGAACACAAAACAGTGGGGTAGCGGTTGGGAAAGACAATGATCTATATTACGGGGCTATTGTATACGTGGTTCAGCTATTTTACGAGAATGATGTCAACGTTTTCCTATTCAAGTGCAGATGGTTCAAGCGTACAAAGGAAGACCTGGGACTATTATCAGTCGATACAAACTCGCACTGGTATGAGGATGAGCCTTTCGTTCTCGCCACCTTAGTTCGGCATGTGTTCTATCTCGACGATCCGAAAGCCGGTGAAGGGTGGAAAATAGTGAACCATATCTCTCACCGAGGAATATGGAATACAGAGACAATTGAAGGGACACCGGCGACGACTGAAGATGCTGCTGAACCAGAAAGAGACATTCCTGCCTATCAAGAGCCTAATATTTCTATGGTCCGCTCCGATATAATGGACCTGGTTCAAGATGGTGAACGGTTACCCATGCCTGATGGTTGTACAGATCTAACTGAAGATGAGATTATCGATGAGGTAGATGAAGAAGACGAGCAGGAAGAGGACGCGGACGAGGACTCAGGTTATTCGTCGGACGATGTTGAGTACGATGACGAGGATGAGCCGTCGACTAACGGGGATGAGGACGATGATGATTATGACGAAGAGTACGGTCATACGACGAGGGAGATTAATTGGTAATTAATTACTGTAATTATTGTAATATATATATGATCGATGCCGGTTTACGGTAAGAAATTAATCTGAATTATATATCCTGGCCAACGGAGAAATTAATAAATATTGGCGCCAAATCTCAATCTCATATAAAACGTACCCTAGCTAAATCCTTGACCCTAAATCTAGCAGTTCGATCGGATCGATCGATAAATTTTTTAATTATATTTTTGAATCAGAATAATTGAACGGACACGTACACAAATGACCGGGGACGACCTAAACCGTAATCCCTAAGGCCCTAACCCCTGAAATCGGGGTCTATGCACCTGGACGACGGAAAATGGTCATTATCCGTCGGCCAGGTACACACTAGGACGACGGAGAATGGTCATTATCCGTCGTCCAAGTTCACAAACCCTAAACCCTAAACAGTAAGGCCCTAACCCCTGAATTCAGGGTCTATACACCTGGACGACGGAGAATGACGTTCTCCGTCGTCCAGGTGCAGATATCGTAATTTTTTCTAAGACAACGACCATCTAGACCTTCTTCCAATGCATTTTCTTTTCATCAAGACTTTAGAGTAAACAATTCTTGGTGTGTGAGCTTCGACGGTTCGAAAATCGGAGTTGCGAAATGCCTTGTATCCACGTTTCCGGTTTGTGAAATTATCGGTTTTGCGGTTGACAGTGCCGATCAAACCCTTCCCGAACTTATTATTTTATGGTCCTTTGAAGACAATTATATATTATGTTACGACGAACATATCCAATGGTTGTTTTGTCCAAATTCAATTTCGTTAATACTCTGCTGCAAATGAGCGTCTACTCATGAACACTTAAATCGTAAAGATTAGTCGATACTTAACATGTTTCAATACGTAAAATTAATCAGCGGTTCAAATTTAACTGTTCATATATACGATGCGTTCATCGATATTGTACGACTATTTCACTCGAATGACAGATCGCTAAATTCCTAGTGAATTATTTTTATAATTTTTTTTTACGTAATTTTAACCTGGACGACGGAGATGGTCATTTTCCGTCGTCCAGGTGTTCACCTGAACGACGGATATTGACCATCTCCATCGTCCAGGTTCAAAAATCATGGCGGTTCAAATTTATTTTTGTTTATTTTTTTTCATGTAATTTTCACCTGGACGACGGAGATGGTCAGTCTCCGTCGTCTAGGTCCAATTTTTATGGCGGTTCAATTTACCGCTTCTGTTTTGGGACCGCTTGAATTTTCACTTAGACGACGGAGAATTCATTCTCCGTCGTCTAAGTCCAAAATCATGGCGGTTCAAAACGTCCCGCCGATTAATTACGCGCCGCTTGAAATTTTTTAAACCGCCACCTAGACGACGGAAACCACTATTTCCGTCGTCCAAGTTAACTTAGACGACGGAGAATAGTGCTCAGTCGTCTAGGTGCAACTCTATAAATATAGTTGCACCCCCCCTCATTTTCTCTTCATTCCATCTCCTCCTCTCCCTCTCCTCTCCTCTCCTCTCCTCCGGCGACGCTCCGACGACATTTTTTCCGGCGTGGTTCCTCCTCTCCGACGACTCAACTCTTTCGATATTCCGGCGACATTCCGACTCGGTAATAATTCTATTTTTTACCTTTTTTACATTTTTGTTAATTAATTAATTATTTAATTAATAAATAGTTTTAATTTATTAATTAGTTTAAAATAATTAATAGTTATAATTATAATTATTAATGAGTTGTTATTATTAATATTGGGATAATTATTATTAGTATACATTAATTATTTGGTAATAATTTTATATTTGTTAGTTAAAATTAAATAATAGCAATAATTATTATTGTTAATAATAATTAATTATATTGGTAAATGAATAATTATTATTATATGCATGATAAATAATAATTTATTATTGTAATTATTTATTGTTTTAATTAATTGATAATTAATTATGTGTATTTTCGAGTAAATTGCATGGTAGTACGTGTTCGATTTAAATTTAGTACATAGGCTTGGTGTAATTAAGTCGCACTCTTTGGAATAGATGGCGCCTCTTTTCCTTGCTTATCTCCTTAACCCCTCGTGATGTGTGGATTTCATCACCGCACACCATAACCTAAGTGAAGTTATGGACACGAGGTTGATGGCGGAGTTTGCAAAGGACTTGAGGGAGTGTAAATTTTCGAAAAATTGGCCGAATGTCGGACATGGTGTCTAGAAACGGGTTATGACTGGTGACAGGATTTGGACTAAGAAAGACTTTTGTCGAAATTAGTCCTGCCTCTCGCGTTATCTCTATCCCTAACTGGCCATGTTTTTCGATTTAACCAAGGCTGATTAATTGAAAATTTACACTTTATCGCGCGGGTCGCACGTCCATTGAACGACCGAAAATGCCAAGCTAGTGTACTCTATTTAAATCTTAAACGTACTTAATTAATTAGCGTAAATTTTTAAGTTGTAATTATTATGGTAAGTAGGTATTTTAACACCGTACTCTTAGGTTTAAATGGCTCCGCCAAAGACGACATCCGGCAAGAAGAAAGCCCAACAAGAGGCAGAAGATGCCATGCTCCGCCGCTTGGCGGACCAAGTCGGTTGGGAATTACCACCGGAGGGCAACGACGCTCTCAATCCGGACGGATCATCTGGTCTGTCCGTAGCGCCCTCTGGGGAAATTCCCGCTCCCCCATTCATCTCGAGCGGTGATGACGTCGACCCCTTCCAATCTCCGACGCCCGGTACCCATTCAACGGGAAGTACTCAGGCGTCCTCGACCGCCGAATCAATCATGTACAGCGCCCGCCGTAGGCAAAGGAGGGCCCCCACTGACCCGGAACCGAAAAGGACTCGGGGTCTTGTTAAAGGGGGCAAAGCGGAGCGTATTTGCAAGGTGACCGGTAAAAAGATCGACTTGCCGTACGATGAATTCACCGGTGGCCCTTCCACAGCTCAGCTAGCAAGTATCTCGGCGCATGGGATATGGTCAATCATCCGTAACCGAGTTCGTATCACTGCCCCTACTTGGAAGGAGGCGCCGGATCATGAGAAGGCGAAAGTCTTCAAAGATCTTTCGGTACGTAATACGTCCAACTTAGTTATTATATAATATTGTTAATCTCGGCCTAAAATTTCATAATATATACGATTATAATTTTCTATTTATTTTTGATAGGAACAATTTGACGTGGATCCGACACCGGCTATGTTGAGGCATATCAACCAAACCGCCAACTCCATCTACAAAGATTGGAAGTACAGGCTCCATAAGTACTTTAAAGATGTCGGTCCCGTGCCTCCCCCGGTAGAGCTGCAAGGGGAGAGAGAAGATGAGTGGGAGTGGTTGTGTAACCACTTTGCCAATGAACAATTTAAGGTATTAATTTATTTTTTTATTTCAATTAAGATAATTGAATTATTTAAATTGTACTTATTCATTTTTTAATGATTTAATTATGTTGTGTAACAGAAATTCTCCGGTGTCAACAAAGCCAACCGGGGGAAGAAGGAGAAACACCATACTACCGGCGCCAAGCATTTCATTCAAATTGCCAAGGAGCACAAGGATAAGGGCTCCAAACACCATTATCTTGATGCAAGCGTAAGCGCGTACGTGACGCCAGGGCTCAATAATGAAGCGAGTCAATGCGGCGTAAGTGATATATATATATATGTGCTTTTAATTATAGTAATTATTATTTAAATATGATTTCATTATAATAAATTAATTATTCTTTTGTAGGCAAGGGCGATAGAGCGTGCGCATGAAGAGTTGGCCAACACTCAGCTTGCGTTCCAAGATGTGCCGCCGGAAGACCTGCCTCCTCTATCCTTAGAGAGCCAAATTGCAATCGCGGATGAGGTCTACGGTCGTAGAGCTGGCAAGGAGGTTAGGCACGTTGGGCCTAGGGTGGTACGAGATTTGTCGACGACCTCCGGCTCATCATCTACGGGAGGTTCGAGGCAGCGGAGAAGGAGTCAGGCTGCGGCCGTCGAAGCAGCCATTCAAGAGGCTCGACTGGCACGAGAGGAGAATGAGTCAATGCGGCAAAGACTTGACGAACAACAAGCACAAATAGCCCAACTCATCGCCCTCATGGAACAAAATCGAGAAGTATGTCAACTTCCTCCGAACCCACACCCCGACGACAACGACCCGGCTGGAGGCGGAGGACTCGGCGGCGCATCTGCTCCTCCAGTGTATTAGCTAGCTAGTAGTTTATTATCTCGTTTCTTTCCGCATTCCGAACAATATTTTATTTTTTAATTTATGGGTTTTTTCGATTATTCATGTATGTACAAATTAATTTAATTACTTTGATTATTTAATAATTAAGTTATTAATTAATATTCAAAATTTAGTTTATTTATTTAATTTTAGCATTTTTCATTATTTAAATTAAATTAATAATATTTAATTTCAATTTATTTTAAAAAAAAAATTAAATATTCACTTGGACGACGGAGATTATGTTCTCCGTCGTCCAGGTGCAAAATCCTAAACCCTAAACCCCTAACCCCTAACCCCTAAACCCTGCCGTTCTCCGTGGCCCATGTGTTCACCTGGACGACGGATAATTAGCGTTTCCGTCGTCCAGGTGAACACCTGGGCCACGAATAATGCTAGCTTCTCCGTGGCCCAGGTGTTAACCTGGACGACGGAAACGCTAATTCTCCGTCGTCCAGGTGAACACCTGGGCCACAGACAAACGAGCAATGTCGTCCAGGTTAACACCTGGGCCACGGATAATGTCCGCGGTCCAAGTGCACTTGGACGACGGAACGTCTAATTCTCCGTCGTCCAGGTGCTTGGACGACAGCACTTGGAGCACGGACCTTGGACGACGGAGTTTCCGTCGTCTAAGTACTTAGAAATGGAAAACTGCACCTAGACGACGGAAATGGTCCGTGGTCTAGGTGCAATTTTCTTGTAGTGTCTAAAGGGATAAGGAAATATTATGAGCTAATGAAAGATACTAAAACTATATAAAATTGAGAAATGAAGTGAGATATGCGTGTGGTGTAGAGGGAACTCAACCCAAGCTATCTAAGGGAGATATTTTGGTTTTTTTTTTTTTTAAATTTAAATTTAGATGCTTAGACATGATCCTAAATTTTAAACTTTTAGGTCGTCCAAATGTGTGATTCACCCTAAGTCATGTGACTTGTATGTGCATCCATCTCTCAAAATATCTTCCTTGTGAGATTGGACTCTTGAGGCTTTAACCCAAATTTGACTTGACCTTGTCCTTGACCGTTGATGACTTGCCGAAGTTTATCGTTGACTGGCCAGAGTTGACCGTTGATCCGCGTTGACTTTCCTTCATTTTCCCGCTTTTGCTCCATCCCCTTCTCCAAGGGCTTCGGAAATGCGCTCAATTTTTCCAAAAAGTGATTAATTTCCATCTCTTAGAGCGTCTCTGTGTCAACTCCCACTTTTCTAGCATAACAAGGAAACATTATAAGAACAATGCTTTATTGATAAAATACAAGCAATAAGCATAATATTAGGGACATAATTAACACATAATTATGTGCCTAACAAGCTACCTCACACTTAGACTTTGCTTGTCCCCAAGCAAACAAAGAAGAAAAGAAAGTAAGGCAAGCTAGACTAGACTCAAAATACAAAAGAATTACAAGACTAAACACAAAAGCACGTAAGTATCCCGAATGGTAAATATTTTCTCTCAAAGAACCATGGATAATAGATTGAACTTTTCTTAAGCACAATTAGAATATAGAATTAATGCATGTCTAATAAGTCAAATATGTTACATGTAAAATTAAAGGCATGCATTGATATGTATTCAAACTAACATGTTCATAACCATCTAATTCACAAGAAATCACTCGATGCACTCAAGTATTTAGAAGGTTAATTAGTGTTTGCACTCAAAAATTAAATTTATCACATATTTTTCATAGGCTTGCTCTTCAGCCAATTACTCCAACCATTCCACGTACACACAAGAGTTTCAAATCAAGAGGACTACTACTCTAAAAACTGCTATAGACAACAGCCAACAGTTTGTCCATTGTTCGAAAAATGCAGTCAACACCCAAAAAAAAATCATTGTCTAAATGTGCCTAGATGTGCTATGGAGAAAATAGATTTTAATCAGCTGTAGATGGTAATATGTTCTAACAACACCCATTTTTTTCTATGGTCTGTGCCCAAGAATTGAAACAACACCCATTATTTTTGATGTTGTATGAAATCTTATTATACAATGGTTTATGGTTGTTGAATGAATGTGCTTCAAACAATACTTTTTTTCCATTGTCTCATTTTAGATAATAATTTGTTTGTTTATTGTCTGAATTGTAGTTAGGCAATACCATGATTTTCGTCAATTGTCTTGACGGGAGTCTTCCCTCCCAACACAAAATTTTGGTTGCTCTCCCATCACTTGGCCAAATTTTGATTTCTCTCTTTCTTGATTTTTCATTTTCATCTCACCATCGATTTGAAAGAGCTTTTTAATTCGAACCCTCCATTTTATTTATAAAGAAAATATTTTATTTATAAAGAAAACCCTAGCCCCCCCCCCCCCCCCCCCTCTCTCTCTCTCTCTCTCTACAGAGTAGCAGCTCTACCTCAACTTCTGGTGACGGCGCATCCTTGCGGCTTCTCAGTCCACCGGAGCTCAACCTCTCGCGTGGCACGAATCACTGCAGAAGACACCTTGTAGCCATTTCATCGACGTCGTCAGCCTCTTGCTGACCCAGTTCCTCTCTCTAGTAGCAGCACTGCAGCCCGCGATCCTCACCACCGTAAATTCACGGCGCCACAACCTTCATCTCCCCTCTTGCACGATCGAGGAGCAACTCGGCTCAACTTTTAGCCCATCGCGGCCTCCGCCTCCAAGCGCAATTGATATGTCGATTTCCTCATCCGTCACCAGCCTCTCCGATGTCCATCTCGCATCAACACAACGCCATCACACAACTATACCAGACCTGCTCACAGTAGCAGAGATCTATATTATTATTTTCATTTAACTTGTTTGATATGTTTTTAAAGTCAAAATTTGTGATTCTTTTTTCATTTGTTTGTGTATTTGTGATTTGACTTTGTTGTGTGATTTGGATTAATATTTGTTCTCTTACGAGGATGTGAAGACATTCAAGAGTTTGGGCTTATGCGACCAATTAGTCGAGGCCGTAGCCAAACTCAACTGGAAAAACCCAACCCGTATTCAAGTCGAAGCCATTCCTCATGCCCTAGAAGGTCTCTCTCTCTCCTTCATTTTCCATCTCAAAAATCTCATATTTATGTGTTTACGAGCTCAACGAGAAACTTTCTTTACTTTGTTTGTGGATTAAAGGTAAAGACTTGATCAAACTTGCCCAAACCGAGTCGGGTAAAACCGCTTTTGCACTTCCGATATTGGAAGCTCTCATAGAGTCTCCTCATGCTTTTTTTGCTTGCGTTTTAGCTCCAACTAGGTACTTAACTTTTATTTTTAAGATGGCTTAGTATTATTGTTCTTATTGGTTTATTTATTTATTTTGGTTTAATGGGACTTATGTGATATTTAGGGAGCTTGCCATTCAAATTTTTGAATAGTTTGAAGCTTTGGGCTACGTGTTTGGTTCCAATTCAGCAGTTGTGAGCTTTTTTGTGCTTCATAGTTTAATTTTTGAGTTTGGGATTGTATCTGCTGTATAATATGGACTGAAAAAATTAGATGTAAATTGTGGAATTATATCACTTGATTTAGCCGTTGTCTGAGCTAGTGGATATGTAATATTTAAGGTGTGGCTTTAGTGAAATTTTCCTAGTTTTGACCAAAATTTGGGATCCAATTTCATAGTAGTGATTGCTTCAATTGCCTCTAGATTAGTTGTAAGGTCTAGTTTGGTCCAGTGTGATTGCCTTGTTGTGTTTCAAAGGTATAGTCTACAAGCTAATGATTCATGTTAGCATCTTGTTCTAGTTCATAGAGGATCATGTTCTATCCTATTTTTTTTTTCTGAGGAAAAAAACCACGAACCCTCTAAGGTTTCTATGGTCGGGTGTTTTATATGAGATCTATAGAGAAATTGATAAGGTTGTCATTTCTAAGCCGTTGAAGATAACCTGTAGAAGTGGTTACATTGTAGTTCATTACTGATTTACTTATCATCAATTATTGTTTATGCTGCTTAGCTTTTTTACCTGATCCTTTCAGCTTGTTGGAGGTATGGACATGGTCCAACAGACCATTATGCTCGCAAAGCGGCCACACATATTGTAAGTTTTTATTTTTGTATTGGAGGCATGTTGATTTTCTTGTTATTTTGAAACTCTAATTGTATTCCTCTGAAGGTTGCTACACCTAGACGTCTCATGGATCATCTGTCCAACACAAAAGGGTTTTCTCTTTGCACATTAAAGTATTTGGTATGATCTCATTGGCCTATACATTGATAGAGAAGTTGAAGCAATTGGTGGCCACATTGGAGCCAGTGCCTCTAGGGAGCAGATGGGATACACTTTTGATGCTCTTAAAACCTATGTTCCTCAGATGGTGGAACTACTTGTGGACTCTGTGAGAAATCATGCCTTCTTGGAATGGGAGGTAGAAGAGGAGGTACGTACAAGAATTCTGATGAACATATATACACCTTTGTAAGATTTCTTGCATGGAGTATTATATTTCATTTGTTTACTGTTATTTATGGTTCGGTTTGATGTTCCATATTGTTTGGTAGAGTGGGAGAGACTTGTATTGATTGTTTCTTCATTTTTTTTGTGTGAAAATGAGAGCAGTAATAACGTATTAGATCTCCCAATGGTAAATGAATGCAATGACTTTAGTTGGGAACCATTGTTTTGCTACTTGTCATATACATTGTATGCCAACAGGATAAACTACTTGAAAAAATCGTGTTTGTGTTTTTGTTAGTTATTCTTAGCTGGTGTGTATATATGGTTCCTCCTCAGGTGATGACTCTTCATCAAAAGAGCCAACGATACTATTTCCAAAGCGGACATTCCAGCCAATCATATAAAAGGTAAAGGGTAACCTGGATGCCTCTGTCCTGCGCCATGCCTTCCCTCGCTGTCCTTATATTAATAAAGATAAAGGGTAACCTAGCTGCCGTCAGCAACACAATTTCTTCTCCTCTTCGTTACACATCAATTCATTCTCTCTACGATTCGAAGATGAATAACTCTAAAGCCTCTTAAATCTGCCCTTGCAACAGCTTGGCCGGCCTTGATCTAAAGGACGAAGAGCTTCCAATTTGTATATTTTGTCACTTATATGTTTGTGGATATTTGTAAATGTTGATTATGAATGACATGAATAATTGCTTTATGTGAATGCTTTTGAATAGTGTGAATTTTGACATGTAAATGTTAGATGACATTCATGAGATGCATTATGATATAAAACTATTGACAACATCAATAATATGCAACATAATTTAAAATAATGAAGTGTTGTTTGAGAATGCAATGCAACAACCAAAATGATTTAAAAGATCATTGTCTGATAGAACTTGAGATATTGTTACAAGAAAAATGTCTACTGACTAAAACAATAACATACAACACAAATTTAAAATAAAAGTATTGTCTCAATTTAATACAGACAATGGGAAAAAAAAAACATTGTCTAACTCCAATAGTTATTTAGACTTCAGACAATGGTCCATTTTTGATTAGTGCATTGTCTTATGGCGATATAACGTCGTCTTTTATGCATATGTACTTGCTTTAATGAGATTGATACACCTAACTTATTTAATAGTCAATGACCAATTAAACTTCAGACAATGCTTTTGTTGTTTGAAAGCATTGGCTGACTTGGTTTCAAACAATGATTTTTAAACCATTGTTTGATACCGTTTCTCTCCTCAGCTCAGTAGACAACATCCCAACCCTATATCAGACAATGGTCTTAGACCATTATCTGAAGCCCTTTTTGGAGTAGTGGACTTTTATTTAGAGTGTAATGGGGGGCTTTAAGGAATGGAGGTTTAATCGAAAGAAATAGGTAGGATAATCAAAGACCAAACAACCTAGCAAGCAATTCACAAGTTGAAGTACCTCTTAACTACTCATAGGTGCTACTATTTTCCTTTTTCAAATCAAATAACTTCACAAACTACTTATTCTTTATGTACAACCCTCACACAAAACACACTATTTTTGTGAAACTTTTTCTATTTTCTACTTTTCCATTTTCTTTTCTTTGGTTTCCATTTTTTTTTCTTTTCTTTTGAGGAACAACAAAGCTTCTAGGGCTGATAAAACCCCTCGACCACTGTTGCAGGGATACATAGCTGATGCATTGTCACATAAAGCGTCATCAAACATGGGGAATGTCTATATATGGTCTTCTTAGTCAAAAATTGTGCTGGTTGTTTCTATCGGATTATGCGGGACGTAATCAAGCAGAAGCAATACGAGTAATCTCTCTTCTTGTTCGAACGTTCGGGCTGTTCGGATGATCGGGTACTTCCTCTCTCTTCGGGTATTCGGGTGTTTGGCTCCTACTGTTAGAAGAATACAACAACAAACGGGCAGTCAGATGGTTAAGATAGGGTCGGTCTGCCTTCAACGCTCCGATGCCTAAGTTAGAAGATGTATTGGATATAACAGTCAAGCGAACGTGTAAGAAAGTAGGTTGGAGTATTTAATTGCTTATGAATGAGTTGTCCTCTTACCTGTAGTAAATGCCTTACCTATATGGGTGGGTGAGATTGTTGCTTGCTTGTGCTCTTCAATGTGGGATAGGGCTGCACTTGCTGTCATGTGGGCCGAATATTCGGATATGCGCTTGTTGGGCGTGTGCCCGATCGGATGGGCTCAGTCTTGCGAGTGAAGTTGTAGTCCGCTTAGTAGTCTTTCGGGTGGTCGGGTAGGTGTTGATTACCTGCTTAAGTGGGTAAGTATGTTTAATCCATGAACTAATGGTGCTATACTAACACTGGTCATCACAATAAAATGCTTTCATCTCCTCAAGAAGTCAAGATTTGCCTACCTGCTGAAGAGAATGGAGTTTTTTACATGAATTTTGAGCTTCTGCTAGAAGAATAAGGTAAACATATATATAATAGGGTCATAATTTGCTAGCTGTTGTACTTAATGTATTACATGAATCTTGCCATCTATCTCAGCTGCTCCCTCTTTTTATTGCTGAGCAAATTTAATTCTAGGCTACTTTATCTAGCTGCTTTTGATAATTTGAGTAATTTCTCCCTCCTGAATTCTGGTTGTAATATAAATAAATTAATGACAAAGGATGGGGACATAGCTCAATAAGTCTGCTCATTATTGCCAATGAACTTGAATGATGAGACCACTTTACAAGACTCTCACTGAGTGGAAGTATAGCACCAATCGAACACTCCTACTTCACTACTACAAGTCTGCAAGTCTACAATTTTACAGGGCTAGACAACAGTTCCTGCAACGCCGAAACATTTCAGATTCATTCATCTAATAATTCCTACTTATCGACGAATCATAATTCTCCTCTAGCGATCATTGAAGGTTTAGACTTATGGAGATCAAGCTACGCGATTAATGTATAATATGAACATCACATATGGGATCACTACATGTTAGAAATTGCAGAATCAGAATGGTAGTAGAGTAGTGACATAAGAATGTATAGTCAGAATTCCCAGATATTCTTTTAGCTTGGTAAATCTGATTAGAATATATCAATATGGCGATCATTGTCTAGAAAAGAAAAGTTTTACCGAGATCAACATGCAATTTTTGGTTTTAGTTGCAGTAGAACAAGGGTACGCAGTATGGAAGTGATTGCAAGAAGTTTGTTTTGAGCCCTAAAATTCTGGTGTTGTTGTATCTTATTAGCTTTTCTAGTGAAAAACATTTCTGCTCAAGTCCTGAGTCCTGAGTTCATCACAGCTTTTTTATACTAGTCAGAACAGGCAGCGTTTGTGTTTTAATCTGAATGTTATAAACAACATTATTGAGACTACGGGATTTAGGCTAAACTAACTTATATCCTCGATCAAATCTTCAGCATACATGATGATCATATATTACTCAGAGCTAAGTTATACTAATATCAAGAAGCTTTCTTCTGTGAGGCATTCTCTCAACAATCAACATGGACCTGCTTGTTCTGAAACTTTGTATATTTTAGACTGGCCAGGTGCAGCTCGGAGTGAGAATAAGTGGTTGTAAACCAAACTGAGGTTCTGAAACGAAGCTCATGTAAAGGTTGGTATGTAACTTGTATGAAGAACAGAAAGTCTGAAACTAATGAGCACAGGAGGATGCGCGTCCACTCCCACGTCACAACTGAGAGCCAAGGATATCCACTGTGATTGTCATAAACTGCTAGCAGCTTCGTCTCGGCAACTGACGGAGCCATTTCTTTGGCCTTTTACTAAAGAATACCGTGTGCGTGGCATACGCCTATTTTTGGAAGGTGCATCCTCTGTGGGGTGCCCCTCAAATGTCAAGTCTTCAAGCACAACTAGTTTTAAGACACGAGTATCTTAACTAGTCGTGAGAAACCTAATAAACCCAAAGCCAGCCGTTCCTTTTTGGTTTGACATCTCTCACTGTCTCTTGTGCTTGCTTTACTTGGCTTTCGTTGTTGCCTTTGTGGACAAGTACAGAAGAAGCCGAAGGAAGCTATGGACTGGTCAAACCCTTGTTGTCGTGTCCAAGATACTTCAGAAGCTTCCTCATCTCCACTCTCAGGTTCTCTTCCTATCCGAGCTCCTCTTACTCTAGACGATGATGATTCTGATTCTGAAATCAACAGTCTTGAGTTGGGTTATGTTGGTACTAGTAGCGACATTAGTGTTGGTTCTGATAGAGACTTTGTGGTGGGTGAAACGGCGTCGAAGAGTGGTTGTGTTGAAAGATTTGAGCTTTTTTGGCCTTGTGGGTCTGACCCAGATGAACGTGAAAATGTTGTTGGTAAGGTTATGGTGGGTGGTTTGGTTTCAGAGGGGGTTAGGCCCATTGCTCAGTTGTCATGGGAGAGTGATGATGGTAGTGATGTAGTTGAGGAGGACAATGAGGAAGAAGGGAGTGAAGTTGAAGGTGGTGAGTTGTTGGGTCAGATTAAGGTTATCGTTTCTGGGTTTGTGGAACACATCAGTGCGCCGCCTAGAGTTAAGGTTTCTGAGATTGAAGAAGGGGAAGAAGTTGAGTCTGTCTTTGTTAAGGTTTCTGGGGATCCGATTCAAGTTGAATGTATTGAAGATTGTAGTGTTGATTCCAGGGAGTTCAGTGAAACTAATACTGATGAGTTGAGTATCAATGTATTGGAAGGAGAGGAGAAAGTTGAGTATGTGGAAAAAGAGTCATTTGTGCATGAAAGTTTAAAGAAGTTGGATGAATTGGGTACTGAGTGCAACAAAAATGAGATTATGAACGGGCCAAATGTAGTTCAGGAGACTGTATATTGGGGAAATGGTCATATATCTGACTCGAATGATGATAAAGCTGAAGATAGTGATTCGGTTGAATCAATCACAGCATATTTTCCTCCAAGTGAGAATGTGACAACAGGAGTGAAGATCGAGGATTCGTTTGAGAACGGAAAATACTTGGTTTTGGTTGCTGCGCCATTTCAAGGAAATGAAGCCAAAGCAAAAGTGCCTCTCGAGGAGAAGGATTCCAGTATAGAACAAGACCAAACCAGCTTGGGTCTATTTGAGAATTGTATTGCACTTGATATTCGGGGTTTTGAGGGGGAAGAAGAAGAGCATGAGGAGAACGTCTTGTCTTCCACGGAGCTGTCTGAGCATACAGAATTGAAGGGTCTTGAGGATTCCGACTTGAATTATAGTGTTAAAGCTGGGGATATCATTTATGCTAAATGGATTAAAGATGATGGTGTTGGTAGTGCAGAAACCAAGGAACCAAATTTTGTGGAGGAAGCCGAGAGTATGGCAGATGAGTCCATACTGCTCTACCTGAGTAGAGAAAAGAATGATGTTGAAATTAACACAGATTCTGAGATATTGGACAGAGGAATCCGTTCAGAAAGTTATTGTGGTGTTGAGGGTAGTGGAAATCAAATAATGGACACCAATACATGTTCACAGCCAAATCCAAATCTGGAGATCATCAATCTAAGCAAATGCAATTTGCCTGAAGCTGCTAAGGGTGATTTTGTACTTTGTTCTTATTTCCTTAGATTGATCACACCAAGTTCCAGTGTGACTGACAAACACAATTTTGTGGGTGAAACCAAGGTTAGAAATTGTGAAATAGGCAGAATATTCAGTGGGGAAATTGTAACTCACTTGGGCAAAGATGCAACCATTGGACTCAAGTTAGAGGATCAGATTGCTATTGGGGCGGGCTTGATTTTGCCTGGAAGTGCTGGAGTAGGTGATACAGCTTGTGTAGCCAAACTGGAATTGTGTCTCAAGCAGAAGGATTCCCCAAAAAATCAGAACCAAACTAGCTTGGGTCTGTCTTTGATGAAGTGGGGTGGCGGTGTTCTTCTAACAACCAATGTACTGTCTCAGTTCTCAGTTGGAAAGTCTGAAATAGCTGTACATGTTGTGTTGGACAACAAGCAAAGGGGGAAGATTGCTATAAGAACAACCAACTCGGACAAACTCCAAGGTGTAGGGGTTATTGGGATTCTTTCAATTGCAGTTTCAGTTTTTAGGTTTTTCCAATCTAGATTCAGTGTTCAAAGCTCCAAATGATAGTTTGTTATTGGCACACTATTAATAGTATAATAGGCATATCACTTGGAGGCCTCTCCACTGTAATATGAGTTTATGCTATGATCTAAAAAGTTAGACAGCATGCATATAATGGTGCATGATCTTCCAATTAGTCCTGCAGAGAAAGCTAGTCATAACTCATAAGTAACAGAGCATTTCTATGAATTTATGGGAGCTGTAATGTACATTTTAACAAAAACGTCCATGACTGAAAGTGGCCAGATTAACTTGGTCTGGAGAATGAGAATGTAGCAGAATGAAAGTAGCAATCTCATGCGATCATGCCTTCAAAATAGCCATGCTTAATTATGTTTCTACATAGCTAGCTCCTCCTCTTTATTCTACAACAACATTTGGAAGTGGTGTGGGCAAGCATGGGAAGCACTTAGGGCATGAATGAGCGACAAAGGATCATCTATCCTTGCGTGCTCCGACCACTCTCTTGTTGGAATATTGAATTTATGAATGTGTATCGAACCAATGTGCATGGAAATCCAAGATTTCCTCATCATCTGGATCTAAACCTAGCACACAAACACCCTCGTCATCGTGTGTTTCAATTTCAGTTTCCCAATTCCTCCCTCCATCTCTTGTACTTGTGCTTCTCTATTGCAAGATTAATGTCAATCCTACCTGGTTTGTGACATCTACCATGACCTGTTCAATCACTGAGTACGTACTTCTCATATGAAGTGAGACACAGAGGTTCCACGTTAGAATTTCTTTCCTCTGATAACACAGAAAAAAATGAAATCAATGACACAAACAAACTGCTATTAATTAGTTTGATGACCTTAGTCAGAAAGTCTCAATACATTGTCCATTCCAGTCCAGATCCAAGTCCATTTCCTCTAAAAACTTGTAGATGACTCTGAGTTTGCATATAAGTTTTCTGGATATCATAAAAATAGTTTGGTTTCTCTCATATCGCTTCATCAAGACATAATGAATTGAAGTCGATAAAACTAGACTGGCTGTTTGTATATGTGAACAGCCTGCTTTGAGAAGCACAGAAAGGAATAGTCATATAAAAGGAGACGAGCATGATTAAACAAATTATACCTTTCTCGGCCTTTTGGCTAAGATCAACTGTAGTATCTGTTCTTATGAGTTTAAATTAATTTTTTGAAGGGGGTGGTCTCACCACAATATCAAGTTGGAGATCTATGTGTCATCTTTGCGTTGCACTACAGTAAAGCTTGGGGCACCCTACCAAAACTAAGTTCAAATTTGAACACAGAACTTTAGTGATTAATTGTATTGTGTACCAGTTGCTCTCATTTGGTTTGCAACTTAAGAGAGAATAATCACTATCATTTAGATAATGATCGCAAAAAGAACATGAAGACTTGGGATGAAGATTTTCATGAAAGAACTCTAGGAATTAGACGACCCATATTTTATTGTACGTGAAACTAATAAACGAGTGACTTCGTTGAAACCATCATACATAAGGCCCGAATCCTGTACATAAAGGCAAACGAAAATAAAAAGGATCTATAAGGTTGAGATCACTCTCATGATGTTACCAACATAATCTCAAAACATTTATGAGCTTCATAACCATTCTTCCATAAGCTTCAATGAACTAGACATGTTCTTCATTAGTATAGTCAAGTTCTGCTCCCTACTTTAATCCACATTACTGCTTAATTATCTACATGTATATGTATACATATATAATCTACAACTATTAGAAATAAGTATATCGAGAGTAACATGTACGAGTGATTGGAAGGAAGGAAAAAATTGCATATTTGTCTGTGTTCAGATGTGTTTTCGGGTTATGCATCACACTTGTCAACGGAAAGGACCAAAAATCTGAATGATAAACCAGAAAAAAATACAACGGGATTCACTTTCCAGTTAATTGGATTTGAGCCTGTGAAGGTAGCTAGTCTTATGTAGTTGCGGAAATTGCTGTATTGTTACTCTGATCTCAATCTAGAGTCATACAAAAATAATCTGCTAGTAGACTATGAGATTTGGTATCGTTTCTCCGGTCCCCTCACTTGAACAAAAAGAAAATTTCTATATCAAAAAATTTGTCCAATGGAAATAAAAGTTAGATCAAGTATGAAACAATGAAAACATTTCTCTAACAACCTTACAGACATGCTTGGCTTTAGTACAGTCGAGTAGACTGGTCAGGTGAACTGATTGCCAACAATTCATACATTTCTCGGCCTTTTGATTTTAATCAAGTGTAGTATATGATTTTATCAGTTTAATATTTGATAGGTGAACTAATGTATTACATGATATTAAATTATTATTTTTGAAATAGTGGTTTTACCACAATGGCTCGTTATTGGTTACGTGTGTGTTATCTTTGTGTTGCACTATGTATGAAATTTTGGTTGATCGTGGACAGTCTTTGTTATCCCATGGTTGGGTAAGTCTCATCCAGTTTAAATTTGCCTTAAGAACTGGAATGAAAGAGGAGTTACATGAAGCATGTTAATATTGTTTTGAGAAACTTCTTATGCATGTGGGTCGGTATCCAAATTTTCAAAATTTGCTTCATGAACAATGTTGATGTTCTTTCAACCTATTTTGTGGAATTACGCAAATTCTTGTCCGTCATGTATTGAATAAGAAAATAAATGGATTAATGTTCGTCTTTTTAGTAAATTTCTATAGATAAACGGAAAGATGAGAGAGAGATAGAAAAAGAAAGTCTATCAAACTTCTTAGGTGGTAGTATCAAATTCTGGATTTCTATCGTGGCAATCGAATACTTGCAAGGGAAAGAGCAGCTAGTATTGGACTCAGACTCCCCCCATTATCTCAAGTCTACCATTCTATCATATATCCAATCTTCTGGTTTCAATTTTCTCAATGATAGGACCTGGGAAGCCATGCATTTTAGGATATCTAAGAGATCATAGAACAACAAATACATGCATAACAACCGATGAGTAAAATATCGAATATCGAGAATATATCGATACTCAAAAGTGTAAATTTTTTGAAGAAAATATCGAGAAATATCGATATTAATAAAATATCAAAAGATATTGCGGAAAATAAAAAGTTAGAATTAGTTGTTATTCTTGCATATCTCATAACGGAAAAGCGTAGATATACATAATAGATGAATGAAGACAACAAAATCCTGCGTAGCATGGGGGTTGGGTGGTTTGATTGGTGATTAAGCCATCGAGGATCGATTGTCCGTGATGTGAAACCCTCCAGAAATATAACTTTGATCATTGATTTATGACACGGACATAATATTTCAAATTGGTTTTCTCCGTTTAATTGTCAAGATAGACACTTTAGTAACTATTGTTTATTTTCTCCGTTTAATTGTCAAGATAGACACTTTAGTAACTATCGTTTGACATATATCAAAATGCACTCAAATTAGTCTATGTACATGAAATATTCTGTTCTTTTTGGAGGTTATTTATGTCTTTTTAAACATTTATTTTTTTTCCTTTTTCAATTACTTTGGGCACCCACATTAATTATATGGGCACCCAAAGAATTTGATCTGGGCACCACCATAGCTCAGTGCTAGATCCCTTACGACTTTGTTGGAGGCATGCGACGCGAAGTTTGATGCGTGAGAGTGAAGTGAGAGAGAATTGACGAGGATGAGAGAGATCTACTTGCTTGCAGACCTTACCAACCCCAGCACAGCGTGCTTTAGCGGTCAGAGATAATCGGCGATGTCGCAGTGGACGTAGCTACATTGGTCAGTGTGCAAGGCAGATCTGAAGGTGGTGTGCGAGGATGAGCTCGAGGTTGATCTCGAGCATGTGCCCAGAGTCTGGGGGGCAACTAGACGGTGTTGACTACGAAACGATCCCAAGCACGGCGAGAGGGGCGACAACGGAGTTGCCGAAGTGGAGGAAGTTCAACCACAAGGTGAGGCTCAACCGTAGGCCATGCGCGACGCGGAGCTCCTAGAGGATACGACTGGGCTGGAGCTACGGCGGCGAAGGTGGAGTGTCGGTCGGCTGCTACTTTGTGTTTTATGTGAGAGAGAGAGAGAGAGAGAGAGAGAGAGAGAGAGAGAGAGATCTGCAATGGCAGATTTATAATTTTTAGAAATAATAATAATGGTATTATTATAAATATTAAGAAGTTGCAAGTAAACAGACATATTTACTGATCATATGTCATATATGTAAGTCTAAAATAGACGGAGTGACCATTTTGATATATGGGGACCAAATTTGAGTGATCACTTTGATATATACTAAACGATAGTTACTAAAG
The DNA here is from genome assembly GCA_946800695.1 of Geum urbanum. Classification (NCBI taxonomy): domain Eukaryota; kingdom Viridiplantae; phylum Streptophyta; class Magnoliopsida; order Rosales; family Rosaceae; genus Geum; species Geum urbanum. Next base: position 31,866,535 of record OX327012.1, read on the forward strand.
TATCTATCTTAACATAGTTGGGTGACCATACAAGCAATTTTCCTAAAAAAATAATTAAATACAATAAAAATTAGGCAAAAAATTTCAAATTGTCACTTAAGTTTGGCTAAATAGCCATTTTAGTCACTCAATTAGTATAACTTTGGTTACTTAATTTTTACTTCATCAATACAATTAGTCAATATTTGATCATTTTGTCCAAATTAGTCAATATTTTACTCCATTCAATATAATTTCTCATCCTCATAAAATTAAGTGACAAAAATTATACTTTCAAAAATTAAGTGACTAAAATATCTATTTCATTAAACTTGAGTGACAAAAATTATGATTTTAAAAATTGAATGACTCATGTGTAGACTTATCTACACTTGAGTGACCATTTTTATTTTTTGCCTTCCAGCTAAAATATAATAAGATAATAAACACTTGCATAATCAATCATTTTCTTTCTAAGCAACGAAAGATAGTGGGTTTCTACAAATAAGTCTATACTTGAGTGACCATTTTTAATTTTTTGCCTTACAGCTAAAATATCATAAGATAATAAACACTTGCATAATCAATCATTTTTTTTCTAAGCAACGAAAGATAGTGGGTTTCTACAATGATGAGATTTGTTTCATATTTAGTTGAAAACGTCCTAAATTCCAGTAGAAATTTGTGCATGAATTGAGATTCAGATTCATCAAGTTGTCTCTTTCTTTCCGGGGAAGACTCGGTTATTCCTCTACTGGAATATTCAATATAAATAAGCGTCAAAAACAAATCCACCACCTCTCCAAAGAATGTGGAGAGAGTTCAACAACGTGGGACATCCAGAGAGAGTTCAACAACAAACAATAATTTTGGGCTTGTGATTGTCCCAAGTTTGTTATCACGATAATAATGACATTTTCCTCCGCAAAGTGTTGTCGTAAACTCTTGGCAACCCTTCTTTACTCTAGTGGTCAACATCGACTTGCTTCATTCTTTCAGAAGATAATCTGAAACAACTTGGATAAATATCAGATTGTATTGTTGTATCCACTGCTGCGATGGTTTAATAATTGTCCAAACAAGGTATACATTCAAAACGTGTACCAAGTCAGCTTTATATTCTACATGCAGCTCTTGAAAGTAACTTTGAGAAGATTAACCTCTTCGTGTTTTGTATCATTAGCCAATCTTGGAAATGAAAATTTTCCCTTGGTCGTTTCTGAACAATCTTCAATTTTTTTTATCTCATTTCCTACAATAACTACTTCTTCCTCATTGTTAAACATACTACTACATCACAACAAAACACTAATATTTGATTAACACTACATAACTAGTCATTTGACTTTGCTGCTTTTGGTTGCCTTTTTCTTGTTGTGTAGTCGAAATGCACTTTGTTAGTCGTCGTCTTCTTCATTTTCATCTTCACAGCTTTGACCAAGGAAGAAGGTGACTTCCTTTTACTTGTTCTAGTCGCGACAATATCCTTCTTATTTTGGGATCTCAATTGACATGTCACTACCGCTGCCACCATATCATTTTTAAATTTTGACCTCAACTCATGTCTGATATCGATATCCTGCATGTCATTACATTTATAAAAAATAAATAATAATCAGTTTTCAAAATACATCAAGCAACAAAGACACTTGAATAGACTTCTAAGAATACTAGTGATGAGTATCAAATATACTAATGGCACAATATACCAGACTGATTTCGGGCTATGTTGATTCAGGATCTATCTGTACTTTATTATTATCCTGCATCTCAATACAATGAATGCAAGTAAACACACTACTGTAGTAGGCTAAACATACTACTGTAACAATCAAAATATACTACCAGTGTTTTAAGATTTTTACTAGTGTATTGTCATTGTTGTGGTCCAGCTCATTTGTTTCTATATCATCGAGATCGTCCTGCATGTAATCACATCGAAAATAGAAAATTTAATAAAAATACTATTGCAGGCAACATAACTTACTACCATAGAGAGAGTTACATCGGCCCGCAAGGCTTCATTCATTGGAACCTAAGAATCAAGCAAGTCTTTCTCTTTAAGCTTGCGTTCAAGCTTCTCAATTCTCGTCTCTAATGAAGCTCGAGTCAGGTTTTTCTTGCCTCGTATCCATATCATGATTTATCCCTGAAGCATCAAGACCAAAAAAAGTACATTGGTAAATATACTACCACAGAATATTGAACATACTATCACTTAAAGGCAAAGGTATTAACACATTAAACTAGAAAAATTATACCTTTAATCGGAAAACCAAAGAGATTCTTCACATCTACTGATGTGATATAATGCGCGCTCCCACAAATCATGAAAACTTTCTTTTCTCATCCCAAAAGTGTACCATGTGTATGATGTCATCTATTGCCTTTCTAGAATAGATCAAGACATTTTCCATTTGCAAAGATTCATATTATGCTGCCAAAGGGTGTTCCCTCAAATACTTTGAGTGTTTTTGGAGGCAATGAATCTCGATGTTCCTCCATCATGTTGTAGAAGCTTCTAAATGCAGACCATATTTTTGTAGAAGCCAAACAAAAATATGGACCATCAAAATACTATCTCAGCAATTGACACTACAACAGACCATTAAACATATTACTCAATCACACTACCACAGAGGTACAAACATCCTGCCACAAACCATAACACATTTTATAAAATCATCAACCTACATATACTACTTGAGACCTACAATTACACTGTCAAAAAGCATCAAACATACTACTCGGTTCATCAAATAAATAAAAAATCAGGTTTATAAAAATGTTACCGCTCACCAGCAAACATACTATTATAGATTAGCAAAAATACTATCACAGATCAACAACCACACTATTATTAACATCATCATCCTTATTTATATTAATTCTAAATGTACTACTTCCAGCCAACAAACGCACTATCACAGACTCTTAATCACACTATTGACATCATCAATTCTAAATGTACTACTTATAGCCAACAAACACACTATCATAAACTCTCAATCACACTGATAGCATCATCAATTCTAAATGTACTACTTACAACAAACAATCACACTATCACATACTCTCAATCACACTGATAGTCGAATGACACTATTAACACTAGCACATATAATAATATTACTTCCTCCATAGAAAATAATACCACAGATCAACGAATCACACAAATAAAAAATGACTCAAGTTTCTCACACCAAAACTCATGTAACCCCTAAAATCAACACCAATTCTATTTAGAAACTCTAACACATAGAGAGAGAGATACTTTCGCGGCTATGGCGGCGTCGATGTAGCTAGAAAGGTGCGGCGTGGAGGAGAGGGTGCGGTGGAGAGGGATTCATAGAGGAGAGGAGAGAGGCGCGTCAGAGCAATTAAGAGAGGAGGTTGCGACTAAAGTGAGATAGATGAGGCGATGGGGCGACGACGACGTCGTTGAAGGAGAGGGGGAGTGCGGTGAGGTTTTGGTCTGCTAGGGTTTGATGAGAGAGGAGGGGAATTTGGTTTTTGATCTGAAAATGAGAGAGAAACTAAGTTTTTTTTGTAATATATACGATGGTATGGATGTGAATATTTTGAACTATAAGGGTCTTTTTGTCTTTTGCTTAATATTAGGTGACTTGATTTGAGAAAATATTTGGTGACCTAATCTAGTATAGATCTCACATATTTGACTTTATATATAATTTTTATCCATGAAAATAATATTTAGTGATTTCATTATATACCGTAAATTCACGTGGTATTAAATTACTAAAAAAAAAAAATTCAAAGATCGAGTAGGTACCGACGTACCGTAATTTTCAAAGAGCCCTACTGATAAAATAAGAGATGCCCCCCTTTTGCATTGATTATGATGATCGAGTTTTACCGGAATAAGACTACCAGAGGAGATAGGGAACTCGGACATTCTGTCGCTTCTTTCTTTGTAGGCATATTGTCTTCTTTATTAAGACTATTTTTGTTAACCTTTTTGCCCATATATGCACACTGACAAATAATGTAGTCGTCGAGAAAAACCATTTTTGGTGTTGGAAGAGATCGACTTCAAATATTTTTTGTTGTCTTTTTGGTAGTTCTTTATTGAAGGTTCTGAATAAAAATGTGGATACTTAGCTAGCTCTCTTGTTTGTTTACATACTAGGTGGAAAGTCCGCACGCAAGGCGCGGTGTATTTGCGTGAGATGATGCAATCAAACTTACAAATACATAATAAGAAACTTCAAATTTGTTCTATTACTTGTCAAAGATACAAACTTAGTAAAACATATATATTGTCCAAACATTAATCAGAATTTTGATTTGATTCTCTAGTTCCTTCATTTATCTCCTTACATTCTTCTTCATCTTCATCTTTCTGTGCATGTAGATCTCTATATGACATTTGCATGATAGCATATTTGGACAATTGATTTTGATGAATTCAGATTCTAAACAATCGAAGTAGTGCATAGTTCAAAGAGTAGACAAAAAGAACAGAAGCACCAACAACACCTCCAGAAGCCAAGTTACCAGCAAACCACTCCCAGTAACCCATCGGAAAAAAAAACATCCTTGTCTTTCTTAAAGTTGAAAAGCCTCTTAAAATAATTCTTTTATGCAAAGTTTCCAGGCCTACAATGAATAACAAATAGGAAAATTAGCATATCTCAGTAGTACACATTCAACAAATATCCATCAATTAAAGAGAGAAAAAGCAGGGGGCACAAACATCACAAACCTGTTTGGGGAAGTAACGGATGACAGTAGTGTTTCGTTGTTTCCTCTCCACATTGAATCAAATCCTTCTTTCTTGATAGTTCTTGTGAAGCATTCACAAATTCCCTTGTAAGGTTCAGATCACCAACCAGCCATATCCTGGTTTTGGATCGAAAGTTTGACATGCTCAATGGGAGCAGGAACTGTCTTATACAAACCATCAGAGTAACCACCCACCATAAGAAAATAATGGCAAAATGGTTTTTCTCAAAAAGATCTTGCAGAAAATTAGGTGTAGCAATTGAGGGAATCATAGATAGATCACTGGTTGTCCAACAAGCTAGCATCTTGGTATACTGCAATTAATGCAGGATTAGAGTAATTCACAATTGCATGGCGTCTTTTGGTACACTCCCTGTCTGTGGAAACCACCATTATAACTCTGGATGGATTGCTGCAGAAGTTGTCCGACAACTTTATGCATGGGAATATGGTGTTGAACTTGATCAACCATTGTATCGTACCCTGAATGAAAATAATACATAAAAGATTTAGACACATAATGTCTGATTGAAAGTAAAGTATACAATAAGTATCAAACTACAAAAAAGTAAGCCTCATTTCATTATATATGTTAATTATGATCAAAACAATCAAACAACAAAGAATGTTCAAAGAAAATACAACCGTCTTTGGGTTTGAGATAGATATAAGCAGAGGACAGATTAGAAAAATTAAGTGTGAAATTTTCAAAATAATTATGTCACTAATCATATTTGATCAAATTGTTCATGTGGAGCGTCATACAACATTGATTCGGTCTACATCTCTTCAGCAATTTTTCTCTATAAGTAATGTGTCATCAAATACAACCCATGAAAAGTAATCATATCAATGCGAATGAAGCTAAATTCACCACCAATCCAACCCTCTTAACCAATATCTCAAATGGAATGCTTTACAAATGTTTTTCAAATTGAATGTCAGATAAATCCATTTAGTCTTAAACAATACTAGGGGTGGGCACGGGACGGGTCAAGTCCATTTTTTACCGTCCCTATCCCTATCCGGAATGGGACAGGATGGGACAGGACGGGTCCAATTTTGGGCTTAATTTAAAATTAACATTTGATAAAGTGTTTAACAACAAAATTTGGAATGAGACGAGACGAGACGAATCAAATTTCGGGTTCAATATAAGATAAACATAGTTTGATAAGACTTAGAAGTTTACAACTACACAAAGTAATATTATTTTACTTAATGTTTAATTAAAATAAGTAAAACTACAAGCAATTTAATTTCATGTTTAATTGATGCATTTAATTCATATTACAAGTAGTGTAATACTTTCATCGTTATAGAGTATTTTTTTGTTGTTGAATAATGCTAATTGTTTGATAATTTAATATATTAACTCTTAATAAAATAAATGATAACATACACAAAATATATTATTCGGGACAGGACGGATCTATCAGAATTTCAAAATCAAGACTTGATCTCGTCCCTAAAAAAGGGGACTGGACAGAATAGTGAAAAATTTATTTTTTGTCTCGTCTCGTCCCGAGCGGGATCGAGATGAAATTAGGTCGGGTTCAGGATTTGCAGTATTCGTGCCCACCCCTAACAAACACTCCTCATCAAATCAACCAAAGAAATACCACTAATTTGACCACCCGATAAAATATTTACCAAGAACCAACACAAAGATACAAATTTAGTAGCAATGAAGAGCTACTTAGCTGAACCAAAAACAGTTACAGAACAGTTCAATTTTTGTTTACTTTTGTTCTTATTATCAACCATCATAAAAACATGCATGGAATAGTGAAGATGACTGAACTTCTAAATTATGATGTTATGCCTCAATGCCAATGACCAATGCTAAGAAAGAAAGAAAAATACCAAGAACTTCTAAACTCGATTGATTCTATTAGGTACCCAAAAGCATAGCAATAATACTAAAAGCATAAGTATCATTGTAGCGAATGACCCAAGATAATGCATCAATGTTTCAGACAATAGTAACTAACTTAACCACAATTACTTAAGTTCCAGTTTTACACACTAAACCAACAATTACTTGCAAAATTTATTTATTAGCTTCCTTTTCTGGGGAAGATGAATCCGAAAAGAAAAAATTTCCTCAGAGTTCAGTCATACCTCATAATTTTTTCTAGTCTATCAAACACATAACATGTTCATACCTTCAGACCGTCTTTGTTAGCCGTCAAAACGACGTCAAGATAACGATCTAGTATTTCTTTCTTCAACTTGAAACCAAAGATATGATCATTGTGTTACAGTAATGTTATCAAGTAAATATACGTGAAAATGGGTAAAGGGTAATCGACCAAAAATGAATGCACAAGACTGAAAAGGGATAATCGAAATTTAGGCTTTGGGTATTCCGATTTGCAATAACAAGATCCCTAAACGCATAAAGACGCCACACACAGCTACATATCACATAGATCTTAACCAAAAACTATAAGCCTCGGTAATGAGAGAGAGAGAGAGAGAGAGAGAGAGAGAGAGAGAGAGAGAGAGAGAGAGAGGACCTGGGTAAACACGACAGAGAGAGGCGAACTCCTTGCGAGCCTCTACAGAGACGATGAGTTTCATCGCAGAGCTTACAATCGGAACAAGAGAGACAAACATAGAGGAGAGTAGAGCGCATGAGCAATGTAGAGAGAGTGAATGAGGCTAGGTCGGGGGAATGGAGGCTTCGCTCAAATTAGGTTAAACGCGCTTGGATTGCAAATGACGGTTGTGCCATCAAGTGTGATAAACAATAAAATGAACAGTGTAAAAATAAACAGTGAAATGAAATGAACAGTGCAGATTGGGTTCAGCATTGTTATGTAGGAAATATTAGACCAGTGTGCGTGATCACATTGAAGCTTGCGCATCTTTTCTCCCACATGTTTCTGGTATCTGGTCTACAAGATATGACCGATATAGGAGTTCCCCAAATTCATCAAATGTAAAACCACTTTCTTATTTCTTCATTTTGTGCAATATACATTTACATATGGTGTAAACTCCATGGTTGCGTTGTGGCATAAATTACTCAACTTCTACATTACACAAGGAAACAGAGGAGCGCGCCTGCAATTGGAAATTTAACACATGGCTTGCCCAATTCCCTACTGAAAAGTTCGGAAAGATCATGTCCCTTGTATTGGATGTAATTTCCAAAATTCCAAATAATATGTACAATTTATGCTCTATTAGATGCTGCAAAAATATCAATTATGCTGCTCAACGCAAGAATGGATTTGCACTAATGTCATACCAAAATACATGAGGGTGAATAATGGAGCTCTGCCTGCCTGCTCAAACAACCACAGCTTCGGCTGAAGCTTGTTGAACATCAATCACAGTATAACAGCGGCTGCAAAGGGTGTTGTGCTCTTGAAAGGAACCAACTTCAGGTGAATAGTTCCAGCATCTTTCGCACTTTAGGCCCTCAGCTCGAGACACACCAATCCAAACTCTAATGTTTTCATCAAGTTGACATTCTACTTTATGTGGTATATTGGCAATCCAGTCCTCTTCTAAGGATGGAAGAACCTCTGCCTGCATAAACAATAAAAATAGCATCAGTATATAGTACTTACTTTTCAATGTTGGAAAAAACTTTTCTGTGACTTATCTTGCATTGGGTTCAAAGTAGCCAACAGTAACTGGTCAGGAATATGCACGTACCTGGGAAGTCATGAATACCCGATTCAGCGTGTCTGCATCATTGTTGGCTGCAGACATTTCAACCAATCTGGAGGCCAGACCAGAATCAGATGTATGAAGGTAGACCTTGGCGTCTAAGCTAGAGCCAATTAACTTGGTTGTACGAGCAACCTCCAACACCTTATTTACCTCGGTTCTCAGCTGATCAAAAACGTGTAAATATTCAAACCAAGTAAAATAACTTGATACTTGACATGTTTCTTTTCAATATCAAAGTGCTTTGACTTCCAAGAATAATTAGAAATGACTTCTACAATAATAATTCAAATGACTTCTACAATAAGCAACACCAGATTATTCGCCTTTGTTTCAATTGTAATATCAGTAAGCTGATCAATACGACTTTGCTGCAAAAAGAATTAAACAAAATAACTCTAAAGTCGGACAACAACATTTCAGTTACTTCAAGACACACATTCTCCAGCCTTTGAAATGCCACACTTTGATTTCTTTTTCACGTCATGCACCTTAAGCTAATGCTAAGTGGAGCACGAGAAATTTTCACACTATTTTTGGACAAGAGTTATAAAGAAATGTACAAGTGAGAGCAATAAGTTTATATTATCAATCAATAAATTTTGCTTTCGGCAACAAACTGATACTTATAGGTCCCATTTTTATAGTTTCAGATTTCCAAGAAGAAACTCATTATGGCATGCTTTCAAATTGCATTATTGGAATGGTAATTACCTCCAGAATCTTAGTCCAGAGATCAGTTTCCTCTTTAGAAAGAGAGAGCCATGTTTCATTGGATGCTGGCCAACTTGATTCAAAAACAAATTCAGCAACAGAGCCATTTTTATTGGTGTACTCGAAGGGAAGATTTTGCCAAACATCCTCCGCCAAATGGGGCAATATTGGAGCAATCACTCTCACAATAGAAAGGAGAAGTTCAGAAAGAACTGTCTGACAACTTCTCCTAGTAAAACTTGACGAGCCCCTGGAGAAAATAAATATTGCTCTATCTTAACTTGTGCGACTAAATACGAGATCACAAACCATCACAGAAAATATATATAAAGTTAAGACATGAAGCACAATGAACTGGTAAGAATCCACAGAAGCTGAATATGAAGCATCCTTTGCAAAGAAAGGTGTTTTATGATTCTATTAGATTATCTGTAGCTTTTCGTTCCCATTTGTATCCAAGAAAGAGCAATGACTGAGAAATAGAAAAATTGTACACAAGTATGAACACCAAATAAATGCATCCATGTGAATACAATCAAGAACCGCAGGACATGAGTAATTGCTCAGAAAACGTGAATTTGTGTCGTAAACACGTGTGCACCCTGGGAATAACAGAATAAGGTGTGTCTATCCTGGGAAGAGAAAATATAATTACCCAACGTATAGGCGATCTTTGGCAATATCGAAATAGAAATTTGATAGGTCAACAATGACAAACCGCTGTACGATCTGAAAAAGAGAACAAGCTAATCAGATGTTGTCAGAAAACTTCTTCACCTAAATCCACCTAAATACACATAATTAGCAGGCTTTACTAGCACAAACAACCCCATTAAAGATATTAGCAACTTTGACTCTCTCTCTCTCTCTCTCTCTCTCTCTCTCTCTCTCTCTCTCTCGCGTGCGCGCGCATTTATAGACCATATACATACACTTCCATCGGCTCACTCCTAAGTTCAAATGGCTGAGAAATCTAAATCATTTAAAAATCTACTTGGTATTGCATCAAAGATAAAGATCTAACATTCATTTGACTCAAGAGCTCAAAAAGGCCAATGTGATCAACGAAATGAGCATAAAGTACAAAAGCCCAAATATAAGTAAAGATATCACAATACCAGGAAAACATGTACCTGAAATATCTTGAAGAACTGATAGTTTTCATAGCACTCTTTGCTGTTGTTTATAAAATTTTCAAGTTGAAACAATGCATGTTGATCAATCTTGGGAAGATCGTGGTACGAAATAGCATTATCAGCCTGCCAATAGGATGTGGTCAGATACAAATGAAACCAACATCCACTCATATAAAGAATTAAAAACGGAGTAAGGAAATTGAGGATACAGTACAGTAGTGAGTCCCTGCACATTATCTATGTTATGTTATGATGTTATGCAAGATGGGGAGGAGGAAGGGGATTTATTCATAAGTCATACCATATGAATTTTTTTTTTTTTTTGGAGGAAAAGAAACAGCTTGTTAAGTCATAACATATGTATGAAATGGTGTTATAGATGGGAAGCTTAAGAAGAGTAACCAACCCCATTGATAGAAAAAGTTGAACTTATAAGCACTGCTTGGGATTGCCAAACTTACATGCCAATCATGCAGATTTCCCAAAAGGTATCTCAATGTTCCTCGCAGCTTCCTATATATATCAGACATCTGACGGAGAACTTGAGCACCTATCATAACATCACCTGTATAATCTATACTGGAAACCCAGAGCCGCAGAACATCAGCTCCATAGCCATCCTGCAATACGAGAAACAAGACTTTGAGTATTCAGATGCTATTGGAGCTTAGTTCTTGCGTAATGGGTAGCATAACTTGCTTTACAAGTTGCAAAAAATGATTGACCTTTTGGTTCTTCCCTCCTTCAATCACAGTTCGGGGGTCTACAACGTTACCCTGTGATTTGCTCATCTTTAAACCCTTCTCATCCAATACAAATCCATGTGTTATGACACTTGAATATGGAGCCTTTCCTGTATCAAACAAAATTGACCGAGCAAGTATACTCGTCATTATAAAAAATTAAAAAAATTATCTTAAGAAAACTAACCTTTACTGAATACTTGCTCGCATAAAAGTGCATACTACTTGCATAAGATGAGCGATAAGTATTACTCGCATACAAAAAGATACTACCCAGAAGTAATTTGTTCTAAGGAGAAATACATACCCGGAATACTTCCAGATAATTACTCTATATGCTTGTTCTTAGCTTTATTAGATTTATATTGCAGAACAAATTACATAAGCACATAAGTATGATAAGGAAATAAGTATCATAAAATCATAACAGACCACAGTTTTCCTGTGAATATGTGGTAACCAGAGTGAGGATATTCATGCATTAAACCACAGGTTCCAATAAAAATGTGGTCGACAATTTGAGGTATATGTAATATTATTTTTAGAGGTAATTAAACTTACATACAAAGACAATATATTGTTACTTTTTGAGCTACAAAACATTAGTTATGAATGTGTTCAGGTGCTCATTACCTTTTGTAGCAACACTTGTTAACAAAGAACTCTGAAACCACCCACGATGCTGATCCATACCTTCAAGGTACAAGTCTGCAGGGAGACTAAGGCTATATCTTTTTCCTAAAACTGCAGCCCAAGAAGAGCCTGAAATCGAATGTAGCCATTTAATTCCATGTAAACCATACAAGAGTCAACCATGTAACAATTAGCTGTTACAGAACTATCAATCCAGATACATTTACTAATAATCATCAATTATATCTATTACAACAAAATTGTAAAGTTAGCATTAAATGAGACAGATATAAAAATATATATATATATATATTAAACAGGTGAACAATAGAGTCAATCAAGTCATGAGTAATTAAGCAAGAATTCCTTCTGTGTGATAGAAATAATATTCCACAATGAAGTGATCATATTATTATCAGGCTACGGAGGATATAAAATGAATCTTTCTTAGCAACCTTAAACAATTTTGACAGCTTTAATACCTGAGTCGAACCATACATCCATTGTGTCAGTTCCCTTTTCATATTCAGATGCTTTATCACGATATTCACTAGGGAGAAGATCCTCTACCTTCATGTACCACCATGCATCACTTCCCTTTTTGGAAATTATAGCTGCAAAATTAGTGAAAGCATCAAAATCTTATAAATGCAATAAACCATCAAATGTTCAACACCCTAAGCGTCAGTTACGGAGTACTTGCATATAAGGATCGATACTGCTGAATTAACTAAACATATTTGTAGTATATGCAAATAGAAAGGTGCCCATGCACATACAGCAAAACATGCATGTCTCTAAAAGAAGAATGGTAACAGAGTGAAGAAAAGTAACTCTTCATATGCAGGGAGAAACCATTGATGCATTGACTCAAAAACAAACATTAACTCATTTTATTTCCAGATCTAGTGGACATTTGAAAGTAACTGAACATACACACACACAACAAAAAAAATCTAAACGTTCTTACACTTGATATGATCAATAGTCTCTTCGTTCATTAAAGGTTCCTTTGACTCCACATGATAAAATACTGGAATTGGAACACCCCATGTCCTCTGCCGTGAGATACACCAATCAGAACGGCTAGAAGTCATTGCAGATATTCTGTTTTGTGCCTGAAAAAAAGAATGGCCATGCAAACTGCTATCACAATACAAAATATAACTATCAGAAATTCTAGAAGCACAAATTGAACTGTTACATAAAACTATGAGGACAGATTCTATGTACTTCAAAATCCCAAGTGCATAGGGCAGGATCATTTTCTTTTTGTACATTCTAAGGTTAATGCAGTTTAAGAACTACCATATTGATATCATTTATAAAATAGGATCTGTAAAGACACCGAAAAATGAAAACCTCAATTCCGCTATACGATAAAATCATTATGAAACACAAGGAAAAAAAATCCTTAAGAGCGTTCAACTAAAATCGCATACAAACTCCACCAAAAACAAATAACATGACTTAATATTAGCGCAGGGCATATTCAAACAAACGAATCATCCCAGTAGTCTAGCACCAATACCTTTTCTGGAATCCATTTTACCCTGCCAATTGCATCCATAACAGCGTCACGGAAACCTTCCACCGATGCAAACCATTGCTCAGTTGCCCTAAATATGGTTGGTTTTTTTGTTCTCCAATCATATGGATACTTATGTTCTGCATTACAGATGGTAGATTTTTGTTATCCCCTCTAACCTTATAAAGAGAGCATTTCCCGAATATATCCATTGAAAAGTAGATAAAAACAACTTACTGTAGGGTTCTTCCATGATAAGTGACAATTTATCATCCAAGTATTTCACAACAGCAGTATTACCATCACCAAGTACATCAAGCCCACAAAAGTTTCCAGCTTCTTCAGTGAACTTTCCATCATCATCTACAGGAGATATAATAGGCAGTCCATACTTAAGCCCAGTGATATAATCTTCCTGACCATGTCCAGGAGCTGTATGGACTAGTCCAGTTCCCGACTCTGTTGTTATATAATCTCCTCCAATCACAACTGAATACTCCTTATCAAATACTGGATGGATATACCTGATGCATAAGTTTGGAACAATAATTAAATGTCTAGAACAACTTGTCAGTTACATGAGGCCAAAAACCTAGTTGTATTTTAATATTATGCGTTAGTTTTTGTAGAAGCAAATTAGCATGCACAGAAGAGTGTGAGGCTAGCACTTTGTGACACAACATGTTAGTAACTACAAGCACTATAAATAAATCTCGTGTGTAGGATTCATTTAGTCTGTACCTGTAGTTCTCAAGATCTGAACCTGACACCCTTCTCCTAACAGCAAGCTTAAGCCCCCATTTTGCTTCCAAAGTTGGCACAAGATCTGAAGCTACAATAAGGAAGGGCTTCTTTACTTCTTTGAGAAAATTAGCCGGCATTTTCTTGTTATTTCCAGCAGATAAAGAGACGTCCTCGGAGAGTGATTGTACTTCAACAACGGCATATATAAGCTTCGCATTCACCGCAACCGCTGTGAACATGAACAAGAAGACTAACTACTTAATTATATCATTTAAGAGGTTTCTCGCGGAACAAAATCAACATTAATTTCAGCTATATGCTAAATCAAAGGCCTCCCAAAGTAAGAAAATTGGAAGGAGAACATAGATGAATATAATTCCAATTACAAAAAAGATGAGGATGGTTAACTTTAACACATTTACAGCATGTATCCATTCTGTTAGATTCAATGACTGCTGTAGTCTAGTGAACTTGATCTCATAGGGAGTTTTTGTTTTGACCTAGTCCTGTTGTAGTTTGCAGTTAGGGTCTCAATTTGGTAGTTCCGTTCTTTGTGGACTTCTTGTCAACTCACCTTTTCCTATCTTGTAAGTCCGGCCAATTTTTGTAAGTAAGTTCAACCAATTTTGTAAGTCAAGCTAAACAGCACTAGGACCATGGAACTGAGTCATCAATTAATACTCAACCAGAAAAATAATTGACAATGTTCCCATCCACAACATAAAGAGCAGAACCTAAGAACAAAGATGACAGATTGACAAAGACTTGAGATCAAGAAGATACTGTTGCAAAATTCCTACATAACAACATCCCGAACTAAAGGCAGCTTTACAAAAAGTTACGTGTATGTATGAGAACTTTCCACCTATCAAATTGCCTTGTTCTCAGAAAACAATATTTTACAAGTTTTAAGTAGACACAGAGAGCATGCTTAATATCATGTTTTACCAACATGAGATTCATGACTATCGTAACTACTTTGTTGACTGCTGAATCAAAAAACTTGTATAGACACTGTATACTCCTACAAAGAATTAGAGTATGACTGGTCTAAAACAACACAAAACCAAAAACTATATAGCTCTCACCGGCATTCGCTGGAATTGTCCAGGGAGTGGTTGTCCAAATGGCCAAGCAAACATCTGGGTACTCATCCAATAAGTCACCTGAACCTTTAGGTGCACTCGCTAATTTGAAAGCGACATAAATACTCCTTGAAACATGACCCTCTGGGTACTGCACATATAAATCCAGTCAAAAGAGTTGAGATGTATAGTATTTTACAGAAGCACAAAGAAAATTGTGTTAAATGAGAAATTGAAGGATCATCTGCTCCTACTTGCACATTTATAATATAATAATGGATAACCTATTCAACTGGAAAATTTTACAATTTATTTAGTCTTTTCTTTTGGATTCCAGAGCACATTGATAACCAAATACTTGGAGAAAGTGCTTTCTAGGGCACTATACTAAAGTTGTGAGAAATGAGCCTGCTAGACCATCAAATCTCGAGCAAGCTCCTTAGCATCACACTTCAGTCAGATACTTTACGCACATGACATATAAAACTTTTTCAGCATTTTATGAAGCAGGATACTGTTGACATCAAGGGAATGTGATTTACCTCTAGCTCAGCCTCTGCAAGGGCAGTCCGTGATGAGGGACTCCAGTGAACTGGTTTCCTGCCTCTATAGATAAAGCCTTGAAGAACCATCTGACCAAACACTTCTATCTAGCAGATGGCGCGACAAAAATGAGACAATAGCATACTGACTCAACAGCAGATAATACCAATATAGCATAAATAAAAATAAGACAAAATATAGGAATCATTTCGATTATCCAATTTCCAAATCTTCAACGGGCATCATCTTATGAATGTGTTTTTTTTTCTTCAAAATCCATATGGTATAGTGCAACATTTTTTACCATTCTAGAAATTAGATATACCATCTTTTACTATTCTAGAAGTTACATGAGGAACTTGTGACTACCTGAGCGGCCTCATATTCCGGATCAAGAGTCAGGTAGGGATTACTCCAGTCTGCCCATATCCCATAACGCTGCAAAGAGATGGCAACATTATTGATTCACTGAAATTCAAATAGCAACATTATTCCAATTTTAGTTTTCAAAATGGAGAAAAGTAAAAGCGTCCTTATCATCCCGACCTTATTAACAACTTGCAACGGACACAATCACCAAGAAACAAACAATTTATGCCAGAGTTTTACCTTAAATGATTCCATCTGAGATTTAACAGTTTGCTTGGCAAACTTAGCTGCCTTTGCCCTCAACTTTATTGGTGTCAGATCTTTTCGAGCAGCTTGATCAAGGGATTGCAGAACTAAATCAAATGATGCAAGTTGATGTCAGGATTCAAGTAAATGGAGCACAAGACCTAGTCTACCTAATCTTGATTAAAAAAGGATAGCCAAATCCTTTTAGACAATGAGAGTTATGATATAAGATAAGCTTATAGATAACAAAGCCAAGCTCGTGATTTCAGATTTTTTTTAGTCAAAAGATTTGCATATGATTTAATCAGATTCATTACATCACATGATGATACAATACTGTTTGAACTTAAAGTCAACTGGGTAGTTGATGATGAACAATTAATATGATCAAAACAATACTTGCCTTTCAACTCAATTGGTAATCCATGACAATCCCACCCAGGCACATAATGAACTTTATAATTTTGAAGAAGCTGCCCAAAGAAAAGAGTAAATCAATGTTTACGTTCTGAAAGGAAGAAGCATAAAGTTTCAATCTAGAAATATTTTGAAATTGAAGTTGTCTCGCCTACTGTCATGAATATCGTTTATTGAGATGTCTGTTGAA
Source organism: Geum urbanum (assembly GCA_946800695.1). NCBI lineage: Eukaryota > Viridiplantae > Streptophyta > Magnoliopsida > Rosales > Rosaceae > Geum > Geum urbanum. Next base: position 31,883,295 of record OX327012.1, read on the forward strand.
TTAACCATATTTAATGAGCAAAAAATTCATACGGTTTCTGTTTCTGCAGACCAGGAGCTAGAGTTGCGGTTTCCAATATATTAGGAGATACATAACGCCACACTGATACTAGTTAATGTAACAGTATATATAAATGAACTCTAATCCCCATGTTTTACAAATTAAAACAGAAATTTTGGGTGCACACATTCAACTAGTTTGGAAATATTGAGATGACAAAAAAAAATGTCACTAGTGGTATGGTGCATTACAATATAGATTAACACGGCTGGTGCACAGCAACCATCTTGAACGAGATAAAGAGAAATTACTATTCAGGAATAAGTTCAGTAAGTCTATTCCAATGGACCTAGCAATCGAGAAGATGGACACTAAACGCAATTCATCTCATATTGTTTCTTTCATAATGTGACTGAAAACTTGTAGTCTAATTTTCACGGTACTCTTGTGTTAACAAGCAAGAGACCTCATTGAGCTCTTTGTCATGAAAGAAACATTTTGTTTGATCTAAATTACAGAAAGCTATACTAACTAAAACTGGTCAATTCTTAGTATTTTATATGATTACAATTCATATAAAAATATCAGTTTAAAAGCATGGGTCAATTAGAGAATGGCTAAGTAGAAGCTACATGTGTACCTTATAACGATTGATCATATCCTTCAAAATCTTATTTAGAGCATGGCCAATGTGAAGATCGCCATTGGCATATGGAGGACCATCATGAAGAATGAAAGTTTCCTGCCAAATTCAGTTCAAGTCAGCCAATAAGTCATGTCCCCTTAACAGATGCACAAGACATGGAATGCCACCCACCCCTGTATTTTTACTAACAACTCTCTTAAAAACTTGATTGTCCTCCCATATCTTTTGAAGTTCAGGCTCTCGTGTCGAAGAATTCGCTCTCATGCCAAATGATGTCCTTGGCAGATCAACAGTGTGCTTGTACTTTCCATCTTGTTGTTTTCCACCTAAAGCAATTAAAAAGAACAATCTTTTTTCAGTTTCAGAACAAAAGTAACATCTTACAAGAACCATTTAAATTGATAAGACAGCAAAGGCACCTTCAGCTGCTTTCTTTGCAGCCATGACAGGTCCTCGAGATCTTCGTTTTGATGAAGACGCAAACTCATCAAAGGAATGGGTACAATAATAGTGTGTGATATTAAAGAGGGAGAATTCTTTGGCACAAGACCTCCCTCGGAAATAAAACAAGGCCACAGAAGTTGAGCTCCTAAAAGTTGATTGAGTCTTTTGTGACAAAACCTGATCATGCATGCAACAGCAGAAATTGGTAATTGTAAACAACATTGATTCTCTTAATAAACTTATGGTCGCGCAAACCCCAAATGCCAGGATGATAATATCCAGGGTTCATTCCTGTCTCAAACAATGTTGTATATAAACAATAAGAAAGACTATTCCAAGACTATCTATGTAACTTGATTATGCTTTTCTCTTACTTAACCAATGTGGTCTATTACAGTTGTCAATAGATTATGTTCATCAAAGTTTTTGACGAAAGCGAAAAGCAGTCCTTGTGTGGCATTTCATCGAACAGTTGGTGTGCCACCAGCAAAAGCCTATATCAAAGCTTCGATGAAGGAATAGACTTAGATATAGATAAAGAGGTATACCTTGTATGGAGTGGTTTGAACCATAGCCATTGTGGCGGCTTCTCTAGAAGAGCTTGTTGCCAAGGATTTGAAATTCATTGGAAGGAGAGCTTCTTCTTCAAATGGACTGAGCTAGCTGGTACCAAAAATGAGGGAAGCGCTCTTCGTGCGGATAAAATGACCCAAATGGTCAAGAATCTCCACAGCCTTTTGTTTGTGACTTTATGGGTCCCGCCCGACCCGACCCGACCCGCTCGAACAAGTGGGTCGTTATTCGACCCGTTTCAACTATGAAAATCTACCACCACCTCTTTCTAAGAAGTCTTTTAAAGACTCAAAAACTGTCTCAAACAGGCCAAATGTCATCGAATTTAATAACCGATGTGAGGTCCGGGCCATCTGAAAAATCTCAAGACTGGTATAAAACGCTGTTGCAAATGCCACTCGTAAATCTAATAGAATGCATAAAAGGAACCCTTGTTGTGGTCGGGAAATAAATAGGAAAAGGTTTTATTAATAACTCTGTTAGATCAATATAACATTTGCTCAGATCAGCAACAGGCACTCGCACAATCAACCAATTTACAGGGGACCAAACCCTAAACTAAGGAGGAATTCGGAAAATGGCACATCAATTTAGAACAGGCTTGAAGTAAAGCAGTTCTATGTTACAAACACATCGGGCACATAATAAGTTTCTTCAAAGTCCGCTAGATTTATATTTGGCAAATTCTGCCAGTGTGATCTTAGGCCCCGAACTTGGCGGTGATTGTTGTGGAAGGAAATCGGATTCTTCAAAATCTTGAGGGTCGATTGGTATATCCTGTAACAACATGAACCAAGTTAGCCTACTGTGATAGCCAAGACAGTGAGCAGAAGGACGTAGACAAATGCAAGACAAAACCTGGCCGAGTTTTATGTTCTTTTTAATTTTTGTTTGCTTCTACAGAACCTGGCTGATTTAATTGAAAACATTATATTTTTTAGAAAGGATATTTAAATTCGATTCAATCAAGAGGAAGAACCATTGTAGGATTGTTACTGGTACCTGTGAGTGTAATTGCTGATGTGATTGTTGATCTTGGGCCATTGCATAAGGCTGTGGCTGAGACATCCTATAGTAGGGCTCTTTGAGATCAAGTTTACAAGACGATGACTGAATTATACCCCCTTGTTCAGCACCAGGACCCCACATTTTAGCTGACAAGTGAAACCATAACTTGTTAGTAAACCAGGGAAGCAAATCCATAAACATTACTAACAATTTAGATAAGTCTGACCTGATAATGTGAGATAAATTGTGTAACTTTGAGCATTGTGGGCGACCATGTGGAGTCGCCCAGTAATTTCTTGTCCTTGCATCACATAAATTGGCTGCGACAGAACGCAGCGTAATTGATACCAATGGGTTGTCGGTGCACCAGGAGCCGTGGTAAGCCACCTTTGTACAGTGCTGTGAATAAGCAGTTAATTAGTAATAATAAAGAAAGAATAAATTAAAGCTCACTACGAATGTATAAACAAAACTTACCTCCCACCAAACAAGACATCAAACCAGCATGCTAATCCATGAACTCTAGTGCCTACAGAAGCTACAAATCGTAATGGTATATCAAATTCATACAGGTCCTCCTCCTTTATCTTACTGAAGTCTATCACGTGAGAAATGGAAGGAGCCACCAATAGTCTTGGATCAAAAGCATCAACGACAGGCTGTACGAGAAATATAGCAGAATATATTAAGTGGTATTTAATCAAGTCAGATCCATAATATAGTCGGTTTAATTCTTCAAGATACATTACTGAATTCAGCCAAACAAATACATACCAGCAATCCATACAATAGCCAATCAAAACTATACACAAAATTAATCTACAATTTCAAATTGGTAGACCTATTACTCAACAAGACACTTCTGCCTAGATTTCTACAGGGTTTAGAAGAGCACAAGCAAAGGTTGGGGATATATTTAAGATTCCTATCAAATCTAGAGACATCTTTAACCGATCTTAAGGCAATATGTCTTGGTTTCAGCTGCAAGGCAAGCCAACAAACGTACTAGCTTAATATCTCACAATATTCAATAACAATGTAGTCCACTTATTTGACGGTTGAGTATTAAGCTAGTTTGACCAGATGACCAAGATCACATTTCACACCTAATTTAGTTTGAACATATTTTGAAATATTGAGGCAAACGTCATTAATAGTTTCAACAGTCCAACAGCCTCTCTTTGCTTGAAAATACAAATCTCATGTTATAGAATGATCAACAGCTGCTACAATCCAACTTGGTGATGAAAGGAACATCTTTCTTGCTCAAGATATTAATCTAAACCGACCAATTATGGGTAACACACCAGAGCAATAACCTAAAGAACCAATCCGCAATGCACATACAACATATTCTGTTAGCTCTATCGATAAGCAAAAGAAAATGAAGACCTGTGAAAAATATCCATCGAATGCAGATCCATACAAGGGCGTCAAATCAACACCATAATAATTTTGTTGCTGCCAGAAGAGAGCCTGTACAGATAAGAACTAGATACATTAATATTCAATGTTTCAAAAGAAGAAGAAAAATAACAGAGAGAGAGAGAGAGGGGAATGATCATGCTGCAAGAACAAACTATTGAACTTATAGGTGATTATTTGCATGTCATAACATACTTAAAAATATACAATTACTCATTTCTTCAAATAATAAAGGCAACAATTGATGAGACGCACCTTATTTGCAATTTCAACAAATAAATATTCATCACTGAAAGGTGCCATGTGTATTCTGCATAAGAAATTAATTTGCATTGATGAGAAAACAATGAGGGTAGTGGTACTAGAAACAAGAGAATTATATACTACGTATATATGCAAGCATTACTAGGGGGGGAATAGTGAAAATGAGCACACAACATAAGACTAATGTAAATAACATATAAATAAGGTAATGTTAACATAAAGCTCCAATAACGCAATATGTATATACTGACATGTCTGCACATATGTTATAATGACTATCATATGAAGTTTTTCAATAATTACATGGGCTGTTAATGATCAAAAGGTTATTAAATGTCACACACTGGTAATTGTAATAGTGAAGTGTTGAATATTCCCAGGTTGTCAATTGAATGTAGTCCTATGATACTAGAGATAATTTACACATGCATGCATAATTATATGTATACCACGCTCAATAGGGTGGGTTCAGTAACATTACCTTCCTACTCCAGGAAACATTTTTCCATTTGGCTGAAGAAACCTATCTCTTGCAATCACATAGGTCTCCAGCATTCTCTCATTAATCAGCAATGTGCCTAAAGTAAAAGAAAATGTTATATTAGAACAACAAAGGTAGAAGAGGGGGAAAAAAACATGGAGCTCTGAAAATATTATCATGATCCTCATAATTTTGAAAGTACTCCTCCAAATAGCTTTCCAATTCACTGATCATAAAAAGCCCTTAACAACAAAAAGAACATGGAAATACATTTAGCAGTCTTACCCATAGGCTCCGAGATTAGAATATCTGCTTTCTCAGGTAATTCAACCTCCTCAACTTTTCCTTTGATTACCTATATGTGCAAGGAAGTGCATAACATTAGAATAAAAAAACTGAAGAATTAAGAACATTAATGGTTAAAACATGAGATAAAGATCTCACAGTTATCCGTTGCCCCAGCGAAGGGTTCCCAGCAATCAGCTTGCGTGCATACTCTGCCATTTCAGATGCTTCTACTGCATAAACATGCTTTGCACCAGCCTATACAGTGATAGAAGATATTTAAGATCTAAGTTAAAGATAAAGATGTACATGAGAACTATTTCAACTTGATATATTGTAGATATAAGTGTACCTGTGCAGCAAATAATGACAGAATTCCACTACCAGCACCAACATCAACCACTACACGACCAGCAAAATCTGCACGATTTTCAATCACTGCTGCATAGTAGGTTCCTGAAGAGCCATAAGCAGACACATTATCAACATGTTTGCCATGTGACTTGGGTACAACCGTACAAATCAAACTTGCCCGACATGGACAGTCATTAGACCAACCAATGACATTGATCACTTAATAGGAACATATCAAAGTTGCATTAAATTTGCAATAATCAAACAATTTTTTGAATAAATAAATCAAAATAAGAAACAAAATGAACTTGAGCAAGAAAATCATGGATTCAGTGAACTCGCCTGTCCTCACATAGTCTTGTAACATGTTTTGTTGATGCAGCAATTGTCCATAGTAATGGAAATACATTTTGGCAGAAGATGGCTCTATTTTGTCATCAAACTTGCTTTTGGAAGATGATAGCTCTCCATTTGGTAAACCTTTTCCTGCACAAGTCAACAAGTGGATAAGTGATTAACTGCTATGTAACACCATAAACACCAGTAATATGACAGCTTTTAGGATCAGAAACATTGTTATATTTGTGTTATCTGGCATATGATGACTGAAACATATGATAACAGACTAAAGACCATTCAAATTCATAGGTAAATCTTCTGAAACAGCACCTTCAACAGCAGGCTCCTTCTTCCACTGCTCGAATGCAACATGGAAGGCTCCACTCTCCTCCTCATTCTTAAAATGCACAGTGAGTCCCCTCGAATACAGTTTCTGGTTCAAAAAAGGAATAAGTCAAACGAACAAATATCATGCCGCGGTGTAGCAAATCACACAGGCTGTACCCAATAGAAACAAACCAACTAGCAAAACTGCAAATTTCACTAAACAAATAAAGATGCAACCGGCACTAGAACAGTAAGCTAAGTAGATCTTCAAGATTCAAATGCACATAGCAAATTATCATGCGCACCTCTTTGCTGGTACCAGAACCTTCAGATATGCAAATTGACTGCACGGGGCCTAACTTGTATAGCTGAGAAACACAAAAGCGAACACCGGAAATCATATTACAAAATTGCGCAGTACATCCACGTATCCAACATTCTCCGTAATAACAATCAAATCGACAGTATAGAAATAAAGGTGAATATAACAGTCATAACCATATTTCTCGTCAAACAACTAGTATGCTTTTTTTCATCACTATTTCGGCAACAAAACCATTATAAGGTTAAAAGTTCAAATTTCGGTTTCATTGCTTTTACTTACTTCACTAGCAGCCAATCGAATAATAACAAGATCAAAGCAACACTCCAAGTAAAAAGAGAAGCAAACCTTAGCAGCTTGAAGATCGACATTGACGGGAGCAGCGGACTCAGCCTCGGGCTGAAATCGGAGCTCCGCAACTCCGTTCTCGGCGCTAAACCGAGCAACCGCCGCCGCCGTCGCCGACGAAGAAGAACCGAGCTCCGAAATGGAAACCAGATTAAACTCGTGCGCTTTTAGCCCAGCCGAATGCTCCATTCTCGTCAAATTAGATTTAAATTTTATTTACAAAAACCGCGTGAGTTTCAACTTGAAAAAGAAATAGTTTCTGTAGGGGGACAAAATTAGGGTTTGAGTGAGAATTTAGGGAGCCGCCGGAAGAAGAGATATCGGGGCAATAAGCTTTTGGGCTTTTTATAGTGAGCCTGGTAGCTCAAGAGCTCTCACTCTCTGAAGCTTTAGAAGGAAATTTTCTGCTCGGTAGTCTCTTCACTCATCACTGCTCGGTGCCCAAAAACACGTGGTGACGTGCTACTGCGGTCAGCTATTACTCTTGGGACATCGACACCGCTGCTAGGGCACCAAGTGATGACGTGGTGGATTTATGAGGCTTGGATTTGGGACTGTAGTAGGCCCAAAGGAATTTGGTTCCTTGCTTGTTCCGGCCTTGCGGCGACTGTTTTGGACCAGCTCTTTCTTTTTTTGAAGCGAAACGGACCAGTTCTTTTTTTGCTCTTAGACTTGTCAATTGAGCGAGTTCCAGACCCGCTCCAGATCTATAACTTTTAAACGGATATAGATTCAATTTTTTGATCTGTTCATCCATCTGACTCTGATCCATTGATCTATTTATTTAACAGAGCAAATCCGGATCACAACCGATTTTAATGACCTATTCCGTAGATTTTTTTTAACTTATTAAATATTATTTATTTATTTATTTATTTATTAAAGTTTCTATCACTTTTCAAAGAAGAATTCTAGAAGACCAACCTTTTTGCTAACCCAATATGCCTCTCTTGGCTGGTCACTTCCTCAATGATATTGGGAACTTGAGAAACTCTTAATTCTTCAATGAATCATGACTCAAATCTTAATAATAGTAATACGTACTTATCCTTCTATCAATATATCTCAATTCTCAAATATCAATTGTTAGACTTTCCTTTGCTTTCTCAATTTCCTATTCGCTATCCCAACAAGAATCAAAGTCAAAGAGGCAGCCAAGACAACTTAAGTAAGACCGTAAGAGAACCATACAAGTTGAATGCTTGTCAACGCCAAAGAACATTGCGCAATGATTGATTTAAATACTTGAGGTACAAACTTTTTTATTTTGCGTTATTAGTATATTTTAGTGCTCATAGAATTTTTCGAGCAAGTGATATAATTGAGTGCATATGTTTCAATATCTTCTTGATTCAAAAGATGGTTAACGATGGTGTTGATAATGGTCGGCAAGAAGATGGAGCAAAGCAAGTCAAGATCGATGAACATCTCTTTGCTGCAAGCTGCAAAATTATGTAAGTACTTAAACTAGCTTTAAATTAGTTTTATTAAACTGTAAACTTGGTTCTGAAATTGTGTTTTGATTGATAGGAGAAGAGTGAGAGAGAAATAGTCCAAATTGTCATCCTCACATGGCTAGTTTCTTTATAACGAGTCCAAATATAGAAATCTCTTGTTGTGTCTTGACATTTATATCTTTTGTATACTAATACTTTAAAACTTCTCGGTTTTATGGAGTTGGATATGCTCAAGTTAATGTACAGCAATTTGTGTCTTCTATAAAACAAAAAACAAAAAGATGATTATGTGGTGTTTTGGATTTTATTTTGGTCCATCTAATTTGTGTTGAGTTATATATTTTGGTCCATCTAAAAGACATGACGTTGTTTTGATTTTAATTTTTATGAGTAGTTCCCAACAAACTTGGTAATTAATAGTTATCATATTGATAAACGGATTCACATCTGTCCCATAGACCCGTTGGATCCAGCTGATCTAGATATGAATTTCATTATGTGAAATCCGTTGGGTCAACGGATCAGATCGGGTCTACTTTTCACATTTTAAATGGATCTGCATCTATGTCGATCCGCTCCGGCTCAGTCACATTGACAGGTCTATTTGCTTTCTGTCTGGGCCAATTTTGACAATACTGTATTAAGGGCATAAGCTTTGTCTTGGACAAGCAGTGATTGCACGAAATTTTATAACACTAGTGTAGTAGTGTTCATGCAGAGATTCATTTAGCTCAAAACGCAGGGACTGAGCTGTTATTGCTAATACTTTGTTATGCACACTTGTTTTCTACTACATTTATGGACGTTACGGTGTATCCATGAATCCATCTTTGTGATAATACGACTAAATGACGTTTATCTATTACATTAAATTAAATAGAATAATTGTGAGTCGTATTCTATTGGTTAGTATTGTAACTAACTAGGTTGATGCCCGCCCTCAGGGGTGGTGTTACTAAACACAACATAAATTTTTATACACCTTATTAGGTACAGACCGTCTTTAAGCGAGGCATTCTATCATACTATAATCAGTGTTATATATCACTGCAAAATTAATCATCTTATGGCAAGATGGAAGGTGAGCATCATAAATAACTACAGTAAGATTCTCATGGTTCTTAGGAAAGTCGAAAACTTCTGCATAACTTACCTAAAACCCATAACACTTGTCTTTTCCTGCTTTGGCCAACAGTGGTGGTTGTGATGATGTCCTATGAGCGTGATACACGTTCATCTGCTCAAGATGATTGAATCAGCATGAATTCAAAATAATACTTGGTATAGGTGTTTAGACAAAACATCTGCAGTTTAAATCTCTCCAGTTTGCAAATTGATCCATTCACAATAAACAAATAACTTATGGACTGTTATCTTAGTTGATATATTGATCTACACAATGAAGCTGTTTTCTGATATGAATCCAAATCTGGTACTTATTAAAATTAAAAAAAAATAAGAATTACCTGTGTCTACTAAGGACAAAGAAACTGATTCATAAGGTGTTAAATATCGACAATTCTAGTAATTACGGATTTCATCGTTTACATTGTCTTGTACTAAAACTCGAGCTCTATCTGAACTTTTGTTTATGTATTTAAATAGATATTTTATCAACATCGATTGTGAACATGATTCAACATTTAGTATTTGATTTGTATTTGTTATTGGGGCGGGCATGCCCAGTTGTTGTGTGGACGCCACCCCTGTGGGGGCATCAAACAGGTTCCTATGCAATACATATACCATAAACAAACATGTACCATTGGGCGTGGTCATTTTTGTAGTTTTTGAGCCTAAGTTCAGCAATAGAATTTGTTATAGTAGAGAGATGGGAAGTATATTATGTACTTGAATAACGTTAAGTATGTTACTGGTTTTTTCAACTTGATAAAGACTGAAATTGACAATATTTCTTCATTTTGGATACATCTTTTTGCCTAATTCCTTTTGAACTTTCGATCGGAAAGTCGTGAAGGCTGCAATGAGAGAATAAAACGGAAAGAGAGAGAAGAGAGCAAAATAGATCGAGAGCAAGTATATCACATGGCAAAATAGATGGAGAGTGTTGTGCATATATAGGAATAATGATCTCTTTATAGTGTGAATTAATGATTTAGAGATTTATAATGTAAACAAGTGTTTTAAATTTGCAACAAACTGAACATTGACATTGTGTAAAACCATACCTTAGGGGCAGTATGGCTGAACTATCTACACTAAATGGAGACAATAAATGAAATCAAAAATCATGAGATATATGTAAATGTAGAAAGCCAGCATATGTTTTCGTTCAACTGCTTGGCGTCAAGGTGTACCCAGAAATCTAGCAATCATAGTAATAGATCAGTATCTCCTTTATAAACTCACAAATCTAGCAATCGATCAAATTAATAAATAACCATTTCTTCTATATGCCAGTTGATAGTTTAGACTAAGTTGAAACTGCTATGTTGATGTTCGTAGCCAATATGACAAATATGTATCTGTATAATTGGAGCAGAGGAACTGTCAATACATTGCAAAACAACTATATTCTCTACTATGAAATATAGCATGTACAGAGTAAACATTATGTTAATAATACTCTGCCTATATCTGTCAATACTTAGAAGTGAAAGCTTTCAATGTCTTACCTAGCTAGTAATCTCTCTAAACACAGATAACTACAACACAATAAACTTCTCAGGTTACCACATATTCTCTACTTCATACTACAAAATCACATACATAATCTCACTTTTCATATATAAAGAGTTCCATTGAGATTCATTACTAGTTTTATTACTGAACAACATTTTTCGTTGGCTATTTGGAATGGCATGAAAATTGACATATATCTCTACAAAAATATAACCCAGCTCCTGCATATCTAAAATATACCACATCATAGTAACATAACACAAAGCAACTTGAGATAATTAGAAAATGAGCATTTTAATTTGAAGTGATCTAAATAAAATTCACAGCAACAAAGCAAAAGCACAGTAATATAGGGTTTGTTGTCACATAGGATGAAATTAAAACTATAGTAACCCATGTTGCTTCAAAGTTAAATTATCATTCCTTGACACAATAGAGCAAATCTAGCTTATGAACATTGATATCAATCGAGAAATAAAATAGGATAAATTGTTATTTTTGTCACACAATTTTTCTACAATTATGTCCATCATATCCATCATGCGGAGAACATGCTCTATGTTCCACGTCGTCTGATGAAGAACATGGAGCCGGTTGTCAAGTTTATTGTTCAATTGAAGCCGGAATCGACGAATCTTCTGGAGAATTTCGACGGCGGATGCGATGGACATAGACTCTGTCGATTATACTGGTTGAGGCTCCAATATATTGCATCAACTATGATGGCATAAAATAAATATTTAGAACTCTTTACACAGCTTCAAAATATGTAGATCAGCAATAAGCGAACATTGATAGGTAAATTGCAAATTAATTTTATCATTTATAAAAACTATAACTTAGTTCAAACATGGTATTTGTGCAATCATACAAAAAATGAATAGAATAACAAATGAGCTAATTATAGTATAAACATATCAGTAGATGAGATGAAAGGTTAGGCGAGTGTTGTGGATGTATAAAAACAAGGAGCTATTTATGTTATGAAGCAAGGGCTCAAAATTGCAATTAAGTGATATAGTAATCGTATAAATGTCCAGTGCACTCTTTATAAGCTATTTGATATTATAACAGCAGTCGCATATGGCAGTTTATATTCCAAACTGACTTTGTGATTTGAACATGACCACTGTTGGAATATTGCATTCCTTGACTCTAGCCAAATCATATTGAAGTGTGAGATGCCATATATATAACAATTGGATGATATCTTGCTAATTGAAGTGTTAAAGTAATCTGATGAAATCATTGTTGGATGACATAATCTGAAGTAGTAGCAGCTGTTATCTTCACGTTTGTTATTTCAAAATTTTCTAGGTGAGAAGGCGTGACACGCTACTGAAACATGGGTCAAACATTAACACAAAGTAGACACTTAACACATGTTTCACACGTATGCAATTTAAAACTCTTTTTTTGTAGATGCAGCATTGGTAAATAGATATCGTTCTTACCTGGAATTTGAGGGGTGCATGCGAAATTTGTGTGAATAAAAAGGGGGTTGTAAAAGATGGTTTTAGTTTCCTAAATTACTACCTAAAAATGTCACAAGCACAAACTAAAATTCCTAGGACTCTAGCATGCAAAAACTCATAAACAAGCCACACATAGAAAACTCCTAAGAACTCTAAATCATGTTTAAGACAAAAATAAACCTAACTAATTATATACATGTAATCGACTTATTCTACACTCTGCTCGATTATTAGCATATGCAAATATCAACACTTATCGAAATTCTATAACTCTAATTCTCGATTAAACATATGTATTATCATAATTTGTGCACGGGATCCCCTATACACCATTGATTTAGACTCGGGATCCCCTATATCTAAAATCAAAGCATTAAGAACCAAATACATATGCTTAACAAAAATTAGAATATTAGAACACATGAATAGTTATTGAAATTCATATATGTAATAAAACCAAAATAAACACATTGTCTTTACAAACAAAGTAATACAAATACAAGGAGAGTTACGGAGTAAAGGTTCCGTTGACACTTTTTGATTCCCGGTAAGCCCTGCAAAATTGTGAGTAGATGGATCCTTCGGTGTAGGATACACACCTTCTAAAGGGACTAAGCGTATTTAGAAATGTGAGATGAAGATTTTGAGAGGTGGTGGTGGTGGTGTAGTTTCCTAGAACTTGGAGAACTTCTTTGTAGAAGACTCTGAAGATTTTAGCATCAAGAGAGTGTAGAGAAGTGATTGGCAAAGAGGTGTGGAGAGAAAATGGGGAAGGAGAAAAATGGGAAGAGAAGAAGTGTGGAGGGAAAATTTCAGGATTTCAAGAATATGAGGGATGGCAGCCAGCCCCCCTATTTATAGGATTCTATGTTGCTCTTCCATCCCTCACTTCGCTTGCCGGTCCTTCTTTTCTCTTCTTCTTTCTTTTTTCCTTGATTGCTTTTCTCCACTTCTCCACTCTTTGTCTCTCTTCTTGCTGTTTCCTTTCTCTCTTCTTTCTCTTATTTTTCTTTGCTTTCTCCACTTCTTCACTCTTCCACCTACTCTCTTATGCATTCAAGCAATCTTCTTCACATTTCTCTCTTCCTTGCCGATTTGTTTCCTTCTCTTTGCCTTTCTTTGTTTTTCTTTTCTTTTTGCCAACCACCATCTCTTCCTACTCCCATCAATCCATCACTTCTCTTATTTTCCCATCTTTTTCTTTCTTGGTTTGCCAGTTGCTCTTCTTCTCCCTTCTTAACAACTAACCAATCAATATCTACTCTTCATGCATGCAAGCATACTTCTTTTTCTTCTCTATTCTTTGCTTCCACTGGCCACCATCTTTTCCTTCAACACTCTTTTCTTGTTTCCTTTCCATTACTCACTTGCTAACATGGTACACAAGTTAGTGTAGTTAGTGACCTTGACTCCGTCTATTTTGGTCAACGCCTGAAAATAACAAAATAAGTAAAAACTAACGATACTAAGTGAATAACATAGTTAAATGTGGAGAGAAGTACATTAATTAGTACGCCTAAAATGTGTAGATCAAGGCACGGATGAAGTGGAAATTGTAAAAAAGTTTTGAACCAAACCACTGTCTATCAACTTGGAAATCATAATTTAAATGAACTTATCAACCACTGTTTATCAAAGTGTTAAGGTGATTGTTATTATATCAGATAAAAATGCATATCACCTCACTAAACAAGACTACTTTCGTTCCAAATCAATGAGTAAATGATATGTACATACATCATTCCCTTACTATCTGTACATTGTATCGGTATCTACTATTCAGATACCTCTCATCAACATAACAATTGTTTGCATTTTTTTATTTTAATTGGTAATATCTTCAGATGCTCTACATCATAAGCAACTGTCTACTGAGAAATATATTGCACCAAAAAAATCTTAATTTGCGCAGAGCATGTAGATGACCAATAGCACTTTAAGAACATTGATTAGTTGCGTTCATGACATGCATGGTATCAACTATATGGATATTGATATGCAATTAGATCCTGTGATTGTATATACCCTCTTAGCTAGTAATCCGATCGATTTCATAACTTTTTCATTATTGTAAATAAGGCTTGAAAGACCTCTTCATTGGATGCAAAAATCAACTTCTCCTCTCTTAGCCTGTCTACATTGGTTTTCTGTGTACATTCAGTAGTATTGATCCCAATATGAAATAAAACTTTATGATTTTTTCACATGAGAATGTACCAATGATATTCTACAATGAACAATTGTGAAGCATATCCAGCATACTCTGAGAACTACCTGCGAAAAATTATCAATTCCCCTATGCTGAAGTTTGTGTAATTCCAACATATGTTGTTAGGAGATCAGATGCATAATTATATTTAATATAAAAAAACTCATCAATTGCATGTTAAATGGAAATCATCTAAACATAACAAAACCCTAAAAATTACCTAACCGCACCAGCAGCAAAAACTCAGATCCTCAGATGGGATGTCGAGGGGCCTACAAACAAAACAAAGCGAGTTAATCCATACTTCGTGACTCAAATTGAGACCAAAGCGAGATGATCTTCCAATCCTAGATCGAATCTATCGTGCAGAAGAAGAGATCAACGAACAGACGCAAATAAGAGACAGAACAGCGGATATAAAGTGACAAATGAAATAGAAAACCGGAGAGAATTGTATGAAAAAGCTAACAGAGAGAGGTGTTAGGTAGATGTGAACGAAATTGAGAGATCAGTGTGAACGCAAGTATAAACAGTGAGACAGAAGGTATTGTAACGACCCGAACTAGAAATGGTATGTTAATTGGCTTGATTTGCACATTTCACGATTGGTCGCAGTTAGTCGTAATTGATCGATCTAGCGGCTTTGTTCACGACTTAATTATCAGACACGAATTTGGTTTGAGTTCCTTCACGAAAATTGTAGAGGATTGGATTTCGAGTTTGTAGGAGGTTTCAGAGAATTTGTCGGGTAATCGGAGCATATAAAATTAATATTTAAAATTATCGTCAAGTTAGTCGTACTTATCCGTTTGGCTTTGAGTTATCTGAATCGTGAATTTGGTCGGTTCGCAATGTATAAATAGCGGAATAGTCGTAAAAGTTGTTGAAAAGTTGCATTTGGGCTGTTGACCAGCGTTGACCGAGCCAGACCCGAGTTGACCCGCCGAGTTACTAATTCGTCGTTGAGTCGTTGGCCGGAGAACGGCACGGTTGTCAGAAATTAAGGTAGGGATTTGAAGCTCTCCTCTAGAGCTATTGATTGATGTATGTATTGTGTTGTTTTGTGTGGATTTTGTTGGAGAAATGTGGAGGTGAAGTGGACGGAATCGGTGGGTTTTGGGGGGAGGTTTTCCGGCGAGTTTCCGGTGGAGTTTTGGGGTGGAAAAGGTTGGGTTCGTGCTAGGGAAGGAAACCCGTAAGGTTTGAAGGGCCGAGGTGGAGTGACGGCGCCAGAGTCAGCCGGAGAAGTTTTCCGGCGATTTCGGGCCGGAGACTTTCGAGGGGGTTTTGAGGTGGTTTTCGGCCGAATTGTGTGATGCTATAGTTGGACTTTGGACTGGGCATGGGGAGAGGAAGGTTTTGAGGTATGGGTCGCCGGAGAATTTCACTGTTGACGCCGCGCCGCCGCCGCCGGTCAACGGCGGAGCTCCGGCGATGTTGACTTTTTGGGGATTTAGAGATTTTTATACCGTTTTTCTCGTAATCGTGTCTCGATCGTAGTCATGAGGTTTTTGAGTTGATTTGAGTATTCTATTTTAGGACGAGGGTTAATTGAGTATATTTTGAGAATTTTGTTATCCTCGTCAATATTTTGAGCGATACGTCTTTCAAGAACGCGGGGTTCTTGACTTATTAGCTCCGTACGTTGTGTTTCAATATGTATTGATCATATCCCTGTTATTCAGGTGATCATGATCGAGCGTTTGACGAGGGATCTTCCGCTGGACCTCAGAGTTAGCCTCATACTGTGAGTGGACACTTTATCTTTGCTGTCGATTTGCATGTCTTGATTATGCATTTTATGTTATGCATTTTACGAGTATGCAATAATGATTACTCATTTACGGTTATGTATTTTTACTCGGAGGCATATGCATGATTTTTTTTACATGGATTATGGATATATGGATGCATCGATGCATGGCTTCTCGGCTGATCCTCAAGATGCTCCGGGAAGGTTATGAAAAACGCATGACCCATGATTATATGGCTCCCAGGAAGGTTATGACAAACCCTTTACCTTGGTTGAGCAGGATTGTAACTCTGAGGAGAAATGTACTCGAGTTACGACATCCACATTTTATACGTTATCCATAAAGGTTATGACAACCACCTTACCTGTGATTGATAATTTTAGATTTGCATCATGATTTCATATTTATATTGGTGGAAGACATATTATTATTATTTTCGTCCACTCACTCTAATGATTTCAATTGTCTTCCCCTAGGTTTTTCGGTTTCCTTTGCCTAGTTTGCAGTTTAGGTTCCAGTGTTGCATGTCAACGGTGGAGGCATAGAGTTCGGATCACACTTCAGTTTCTGTAGGTTCCGTGTTCGGCTTACTTGATGTAAATGATGTATATAGGCGTCGCTCTGGATACTTATGTTGGTTTTCAGTTGAGTTTACTCCTGAATGTTTTGGATTTCTTGTAAATCTTTGGTTTATAATATATATGTTGTTGAGAAATCCGGATGGGGAACGAAGCCCCACGGTTTGGATTTTGTGAAATATTCGAAGTGTGTTTCTATGCAGGTTCTAATAATGGTTCACGTGTTTCAAAGTAAACTCTAGAAAAAAAAATCTAAGGTCGTGTTTTCGAAGGGGTTTGATTTCAGTTTAAGCAACTAAATCGGAATCGGGTCCTTTTAGGTATATTCCCAAGTATGACAGTAGCTACAATAAAGATTCCACTGACGATTGCCAAAGGGACATGAGCTGTTGTTCAACTCTTTTGGCACCACATTTGTTAGTAAATAATTCAACACATATACTTATACATTATCAATCACAATATCAAATCAATATTGAATACTTCCAAACTGTTTAGAATATTGCATCAAGTACCATAGAATAAAACGAATTATTAGAACTGCTTATACATCCTGAAGATATGTAGATTAAGAGAAGCCGAATATTGATTAACTGGATTGATAACTTAGTTCAAAGTTCAAACATAGTATCTACCAAATCATTTTAAAGCTACTTCGAGTTGTACATTTTTGTTATAACGCCTAAACGTGAAGTTGCAATTAGATTCTTGCAAGAATGTGACTCAATAATATATAACACAGAATTTGATAGAGTGGCATTTCCATTATCACGCTCAAAAATGCAAAGTTGTAGTTAGATTCCTGCAAAGATGCAATTCAATTACACAGAATTAGATAGTGTAGACAGGGCATGTTTATATCATGATTATATCGTGTTTATATTAGTCATCAAGGACATAAGCGTAGATAGGGTATATAATGCCATTAGCAAGAAGATGTATGCATTGAGATTGGATTTCACATTCATACTTGTAATTTGAACTTAGTTAATATAAATCATAGCACAAAGTACCAACAACCTTGTGAGTAAAGTGTAGGCGTGTAGCATATTATGTACTTGCTGAAATCAATTTTGTGTAAATTAGGTAACTGCCATGGTATATGGTTCATATCAAGAGAATTGTACTCAGAGTGGCTGACTTGTCAATCTTATTTGGATAGGAAGGGGTCATTAGTACATGCAATGGGAAAGATAATTTATTTTTGGATACTCACATAATAGTACTTAGTTAAACACGAAATGTTGGTTTCACTTGCCTTGATTGTGATAATCTCGTGCTTCGAATAATCAACCGGCTTTATCTTTCAGGCATTTATTATGTCTATGGAGACAACTTCTTCTTGATAAGATTGCATTATTTGGCTTTAATAAAAATACATTATTTGTGGCTACATTCACAAATCTTATTTGATTCTTAGTCTTTGCAGGTTCGTACCGTAATCTTCACCATTTCACCACCATGTCTGACGCCTCCGACTCCAATGCGTATTTCTCCATCTCATATGCTTGTATTTCAATCTGCATAAAAAATATATATAAGTCTTGCATCAGCTAGCTAGATACCTCTGTTTTGTATCAAACAGATTCATTTGATACTAAGGCCACATTCGGATAAAACAGAAATTTCACCAAAGTATTAGATATCTTGTTGCAAGCATACACAGGTTTTTACAACTAATACAATATTAAAGCAATCAAATACATACATTCATTGATTCTTTACTTTTCCATTGCATAAACAAATAACTTGAAAAGTTAAATATTAACTCAAAATATAATAAAGCAATATCATTAGGATTTTTACGCCTTTTAGAGAGCCAAACAAAATTATATTCAATCAATTATATAATCAAAGATCACACTATACAATTCATAATAAAGCTATATCAATCCTTCAAAGAATCGAGCATTCAGACCAAACTCTAAAAAAAGTAGTCAATAGTAAAAGGCAGAAAAAATATACTAAGTTTAACCTCAGTACTTCTTATCCGATACTACACATAACAAATGTTATCAAAGCAAAACAATGTGCATCAATCCATGCAAGCTAAATTTCAATATTAATATGTTAGCAAAACATGACATAACAATGAAGATAAAGTCTCATACTTTAGTTGTAATCAACGATGACTCAGAGTTGCTTGGGATTTCAGAAAAGCTGAGTTTCACAACAATCAGACATGCCATGGAGACACTATTACATTGCAAAATCATTTTTTTTAGATCTGAGTGTGTTTTTTACAACCTACAACATTGGTAAAAAACTACAAAATATCACTGCAACCTATTTAGATAGAAATTCAATTCTATGTAAGATGCAATGCAGACTATAAGTATAGCCCCATCAATTTGAAATCAAATAAACATTTCATACAATCATCCGAGAACCTATTTGAAGAGAAGACGCGGTTTTATCAGGTTTTCAAAATTCTTTGATGCAACACTGGTACCAAATAAAAAATATAAGAAAAGAAAACCTTGAATAAGAAGCAGCGGAAATCATATGACTTTCATAGAAAGACGCTTAGAACTTTACCTAGATTCAAAATTGGAAACTTTAAATGCTCCCACTATCTAAGAAATTACAAAAGTCGGCGACGAAGAGATGGTACTCGAAAAGCAAACTCAAGTCCGCAAGTTAACCATCCATGAATTCAAATCACAGATTCAAAGATAGTATAGCGAAAAGACAAAAAAATTAATAAAAAATCAAATTTAAGATGAATTCATTAAGAAGATGAATTCCCATGAGTGAAAAAATATAAGATAAACACTATGCTCGAATTGAAGGTGTCAATATGACTCCAGTCAATAACTTGATACACAACCAGCTCTAATAAAGCATCATGACATGACACAAACTTAACAACTTATTGCCTCAAGGAGAATTGGAATACACACTCATTAGGGACAACTTATCCAATATGAATTCTACAAATCTTTACATTCAAAATCTTAGAATTTCTTTGAACTTCAAAGTTTTGATATTATTGTAACATTCATCTCATCCATCATTAACCTCTCTCTTTCTTTTTCTTGGCTTTCAATTTGACTTGAAATCGGAGCCGAAAGAAGTTTAGATTGTTGTCCCTACATGGTAGTCCTGATGAGGCCAATTCAGACATTGTAAAATCGTCGTCTTTTGTCTCCAGAAAAAACAAAACTCATAATCTTAAAATCAATTGGGTGCTCAACATTGATACATATCCAATATCCATACTTCATCAATACACCCAAAGTGATCAAAAATCACAAAAAAAAAATGCTGCCAACCTGGGAAGTTGAGAGAATGTCAGTAAGTTACTAAAGCGGCAAGGAAAAAAGCCTTATTTTCGGTAATCTTGTGAACTTGTATACATTATGAACATTCTTTCATATGGTAAATTACTAACAAATATATTTGACAGGATGTAGTAAGACTGAAACCAACTTACAATATACCAAGTCTTCAGTATCTCAGTTAAGAAATAGGCGCTCATAAAAAAAACAGAGTGATTCAACTAACATTCAACCCAAGAGTGGGATCTCGGGAGAGAATTAGTTCAAATAAAAATCCAATATCTGAATACAACTCCTGCATGGAATGAGAAGCTTGAGGAAATATTTGAATTCAACGCTTGCATTTTGATACTGATTTGTTGTAATAGTTATTGCATGGTCTCCATATTAAAGAAAAATGCACCCTTACAATAATCTCAATACTGTATGTCCGGATGTCTTTTAGCATTGTCAAGACACTCATTGGTTCAACTGCAAAACAAAAAAATATATGAGTAATTACGTAGATTAAAACAACACTTCATAAATACTGTAGAGTAAGCTATCTGATAATTAATATGATATGTATATCTTCTTTTTTCTTAATCTGATGACATGGGCAACAAATTTCCCCTTTTAAATAACCGCTTTGGGTGATAATGTCCTGACTAACTACATGATTATCGATTAAATTATTATTTCATAATACCTCTTAGTCTTCAAACACTTGAATTTTTATTTTTTATAAGACATACATTCATCCTTATATAACCTTGAAATTTACTACATAGAAAAATATCACATACTCATTATGTGAATATGAGAGCCAGTTGGCATAATAATTAAAAAATAATTGATCTATTTTATTTTGCTTATATGAAGATAAATATGGGTACAATAACTTCAAGACGCAGAACTTTATGATCACATAATAATATTTGTATTTGATAATGAAATAACGAAGTTGTTAACTTCTTGATATCTGATATAGGAATGTAATCAACCATCTACTTTTTTAAGTAAATAACCATCTATATAACTACAGATGATTACATGACTCTCATTAGCAAAAATCACATAACTAAAGCGTGGTACATTGCTTTCTCAAAACCAAACATCATTGTATAGAGGAGAAAGATCAACTTCTTATATCGATGAAATAAATAGACGCCATTAAAACTAAATCCTTGGGAAACATCTAAAGCAAGAGAGGATGAGAGTAATAACCTTGCTTCTTGAGCTCAAGTACGTTGTTATCAACAGGAAAAAGAGAGCAAACTATCTCTTTTATAAAGGGCTTCATCTCTTCAACTTGCCTCTGCGGTGGCTCCACATAGTCGTCAAACAACATGCTCAATAAAAGACACCTGGTATTTAGATTATTCAAACTCTATGTTCTCCATAAAAAAACACATAAAATGTAATAATTTTTAGAAGAGACAGATTTAGCGATGCACCAATTTTTTTTTTTTAATAAAGCGATGGACGAATTTCTTAAATCTTGATCTTAAACACAACCCTTGATCATTACGTACCCTTCCAACTTTTCACAACTTGATTGAAGTACTCAAAAACTAACGTATAGACCTAAGCAAAACCACATCCAGCATAATCAAAACCCTTTTATAAACCCAAACTTCAACTCTCAAAACTACAGGCACAAATCATATTTCTAAGAGCCAATGTAAGTCCTTAGAGTAGTGTTCAATCCTAGACAGCTCTTTTATGATAGTCAATTATGTTAATTTCAGCCACTTCAAAAACAACATATTCTGAATTCATAAAAAAAAGACATGAATATTAGGGAATCACAGTCTAAAACTTTGACCCAATTTTGATACTCTTAAAGTACTTGGAGAATCATTCAGAGACCGAGACAAAAATAGGATTGCAGAACATGACGAATAGGGTAAAATTACTGTAGTTTTAAAATAGGATTCCACAGTATGAAGTTACTGTAGTTTACATGATGATTACATACATAGTCAAATATTATGATTAGAATACATAATGTACATACAAAAGATGGATATCTTATATTACATTTTCATCAAACCATGATATAACATTTTTTTCTTCTCCTCTTGTTGGTGATGATGACGATGTTGTACCCTCTTTTGCAATGTTAAGTGATACAGCTGCTACAATGCTCAAGTTATACAGGAATTACAGGTAAAGGGAGTCCCAATTTAATTATGAAGGAGGAGGGGAATCCAAATATCAGCTCCCAAGGAATTACAGGCTAAAATAAATAACGAGGCTTTCTAGCTATTTGAATGACAACACCGTGATTATAAGAATCTTGAGCCTTAAATACTTTGAAACCAAGTAAGATTTTGATTAAGTAGGTCAAATCCATTTCAATTAAAAAGTTTCAAAAATTATTAACACTTCACAGGTTAGCATGATTGAGGAATTAATAGTAAGTTATACGGTCCCAATTTGCATTCAATACTTTACCTCTTAATAGTTGTAGCCAAGAAATCAGTATTTCTGTATCACCTTCCAAAATCAGTGTGAACTGTAAAGAGTAATGCAAAAGGACTAATCTAGCAGGGCTAAATAGTGTAGTCATGACCAACAATAAGAGATTAAAAGCATGAATCTGCATTATATAAACTAAGAGAATGAGAGCATGAAAAATTCATAAACGTTATGATTTGCTACACATTGATACTACCTAACTTGGAAGTAGCCATGAACAGATAAACTAATGATATCTTATTAAAAATAAACATACCTGAATACGATGAAATCAAAGACGTACATTTTCAACAGATTAGTGAATTGGTATCCTGTCAGAGAGAACACTCAAGGTTATCTAAAAGCCAAAATAAAAAATTGATTTTAATGCCAAAACCAAGTATCAGAAACTCAGATTGTTACTTGTAATTTAATGATAAAGGTCACAATAACTAATTCCTAAGGTTAAGTCATGTTATAGGTAGTGGCATAAACTCTAGTTCAAACAATAGAAAATCCATACCTAGTGCGCAACTTTGATTCCACCAAATTTAAGAGCTGAGTTCATCCTTTTGTCTGTAACCTTCCCTATATCATTTTTCTCTTCTGATATTTACAACAATACAATAAGAATTGTAAGGATTATATAACTGTTGGAATGACGCGACAGATTTTAAAACAGAACCAATCACCAGACCAACTCTTTCATCAAAATTTAATAGAAACCAAAACATCAATAAATACCCAATAAAGCAAAAACATAACAAAACTCATTCCCACTTGGATTGATTGTACATTTCAACAACCATAGGCTTACCTGAAATGTTTTTTTTCGGCTATAACTCTATCGCATCTGACTACATGGATATCTATCTCAATGCCTCTGATTATGAACAACTTAGATTAGATATTTCAGGCAAGTGATTCACAAAACAATAGAGTTATAGACCCAAAAAAAACAGAAACACTGTAACTCTTGTAAATTACTCTGTAATGAAATTTGGAATCGAAAGTAAATAATCGAGTTTTGGATTGGATATAGACCTTTGTCAAACATGCACGTCCTGGCCTTCTTTCCGAGGATTTGGAAGCTACTTGCTCATTTAGGAAGCTATATTAAAATTGAGACAGTTAAGTTTATTACGAAGTTGATGAACAAAAACAAAAAAAACACATGAACAGTTTATCAAATATGGACAGCAGTTGATGAAATCGTTAAACTTACTCATCATATGCATTAGCCCAGCTGCTTTCAGTGGAACTCTACGACGGCAAAGCTGGAGCCACGTGAACCACAGCAGCGTTCTTCAATGGATCGTCTATGTCACGGTGAACCTGGAGAGCAAAGATGAACAATGTAATTGATCAAAATATAGATGAAAAGTCGCAAAACAGAAACGAAATCAATCATAGATGACATCAATTGATAAAAAAAATTGGGAAAAAAAGAGAGGTTATAGACATGGGGTGCCAGAAAGAACAAATCCAGAATGACAACCATCAATAACACAAATAATTATCCATCAACAATATTCCAATCTAAAAAAATCAATCTTAAATCCTAGCATCTCATGCACATCCCCTTGTTCCCAAACTAACAGAGGTCATTGTAGGAAAAATTGGTCATTAGTTTCCACCTGTGGGAAGTAGCTGAAGCAAAACTTCATTACTATT
Source organism: Geum urbanum (assembly GCA_946800695.1). NCBI lineage: Eukaryota > Viridiplantae > Streptophyta > Magnoliopsida > Rosales > Rosaceae > Geum > Geum urbanum. The sequence continues at coordinate 31,907,624 of OX327012.1, forward strand.
CCCTATGTGGTGTATGCTCTGATATATGAATGAGGCTTTTTACACCCAAAAAAGAAGAAGAAGAAAGGATACACAAAAGCTTTCATCAAAGACCCACTGTAAGTCATCATCACTCAATAAAGCAATGAAACTTAAATGAATCAGTTCATTGTATGAACACCAGTATTGTATATGAGACTGATGTTCATACCAATATTGTATAAGAGACACAGGGTCTGCAGAGAACACAAATGGGGAATAGAGGTTCTTCGGTTCAACTCAAAACTTTGGTTTTAGTGATCTGTGAGAAAAGGGTTTCAAGATATATATATATATATATATATATATGTGTGTGTGTGTGTATGTATAAAGAACAATTAGAATCATCACAGCATTGAATAAACAAATCAATCCAGGTCTATGCAATCACAACTTTGGTATGAAATACAGCTCATTATTATTTTGAGTTCGGGTAGTCCACAATTCAAGTATTGGCTTGACAAACTTAATCAAATTATAGACAATGGCAACTGGAAAAAAAATTGTACATATTCCTCTAACCTGGCTTGTAGGACAACGTAAGCTTTGAAGTTGAGTATCTGATTCCTGCAATGATTTGGTTGTCCTGTGTTGACATCCATGAGACCAATGTAGCCGAAGTGTCTACGATAATCAAATCACCTTTAGCTGGTTCATAATTTTTGGCTATGCTATCACTGCCTGATGTACACCCATCACCATTACTGCCCTTCGAGATACCAATATCAAATATAATTGAATTTTTAGAAGTGGAGTCTTCATGATTTGGACCATCTCCTATCAACATTTTTTCATTAATAGCTTGAAGTCAATATCCTATCAGTATTTTGTCATTAATAGCTTGAAGTCAATATCAAATCTTGTTCAAGAAATCAAAACAAAACTTCAAAACTAAAACCATCTTGCCTGGCTTCTTATGCATCTCTGCCTAGCCAAATTCAAATTCAAATTTCTTCAAATTCCTAATAGCAAGAAATTTAACGCTCTGCATGAGATTAATTACCTCAAGATGGGCTTGCTGGTGGTGACAGTTGCGGGTACTGAAAACTGGGAAACTGAGACTACTGCCAAGACAGACATATTAGATATATATGATCTGCAAAAGTTTCCAAAGAATAATAACTATGATTCTCTATGTAGTGCTCAGAATGTCTTCAGGAAAAATCAATCCAATTCAATCTAGTATCACTATTAGACTAACCTAACACAACAACAACAAAAGCCAAACCTAACCAAAATCCCTAAATTACAAACCCCTAGCAGAAGAAAATTACATCAATCTGAAATGAAAACAACTCTAGACACACAGATACCAACAATTAAGCTCAGATTAAGTATAGGCAGACACCAAAAGTACTATGTATATAATCACAATCGGAACACTACCTCTCTTTCCACGCCGCCATCATGGTTCTCCGCCGGCATGCAGCCACATCGTCATCGGAGCAGCGAAAATTGTCCTTGGCAGTCTCCTCCTCCTCCTCGTCGATCGGCTCTTAACAGTTGAAGCCTTAAATTGGAAGTATAACCAAGTTACCATCACCATCTTACTTACATCACAACCAACATTTCAAATTTCTAGGACTGTACATATACCGTCCAAATTCACAAACTTCATTTGCTCAGAATCCCAGAAATACATGAAGAAAGGGTTTTCTCTTTTTCAATCTGTCTACAGGCAACAAGTGAAAAGAACAATCTTTGAATTCATGACTAAAGCTTTTCCTTTTTCTCATGTTTTAAAGACTCCTATGTTATCTAAACCTCAATGAGCACATAGAATTGCAAGAAACTAAAGACATGGAAACATAGTCTGAACTGCACAATCTAAAACCCACACAAAAAATTACCAAGCCAGCATGAACACATCAATTCAATCACAACCCAACTGAACCCAGAAACTTTCAGACAATACCCACTTCCAAGTTCCAATCTTTCAAACGAACAATCCATCAATTATCAACACAAAGCCTAAATGAAACAGAGAATATACTCACCACAACAATTCTTGAAATTTACTTTAGATGTACACAATCGATTTCAAACAACCCTTATGATTCAATGCTTCAAATTTGTAGGGATTGTATTAATCTCAGAACTTTGCACACGAAAATCTATACCCATCTGAAGACCCAAACTTGAGCCTAAACCCAAATTTCAATACCAGCAACATCTGCAAAACAGAAATATTATCATCAATATTAGTGCCCCTACAAATTCATTTGTGTTGTAATACATGCATCCGACATACTCACACATCTCTTTTGTGCACTTTCTAGTTGAGAAAAAGAAGAAAAGAAACTACCTTTATTGGGTGACTTATTCTGATCCTCATCTTCTGTGGCTCTGAAGTCACACTCTTTCTGGATAATGGAAACGCATCCTGATCTTCATCATCTAAGACTGAGATTGGTTTAGCTGAATCCAAACTCTTGTCAGAAATTTTGGTTTCTAATTTGGTTGAGTAGTAAGCCTCTCCATTCTCCTCCACAACTGTTGAAACCACCGCAGCCACTTTTTCCCTTGCACTCGAGTCAACAATGCTCGTTCGACTCAAAAATCTATTCTCAAGCTTCTTATTGCCGGTAAATATTTTCTTGACCCTCTCCGTCTCGTCTTGAACATGCACTTGAATAATCTCATCACATAAGAAGCAGGAATTAACCATTCAGGTTCAAAGAACAATCACACAGGTCTTTGTGTCATACCGCAGAGATAGGTGTGAACGCAAGTGTAAACAGTGAGATGGAGAGAATATCCTCAACTGTGAACAGTAGCTATAGTAAAGATGCTACACACAAGTAAATATTACTCCACAGTCTATACTAATTGAGATATATTACAAATGTAAGTATTTTTGCATGACTTATGTTGGTCGTTGCTCTATCCGAAAGGTGTTATCATTGGGAATTTGCGGTTATCTTTTGTGGGAGAGTAGCAGCTGCACTTTCCCCGTAGGTCGTAGTCACTGGTGCCCGTTGGTGTGGATTGTGACTACATATATATAATGAAACTTCAAAACACCCCGACGAACTCCATCAGCAAAAGAAGCAGAACAGTTAGAGTCATCAGCATTCATATAAACTTGAAGAACCATACACCAATCCCATGAATTATATAAGATCACAAAAAGATACAATTACAAATTTAACCTTGATAAATAAATCAAAATACCCAAAAGAAGAAAAAAGGAAGATCACGATGATGGCTTGATAGCTTTGAACTGAGAATGGAGCAAGCCGAGTTCATCCTTGACCTGGAGCGGTGTACTGGTCTCATTCCTAACCCTCTTGACTCTCTTACTCGCCAACGTCTTATGCGTAAATCCATACATCTGCAACACCTGATTATCCCCAAAATTAAACGCCCTGTCCATTTGCTTCAAGCACCTCTCCACCGGATAATCCCCGAACTTCCCGCACGGCTTACACCCGACAAAATGCGTCACCAGCGGCCACCTGTGATCGCCAAGGCCAGGATGGTAATTCTCCATATACTCCTCATACTTATCCACCAGTATCCCCCAGTATCCGTGCAAGTAGTAATGATTCTCCAAATACACCTTCTTCCCCCACGTGTCCCTCCCGGTGGCGAGTATGTAAACCATCGCGGACTGATCGTCGGCTTCGAATACGGGCCGGCCCTTCAACTCCCGGGTCAGAACTTTACCCGCTTCGTCTCTTATCTTCCCTTTCGGGCCCATCGGAGCCCAAACGTCGAGCAGATCCAACGACCACTGACAATTCCTTAGCAAAAAGCTACCGGTGTTCAACCCGATCCAGTTCTTCTCGTCGTAGACCATCTCGTTCCAGCCGTGCATGACCAAGTTGTGATCCTTGTAGCGTTCCCAGGGTACCTCGAAGACCATGTCGGTGAACATGGCGTCACTGTCCATCCACCACAGGAATTCGACTTCGGGATGGGAGAGGAGGAGTTTGCGGATTAATGGCAGCTTGGCCCAAAACCCGGCCATTTCGGCGTCGAGTAAGGCAAAGTTGTAGAAGATCTCGATTCCGTGGATGCGGCAGTAGTCGATTTTGTTTTTGATCGATTTCAAAAGGTAGTGATCGCCGACCGGATTCTCGCAGGGCTTCGGGGACGACCCGGTTACTAATAGGACCCGCGGTTTTGTCGGGTTGATGAAGTTGGGGAAATTCGGGTTCTGTTTTAGCCACCCGGCCCGCTGTTCGTCCCAGTCCGAGATTTTCGGGCCCAGCGAGTAAGGCGCGTTCGGATCCTTGTTGTTCTTCTCGTCGTCGCCGATTTCCTCGTCTTTGAGGATTTTGGAGATGTCGAAAGTGGCGTAGTTGTTGGAGTTAGCGTCGGTGGTGGTGGTTTCGACCTCCTCGAGGACGCGGTGGGGCTCGACGCGCCGGTTGTGCGAATAGAAGCGTTCGCGGATGTCGTTGAAGTCCTGCTCCGGCGTGCCGAATTTCCCGGCGCCGATCGTGCCGCGGAGGACGACGACGGTCATGAAGAGGCAGAGGAACGTCACGGTGACGTGACGCGCCGCCCTCTGGATCTGCCGGGCCCGCCGAGCTCCGAAGCACTGCTCCAGCATATCTGACTCTCACCTCAGCTCGCAGCTAGCTGTGCAGTGACGATTTGATTTCACACTGCGCTACGTTTGATACTAAAAGATCTTGTTAACAGGTTTCGATGAAGTGGTGGGGGTAGAGGCGTAAATATGGAGAAGAGTGGGGGCGTTTGCGGGGGAGGGAGAGCGCACACTGTTCTAGCAGTGTGGAAAGCGAACGATGATAATGCGAAACAGAAAATCAGAAATGTGCTCCGACAAGTTTATAATTTTTTTAATGGTTTAGGGGATAATAATTTAATGGAGGTTTCCTTGCACGTCATCACGTTGTAGGGGAGGGGTTGGATCGATGCGGTGGACGAGTACGTATTCCCGTGGATCCCACGACGGGGAGTGACCACTGAATAAACGGGATTCAACCATTTTTCTTACACCAAAATTAAAATTAGGAATAAACCTTAAATCCGGTAGGTATTTCATTCAAATTCAACATTTGTAAAAAAAATATTTTTAGCAAACTATTCCAGAACAAAATATATTTAAGGACAAGTCACTTTATTTTAAAGATAAAATACACAAAATCTTACTAATAAAAATAAATTATTTGTAAGGTGCCATGTCATAGATACAAATTTACATTTACCCTTGTCTTATTTTTTGTATATCTAATGTTTATTTTATTCAAAAATATTTTTTTTTCTTTTCAATAATTTTTAGTTAGATTATTTTTTCATTCAAATTTTTTTGTATTCATTTTTTTTTTTCAACCCTGAATTGATTATTCACACTCAATAGCACTATCAATAAAGATTCAATACCAATTTAAACACAAATTTAATAGTAATTTCGATACAAATTCACTAGAGATTCCGATACAAATTGAGTAACAATTTCGATACAAGCTCAATAGCAATTTTGATACACATTCCATAACATTTTTCAATACAATTCAATCCCTAAAATAATAGTAGCAGTCCCTGATAACATAATAGTAATCTTTGAACCGAAAATTCAGTAGCAGTCCCAAAAACGTAGTAACAATCCTCGAAGCAAAAATGCAGTATCAGTGCTCGAAGCGAAAATACAATAGTAGTCCCAAAATTGTAGTAGCAGTCCTCGAACGGAAAATACAGTAGTAATTTCCATCGGAAATTTTAATAGCAGAATATAAAAAAAAAAATAGTAGCAACACAAAAAAAAATAGTAGCTGCTTGAAAAAAAAAACATTCAATAACAACTCGACGAACGATTCAGTAGCAATACAAGAACGATTCAGTAGAAACTTGACGAAACTTCAGTAACAACTCGAAGAAAAGACTTCAGTAGCAACTCGACAAACGATTTATAGAATTTAATAAAATTTTGGATGAAACTTCAGTAGTAGTAATTTGAATAATGCAATAGTTTAACAAACGCAGCAACAACAATTGGAAAAACATAATAGCATAAATTTGAAAACACAATACCAACTTCGAAACGAATGCTCGAAATAACACTTGGCACTCGAAAAACACATTATCAATAGTAAAGTAGTAATTCCGAGAAACGTAGTAGCAGTTTCAAAACTTCTTTAGTAACAACATCAAATTTGAAACAAATTTAATAGCAAATTAAAACACTCAATAGAAAAAATTCAATAACAATCTTTGAAAACATTGAAATCTCAATAACAATTTCAAAGATATAATAACAGTTTCAAAACCGCAATAGCAATTTCAAAGTGTATTAACAAAAAAAAAATACAATAATAGTTTCAAAAAAATACAATGGCAAGCTTAAAAAGCATAGCAATAAGAAGTCCAAAACACATTAACACTAAGAAAAACACAAATAGCAACATCCTCGTGCTAACAATATTCGATGCAGTAATAACATTTTATGCAGTAGTAGCATCCACTCATCTTCAGTTTCAACACTCTAACTATATTTTCACATCAGCTAGAAAAAAAATATATGTGATCCATATTTTTTTTAAGTCTCTTCAGTTCATGCAAAGGAAAATCAACTATCTGATCTATTAGCCTTTGCAAAGGCTGATAGCGCATATTTATGCGTCTATTCAGTGTTTAATTAATTCACTATATTTAGTTTATTGTTATATAATTGAGTATTTAATTATGTTTATTATGTTTATAGGTTTTATGGAGAAATAAAGGGAAAAGGAAACGAATGAAGGATTCCTAGCTCAATATGAATTAAAGAAGCCTATTCCAATGTGGACTTGAGGAGATCCATTGGGGAACTATATAAACCTATTTAAGGGTGGTTTTTGGAAAGGGTAATCAACAATCTTGGAGTACAAACTCGAGCAGAAGAAGGAGTAGCCGCGAAAGAGCCAGAGACCAGTTTTCGTTCCATCGAAGATCAACCTTCGATCCATCAAAACTGGACGACATTTCTTCTTCATCATCCATTCTTGATCTGTGAACTCTATGATTTATTTTGATTCTTTTATTATGACTTTCAGTAGCTAAAACCCTTGTTAAGGGTTGCTTGAAGCCCCATACATGAAGTCTTTTTAATGCATATACTTTGACCTAATTTTGAATATTCTTTTGAATGAGGTTTCTTTCTCTGTGAATTTCTATATGTTTGCTTTTATACACAACGTAGTTTGCATACTAGGATTCTATTATCATGAGATTCGGGGGACTAAAGATAATTTCTTTCATCGGATTCTCTACAGTGATACACCAATGGAAGTGAGAAACCATTGGGTGATTGAAACCCTAGGTCTAACATGACACACCCATAGTGTACCTGTGAACCCTTGTAACTTCTCAAACCTTTTCTAGAACTTAATATTTGTTTTCTTTGTAAACCTTGGGGTCCATGACTATGGGTTCAATAGAGTGATAGATGTGAGGGAGGTCCATGACAAACTCACATAGGTATGAGGATTAGGTAACAAGTTGTAGTCGTAACGATCGACTCTTCCTCGGAACTTTCATTCATGGGATATGTGCATTAGGTCAAGTATGTATTAGAAAGATGGAATGACGGTAGTGGATTGCATTCCTCTTAACTTCTCGCTCATATAGTTTAACATCTTGCATTTATAATCATATTTACTTTCTGCATTTATTTTCTGCACGTAGTTGTAGTTAGCCGATTTATTTCGGTACCCAAATCAACTTAGAATACACTCAAATTTTGTGTGATAGTCCGCCACTATGTCTAGAATATTTTTTCCAATTTTTGTAGCATTTGATTCTGTTTAGGTTAGGTTCATAGTGTATTTAGTGTCTTGTGGTCGAGTTTGACAACTTTCTGGCATTTACATTTAGTTAGTGTTTTAAGATTTAGTCTCACCAATTTCTTGTCTTCGATAACCCCTGTTTATCATTACTACATTGATATATCTTACTTGAGAATAGGTTATCTTTGCATAGGTGGTTTTCTGCCTATCAAAGGCTACAGTAACAACCTTTTAGAATTGGAAATTAAATGAAGAGAGTGCAAGTAAGCACTTGCAAAGGAAAACAATTCAAAAACAATAGATATGCCAATTGCCAAAATATTCAAACCCGTAGATCTACAGATTACCACGACATGAGATCTTCTGTTATCTATCTTTTAACCACTCATAAACCATCTTGTCATGCCGAACTGAAAGTCAAGTATGACGGCTATTAGAGGTTGAGGACGTGAGCACCAACTGGAGACGTAGAGGTTTCAAGGCCGACCTATTGTTGCTGGAAGTTGTCGTAGGCAAGCGACAAGGAGAAGAGCTGCGCGATTGTGCTAATTGAGGAGGTAGATTGCGAGGTTTATGAGGCTGAGGTCGGTGGAAGCGCGACAGCGACTCACGATAAGGTTGGAGATCGAGCTCTATCACGTTGCTAATGTGCAGGCCCAACCCAAAAGGTGATGAGACGTGGTGGGGCTGTGACGAGGCCTCGAGGGAGCGGCTTGTAGCACAGCAGCATGCGCTAGAGACAAAGGCACGACACAACGGCGAGTTGAAGTAGCAGTGTGAGCTGGAACGTGACGGAGTCGCGACGACGAGGGAGGAGTTTCACAAATCAAGGTCGAACTTGAAGTTTACACACAAAGCCCTTTTAAAGGGGTTGGGTTCACTATTACTGCGTTTGGGCTTAACACCTTGTTCTTTGTTGTCTAAATATAAGGGTAGTTAGGTTTTCTTTTATATTGAAACTCTCCTTGTCCGTGTATGTTTTTCTCTATTTTGTAAAGAAGTTTGGTAGCAAACCAAGAGCAATGTTAGGAGGCTCATCCTCACACCCAGATATATTGAAATTGGAAGAATATATCAAGGGAGACATATATCCAAAACCTCCAGAGAAAGTACAACCATCCTCAACTAAGACATCCTAGATAATATCTGGAGTCTCATCTAACCAATAAGTACTAGCTAGATGTGCTAATCTAAAAGCCACACCATTAGCTTCAAGATATATATGATTAATGTGTAATATATCAATATCATGCATATAACGGTAGCAATCTAAAATGATACTACTCACCTCAGCTACCGTGGCCAACTTCGATTGAAAGGCTTCATATTGCAAAAACTCATTCCCCCCCCCCCCTTCCCCGACTTCGGAGCACACACAGCTTGTTACATGCCAACCAATTAATTTTCTTGTCATTTCTTTGGTCCCCCTGCCAAAAGTTAGCCATAAGTTGATGTATAACATTGTAAATGTAACCAGATACCTCAAAGAAGCTCATTGTATAAGTCGGGATGGATTGGCAAACAGCTTTAATCATCACCTCATTTCCAGCAACACTTAATGTCTTATCCCTCCAGCCTTGTGTTCTATTCCTTACCTTCTCTTTGAGGCATCCAAAGGCTTCCTATTTTGAGTAGCTAATCTCCATTGGGAGGCCAATATACTTATCGTGTTTGTCAACCCTACACACTCTGAGGAAGCTCTAGAGTTCAATAGGCACATTGTGGCTAAATGATATACTCGACTTCTGAAGATTGATTTGTTACCCTGATGCCGCCTCATATCTCCTAAGAATCTCCTAGATCACCGCACAATCTTGCCTTATGGATTACATAAACACAAATGAAACATCCGCAAAAAGGATATGGCTTATAGTGGGAGCCCTATTTCATCTCGTGACTCCTTAAAAAAGATCCTCCCTTTTTGCAAATAAAAGAAACAGTGAGAATACCTCAGCACATGATAAAAAGAGATAAGGAGATATAGAATCACATTGGCGTACTCCCCTTGATGGAATGATCCTCTTACTTGAATTGGCTCACCATTTACCACAATAGCATATGAGACTATACAAACACATCTCATTATAGTCTGCACTCATTCTATACAAAAATTCAATCTCTTCATTACCATCTCAAGAAACTTCCACTCAACCCTCTCATAAGCCTTACTTGTGTCAAGTTTTAGCGTACAATGATCGGCGTTACCCCATGTCTTCCTCTTCTGAAAAAGTGATATTTCAAAGGCAAGAAGAGAGTTGTCCGAGATCAACCGACCAGGCACAAAGGCACTCTTGTATGGAGAAATGCAACCATCCAACATAGGCTTCAATCTATTGGCAAGCACTTTAGAGCAAAACTTATACATAACATTGCAGAGACTGATGGGACGATAGTCACTTACTGATGTAGGATTATTGACCTTGGGTGTCAAAGTGACCTGGGTATTATTGACTCTATACATCTCCTCATTTGATCTCAAAAAAGTTTGAAATTTCATCCACAACATCCTTCCCTACTAGCTTCTAGAATTGTTGGTAAAAATGGTGCAAAACCATCCAGCCCCGGGGCATTGAAAGGCTTCATTTACTTTAACACTTGAACCAGTTCCTCCTCAGTGACCTCCTTGCACAATTTCATGTTCATTGAATCTGTGATAACATTAGAAAATAGCCTACATATACCTTCATCTACTCAAGGTCTTGTTGAGGTGAACATATGTTGGTAATAGGAAGTGACCAGCCACATGATTTCATCATCTTCATTCTGCCAGAGGCCATTTTCATCTATGAAGCCCTTGATCAAGTTCTTCCTCCGCTTGTTGCTCGCCTCCTGGTGAAATAACTTGGTATTCATGTCCCCATCCGATAACCATATAATCCTGGAATGTTGTCTCCAAAATGTCAGTTCATTTGCTAGTAGGTCATTAAGTTTAGCTTCGAGCTCGATCTTGGGAGTTAGAGGATGACCAGAGGGCGAGTTATCAAAGACAGCTACGAGCTATTTCCTACTATATAGGATCTCTTTTTATGGTCTTGAATTGTCTAGTATGTCCATCATTATTGTACAATCTACTTGCACTCCTCATCACTTGGTCATAATTCTTTGAAACATAATTTCTTCTTCTTCTTCTTCTTCTTCTTCTTCTTCTTCTTCTTCTTCTTCTTCTTCTTCGTTGTCGACGCTTCTTGCATTTTTTTTAAACCTCCAAGAGTATAGGGAGATGACCTAACTGGTTTGGAAGTAAATTAAACACTCAGAAAGCATCAAAATACTCTAACCAGGCCCTCGTAGCTACAAAACAGTCAAGTCTCACATTCACCTCTTCTCCATTATGGGTTTCATGCTAAGTAAATCTCGGTCCAAAGAATGATACGTCAACTAGATCACATGCTGCTAAGGCATCAATAACCCCTTGCATCTGTTCATTACATCTCCTTGCCCTTTCATCTTTGTCACATAACGAGTTAATCTCATTGATATCACCACCGACTACCCAAAGAGAGTTGTTGCCTAGACCTAGACTCCTTAAGAGATCCAAAATCTTCTGCCATTCTGCCATTTTCGAAAAGCCAGAGTCCCATGAATCTCCAACTCTTAGCCTCTGCAACTTCCTTCACTAACACATCAATGTGATTATTGGAATATGGCAACAAATTAACAAACTCTAAATCATTCTACATTAAAGACAAACCAGTTGAATGACTAATTCTCTTTCCCTTTTCCTTTCCAACAAAGACACAACTTATTAAGAAAGCTTTTTTCCAGCCTATTTTATTTCAAATCACATTCATCTCCGCAACTGTACTTCTTGTCTCGCTAAGAAAAATTAAGTTGGGATGAGTTTGGCTAACCAAACCCTTGTGGCCATCAATTACCTAAGGATTCCCAAGCCCTTGGAAATTCCAACACAAAACATTCATTGCTTATGGTGGATGAGGAGTATGCTCGAGACTCACAGTTGCAATTTTATCGGCAACAGTAGTAGGAGTTACCTTTGCATGGACCACATCCACTGTCTCACTAATTCCATGTAAACCTTGGTTGGATGTGGAATCTTCCAAAATATTTTCCTTCAAGTTTCCATGTAGTTGGCCTATGCTTACCTCAACTCCAATCAGCCCAGCTGGCCTACTCACATGAGTTTCTTTGAATGACCCTGATTTCAAAGGGCAGAAGACTTTCATTAATTTGATTAGCCACAATTAATTCTCTTTTCACATTCGGTGACCCAAAGTCAACTCCATATCCGGATCTGCATAATCCACATTCAAATTAATAATCAAATTCTGACCAAAATAGGCCCTCGCTAATTTAGGCATAAATCTGCAGTTGATCGAGGGCTTACCGCCGCAACCTTGGTGTTGACTGTCATTAGTCATCATCGTTTTCTTACACGGTCATCCTCATCATCACCGTCAACATTGGTATCCATGGCGCTGTCGCTTCCCACCTCATCAGTGCCATCATCCCTCTCCACTCTACTCCTAACAAATCCTGTCGTGGGCATGTCTGGCGCAACCATTGACCAATTGCTCTTCTTCGCATGGAGAAACCCAAATCTTGTCCCACCATTTTCAGAGGCGGTTTCCTTTTAAGTCATTCCTCCTTGCGAGTAGCATTGTGTCGAGCATCATTAATCGAGTCTGTAACTTGTCCCGCTTTCTTCACCGAACACATCTTCCCAGTATGGTTGAGTAGGCCACAAAAGAAGCAAAAATGAGGTAGCTTCTCATACTCCAGATCATACATGCCCTCGTCAACACCATCTTCTAGCCGGAAGTCCCACATTATTCCTGAGTGGCTCCATAATGTTTATGCCTACTCGGAACCGAAGGAACTTTCCCTTATAGATTCCGTATTGGTCAACCACCGTTTCACATAAGTGTCGATAGCCGCCCTAAACAACTTTGATGTGTCATTATTCATCTTCACCGGTAGAAGTCCCCGCACCCGAACCCAGAAGAACTAGGTTTCCAATGGAACCAAGAACGGGTCTTCCTTGTCGTCTGTCACTACCACCGCTAATAGAGACTTGTTAAAGGACCATGGGGTGCCTTTGATCACCCAATTCAGATCCTTCTTGTGTGAGAAGGAGAAGAGTAGTCTCTTGCCTCCTTCCAGTGGCGCTACCCTCAATTCTGCCTATCTGATTGCGCTTCCTCTGGTAACCATAGGTGCCTCATTGTATTCACAAAAAAAATCACGATGGTAGGATTTTGGTGATAGTAGCTTTGCCACCAATAGGAACTTGAGCGCCACTAGTTCAATTTCCCTATCCATTTCCACCACTTCCACTGTCATGGTTTCCTTCAGTGCAAGCCGCCGAGCCAAAGTCTCAATCACCTCCTTCATGTTACAGCCAAACTCTGTCACACAACTCCAACATTTGAACAAACTAAAAGAATGGCGGGCATACAGTCACACCATTGTGAAGGACACCTTAGTCGCTGACGGCTACTCTAACTTCTCTAGGGTTTTCTTAGAAGAGAGAATAGACTACGTGTACTGCTACTGACGCCTCGTCCTGTCATTTATTTGTTGATGTCTCTTTGGTACTAAGTGCTCTTGTCAGTTTTGTCCATATTTGGTAAGTCCATGGTGATTTTTCGATTAAGATCAATGTTTTAAAAAAAATTAATTAATCCAAGTCCTTATTTTTCAGTGCAATATTGGATTTAGTCCTGTTAATATATTATTTTTTTTTATTGCAGTCATTTCTATTATTTTCAGTCAATTTTGCCCTTCAAGATCAAAGAAATGAAAAAAATTCAATGACCCCAAATTGTGTTTTCCATTATTTTTACATTTATTTATTCTAATTTAAAATTTAAATTCTCACACTTTAAATGATAAATATATTAAAAATGCATGTATTTAAATCAACCTAAACTAAAGAGCTCCTCATCACTCATACACAGACCACACTTCATTTTACATATTTTCTAGTTTTGATAGCTCTTCTCTCTTTAGTTTTCTCTCTCGCTTTTCTCTCGGGTTCTTAGTTGAGTTCTCTAGAGAGGAGCTAGATTAGTCTTTAGCTTTCATCTTTCAACCTTCTAGAACTCAAGAGACCTAACCTATCTTCAAAGAGACCGAACCTATTTTCTCTCCCTCATCATCATCCATAATTTTTTCCTCTCATCTTTGCCTCCAAGGTTTTGGTGATTCTCTAGAGATTGAAGAAGTGGGAAGTAATCCCTCTTCCTCTTGGCTTCTTTGAGTTCTAGAAGTTGTTCTTTTCTCCTCTTCAAGTGTTGGATGCAATTTGAAACCCAAGAAGTGGAGTTAGAAGCTTGAAGAGACATGGGTGAAGCTTACTAGTTTAGTGGAGCTTAGCTTGGGGACCCTTCAATTATTTTTCACTCTCTTAGCTTATATTCTTGTTTCTAAATACTATTTTGTATATGGGCTTCAAGTGTTGGATGCAATTTGAAACCCAAGAAGTGGAGTTAGAAGCTTGAAGAGACATGGGTGAAGCTTACTAGTTTAGTGGAGCTTAGCTTGGGGACCCTTCAATTATTTTTCACTCTCTTAGCTTATATTCTTGTTTCTAAATACTATTTTGTATATGGGTAGTGAGTAGTTTGTGTATGGAAGGTTAGGGGTCAAACCCTAGCCAATTTCACGTAGAACAATGGTTATTTGATTTATGAAATTAAGTTTGTTTTGGATATGAAATGTTATGGATGAGTTTGGTTTGTATGTGATGTGTTTGTGGTATGTTCATATGTTTGGGCTTGATTTATGATTTTGTTGGGCATGTTATGACCTTACCTAAGTTGTGATATGTTAGAGGAACAACAAATAGCACTTGAGTGAATTAGGCATTTAATTAGGTAAAGATGAGCATGTGAACATGACCTAGGTTTAACCTTATAAGTTGAATTTAGAGATTTGGTTTCCTAGTGCAAGAACTGAAGTCTTCTTTAGTCTCAATAGACTGAAGGAGTTTTGGTAAACCTCACATTGACTAGCAATATGTATTCCAATAGGTACGAAGCGAGAGAACCACTTAGGCCTCACACTCAAGTTCTCCAATCAAGACTTAGGAAGAGAAACCTTACACATTCCTTACATGTTAGTGAATTGAACTTGTTACACATTGCATATGGTTAGAGGTTTGAGTGTTAAAAGCTTAGACCCTAATCTCTGTTTGCCTTATGTTTAGTCGTTGGGCCGGAAACCTTCTAGAGCCCATTAGCTATAAATTTCGGTCCAAAACCAAATGTGACTTACAAGGTCACGATTTGGACAATTGAATGTGAATCGAACTAAACAACTCTAAATCATGAAAATGGACCTTGTTTCAGCATCGAGTTAGCTAGTGGCGACATTTCTAGTCAACCATTTAATTTGTTTATCTTGCATTTGAGTCTTACATTAATAGTGTCTTAACTTAGTATAATCAATTAATCAACCAATCATAATCATTTTACCTTATGATGCTAAATCTCCAAAGGGTTTAGTGACATAAGATTCACCTCCATTGTGTGTTTTGTTTTCGTTGCATTGTGTGTTTGTGTTATAACATAATCAAAGAACTAATTGAATCAAGCTTTAGAATTTGAGTGGTCAATCCTCGTGGGTTCGACACCAACTTTCATACAAATTATATTACTTAGACACCGTATACTTACAATTTAGTGAGATTATAATTTTTATCTTAACTAATTCCATAATTAAAATTGGAGGAAAATAATTTCTCTAACAAGGACCGCTGTGGATTCTAGCCTTCTATGTGCCGTTGGTTTCAATGGTTGTGATGGAGGGTGCATGATTGTTCGGGGAAACTCTGATGGGATGGTTTTGCATGTTTATACACATGGCCCAGTACATTGAGTCCGTTAAGGAAATTGTATGTTTCAACTTCCCATTTAACTTGTAGTTAATTCAACTTTACGTATGTAGTTTTATTATTTTAAGTAACTAATTGTCATTGTTATTTTACGTATGTATCTGCCAAACCTATCGCTCAGTTTAGCCACTGCGATTAGTTGGTTCACTTCTGGGATGATGGAGCATGACATCTTTATCCGGGTTAAATTTGAGTGATGTTTTATATGTACCATTATATATATGTGTCTATCATAACATATTAATAATAATTGTAATGTTTTTGTTTGTTTGTTTAGTATGCAAATGGAGCTGGAGTTATGGTTCTATCGTTGGAGTTTGCGATGGCTTGGAAATTTTTTGAGTTCTGAGCGTTGCGACTATATGTGTCAGTCTCATATATCTCTGGGAGACAATGACTTCTAAGTTTTTAGCATCAAGTCCATGTAGTTAGAGCAGACTGCATTGAATTTTACCTTTTGTTCTGTTATCAGTACATCATCTGGCCCGACGAACCCTTACCTTGTGTTTTTTTCCTACCATAGCATTGGATAAAGGTGGTGTTTTAGCGGTCACTTTGTTAAGTTCAACACACCACACAAAGGTATCAAAACCTTCTTATCGATCTCCTTCCTGAATCTAGATTGGGTTATGTATCAAACTTTAACAGTACTGTTATGAGTTGGCACATCTTAGCAAAATAAGTGATATTAATGTGTATGTTTGGTATAACTTTTAAAAGCACTTCTAGACATAAAAAAATATTTCTACAAATTTTGGAGCATTTGGTTGTATATGAAAGTGATTTGAGAAATTTTAGGAAATCACTTTTTTGTCTAAGAAGAAGTTTTGTAAGAAGCACTTGGGAGGTGCTTTCTCTTGGAAGTGATTCCTCTTGAAAGCACTAATTAGAAAAAACACTTTGAGAATCCATCATAAAAAGGCACAATGTTTAGAAAATTAAGTGATAAAACGACGTGATATTAACAAAATAAGTGATAAAATATTAAGAAAATTTGTTTAAAAAATTAATGTTTGATATGGCCAAATATTATGATAGCGTAGACCTATTACGACCCAAACTAAAATGACGTGATTATCTAATCATGTTATGCTTTATCACGGATTAGTCGTATTTGCTACCTTATTAACGACTTTTTTATCCATTCAGAATTTGACTTAACTTTGTTCTTGAGAGTGGTAGAGAATTTTATTGCAAGACCGTAGGAATTTTTGGAGGATAATTCGGATAAGCGAGCTAATTTATATCAATTTTAGAAATCGGCGTGGGTATTAATAAATAGGGAAAACCAATTCTAATGGTTTTATCTCCACCGTCAGATCTTGCCGAGATTAGATCTCGACCGTTGATTTGTTAAGCTGCTTTGGGGTATAAATTAGATAATTAACCCAAAACCCTAATAAGACATTACCTTGGGCTCGACCTGTTTCACATAGAAAATAACTCATGCCGTCTCTTCGACCTGACCCGACGATTTTGTCGCCGATAAGCCACCGCCGGTCACCGATCAAGGTGAGCTCAACTCCTCTCTTGCTCCTTTTTCATTATGTGCTGGGTTTTGGAGGTTTTATTTTTGTGATGTTAATTTTAGTTGCACTGATGTTCCAACTATTCGGCTGATCACCGAATAGTCTAGTCGGGGAAAATCATGACAAACTCTGCGCCTGACTCTAAAATTGTCTCAAGTCACAATAAACCCCTATGACGATCCCAGCACTTCTGTTATTCATATATTGTCGTCTCGGGTTATGAAAAATGTCTAAGCGACCACCTCCACTTTCTTTTAGTTTTACGCTAATCCGAACTCGCATCATTTTATCTGAAATGGTGGGAAGGCATAAACCTACAGTTTTCTTCAGTTTTATGCATATTGTACGATTATGACTTATTTTGTCCACACACTCTAAGGTTTTATATTTTAATTCCTTTCTCTGGGCTCTTCAGTTTTCCTTGCCCATGCTGCAGTGTTTATCCTAAGAGTGCTTGGTTTTGTCAAAAGTTTCGAGTCCACCAGTCATCTCTTCACTAGTAAGTTCCAGCTCCACTACTAGCATATATCATATGTACATAAGAGTCGCTACGAGTACTGGTTGCACTATGTTACTTCCGTTTGTGTATTTGTAAATAGTTGGTTACTCATGTAGTCCTTGAGTTTAGTTTTCACTCGACTTCAGACTTTAAACATTGTATATGTCTTTGACCCTTGAGTTAAGTTCCTCGTTTTGTTTATGTTGTTTGTTGAGAAATCCGGATGGGCATCGGTGACCCACGGTATGTTTTTGGAATTTGGTTTTTGAAGTGTTCTCTTCATGTATGTTTTTGAGTTACTAAAATTTTAAGAGAAACTATGTCAATTTTTTTGTAGAATCTAGGACTTGAATTTAGTTTACTAGTTAAACTGTGGTTGGGTCATTTCAAGACCGATAGAGTGGCACTGTCTCAGAATTATGGAAGTAATGGGGTTTCCGAGTGGTTTTTGTGGAGCGTATTATGGACTGTGTTCAATCAGTGACCTACTCTATTTTGTTGGAGGGCATGCCATTTTGGTGTATTACTCCGACTCGAGGTATACAACAAGGAGATCCTATCTGAAGGCATACTTATGTTGGCTATCCCTTGTAATTGGACAAAACACAATAGTTGAAGGACCATCAATGAAGATGTTGAAGATGTTGACATTGCCTTTCTATCTCAATGGAAAACAGGTTGATCATTCATATTGCATAACATGTTTTCATTTAGGATAGCACTCTAGGCATGCATCCCTGTTATTCTGGAACGTTTTCATGTGTGATATTTAGCAGCTAAGGTTGTCTCTAATTCAGAATACATGTGCTCAGTTTGTACGAAAGTTGACCTTGCAAAAGTTGTTTTTGAATTATGGAAGATTTTTAGGAGAAAGTTATTTTTGTTTCACATGTGATTTCTTGGGTTTAGTGTGCTAAAAATCTGTTTTGCTTTACAGCTGGGATTGCTTTATGCCTTCCCCAAAATCTGTCTGTGTAAACAAAACGTGCTTACCTGCCCCTGAATCTGTTTGGCTATTTCTGGTATGATAGTTGAAAAGCTTTTCTCTCCTTTAACACACTTTGCCTAAAATGAAAACCCTAGAGTTGACTTTGTGTTTTTGTCTTTTGAGCATGCTTTTATCCTTCAAACTTCTAACCATTGGTATAGGTCTGCTATAGCTCAGTATATGTCTGCTAAAGGTTGGTTTTTGGGTTGTTCAGCACGTTCTCTTTGTTGTCAAAGAGTACTGGGCTATTCTGTCTATAAAAGGATCTCAAGGCAACTTTGACTCCTTGGTTGAGTGGGTTATTATTTTGGGTGATTCTCTGAGTACAAAATTGTGTTGTTTTTTCTCTTCTCTTCTCTTCCCCTTCAGTGTTTTTACTTGCTCCTTGTTGTGCTTATAAGTCATGGATTCTCAATCATAAAAACTGTTTTCAAAACCCATATGCATTATTGCATAAGTGCATTCCATTGAGATAGGTATGCAAATGCTCAACCCGAAGAAGTAGATCAAGAAGATTTAACTTACAAATAGTTAAAATCTGAGTTGATGCTTCTAGAAACTTTCCAAGTTGTAAACACATATGTCAAGTAGTGTAGCTCTGTTTAGAACTGGTAGTCAAACTAGTTAGGATAGCATATGAGCTATGTATCCCCAGAGTACAAGAGTCTTGTAATTGTGTGTGTTACTTGATAGTGGAAAGGTTTGTCCCTCAAGAGTTAGGGGCATGCTGTTTTAACCCTAGTGGTAGGGTTTCTGCGTTATCAAAAACATCCTCGTGTTATTCTTTACTTACTGCTTTTATAGTTCAAACACTCGTATCCTGTAATTCGGGATAGGTTGTAATTATGTTATCCCTGAGTACAGTTTAAGCGAAAAAATTGTAAAAGGCCTATTCACCCCCCCCCCTCTAGGACCTTTACTATCTCTTCCTATTTGTTTATTTTGTGGCGAAAGGTTTTTCGGCGTTGTTAAGGAAGGCACAGAAACACGAGCTGATTTATAGTGTAGCTATTGCGAGAGGAGCACCATCTTTAACCTATTTGTTTTTTGCATATGGTAGTATGCTTTTCTGTGATGCATCGACTAGAGATTGTGTGGAACTAAAGGAGGTGTTCAAAGTTTATGAGGAGTCATCGGGACAAAAGATAAACTTTGTGAAATCTGCTATTTTTTTTAGTTCGCATACTCCGGCGACGGTGAAGAATGAGTGTGTAGAGTTGATGGCGATGAAGGTGCTTCCATGTCATGGAAGGTACCTTGGTCTTCTGACAGCTACTGGCAGAAGCAAGAGAAGAGTGTTTAGGGGATTGTAAACCATGTTTGGAATAGGGTTTAAGGTTGGGAGGGGAAGTTATTTTTAAAGTCAGGCAAGGAGATGTTAATCAAGTTTGTCGCTTTAGCTATCCCATCTTATGCGATGAGTGTTTTCAGGCTCCCAAATGGAACTTGTAGTGAAATTAATAGCTAGGACTCTGGCTAGATTCTGGTGGAGCAAGACGGGAGGCAAACAAATTTACTAGAGGTGTTGGAAGCAGCTGTGTCACCCGAATAGTGAGGGTGGGCTAGGGTTTTGGGATCTTACTTGGTTTAATCAAGCTTTAGTTGTGAAGCAGATGACTCGGTAGTTGCTCGGATGCTTAAAGCTAGGAATTTTCTGGATTTGAGTTTTATGGAGGCAGAAGAGAGCTCTAATCCCTCTGTGATTTGGAGGGCTATCCGGTGGGGCAGGGAATTGCTGAAGAAAGATGTTAGATGAAGAGTGAGCAACGAAAAGAAGATAAAGGTGTTTGATGATCCTTAGGTTCCTAGAGTGATGCATTCAAAAATGGCGCTTTAGCGGGGTATGGAACCTTCGTGTGAATTAGTTGATTACTTCTGAGAGGGAATTGGATACTAATATGTTAAGTAGAATTGCTACGGTGGAGGACCAAGAAGCTGTGCCGATTGTTCCAATCCCACATGTGCCTCGTTGTGATATGTTAATTTGGGGGTTAACCGAAATGGCAGATACACAATAAAGAGTGGCTATTGGCTGGCAATGAATGAAGCAAGAAGAAAGGATCGTGTGTCTAGACTTAATTCGTTGACGTTGGTTTATGGGAAGCATTTATGGAAGCTGAAGGTATCGCCGAAAATGTTACACCTATTGTGGAGATGTACACATGGTTTTATTCCATACAAAGTGAGCTTGTTCCAACGATGGATTACAACGGAATGAACGGATGAAGAGTGTCCGCGATGTTGTTTAGCTGATGAAATGTCTTTGCACCTAACCTGGAGTTGTCCAAAAAATGTTGTGGTGTTTGAGAAGGCAAAGTGGTATGATAAAATCATTAAGATGGCATCGGGGACGTTTGATACTTTTGGGGATATATGATTAAGCATGCATTGGAGGTCCTCACGAAAATGAAATGAAATTATTGGTGATTGTGCTATGGTCTTGCTGGAAGGAGCGAAATGCAGTACAAGGTCCAACTAAAAGGTAGAGTACAGGAGATAATATGAGTAATAATGTTATGACAAGATGGAGGCCTCCCAGAGCTGGGTCATTAAGCTGAATTGTGACGGTGGTAGCAGCCTGAATAGGATGGAGTCATGGAGGTAGGAGGTAGGAGGTGGTGGAGTTTTTTGAAGCTCGATGGGCGCCTTTATTTGTGTTGTTGGTCAGAGGGTTATTTTCCGATTAAAGCCTTGTGCTACTGAGTTAGTTGTGCTATGCGTATGTCTTGGTTTCGCGGAAGAGTAGGGCTAGCTGGAGTATTTTCGAGGTGGAGTCACTGTTTAGCAGATGTCAACATGATCAATGGTGTCGTTAAATGCTATGTTGAGAAATGGGCTCTTATTGATGAGGTTCATGTGCTAATTTACCGATTGTATATTAATGGTGTCCACCATGTCCATAGAGATGTGAATGTAGTAGCGCACACAGTTGCACGTAGAGTAGCCCAGGAATATGGGCGTCAAGTTTAGTTAGGGAAAGAGCCCGACTAGCTCAAGAGTGTCATATGAGATGATAGTCCCTTAATGAATGTCGTTGATGTTGATGAGTGTTATGCGCCTATTAGCTATCTGAGTTTGTCTCCAGTATGTAATAGCTTTGAGCTTAATTAAGCTTAAATAATTCAAATTTTGATAATTTAATATTCAAGTAATTAATAATTTTGTTAAAATAATATTTTTTATCAGTCTTGACTCGAATACAATGTAGTAAATTAATAATTCGCTAAATTAATAATATATCTGTTACTTTTTGAAATTGATATCACCTTAAACCTCATTTTGAACTTTTCTTAACATGGTAACGAGAATACAACGTAATAAATAACTTCCTTTTATCTTACAAATACATTTAATTTAATTAACATATTTAACTAATTATCTTGATCAACCAATCAAAGCTTATAACTTCTTCAAATATGACAATATTTAAGGATTGTTGTTGGAGCAAAACCATAAAAATATGTAACTAAAATAACTTTGTGGTGTAATTTTTCACAAAAATATGATTTTTTCAAATATCGTCGTTAGAGATGCTCTAATAATTTGGTAAGACCTACACTCATCTGACCACTTTATGTGTTAATAAAGACAAAGATAATTTTAAGCCATATATTGTGATATCTTGAATCATTTTGATTTTTTTCAGTTAGTAAATACGGGAATAGTTCAATCATATATTATTTTTATTCTCATTTCAAGTAAGTAAATGTGTCCTATGTATCTTTTGATGTATTTGACTATTTTGTGATAATAATTCAAAGCCATATACTATATCACAATGTATACAAACTGTTATACATAGAATAAGAGCGGAGCCATCATTAGTCCAGCCAAGGCCAATGCCACCCCTAAATTTTTGGTGAAGAACAAAAACCTACATATATATGTTGTATTAGATCTTTGAAATCCAACACATGATTTTTGATCACCTATGTTTGATTCTTAAGAACAATACCCTTGATAATACACATCTGATAATTCTCATAACTCGAGAATATATTGAGGATTTCTAGGCTATATTTACGTAACTTTTATGATCTTTCTTGTGTGTGATGCCAAGATTACCAACCACATTCATATGACTCATAGGAGTCATAGTCTGTTAATCCTACATATTCTTGTGTATATGCAAATCAATAGTACTTATACATACTTATTTGGGCAAATTTCAGTTTACCTACCTGTAGTTTTTCCTCAACATCATTTCACTACCTTAAGTTTTGATTTGATCATTTTACTACCTATGGTTTGTCAACAACTTCAATTTACTACCTGGATTTTCAATTGTAATCACTGTACTACTTATAATTTTATATTTTAATCATTGTACTACTTGAACTAGATATTTTTTTTTATCACTTTTAACCTCCATAGGTTTCTTGTTATTTTAAAATCGAAAAATCAGGTAGTATAATAACAAATTTTGAAAAATGTAGGTAGTAAAATTATCAAAATTCAAAAATAAACTAGTGATATGATGTTTATTCTAAATTATAGGTAGTAAAATGATCAAATTGAAACTTGGGGTAGTGAAATGATATTGATAGCAAACCACAAGTAGGTAAACGAAGAATGACCGGTAATAAAGCCGTGTACTAGAAACAAAACCCGTAAGGGCAATGAAAATTTGCCTGACTTATTTTGTTCTAAATTTCCCATGTCAATCAATACAAGCTTGCCAGTCACATAATTTCATCCCGATGTGTCGTCATTCTAAACTAGAATACCATGTTAATTATGATGGATATACTATTACGTCCTTACCACACATATCAACAAAGAGTAAAAAAGAAAAAAGAAAAAAATCACCCCACCTGGATGGAACATACAATAACATAAATGACTAGAACCTGAAAATATTTTTCAAGATAGCATTGCAGAACCCGAAATACATTTAGAAATTGTGTCTGCAGATCATCCAGATAATGCAAATGTTACTGTAACATCAGAAATTTCAGAAAAAATAAATTTAGACAATTCTGAAAACTTAAACACACTCCAGTCACCACTTAAAGTTGTCTAAGAGCTACCACGCATACCTGTGTGTGTGTGTGTGTGTGTGTGTGTGTGTGTGTGTGAGAGAGAGAGAGAGAGAGAGAGAGAGTGAGTGAGAGAGAGAGAGAGAGAGATCCCACATTTGGTTGTCAAAGTGATTATTTAGTATTTTCTCAAGAAATTGAGAAAGCTCTCATTGAGGAATCTGATCCTACATTGTTCACTGGAGCTATGAATAGTGAAGACTCATAAAAATGGCAAAAGGCCATGTATGCTGATTTTGAATCCATGGATCAAAATAAAGTCTGGACTTTGATCAAACCTGATAAAAATCAGAAGGCCATAGGGTGTAAGTGGGTGTTTAAGACAAAAAGGGATTCAAAGGGAAATGTAGAAACCAGAAAGGTATAAGGCTAGACTAGTGGCTAAGAGTTTCACTCAAACAGAAGGTATAAACTTTACATAAACATTCTATCCAGTTTCAACTAAAGACTCATTCAGAATTGTTATGGATCTTGTAGCTCATTTTAACATGGAGTTGCACCAAATGGATGTTAAAATTACATTTCTAAAAGGAGTGCTTGAGGAAATCATTTATATGGAGCAACTGGAAGGGTATATTGAATTTGGAAAAGAAGCATCTAGGCAGTGGTATAAAAAATTTGATAAAGTTATCTGTACTTTTGCCTTTAAGGAAAATATAGTCGATGAGTGTGTCTATCTCAAAACAGTGAATTTTTTTTTATTTTTCTCATTTTGTATGTGAATGACATTTTGTTAGCCTCTAGTAACTTGAAATTACTCAAGGATACTAAACATAAAAAATTTGGGGGAAGCATCCTAAACATGATTGACTCTGGAATGATCATCGGGGGCCCGATGAGATGAGCGTAGATGGGCAACACGACTGGAGGGGAACCCGTTCTGATATCATGTTAAACAACGACAAGCGTGATATGTGAACTCCTAATATAACTGATATTGTCCCAGTTTGAACCGCTTTGAAAGTATTGTGTTTTCTACAAAAAACCTCGGTTAATAACGAGTATAGTCCAATAATTTATAAATTATATTTCTTTTGTCACTTTACTTTTTTTCTCTCTCCAGCATCAAGCCAGAGAGAAAGAAGTATAAAAAAGATGGAACCAACAATTTAGCTAGGTGTACAGTAGTACTGTTACGCATGCAGGTAGCTTCATAGTTCCAACTTACACCCACAGTTCGATGACTTTGATCATAAAACCACGCAATCCGGGTAATCATTCATCAAGCTCCGACGTGAAGAAGGATCTGAGCCCTGGAGCGGAAGGAGAAGAAGAGAAAGAAAAAAAGCATGTGTCGCTGGGTGCCACTTGTAGCGAGCTGCATATACAAAATAGAGCATTCCAATTTGGCATTTAATCGAGCACATGGCGTGCATGGTCTCCGTTTTTGAGTGTGATGTTAACAGCTAATACGAGTTTTGGCTACAGATTAACACGGCTAGCTAATATACGATCCATGTGGAACAAATGGTCAACACAAACCGAACGGGGTAATAGACAAAAACGGAGTTTGACTTCACCTAGATTAGCTACAGTGGCAAACAGAGCACACGGATGCGTTCATCTTTTAGGAGCTAGTATGAATTGTAAACGAAGCTTCTTTAAAAATATGAATTTTATTAATTAAGTTGGTAGAAGACATGTAATCAAGCTCCCAAAATTGTTAAACTACTCGTCGTTTCATTATTCTTGACTCGGTCTGGTGACCGATCTATGGTTTTCGATCTTTTGCTGGATGGATCTGCATGTCTGTAGGACCAGACAAGTTCCACTGATTGAGATTTGAGAGCATGCATATGTAGCATGTGTTGCATATACTCAACAAATTAAGATCGATATCAGCATTATGAAATGAAATTAGAGAACAAGAAATAAATAATCTCTATATATATGTACATTTTCTGTCGCTGGTAGTTGCATGCACAAATTAGGAAATATCAAGGGAGAGTCATATGATATGTCGTGATGTGCATCTGCCTATTCTTTTATATCTAACGGTTTCGAAACAAAAGAAGTTGAAGGCTCACTTGTTTTAGATAAATAATTTCTAAAATATGTATTCGTCCCATGAATTAAATTATTTTGGGTTGATTTCTCTCATGATGTGAATCACAGAATTTCAAGATCAACGAGAAAAGATCAAAACTTCTGACCACCCAATGACCCAATACGGATTAACAAAAGTAAAACTAACCGACTATTTTTTTCAATTTGATGTACAACTAACTAAGTTGTTTGCTTAAAATAGGAAAAAGAAATTGTAAAGAGAAATTTGTCAATCAAAACACAAGGATCGATCGTGCGTGCTTGCACCGTGTTCATCACCTAGCTTTCTGCCTTGTAAATTGTAATCCCCATCAAATTAAACAACACAAGTCTCATCCAATGTAAATAACTCCACTCACAATGTAAATAACTTCACACAAGTCACTCGATCGATCAGTACATGTGTTTATGAACAAAACTGCAAAACGCATATGTATGAGATCAAAGAGAAACTACGTGTGTTTTTTTCAACCTCTCCGTACGTACGTGTGTTTTTGTTAGTATGTCGCCTCATGCCTCTATTGCTAACTAAAACCTATGTATTATCTATCATGGTGTAAATTAAAAGTTACAATCATATTCCGATACATACAAGCTGACAATTAACGAGGGTGACATATCCCACCCAAGCCAAACATGGTTTTACAAGATCTTTCGCAAACGGATTTACATTTCGAAAGCTCAAATAACAAGCGATTAGTGTCCCAAAATGCACCAAACAAAGAAACAAACCGATCCAAGCCACCCCAAACACAGGCACAATCGGACCCCATAAGACGCTTAACGTAATCTGAACAATGTAGAAGAACAAGGAATTGGAGCTGGATTGCAAATGAAACCCGCCATCCGCCCAAACGAGCCACGCAGCCAAACCCATAAGGATCGAGGAGCCCAACGAAGCCATGTGTATGAGCCAAACGGGAGGGAACCAAAAGGGTTTGGACAATGCTCGGTACTTGGTGCCTGAGCCGAAGATGAGGATGATGGTCATGCACAAGAAGAATGGGACAGCAATGCCTATGGCTAAGGACCGGAGGGCTTTATGTGCCTTGGCCTTGTTGCCTTGTTTGGTCATGGTGGTGGTGCTCATGGGTTTGGAGGGGATAGGAGAAATGTTAGAGGGTTGCTCATTGGTGAATCGGTGTTGGAGGGTGTTGGCAGCAATGGATGTTGGTGGGGGCCGAGGATTAATCGGAATGTTCATGGGATTTTACCAAAAAAGAATGGAACAGAGCTGATGGGAGACATTATAGGACCAAGAGGAAAACGTACGTTATGGAGCACCTTCCTAAAATGTAAATAGGTTGTGTAATGTTTTAATATCAAAAATATCATTGAATTTTAATTTTTTCTATTAATTTGATCTTTATGTCGTTTCGGAAGTCAATTTTTCTTCTCTTTCATTGGTCTTTACACTTCTTTCGTTTATGCTACGTGCATTTCCCTCATAATCCTATCCATATAAGAAAAGCATATGACAAATTTTAATGTTTAAAATAGACAAAGTGATCAAATTGATAGACAAAATTAAAATTGAGTGACCTTTTTGATATTTTTTAAAGTTCAGTGATCAAATTGTCGATCGTGATAAAATTCAGTGATCATTTTAGCTATTTTCCTATATATAAATATAACTTCTACTACGGTGTAGACAAAAAATGACAATATTACACACTGGTCTTGTAATTCTCATCTATAATATTAATATATTTAAATTTATAATTTTCACCTCGAAGACGTTGTCTATGGAGATAAAACTCTACCCGTCGTACATCACTTTTCCCTCCAATCTCTTCCAAATTTCTTCCAATCTTGCTTATTTCCATTGATCTCTTTCAGCTTTGCAGCCCTATTATACTAGAATTTTTTTTGACGATTCCCAATCAATCTCTTCATCTCAAATCAATTCTTTTCTTGGTTTTCCTCTTCTATCATTTTTTCTGGTTTCCATATCCTTTTGGTGCGTATTCTTTTAGCGTTCCATGCATTCATCTATGTTGAAACCCATGGATCAGGTTTCTTTTCCGGAATGTGACATCTCTATAAGGGCGGCTGAGGAGGAGGAGGCGGATTACGGCTTCGCCGTTATCCGAATCTATTCTCCAACATTTTCTTTGAGTGATCGCGCAAAGTCTCTCTAGCTTTGGATGTTCATCTTTGGCAAAGACTTTTGGGATCTCATGTGATCCATATTTGGCGTTGCACCCATAATCGTTTTGAGGGAAGGTTTAAAGACAAAGAGGCTCTTTGTATGGTGGTTGATCGAGGACCCTGGTTCTACCATGACATCACTATGATGGTTGAAGAGTTTGATTGTTTGACCCTAGTGCACTTGATCTCGACAGCTAAAGCTCGTGTGTGGGCATGGGTGGAAGTGATTGGTGGGGATCTAACGGGTGAAATAGAGGATCGGTACTGTTGGAAGTTTATGGGGAATTGCTTGGGTAGATTCCTTGACTATGACATTGTTCGGTTGGAGGAAGACAGAGAAATTCGGGTATTTGTGGAAGTAGACCTTCGTCATCCGTTAGAAACAAAAGTATGTCTTACACTCGGTCCGAAAGCTTGGGCTGTGTTTAATATTCAGTATATTACCTTACGATGCTACTATGCGGGATGTGGTAGCTTCAGTCACACTTTAGATGGTTGTCTGATCTAATGTGGTAAGATGGAAGAGGCAGAGAAAATAAAGATGAAGGAGGAAATACGAGCTGAAGAAGAAGCTTGGGGAGAAGCAACTGTCTGGGGATGAGATCAAGAGCAGGTGATCATGTCTGGTTCTAGCGGTAGAGCGGGGAACTGGGAGGAAGAGGTTACAGATAGTTGGGTCTTACAGGTAGCAGAGGAGGTGACTGTAGTCGCCAAACCGGAAGAGCTATAGATGGAACAACTTCCTGATTGGCTTAGGAAACGGCAAAGACAATCTATGTGTGGGCAAAGGAAGCAACAACTTCTAATAGCAAGTTAGATAAGGTGGATCGGTCTACTCTTAAGCCAACATTTAGGTGCCAGTTAGACGCTTTGGATATGATGCAATTTGTCTGAGAGGCTACTAGGGTTCGGGTGGTAAGGATATTGGCACGTCACAACTTTTTGCAATGGGATAAGACATCAGAGAGCCAGACTGGAGGGAAAGCTCCGGACCTGGAAATGGACCGTGAGTAGAAAAGGTGCCTAGCTAGTTAGGGATGGTGCGACCGAATTTTTAATTATACCCATTTTCTAGTCTAGGCTTTGTGCTAGAACCTATTGTCTAGTATAGTAGTATGCATAGAGCTTCGCTCTATCTGGCTGGGTAATTTGGTGGAGAATACTAATATCACATCTTAATGGAATATTATCGACAATTTCAATTTATTTTTTTTCATAATTTTCACAATATGAATAAGGCAAGTTAACTAAAAAACCACGACTATAAAAAGTGCATTTTTTTTCTTGGCGTATTCATTCAATGACTGAAATGAAGTGTTATATTCCGTAACTTTGAAGATAGAAATTGAAAACTTTCAAAATCTTATCGTTGTTTTTCAAAATTGGTCAAACGGGAATTGTTTCACACCAGCCGTACCAAACTCTACAAAGAAAATTTATCCAATTTGGACAATGGAAAAGGGACGATTCTTGGCTGCCCAGTCATGGGCAACCCTCCCTACCCACAACCAATAAAAGCCTTACAACTGTCCCTTTTTTCCATTTTAATTCTGCAAATGTATCGCCTCTTTCCTTAGTTTCCCGCAAGTGTGTACTCTGCAGCTCCACTGCTGACTCGTTGCTGTCAATTTGGTGTGAAACAATTAAAGCACACATCTTGCCTAAGTCGTTGACTCGTCTTCTTCCATTTCATTGCCGACGAGTTTGACCCGGCTAGCCCCTGAGTCTTTACCCGACTCGTCCGACCTACCATCTTTCCAACAATTTCAAGGTCTTCATCTTCCGCGAGACACCGTCATCAACCTCATATGCACCGCTAAACAATAGCCGAAAGTCCGAAAACTTCCTCGGCTACATATTGAGTTACTGTGTGGATCAGGTCTTACCTCGACTCCGACGTGATCGTGATAGACGACATTCCAACTTCCGTTTTTTTTATTTATAAAAGGGCACGTGTGAAGCTTTTATTGGATATGGGTAGGGAGGGTTTCCCATAGCTGGGCAACCAAGAATCGTCTATGGAAGAATGGAATGGAAGTGAAAAATAAAGGCGCCATAAGCAAATATGGGCATAATGGTCACTGGGCAGCTTTACTCCACTCCCCAGTAATTAGCCCTAGGCATTTAAAACCGAAAACTGGTGAACCGAACCGAACCGATCCAAACCAAAACTGACCAATTCGGTCTGGTTCTCTTAAAAAAAGAGAAAATATCAAAAGAATCGAACCAGTTAAGTTTGATTCGGTTTGGGTTCGGTTCACATTCGCGCGCAATAGAAGAATCGAGCAAAACTAAGTGTGTAGGTGCGTGTAATATTTTAATTTAGTTTGTTTACCTGACATCACACAATTGCTAACATGTACCCTACAACACCAAATCTTCTCTCTCTCTCTCTCTATATATATATATATATATAACCCCAAGATAGCATTCTTCCTCATTCACTCTCATGGACTTCTCACCTCGCCGCCTCTCTCACCGCCCTTGAAACTCTAAATCTCTCTCACCCTCTTTGCTTCATTCATCTCCTCTGGTTCCTCACCTTTGCCTCCAACTATACAGTGAAGATGCATGTGAGTAGTTTTATCCACTTTCTTAATTATTGAATACTTTATTTGTTGAGTTTTATCTGCTTTCTTGATTATTGGATTTCATGAAAACAAGGGTAGCAAAATCGAAATGGGTCCGACGATTTTGGGGAATGGGTCGATGAAATTAACAAGGGTGAAGCTTATAAACAGTAGCTTGCTATATATAGTTGACTCAACAAAGATTGATTGTGTAAATGCCTGGCCTATGATATATGATATATAGGCATGGATCCCTAGTGAAGTTGAGGCTATTCCGAAGATTTTGTAAATTTTGGTGTATGATATTATACATATGCCGAAGATTTTTGAGTTGCTAACTTTTTGTTTCTTGTGGTTATTGTGTAGGTGTGTTGCTTTGTTGCTACATGCATGATAGGGGATTGATAGCCGTGTTGCTGACTTTGTTGTATTATTGTTCATTCTTTTGTTTGACTACATTCTGGCCTTGTTTATGCAATTTTTCATTGTTTTGCAGGAAACTATGTAAGGGACAGTGGATGAACCGGACATTATGGATATGGACTATGGACTATGGACTATAGATTTAAGTTTGTTTTCAATTGCACAATCAAACCGTCTAAAATGGGCTGGAAAACAACTGTAAAAGCAAAAAAAAAAAAATTGTCGTTTTTAGCTGTTTTAAGAGCATCTGCACTGTGGGGGGAAACGGAGGACGTCCTCGGCGAAAAACGCGTGCACCGTGGCTAACAAGGAGGGTGGACCGCACGACGACGAGGAGAACGTCCTCGAGGACGTTTGCGAGGAGCACGCCGGAGAGGAAGTCCTCCTGGCGGAGCCCACGCTCGTGGGTGACGTCAGGCGAGAACCAAAATTTTTTGAATTACATGCGCCAGTTAAAAAGTAATTTTTTTTACTGAACTTACCAGCCATCACAGGCTGACACGTTTCAGCTTCTAAAATTATTTTAAATAAATTATTGACTCTAAAACTTAAAAAAATCATAATAAATAGCTTGAACTTCCGAAAAATTCAATAAAAATACGGACGAGTTCATATTAATGTCTTCTATAACTTTCGTGAAGAAAATGAGTCAAAAATCATAACTTAAAAAAATGTCATTTTTGAATCGCAACGAAATAAAGAATCATAACACGTTGTTATAACGAATGTATGCTTAACAAAAAACCTAAGTCCAACATGACTCGGATTACATTTGGCTCCGGGGGCGTTGCCTCTGAGCCCCCACCAGGGCGCGTCGTCCCTGGACCCCGACTCGCTGACCGGTCAGCGAGACCACTGTATGCTACTGGCATACAAAATTGATTCAAAGCATATTAACGCGCGTCTAAATAGGATTTCCTATTACTTGGAAATTAATTGAAAAATATTACCCGAAAATAAAAAATTAAAATTTTAAATAATAATGAATAGTAATAGGAAATCCTATTTTTAGCACCGCTGCACGAAAAACAGGAATATGACTACCTATTTTGAGGAATTCCTCAAAATAGGACTTCCTCTCTATAAAATGGGTGCGGATGCTCTAAGTGATAAAACAGCAATAGAAAAAATCGGTTTCATAAAAAAACCCGACCCAAATGATCTTTTTTTTGGACCAAAAACCCGAAGAACGGATCCGAATTTGATCAGTTTGGTTTGAACTCGGTTATTTCAAATTCCACCCATAACGCGAGCCGATGACAATCATTTCGGTTCGATTTCGGTTTGCCTCTTTTTGGGCTGAACCGAGCCGGGCCCAGGCCTACCAGTAATCACTATTGCTCCTCTTGGCTCCCAAATTGACTCTCCAGTGAACGAGCAGCCACCGCGAGTCTCCGAAACCTTCCAGAGCCTTCGAGCATGGGAATTTCCTCTACACTTCATGAAAATTTACCTCCGTCGCATTGTGATTTTTCATCGATGTTAATCTCGGGTAGATTGATCCCCTTAGGGTTTAGAGATTTTTCACTCGGATTACCTGTAAATGGCTTCCGATCTGTTGTTTGATGCCGTCTGTTTTCCGTTTAAGCCTCGTCTTCAATTTTCTGCCTGGTTGTTGAGGAATGAGTCTAGAACAGTTTATATTTCTGGAGTTATATTTAGAAATTTTTTCAGTAAAAATGAGCTTGAAATTTTGGTCTGTAGTGCTGTAGTGGTTTATGATGGTTCGTCGCTTGTTGATGGACTTGGGCAGCCATTCGTTCATCTGTGTCTTTTTTTTAGTTTGTATTATGTGCAAACGTGCTTTTCATTTGCTGTTTATGCTTGTCGTGATGAAAGTGGATTAATTTCAGCTTTCCTGTATTTGAGTTCATCAGACATGAGTCAATCTTGTAGCCATTATTTGAATGATGTTTTGGTTGGAGTATTTGGGATTTGTATGACCAACGATGCTGTGGATCAGTGGTGTGAGGAGTTACATGATTATCCGGGTGAATGTGTTCTGGTTAAGTTTCTGCCTAGTTCACTTAGTCTTTAAGATTCACTGTGAGTTTTCTGGTGAAGGTTATGCTTTGTACATAGATGTGTAAGTTCAGAAACTTGGGGAGCTCTTACATACAAGGAATGTTGAACTCTGAAACAAGTGGTGGTTAGATCAATAGGTATGATATCTACATGAATCTCTATGGGGGATAGGTACAAGAGTGCTGGTTCATGGTGGTCTGGACTCGCGAACATGTCCAACTTTGGTGAATCTCATCTTAAGTTAGATTTAACCTCGCTCTGTGGTACATGTGAAATTAAGGGCACATTCGTAGCTTGTTGGATAAAAGATAAGATGCAAAGTGTGATGTACATTGCACATAATTGAACCCAGTGCTTGGCATAGTATCTGGGTTGGTTTTGTGTGTTTGGATCAATTGATATGCTTGAAATGTCCTGCTACTAAGCAAGTGAGATTTCCTGAGATTCATATGTAGATGTTCTCTGTTATGTGGGCTGCACTGTTGTGAGACAATGGTTGGCGGTAAGCTACCATCCTCTGATAGTGCAGCTGTTTGTTGCCTTTTGGGAATTACGAACTGTAATCTGATATAACAGCTATCAACTGAGATTATTTTTGTAATAATCGTTTTTTCTATGAACTTATTAAAAACTTAGTGTCATTAAACTCTGGTATAGGTATTTGGTAGTTATGCAAATCATGACACTTTAGTGAACTAACTAATACATTTTTATTTTTGGCAGGATGGGCACGATGTTGATGACCCAAAACAGACCACTGCCGATATGACTGCTTTTGTGTGTTCCTATATGTCTTTGTTTTCCTGTATGGTGACTTTTAAATGACTACTAAGCATTGACGTATCCAAGTATGTGACTATCACTCTAAAATGTCTTCTTCGAGTAGTCTGGTGCAAGCAGATTCAGTGATTATGTATCAACTAAACTTCTTTATCTAACAGTACTTACTAAATCAAGCAAAATGCTAGGTATTTTTGACCCACACACGAGTGCTATTTATCATTCAGTCTTCCTTTCACATTCATGTATGCTAGCAGAAATTATGAGGCAGAAACAGTTGGAGCTTCAGCATTTGCTTAGTCTTCTTTTGCATTTTGCAGGTGCAAAACCTCCTTCAGCAGATAGTGAGTTTGTCTACATCCTTGAGGTTTAATATTTGTAGTAATTTATTCAGACCTGCCTAATGGATTGTGTAGCTTGTGTTTTTGCATTTTGTAGCAAACCAGGTTCCAGACAATGTCTGACTCCATTGTCTCAAAGAATATCCTTTCATAAATTGTGCTTGTTATTTGCAAATTGATAAATGTTCTCATCTTGCTTGGTTTTTAACTTTTGATGAAACTTCATGGCCCTTTTCTTGTGTTAGGATTTCTATCAATTGAACTTGGCATGATGGCATGAGTGGTGGTTGCCATGTTTAGACTTAAACTGATTGTTAGACTGGTTCTTTCAGTTGGAGTGGAGAGCATGATCAAACTTTCACTTGACCTAGATCTATTTGTTTATCACTTTTGACTTTTCTATATTGGTATCTGCCAACTTCCACTTATGTAAAGCTGACAGTTGTTATTGATATAGTTTGATCCAGAGTGTTTAAAGTGTTGTGCAAAATAAAACGTACCAAATAAATGAAACAGAAAAATTCTGCTCTTGTTTCCTTGACCAAGATTCACTTGATGAGATGGGCAGCAGGATCGAGGAGTTAGAGCAGAGTATCAATGATCTCAGAGCTGAGATGGGAGTGGAGGGTTCGCCGTCTCTTTCAGCCCCTTCGAAGCCACAGATAGAGCCCAAGTCAGCTGATGATTCTGCCAACGAGTAAATTTGGACGGGGACCTTACTGTGTTATTCCAATCACTAGAGTGTCTGTTCAGTACCTGATTCTGAGTGTTCATTTTGCTATTTTTATCCGAAATTGAACTCATATGATACTTTACATATTTGAAAGCAAATCATTGCTCAACGGACTTGTACAAAGGGCTAGATTTGATTCTCATTTCTGGTAGAAATGTATGATGTTTCAGTACTTATGTTTATCAGATTTCCATGAATGACGGTGATGGTTGAAGCTTGAACTGTGCGCTGAATCATAGTTCTGTATTAGGAAGTTGTTGATTATCAAATTGTGGTGGCATTCCACGACTGTGGTTCTCAATCTTTTTATTACTCAAGGATGGATTTTGTTGCTAAATGCGACAAGTGGACATACGCGGTGCCTAATGCAATAGATTGAAGATACTGCCTCCGGCAACAGAAAGAGATATGCCAAAAATATAGCAAGATTCCCTTGAACAAAAAATAGGGTCATTGTCTTTAAAAATTAAACCTAACCGCATGTGGAGGGTTTATTTTTGCTATAATAATTCAGATTCCCATTGTTCTATTTCAGTATTAGAAGTCGTTTAATCATCCAACCGTGTCAAAAAATGAAGCGAATATCAAAACTCGTGTGTAGTAAAATGACCTCTAATTCGAATGATAGCTACATTGTCATAAAATCTACTGTACAGATTTCATGAAGAGTAGAGAATTAGTGTGACAGATTGCAAAAAATTGAGAAACCTTGCAAAAAATAAAAAAATCGTGAAACCATTTTAATTAATGGACAGCCAAACACAATTAAAATCATACATCTACATCATACTCGATCACTTTCTCTCTCAATACGTGTTTTTAATAGCATGGCAAAGACAGTCGATGACTGCAAGCATACAGCTACTTCCCCCAAATCTCAGTCTCACCTTATGGCTCTCACTTTACAACCCAAATACACGGTTCTGGAACTCCCAATTTTCAATTTCTAAAATTGTGTCCGGAGCATTATCATCTGGGGTAAATAATTAATTAAAATTACAACCACAACCACAACCACAACCAACAAAGTGTACGAAAAAGAACGAACGAACGAAAGAAGAGTGAATTGGTATACCCAACATCTATATCCTTATTCAAATCTCTTCCAAGTATATCAACGTTACACACGCACCCACACCCACACCAGTTTTCCCCCTCATGCCCATAAATAAAAATATATAAACTCTTTTTTAATCGAAGAAAAATAAATAAAAAGAGTAACTTAGCGCCTGCAGTGAGAGATGGCACTGCAGCCGCGAGAGTAGGGATTGGCCTGAGCTCCGGGTCGGCAATTGTAGTAAGAAGCGCCGCGTCTCGAGCAAGGGACAGTGTTCCTCCTCATGGCTCCATAGCTGACGTACTTGGTAGTAGCTAAGATACGGCGGTTGATCTCCGAGTCCATCAAGCCTTCTTCGTCCAGCTCATCGCCGATAAGCCCACCGGAGGAGGAGACCCAGCTGAAATCGACGGAGGAAGAAGAAGCTGAGGCGGAAGCGAAGATTGCGCTGAGGATAATGAGGCCCAAGAGTAGCGTTGTGGCTACGGAGATTCTCATTTTGTGTGAGCTCTGCTACTTTCTAGTTTCTAATCTGAGAGATTGAGAGAGTGAGAAGGGAGAGGTTTGGGAATATAAAGTGACCGTTGGGATGGAAATGACATTGGAGTTGGGGTTTATTTACGGGAAGATGCCACTTGAACCTTAAGGCGACCGTCCTCTTTGCATGAAATGGACATCCATCCACTAATCACGCCTTTTTTCATAATCTCATATTTGTGTTTTCTAAAAATAAAAAATAAAATCCAAGATAGAGAAGTGAGGTTTGGCTTTCCTACCCTTTATTTCTTCCTTTCTCGGCTCACACTGTCTGCTAGTTTGATCTGATGGTAATAGTTAGTGCTAGATGGTTTTCGTTGTAATTTCTATTTTTTCAATCAAAATAACTGAGAAGCGATTTTTTGTCGATATAGAGTAAGGAGAATAAGAAGATGAAGTTGAGAAGTACAAGTTTGAGAACATCATGAAATTAGTGGACGACCAATACCATGATGAAAGAATGAGAGTCGCTTATTTTTATATGTTTTTATTGCATAAAATGAATGTCGCTTATCAAGAATATATTGCTTTCGAAATTAAATCATTAAAGCTATTTGTATCGTTAGGAGCTACTCGAGGAAGTAATGCGTAATCTAGATGTGAAAGGAAAATATAAAAAAAGAGATACAAAGATTTACGTGGAAAACTCCAAAAGGAATCGAGGAAAAACCACGGACAAGTAGGAAGATTTCACTAAGAGAATATAGATTACAAAGGAATACAACTCTCTATGTAATTAAGCACACTACAAATCTCTCTACACTAGAGGAGTTTCCGAGAGGAGTTTACTAACTAGAATGGGATGATGGTTTTTGAAGAGGCTTTTAGGCTTGATTGTGATACTTCACGGGGAGAAGCAAGCTCTTCTATTTAGAGAAGAGATCACCGACTGAAGCTTCCATTCTTGAAGCATCTACTCTCCATCGACCTAATCATTTCTAGATGTCTCTAGTTTTCTTGCTTCATCACCCACCGACCTTACTTCTTCTCATTTCTTCTAATTCCTTCTTGATTAGTCTACTGCTTCTCTTCTTACTTCACCGACATCATTCTTTAGCTTGATTAATCAAGCTTCATCTAGATGCTTCTCATCATCACCATCACCGGCTCTTCTTGAGTAATCTTCTGGCTAGCTTCTAGAATTCTCTACACCACAAAGTGGTCTTTACAATTAACAATCTTAAGTTTAGGGAACATAACATTTAATCATTGTACGTAGACTAACCTTTTAGATAAAATTTTGATATGAAATGTAAGTTTTGGCCTTTCACATTGCTAAGTTTGTTGAAAAATAAGCTTATACATGTTTTTGCTATAGCAAAAGTTAGGACAAATTTCAATAAATCCCCCTCAAGTTTGCTCCAAACATCAAGTTGCTCCCTCATGTTTTAAAGTTAAAATTTTTACCCCTAAAGTTTGTAACCCATATCAAACTTACCCTTCCGTTAATTTTTCATCAATCTTTTCCGTTAAGTGGTAACGTGACAATTCATTAATCATGTAAAAATTCATATTTTGCCCTTCCTTTATTCCCAAATTCATTTTGAGATGATAAATAAATAAATTCCTAGCTCATAAAAGTTGATTTTACCTTTTTTCTGTCTCAAAATTATATTGATGGTGCAGAAAATAAGTAGTGCTAGATCCACCAAGGTTTATTTTCTAAAAAAATCAATTGCTATAATTATAATATATTTACACAAAATTGCTACATCATTTGGTTTTAATTTTTGGTAGAATTTTTTGAGAATCTCAAGCATTTTAGAAAAGATATTTGCATTTTATTAGCTGAAAATAAAATTGGAGAAAAAAAAAGAACGGGTAAATTAAAAAATTTACATGAATAGTGAATTGCCACATTATCACTTAACGAAAATGGTGAATGAAAAGTTAATGGAATGGTAAGTCTGATATCGGTCACAAAATTTAAGAGTAAAACATTTAACTTTGAAACATGAGAGAATAACTTTGATATTTAAAACAAATTTGAGAGGGATAAATTAAAATTTGTCGCAAAAGTTACTCTCATCAATAGAAATAGGACCGGCCATGATCTTGCATTATATATTTGTATAACAAGAAAGCCAAAAAGAAAAGAAAGCGGTCGTCTTCAACTACTATGTAAATCGAAGTTTGAAGTTAGGTATTATAAAAACAGATAGCAAATGACTCACTGTTGGCCAAGATTATAAAGGTCCAATTTATGAAATACACAGAGATTTTAGATTCGTCCGGCCGGCACGGTGGTTGTGGATGTGAGTGGATGGATTTGTTGAAGCCTGCCCACTAACTCAAACAATCTCCTTAACTAATTAATAAAAGGAAACACTCGGGTGGAGCATTGGATTGGCGTTTTGAGGCCCATATATAGCTCATAGCTTATGAGTAGTGCATCGAAAATAATTAAATCGAGAAGTTCGACCCAATGGAATATGGAATCTAGCTCGATCAATTATTTATGGATGCCTTTGCAAAAGGTGTGATGAGCTTGATTACAAAACGAAAGCCCAAGCTTCGTACATTAGGCTAGGCTAAGCCTGGGCAAAAATCGTTTTATGAGTGAGAATTGTACTGCACCAATTCAAAAAAATAAAATAAAAACTGTACCGAATAATGAGGGTGTAAATTCACTGACGAATCACACCGCTATCAAATTAATGGGGTGGTTATGGGTTGAACAACCAAACCGCCTAAATATACCGCACCGCACCTCACCGCATTGTGTGTATATATATATATATAATGTAAATTCTTATTATATTTATATTTCATTGGTATATTTAATAGATGTTATGCGTATATACCTCTATCTAATTTTAATTTTAATCACTTTTGTTGTTGTTTGAAAGTGAGAATATGACAAACCTGACCCAAAATCTCAATAGTATATAAATATCGGAACTATTAAATCCTCTGGTCATTTTTTTCTTCACAGTTCTAGGGTTTACAAAATAAATATAAAAGACGTTCCACTCACTTCTCTATTTTCACTACGACTAAGTTAGTGATTATGAAATATTTAAATTGTTGATATTCTTAGACATTGATTATGTAATATTCAAATTTTTAAATTTACTTGTTATTTCAAAATTACTAAATAGGGATTAAATACTAAAACCGTATCGCTTTGCACCGAAATGTGAGTGCACCGAATAAGTAAAACGGTTGTAGTTTACATTT
The DNA here is from genome assembly GCA_946800695.1 of Geum urbanum. Taxonomy (NCBI): domain Eukaryota; kingdom Viridiplantae; phylum Streptophyta; class Magnoliopsida; order Rosales; family Rosaceae; genus Geum; species Geum urbanum. Next base: position 31,947,131 of record OX327012.1, read on the forward strand.
TTAGTAAATCGCAATAAGTGGGATGATTATGGTTTGAGCTTTAAACTACATCGACTTAACCCAGGTACCTCTATATTGGGCTATAAACGGGCCCCAATCAGATTGCTTATTGGATGGGCAGACTGTAACACTAGATAAACGGGCCTCAAACCAATGCCCCTTAACCCAATATTACGTTCCGAGAAGAAAGAAAAAAATACATTATTCATATGTGCAATAGACTATTTGATTCATAAACCATTGAGACTAAACCAATGGATCATCGAATTAACCTAACAAATGCAAAGAAAAAAACAATTATAGAGCAAATTTTCATTTCAAGACCAATTGTGTGTAACAGAATAATAAAAGTAATAGACAGATACCTACTTTATATAAATGATATAAAAAAATTCAATGATTCACTCGAACTTTTTTTTAGAAAGAAATATTTTATTAATCACCAACTTATTATATCATGGAACATTCGGTCAAGGTACCTACACTAAGACACTCGTTCCGTCTAATATACCCTAAGGGTTCGTCATAACGAATGAACGAACAGAGTCACACGGGTCCAACCCCTAAGTATACCAACACCTCAAATAGACTACATAACAAAGGAAACAATCCCGGATATCACAGTACAACATTGCCACCAACATTACAACGAACCAATTCACCTTCTTCAACATTGTGTCACAAACCATCGACATCACATGTAAGGGAGAACCACCATCACATTGATAACATGACAACACCGAGTATAGATCAACTTGTTCTCGGGAAAAACACCATAAACATGGCTCCACAACCTGACCACAATACCAAAACCCTAGCTCAAAGAGTAGGGACAAATAAAACCTAAACTAAAGCCCAACTTAAACCAAAAAATCTTAAACAATACTACATGACCAAAAAAGAGCAGCCCATAATCACAGAACCACTGTAGACACCACATCCTCAACTCGCAACAAATCCATAATCTCCCCCAAATCCAGGACAACATAAATCAGACACCACAACGACACCTGCAACCACCGCCTCCTATCCCATGACACCAAAATTTTCGTCCGGCTGCACCTATGCAGAGCCGACGAGGCCAGAAGCCTTCGTCGAGCCAAGGGCTGCCAGTCAAAACCCAAAAGAACCCTAAAATTGTCCAAGCAATTTCCTCCAAGTAAATGTGTCCCCCCAACGAATTAGTATAAAGTAATGATTCACTCGAACTTGAATGATCAATTATTGATAAACATTTGTCTTTGGTGTACCATTTGTAACTATTAGCTTCTTATGGCCGCTAGTATGATTTTGGAGATAACATACTGATGAAGTACAAATGTGTTACAAATGTACGACTATAAATCACCATGATTATAATAACTTGCAAGTAGTATTGTGATTCTTTCTAATTGTTGAAGAAGCAAATAGATACGCAAAATATATGATCTGAAATTGTGTTTTATTCATTGATAAATGGTCTTAGATAAACATTATAATTTGTTATAATCAATATCCATATAAATCAGGGATTGAGAGAATCTCTACTTCTATTCTAATTAGGACAAGACACACACACCGAGATACCAGAAATATCTGTCCTGGAATACTCCCCCTTGTCTCGTGATTCTAATGTACGATGCATAACCTGTTGCTTCACTAAAAACCTTGTTAAGCAAACAAAAAATCTCTTGGGTAAAAATAAAAGTTTGATCTAAGGAAAAAAGAGTACAACGTATCAACTATATAAGCGATCACATGTGATGTTGACTCCCCCTGATATCTACGAAATGAACTCCCCATGATTTGTAACTCAATCTTAGAGTTCAAATAATCTTCATATTCCAATGTGTCTCACATGCTTTACAAATGTAGATTTGAGCAATGACTTAGTAAACAAGTATGCAACATTATCTGCTGAACAAACCTGATTCACATGATCAAATGTTCAATAGTTGTTGTTGTTGCTGATTGAAGAAGAACTTATGCGATATGTGCTTTGTATGATCACTCTTGATGTATCTGAACTTCATTTGTTCAATGCAAGCCACATTGTCTTCAAAGATACAAGTTGGTGCTATCATAGTGGAATGTAATCCACTAGATCCTTGAATGTGGTGTATAATTGACCTAAGCCAGACACACTCCTTAACTACTTCATGTAAAACAATGATCTCAGAATGATTCGAGCAAGTAGCAACAAGGGACTGCTTTGTTGATCTCCAAGAAATTACTGTGTTCCTCATGGTGAATACGTAACTTATTTGGGAACATCCTTTGTGTGGATCAAAGAGGTACCCAACATCAGCAAAATCAACCAAGACATCAAAATGTATCTCTGAGTAGAGGACCGTATTGAATGGGGGTACAATGCTTACAGCCGGAGCTTCTTTCGAAAGGTCAAAGAATTCACTTGACGGGTCGAGTGACATGCTTTGATCAATCCAAGGTGTACCATTCAATGAGTCGAGAGATCCACTCGACGGGTCAAAAATCCCAAAATCTGAATGTTGCGATTCAACCATCACTTTTTCAAGAATTTCAAGCTTCTCTCTGTATTCTTTGTAGGGAAAAAATAAACCCAACTCTATTGAATCCTTCAAGTACCTAAAGATGTTCTTTACATTTGTCCAATGACGTTGTGTCAGCGCATAGCTAAACTGTGTTAACAAGTTCACAAAGAATACAATATCTGGTCTAGTCAAGGAGTGTAAAATCGAAAAAATTGTCTATATATCGCCAATTTTTTTGTTTTTCTCACCTCCTGAAATAATCCTGAGTTATCAAGTTTTTTTTGACCGAAATATCCCGATATTTGTGATATATCTCGATATTTCAGCGATAAACTTGATATTATCGAGATTGTAGCGATAAATTGATTTTTGAAAGTGTTGACCAGTTGTCCAATTCTTTGGCCCATCCATTTTAGCCCACGTACTCAAGCCCATTTCAGAATATAATTCCAAAATGCTTTGAAAACTCTAGACATGGATGTGAATTGAACCTTCACTCTCATGCAACAACTAGCAAAGCCTTTGCCAAATGTGATAAGATGTTATTTGTTACATTGCTTGCTTCATTATATATTTAATCTATTTCAATAATACATGTAAAATTAATTTCATTGTAGAGCCGTGATTATAGTTATTCTTCACATTACACACATGATGGAGAATGCAATGTGAATTTCGATTTTTCATAGGTTTTATAAGTTCTAACCTTCTTTAGAGTTATTAGAATTTTAGCCATTAAAATAAATTTGATAAGAATCAAATTATATTTCAATAACTATCAGCACTCAACAAACAACACATAGTAATTCATCTAACATTGTTAACAAATTCATATGTCTTGTTGTTTGATCAATATTTTTTTCACACAAGGTAGCTAATTGATCATATAACAATCATATAAAGTTTCAATACAAATTTCCATGTATTTCATTTAATTTCTGTCATTTCCGTCAAAATTTTCACTTGATCGATATTTAGTCGATATTTCCGTCGAAATATCTGTATTTTAGGACTTCGATATTTTCTTGATATCCGATATTTTTACTCCTTAGGTCTAGTGCATTGAGTTAAATACAAAAAAGCTTCAATAACACTAAGGTATGATACCTCAACTCCCAAAAGTTCCTCATCATTATCTTTTAGACGATATAAATTCTTATTGGGGTCTAGACTGCGAATAACCATTGGTGTGCTAAGAGGGTGTGCTTTGTCCATGTAAATCGCCTGAGCATCTTTTGGACATAAGCAGACTGGTGAATACGTATTCCACCAACTCGATGTTCCAGCTCTAAACTAAGACAAAATCGAGTCCTACCAAGGTCTTTCATCTCAAACTCGGATTTCAAGTAGTCAACAATCTTATTGATTTCGTCAGGAGACCCATTGATATTCATATCATCAACATAAACCGCTACTATGGCAAATCCTGAACTTATTCTCTTAATAAATACACATGGGCACAAATCATCGTTCTTGTATCCCTTCTCAATCAAGTAGTCACTTACACGTGTGTACCACATCCTACCAGATTGTTTCAATTCATATAGTGAACGTTTCAATCTAATCACATGAGCACTCTATGGTGTAGAGTTACTTGAGTTAGGTATGGCCATACCTTTCGACACTTTCATGTATATCTCTGAATCAAGGTTTCCATAGAGATATGCTATCACCACATTCATTAGCTGCATGTTCAGTTTTTTGGACACTACTAAACTGATAAGGTAGCAAAAAGTAATGATGTCCAAAACTGGATAGTATGTCTCATCATAATCAACGTCAGGGCATTGAGAGAATCCTGCCACAAGTCTAGCTTTATACCGCATGACTTCATTATTCTCATTATGATTTTGATCAAAGACCCATTTATGTCCTACCAACTTCACATTTGTGGGCATAGCACTACTAGACTGAAAACATGCATTTTCTTTAAGGAGTCTAGTTCAGCCTGCATTGCCTCTTTCCATTTCAGCCAATTTGCTCTTCGCTGATATTCAGCAACTGAGCGAGGTTCCACTTCATCGTCTTCAATGATCTCTTGAGAGACGAAATAAGTAAAAACATCATCAACTACCTTGGATGATCTATTCATAACAATGTGCGCATCATTGATAGTTATTGAGATTTCACCATTCTCTGACATCACACATGGGTTTGAAGCGTTCTCCAGAGATTCCATTTGTGATTCTAAGATATAACTATAGCTAGAAACAATCTCATATATGAGATTCACAATGTTGATGATGAAAAGATCAGTTTGTGCCCGGATGGCCTACCTTTTCGTTAGCATCTTATTTGTGGATTTCCTTGGTCTGCCCCTCTTCTAGGTGGAAGCTGAGGCCAATGCTACTCCATCCACATGGGAAAGAGGCACAATACTCTTCCCTTGAGTTTCATTATACCGACTTTTAGGGACTTCCAACTTTGTAGGAACATTAGCAACAAGAATGTCTGATCTCTTCATTTTGGCAATATCAGTAAAAAAGTCGGGCATCGAGTCTGCTACCTTTTGAAGATCAAGGATACATTGCACTTCAATCTCATTTTGAGATGTGCGTGGATCTTCTTGAAACATAGTAGGAGAAGTATTTCACGTCAATTCTTGACGTTCAACCAAAATGGAGGCATTCCTGTCTTCCCCTAACATCGGGAAATATGTTTATTCAAAGTGACAATCTATAAATCTTGCAATAAAGAGATCTCATGTCGAAGGTTCTAAGTAATGGACAATAGTTGGAGATTCATAACCAACATATATGCTTAATCAACGTTGAAGACACATTTTAGTACTCTGTGGAGGCACAATTGGTACATACACTGCACAACCAAAGATGTGTAGATGTGAAATGTCAGGCTCATACCCAGTTACCAACTGGTACGCACTAAATGGTTGGCATGCTACATGTCTCAAGTGAAGAAGCATTACTGCATATAATACTCCATATCCCCAAATAGATACCGATAAATTAGTATGCATAATCATTGCTCTGGCCACAAGCTGTAACTGCTTGATTTATGCCTCGCCTAAACTGTTCTGTGAATGAACATGAGGGACAAGATGTTCAACTTCAATCTCAATTGACATACAGTAATCATCAAAAGTCTTTGATGTGAATTCTCCTGCATTATCCAATCTAATTGACCTGATTGGGTTGTCTAGGTGGTGAGCCTGAAACTTAATAATTTATGCTAGGAGTTTCGCAAATGCAACATTTCTTGTGGATAACAAAGTAACGTGTGACCATCACGTTGATGCATCTACCAAAGCTATAAAATATTTAAATGGTCTGTATTCTGGTTTGATAGGTCCACAAATATTACCATGGATTCTTTATAAAAATGGTATATTTTTAGTGTTATAAACCACAAAGGAATGCCTAACCTGCAACTTTGCTAATAAATAAGTTTTGTAAAATGAGCGGTGAGTAAAGCTGGGCACGGGATAAGATGGGACGAGTCTTGTCAAAACCTGGCCCGTCCCATTTAAATATTATGGTTCGGGATGGGATATGATACATGCTTGTGAAATTGAAACCCATAAAGGCCTGTACCATTTGGGTTCAGGACGGTACAGGCCTAACACGAGATGTGTACATCATTTTCGCTTCTTTTTTTCCCCAAATTTGTAGATCACAAATCTATCACTTAAGATGAACACTGTATAATAAGATTAATAACTAATAGGCTGGAAATAAGTTGCTGTGAAAATGTGATTACAGACCAACTATGCTGCTGTGATTACAAACCAAATGCATAAGCTGTTGCAATTACAAACCAAGTAAGGTGATGGCTGTGAGGCATGCATCAAAGCAGTGCTCGGAGAACTTAGAGCTGAAGAGTTGTAATACATAACAGTTGTAGCACTGACCAATCCTTCTATAGTAAAAAGTTACAAATGTCAAACAAAACTGATAATCATTAACGATACAATGTGCAGATACCCACCCAATTAGGATGTTTTGAATTCTTAATTAATTATAGATAGCAATGGCTATTCTTTATGGATGATGAGTTATAGAAATGTTATAGAGAAGGTGGAGGGCAACCAAACTCGCAAAACATTCTCGACCTCTTATAGATTATAGGAAGTCCTTGACATGCATAACTATTGTGCTCATTGTTGACCTCAATACATATATGATATATCGATCAGTTGTATATTCAACAATACAGAACCCAAGCAACATGCGATTAAGTTGATACCACTTATGTTATGAATTGGAAAAAAAGAGGAGTGATTCAGGATTTGAGGTCGAGGTCGATGATTGGGATTTGATTAGGGCTGAGGCGATCTGGGAAGTCATGTCGAGAGTGAATGAGTGATGCTGGTCAAAATGGTCAAGGGCTTCAAGTCGAGGTAGCTCTTTCACAGGGTGCACTGAGAGGCTGAGTCCGTTGGGAGGCTAAGTTCTTTATAGAGAGGAAAGTGAGAGGTTGAGCCATTGAGGTCTAGTATTGAGAGAGAGAGAGAGAGAGAGATGAGGGTTTTGCAGTACGGCTCGAGTCTTAACACAAATTAAAATTGAAACCCGTGGCCTGGCCTATTTAAGTGAAATTGGCCGTGACAGAACATGCTGCAAGTGATAAAAATTCAAACCTGACAAGTCCAGTTGTGGGCCGGGACGGGCCAAGATGTTTAGGCCTAGGTTTCCACCCTTAGCAGTGAGTATCAGATTGCCACAAAATACTATTGTGGACCAACACTAGGTGTTGCAGTCGGCTTAGAGGCCGAATATGGATTAATAGTGTTAATCTCATCTATCCCATCAAAATCGATAGGTATTTCCATATGATTATTTGCTCTGAAAAATAGATGATCATGAGAGTGTTTAATGATTTTGATCATCATATCCCGACCAGGATGTCGTAGTCTGTAGTGCCAAAGCTGATATAAGGTTGAGTCACACACAGTGGTGAGAGTGACTGCATTGAATTCAATGATCTGAATCGTAGTAAGATATAATTCACCAAGAATTGCCCCTAACTTCTCTAAGGTATGCTTTCTACCATACTCCTCTGAAGTTATGCAAAAGATTTTTTTACCATCCTCATAGTGAGCTTCTAAGCGTAAACCATTAGCTCTAATGTCCTTAAAACTTAGCAAGTGTATAGTACAAGATCCATACACAATTGCATATTCCGCAATATAGTATGAATAGTACCACTATCTGCTAGACATTCAATCTCGTCTTCAAACATCTACAAAAAAATGTGAAGTAATTAGTGTTTAATCCCAAGATATGACGATCACTTTAAGTAAATGCTTAAAGATTTTCCAAAGGGTTGTGACCCTTATAGAATGCTAATATGGCATAAGAAAATTGATGTGCAACACATCTAAAATACCAATTCCGGGTGACATATTCGACAGGTCGAGAAATCCACTTGACGGGTCGAACAAACCCAAAATAAACTTTGATTTTTTTATAACCATTTTCACAGTAGATTGGAAAATTTTATCATAGTAGCTGACCTTCGACGAGTCGAGGAAAACCTTCAATGGGTTGAAGAAAAATCTAAAACCGTATTGAATTTCTGATATCTTTTCCGATAGGTTGAAGAAAATTTTCAACGGGTCAAAATTATGACATTTGGAGATAGTAGCTTGCATTCGACGGGTCGAAGGTGCTCTTTTGTGTACCAGAGAACTGCATTTGACGAGTCAAATGAAAATCAGGCAAAATTCTTGACGGGTCACAAAAGTGCCAAAACAATTCTAGGGTGTGACATTCGACGAGTCGAGAAAAAAATTATCATCTCTTTTGTCTCGTTTTTTATGGTATTTTTGTGTCATAATGCCATAGAATTTTGTAGAATTCGAGTCATTCAAAAAATAGGTATGAACATAGCCATTCTTAACACTTTCAAATACCAAAAGGAATAAATTTTATTACATTGCCAACATCAAAAGATTATCTTATTCAATAGCCATAACTACCACTAGAGTCAAATACAGAACTAAATTTGATTACATAACAGAATCATAAGCCTCATACATAGACTAATCAAAATTCACAGCGTCTAGGCTTGCTTTGGGGATATCTACTACAATTAGATTAGTTTCACCATCATCTTCCATCTTATAGTCAATAGAGTGTGTCTCCTTTTGCTTTGCTTGGTATTGTTGACACATCTTGTAGGTATTCTGGATATCCTTTGGTGCTCTGCATTATTTATGCATATGTGTAGTCGCACCACACCTATAACAAGGTGCCAAGCAAAAAGTAGAAGTTGAAGGATTCCCACAATTCCTAGAACCGGAATTGGATTGATTCTTATTGGAGTTGTTGTCATGGCAAGTCCAAGTCAAATTCTGACTATTTCTTCCTTTACCACGACCTCTACCACGTCCTCCTTTACCACCACGAGTTTGATAAGGTTCATAACGTTATTTTTCCTTATCCTTTCGTGTGTTCCCACCAGTGTTGCAAGTTTCATGAACTTTCTTTGCACCGACTGGCCTAATATTGTTATAGAGAATGATCTCGTGATGCCTCTCTTTCTTGGCCAACATACTCATAAGATCACTGAATGATCTAAGTCTTCCTTGCTGATAATCAATGTGATACTGATGTGCAAGGGTGTCTCTAGAAGTCGGGAATGTACTCAAAGACTTCTCAACCATATCTTGGTCGGTCTTTGCAATGCCACAAATGACAAGCTCTGACTGTAGCTCTAACATATCTTGATAAAAATTATTTATCTTAGGATAATCTAATAACCAGATTTTATCCCATTTTTCTAGTAGCTCTGAAAGCTGTGCGTCATGCACATTATTGAACCGTTCTTGCAAAGTCACCCACAAATCCGCGAGGTTATCCTTTAACAAATACTGTTTCTTCAGAGCAGGATGAATATGTCTCCTGAGAAATATGAGAGTTTGAGATTTTTGAGCTAAGGTGTCCTCGTTGGCTTCAATGCTAGGTGGTAGTGGTTGGATGGTATCAGTGAGACGTTTACCAAGAAGAGTATTCTTAAGGTTTGATACCCATCTATAGTATTCTTCTCCTTGAATGTCGAGGATATCAAATTCTGGCCATGTCGGCCCAGTCATCTACAAAAGACAAGAGATGTAATTAGTATCTAATCGAATGAACCACGACCACTAATATCAAGTTTAGGGAAAAGAACCACGATTAATGATGTTTGGTCACAAAAATCGATGCAAAATCAGTGGCTTCATACCACTCCCCAGAAAATTGTGACTATCAAATAGTCACAAAGATCGACTTCCCTTTTTCCAATGTGAAATCACAATTAACCGTGATATTCACTAATAACCGTGTCTCCCCCATAACAGTCACTAATCTTAAACCTTAAGGAAGAGGTGATTAAATCCCCTTTTACTCATACTTGCATTAATTCATAAGAACTAGAGGCATATAATAATTCACGATATTTAAACATAAATCTAGATCTAGATCTAAGGTGTTATGGTAATTAAGTTTTGCAACCTAATCTCTAAATTGAAGAGGGTTAGTCGATTTACCTTGAGGGTATTATGCTCGGTATGTAAACTTTGAGGAAACTTTGAAGCGAAATCAGGTGATGGTGGAGAATTCCGGCGACGGACGACAGTGGTGCTCCGATAGTGGAGATGATTCCGACGGTGAAGGGTTTTTTAGTTGTTTAGGGTTTGGGGTGATGACTATTAACTCAAGAGCCGCTGATAACATGTTGAAGAAGAAAATAGATACGCATAAGATATGATCGGAAACTGTGTTTCATTCCTTGATAGATGACCTTAAATAGGCATTACAATCAATATCTCTCTAAATTAGGGATTGAGAAAATCTCTACTTCTATTCTTATTAGGACAAGACACACATCGAGATACCAAAAATATTTCTCATGGACACTAATAAATTTCTTTAAATAATCGGATATATACCATATTTACGTGAGAAAATGTTAAGAACAAGACACTAGTATTTTGCAATTTAAAGACCAAATCGATTAATCTTTTTTCGCACACATACCGTCTCATTGGTATTTACAATTTTTTCTTTCAACTTAGTCCTTGTTTTGAAATTTTGATAAAATTTGAGGCGGTGTAATGTTGAAAGAAATTTTTTATTGGAGTCTCCAAAATTACTCTTCGCACCTCTATATTTTTTAAAACCATATATACCCATTTATACCCTTAGATAAAAAAAAAACTTCTTTCTCTGAACTCTTGAACCAAAGGCATATCAAACATCATTATTTTCTACTCACTATGTTTTCTTAACCCATCAACTCGATGGGTATGGCAATAAAATAATTAATCATAATTGTTTTGCTCTAATGAAAACAAATATCATCTCCATATGTGAAGATATGCAGCCATATGCACTGTTGACAAACAGCAATATCCTGTTGTTAATTGCATTGTTTACCACTGTATACAAATAGAAAAAAAGAGAGCATTCTAATCAATCTTTTTATTATTATTAGGGTATCTCCAAAAGAGAAGCTAAAATGTATATTTTTGAAATTATAACTAAAAACTGTTCTAAGCCTTTCATAGAATAGCTAAAGCTAAGTCATATATGCCTTTGAGCTATATTTACAAGTTATATTTATCTACAACGGAGAGAAAAAATAGCTTAAAAGTTAAATCTCCTACCATTCAAAAAGTGGTCTCACCATCCAACAAGTGATTTAATAGTTCAAGTATTTAAATTGATTTGACTTTAATTACAACTAATAAAGTTGAAGTCAAAAATATATGAGTTACATTTAACTTTTTAGTTAAAAATAATTATGAATATAACTTTGTTGTTTGAGACAATTCGACATGATATTAATTAAGTTAAAAGGTTTTTTCTACAATTCTAGATAGTTGCAAGAACATTGGTGAATTTGATTGTTTATCAAAATAAGTATTTGTTCTTAATTTTCAATAAAGGATAAGTTTTTGGAAGTTTCTGACAAACAAATTGAAAGAAGGTCTATTGAAAAAATATGGAATCTCAATAGAAATTTTCATATCGAAATCATAAGATTGGAAAATGCAAAAGTTGTAGTACATTCCAAATGGGCCGAGCCCTAGGCCCAGAGTCAGCTATTATAAACCTACTTCCTCTCATGCCCTCACCCCACTTCTCGCAGCATCCTCTCTTCCGCCTCCAGGTAACTCCTCCTCTCCCTCATTCTCTCGTCTTCGCTTAGCTATCAGATTCTCTTTTTTTTTGCGTTTCATACTCGTTTATAAAGGTTAAGACGCTATGTTAGTTTTAATTACGAGTTCGAATGATGCATGCGTTCAGATTTAGTTTACGAAATAGATAAATAGATCGATTTGAAAATAGTAGACTTTGGATATCGTGTTGTGCTGATGATCTTTCAACTGTGATGTTTCGAGAAACTCAGCTTTAGTTTGTGCTGTGTTGGGAACAGGATTTGTTGTCTTTGCGATAAGTGTAATCGAACTCATTCGTCAAGATGCAGAACGAAGAAGGACAAATCACTGAACTGTACATCCCGAGGAAATGGTATACAATCTGAGACCTGCGTTTGTAAATTGTTGCTGTTATGTAATTTTTGATGGTGGGTTTTTGCTGAGTTTGTGGTTTTTGTTGTATTTGGATGCAGCTCGGCTACTAACAGGTTGATCACCTCCAAGGATCATGCCTCGGTTCAGATTAACATCGGTCATCTTGATGAGAACGGCATGTACACTGGACAGTTCACCACTTTTGCTCTCTGTGGTTATGTCCGTGCTCAGGTATCCATCGCTCACTTAATCTCAGTACTCTCTCTATTGTTGTATGTTCATGTTTTCTTGTTAAGTGTTTGTTACAGAAATACATAATAATCATGGGGATTTAATCTTTTATAAGATTGTTAGGAATACCTTTGGTCGTGAAACTTGCTTCCCTTACATCTATGTTATACAATATCAGTTCACAGCAATGTAAACTTAACAAGATACAGAAATATACCGGTGAATGGGAATGTAAACTTAACTAGATGCAGATATATACCGTTCTGTCTTTATTTTTTAAGTTTTTCTATCAAGCTGCTGGGCCATCATAGTGGTCATATATTGGGGTTTTGATAGCCTGTGAATGGAAATGTCTGTTTTCATTCTAATTTGAAGAGTATTATACTGTTCATGAGCTCACTGTGGTTCTATCTTGTCTTTCTGTGTTTCAAATGTTCTATAGTATTGTAGGTTTTGCTTCTGATTTGTCATGCTCTTTGTCTCCAGGGAGATGCTGACAGTGGTCTTGACCGTCTCTGGCAGAAGAAGAGGGCCGAAGTGAAACAGTAGAAGAAGCAATCTGCACTTGAGTTGTTTTTTCTAGTGTTTCTAGCTTCAATTTATGTTTTAGGGGATGGAAGTGGACCAATATATGTCGAGTATTTTGTTTCTTGAAGAAGGCTGCAACTAGTTGACATATTCTTGCTATTGACTTCTGAATTATCTAGATATTGAAGTTAAATTTGCTACATGTTATGTTTTTTGTGGTTTGAATGATTACCCTGGCAATTTATGTGTAGACTATACTAGCCAAACATATGATGCTTCCTGCGTCTGTATGCCTTGGGCTCCCATGATACATCCTCTTTACAACTTTGAGTTCTCTGTTTGTCCCAACAAAAAACTGGTTGCATTGATGAAAACTTTAAATGCTGGTTTCCAGTCTATCTACTCTTCACACAGTAGGGATTCTGTTCCTTTTACTTCCCAGCGATGCTGTTCTATGAGTTTGGTCCTTCGGTGTTCATAAAGCAGTTAGACTGAAACCTCTAGGTACATTATTTGATTAAAAGGTAGAAACCAGGGATACATTTCATAAGAAAAGGCAGCTTTTAACTCTGATTGAAGAGAATAGGATTCTATAATGTATATCTTGAATCAGAACATATTCCGAGTACTTTTGGGTTGCTCTAGCCAACTCGAGTCTTTGACGTTAGAGAGATCAGAACCAGAGCTGCTAGTTCAGGAGAACACTGAACAGGGTGAAAAGTACAAGGAACATGGAAATTAGCATTCAGCTGTGGAAGTGTTCTGTACGTAATGCAGAAACCAAGTTGTGTTTCCATACAAAAGGCTGAGAACTCTTCAAGAAAAAAGAAAGAAAAAAAAGACAGAGAACCAAGACTTGCAAAGATGCCAAATGTTTGGGGGGATGAAATCCAATGAATGATTTTCATAGTTCAATAGTATGGCTGTTCAAAGATATGCATTTGTTCTTCTACTTCATACTGAACACCAGTAAGTGGAATAACCAATTCTTCTATTACAAGTTCGACTGGCGAATTAGTATCAATGATTCAAGCTTGCTAGTTGCTACATTCATTCGGCATTGCCGCATCAGTCTGGTAACTGGTATTATTTTGGTTCTGTCACTTCTGTGTGCATGAATAGTGACTAGTTGCTATCAAGCTATCCGCATATGTAATTTTAAACCACAGGTTGATCTCCGGAAGCTTGGAATGCTAGATTTCTGAACACCTTAATTTCTTTGTCAATTGTCAGGAAGATCATCACATTTGTCGACAGATTCCTCGGGGCTTCTGGCTTTATGCTATATGGATCTGCAGTTTGATAAAGCTGGACAGTATTTTGTGTACGTTTTGGTGAGGGTATATATCACAATTTCACCAAAACTGAAAGCATACTAGACTACTAGCTGAACCTAAGCAAAAGAAGATTTTAATCTGTACTAACCGAATAACCATTACTGTTAATTATTTTAAGCCCATGTTTGTTACACCTTCTTGGACTCCTTATATAAGAGTTCTTTGTATACTTTGACTTATTATATAAGAAATAATATTAAGGGGTGTTATATAAGGAGCACATTTTTGAGCTCATTATATAAGAATGTCAAAATGGTGTTTTAATCTCTTTTAAGGGCTTACATAAGCTCATTTAAAATAGTCTATTGTGATTCAAAACATGAGATTAGATTATTTTTATAATATGTTAAGAATTCTAATATAAGAAGGTATAACAAACATACTCTTAAGGGCTTACATAATCTCATTTAAAACCAAACATGAGATTTAACTTTTTTTAAAATAAGCTAAGAATCATAATATAAAAGGGTGTAACAAACATGTCATAATTCTCTACAATAATTACCAAATATCTCTAAGATCATGTTATTACCAACCAATCTAATTCTAATAATCTTGAGGGTGTATGAAGGAGAAATTTTTCCAGCTGACCGCAGTCCATGACGGGTCAATAGATAATCAACACATGTCATCTTGAGTTTTTAAGTAACGAGAGGTTCACTCTGCCGTCTTCCTCCGTATTCTATCTTCTTCTACCTCACAGCTTGTGATTTTAGACTTCAATATATTAGTCATCCATGGAAGAGATCAAACCTGTTTTCATCATTGAATTTAAATCAAGCCGCAACTTTTTCTTTTGTCCGTAAACAGAGTTGGACTCCAATTTGCGACTCTCAATCCCTCAATTTTTGAGTTTTTAGTAGGCTCAATTCTTGTGATTGTTGTTAAAAAACCAAGAGCATTTACAAACCAATCAGAAGTGTAATTGAATCGTAACTAAAGCTTGTGAGTATATTGGCTACTTTGTTTCTTGAATTGCATCTCAAATTTTCAATTCTTCTATCAAACTACATCTCAAGAACGATTGATTAAGTTGGGGTTTTCTTTACAGAGTAGTGAGGGCACAATCATTTATGGTGTTGGGATTTTCTTTGGTTTTCTTTATCTATCCAGATCACTGATATCAATTTTATATGTCAACTCGATCTAAAACTCCAAATCCCTTAATCTCAAACCCAGATCCCTCTTATATTATTACTTGAATTCCTGGTTCTCTTTGGGTTCTTTATTGATTCAATCGGTCGACCATATGGTTCTATTTGGTTCTTTCATCTTCATCAGATCTTTCATATTAATATTTCAGGTGAAATTTCTCATATGCTTAGCTTGATCAAAGACCCATATTCTTTGATCGAAAATGAGATTACTTTGATGATGTTAAGTGCACACCTGTTCTAAAAAACGGCCGCCTAGGCACTGATTAATCGGAAAAAATCATCTTATGACCTAATTTTGGTTCTGGACGGGGTAGTTAGGTGGGAACCGAATAATCGGCAATTAGGCGGGCGACTAACGACTAATCGGCAGAAAAGCGCCGCCTACACGGTTTTTTTTTTTAAAATAAAAATTAAGAGGTACAACGCAAATGAATGAATTCTAAACAAAAAATCCAATCCAATTTCTTTCGCGAAAGATCATCTCTCTCCCTCTACAAACGCCACGACTTGGACGCCGCTCACCGATCACCGCCGTCGCCGCCACTTACCGTCCACCACCGTCATCCTTGTTTGTTATATGTTGATAATTTGATATGGTTAAATGTTGGCAGGAGCATAGTGTCTATGGCCATCACACAAACAAAACTTGATTCCGTGAAAGAGTCATGGTTGATTCCGTGAAGCTTTATGTTTGAATGGTTTCTATGGTTGGAAGTTTACAATGTAAGCTTCATTGTCATAAACTCATAATGTACTATGATTTGTGAATTATCAGTTTTGAAATAAATAATTTCATATTTTTGAGATTCTTGTTTATGCGCATCTATTTCAAAAAATTGAGATGGATGGTTAATTGAATTTCTTTATAAACTAAGTTTAGAATTTTTATGATATTTCTTTATAATTTTTATTTTATGTTTCAAATTACAATATACAATATAAATATATAATTAATTAAATATATAAAAAATGATCCGCCTAATTACCGCTTAATTACCTATTAAACTTCGCCTAAACGCCTAGGCGCTAGGCAGTAACTCCACCGCCTAATTCCGCCTAGCGCCTTTTAGAACCTTGAGTGCACATAGATGGTTCTATTTGGTTCTTTCATCTTCATCATATCTTTGATATTAATATTTCGGGTGAAATTTTTTCATTTGCTTAACTTGATCAAAGACCCATATTCTTCGATCGAAAATGAGATTACTTTGACTGTGGGTTGAATAAGGACTCAATCAGTTGGATGAAAAAAACAGGTTGAGAGACTTACGACGTTAACTACAAAGAGAAGAGAAAGTCTAACTCGTAAACTTGTCAGCAAATAATTGGCTTGTCAAAAATCTGATTTGGACTGACGGTCAACTGTATATGAAATAGGAAAAAAGTCACAAATGGTATCTCAACTTTAGATGACATATAACTTAAATATCTCAATTTTCAAAAATATAAGATTAATATTCAAACTTTAAGTTTCGTACTAATTTTAATACCTGTTGTCGTAACACCGTTAACTTTGACAAAATTTGAAGGGTATTTTTTTTGTATTTTTATAGTTTTTTTTCTTCTTTTTTATAGAAAATGGATCAGAAAGAGGGGTGGTGAGTCGGTGAGATCGATTTTATTGTAGATGCCGGGTTGGAGATTGATAGCTTGAAATGACCGGCCCAAATCTCAGTCATCGTCTACGACTCCCCAAAAGAAATAGACTTTCCTCCAAGGTAATTGAGCTATAGCTACCAAATTTGATCACTCTTCTTTCGTTATTTCCATGATTCTATTCTTTATGTTTTTTTTTTAATTTATGCTGGAAGCCCAGAAAATAGAGGGTTGGTATCACAGTAGGATTCGGATGCGGGATGCCCAAAGAAGGTCGGCCCGGTCACGACTCTGAGGCTAATGTTTAATCATGTTCCCTAGAAGCCCTTTGTGTGGTTTTGAGGTCTCTGTGTCAAATTGAAGCCAAATGGGTTTATGTAATGAGATCTTGGTGGATGATAATGAACTGTAGTGATATAAAAAGAAATGCAATTATCATCTGACCTTGGTGGTAATTGATTTATTTTTATTTCTCGCTGGCCTAAGTAGCATCGAAACAGATACGGATAGGGATACGACGATACGATACGAGAAAACGACAAACTCTAAAAATAAGAAGATACGATACGAAAAGGATACGATTAATAAATAATATTAATTTATATTTAAAAAAATCCTTAAAAAAATTGGGCATGCCTCATTTTCCATATTTTGTTGTTGTAAACGTGGCCAAGTTCATAGCCACAAACACATCACAGGTCTTCTCTCTCTCACGCACAGGTCTTCTCACTAAGACGTCTCGTGGAGAAGGAGGGCAGTTCTGATTGAGGTGTGGCAGCTACCTTGGCCCAGATTTGGGGTCTCATAAATGGTTAGCAATCTTCCCGCAAGTGGGCAAGAACTATGGAGTCAACAAAGCCAGTTGTGACTTCTCTTCTGTTTACAGTGGTCGCCTTCTTGCCAGCGAACATTGTTCGATTCCCGGGACGGGTTAAGGCAGTGTGATTTTCAAGTAGGAAGCAGAGGCGACGACAAGGTTGGAACTAGCGAAGAGTGTGTCTGCTACGCCATCAGATTTGGGCTGCTGCCAAGGTTCGTAGTTGATCCTTGATCCTAAGAGGCTTTTCTTGGGTTCGTCTCTCTCACGCATAGGTCTTCTCTCTCTCCTCTCCCTTGCTCTCTCTCTCTCTCTCTCTCTCTCTCTCTCTCTCTCTCTCTCTCTCTCTCTCTCTCTCTCTCTCTCTCTTCCCTACCTAAATCGGCCGGCGAACTCAAAGATTTGAATAAGAGGAGATTATGAACTCTATTAGACGCGAATGAGAGGGATACTCGCGTATCTAATCGGATACTTTCGTATCCATTTCGGATCCAAATTCGGATATCGTATCAGAACGTATCATCCCGTATCCAACAGGTATCGTACTCGTATCTATATCTGATACGCGATACGATAGGTAATACATGTATCAATGCTTCTTAGTCGCTGGCAAACTATAGTAATATTGTAATATTTTGGCTGATCATAGACATGCAATGTACTCTGTCATATGAGTGTGTGAGTGTTGAGGAGCAATAAGCATAGCTCGATTGCGTCAAGAATAATAGGCTCAATTTGGTCAATTCAATAGAGCAAGAAATTTAGTGGAGCAAAGGTGGTAGTCGTTAATGGTGGAGGTCTTCGAATCAACGGGTTTGTGCCTCCGATTTAGGCCAATAGAATGTTTTTGTATAGGGAAGTCCGAGTATATGAGAGCGAGCGAGAAGAGAAAGAGCCACCGATTAGTGGATAACAGATAGAGACGAAATTACCCTTTAAAATATGTTAAAGTTAATGGTGTTATTGAGTACAGGTACTAAAGGTACTATGAAAGTTAAGTTCGGGTACTGATTTTATACTTTTGAAAGTTGAGGTACAAAAGTTGTATGTCATCCAAAGTTGAGGTACCATTTGTGACTTTTTCCTTATGAAGTATAAACAAAATCAGTAGAAAAGTGGCATCTATACTATGGTGGAAGATATGGTTAGCAATAGAATATTTAACAAATTACACATAAGGTCACTAAGAGACCTTATTTTCCTATTTAGGTCATTAAAAATTTTAATCTTAAATAAGGTCACTTTGATTTTTACTTTTTTTTTTCTTAACTTTCCTTTATTGCCCTTCCATATATTTAACATATTTAATGGGAATCAATTCAAACACCCACAACCCACAACTCTCGTTCCAAACAACACAGAGAGCTTTAGAGAGACAAATAGAGTGTTCACAGAGAGAGAACTCGAAGAAAGGTGGAGGGAGATAGAGAGATAGAAAGAAAGAGGTCGAAGAGAGAGAGACGTTGCGCATGACGGAGACGATGCCAGTTTGGTGATGTCAACGAGATTTTGGGAGAAAAGTGGTGACGGTGAGTTTGAATTCTTCGTTTATGTACATATTTGTTGTTTGTAGTGTTTAAATTATCTTTGTTTTGATTTTGAGTTTTTGATTGTCAACTTTGTTGATTTCGATGACTTTGGCGAGATTTTAGGAGAGAGATGACGCCGGTCGGTGAGCTTTCGATTTGTTCATTTCTCAACATGTTCGTTGTTTTGTGTTGTTTCATTTTACTTTGTTTGTGCTGTGATTCTGAATTTCAATTTCAATTTTTGAGTTTTGGTTTATTTGATTTTGTATTATGGTACTGTTTTTGATGGATCAAGGCATCTTAGTGATATTATTGTATGCTTGTTTCATTGATTTATTTGTTATGTGATTAATGTTGTTGATTTGTGTTTCATGAAAAAGAATATAACGTATCATGTATAATACTACCTGTGTTGAGTGAATATACTATTACAAGCCTCTAAATATACTAGTATGCTGTTCTACGAGTTTTCTTTGTGTTTTGTCATTATTCCACTTAACAATACTTTTAGTGTTGACTAAAAAAAATAGTGTTGACTATTATATATACTAGTACTATCCTATAAATAAATAGTTTCTTTTTTATTTGCAGATAAGTAGCCAAAAAATTAAAATTGTGTGTGAAGTGCACCAACAACAACACAATCATTGAGAATTTGTACGAAGTTGAAATAAAGCTGCCTATGAGTAATGTATTACGCCGATACTCAACATTGATTAAGCTCCCACTATGAAGCCATCTTTGACAAGAATCACATACGGGCTCCTAAAGACTACTCATATGAAGTCTTCTACTGAAGGTGGGAAGACAATGCTTATTCAATGTGGTCGATGTAGCGAGGTTGGAAGGCATAATAAGAAAACTTGTGCACAAAAGCCCTCAGCAACTAAAACTTGAAGATGTAGTATATTTACTAGTCATAGGTTGTGTGATTAGTTGTCCAAGGTCATATGTTTAATATGAAGAGCTATTATATATACTAGCCCTCAACGACACAAAATAGTGTTGACTATTATATATCCTAGTACTATTCTATCAGTAGTTTCTTTTTATTTGCAGATAAGTAACCATGAAATCAAAATTGTGTGTAAAGTGCACCAACAACACAATCATTGAGAATTTTTACGAAGTTGGAAGTGATAGAGCTGCCTATGAGTACTATATTAAGTCGATACCCAACACTGAGAAATAATTAAGCTCCCACTATGAAGCCATCTTTGACAAGAATCACATAATTACCGGATTAAGACACATTGCCGGCGACTTAAAATCGCCGGCCTTGTTTTTTTTCTCGCCGGAATTGTCATTACCGGCGACAAGTCGCCGGTAATGCCGTCGTCGGAAATTGCCTGCGGAGATAGCATTGCCGGCGACGACGTTTCACGTCGCCGGTAATGTCCTAAACATCACCGGCGACTTGAGTCGCCGACAATGTCAGCGCCGCCGTGGCCGGAATTTGAAGACATTGCCGGCGACTTAGGTCCATGTCGCCGGCAATGCTTGGAAAAATTTTGAAAAAAAAACCCGGTTCTGGATTGGGCCCAATTCCAGAACTTGCATTGAAAGACATAAACCGTACAATCATACAAGTTCAACAGTACACATAAATGTCCAACGTACAGTACAAATAGCAACGATACGAAAATTAACTACAACTACACGTCATGGTCGAGGAACTTGCGGGTCAGGGTCGAAGAAATCCATGTAGTCATTTGAACTCCGGTGGCTACCCTGGTCTTGCTGTGGCGGTGACTGGTGCGGTGGTGGTGGTGGATAACTGGGGAAACTGGGGAACACAGGGACCGGGGGAGGTGTGGGGAGCGGTTGTCCGATAGTCTGAGCCGCGTACATCGTCTGCATCCAGGTGAACATTTGTGTCTGCTGCTGGACCATGAGGCGGTGTTGCTCGATCATCCCCCGGTACTCGGCATCTCTGGCTGCCTGCTGCTCGGCCATCTGCCTCATCTCCTCCATATGCCTCCTTTGCTCCTCTAACTCCCTCTGCGTCCTCTGAAGCTCCGCTGCGAGGTTACGACTAGAAGCTGAACTTCTTGACCTGGTAGAGTATTCTGAAGTGTTCTTCAATACTCCTTCGCCCGCCGAGCTCATTCCCTTACAGTAGTAGGTATTCTTTCCAGTCCCGCACGCTTTTGCCATGATCTGAGCCGCTATATGCAGATCAAGCGGATCGATCTGAGAGGCATACTGGGTGACTTCTTCCTCGGAGCAGTCAGGATGGTTATCCCGAGCTATATTCATGGTCACTTCTGTGGTCACCTCCTCTACTCTCGCCTAATTGAAAAGCGAAAATGAATAACGTATTATCTAACAAAATAAATTAATATCGAAAAATAGTTTTATTAACACATGGAGAGGCGAAAAACTTACCGCTTCTTCAGGGCACTGCGGATAGAACTTCTGATGAATATACACCAACGGGTTCACTTCTTGTTGTTGCTGCGCCTTACTCGACCAACCCAAATAGTTCAGTGAACCTGCATGATGGGCCCTGGTGTTTTTCAATCTATTCGCCCGGTTCGTCTTCGAAATCGCATTGTTTGATAAACATTTGTAAAAAAATTAGTAACTAACTATTTGAATGTGATACGATACATTAGGCTTGTAAGATATGTTCAGGATGCATACCTTCGCTTTGGGGTGCTCGAAGTGGGCTATCAGCCACAGCCACTCGTACTCCCTAAAACGGAATTCGCTAGGGGTAGAACCTTGGCCTAGCTCCTTGTATAGAGTGTAATGTGAAGAAAGCTCGTTCTTCCACTCTTTATACCTATATTAACACCAGGAAAAAAAAGTTAGAGATATTAAAACTCTTGATAAACAAAAATCTAACTCGATATATACTCAAATAACTCGAAGCACATCACCTCATATGTAGTTGACGCTCTACCCACGTGTGAATAAGAACTTCATCCACGTCAAACCACACCTGCAATATGAATATATAAACGGTAAAATTATATATTTATTCGGACTTAATTAATAAATGTAAAATTTACGTAATGAAAATACGATTTAACTCACACTCAGTGCATTATGCACTTGCATCTTCACGTAGATAGGCACAGATTCCCAATCTGGCCAAAGCATTGGGACCTTGTCCCGCACGATCGCCCCGGCCATGCTGACATATTTTCACGTGGTGTCAAATGCCTTGATCACCTCGCCATCCTCATTGGCCCTAATTGGCGTTTTCCTTCCCCCGGTGGCCTGCTCAAGTCTCTTCCCGGTGCAGGTGCCTCTAGCTCCTTTCCGTTTTCCAGTACCATTAACGAAATTGCCTAATAATACAATGTCAACAAATTGATATCATTAATTGAACTTATCGTAAGTTTTAAGTAATAATTAAGTAATCAATTTGATGTTAAATAAAATTTACCTGCATCGTCCGTTTGTTGGTTGGTGCACCTCACACTCCAAAGATACACGGGGTCGAACGGGATGAAGTTGTACGCTTCCTCCACGCTCAGGAACTTCGGCCGTCCTTCAACATAAATAGGCATCTCCCTATCATCGAATTCAGGGATCACAGGAATCTCGTCTGGTAGGAAGAGACCGGACGACGGAGATAGACGAGGCCTGGACGATGAGGCGCCAGCACCATTTGCCTCAGATGATTCCCCTGAAACGGGAGTAGGCACCGGGCGAATATGGGGCATTCGGATGGAGGGAGTTTCTGATGCCCCCGTTGACTGTCGCTCGTCTGAGGGTCTGCTGACTGAGCGTCTGCTGACTGAGGCTCGAGGCTCGACTTCCGGTTGCACGGCTCCGGATTGTGCAGCTTCCTCCTCTGCTCGCGCAGCTAGCAAGGCTTGTGTGCGAGCGTTCATCATTGGCCCACTGCGCGTGTTGCTAACTGCGGCTGAGGAGGAAGCTTGACTACTGCTCCCTCCACTATTTCGGGAACCTCTCCATTTGATGACTGGAAGCCAATTTGCCGCAAAACCTCCTGGACACCGTAATAGTCATGGATTCAGTTCTATAACAAATCGAAACCGGAACCAAATGTAACCGGAACCGGGCGGAACCGGAACCGTTTGAACCCGGAACCATTTGGAACTGGAACCGTTCGGTTTCAAACGGTTCCGGTTACAAACAGTTTCGGTTCCAAACAGTTCCGGTTCCACGCGGTTCCGGTTTAAAACCGTTCTGGTTCCAAACCGTTCTGATTCCGATTTTTCACCTTAATTTATACGTTAAATTAACAACTATATCACCTTAATCCAAACTTTAAATGCCGATTCCGATTTTTCACCTATTATACGTTAAATTAACAACTATATCACCTAAATTAACATATATACATACATCATTTTCGACTTAAAATTTTTCACATATATATATACATCACATATATATACATCATGCATCTTAATTAAATTTAATTTTCACATATCTCACATACATCACATATTCATCCAAATCACGCACCCTAATTAATTTTCCACATTTTTCACACATATATATACATCATGCATCTTAATTAAATTTAATTTTCATATATATATATATATATACATCACATATTCATCCAAATCACACACCCTAATTATTTTTCCACATTTTTCAAACATTACCGGTATATATATACATTGCATATAAATTAATCGAAATCACCCTAATTAAATTTAATTTCCACATACATATATATATATATACATTGCCACATACGTATATATATATATGCACAAAAATAAATAAAAATTGAGAGAGAGAGAGAGGGAGAGAGAGTGAGCGTGCATGCACCTGCCATGGTGGAGTTCGAGGTGATTTTCTGGCGACGGAGGTGAGGGGAGGAGGTAGAGGAGGAGGGGAGGAGGAGAGGAGGAGGGGAGGAGAGGAAATTTCAATTTGAAATGGGGTTTTTTAGTGTGGAGAGAGGAGAAGGGAGATGAGGTGAGGGGAGGGGAGAGGGGAGGAGAGGAAGAGAGATTTGAGGAGAGGGAGGCGGCCGGAACAGTTTGGGAGATGGAGATGAGGAGTTTTAGGGTTTGAGATAGTGAGAAATGAGGGAGAGCTCGAGCTGGTTCGACCATATTCAGTAAACATTGCCGGCGAGTTAGTTGTAACTCGTTGGTAATGTCATTATTTCCCGAAGAATATCCGACTACGATTTCCAACACGATTTTCGAATACAATTTCCGACTACGATTTCCAACACGATTTCCGACTACGATTTCCGACTACAATTTCCTACTACAATTTTCGACTACAATTTCCGAATACAATTTCCGACTACAATTTCCGACTACGATTTCCGACTACGATTTCCGACTACAATTTCCGATTTCAATTTCCGACTACAATTTCCGACTACGATTTCCGACTACGATTTCCAACACGATTTCCGACTACAATTTACAATTTCCGACTACAATTTTCGACTACAATTTCCGAAAACAATTTCCGACTTCAATTTCCGACAACAATTTCCGACTACGATTTCCGACTACGATTTCCGACTACGATTTCCGACTACAATTTCCGACTACATCATTAACGTACTAAGGATGATAATCGTAATCATCTTCATCACTTGAGTCTGACTCGGTTTCATAGGTAACCTCTGGCAATATGTGTCACTCCTCGTCATCTGAATCAGCGTCAACTTCATATGGATTAACATCGAGAAGTTCTGCTCCAGTAATTCGAACCACACTCCCAGATCTCACATTATTAAGGCGAATCGTAGATGATTCATGAATGTCAAAAGAGTTTAGCTCTTGGTATGCAGTAACTTCCTCATCATCTGCGGTCTCACCAAGTGTGGCAGCACTGTATATGTTTCTATGAGCAACATGGTTAACCACCTTCCACGGGACTTTGTTAAGAAGATCGTCAAGGTAAAACACTTGTTTTACTGATGAGGCAAGAACGAAAGGGTCATCTTCATACCAGCTAGTAGCAGTATTCACCAAAAATATTCGTTACTGATCGGTCCTTGTGTTCTCCGGGCTAGTATCAAACCATCTACACTTGAACAAGTGCACTTTCATGCGGTTCCCATAAATTAGTTCAACAACTGAATGAAGGACACCGTAATAGTCAACGCCATCCTGCCCACCATGAACCATCACCTCACAATTCTGTGTTTTTAGAGACAAGAGAAGATTAACTACAAGCAGTTTTCTCGTTTCGGTGACATCAACAACATTTCATATCTCACGAATTGGATTTGATCAACACACATATATATATATATACACATACACATATACGTATATATACACGTACCTATATATATATAGCTTCCCGAGTGATCGAGTTTTCGACGCGCGCCTTAATTTTGACAATACCGAAGGATCGATTTCAGAGCGTTTTCCTTCTTTCGATTTCACCGGATTTTTTTCGATCCAAATGAATGAGCTGCTGCGATCTGCATCTAATATAAGAGGCATTGCCGGCGATTCATTAAATCGCTGAAAATGGAGACATTACCGACGACATGTCGCCAGAATTTCGCCGGTAATGTTTCAAAACATTACCGGCGACCTCCTCCGTCGCCGGCAATGTCAAGCCAAGCAATTCCGGCGATTTTCCGGCCGGAATTTCGCCGGCTATGTTTGGCTTGACATTGCCGGCGACGGAGGAGGTCGCCGGTAATGTTTTGAAACATCACCGGCGAAATTCCGGCGACATTACCGGCGACTTTCCCGGTCGCCGGCCTTGTTTTTGGAAATCTCGCCGGTAATGTTGCAAAACGTGGTAGTGTAAGGGTACCCAAAGACTACTCATATGAAGTCTTCTACTGAAGGTGGGAAGACAAGACCTATTCAATGGTGTCGATGCAGCAAGGTTGTGAGGCACAACAAGAAAACTTGTGCACGAAAGCCCTCAGCAACTAAAACTTGAAGATGTAGAATATTTACTAGTCATAGGTAGTGTGATTAGTTGTCCAAGGTAGTATGTATAATATGAAGAGCAATAGATTAACTTTCCTGGGACATATCCAACTTATTTACAAATTCACTTTTAGTATATTTGTCAATGTATTATGTTCTTCTTTCCATGCAATAGATACATTTGTTTTAAGCATTGATGAATGTTCTTCAATTGATACATTTACTTGCTTTGCTTGACATAATGTCTCTCTTTTTCAAAAACCAAGCACAAAGTAATGTCAAATATCGAATCATTAAGTCACAATAGATATTAAACTTGACCAACATAATCTGTCATCAATGTATAACCACATTACGTAAAATCATTACTTCAAAATATTATACTTCTTCCTAGATTTCATGTCCACAATATTATCATTTTTTTAAAACATACTACTATTGTTTATCTAACACTCTACTACATCACAACAAAAATACTACAACTGTTTGGTAAACACACTACAACATAAACAAACACTACAAATAGAATACAAGCTACTTCTTGAGCTTCATTGCTACTTTTTCGTTGCTTGTTTTCTGTTGGGTACTCGAAATGCTTGTTTTTGTTCGTCGCCTAACTATTATTTGTTTTCAAACCTTTGACCATTGAAGAAAGCGACTTCCCTTCCCCTACCGTCTTTGCATTCCCTTTCCCCGTTGACGAACCCACAAGAACAATTTTACCCTTCTTGTTTTACGATGTTAATGATCAGGAGTGTCTTGCACGTGATCTTATTGGAAACAGAAAAGTTAAGAAACATACTAGTGACAACAAAAAAACATACTACTTAAGACAATTAAACATACTACCATAAAATCATCAGGATACTACTATTAAAAATATACTACCACAAGAGCATAAATATTCTTATATAGAATCATAAAGATACTAGCACAAATGTATAATTATCTTAGCACATACCATCAAATATACTGCAGCATTCTCAAATCTAAATATACTACTTAAGACTTACAGTAACACTACGACAAACCATCAAATGTACTATTCTGACCATCAAACATACTACTGAGATTATCAAATCTAAAAATATGACTTCAGACCTGCAAAAATACTATCATAGACCACCAAACATTCTACTGAGATTATCAGATTTATAAATACTATTTCAGGGCTACAAAATACTACAACACATCATTAAACGTACGACTGACATCCAAGTCTAACTCTAACCACAGAATAATGAAATTTCATGGACAAATGAAGCATAAGAGTACCTAGAGGTGAAGATGAGCATGATTATTTGGTTCAAAGGTGGTGGTTCGTGGTGGCTGTAGAGAGAGAGAGAGAGAGAGAGAGAGAGATATATATATATATATATATATATATATATTTGTGTAGATATGTGCTTTCATGTTGAAGATGAGTGACGAGGTAGAGGTAGAGGTCGCGGTGGCGAGGAGCGACGACAGAGAGCTTATGGTGACGACGAGCAGCAGCAATGGCGAGGTTAGGGTTTTGAGATAGCTCTGTGTGTTGAATGAAAATGAGAGAAAGAGTTTGGTCAATTTAGCATGTTTATATAGGATGACATAAGTGTAACAATTGTGAATTTTAAGGTTATATTTATTATAGAGGTGACCTAATTTGGGATAAAATTGTTATGCGACCTTATTTATTATAGATATTAGGACAATGACCTTATATGTATTTTTCCCAAGAATATTGGGCTTTCACATCTATACTAGGCTCATATTGTTGTTTAAGAACTTCCTTAGTAACTCGTTGAGATCTACGTACCTCAGATGGAACATTCTGAATAGAGACCTCAGTTGATGATGTAGAAGGGGTAGATGCTTCTTCAGTACTATCTCGATGCTGCTCTGATAGTAACACTTTTCTGCCAATACTGGTCGACGGGTCGAGAAGGGTATCCCGGATGAAGTAACGTCAGAGTTTTGACGGGTCGAGAGTAACACCCTGAACTGCCAACGCAGAAGTTTTGACAGATTGAGACGAGACTCTAGACAGGTCGAGAGTAATACCCTAGACTTCTTGTTTAGGGTTGACATGACTATTTTACGGGTCGATGGAATTATTCGACCTGTCGAGAATTACCAGAACCTCCCAATTGTGTCTCCAACTGCTTAAGCTTTTCAAATTCCAAAAAATTCATAGTATTTCCTTCACATCCTCTCTCTCTTGAATAGAAGACTCTGAAACTCCCTCTGAGTAATATGGTTCAAATTCTCTAAAGAAGATATCAAGGGAGATATGAGGATCATAACACCGATAACCTTTATGGAATTCAGCATAGCCAATGAAGACACTTCAAAGCACAAGGATTAAGTTTATCCCAGAGAAGCTTGTGAATATGAACATACACAATGCAACTAAACACTCGAGGCTCAAAATTGGGAAGATAAGGGACGTTCAATATCTCATGTAAATTCTGCTTTGGACTTTTGAACTCAATGACAAGAGAAGGAGTATGGTTGATCAAATATACAACAAAAGTAATAGTAGCATTCCAATAAGACCGAGATATATTCATGCCAAACAATGAAGTACAAACAACCTCCGGTAATTGCCTATTATTGCACTCTGCCAAACAATTATGTCGAGGAGTATCAACAATGGAGGTTTGGGGACGAATCCCATGAGAGGCCAGGTAGGTAGACATAGTGCCATTAATATATTCTCCATTATTATTAGATTGAAGGACCCGGATAGGCTGTTGGTATTGTGTAGTCACCATCTTATAAAACTCAGTGAAATGAGAGAACTCCTCACTCTTGCAAGTCATCAAAGAAACCCATGTCATTTGGGTACATTCATCAATACAAGTGACAAAGTAAGGAGCGCAAGTTGGTGTAGAGATTCTAGCAGGACCCAAAGCATCAGAATGAATTTTCAAAAAAGAAACTGAGCATTTATTCAAATTGGGAGAATAAGTAACATAATGACTCTTGACCAGTTCAGAAACATCACACTTAAACTCAGATTCATCAACACTTAAGATAGATATCCAAAAGAAAAATGACTCAAACTACGATGTCATAACCAGATGGTTTCCTTGTATTTAGACTACTAACATTGTTGGCTTGACTCAACGAAGTCAGCTGTTTTTATCCACTGGATATCAAATCGAGATAGTACAACTTTCTCTTCTGGAACCATAACCAAGAATTTGTCGAGTTAAAATGTCTTGAAATATACAAAAGTTGGGATAAAATGTTACAAAACAAGATATGGACATATGATATACAGAATCAATGATTAGGTTAAGAGAAAGAGTATATAGCCTTCACCAAAAATAAAAGAAGAGGAACCATCTGCAGTAGAGACACTAGGTAAAGTAGGGGGATGAATATAATGAACTAAGGTAAGAGTATTGGTCATATGATCAGATACACTAGTGTCAATTATCCAAGCATCATTCCGAGATAATGTAAAGAGAAATGCCTTACCACCCATACTTGATTGTGCTACATTATTAGCTGAAGCTACAAAAGTGTCGGTAGCAGCAATAGTCTTGCATGGGCAATTACCCCACCAATTTGGATAATCAATAGTAGCAAAGCATTTTCCCTTAGAATAATCATTATCCTTGTACAGTGGGCAGATAGAATCAGCAAAAGGGTTTGGAGGACGAACACCAAACTGGGACGAGCCAGAGGAGCATGAGGAGGATGGGGGCTGGTGGTTAGCCATGACAGCCTGAGGCTCCGGGCCGACACCGATGGTGGTGGAGGAACGACGGTGACAGTGGTGGTGGTCATGACAACATGCTGAGCAAGAGCACTAGAGTGAGTAAGTTGATCAATGTAAGCCCGACGAACATAAGCATAAGTCTTGTCAAGACTCAATAATTCTTCACGACGAAGAAGTTCTCCTCCAATTTGATCAAACTTATAATCTAAGTCTCCCAAGAACATGTGAACCCGAAGCATAGATTTGTAGGCAGTGTAATAAACAACTCCGCTCACAGTAGAAGAGAAAGAGGCAACACGTTGATCAAGCTCCTCAAGCCATCCTACCAACTCATTGTAGTAAACAGATAGAGGCCACCCATCTTGTTTAGTACTAAAGAAGAGGCGGTGCAACTCATAGATTCGGGTAAAGTTTGAATCATTATAGTAGTTTTGATGCAAGGCTTTCCAAATTTCAGCAGCAATATTGAGACAGAGATATTGGTGTTGATAATGGATGGATACATGTTATCAATCAACAAACTTTTTACCTTCTTATAGTCAATAACCCATGTAATTTACTTGGGTGTGCCAGAAGTAGGGGCAGGTGAATCACCAAGAAGAAATCCACACTTGTTGTACCCGCGAATGTGCATCTGCATAACAGGAGGCCATGTAGAGTAATTAGAATCGGTCAAGAGAACGTCAATTGAAAAAGAGAAGTTTTCTTGATGGTAGTGGATAGTAGGGTTTTGTTGGGGAGGAATAACCAAATTAGGAATTTAGGTATAGTGGGTGACAGATTTTGTCAGTATGTCTACATGATTGGCTCTGATACCAAGTAGAAAAGTATAAGTAAATGTATTTATGGGGAATATATACAACTTTACAAGCATGTTCCTAATTAATAGGAAAATAATATTTATAATAAAAAGTAAATCAATCATATTCACAAAAGAATTCTAAAGTAACTACAATTTAATATTTGCCAACAACATCAACTTTACTGTGACTATTCGATCTATATCTCTCTCAGTTTTTGGATATGATGAGAGAGAGAGAAGTTAGTCTTGAATGCACCCCATCTCTTAGCATCCCCATTTCTTTTAGAAATTGCCACATGTTACTATTTTATTAGATAAGAAAGTAAACAGACAACGAGCTTATAATAAGCTTAGGACACCAAATTCTCGTCCTTCCCCAGATTCATCAGCCTTCTCCGCTGCTGTCGACCATGTTTCGCCACCAGAAACTCTCGCTGCCGTTGTTTCTCTCTCCTCTCTCTTTCAATTACGCCTCAAAGTGGTTCATCCCCGTCTCATTATTACCTCGATGATCAATCTTGTTTGCTTCCTCCAGCAAAGAAGTAGCAGGACTCATACCCTCCTCCTCAGCTCATAAACAACAACTTGAGAGGCTTCACCTGAATAATTAAATATACATCAAAACTCAGCACATTTCGAGCAGACCCAGTTGGGTTTTCAGTCGAATTTCGATGACGGAGAAGTGACAAGGGAGGGAGAGAAAGTCAACTTAAAACTCCAGACTTACAAACACCAAAACAAAGAAAATTGAAACCCCAACCACAAACATAGAATCAAATCCTCCACGCGCAACCTCTTTGATCACCCATCTGCCACAATATGGACCCACCCAAGCTGATCGAGACTATCTGCGAATCCCAAGCCTGCTGGCAACGGAGACCAGAATTGGGCAGATGCAGCCGGAGGCCTCGGCGACGCTGAAGAAATTGGTTCACTGGAGCCCTGAGCGGGTTTTGCAATCCGTTTTTGAACAATAATAACATAACTTCCATGTCTGATTCTTCATCTAACACCTATACTTGTCAATCTGACGTGATGACCCCTCGTTCTCATTCAAAAGTATGTATATGTGTGCTTATACGTATTACTGTAGCAAGTATATTGACACCATGACCGGGGTTTTTGGGAATGGTAGTTTCGGGTTGAGATTTCTGGGAAATGATTATAATCCGGTGCCTTGAGCTTATCATATGATCAGTCAATTTTGATCAGGTTGACAATATAACCGGCTAGGATTTAAAAAAAAATGGTGTAGAGAAAGGGTGCATTCAAGACTAACTCGAGATCGAGATCGAGATCGAGATCGAGATCGAGATCGAGAGAGAGAGAGAGAGAGAGAGAGAGAGAGAGAGAGAGAGAGAGAGAGAGAGAGAGAGAGAGAGAGGTTGCATATATATGATATGTATGGCTAGGTAAGAAGTTCATAAAGCACAAACAAACAAGGACCATTGATTACATCCATATGGTACAGACTGAGTTACACCATTTCCGCAGTATCAACGTCTTTTATTGTCTTCAGAATCCGAGCAATATCATAAGCCACAACCTCGGAATCCAAAGAAATGCCAGGAAGGCCTCTCACTGAGAACCCAACACAGTAAACTCCATTTCCCCCTTTCCAGTGGTTTGGAAACTTGCCTTTTGGCTTGTCATTATCATCAAGAATGAACTTGTAATCCTACACATGCATGCATGCAGTAAATTAGTACAAATTAAAATTTTGACCCTAATGAAAGCATGAATGAGTGGATGTAAGGTTAAATATATGCATCCATGTTATCTTAAGCCAGTTGTGGACTACACTACGATAACCAGTCACCATAATTATGGCATCAAAATGCTGACGGGCACCATTTTTGAATTCCACAACGTTGTTCTCTACCTTCTCAACTCCTGGGAAAACTTGTCAGCAGTGTATCATCCTCAGTCGATCATTATTTTGAACTAGTTTTCATTCCCAGGAAAGGTTAATTCTACTGGAGAAAGAATACTTTAATGCTCGATCATTTATACTCTTAGCTAGTCAAGAAACGTTTCTTTACCTTCATCTTTTTGGAGAGAATTTTCTGGATAGTTCCACGATCGATCACTGGGGCTTTTCTAGTAAGTTCTTTGAAAAAGAAGGGTCCCTCCGTTGGTCGATGAATCCCATAACTGGACAAATCGTTGTAGAAAAACTTGGCAATAAATGAGACGAACCTATCTGCAATTCTCAACAGAAAATATTTCAATAGAAGCACCCGAAACGCATGAATTGTATGTTGAGTACATGAAGCGGCATAAAGCATATATACCATATGAACATTTTTAAAAATTTAAACAAAAACTTATTAAAAACTGATAGGGAAAGCTGTATTTTACTTCATTTTTTAAATGTATTTGTAATTACATATGATGGAGGAAAATATAATCTTCATCACTCGCAACCTTAACCCTATTCCACCTAGTCCCTCATGCATACTTGGCTAAACTCTGAACCAAGGGTGCATCATTTATTTTATTCTCTATTCCGAGCCTCCTAGATCTCTCATATTTTTCTGTTCATTTTTTCTCCTCTTCCACCAAAAGTATATTAGTTTCTTATCAAGTATGTATGAAGTAAGTTTAATTGGACAAGTAAATTAATGAAGCATTTTGAGGGAGATCTCAGCTTCTTTTACATGCCAATTTCCTTCTGATCCATCAGATTTAGCACCAAGTACATGCACATTATATAAACTCAAATCAAAGATAATCACTTGAATGATAAAAAGAGAAAAATAGATGTTACTTTGCTTCGAACAATAATGGATGTATGAGATCCACTCTCCGCAAGATCATTACTGATCTCTATGCCAGAATTACCACAGCCAACCAACGACACATTCTTTCCTTTGAAGGGCTAACCAGATGTGTAGTTACACGTATGAACAACCACTCCGTGGAATGACTCCATTCCAGGCAGCTTTCGGACAACTGCCTAGCTGTTCTCATCGGTGGCAATCGCCAAGAAATTGGTCACGACGATGTACTCTTTCTTAGGGGCCTCCTCATCAGTTGCCCTAGTTTTGGTCACTGTCACTTTCCACTTATTCTCGACTTGGTTGTAAAATACTGAGTCAACAGTCTGACAGTAATAAGGGTTCACATTGAACTTGGCAACGTACTTGTCCACATAGTCTATGAAAGCATCCTTGGACATGAAGGTCGATGTCATGAGTCCGTGAGACATGAGTGGCAAAGAAAAATAGTCCTTGGCCAAATGAAGGCTTAAACGGTCGTAGGATCGTTTCTTCTAGAGGGAAGCACAAAAGTCTTCCTTCTCAAAGATGATGTTCTGCACCGACTTGGAGTTGAGCAGTGCGAAAGTCGCAATGCCGGCGGGTCCGGCCCCTACGATCATGACCAAAGTGTTCTCCAACACATTATTGTTGTTGTTTCTCTCCATCTTAATTTTTACAACTCAACTCACTCTAGTTACTTCTCTCTCTGAGTTAGTTAATTAGGGATGGTGAACTAGTGAGCAATGGAGCTAGAGAACTATTATATAATAGGGGAAGGAGAATGAGGGGGCTTGATTGACTATCGCCATGGATGTTGAAAGTAGAGTATATTTTATTGTTAAAGTTACAATCATCACCATTATACTCACTACCACTATCCACTTGGTGTGAGGAGATATAATATGTTCAATATGCTCGAGGATGACGAACAATTTCATCTCTACCGATAAGATTCAAAATGAAAGTTCTGGAGTGGTCAAACTATATGACCAAAACGAAAAAAGTGGTTGAGATGTTTTACCAGCATTAGTTCTATTCAAAGGAGATCTTTTTAGTTAGTAATACACAAAATATTAATTAGAGAAATCAAGAAGTTAATTATACGGAAATATTAATTTGGACAAACTTCAGTTTTTCTCCCTTAACTTTGGCTCAGACATCATGTTAGTATGTTTTGTTTCAAAGTTGAATGTTTTACCCTTTATCTTTGTAATTCACATCAGTCTTACCCGCCCATCAGTTTTTCATCTAATTTGATTGTTAAGTGATAACATGACAATTGCCCTGTCAATAAGTAGAATCAAGAAGCACACACTATATGAGCACATATAATGTGCAGAACACAAGTGTGTGAGACACTTGTCACAATCTTAACCATGTTAGACTTAGATGAATAGTGCATGAGAGAAACTAAACCGTAGATTACTCGTTTGCAGTGGCGACCCCCCCCCTCCCCCCGAACATTTGACCTGCATGTATAAAATATATGTTAAATTGTATATGGATAGATGAATAATGCATAGATAACACTACCTTTTAAACGAGCAGTACATTGAATATGCTACACGTACGTACTGAGACATTTGAAAAGTCCATAACTATGAATTGCATATTGGGCCTATTAATCTTAAGGTTAATTGGACATTAATTAATCTTAGAGAAAATGTAAAAGTATAATGCTAGTTGGAGACCTATAAGGATTTTATGTATTTAATTACATAGTTTACTATGAATAGAATTTGATTTTTTTCTTATAAATATGTCATGTAGATTTTATCTTTAATAGAAGATTTAACTTATTATCAATTTCTCTATGCTCTTTTTTTATATAAAAACTTTTAATTCATTAATATTGTGAGTAAATATTTTACGGAGCCGGATGGATGACGAGTTAATGAATGATCGATTGTTTGATATCATACATTGAGATACACATATCAATTACTAATGACGATAAAGTTATTATAAAATATTTTCAAGATGTAAAATTTCAATGAGGACAATTACTCTCGTAATTGAGAGTATTTATGAGCACAGATTCAAAACATTTTAAACTGGCTATTTAATATTTAAAAATTATTTTGATTTTTGATTTTATTTTAATATTGGCCCCCAACTGACGATATATCTTGACTCCGCCACTGCTTGCTTGCTCATTTGTATTCCGTACATTGTAGAATTATTCTTTATTTGAGACTTTTTACAATTACGAAGTTAGTAGCAGTTTAAGAATTTTTCAAATCCTAAATACTTGAGGAATTTGATAATTCATGTCTAAAGTTACAAATCATAAGAGTAAACCGGTATGTCGTATATATATAATATAGTTTTCGACCAATTAACAGTTGTTACCGTTGACTAGCTTAGTACGTGTGCCTTGTGATGATCCATAGACATTACATTGACTATTAAAGTTGTTATCCAATCTTAAAACATTGATAGTTTTGATCATTGATATCCTATCATTAGAGGCAACCGGTATGCCCTTACATATCGAATGTACTCGCAAACAGCTATCGACAATCCTACATGATATGATACATATGATTTTTGTCTTTATTAGTGATATAAATGCAGATGTTGCACATATATAAATTTAGAAAGAAAAATCTATTGGAAATGTTAGAACGATTATTTAATTTGTATGATTGAAATATGTCAATGTATCAGAAATTGAATGAACCATGATTACTGTTAACTGGAGATCAAAAGATGTAAAATGTCAATATATATATATATGCAGATCCTATCAGCTGCGAACCTTTGCACCGAAACTTCAATGGTTTAATTTTACATATATTGAAAACTTAATTCGATAAATTACGACATCATCTACCTCTTTATGAATTACATCCTCATCAACTACGACAAACTATTTTGGCCATGCCACCCAACTTCCACAAGATTGAACAACAGTTCTAATTTCATCTTCAACTGGATTTAGAATCAAAGCTCTCTCTTTCAAAGGCTGATTAACAGAAACACATCAATTTTCAGCTTCCAGCGGCTTTCCATGACAAACAAGTGAATGATCATTGGATTTAATCACTGTTGCAGTAGTAACAATGTTATCGATCGAACCCAATGCCAATTTGCAATTCACTTTAACATTGGTAGCCTGTTTAAGAAAATACATAATAATGCATTAGGTCAATTCTTTCATCAAGCAATAAATATTTCAAGTATTTTGTCAAATTTAGGTACCTACCTTTAGACTTGGCGTTGGTTTCAAGAATGTCATGTCTCTAGCTTCGTCGATATGTTTATCACGACAACTAGACTCCTCCAACTTCTCATCGCCAATCTTCCCAGCAAGCGTTTCACCTTGAATTTCATCGAACTTGTCAAAAACTGCAGCTTCTTTCATAATCTGAGGTTTCTTCTTCTTGGTCACAACACAGAAATTTTCATTATCATATTTTTCCTTGGCTACACTATCCATAGAAAAAATCCTCTTCTTTTTCCCAAGCCTCAAAGATGTTTGAGCAGCCATTGCTGCTTCTTCAGCATGTTTAAAACAACTTGGTTCAGCAGACTGCATTGGTGAAGCAACCCCAAGAGCAGCATTGAGTTTTGCTTCCATTGCTGCGAGTTTACTCTCCTAAATCCTTTTCTTTTCCTCTGATTTTTTCTTCTCTTCTTCTCTAATCCTATAGTTAGATCTTCCAACATCTTCTCATTATTGTTCTCCAAAATTTGCTCCATTGTATCAGTAACAGTCTTCACAATGCTCTCATTCTTTTTGGAAGTTGAGAGATTGAAGAAGGTAGACGGCGTAACCACATACCCACCAATTCCACGAACAATTCTTCTATGTTCTGAAGTCTTCAAAGCCAAAGTCAGCACATCTTCAGCGCCATGGATTTCCAATTTGTCATCCTGTTCCTTTTTAGTTCTTTCTGCCATAACAAAAGTAAGGTTGTAATTAGAACTGAATCTTATTCAAAAAGTATATAAATGCAAATAAGCATTACATGAACCATCTTTACCCAAGTGCCCTTTTTCCCACAACATAGCTCGGTCAAGATCTTTTTCATCCATGGTTGCACACTGCAGAGACAATATGAAGTATATAAATTACAATAAGAATATATCTATAAACAACTGAAATTGTAAATACAGGGCATATATACTATAACATAATATGAACATACTAATTCATATTTCAATCCAACATATCCTTTATGTGACTCACGGTGGTCATAATCATTTTCATATCTTCTGCCTCTGTTTAGTTTACTTAGATCCTAAAACAAATTATATCCATTTATGAAGCGGGAATAATAAATATGTCATAATATATCTCTAAAAGAAAAATTACCTGTCTAGCTACCTGAAATTTTGGGCATTTCCTTCGTGCTACAAAAACATCTCAATCAACCTGTGATATAAACCTATAATCATCTAGGGGAAATTTCATGCCTTCCTCATCATCCAGAAATGTCCAAACATAGTGTTTTGGTAAGTGTGTCCTTAAAATTCCTCCATTTGACCCCCGCTGATTTTAGCACCATGTCCCGTTTATCACTTGGTAATATGAATTCCCTCTGCAAGTAACATATGATTTAAAAAATTAAGAGACCAAAACATAAACAAGTGCCTTCAACATTTATATATTAAATATTAGAACACCAAAAGACAGAAAATTATACCCTGATAGTATCCCAAATTATTTTTTTTGTCTTCCTTGCTCACCAACCTCCAATCAGTTACTGTTATTGGGACTTTAATTCTTGCTAGCACACTAATGTATGACTGCAGCGTACTTTGCTCTTTTCCAGCTGGATATTCATACATGTCATACAAAACCTTCAACTTATGCCTAAGTACCTTTGTAACAGTCAGCTTAGACATGGTAATTGGTTTACGTTTGAGCCGTTAAGACCTCCAGTACTCCCTTCATCTTCCTCAATTTGCTTCTTCATCTTCAATGATGCTGGCTTTGTGTTTGATATTGTCGACTCCCTACTTGACTTGTTAGACTTTGTATTCTTTACTTTTCGAGCATCTTTAGATATGGACTTGTGAGACTTGGACTTCCTTACTTTCAGAGCGTCTTTAGTGTTGGACTTCTGTGACTTGGACTTCTTTTTTGCTGGCAATTAGGCAGTTTTAGAAGGCGCCATTTCCTACACATAAGCCAAAATCAATATCTACATACACATAAGCCACAATCAATATAGCTTCCAGAACCAATAACTTGCATAACCAATTAAGAGAGCAACCAAATACATCATCCATATCATTAAATTGTAGTATTTAACTTTTAGATTACAACCAAGCAAAAAGATTAATGCAAGACAAAGCTAAATAAAGCATGAAAGAAAGAGAGCCATATATAGGTAAGCCAAAACAAAAGGTGAAGAACCATTGTGACAGTCCTAAGCCCTATTCTTCTTCAATCAAAATTTCCTCATTGTCATCACGCATGTATGCCATTTTTGATACTTCAGTAACAATCGAAACTTCTGGCATTCTATCAACAAGAGGATCATGATCGCCTACCACGTCCCCCAACTCATTGTCACCGTCCAAGTCATTGTCTTCTCTTTCTAGGGCTTCTAAGACTACTGACCAACTAGGATCGATGGTATCTTGCACGTAAAAGAATTATTCTATACTGTTTCCCAACATAAATTTGTCATTATCTTGTGCCTTCCTATTGAAATTCACTCGTGTAAAACCAAGGTCATCAACTTTGAATCCCCTGGAAGTGTCACACCAATCACACATAAATAGAGGAAAATTAAACATGATATAATCTAGACACCAGATCTCCTGTAGTACTCTGTA
This sequence comes from Geum urbanum, assembly GCA_946800695.1. Lineage (NCBI taxonomy): Eukaryota > Viridiplantae > Streptophyta > Magnoliopsida > Rosales > Rosaceae > Geum > Geum urbanum. The sequence goes on from OX327012.1 coordinate 31,986,225, forward strand.
GAAACACATATCTGTTATCACAGGAGCTTTATCATGACCACTAGCAACTTGCATAATGCCAGCCACGAGGTAAACACCACTATTGTGACAAGCATGAACATTGTCAATACACTTGGTGTAAAACTAAACCCCGTTAATTATGTAGCTGTTGAACTTTGCTATTTCATAGTTTGGTCCTTTTCAAAGACACCTGACAGTTTCAGAAATGTTGTGATCTGGTTGTGCTAATTGCTGGCTAACCTGTTAATAATTTGAAAATGGTTAAGAATCCAGATGTGTGCGTTAGCCTAAGATGTAAAAAAGTGGCTATAAATTTAGATACTTGAATATTACCTTCTTTTTCACCCATTCAGTAAATTCCTTATTTTGGTTGTTTCTCAGCCACTTCTCATTACATTTGAATTTAGGATACACTGTCATCAAGCATTCAAGATCCTTTCTACAAGTCATTTACAACAAAGGGCATTATTAGCAAACTATTATAACAGTTCAAAATATTCACAACAATAATGAACTATGGTCAGAAGTTGAGAAAACTTACTCGAAGCATGGTATAAACTCATCGGTGTTCTGTAGAATGCAGAAATGTTCCCACTGATACTCAGTGCCATAAATAGAGAACATATGAGCACCACTTGTATGCTTAGTGACAAAAGAACATCTTTTTGGGAGTCCCACAGTTTTGTCAACTGAAATGCACTTTTCTAAGTACTCAATTGCGTCTTCAGCAATGTAATTGAAAGGACCCGATCCCGATTTAGTTGTCCAAACCGGAATTAAGCCCTAATGACAACCGAAACTACAAAAAAATTGTCAGAGTTTCCACTGAAATTCAAGAAACCCAAAAATCTGCAAAGAAAACACACTTCTAAAATGTCCACAAAAATAAACCGTGGGCACCAAATCCCAACCAAATTTCTCAAATCAATGAAACACTGAATTCACTAGAAATATAAACTGTTTATAGAAGGTGATAAGAAATTCAAAGACTGAGTGAGAAAATACAACACAACGGAAGTAAACTCTATACAGTATTCAGAGCGACTTCTAATTTACATAATACACAGGACTAACACGTTAAAGTAGGAACTTACTAGATGAGTACAGTGACACGAGCTCTATGCCTCCGTCGCTGACGTGCAATCTCAGGATACAAATTACAAACTGGGCGGAGAAAATTGAAAAGCCCAGAGAAAGACATATAAAATAATAAAATTGTTAGAGTGAGTGGACGAAAATAAAGTTTCACTTTAAACTGAAAACTATAAATAATATGTCTTTCACTATAAATGTACATAAAAATGATGCGAGTATAATAATATGATCATCCAAGTACTCCTGGGTACTATAAAATATGTGGAGGCTACGACTTGGGTCCCCCGACCTCAAGTCCTAATACTGCCCAGCTCAGGTCCCTGGCTATCTTGGGTGCTCTATAAATTCTTGGGTCAGGTCCCTGGCTCTCCCCGAGCGTCTCGAGGATCAGCCAAGAAGTAGTGCATCGATGCATCACCTGTACTATGCTCTGTGTAAAACCAAATCATATATGCCTCCAAATGCAAATGCATAATTGTAAATGCATAACTGTAAACAGTATAACTGAAAAATGCATAACTGAAGACTCGCAAAACAACATTGGAAATAAAATGTCCACTCACAGTACACAGCTAGCTCCATGGTCTGGCGAAAGTCGCCTCCCCAAAATTTTGATCATGGTCTCCTAAATAAATAACATATTTATTTAATACTGGAATTCAATAAAACGTGCGAAAGTCAATTCATAAACTATCTCAGAAATCCTCTGGTCAATTTTGGATTTTCGCCTCGCTAGAGCTCTGCCGTGGATGGCGTCGCGTGGCTCTCATGCGCCTCCACAGGTGGTGGAGTGTGAGTCATACAGGCTTATGATGCAAACTGCTCTGATGGAAGTGTTTGCCACCTCGTTGGAAAGATCTCAACGAGGCAATCAATTCTTCTAATTGGCTCCACCCCCAATTTAGCCGGAATCGGCTGGAAATCGCCCCAAAAGCAGGCGGCCCGAAAAAACCTAAAAACCTCTCCAGCGGTGCAGTGGCGCCGTCGAGCCCGAGCTCGAGGCTGGTCGAAAACGATGCAGGAGGAGGAGGGCTTCAAACCCCCCCAACTCCCGACATCCTAGATCGGTCGACGCACTTTCGACCACGGTGGCCAAAATATGGCGAGAGAAACCTCATCGATTCACTCAACCACCTCACCTACAATCCAAAATATCCCCAAAAACACAACAAGCACAACAAGAACTTCAATTTCATACCTAGGGTGTCAAAATTGGTGGTGGGCCGGTGAAGATTTTGACGGGTCAAGCAAACGGGTCAAGCAAGGAAAACAAGGTCAAGCCCGATATGATTTTTCTGATTTTTTTTTTTCAAAAAAATCTCCAATTTATATCCCAAAGCTTCTTATGAGATCAACGGTCTAGATTTGGTCTGATCAGAAATCGACGGTCCATATCAAACCGCCTCATTTAAATTACTTTTTAATATTTTCTTCACGCAGAATTCCAAAAATCATAAAAAATAGCTCACTTATCTAAAAAATTCCCCAAAAATTCCTACGACCTCGAAATAAAATACTCAAAAATTTTGTGAAGAAAATAAAGTCTAATTCTTGCTCGGTGAAAAATTCGTTAATAAATCACACGATACGATTAATTCGCGATAAATCTAATTCTTGCCGATTTGTGCGTAATTTGTGGCTTGGGTTGTTACATTAATTCTTGGCTATGAAATCTTCAACATGATTTTTATTATGAATATATCCTTTGCAGACCTTCATATATCGTTCAAATGGATACATCTAACGAAAATACACAGGTCCACACAATTCAATTTCTCAAACTAGGTGAACTATCAAATGAAGCATGATGTCGAAAAAAGAAAGTGGAAAGTACATCTGAAGCAAGCACAAAGTCTCATCTAGATCGCTTTGAATTTTGGGTAGCCTGTCCATGTCTACTCTTTTGCTGCATATCTTAGTAAAGAAAAGACACAGTCTGATCACAGCAACTCTAACTGGCTTGTCTAGTACTCCCCTCAATGCAACAACAAGAAGTTGTTGCATTAATACATGGCAATCATGCGACTTCATACCACTAATCTTAATATCATCCAAGGTAAAAAGATTTTGAATGTTAGAACAATAATTTTTTGATACTTTCATATTAAACAAACTCCCAAATACACATTTCTTCTCATCTAGATTCAAATTCCAACTTGCTAATGGGAACTGATCTTTCTTGCGAGCATCCATGTTAGGATGTAGACACGGTCGTATTTTCATCTCAACCAGATCCTTCCTACATTTGACCTGTCTTTAGTTTTCCCCGGAATATTCCTAACAGACTTTCACACACATTTTTCTCAATGTGCATGACATCAAGGCAGTGACGGACATGGAGAAATTTCTAGTACTCAAGCTAAAAAAAAATTGACTTCTTTTTCCAACAAGGTCTATTTTCGTTCTCCTCAACCCTATAAACTGGCATAGGCTTGCTCTTCCCAAATGGACAAGGCAAGACTTCTTCCTCCATTCTCTGCAACATTTCTTCTCCAGTCAATGTAATTGGAGCAGAGTCCAGTTCTTGATGACCATCAAATTGAGATCGTTGCTTCCGATAAGGATGGTTTCGTCTAAGGAACTGGCGACTACACATGTATGCCATTTTCTGTGAATTAACCAGCCGCTTAGGCGACGTTTTATCCAGACAGATCGGGCAAGCATTATACCCTCTAGTAATGCTCCCTGATAGATTTCTATAAGCTGGAAAGTCATTGATTATCCAAAGCAAGCATGCCTTAAGGGTAAAATACTCATCCCTAGCTGTTGTTCTACACTTCTTACTTGGTGTAGCTTGCTATATGGGTCATGAGTGGGAACTTAGTTTTCGTTTGGGTATGCGCTCTTGGATTGCGGTTGCATATTCAGCTCCTGTTGCAGCTGCTACTGCTGTTTTCTTGATCTATCCAATTGGTCAAGGAAGCTTCTTTGACGGTATGCCTCTAGGAATCTCTGGTACTTTCAACTTCATGATTGTATTCCAAGCTGAGCACAACATCCTTATGCACCTGTTTCACATGCTAGGCGTGGCTGGTGTATTCGGAGGCTCCCTATTTAGTGTTATGCATGGTTCTTTGGTAACCTCTAGTTTGATCAAGGAAACCACAGAAAATGAATCTGCTAATGAAGGTTGCATATTCGGTCAAGAGGAAGAAACCTATAATATCGTAGCCGCTCACGGTTATTTTGGCCGATTGATCTTCCAATATGCTAGTTTCAACAATTCTCGTTCTTTACACTTCTTCTTAGCTGCTTGGCCTGTAGTAGGTATCTGGTTTACCACTTTAGGTATAAGCACTATGGCTTTCAACTTAAATGATTTTAATTTTAACCAATCTGTCGTGAACCCCCTTAATCCTAGCCCACAAAAGCTTCAAATCATCGATTAAGGGTTGAAGGTAAACATCTATATCCTTACTGGGTTGTCTAAGCCTAAATATCAATATGATTAACATAATGTACTTCCTATTCATGCACAGGAAAGAAGGAAGATTATAATTAACAAGAATTACCGGCCAACAATTATATGTGGCCATACCACATACTCCACTATGGTAATTGAACCCATCAGATGACAAGGCAAAATGTAGATTTCTAGGCTCTAAACCAAACTCAACCCCTTTCTCATTGATAAGTTTCCATATAGCTGCATCAGCATGATGACGCATGAATCCATCATCAAGCGTCATCTCTGCACGTGATGTCATAAACTTGGATGTTTAGGCAGACTCAAATATTCGGATAAGCCTAGCAATCTGAGGAAAGTATCACATCATTTTTGCAGGAACACCTTCTCTCACCTTCTTATCTCTGCCTAGTTTCTACCGTGACAAGCGACAAGTGGGACAACTTTCATCCTAATGCACTTAAAGTTTTTTTTTTGCCTCGAAAACAGAGGCAAGGAGTTCATTATCATCTGGTAAAATATTCCTGATAGTAGCTATCCACTCACCAACGCTGCATTACTCATTCACTGCTTTGCTTTCAGATTAAACAACCTCACCATCTAATGTATAATGGCTTATTTGCATCATTAACATATGCTTTTAAAAGTCTACACTCCTAAGATAAATCTAATTCTTCTTCCACATCACTATCCATGTTTTCATTAGTATCCCCCTCTACACTAGAGACTTCCCCTACTAAACCATCGACCGATTCAGATTCTAAATTCTCACTTCCCGGAAATCTGTGACTATCTCCCCATGTTCCTTCCAAACAATATAAGTAATATCTATCCCATTAAAATACAGATGATCCTTAATCATAGAAATTGGAATTAATTTTAGATTTTCACACTTAGTATAAGGACAGTAAATGTTTTTAGAATCCTTAGCATTCTTGAAGGCCTCGGAAAACTAGTGACTCCTTGCTGATAAGCTAATGATGTTCTACTAGCATACATCCATGACTTATACATAGCTAAAAAGGAACAACAACAAAATAAACCACCAACCAATATACATGACTAGAGTTCAACCATAACAATAAGCAAGCTATTTTCAATCACACATAGATAGATAGATAGATAGATAGATAGATAGATAGATAGATAGATAGATAGATAGATAGATAGATAGATAGATAGATAGATAGATAGATAGAGAGAGAGGGAGGGAGAGAGAGAGAGAGAGATAGAGAGAGAGAGAGAGAGAGAGAGAGAGAGAGAGAGAGTGAGTGAGTACCTAATGAAAGCAAAGATCCTAGCAAAAATACTACGCTCTAAGCAAACGAACCAGATGCTGTAAATCCCCGGCTTATTACCTTCACCCAACCTCCACCATAGAAATATCATAGATATTAGATTCACAAAATAATGGAAAGCAACAAATTTCTAAGATAACATCAATTTTGGCGCAAAAATACTACGCTCTAAGCAAATGAACCAGATGCTGCAAATCCCTGTCTTATTACCTTCACCCAACCTCCAACATAGAAATATCACAGATATTAGATTCACAAAATAATGGAAAGCATCATATTTCTAAGATAACATCAATTTTGGCATCATAACAGTCAAAGGAGAACACACTAAACCCTATAAACCAGTTCTTAACTCATCAAAAAAATAAACGAGTTCTTAAAACCACGTATCAACAAAAACAACTTGATAACTCAGTAACCATAGTACCAAAATAATTCAACTTGTATCATACATCACATCCATTTAACAATAAACCAATTCCGAACAAAAGCAACCCAGGTCCAAAAAAATCTAATATATATATGTCAATAAGATAAACCACGAGATCAAATTGAAGTCTGAAACATACTGCAACACCAAACTAAGAAAATTATAGCAAAATTCTTTATCAACTACCACACAATATTTCACTTCTTCAAAGACAACAGACACAAAGCAAAATAATCAATCGAGAAGAAAAGCATAACTACATAGAGAACAAGAGCAAAACCCAAATCGCAACCCAAAACCAAAATAAATCAATCGAGATGAAAAGTCCTAAACCATAGAAACCCTAAACCAAAATCTCATTTTACATAAAAAAAAAGAAGCCACCCTATCAAAAACGTAATCTAAGCCAGACTAACTCAATCAAAAATTTGGGGTGAAAAGAATATACCTATTGAGATCTAAATTAGGATTTTGTTCCACAACGGAGGAGGTTAGATCCTTGTTGTGGTTCAGTTTAACAGAGGATGGGTCATTGAGGTTCAGTTCAACAGAGCTGAGATTAGTTGATATTTGGCTGTGAGATTTGTTTTTTTATGGATCAGAGTTAGGGCTGAGATGGGGTTTCAATGTGAGAGTGACGAGTTTTGGACTTGGTTGGTTTTCGGATTTGGTTGTTTTGTTCGTTCTTTTTTATTTTCACTTTGGTAGGTGTGACATTGATTAGATGAGACCAAAATTACTTGCAAGTTTTGGTGGTAAAAATGTCGCCAAGTGCTCAAATTTGAACCCTAGATACAGACGACAGTCAAACAAACGTCTCCGTCGTCCAAGTTAATTCCACTTAGACCACAGAACTTTACTTGGACGACGGAAACAAATGTCTCCGTCGTCCAAGTTCCACTTAGACCGCAAAATCTTAAAGGTTCCGTGGTCTAAGTGCATTTTTCTTGTAGTGAGATATGAAATTTTTGTTTCTGTCTATATATATATTTTTTATTATAAAAAATAATTTAGAATATCTGTTGGAATAAAAATATGATATTTTTACTCTAAATTAAAATTAATTTAAAATTTAAAATATGTGTTGGGGATGTTCTAACTTAACTAGGGTTTCTATTCTATACATTGGACCGAGTCAACTCAATCGACGACCGGCATCCGTCCAATCCACGACCCTGACGTGGCTTTATCTTTCCAACCTACCCAGCCGTCCTCCCACATCTGTCCTGCATCGAAACGACACCGTTCGGTTGCCACATAATCACCCACGTTCGCGGTAAAAAGTCATACTCTATTCCTTGAATATATAGAACATATTTAGTATAATTTTGAAAACACTTTCAAATATATAAAAATTCTTTTAAATTTTTTAGAATATTTGGTTATACCAGTAAAGTGTTTTAATTTTAGAGAAACCGCTTATAAGTTTCACGATAATTTCAAGGTAATGTTGTGGGAAGCACACACATACTTCCACTTCCTAGAGTGAGAGTCGTATACGGCAATCCGGAGAAGAGTAAAGAGTAAAGAGTAAAGACTAAAGACTTTGTGAGTGATCGATCGAGCTGATCAAGCGAGTCGGTAATCGGCGAAGAGTGACACGAGCATGGACATCATGACCCCCACGAAGCTTGATTACTACGAAGACATGCGGAAGCTGGAGTCGGAAGCCACATTGCTGTCGCTCGTTAAAGTCGGTGTTCTGTTCCTTAATTAATTTCCACCGAGTTTTAACTTTGAATTGTGTAACTGAAGCTTTTGGCTTTATTCGGTTTTTTTTGTGTGAATTAATTGAAGGGTGAAGATGGACGGACCGCTTTGGTGTTGGATCGGACGGTCTTCCATCCACAAGGCGGCGGTCAACCGGCGGATACTGGCTTCATTTCCGTCACCGATTCCGAGCTCGAATTCGTCGTCAAAGATGTGCGGTCCAAAGATGGGGTTGTAAGTATTTGATACTTTGATAATTCAAATGGGGTTTGATATTTGGTGTTAAAAAATTTGGACTAGTGGGCTTTAATCTTATTTTTAATGTTTTTTTGGGTACAAAATTAGGTGTATCACTATGGTTTGGTTGATAATTCTTGTGAGGAATGGGAATCGAAATTTGAGAAAGGGAAAGTGATGTTCTTGAAGGTGGATGAGACTCGGCGCAAGCTGAACTCTAGGTATGCTGGATATCAAGCAAATGGAATGATAACATGATATTGTTTACGGTGCTTTTTGTGCTAGACGGCATTAGAAATGAAGTATAGAGTTTATCTTTTGGTTGTTACTTAGTTTGGTCATTGTTGAATGCTTTTTTGTGCAGGCTTCACTCGGCTGGGCATCTGATAGATGTGTGTATGAAGAATGTGGGATTAGGTGATTTAAAGCCAGGCAAAGGCTACCATTTCCCTCAAGGGTATGAATCAGTTTTGCTTTATTATCTAAAGTCTAGAGTTCAAGACTAGAATGTGTTTATTTTTGTGAAGAGGAACTCAATTTAAGATGTTCATATTGTTTCCGAGTCTTCTGTTAACACCAGAAGCTGAATGGTTTCTTAGGGAACAATCTTTGCTATAGTATCTTAAGCAATACTCTGCTAGAATTTATTTTCATTTGCTAGTTTATTAGATTCCTCTATATAGGGATTTTTCACTCGGAGCTATGGTTCATTGTGCAAGCAAATACCAAGATGACGAAATAGTGTCCCAAATCTCTTGAACCGAGATATTTTTGTCAATTCCAAACACTTTGAAAGTTGAAAAACTCTTACATCCAGATAGTTTTACACCCAAGTGGAGAATTTGTCACACCAAGTGTACCAAAATAGCCTGCTGCAATTTGAGGACCATAGATGTTTCATATGAAGGAAGCATTCGGTAATTCCAGTTACAAATTCTTGTCGGAGAAGCCTAAAATTACTGTTCGATTATTCCTGCTTTGTAACCTAAGCTGCATCATGGTGGTGTGTTTGAGGGTTTAGACTATATTATCATAGTTCGCAAATTCTTTTAGATGAATCTAAACTTACAAATATACACTTTGCTAGGCCATATGTGGAATATATAGGCGCTGTCCCACAGAATGATGCGCATAATAAGCGGGAGGAGTTGGAACTAGAAGCAAATGCATTGGTAACTAGAGGAGGGAAAGTGAGTTGTTAACTTGTAATACTTGTCTAAAGTTTTTTGCTTGACATTCAAAGTTAATTTCTTTATGCATAAATTATGCATAAATGCACAACCATGTATAAGTGCTTAACCATGCATCTTTTAGGTTTCTGTTGCATTAGTACCATATGAAGAAGCATGTACGCTGTGCGGTGAATGCCTCCCAGATTATATTCCAAAGGTTATTCCTTACCATTGGATTTTATGGAAGGTAGTTAATAACCATTCAAATTAAGTTCTAGAACGTATACTAACTATTTTTGTTTCTTATACAGGACAGCACTCCTCGTATTGTGAAGCTGGGGAATAATCCTGGCTGCCCGTGTGGTGGTACTCATGTGTCTGATATTTCGGAGATCATCAGTATCACAGTAAGAATGTTTGCATTAATACTTTTATGAAATGGATTTTATGTCAAGAATTGTTTAATTAGTGTGAGATTCCTGAGCGACTGATTTTCATATTTATTCAGGTTTCTCAATTACGAACCAAGAAAGGGACGACAAAAGTCTTCTATAACGTTGGTACCTAATTCTTGGTGTATTGACTGACCGTCTCGGACCAAGGCATTTGGGTTTGTCGGGTTTCATTTTTGAAGCCTGGTTATTGGTTAAGTTGGTTGTTGACAGTTTATTGATCCTTAATTAATATGATTAAGGGGTATTTAGCCCAGAGACCTTATGTTCCTGTTAAAAGTAAAGCACTGCTTGCAATTTGTATTGGGTTGCAATTTGTATTGGGTGCATGCCATATTGTGTATAAGTATGATGTGTTGCCCGCTGTTTCAGCTCTCGTTCTTTTACATTAGTGTGGGACAAAACCTTTGACATCTGGCCCCAGCATTTTCCTTTCTTGATATATCAGGCTGGGCAGATTTTGAATTTTCAGCCTCAATCTTGTGAAGCTAGCTTTTGGTTTGCAGCTGTAGGGATTGCACCTGCACTTGAAACTTTAACCCAACATTGTCTAGAGAATTCCTCTAGACCAATGCATATCGAAGCTTGTATGAAAAAGGGTAATTTGGGGTATGGCTTGTTAAGTTTAAGCCTTCCCCTTCAGACAAATACCTTTGTGTGGACTCTGGAGTGTGTGAGACAGTATCTAGGCGGGAAGACACTGGTCATTGCATTTCCATAGCTATGAGTCTTTAAAGCATAACGATAACCACAATTCTAGGTTACAGTAAGAATCTGTTGCATCTACACTGATGATAACAGATTTAGTATTTAGGAAATTAGCTTCTTTGTGTGTTCGTCTCTCTGACAATGAAGCAACAGAAATCACAATTCGATAGCAGTTCAAGGTTCATCGCTGGGAATTGAGAACGAAAACTATACTCGTGCTACAAACCGAAAATCGATGCCTCTTGTACCTGGTTGGTTGTCGCAGTAATGTCCTGGTGGACGTGCACAAGGATTGACTCGAGGCATTTCCCCATCGCGTTACGTACTTGGACAGCAAATTGGCATACATCTCTCCTGATATGTGAGGTCGGTTACTTTCTCCATGATACAAAAGAAATAAAACCATTCATATGTGATCTCAAGTCATAAGTACATACTAGAATGAAATGATTAGAAAATAAGAGACCCCAAACTTTTTGATCGAAGATATTGGAAGCAACTGATGTACATTTGTATCCTTATAAGACCAACCCATGGCTCGGGCTCATTTTGGGTTTTCTTTTCATTTTGGGCCCGGGCCTGATAACGTGGCTATCCAGACCCAAACCTGGCGGTATTATTCTTAATTGTTTGATTTATGTAGACGAAATGAAGGCATTAGTGCTACAAGTTTACTGCACTACAAGAGTTAATAGAACGGGGGATACAGGTCATCATTTGGCCCATAGGTTAAAAAAATTCGTGGACGATCCGAGGTCCATTAAGTTCAAACCTTGTTCGACTTGAATTTAGGCCTGAAAAATCCTGATCCGATGGATATAAGGCCGAGGTCCCAAACCTCATAGGCCCGATAAACCCCGGTTCATCAAAAATCCGTCTAAACCCGCTGAGGCCAGTCCAGCCCGGCCCAGAAAGTCTGGCCCAACAAGCTCATGAACAAATACATTATATATATGAACCATTTGTTATATATACAATTATACATTATAGTTTATAGTCATACACTACAACAACAATAAGGAGCAAAAATCACATAGTAATGATTTATATATCACCAAATTAAACACTCAAGAATTCATAATTAATTAATTATAGTTTATAGTCTTAGAATTAATTAAGTATGGCAAAATTTAATTAACTAATTATAGTGTTAGTATTACAATAGAAATCTTAGTCTTATAGTATTTATTTATTTTTCCTTACAATACGTTCTATCATATTTCCTATTTGCTCCAAAAAAGTCTATTAATTATTAGAGTAGCAAAAGTCTCATTTGAAGAATTCTTTTATTGTAGTTCCACTTGAAGAGTTGAAGAGAAAAGAAATTGTAATTTTTTTTTAATTTTTCATGTTTTTATGTTATTAAATATAAAAGACCCAATATGTTCGGCCCTATGGTCTTAGACCGGCCCGGCCAGAAAAGCTCGTCAAGGCCCGGCCCGTGAGCCGCCTACGGGCTTGATATTTTAAAAAAAGCCCAACTCAACCCGAATTTCAGTGAAATAATGTTCAAATCCGATTCAACCTGGCCTAAGGCCGGTGAGCTTGGGTTTGGACAGCTCGGCCCGCCCGTTGCCGACCTAGGAGGATATATGGTTGGTATGTAACTCAGTTTTCTCAGCATTATTGGCCTTGAAAAGCCAAAGCAGGAAAGAGAAACCACCCCTTCACTTACTTGTTTACTGTACACCCTTTGACGATAACCAATTGCCAACCTACATCATCTATAGTAGTCTCATCTATAAACCTACAAACTTGTATATCATTACTGTAAATCTATGTGCGATATTACCACTAATCGCACTTAGTATCATGAAATAAGTTTTTTCAATACATTATCTTTTGTTTCGATGAATTTTTCAATACACTATCCATTACACTAGTTATTAATTAACTTTCAAAACCCAGTGAAAACAAAAAAAAATGAATCAGAAATCTGAGTTCACATTCCAAAATTGGCACCACTTCAACTAAATTGTTGACCTACTCCGGTAACTTATCTCCTTTTGAGTGAACAGTATACTCCCTACAACACAAACCAAATTGTCCATTAGACCAATGCCATATACTTCACTACTTCGTTCCATGCAAACCCAGCAATACAAAATGGGGATGTGAATGTTTCTTTACCCAAAATGAGATAGGGTAATTTATAATCCATGATATTTTAACTTACTTTAATTGGATGCATTTTGGAATAACGGAATATTATATCAATGCATGCATGAAATTTCATCCGTTACTAGTACAACGAAATTGAAGTGAAACCGTACATGAAACTATAGTAAGTGTTACATATATCCCATGAAATTTCTTAATAGTACATCAGTCATATATCATAATAGCTTATTTAGTTAAGTGATTCTATTATACTGCCCAACCAAACGTGACCTTTGTTGCATGAATTACCATGCGTTACTAATACATCGGGGTTGGAACGAGACCATACGTGAAACTATAGTACGTGTTCCGTATATTCTATGAAACGACATTACAAGTACTTATTAATATATATCTTATCTAGGTAAACGATTATTTTATATTGTCCGAACATGACCTTTTTGACAGAAGATATTTAGGAAAACGATTCTTTTATATTGCCCAAATGTGATCTTTTATATTGTCCAAACGTCACTCATATATCTTAATAGCTTATTTAGGTAAATGATTCTTTTTATACTGTCCAAACGTAATCTTGGACAGAAGATATTTAGAGAAACAATTATTTTATACTGCTCAAACGTGACCTTAATTTTATAGAACCCAAACATCATTCATATATCTTAATGTTAATCCCTACATTTCTTACCTGTGAAATTTTCTCGGACATGATCGAAACCTATTGTTTGACCTCTTATCAGCAAATTAATCATCACAAACCTTCCCTGTTCTTTAGTCCTATTGTTAAATCCCTACATTTCTCACATGATTAGTGTTGTCCTTCAAATGAAGGTTGTCAAGGATCCTGGGAAGCATATTGGTCTCCCAACGGTGTGGGGACACTACAAGAAAAAAAGCATTTTAGTGACAAACATGTTTTGTCACTGATGTTTATTATTTTGTCACTCATTTCTATCAGTGACAAAATTAGTTTGTCACTAAAAATTGTAAATGATAGTTATAGGTGGCAAATGATAAGTTTGTCACCAAAAAATGATTGGGTGACGAACTCAATTTAAGGCCCTATCTATCGCTTTTTGTCACCTATTCTCCTTGAGATTTGAAATTATAGTGCTAGAATTACATTCATCGGCCAAAGACGCTAGGTGAATTTTCTAAGGTTTTCAATTAAAGATCAATTCATAGTGAACAATTGAAAATATAAAGGCAATAATTCATACATATATTTTCATAACTGAGAAGATAACAAGTGTATATACAATGAAATTTGAATCCACCTTTCAAATCTATACAAGTAACTAATGACTAACTAATACATGTAATCATGAGTCTCATGACAAATCAAAAACTGATGACCAATATAGATTGCCATCCTCATCAACGAGGCTCTAGCTCCTTGACTAGAAAGTGCACAACCTCCTCCAAAGAAGTACAAAGGGAATCAACCAACTTTTACTTGGTTGGTCTTGCTCAAGCTCTTTGACCATATAATGACACATACCCATATGATATATATTCAATAATCACATAACTTTCAAAAAGCCTTGTTATATAAATCATATATTGATCTTAAACTGTGGGTAAAGAATATATATAAGTTTTTCTATTGCTCTATATTTATCAATTTATACATGATATAAACGATCAACTAAACAATGTGTCTCTACTAGTAGCAACTATAAAATGGAGTCTTGAAACATTATAGACAAACAACTAATGTCTTAAAATAAGGATCTGACCAGATTCACATGCTATACAGATTAAGTTCTTTTCGACTTCAGGCCATATGTCGTTGTTATTAAGGATCTCCACAACAAGTATAGTCTAATGCCGCAATATAAACTTAAAAAAATAAAAATAAAATAAAATAGATAAAACCAGAAATTCAAAACACATGAATGAGATGTTCAATCTGGGGCGTACTCAAGAACGACAAGTATTCATAGTAAATTTCTAATATATAGTCGAATATAAATGCAAAATGAGAAAAATATTTCACTTCAAGTTCAAATATAAATTGTCTTTACCATTCTTGTCTTCCTTGAAATGTGTGCATGAGTGCATCTAAATTAATTGGATGGTAAGTTTGTAAATACTAATATTTCATAGCTCTAGTTATTTAAATCACCTATTGTATAGAAAACCAAAGGATCATAATGGCAGTAACTTATAACATTTGATAACTTCACAATCTATTACATGTGAGATTTCCACAAGATCATTGAATTTACCTTTTTCTGCTTGACTACTCATTTGTAACGCCATAATATAGTCTCAAGTTGAACATCATCAAACTCATAACCAAGCTAATAAGAGCAAAGAAGATCATCAGAGAACTGCAATCGACAACTAACATATCAATTACACATTGTACAAAACAAGCAGAATTATGTACCTGTTCAAGTTGCTTTTTTCAAAGCAGGGTGTCTACTGCATAACAATAACACAACAGACAAAACAAAACTAGAAACTTGGTATTCAGAGAAGAAGTATTTGTAAAGTGTAACAATTAATAGTAAAATATTCACGAAGAAAAATATTACGCATGTACAAGTGAAACAAAAAAATTATTAAAATAACACATAATTCTCATAACTTGCAAAGTTTTAAGATTTAATAGAAAATGTAATCTACATCCACAGGCTTGCACTTAATAAATTCACAATCACATCAATTTACTAAATCACAACTATTCAAGAAAGTTTTAGGTTCAACTTCTATATGGCCCATGAGTGCATTTCTACCCACAATTAAGATCATTCCCAAACTCTAAGTTAATTTACCAAAATTAGACCAAGAGATGTAGAAAAGCCTATCCGGTTAGCTAATGCTATATCAAGCATGATATCAATAAACTTGCTCACAAATCCCTGAGCTTCACCGTTTGCAATCACCTACATATCAAGCACCATCTTAGAAATGACAATTAGTACACTTGGGAGAATTAAGTAGTCAATTGTTTCACCATTTGATACCTCAGGAAAGTTCCTCAGAGTAACAAAACCAATATAGAAACAACTTCTCGTGTCAGCCAGTGACATTATCATGATACATCATATGATTGACTATCAAACTTAACCATGCAACTAACTATCTACTTTGACAAGCTTAAGGTATGAAACATGTATCCACACGGAACATGAAATCAAAGATTAACCTAGATAAGTGCAGCAGACGATCGCCTTACACCCGCAGTAGCACCAATCAAGAGAAATAAATAGGAAAATGCAAAAGTGAGCATTTCCAATCCAAATGCAGCATTTTCAAGAAGGTCAGCAAACAACCTCCACTTTGGGATTGACATCGAAATACTTATCTAATCTCATCCTCCAGCACCCAATTCACAGTCGATATCGTCGAAATAACTCATTTTCCCAACCCCACCGCATATATCAAAGCTTATAATCACCAGACACAAAATTCAACGCCGAATTCAGTATTTTAAACAAGACAAGTAAAATGAGTAATCTACCTGAGTAGTAAGGACACCGCTGACTGAACGCAAACCGGCACTGCCACTACGCCATAAGCCTACTGGATCTGAATAAAGGACGTGACATAGCAGAAGAATAAAGACAAGAACAAAAATGGTGACGCATGGAGTCTTCGGAACTGTTGTAGTCTTGCCACCACTATAAGTTGTTGTTGTAGTTTGAATTGTTGGTTTTTCCTGAGTCGGAGCCGTTGAGAGCATGTGCATTGAGAAATGGTTCCGAAGGTGGGAGGACTTGGGCGCTGGTGATGGGGTAACTGGTGATGGTCTGAGGCGTCAAGGAGGCCACGGGCGATGTAGATGATGTTCATGAGATTGCACATATATGAGAGTAGAAACGTGGAGTGTCGGGGTAATTTAAGAGGTTACAAAGGAGGGGAAGTTACATAGTGAGAGAGGCTAGATGTGGAAGCGAATGACGAAATCTACAAAAACTTGACATGATTGAAACTTTGAATTTTACATCACTAACCTCCTAGGTATACTAGATACCAGATAAGGGCATTTATGAAAATTCAATTTTCTTGAAAAATAGGTGACAAAATTGTTTGTCTCCTATTCTTATTATTTTGTCACATAAGCATAATGTAAATTTAACAACTAATGACAATTTTTAGGTGACAAAAAAGAAAGTTTTGTGGCCTATAACACTCATTAGTGACAAACTTGACTTTTGTTGCCTATAGTTTTGCCACTAAAAGGTAAATTTCTTGCAGTGGATGATCTAAAGTAGCTGCTCTTGGTTACATTAAGGACCAAGTTCATAAAAAACTTGTAAAATGGAAAACTTCTTCACTCTCCTTTGCTGTTTGGGAAGTTCTTATCAAATATGTTGTGGCAACTAACCCTGCCTATCCTATGTCTTGCTACAAATTTCTAAAAAGTACTTGCTCCTGGTTGAATTCAGCCATGGCCAAATTCTAGTTGGGTTCCACAAACTCCTCGGTTATCCATTGGAAAAACTAGAATTCTCTTTATAACTTAAAAAGATGTGGGCGATTTGGATTTTCGAGATCTTGAGCATTTCAATGATGTCTTCCTTGCCAAGCAATGCTAGAGATTAATTCACAACCAGGACGCCCTTTGGTAAAAGTTCTTAAAGTCCGTTATTTCCCTAATAAAACTTTCTCGAAGGCATCTAAAGGTCTTGCCTCCTCTTGGATTTGGTCCAGTCTTTTTGGTGCCAGACACATTATTTTTTAGCAAGCCATCTGGCAAATTGGGGATGACAATTTAGTGAACTTCTAGAATGATAATTGGCTCACATTCTTGGATAGCAGCCATCTTTTGGATACTCTTCATATCCCCAATCCTAAAGTTGCGAATTTTATCGACTTTGAAAATTCAACAATAGAAACTTGATATGATTATCCCCCCCTCTTTCTATGACCCAAAATTATGCTATCCAAGTAATTCTCATTACTTTTCCTCCACCCCCAGATAGGCTCACCTGGCCCGCTGAATCGAGCGGTCAGTACACGGTTAGGTCTGTTTATCATTACCTCCATGGTCGTCATTCTTTGATCCCGACCTCACATCCGCATCATTCCCATTTTATTCAACCATCTTTTTGGAAGCTTACTTGAAAGATTAAGTGCCGTCAAAAACTTTGGTTGTTTCTTTGGAGAGCTCTTTCTGATTGTCTTCCCACCAAAATGAATCTTTTCCATAGACACATCAGCCGGTCGTATTTATGCCATATTTTTCTTAGAGCATCCCCAACAGTGAAGTCAAAATTACTAGTTTTATTTGTTAAATGGCAAAAACGTAGCAAAATTATAGGAAGTGAAGAGAGAGAAAATAGCTTTGAGTTAAATTCTCTCACAAATATAACTAGATTTTTTTTAAAAAGAAGAAGCTATATTTAGCTTAGGGTATCTATTGGAGCATTGTGTTAAAAATTAGTCAAATTTAACTTTATATTTAAATTAGCTAGGCTATTGGGGATGCTCTTAATGCACCAGAAACTATTGAGCATGTGTTACTTGCTTTTCCTTGGACTAGAGGTGTTTGGTTTGGGCACTCGCTTGATATTCATTTTAATCTTTCTGACATTTTTTCTCTCGATAAGTTTTTGAAACCTTTTCTTCAGACTATTTGATCTAGCTCAGAGTTAGTGCATGAAATAGTAACTAACATTTTATTTATCTTTTGACATATTTGGAAACATAGGTGTTCTTGCGTGTTTCATCATCTGGTTCCTTTCCCATCCCTGGTTATCAAAAAAACACACTCAACTGCGACGGAGTATCTCTACCATCCTATTCTTGACAGAAATCTCATTTCTAGCTCCCGCCTACTCTTTCCTAGATTCCCCATTCGGGCACTCTTCTCAAATTAGCACTGATGGGGTCTGGAAATCCTCTACATATTAGGAGGCACCGCTGTAATCATACGAAACTCTGAGGGTCAACTTATCTCTGGTTCTGCTCAATCCATTCATGCTCTCTTTGCTGCGGAAACAGAAGCTATGGCAATTATTGATGGTTTGAAGCTAGCCCTTTCTTTGAACATCACAGATTTTATTTGGAATTAGACTCTCTTCAAGTCATTTCTGCAATCAAGAATCTCAGACTTGCCTCTGATTAGACTATTTCTCCCCTCATCTCTCAAATAGTCACCATGATTACTTCTTCTTTTTTTTACCGTTATTAACTGGTCTTGGACAAGCAGATTTGCCAATTCTGCCGCTGATTTTGTCGCATATTTGGTTTACAAGAGGATGTGCTCCTTTGATTGGTTTGTCAATCTTCCTTCCTCTTTGATTTATCTTTTACATGTTGATTATTCCCTCATTTTTTCCCAAAAGCATGTTCTTAGTGTTCATGATGGTGGTGGTTAAACTCTCATTTCCTTAATTGAATTATTTTTTTTTTCAAAAAAAAAAACGTCATTCATATATCTCAATAGCTTACAGGTGGTGAAAAAATGTCATAAAAAAACACACTCAACTGCGACGGAGTATCTCTACCGTCATATTCCTGGCAGAAATCTTATTTCTAGCTCCCATGAAGACCCACCTACTCTTTCTTAGATTCCCCCTCCTGGCACTCCTCTAAAAAATTACACTGATGGGGCCTGGAACTCCTCTACATTATTAGAAGGCAGCGTTGTTGTCATACGAAACTCTGAGGTCAACTTATCTCTGGTTCTACTCTATCCATTCATGCTCTCTTCGCTGCGGCAACCTAAGCCATGGCAATCATCGATGGTTTGAAGTTGGCCATTTCTTTGAACATCACAACTTTTCATTTGAAATTGGACTCTATTCAAGTCATTTATGCAATCAAGAATTCTAGACTTGCATCTAATTGGACTATTGCTCCCCTCATCTCTCAAATAGTCACCATGATTACTTTTTTTTTTTTTTACAATTATTCACTGGTCTTGGACCACTTTGCCAATTTTGCCACTGATTTTGTCGCATATTTGGCTTACAAGAGGATGTGCCCCTTTGATTGGCTTGTCAATCTTCCTTCCTCTTTAATTTATCTTTTACATGTTGATTATTCTCTCATTTTTTCCCAAGAGCCTGTTCTTGGTGTTCACGAAACGTCATTCATAAATCTCTCTATACATATGTATATATATATCTTATATAATAATCATTGATTACTATTCACACCACTATTCATACTATTTATTCACCTTTTACTTTTTATTTTTTTACAATTTTACTCATTATTTTTTACTTTTTAATATTCACCATTTTTCCTGTTCACCAAAATTTATTGTCCTCACTATTCATTCACTTTTTACTTTTTCCTTATTCACCAATTTTTATTTTTTACTTTTTACTTTTATATTTTTACTTATTACTTTTTAATTTTCACCCTTTTCTCTGTTAACCAATTTTTATTTTTTACTTTACTTTTTAACAAGTTTTAACTATTACTTCTTACTTTTTAATATTCACCCATTTTTTTACTGTTTAAATTTTTACTTTTTCTAAAAAATTTAATTTTAATTTTTAACGGTTATTATTTTTTACTGTTTTATTTTTTACTTAACATTTATAATAAAAGAAAATTACCTTCATTTTTTTTGGAAGGAAAACAAAATCTTCCTTAACTTTGAGCATTAAGTTTTTTTTTTACGGCTCCACCATTTATTGAAATTTTGCTGTAAAAAAATTTATAGCAAAACTCGCTTATGCATCATTCTTATCTTTTCTTTTATTGCATATTAACAAATATCATGCCTCGGCACGGACAACACTGACTAGCATATCCAACATTTTATTTTTGTTTAAAGGTTAATTTTTAGTTTTTACCGTTTAACAATTTAGTTTTTTATTTAAACTTGACCGTAAAAAAGCTTTCATACAATGATATCAATTATATGCATCGACCTTTTTTACTTTTTTTTAATGGTTTCATCTTTTATTTAACTTTGACTCTAAATTTATCTTTTATCTAAATTCTAATCTCACATACGTATCATTCTTGACTTTCTCATCGCATATTAGCAATACCATGCCTCTGGCGCGGTCTTTCATCCTAGGGTTTAGGGTCTTTATGGAGGTGTTTTGGTCTTTTTATGTTTTTTTAACAATTTTAATCTTTTACTTTTTTATTTACTTTTAAAACTGTTTTTAATTTTTACTTTTTTACATTCACACATTTTTTTAAATTTTTTAATTTTTACGTTTTATTTTTTAACAGTTTAATTACATTTTTATTTAGACTTTATCTTTTAATTTTTTTACGGTTTCTTCTTCTTCTTCTTTTTATAATTTTTGACTTTTATTTATTTATTTTTAAAGGAAATTATTACTTTTTATCTTTTAAAAATTTACACTTTTCACTTATATTTTACTTTTCATTTTTTTTCGGTTTGAACTTTTAATTAAATATTGTTGTAAAACAATATAACTTAAATTCTAATTTCACTTGAACATTATTCCTAACTCTTCTCTCATCTTATATTGAACTTCAATGATCTATATATTTTGTAAGCTGCATGTACTATTTTAAATGGTACTTAATTTGTAAATTATATTATATATTACAAATATTTTTTTTTAAATAAAACTTTAAAGTAATATTGATTTTTTCTTTGACAACGGACCGCACCTCGGCGCGGCAACAATCCTATTGTAAGCAGAAGATTTGAAAAGGGGCGATATTGGAAGAGAAAATAGAGAAAAATATAAAATAATATAAAAAAACCTAAATATATGATGGGGGGAAGGGAAGAATGGGAAGATAGAGAGAGAAGTGGAGTCAGGATAGAGAACCGGGGAGAAAGGGGGGGATTACCGGTTTAAGAGAGAAACAGAATCAACAAAAAGCCAAAATGCCAGCCGAAGAAATTCAGCAGAGACTCTTTCTTCACCATCCAATTTTTTCTTCGCTCTTTTCACAATCCTCTCTCTCTCTCTCTCTCCCTCTCTTTGCTGTCCAACCAAGCAAGCAGTACATATACACAACACAACTCAACTCAACTCAATTCAAACTCAAACTCAACTCCAATATCACAACAAGATTAACAGATTCTCCGCTCAGATCCCAACTCCCTATTTTTCCGCTTTCCAAAGTCATAACCTTTATTGTCACTATATACATATGTTGTGCGGCGCCGGTCGCATTCTTAACTTGTTTTCTTTGCTCTGCTGGGCGCCTCGTTGTTGAAGACAAAACAAAGTCAGGTGGGTTTTCATGTCTCACTCTGTTCTCTTCTCTTCTGTTTTTGTTTACTGGGTCTAATGCGTGACTGTGTTTGTTCTATCACTATGGATGTTGCTTGTGTTTGTTGTATGCTCGTCTTTCTGATTCAGTAGTTGCCTGGGTAACTAAACTTAATCGATTTTATTTGAATTTGTTTCTCTTGATTTGATTTGGTTCTAAACGGTGCATACTATCTTTGGTTGTTTTGGTGGAATTTAGTTTCTATGTGATTTGTAAGGACTGTATTGTGATGCCACTTTATATTTAGCTTCTTTTTCTACTTGTAGTTGTTTTTCTATCTTCTAGTTGTCCTAAGCTCCTACATTATGATTCTTTTTGCTCTTGTTTAGCTGAATAGCTCAATTATTTCCTTGTTTTCGTTGTGATCAATAAACACATGAGTTGTTTATATTGACTAGTGAGGTTGGAAATATCAAATATGTCCTGTCATGACCTCTAAGAATACAAAGTTTTATTATTCAACAGAAAATAAAATCAACCTTTTCCTTCAGTCGTTCGATCACACAAAGACACATTTATTATGGTCATCGTTGCATTAAGCGAATTCAGAGTTAAGGATCATGGTATTAACCATGTTCCTTTTATTTTAGATTGGATTGAGTTATAATATATTGTTATTCGAAGAGCTATTGGTAGTTGTGGAAATCGAGATTGATCATACGCAGTCAAAATGTCATACTCTGTTGGGTGAGAAGAATTACGAAACTGTTTGTGTGGGTTCAACTGCAGGTCGTGCTTGGAGAAACTATGATTAAGCCCGAAGGAGAACTCAAAGTAAGCTTTGGCTATCAATGCACTAGCGACAAAACCAATTCCTGCGGACCTTCCAGTCCTTCCAGTAAATATGAGATCCTGCCTGACCTCCGAAGGAATAGTAGTTTCTCTTGCTTATCTGGAGCTGCATTAAGTGCCAATGCCACTCTGGCAAACACTAATATTTGCAATGGTTTGATAGGTGGCGAAATACTTCCTAGTTGGGACTCCCCTAATTCATTTCGTAAGGTACCCTCTTCGCCAAGGTTGGATATATTATCATCTTCGCTTCAGAGCAATTTCTCAAACCTAAGCTGCAGTCCATCGACGCCCGAGTATGATTCTTACTTGATGAAGTCCACGAGTCCTCCATCCAGAGGTGAAGGTTTTCTCAGTTCCATGGAAGTACAAGTGGCTGGTGGAGCTGCTGGTGAAGACAGGGTTCAAGCGGTTTGTTCTGAAGAAAATGGGTGGCTTTATTGTGCAATTTATGATGGTTTTAATGGAAGAGATGCAGCTGACTTTCTTGCTGGGACACTATGAAACCATCGTATTTTACTTCAGTTCATTAGACTGGGAATCAAATCAGGAATCCATCAATGCTTCTAAAGGTCTGATTATTGATGGGTCTCTTCCATGTGCTGAAGATGATAGTAATGTCAAAAATGTCTCTGTGGATGCTTTCTCTGAAGTAGAAATGTCAACTGATTCATTCAGGCATGGGGTACTTGATAGCCTACAACGAGCTCTTAGTCAGGCTGAGAATGATTTTCTATACATGGTTGAGCAGGAAATGGAAGATCGCCCTGATTTGGTTTCTGTTGGGTCATGCGTGCTAGTTGTGCTTCTTCATGGGAATGATTTGTATACACTAAGTTTAGGTGACAGCCGAGCTGTGTTGGCAACATATGATGACGGTGAGTCCATGAATAGGAATGAGAGACTGAAAGCTATCCAGCTCACTGATAGTCATACGGTTGATGATGAAGTTGAAAGAACGCGAGTTGTGTGTGAACATCCTGATGACCCCATGTCCATTGTGGCTGGTAAAGTAAAAGGGAAATTGAAGGTCACTCGAGCTTTTGGAGTTGGTTATCTGAAAAAGGTAATTACTAAAAAGTATTTGATATTTATCATAAATATTGGTTTATAGGTAGGATTTAGGAGTATGACAACATCGAATAGGATAGTCTTATTGCAACTCTTGACATAAATGTGGCTTAAACTTTTCCATTATAGTCAATGTCTTTTCAATGGGTTAATTATGGAATGTATTTCCTTTTGAGACTGATTCTATTTCCTTTTGACTTCCACGCAGAAAAAACTGAATGATGCATTGATGGGAATTCTTCGAGTGCGTAACCTTATAAGCCCACCATATGTATCCACTCAACCATCATTGAACGTGCGTAGAATTTCAAAGTCGGATCACTTTGTCGTAGTTGCAAGTGATGGTCTGTTTGACTTTTTTACCAATGAAGAGGCAGTGAAGCTAGTCCATTCCTATATCAAAAGCAACCCCTTTGGTGATCCGGCCAAGTTTTTGCTGGAGCAGCTTGTAGTGAGAGCAGCTAACTGTGCAGGTAGACTTTTTGAGATGTCATTTCTAGACTGTGCTTTCATTTCATCTAAATGACCCACAGGTTCCTTGTTTATCTCCTTCTGGGTATATTACAAAGCATGTGTAAGTGACCTTAAAACTAAGTAAACAAGGTAAAGAAGTGGTGGATGTTGTTATTAAAATGAGGCTTTTATGTATTTCTATTGAATGTTTTACATGCATATTATGTGCCATGGTTTTTTGTATGCTGTGAAACTTATCTTCCATGAACTATGTGATATCAACTTAAATTTTCTATATGGTCTTTCTGCATTTGTGTAAAGGTAGCGCAACACAGTTTTATTGAGTTTCTTTTAATAACTTATTATGGAGTCTTTGACATGGCAAATACATTACTTCACACCAAAAGAATATATACTCTACTACTAAAGTTTGATACTGTTTATCAAACGAAAAGTAAATACCAGTGCAGACTTCTACTTTTCTTTGCTCAGATCATTAACATTATACTTCTCTTGCAGGATTTAGTATGGAAGAATTGATGAATATTCCAGATGGAAGGAGGAGGAAGTATCATGATGATGTAACTGTAATTGTGATTATTCTCGGTACAAATCAGCGAACCACAAAGGCATCAACGTGCATTTAAGGTCATTTTGTTGAAGTTTTGTGGTGTATTAGTGTAAGTTGTACTTTTGCTTTGTAGTTTTAGGTTTTAGAATGTAAATAGGGGATATCAGGTATACTTGCTCTGGATTTGTATAAATGTTTTTAATAATTCATTTTTTGTCACCAGCAAATAATACTGGTCACCAGCAAAGAATTCTGGTCACCAAGAAATATAAATATCCTTTTTGGCATGCTTTCTTAGATTTTATTATCTTTACAATCTTGTAGTGTACAAATATATTTCATGTCTTATGTGATACCTCATTACCTCTTGCTTTCTTAATATCATGGTTTTTGGCATATCAGCCTCTTGAAATGTTTAGGTCCACAGAAAATGTTTCACTTCATAGTCAAGGTAATCCTAGAAGACAGGATAAGCTCCTTAGAAACTTAGCAAGGTACTTTTGATCATGAACAGAAAAGAAGTTGGAAGAGTGGGAATGTGGGATGGCATGGTCTTTCCACCAGTTGAAGTTTTATGCCAGAAGAATGGACAGCCTTCATTGAACATAACAAATGCTAGTTCATATTCTGTCAATCCTGTCATATTCTGTTTGTTTACGAATATTGTCGAGTTCATCGTTTCAATAGGAGCCGAAGTCAAAACACATTTCTTCCTCTGACTCTTCATCATGCCAAAGAATATTTTCCAGCAAAGTTATAAGAGTTAGATTCTCTTCTGATCAAGTATTCGAATGTCAAATGGTGTTCCAGATGGGACTTTTCAACGAATCAATATATTCTTTCCAGATTCTAATGGAAGGAGTTCTGCGTTGTATATTCTACAGTTGGACTTCTGTTGTTGAATACTGAATTTCTGAATAGATATAAAAGATCACAGCTAAAAATGAAAGAACTTACCCTACTGGACTATTCTAGCTTTCCCTTCATTGTAGAACACATATAGCATTGCCTTACAATCACATGATAGTACATGCATTAGCGTTTTCATCACTGAAAATCTGCAAAGTGTTTAGGTACAATGCTTTCAGTCTATTAGTTTCTTCACCATTAGCTGCTGCAGCCGTGTTGTGTAACAATGGAACATTACTGTAGTGAGAATCCAAGCTTATGCTAGGATGTTGTGTAGCAGCTGCGGAATTATCATTTGCATTGAACGCCAGATGAGATTGATAGTCCATCGGATACATGTTTGTGCCGAGATCAACACCAGCATTGTGATCACCGTAATGTTGAGATCCTCTGCTCGCAGGAGCCCTGAAGCTAGAAGAAACCACACCATCCTTTTGGCCTTTCCTATTCTTCCTTTTGCCATCAACATTCATTTTCTCCTTTTCACTTGGCTTAGGATCCTTGGCTTGTTGAGAAGCTTGGCTCCTGGGAGACTTCTGCCGCGGTAGTTGACCCTTCTTTGACTTTTTGCATTTTTCCTCTTTGTTACACTTGGATGTGTTACTCTCACTGGTTATGGTTCTAGCAGAGTTACAACTGGGCACTCCAACTTCGTCACATGTAGTACTCCGCTGCCTCTTTAAGATTTCTGCAGCATTCTGTTTGTCACTCTCTTTCACGGACTTGATCTTAGCTTTTCGGGTGTGATTTTCTGGCCATACCTCAGCATGTTTACCAGTTTTAACAATCAGCTTCTTGATGAGGGTTTCAACTTCAAAGTTTCCGGTGTCTGTGACACTGTTTTGCTCTGCCTCAATAGCTGTGGTATAAACATCTGCAGCAAACAGAGAGAAAAAAAATGTTAATCGCTAGACTCAAAATTTCAAGTCTGGTCTTTGCGATGTTAATTATCAGTACCTTCAATTCTCTGTAGAACTTTCTTGACATTCTTCTTGCAACCCTCACAGTGGATAGAAACTTTCAAGACCAATGTCTGAAAGCACACAAAGAAATCATCACCTTTTTATTGAAACTAAAGAGAAACAAGAAATGGGTTGTGTTCTGTACCAAATACCTGACATTTGAGTAGCTCTGAAGCTTCATGAACAGACAACACAGACGCCATTGCAATGAGCAAGAGAGCAAAGTTCACTAGAAATCACTGAGGGTTTAGTGCGAGACTTGCTCTACAATTATAGAGATCTAGCAAAGCCAAGCGGGCAGCTACGAGAAAGCCTTCCTGAAACTGACTTAAAGATTCACTCTTTAGGTTCAGTACACATTGAATGGTACTTTACGTGACTAGAGACATGGACAGTTCATTCGTATTGAGTAGTC
Organism: Geum urbanum; assembly: GCA_946800695.1. NCBI lineage: Eukaryota > Viridiplantae > Streptophyta > Magnoliopsida > Rosales > Rosaceae > Geum > Geum urbanum. Next base: position 32,013,210 of record OX327012.1, read on the forward strand.
ATATGTCATAACCAAACCTTTCCATACTAGTACGTAATAGTACGTACAGAAGCTGTTGAAGAAGTCTTTAAGCTAATTTATAGCAGTAGATAGCTCAGTGGCTTTTGCTAACTGGATCTTGTATCCTTGATAATACCACTTCTCAGCAAGACTACTGCGAAAGAGTGCTGCATTGGAGCCCTATACAAGATCATAAATGATTACAGCGATCCTCCATTCCTTTTCATAAGGTAGGGAAGCTAAAGCCTTGGAAATTGTAGTGTACCAATTCTATGCTGTGCAAAGGTGATTGAATTGATGACGAGGCTCATATCAGTAGGACAAGTCCTTGACCATGCAATCATGGCGATTGACATAAGACGTCTCACGATGATAGCACACTGATAACAGTATACCTACATTGTAAGGGATAGTAAGAAATTGGTCAAGGCCATTAAGAACTCCTTATCACCACGGAGCAAAGCTAGCCTAGCACAATTGAGCAGATTCAGTCTGGATTTGAAAAGATGATGCATAATTTCTGACCATGTTACATGATAAATGACGTCGCAATAAACAAATCCTTATGCTGCGGTTCATCTCATCTATTATAGGATTGCATCTCTCAAATATTGAAAAATCAATATTTGACCAGGGTTCTGCTGAAGCTTTGTTAAAACTTAAAAACCTATGTATTAAAGAAAATACTGCTTGATAATTGGTACAACTGCATAGGAACTTAAAAATTCACTTTACTAGGCGAAATTCAAACATAATTTGCTTCGGAAGACAACAAGGTCGTGGCCAATTCTAACTAAACAGACGCATCAAATACAGAGAGAGACTAGATAATCATCTTTCGTTCAGGAATAAACATCAACAACGTGCTTCACCATCTCTAGCTATCAGCTTTTTTGACATCAACATCCTTTACATCGATCAATTCTTTGTCATCATTCCCTTTAACCTCAACCTCAGCATCTTCAGCCTTACAATCTTCTGGATTATCCTGTTGCTGTCGACATTTAGAATGTTAGATGAGCTAAGTTGGGGAAGTTCTCCCTCAAATTACAATACTCGTGAGAAACGTAAGCACCAATAGGTGACATATGAAACTTACCCCAATGTTCCGAAGACTAGTAGTTACATCATCTTGCTGCTGCTGAAGAGTGGTCCTCAGTTCTTGAAATTCCTATATAGAATATCATGTTGAATGAACACAAAAAAATCATCTTTTAATATGAAGTAGGAGAGTTGCCGGAGCATCACTTACTGATCGAAGTTGATCCACTTCAGTGTTGAGTGATTGCTTGAGTTCTGAGAGTTCCTGGATTGAGCAAGATAAACAGCATATCAATTTTCTGTTGGAAAAAAAAATCTTCATATACATAATTCATAAGCTTTTAGCGAAATTATTCATGCACTTTGAATGAATTGCATTAGGGCATTATCTGAGGATGAGTTAATTGAAATGCGTGCATCCTAAACTGACATCACACAATATTTTTGCTATAGAAATATAATCTGATAGCAAATATCCATGAGAGACACCAATAAGGCAACAACAAGTGAGAGCACACTATCCCTCCAATCAACACACACATTTCATGTTTCCGAGAAAACAACTCAATAACTCAACTCTCCCGCTAGACAATTATACTATGGAATAACTAAGAGTTGCAAAGAAAATGAAAGCAAGAACCCAAAATCCTACATTGATCAACAGCATAGTATAGAATCAGAATCCAAATTCAAGCTTTTTCAAGTGTGTGTACAAGTAATAAGAAATACTCACATCGCGGTAGACCTTAACTTGAGAGTCCAGCTTTGACCTCCAACTTTGTAAATCCTAATTACCCAAACAAACACATTAACAATCCAATCTGACTCAAAAGGCAAAACCCTATGTTCTTCTTTCTAACTCAAAAGAAACCTATAATTGAAACTAATTTCTAATCATATTCACCTTCTTCAACCCTTGAATTCTGACCATCAACTCCGACCTGGATTCATTCAGTTCCTAATAACAAACACAACACAACATAGTTGACAAAATTAGTACTTTAAGCTAAGAAACAACTGTTTTGTTTCCAGATCCTTGGTAATGATGACAAAAAAGAAGTAAGTCAAACAAGAGAAAGAGATGTTGGGTACCTCAATCTTGCATTCAACGGGAGTGAAATTCTCCTTTGTGGACTGCAATCACACACAAGTTTCAAGTTCAAAGTTTCAGTCTTTTTTTATCACAAATCACCAAATAAATAAGAAACTAAAGTTGAAGTCTTTGATGGAAGAAGAGGAGTACCGATTGGAGAGGAGGAGTAGACGGAGCACGAGGAGGAGGGGAGTTGGAGTTGGCCATTTCAGATCAGATCAGATGAAGATGAGGGAGGGTTTCAGGGGATCTCTACTGGGTTTCCGTTTGAATTTTGAATTTGGGTTTTTGAGAGAGAGAGAGAGAGAGAGTCGGTGGAAGTAGAAAGGTTGCCTTTTGAAATTTTGAATTTTTGAGTTGGAGGGGTCGACTTGGTAATCAGCACCACCGAAAACAGAAAAGAAAAGAAAAGGGACGACTCACTCACGAGTCTACTGTGTTTTACTACGGAAAAAAATACATGTATAGTATCTCTCTTTTTTCCCTATAAATATAGTATCTAATTTTTAAGAACTATATTTATAGTACTTAAACATCTCAAAATACGATTGAAATAGTACTTTCATCACATTTTTTCGTCATTCCACCGTCTCCATGATGTGGCTCAATTTTTTTTTACTTGAAAAGACCATAATGTCCCCCCCTCTCTCTTCTCTCATTTTCTCTCTTTAAATCGATTCTTGTCGATTTTTGTATGTCCAATAGTCTAATTGTGTTGGATCATAGGATCGATGACTATCTTCCGATTTCGAGTCTCTTCTTCTCCAAGCAAAGAAAGCGATCTTTGCAAGTGAGAAAAGAGAAGGTCAATTACATCATCTCCTTTATCAATCGAACGGCGTCGTAAGGCGCTCTAGAACCTGAAATTTGATTCAAAAGCAATGTCGTTTTCCTACCTCAACACTCTGTTCGACCTTAATTAAAGTAGATGGATGGAATTTGCTCCTTCTCACAACGATTTGGTCACGCTCTGCTCCAAGTTTCTCAACGGTGGGACCAACACGACTGCAACGCGATCTCGTTCGGGTTTGAACCCGAGAGCGGGTTCTGTATTATTGTAGCGTATTGGGTTTTACCCTCTATTGCACCGACACTTTCTAACACTCCGACACAACTCGACACCATAAAAATGTTGACTTTTCCGACATTTTGACGACACACCACGTCAGTAATTTTTATTTTTTTATAATTAAAAAACAAAACAAAAAAATGGTCAACTAGACCAAAAATAATTAAGCTCATATTTTTGGGTTCTCATGATTTCATCTCCTAATAAAATTTTATCTGATATAATAACTAAATAAAGTCTGGATTTCATAGAAATAATGTGGTTGGGTGTTATCTATCGATGTAACTCACAAAACTAATAGAAATCATTAGTCATGCGTTTCATAGCTATATATTATCTATTTAATTTATAAATATATCAACAACAAAATTATCAAGATTTTCTTATTTCAAAACGAACTAAAAGCTAAAAATATAGTATTTTATACTAAATGTTTTAATTTTGCAGCTTACGCCTTTACGGTCATGTTTTTAGTATTAATTATTTGCCGCATCGACGTGCCGTGTCGAGACTTAAATTTTTGAAATTTGCTATGTTGCAGTGTCGGTATCAGAGTCCGTGCAACATAAGTTTTACCGTGTCAGTCACGATCAGAACACGAGTAGAAGGACCAAGGACAGAAATCTGCACCAAACCGATCTCAATCTTTTCTAAACTGGGTTTGAGAGAGGCCGATGGGCAAGATCAATATCGGAACCCGATCGACAGCGACGACATCCTAACGATCGTCAATCACGAAGAACAAGATTCCAGGCCGGATCACACTGAATCCAAATTTCATGAGTGAGACGAACTCGAATGAGGCGAGTGACGACGATGCCGCAACTGCGGCGGGTGAGCTTCTTCTCCGCCATGGACTTGCTGCAAGCGCAGCAGGGAGTCATGTGCTTACAGTTGTGCCGTACAAATCGGAGGTCACGCGTCAGCCGTCGCACGCCTGCCGGAGGAACAAATCGGACGATGACCTGTGTTCTGATTGGAGGTTCGGTTAAGGCTAAGGGTTTTAGATATCGGGCGTTTTTGTTTTCAAATTGTGATTACGAAATTTGAAATTCATCTTGAGTTTTTGTACGATTGAAGATTGGGTGGTTTTTGTTGTTGTGTGTGTTTTCCGGCGGAGGAGGCAATCTGTTTTGTTCTTTCTCTGTGGAGGTATATTCTCTGCCGTCGGCGGTGAAAGAAAGAGCATTGAAAATGGTGGCCCTCGGCCATCTTCGTCGTTGGCTTGATATAGTTTTAAAATTAGTTAAAATTGGTCACTAATTCAAGATTGGGTTATACCAAAAATATTATAAATAGTCCGATTAGACCAAATACTAAACTATATATAATTCTGAACTATATTTTTGTAGGACCATAATTATATTTTAATATTAAAAAAATTGATATACCTAGTGGTTAATATTAATTTTAATTATTGTTCATGTTCATGTTAATTTAAACCTCACCATAACATTTTTAGGTATTACCGGCGACTTAAAGTCGCCGGCTTTTCTTTTTTGGTCGCCGGTAATAGTCATTACCGGCGACAAGTTGCCGGTAATACTCTCGCCGGAAATTTGGCTCCGGTGAAAGTATTATCGGCGACTTATTTTTCAAGTCGCCGGCAATGATGAAGGGTATCACCGGCGACTCAAAGTCGCCGGCAATAGTGGGGTATCACCGGCGACGGTGATTCCTTGATCATTGCCTGCGACTCAAGTCGCCGGTAATGCCTTGACCATTGCCGGCGACTTGAGTCGCCGGCAATGTTGCTCCGCCATGGCCGAAAAATGAGGGGTATTGCCGGCGACTTTGGTCCAAGTCGCCGGCAATACTCGGAGAAATTTGTCAAAAAAAAGTCGGTTCTGGATTGGGCCCAATTCCAGAACCTGCACTGAAAAACAGAAACCGTACAAATACAAGTTCAACAGTACACACATAATTGTCCAACGTCCAGTACAAACAGCAACAATACGAAAATAAACTACAACTACACTAAGGGTCGAGGAAATCCATGTGGACGTAATCATTTGAACTCCGGTGGCTACCCTGATCTTGCTGTGGCGATGACTGTTGCGGTGGTGGATCACTGTGGAACACAGGGACCGGGGGAGGTGTGGGGAGCGGTTGTCCGGTAGTCTGGAACGCGTACATCGTCTGCATCCATGTGAACATTTGTGTCTGCTGCTGGACCATAATTCGGTGTTGCTCGGCCATCACCCGGTACTCGGCATCTCTGATTGCGTGCTGCTCGGCCAATTGCCGCATCTCCTCCATCTGCCTCCTTTGCTCCTCCAACTCCCTCTGCGTCCTCTGAAGCTCCGATGCTAGGTTAGAGTTCCTAGAAGTTGAAGTTCTTGACCCGCTAGAGTATTCCGAAGTGTTCTTCAATACTCCTTCGCCCACCGAGCCCATTCCCCTGCAGTAGTAGGTATTCTTTCCAGTCCCGCACGCTTTTGCCATGATCTGAGCCGCTATAGGGTGATCAAGCGGATCGATCTGAGAGGTATACTGGGTCACTTCTTCCTCCGAGCAGTCAGGATGGTTGTTTCGAGCTATATTCATGGTGACTTCTGTGATCGCATCCTCCACTCTCGCCTAATTGAAAAGGGAATATGAATAACGTATTATTAAACAAAATAAATTAATAGAGAAAAATATTTTTATTAACACATGCATATGTGAACTACAAAATAATGAGGCTAAAGACTTACCGCTTCTTCAGGGCACTGCGGATAGAACTTCTGATGAACAAACACCAACGGGTTGACTTCTTGTTGTTGCTGCGCCTTACTCGACCAACTCAAATAGTTGAGTGAACCTGCATGATGGGCCTTGGTGTTTTTCAATCTGTTCTCCCTGTTCGTCTTAGAAATCGCCTTGTTTGATAAACATATGTAAAAAAATTAGTAACTAACTATTTCAATGTGATACGATACATTAGGGTTGTAAAATATATTCAGGATGCATACCTTCGCTTTGGGGTGCTCGAAGTGGGCTACCAACCACAGCCACTCGTACTCCCTAAACCGGAATTCGCTAGGGGTAGAACCTCGGCCTAGCTCCTTGTACTGTGTGTAATGTTTTGAAAGCTCGTTCTTCCACTCTTTATACCTATATTAACACAAGAAAAAAAAGTTAGAGATATTAAAACACTTGATAAACAAAAATCTAACTCGATATATACTCAAATAACTCGAATCACATCACCTGATATGTAGTTGACGCTCTACCCACGTGTGAATAAGGCATTCATCCACGTCAAACCACAGCTGCAAGATGAATATATAAATGGTAAAATTATATATTTATTCAGACTTAATTAATAAATGTAAAATTTACGTAATGAAAATAGGATTTAACTCACACTCAGTGCATTATGCATTTGCATCTTCACGTAGCCAGGCACAGATCCCTAATCTGGCCACAGCATTGGAACCTTGTCCCGCACGACGGCCCCGGTCATGCTGGCATACTTTCGCGTGGTGTCAAATGTCTCGATCACCTCACCATGCTCATTGGCCCTAATGAGCGTTTTCCTTCCCCCGGTGGCCTGCTCAAGATTCTTCCCGGTGCAGGGGCCTCTAGTCTTTCGTTTTCCAGTGCCATTAACGAAATTGTCTAATAATACAATGTCAACAAATTGATATTATTAATTGAACCTATCGTAAGTCTTAAGTAATAATTAAGTAATCAATCTTGTTAAATAAAATTTACCTGCATCGTCCGTTTGCTAGTTGTTGCACCTTGCACTCCAAAGATACACGGAGTCGAATGAGATGAAGTTGTACGCTTCCTCCATGCTCAAAAACTCCGGCCGTCTTTCAATATAAATAGGCCTCCCCCTATCATCGAATTCAGGGATCACAGAAATCTCGTCGGGCAGGAAGAGACCGGACGGCGGAGATAGACAAGGCCTGGACAATGAGGCGCCAACACCATCTGCCTCAGATGATTCCCGTGAAACGGGAGTAGGCACCGGGCCAATGTGGGGCATTCGAATGGAGGGCGTTTCTGATGCGGCTGTTGAGTGTCGCTCGCTTGACTATCTGGTGACTGAGGGATGTCGAGCCTAGACTGAGGGTTGCACGGATCCGGATCGTGTAGCTTCCTCCTCTTCTCGCGCACGTAGCAAAATTTGTGTGCGAGCATACAGAATTGGGCCACTGCGCGTGTTGCTGACTGCGGCTGAGGAAGCTTGACTACTGCTCCCTCCACTGGATCTAGGCCCTCTCCGTTTGATGCCTCCAAGCCAATTTGCCGAAAAACCTCCTGCACATCCAACAATTAGTCCTGGATTCGGTTCTATGAAAATTAAGGATGGAACCGTTTGGAACCGGAACCGTTTGGAACCGATAACCGCTAGAACCGGAACCAGAACCTTTTGGTTCCGGTTCCAAATGGTTATCGGTTCCAACAATTAGTCCTGGATTCGGTTCTATGAAAAACCGGAACCGGAACCGTTTGGAACCGGAACCGTTCGGAATCGGAACCGGAACAGTTCGGAACCGGAACCGTTCGGAACCGGAACTGTTTAGAACTGGAACCGTTCGGAACTGGAACCGTTCGGAACTGGAACCGTTTGGAATCGGAATCGTTCGGAACCGGAATCGTTCGGAACCGGAACTGTTCGGAACCGGAACCGTTTGGAACCGAAACCGTTCGGAACCGAAACCGTTTGGAACCGGAACCGTTTGGAACCGGAACCGTTCGGAACCGGAACCGTTTGGAACCAGGGGAACCAGAACCGTTCGGTTCTAGCGGTTATCGGTTCTGGTTGGTTCGGGTTCTAGCGGTTATCGGTTCCAAACGGTTCCGGTTCCAAACGGTTCGGTTCCGGTTCTAGCAGTTATCGGTTCTCGTAGAAGATCCATTTGAAAAACAAATCGACTATAATAATCATATCAAACATTAAATTAAATTGTATCATATCATATCGATGATTACGAATATAATTATATATCAAAATATCAATTAATTATTACCCAAATGCTTATTTAACCAATTAATTAAGTTAACAAATATACCTTAAATTATCAACTATATCAATTAATCCAAATCACCTTAATTTGCCAAACACCTTAAATTACCTTAAATTACCTATATCAATTAATCCAAATCACCTTAATTTGCCCATGCAACACCTTAAAAATACAATATAATTATCAATTATATCAATTAATCCAATTAAATCACCTTAAATTACCTAAATATTTTCTACATATATACATACATACACTTGCCTAATAATTATCAAAAATTAAAACATCACCCAAAACTTAATTAATCAAGTTAATTAAAATGCATACAAATATAATTAAAATGCATATATATATATATATACATAATTATAAAAAACAAAAATTGAGAGAGAGAGAGAGAGAGGAGAGAGGGAGCTAGGGGATCGGACCTGTCATCCTCGAGCTCGGATTCCGGCGGCGGAGGTAGGGGAGGAGGTAGAGGAGGAGGGGAGGAGGAGAGGAGGAGGGGAGGAGAGGTATGGGAGATTTGGGGTTTTTGGGTTTAGGTATTTTTGTGTGGAGAGGGGAGAGGGGAGAGGGGAGAGGGGAGGGGAGAGGGGAGGAGAGATTTGAGGAGAGGAAGAGAGGTTAAGATGTGGGCAGCGAGGTGAGGAAGAGATGGGGAGATTTTAGGATTTTGAAGGAAGAAGGTGAAGAAATGAGGAAGCTCGAGCTGCCTCCTGGGAAATATCGAAGTATTGCCGGCGAGTTACGAGTTAACTCGTGGGCAATATTATTACCAACGAGTTAACTCGTGGGCAATATTATTACCAACGAGTTAACTCCTTGGTATTAGTATTGCCCACGAGTTGATAAGCAACTCGTTGGTAATACTATTACCAACGAGTTGGTAACTCGTGGGTAATACTATTACCAACTAGTTATCAACTCGTTGGTAATGATAGTGATTCCCAGCCAAGAATTTCCGGCAAGAATTAATTCATAAATAACACCGATCGATATGACGTTGGCATGGCCAAATTTTTATAATTTCCGACTATAATTTCTGACTATAATTTCTGACTATAAATACGACTATAATTTCCGACTATAATTTACGACTATAATTTCTGACTATAATGTACGACTATAATTTACGACTATAATTTTCGACTATAATTTACAACTATAATTTCTGACTATAATTTACGACAAGAATTTTCGACAAGTATTAATTCATAAATAACACCGATCGATATGACGTTGGCATGGCCAAATTTTTATAATTTCCGACTATAATTTCCGACTATAATTTACGACTATAATTTCCGACTATAATGTACGACTATAAATTACGACTATAATTTTCGACTAGAATTTCCGACTATAATTTACGACTATAATTTTCGACTAGAATTTTCGACTATAAATACGTACATGCACGTTTATATAACAAACATACATGCACGTTTATATATACTAAAATACGTACATCATTAACGTACTAAGGATGATAATCATAATCATCTTCATCACTTGAGTCTGACTCGGTTTCATAGGTAACCTCTGGAAATATGTGCCGCTCCTCGTCATCTGAATCAGCGTCAACTTCATTTGGATTAACATCGAGAATTTCTGCTCCAGTAATTCGAACCACACTCCCAGATCTCACATTATTAAGGCGAATCGTAGATGATTCCGGAATGTCAAAAGCGTTCGGCTCTTGGTATGCAATAACTTCTTCATCATCTGTGGTCTCACCAAGTGTGGCAGCACTGTATATGTTTCTATGAGCAACATGGTTAACCACCTTCCACGGGACTTTGTTCAGAAGATCGTCAAGGTAAAACACTTGTTTTACTGATGTGGCAAGAACGAAAGGGTCTTCTTTATACCAGCCTGTAGCAGTATTCATCGAAAATATTCCGTACTGATCGGTCCTTGTGTTCTCCGGGCTAGTATCAAACCATCTACACTTGAACAAGTGCACTTTCATGCGGTTCCCATAAATTAGTTTAACAACTGAATGAAGGACACCGTAATAGTCAACGCCATCCTGCCCACTATGGACCATCACCCCACAATTCTGTGTTTTCAGTCGGTCGTCTCGATTTTCACATATAAATTTCACGACATTGACCTGACACATCGAGTAAATTTTTGAAGCTATCGGTTTCATCGCCAAGACCCTCAATTCGTTTGACCACTCTGGGCAACCATCATTTGCTACATGGTTCATCTGAAAACGATAAGAAACCAGGTACACCATAAATTATGAACATAGAAAAAGAAAACCACGTACACACATGCTATATAAGGATATATAAAATATATATATACACATATACCCTTACCCATTGACCAAAGTAGTTTGCAAACGTCTTGTTGTGGTAATCAACATTTCCGGCAATAGCAGGGCAGTGAAGATGATAGTTTTTCCAATATTGTACTTCTGGACAATTAATCAGTACCGACCAGTGGGCAATGACTACCTCATTTCCATCCAACTTGTACGACTTTGGCAAGCTTCCATGTACTACCACGTCATTGGAGATGATAGAAAGGTTGAACTGGGGTTCATCCATCGGCATCTGTTGTTGGGGGTCCTCCAGCGCTCCCAAATACAAGTTGGTGTACGTTACACACTCGTGCGCAATATATGCTTCAGCGATACACCCTTCAGGTGCAGATTTATTCTTCACATAGTCCTTGTAGGCTCCCAATTGTCTACAAGTTAACAAGTGCATGTTATGATACTTAAAAAATTAGAATTTACATATAAAAACAGAGGCAAACCAAATGTATGAATCATTTGTACCTTTCCATGGGATACATCCAAGTGTAGTGTACAGGACCGGTAAGCAACAATTGTTCGGAAAGATGGATCATCAGGTGAGGCATAATGTCGAAAAAATTTGGGGGAAATATCCTCTCAAGCTTGCACATGATAAAAATGATGTCATCTTGCATCTCCCTGAGATCTGATTTTTTAACTTCCCTGGTGCATAACTTCTGAAAGAATCTTGACAAAGCTACCAACGGCTCCACCACCTCTTTGGGCAAGTACCCTCGAATGAAAATAGGGAAAAGGCGTTGAAGAAGTACATGGCAGTCATGACTCTTTAATCCGTACATCTTATTGTCCCGGAAGTTAACACACCTGCTTATATTTTCTGCATAGCCATAAGGATACCTGCATATATAGCCATAAGCAACAATTATATTTCTTGCATATAACCATATATAAGTACAAATTATATTAATTTCCTGCATAGCCATAAGAATATATACCTGACATTACTCAGCCACCCAAAAATTTCATGCTTATGCTTCGGCTTGAAGGTGTAAGGAGCTTGCGGCATTTTTTTCTTACCATCTCTTAACCACAAATGTTTTCGCAGTCCCATAGCTTTCAAATCAATGCGTGCATTAGGGATGTCTTTTGTTTTCCCCTCCAAATTAAGAACTGTGCCCACCACACTTTCACACACATTCTTCTCTATGTGCATGACATCTAGGTAGTGTCTGATAGGCAACCTGGGCCAGTAGGGGAGTTCCCAGAATATGCTCTTGTGTGTCCAAAACTTATACCTTTCGGGCTTGTCTGGAATTGACGCCACTATCTCAGGATGATTGCTTAGCTGGCCAAAATCATATTCATTCAACACTTCCAAAATTTCATCCCTTGTCCATCGCCTGGGTGCCACACCTGTTTCCACAGTCACATCAAAAGCGTCTTGATCCTGCCTAAATGAGTGATCATATGGAAGCCAACAACGGTGACGCATCTGAACAATTTTACTACAATGAAGACTGCAATAATCAACAGTCATGCACTCTGAACAAGCCCTGTAACCCCTGGTAACGTTGTCCGACAACATACCGCGGGCAGGAAAATCACTGATGGTGCCAACAAGCATGGCATGCATCTGGAACATCTCATTTTTGAACCTATCGTAAGTGGGGTGGCCACACTCACTTAGGTACTTAAACTCCTCAATCAAAGGCCTCAAATACACATCGAGACACTTTCTTGGATAACCCAGGCCCGAAATTAACAGAGTCAGCATATTGTATTCCTTCTTCATGCACATCCACGGTGGAAGGTTGTACGGTACCAAAATAACTGGCCATAAGCTGTATTGAAGACTCATGTTGCCAAAAGGGTTGAATCCGTTAGATGAGAGCCCTAGCCAAACATTTCGGACCTCTGCTGCAAAATGATCAAACTCCCTGACCATGTGCTTCCAAGCCTCTCCGTCGGAAGGGTGTATAAGGGTGTCATCGTCAGGTAAATTCCTCTCAGCCCACCATCTCATAGCTTCGGCCGTGAAAGCACACATGAACAACCGCTCTAGCCTATCAATAAGCGGGAAATATCGAAGTATCTTCACAGCTTTCTTGTTGCCTGCAGGAATCAACTTATACCTTTCTGTAAAACATACCGGGCAGGCTTCAAGGTCTTCAAGATCTTTTCCCCAGAAGAGAATACAATCATATCTGCATGCATGGATTTTGATGTAGGAAAGCCCAAGATCTTTCAGGATATGTCGCACCTTATGATGAGTGGTAGGAAGACGATGACCGGGTGGCGGTAGCGAAGCAGTCCACTTCAGCCAAGAATCAACAGCTTTGACAGACATTTTGTTCTCCATTTTGAGCTGCATCACTCCCATGACACTTTCAAGAACAGTCTTACTACAACCGTCATACAACGGAGTCTGTTGCAATGCAATCAGGTTGTTGTACTTGTCTATACCGCTTGTGTTGACATGAGCTCCAGGTAATGGCTCGACTGGCTCTATATCGGGGAAACCCTGCACGACGGGAGGGACATTTGGTGCTTGATCAGCAAATACACCGCTCTCATGAGGAAACATATCATTGATTAACATCGATGTTGGATCATAGGATGGACTGGCCCTCTCAGCAAAATGTCCATGATCATAGGATGGACCGGCCCTCTCACCAAATTGTCCATGATCATGCGGACCCGCTAACGATGTTTCACCGTGAAAAATCCAACAAGTGTACTTATCCCAAAACCCGTATTTACTCAGGTGCTTCTGGACTTTATCAATGGGAAAAGTAAATCGATCACTGCGACACTTATATTCTTTACACGGGCAATAATGAAGTGTAGTGTCTCCACAATTAGCCTTCACAAAATCCACAAAATTCCTAATTCCATGGTGATATCTCACATCCCATCTTTCGAGGCTCATCCAACTCTTGTCAATCCTGAAAATTCTAACATTACGTACTATAAATATATATATATATACACATTCACTACTAATTAATTAATAAATCATCATTAATTACATTCGAATTCATCCGATTAATTAACAAAAGTTGACCCATGCATGCATATAAATTAAAAATATATATATATACCAACAATTCACAATTACAAATTAACATGCCTGTATATATATATACATATTAACAATATATTAATATTCACAAAATAATTTTATATACATACATATATATATATACACACACAAATTAACATATTTTCATCGAAATAATCTCAAATCAACTCAAAATCAACAGTCAATCACTCGAAATCAACTATATATCCACTCTATTTGCATATCAAACCAATAATCAATATCTCAACTCTAAATCAACACATGCATGCATATATATATCGATCTAATTAAATCAACACACATATATATACATACGTACGTATATACATACCTATATATAGCTACGTACGTATATAGCTTCCCGAGCGGGTTTTCGACGCCTTTTGACAATACCCAAGGATTTCAGAGCGTTTTCCTTCTTTCGATTTCACCGGATTTTTCTATATCCAAATGAATGAGCTGCTGCGATCTGGATCTAATATAAGAGGTGTTGCCGGTGATTCATTAAATCGTCGGCAATGGAGTTATTGCCGGCGAAATTCTGGCCGGAATATCGCCGGCAATGGTGGAGAGATTATTACCGGCGACGGAGAAGGTCGCCGGTAATAAATTTGACCATTGCCGGCGACTTTTTGAACTTATTGCCGGCGATATGGACTCATTATTGCCGGCGACGGAGCAAGTCGCCGACCTTTTTTTTTCCTTGTCGCCAGCAATGATGCATAATGTGGTAGTGCCTTATGATTACATCATTTAATTAATCAATTTATTTTAATTTCTTAACTCCAATAATAATCCCAATATATTTGTAAAATAATATTATCAATATAATAAATTTATTATGTATAGTACTTTACAAATATTGAAATTTATTTTTTAATTTTTTAATAAATATAATATATGCAACAGTAACATAGTAATAAATTAAAAAAATGTAATATTTTAAAATATTAATAATGAGTTATTTGTTAAATGAACTATCAATGACTATAATAAATACAATGCAATTAAGACATTATGGTGACATCATTCAATGAATCAATTTATCTTAATTTTTTAATTCTAATGATAATCACAATATTTTCGTAAAATAATATAATCAAAATAATATTAGTATAAATTAATATAAACCGTAATATTTTCAATATGTTTAAGGAGATTTATTCTCCATTAATTCTGGTATGTGTCTTGTCCTAGTTAGATATGGTTATTGTTTAGATAGATACAAAGAATCACTGTTATATCGAAATAGTTATTGTAAACGATTGTATCAGTCTGTATATAAGGCATTCTATCAATGAAAAGGGCAACTACTTTTCTGTCCATTCTACTTTCTCCTGCAACACATTATCAGCACGACTCTCACAGTTAATAGAAAACAACTTAAAACTAGGAGAAACCACCGCCACCGCTGTCGCCGCCGTCGATCACTGCCGGCTGCCAGCTCACCGTTGGCCTCTTTTTCATCTTCATCAAAATTCCAAGAAATTTCAAGAAGTTGACGAGATTACACGACTTCCAAGAAATCGTTTCAGAAGAACTTCTTTTTCATCAAGAGTAGCGGTCATACCGAGCATAACACCCATCGAGGTAAACTTTTCTAAACCATCAATCTCTAGATCTAGCAAACATACTTACCGTAAAACCCTAGATCTAAGTTGATGATAACTGTGATATAAGTTGTGAATATTACATGTTTTATAGCTCCTATGGACATATATTCATAGAGTACACGTGACGGTTCTGGGGAAGTCACGGTTTGGAAAAGAAAATAAAAGAAAAGAAAAGGGAAATCAATTCTATGTGCATGTTGTGTCACGGTCGCTGGGTGTGGTTTTTACCACCGTTTTACAATCGATTTTGTGACTATGCACCATTGATCACATTCTCATTTAATTAAATTTGAAAGTTTTGTGATCGCAGTATTCGATTGTTTCTAATAAAACATCTCTATGTGTTTTTGTAGATGAGTTCGAATGAGCCTGCAAGGCCGGAATTTGAGATCCTTGGCCTTGAAGGCAAGGAGTACCATCGTTGGGTCGAATGAGCCTGCAAGGCCGAAATTCGAGATCCTTGACCTTGAAGGCAAGGAGTACCATCGTTGGGTCTCTGATGTAGAGAACACATTCATCAGAAAGAGACTTACCAACACCATCAAACTAATTGGGCCTGGAACAAACCTCCTCCCACCTACTAAAGTGACAAAAGCTCAAGCCCTCATGTTTTTGAGGCGTCATATTCACCCATCTTTGAAGAGAAATTACTTGAACAAGACAGATCTCATGGTTTTATGGGATGTTCTAAAAAAGAGGTTCAATAATGTGCATAATGCACAGCTTCCTGAGTTGATTGCGAAATGGAACAACACTAGAATGGTGGATTTCCCAAAGATCAACCCTTTTAATCAAGCTAGCTATGCTTGATTTGCAGTTTGAACTAAGCTTTTGTGGTGTGGAAAAATCTGAGGAAAACATGATTGATCGAGAAGGCGTTATATACCTTCCCTACATCTATGAGTCTTCTAGCTCATCAGTACCGGATTGAGTACGAGCAAGGGAGGATTACCGAATTCAGTGATCTCATTAACAATCTTGTGACTAAAGAAAAGCATCATGAGATCATCTTGATTAATAACTCAAGACCAGCTGGTACTAAAAATCCTGAGAGTTATAATACGAGAGAAAAGACTCGAAAAGATAAGAAGGTTGCTCGTTCAGAACCTTATAATCATGGTGGACATGCTCCACGTGGGGGAAGAGGAGGGCGTGGGCGTGGCCAAGGCCGCAACCAAAATATAACTTGGCATAGAGATCATAACGCCCCTTCTCAAAAGAACCAGTCTAGTTCGGTTCCTGATGGTCAACGGTATCAACAATCTAGTAAACTTGGTTGTTTCAAGTGTGGCTCTACTAGACATATGCACAAACAGTGCCACGCTAGTAGAGAAATCCAGAATATCTACAAGAAGCACAAACAGTATTTGCCTCAAGAGTCAAATTACACTGGAGAATATGAGATGGAGGTTGACACTAATCTAGCTTTAGCAAATGACAAGGGGAAAGAACTTGCTACCCCAAATTTTGATTAAGCCTATGTAAAAGGCAGTTGTGTCTATAATCTTTCAAGTTTTAGTTTTGTTTTTTGGCTTATTTTTCGGCCAAGAATTTACAAAGACATTTGTCTTTGTTTTATGAATAAGAACACATCTATGATGTAATTTTTGTTGGCAAGTAATGAACATTTCTCTATTTTTGGTATATGAAAGTGTTTTGAGAATGTTCTATTCCACGCGATTCTTATGTATGGTTCGATATTTACACATATGGCAAAAGGTAAGCCAAGATACCACTTTGACAAAGAAAGAAAGAAAAAAACGTCGATTTTTTTTAAGCAGTGCACAGAGCATCTTCAACCCGTCAAAAAAATGAACTGAACCATTTTTGACCGGTCGATGCCTCGCTTCGGTCCGAAAGTGGCTCAAATTCGACCCGTTGAAAAATTGAACTGAACAATTTTCGACTGGTTGACGCCACGCTTCTATTCGACATTGGTCTGAATTCGACCTGTCGAAAAATTAAATTGAACAATTTTAGACCGGTTGATGCCACGACTGTTCCAAAATTGGTCCATTTTCGACCCGTCGAAAATTTTCTCGACCGGTCGAAATTTTGGTATCGAAAAATCACAAGTTTATATTGGGTTTTCTCGACGGGTCGAAGAAACCGGTCGAAGCCTTTCTTCAACCCGTCGAAAATCCAACCTGAATGTGATGTTTTTAGATGAGTTTTTCATTTGTTTCATTGGTTTATGATGTTGTCTATACATCGGTTCTAAATCGACCAACTTAGATTTCAACATCAGATGTTGTTATTACATCGGTTTATGTCATGCCATATCAGCACTCAACAATGGTCACACCCTTCTCAAACCTTCGATTGTATACTTGAAGTGTGTGCCTCGTCTTTGCTACAAACACTTACTTGTTTACATTGATTTTGTAAATATATCAAGGCAAAATTGAGTGTCTAGCAGATAGTGGTACTACTCATACCATTTTGCAGAATAGGCAATTGTTTGTGGATCTTTTCCCATACAAATCCTCAGTGACAACCATGATTGGTAACGCCCGTTATTCAGGGGCATGGTAATGTGGAGTTTCTACTGTCCCATGTACAAAATTATATATCACCGATGCCTTATATGCGCCAAAGGCCAATCGAACCTTGCTAAGCTTCAAGGATATTCGTGCCAACGGATTTCACTTGGAAACCTATTGTGAGAATGGAAAAGAATTTTTGTGTATAACCTCTGTTGAATGTGGCCACAAGCTCATTCTAGAGAAGTTTCTGGCAATACGTAGTGGTTTGTACTTAACCACAGTTCAAATCATTGAATCCAATGCCGTGACTCACACTACTACGTGTGATTCTGATTCATATAAGCTTTGGCATGTACAACTGGGACACCCAGGTCATGATATGATGATCACAATCTTGAAAAATACTCATGGTCATCCGTTCTTCAGAGCCAAGAAACATGTGGGATTACCTATTTCTGAAGGCATACAAGTGTTGGCTATTCCTTGCAATTTGACAAAACACAGTAGATGAAGGATCATTAATGAAGATGTTGACATTGCCTACCTTATCTCAATGGAAAACAGGTTGATCATTCGTTTGCATAACATGTTTTCATTTAGGATAGCACACTAGGCATGCATCCTTGATAATCTGGAACGTTCTCATGTGTGATATTTCATAGCTAAGGTTGCTTCTAAATCCAAATTATATGTGTTCAATTTGTGTGAACTTTGACCTTGAAAAGCTATTTTTGAATTAAGAAAGATTTCTAGGAGAAAGTTACTTTTAGTTCACATGTGACTTCTTGGGATTAGTCTTGTCTCCTAGGAATCTGTTTTGCTTTACAGATGTGTCTACTTTATGCCATCCCTAAAAGCTGTTTTAGTGTTGCAAAACGTGCTTACCTTTTGACCACTAATTGGCTTTTCTGGTATGTGAGTTTTGAAAAGCTTTTGCCTCATTTAACACACTTTGCCTTAAATGGAAACCCTAGAGTTGACTTATGTGTTTGTCAAATAAGCATGCTTTTGTCTTATCAACTGATGGCAGTTGCTATAGGTCTGCTATAGGTCTGCTATAGGTCGGTTTTAGGGCTGCTTACCACATTCCTATGCTGTCAAAACTGACTGGGTTATTCTGCCTATATAAGGGATTCCAAGGCAGCCTTGGCTCCTTGGTTGAGTGAGTATTATTTTGGGTGATTCTTTGATAGCACAAAATTGTGTAGTTTTCTCTCTTCTCTTCTCTTCTATTCCCTTTCTGTGTCTATGCTTACTCTTTGCTGTGCATGTAAGTCATAGATTATCATTCACAAAAACTGTTTTCAAAACTCATATGCATGATTGCATAAGTGCATTCCATTGAGATAGGTATGGAGATGCCCAACTCAAAGAAGTAGATAAATAAGATTTAACTTACAAATAGTTAAGATCTGAGTTGATGCTTGTAGACACTTTCCAAGTTGTAAACACATAAGTCAAGTAGTGTAGCTCTGTTTAGAACTGGTAGTCAGACTAGTTAAGATAAGATACGGGCAATGTATCCCCAGAGTACAAGAGTCTTGTAAGTGTGTGTGTTACTTTATAATGGAAATGTTTGTCCCTCAAGAGTTAGGGGCACGCAGTTTTTCCACCTGGTTGCAGGGTTTATGCGTTAAAGAAAAAACATCCTCGTGTTATTCTTTACTTACAGCTTTTATAGTTCAATCACTCGTATCCTGTAATTAGGGATAGGTTGCCAATCTATTATCCCCGAGTATAGTTTAAGCAAAAAAGTTGAAAAAAGCCTATTCACCCCCCCTCTAGGATCTTTAAGGGGTATCAGAGCGGCCACTAGCCTTTGCTGGTGAGATCCTCTAAGTGGCCAGAAATGGAACCTGAAAAAGGCTTATCTATAAATGTTCCCCCCTTTTTCGATGGACATGATTTTTCACAATGGAAAATCATGACGTGTGCCTTCCTCTCATACTAAGATGATGGTATATTGTGGTGGGATGTGTCCAGTAGGTTATAGAGGAAGGCTGGACACATCCTACAAAACCAAACAGCGATGGATCTAATGAGAAAATTCCAAAGCCAAGGTCCGAATGAGAAAAGCTGACAAGGATTTAGCTAGAGCAAACATCAAAGCTCTAAGTTGTTTCTTCAATGCCGTATCCGAAGCAGAACGTCAAAGGATTATTCATTGCTCTACTGCTAAGGAGGCATGAGATGTGCTCATCAACACTCATGAAGGTAACTCTCGAGTTAAACAACAAAAACTTCAACGTCTTATTTATGAGTTTGAAGGTTTAATCATGAGTGAAAAAGAGTCTATTGATGATTTCTATGGTCATGTACTTAACATAACAAATCAATGTCGTAGTTTAGGCGAAGCCATAGAATCAAAGAAAATTGTTAGGAAAATCTTAAGTGCTTTACCTCCTTTCTTTGACTAAAAAATGAATGATATCGATGAAGCTCATGATCTAGACACTTATCCTCTAGAAGAGTTAGTTGGCAATTTGAAAACTTATGAGACACTCAAGAAAAAGCCTGTTAATGAAAAATTTGTTGCTTTAAGTTCGGTTAAAATTGAAGATGAAAAAGTTCCTGAAAATGAAGATGATAGTAATGATGAGTTTGCTTTTCTAACCAAACAATTTGGAAAATTCTTAAGGAACTCAAAAAGGAAAACTTTCAATTCTAGTCGAAATTTCTCTAAAGGGTCTAGCTCTAAGTTTTTAAACAAGGATTCACGTAGAGATCGGGATACCAGGTCCACTTCTATCCCAAGAATGGACAACAAGTGCTTTGAGTGCAATGGAGTGGGTCACAAGGCTGTTGGCTGTGCAAACCGGAAAAACAAGTCTCACAAAGTGCTCAAAGCAACTTGGAGTGATAGTGATTCCAATCAAAATTTTGAATCTGAAATAGAAGAGGATGAGAAAGTTGCTTTTGTCACCAAAGTCACATTAGATGAGTCTCTATAAGACAAGGATTCTGATGATGAAGGTCATGATATGTATGTTCGGTTATGTAAAGCGTCTAAGTCTCTACTTGCTAAAAATGAAGTTCTAACTAATGAACTATCATTAAGTAAGGAGGCACAGTCTATGATACAGGAGAAGTACATATCCAGGAAAGCCAAATGGAATTCTGTTAAAACTCAACTTGAAGAACATGTTAACTTCCTCAAAGAAGAGCTGGATCGTCAATCTTCCTTGAATAAGGTTCTTACTTCTGAAAAATTGAAGCTCGAGAAATCTCTGCTGGATACCAAGAACCAGTTTGTAAAATTCTCCATCGGCTCGGAGAAGCTATCTTAAATCTGTGGGATGGGAAGACAGCTGGATGGTAGCAAGAAGGGTTTAAGGTTTGAGGATGATGGAAAACCAAAAGGCTCAGGGAAGACTACATTTGTGAAAAGCACAAGTTCTGTGTTGGGAAAGCCTCCATCTCAACCAGAGATAAATGCCCGTGAAGTTTCCAAGGTTTCCAAGCTAAAAAAAACCCACAAATCAGATGCTTCACTGTGGGAACAGTGGACACATTCGAAGGTTCTGTTACAATCTAAGAAGGGGCACTGTACCTGCAAAGATTCCACAGAACAACGATCTGCTCATCCACTTTCAGAAATCACTTAATGAACTGACCAGGATTGCACAGTCTCTTGCCATCCCGAAACAGAAGAACAAGCCAGTTACTTCTAACTGGAAATCAATGCAAAAGACTAGGGTGATTCATGTTAAACCAAGCATTTAATTAAAAACTTAATCAAACACAAATACAATTAAAACCCTTCTTTGTTGATGTAGCATTGGTGAGTAGAGATCGTTCTTAACCGGGGATTGAGGGTGCATGCATAACTATGCTAAGGTTGTTTAGGGGGGGGGGTGCAAGATTGTTGGTTTTAAGTTTCCTACGAAATAAAACAAGAAGATGGTTAGATACATATCAAGAAATCACAAGTTCTAATATGTTTAAGGTCATAGACAAGCAAACAATCAAGAACACATAATCCTAACATGCATCTAGCCAAAAATAAGTTCCTTAATCTATTATTTACACGTTGATCATCACATCTAGTTACCTAGCCGATTATCCCATCTTTGTTTAAGTCCTACTAAATTTCTAGGTTAATTAAAACACATACACATGCTTACATCGAATTAGAGAGCAACCAAATCATCTAGTTAACTTCCTAACTCAATTTTATCTTGATTAATTCGGTGGAACATGTTAGGGTGAAACAAATCATCTAGTGTCATCCTAAACAAGTTTCAGAGCATTAAGAACTTAGTAAGCAAGTATACATGTTCGAATCCAACCTACAAACACATGGAAGAGCTCAAAACAAGTTAGAAATAATCATGTTTACACTAAAACATTAGTCATTTATTACAAAGTCTCGAAAAACCAATATAAACCGAAAATAAATACAAAGAGGCAATGTTACATGTTTTGCTCCGAGCTAGTTTCTCTCTGCAAGCTCTAAGCGCACGTCCCTTTGTTGGTGATGGTGAACGCAAGATTTCAAGGCCAAATCTAGCACAAGTAGGCTCAAGGGCGAAGGAAGGATTATTTGGAAGGTGGTGGAGATGGTATTTTGGTTTAGGGAAAGGCAGATCTTAACTAAGTATGAGAGGAGTTGTTGTTTGGACAAGGGTTTGGCTCTATGATGTGTTTCCCCCATGAATGAGTCGAGCTCCCCTTTATATAGGAGAATGGTAGGGTTTTTCCTACCAAAACAAGACCTTCCATATTAAAATCTGGGAAATCTGGCCAGCTGTAGTAAAACGCGTTTTCCCGGAGTTCCAGATCTTAAAAAATTCTTATTCTTTTTTCATTAGAAAGCTTATTCAAAGGGCTATAAAATCCATATAAGGAACGCCATATTTGGAATTGAATTGGATTTACTACGGATTTTAGAAGTTAAGTGACCTGGCTTCCCTGTTTTCTTCTTCTTCAAGGAAAAGGAAATCTTCATATCTTCAAATCTTGCATTCCTTATTTCCTACTAATTCTTGGCTGAATCTAGCATATTCTTGCACATATTTTGGCCCTCAAATCAGGTCTGAAATTCATATAATTTCTCCCAAAATTCGTTCATTATATGCTCCATATATTCCGCCATATTTGCTCTTTCCTGGGTCGCGCAGGAGAAATGTCTTCATGTTTTTTGTCCACCATTTTGGTATCCATTTCATTTGGAATTTGGTTTCCAATTCTTGACACCATATGGGAATGCATTTTAGTAACCATTTGAAGACCATTCCTCGGACCATTTCTTCTCTGGAATTAAGAACTTTTCTCCTTACCCCGCTTTTAGCTCCGAAACGCCTCCTTTATTATTTCCTCCTTTATTTCTACCTAAAAACATAAAGTAAGTTAGAAACATATTTACTAAGCATAAAACAAAGTTAAATGTAGAGAGAAAGACATTAAGAATCAAGCATAAAATGCGTAGATCATAGGGATACCAGAAGCGTCATCTCTCCCAAGGAACCTGGTGTTAAGGAGAAACAAGAAGACGTGATTTGTTTCTTTTCAAGAGTCAAGGTCTCACCCACTGTCGCAAGGAAGGTTGTAGCTATTTGTAAAGTCGCCCTAACCACCCTCTCTACCAAAAAGTCCGACTCTTGATACATGGACAGCGGCTGCTCGAAGCACATGACCGGCAAACGGAAATGGTTCACCTCTATGGATGATTCTCACCCAGTTGGAGATGCCATGTTCGGTGATGGAGCCAAAACTGAGATTATTGGAAGTGGGACGGTTGACACTTCTAGTCTCCCGGGACTGAAGAATGTTCTTTTGGTAGCCGGATTGGAAGTCATGCTTGCTAAGCGTAAGTCAGATTGTCGATGAGTATGAGACGGTAACGTTTGACAGGTCTCAGTGTACTATTCTTGATGGGAAAGGAAGATGTGTTATGAAAGGCAAAAGATCTAAGGATCATTGCTATTGTGTTCGAGCCAACAAGAGGATGGAACCAGAAATCTGTTTTCGGTCTCTGTCATAAGTGAAAGGACCCAACCCCAATTCAGTTACCTAAATCGGAATCGAACCCCTTCTGAAATACGAACCAACAAAAAATTTTCAAAATTTCGGCAGAGTTTCATTACTAACGTGGATTTGTCATAACCTGCACCCAGAAAATAACACTTCATCCTATGCCACAAAAGTCAAACCGTGGGCACCAATCCCATCCGGATTTCTCAACATCAATATATGCATCATAAACAGTAAACAGTACTGTAGTATATATATATATATATATCCGAGAAAATCCGTATAAACAAGTATCAGAATGTATCAGAGCGACCTCTAAAGTAAAACATATACAATATACACATCAGTAGGCGAAACAAGAACCTACTGGAAAGCATAGGTAACTCTGATCACTAGCCTCCAAACCGCGACGTGAAAACACCAAACCTGAACTGCAACTGGGCACGGAAACCGAAAAGCCCAAGGGAAAGACATAAAACACGTTAGAGTGAGTGGACGAAAATAAATGTCTTTCACCAGTTGATATACATGTTTAAAATAACATATGCGAGTCCAGGTAAATAAACATAATATAGTACGCGAGGTAAACTCACACTCCTCCAGCGTACAGAGCATGCAAGTAAAAATCCCACGGGGTCACTCATGGACACCTCCGTGCTAGTACAGTCCGAATCACGGGATCCCAGACCCACACGTGACTCTAGCCAGAAAGGCCTCAGGTCAGAGGTCTGCCTCCCCCAGGTAAAGGCCTCGGGTCAAGAGTCACAGCCTCCCCTGGCATACATCCTCAGGGATCAGCCGGGATGCAAGTGTATCGATACAACATCATATACAAACTGTACTCTGTGTAAACCAAATCATGAACAGTTCGTTGCAAATGCATGAAACAGCATATAAATGTATGTATATTCGTATACGTATATCCGTATAAATATAATCGTATAATCGTAAAAACACATGCTCATAATAATCCGTAATCTCAATACGCATGCTCGAGTTCATAAATCGTATAAAAGACTCGCAAGTATTCCGTGAAAAGAAATTGTCCACTCACAGACAAGCAAAACGCGCACTCGCGCTAATCTCGTGGTCCGGCGGAAGATCCCTCGCCTGAAGCACGATCACGATCCCGATCTCGATCTCCTGAACATATTCATAAAACATATCTGATCAATATCGTAATCTACAAACCTGTTCTGAATCACGGAAACCAACCGTTCCCGGAAATACGAAATGCAGTACAAAATGAATTACGGAAATCCCGAAATCCCCACTCGAAATCTCGACTGAAAATCGGCTACCAAATCAACCCGAAAACCTCTGTACGATAACCAGGGCGTGATTACGAGAAAAATGACATTAAAATTGTCGAAATCTGAAAAGTTGACTTTTTCTCGCCGGAGCGCCGCCGGCGGCGGCGCGCCGTCAACGGTGAAATCCCACGGCAGAAAGCTCCAGAATTCATGGTCTCATCAAGGTGAACAACTTCTTCTTCTACCTCGAAGGCCAACTCACCACGGAACTCCTCCAATTCTCCCCGAAACCAAACGGAATTTAGATTCCGGTGACCTAACCGGTGACCATCGAAACCTCCATCAATCCCCAAATAAATCATATAGGAAGACTCACAAGGTCAAGGGGAGTCGAACCCCCCTAACCATCACCACCAAACCTCGCCGGAAAACGGCCAACCGTCACCGGCGAAGTTACCCAGTTCAGCCCGATTCGGGTGCCCCAAAATCCTTATCAATTCTCAACAAAACATACATCATTCAATTCGAAATCACATAAGGAAGCTATTCATACCCTCGTCGAAGTCGTTGGTGGCCGGAATCTAGGTCGTCGGATGGCACAGCTCAAAGAGGAAACTTTCCTCTTCGGTCAAACAGGTCACTTGCTATTTTTGGAAAGTCAACGGCCGGTCAACGCGAAACAGTATTTCTCGACAATTTACGACTATTTTTGATATTTATACTCGCATCTCGGGTCGAACGACGGTCCAAAATGAATATACGAAATGATTCAGATAAGCTCGAAACAATCGGATAAACTCGTCGGATACCGAAACTTCAAATAATCATAAAATATTCCTCGGTTATCGGAAAAATCTTCCGGAACCGCCCACGAGCTCGAAATCACGTACTCTACAACTTCCGTGAAGACACTCAACCCAAATTCTCGACCGAAAATATAGTCGCGAATCGAATCGGCAAACCACATATATAATAAAAATCTGCGACTAAACTCAATCTCGAGAATCGTGCCGAATACGCAACAGATTCTGGTTCGGGTCGTCACAAATCTACCCCCCTTAAAGAAATTTCGACCTCGAAATTTACGTACCTGTCAAGTGAACAGATGAGGATACTGTTCCCGCATACGCTGCTCGGTCTCCCAGGTGGCCTCCTCAACTGAGTGATTCTGCCACAAGACCTTTACTAGCGGAATCACACGGTGCCTCAACTCCTGCTCACGATGATCGAGAATCTGCACTGGCTCCTCGACATACGATAAATCCTCTCTGATCGACAATTATTGTGGGGCTAACACATGTGAAGGATCTGAGATGTACTTCCGCAACATCGAAACATGGAAGACATCATGCACACGAGCCATCTCAGCCGGTAACTCAAGTCTGTAAGCAACAGCTCCAACTCTCTCCGTAATCTCATACGGACCAATATACCACGGTCGAAGCTTGCCACGCTTCTCGAAACGCACAACTCCCCTCCACGGAGATAGTTTCAGGATAGAAGCATAGTACAGTCTCAGAGATAGAATCATCGATGCATTGGCATGCTCAGCTGATCCCCGAGATGCTCCGAGGGGGGGGGGGGGGACAGATATCTTGACCCGAGGTCTTTCTGACTATATAATCACGTGTGGCTCTGAGATCCCGTGATTTAGACTGTACTATTGTAGATGTGTTCGAGAGGGACCCCACGGTTTTAAACTTGCATCATGTTTATTTTCAGATTTGCATTATTTTTATGCACATTATATTGTGAAAAGCATATTATTTACAGTTTCAGTTAAAAAGTGAAAGATTATTTTCGTCCACTTACTCTAACAATTTTTATGATTTTATGTGCCTTTTTCCTGGGCTTTTCAGTTTTCTTAGCCCAGATTGCAGTGGGTATCATGATGGTGCTGGATGTCGTCATGGGCGTCGAGTCCACAAGTTAATTCCTTCAGCAGTAGGTTCCAGCTCACTGTCATGTTGTCTCTTAGGTTATTGAAGTCACTCTGGATACTTGTTTAGTAGTATTGTCTTCGTGAGACTCTTGTGAATAGGTTTTCACTCGTATAGTTGTCGAGTTGAGTTTCCTTGTTTATGAATCAGTGTATTTACTGGAGTTATGTTTTCAAATTCTGAATAATGTATTAATTTTAATTCCAGTCTTATGTTGAGAAATTCGGATGGACATCGGTGGTCCACGATATGGTTTGTGGGTTTACCTGCGGAGTGTCAGTTTTCCTTGCAGGTTTTTGGTTGTCTCTTTCATAAGGGAAGTTATGTCAAAAAAATTACAGAAACTCGTAGATTATGGTCAGTCGTTAGGGCTTAATTCTAGATTACTAGTTAATTTAGGGTCAGGTCCTCTCAAGTTTCCATTGACATGAGTTTATTCTTCCCTTACAAAGAATACAGAGAAAAGTATGAGATTCTTGGAAAAGAGAAAGTTGAGACAAATTCTGGGGATTTCGACCCGTCAAGGGATTTCCTCGACCCGTCGAAACCTGCACCATGGATCGACCAGAGTCATCTCATCAACCGGTCGAGGAATTCTCTTGACCTGTCGAAAATTGGTCCTATTTCAAATAGTTTTCACGCTATCCCCTATTCCAAAACACTGGTTGATGTGGTTGATGTGTTGGTTGGATTTGCTGATGTTGGGTACCTCTTTAACCCACATAAATGTCGTTTACAGACTGGTTATATTTTCACTATGGGAAACACGGCGATCTCTTGGAAATCAACAAAGCAAACCCTTGTTGCTACTTCCTCGAATCATTCTGAGATAATTGCTTTGTATGAAGCAGTTAAAGAATGTGTTTGGCCCAGGTCAATCATATGTCATATTCGAGGCTCTAGTGGATTGAAATCTACTGTTACTGATCCTACTTGCATCTTTGAGGATAATGCTGCATGCATTGAACAAATGAAGTTGGGTTTCATTAAGGGTGACAATACAAAACATATATCGCCGAAGTTTTTCTTTAATCAGCAACAACAACAGCTGTTAAATATTCATGTGAGCCAGATAGGTTCTGTTGATAATGTTGCGGACTTGTTTACCAAGTCACTTCCTAAATCTACTTTTGTGAAACATGTGAGAAGCATTGGTATGCGCAGGTTATCAGAACTCCTAGACTGAGTTTACAATCAGGGGGAGTTATATTTCTGTAGACATCAGGGGGAGTCTACCTCACATGTAGTAGCTTTAGTAGTTGGTGCATTGTACTCTTTTTTCCTTAGACCAAGCTTTGTTTTACCCATGAGGTTTTTGTTTGCTTGGCGAGGTTTTTAATGGGACGACAAGTCATGCGTCATTTTTATGGTCATCGACACAAGGGGGAGTGTTTAAGGAGATTTATTCTCCATTAATCCCGGTATATGTCTTGTCCTAGTTAGATATGGTTATTGATTAGATAGATACAGAGAATCCCTGTTATATCGGGATAGTTATTGTAACAGATTGTATCAGCCTGTATATAAGACATTCTATCAATGAAAATGGCAACTACTTTTTTGTCTATTCTACTTTCTCCTGCAACATAATATAAATATAAATTAACATCAATATTAGTATAAATATCAATAGTCATATTTTCAAAAAAGAGTATTAGAAAAAAATATATATGGTAGTTGGTTTGAAATCGAAATAATTGATAAAGTAGTTGAGATGGTGAAAGTAATTGATTTTGAGTAAATATAGTTGTATGATCATATTTATCTAAAACAAAGAGTATTAGAAAAATATATAATAGTTATCTTCAAATTTCACAAAAAAATAAATTCTATAAACAACACATGTAGAATAAATCATATATAATTAATATTTAAATTTTTAGAATATATATAAGTTCAAAACTTTGAATTAATAAAATAATATAAAAATTCAAATTATAGCCCTTATGGATTGGAGATGGTACAAAATATAGCACTCACTATTCATTAAAATAATATTTTTTGAGGGCTAAATTATCAGGGCTAAATATAGCCCCTCAGGACTGGATGGGATTGCAATATAGGTATTCCTTTTTTTTACATTTTGAATTAACAAGATGCAAAATGACCAATTTAACCCTAATTTGTATAAAAATTGAGCCACGAAATCAAACAAACAGTAGAATGATGGAACATGTGACAGATGTACCACTTTGATTGTGTTTTGGGATGTTAGGTATCATATTGATAGTTTTAAAAAGTTTGGTATCATATTTATAGGACAAAAAGAGGTCAAGTTCATACATGCATTTTTTCCGGTAGTCCTTGCCTTTTTGGTCATCATTTATCCTTATTATTTTTTGTTTTCTTAGAATAAAATTTTATTTGTTCAAATAAACTCTTTTGACAATATTAGGTAGCGCAAAAGCTTATTATTCTCCAAAGTTAATTATTCGATAATGTGAAATACTTTTAACTATATATTACAACGTAGTGTCTAACTATTTTGACAAATTTTTAGATTCGAATCTAAATTGAAAACACACCCAACTAAGCAAGAATTATTAGGTCACTTTTAGTAGGTGATAGTCACTAGTTCATTTCTATTGAAATGAATAGTCATAGATTCATTACATTGAATAAAATACAAATATGTCATATATTATTAACAGATATCAAAATTTGGAAAATTTATATTGATTCCCTTATTATGAGGACTCGGTGAGTACATTCTCATTGGACCCACAATTTCTTTATATTTGGGCAAATTTATCGTTGCTTAGATAGATAATGATGAGTAGATCACTCATGCAAAATTTCACCAAAATTAAAAATCGCTAAGTCATTCATAATCAAGATTTATCACTTATATATAACATGAACGGTGTATGTTTGATAGTTTTGGTTCGTCCATTGGTTTGATCTTGTTTAATACCTTAACGATTTTCAATAGAAATGATTTACTCATCAATATCTAAACATCTAACGGTTAACTTTGTAAAAATAATATTAGGAAATGGTTCTTACAACCATTTAATTGAAATGTACTCATCGAGTCCTCATCATAAGGGTCATCAATGAAGAAGTTCTCTGTCAAAAATATTGTTGGGGACTATAACATAAACACATATCAAAATTTCTCTTTCATAAAACATGCGTCAAGATATAATAATCGATAACATGAATAATTTTCTCTCACCAATATTTATTTTTCGCAACTCTTATTTAAGGAGGGTCATTCCACTAAGGTGCACTATTTTTTTAGTCATTTTCAGGTATAGGGCATTACACAAACTTTTTGATCACATTTTTACTTTTCCACCGTCCAATTATAAGGTCTATATGAGTAGATCATTCATATACATTTTTAGTCAAAATGGCGATCGTTAAGGTATTGAACTAAATTAAATCAAGGGACAAACCAAATATGTCAAACCTGAACATTTCATACTTATAAACTTTAATTGTATTTTTGAATACCTTAACGACCACCATTTTGGTTGAAAATTTACAAGTTTAATCTACACATTATGACCTAAGATCTGAACGGTGAAGATGGTAAAATATGATCAAAAAATTAGTATAATGCTCTATACTTAAAAATGACCATGTATACTTTAATAAAAGAGTGCTACTCATTTGAGTACCTATAAAGATCAGGTGTTTAACTTATAAAGGGTCATACCAAAGAAAAAAAACTTTATAAACGGCACACATTTTCTGGAAGTCACTTAAAAAGCTCAGAAAACATATTCAAAAGCCAGCTTTGATCTCCGGGATGTGTTTGAGGGACAAAAAACAATGATAAATCACAACCATCTATGTAATAGTCTCTCTCCTCTGTTCAGAAAAAATAGGGCTCCATTTAATGAATAAATAACTGTGATTTACCAATCCTTTTTACCTCTTAAATTACATCCCTCAAAAGCAGCCGTTCATCATATTTAATTTCCAAAAATACTCTCCTCCCCTGACACGAATCGAATCAGATGGTCCGTTCAACATCAAGGACCTTTATGTCATCCCATAAACACCAGTCAACACAATGTGGACCTTTTAGTCCACACCACGCCGCAAATCATCATTGTCTATATGTACTATTGTAACCACTTTGCACTCATTAATTTAAGGCCGCATTACCAAGCTTAGCGCCAAATCAGAATTCCCCGTCTCTCCACACAGTTGACGCCATCAACACCAAACGAACGTAATCAACATTGTTTCTTTTCAGTTCTTAAACACCCCAAAAAGCAAATTCTTACTTCCTAGCAAAGAAACAAAACACCACAAGCTGAGTTGAGTTGAGTTGCCTGTTGTCTCTCTGTGTCTTCTAAGAGTAGGAATGAGTCAGCAGGAATCGTTCATATACAGCTTTGTGGCTCGAGGCATAATGATCTTGGCCGAGTACACTGAGTTCACCGGAAACTTCCCGGCGATTGCGGTCCAGTGCCTTCATAGACTTCCTTCCACCAACAACAAGTTCACTTACAACTGTGATCACCACACCTTCAATTTTCTAGTCGAAGATGGATACTGTAAGCACCTCAATTCTATTCTCTCACTGAATTGCTTGTCAGATCTAGTCTTGCAATTGTCAGATGTGATTTGGGTTGTGCTTGGTTCGGCTTGGTTTTCCCAGCTGCTCATAAAGTTTGGACCTTTTTACCTCTTATCATTGGAGTTGTTTAGTTTTTTGTGAATTTGTTGTAGGACTTGTGTTAAGCTCAATTTACTAGGCTTGGGAACTAGGCAATTAGCTAATTCCTAATAATGATGAAACTCTGGGCAGGTAGATACATAGATTTAAGGATGTATTAGGCGCTTGAAACAAGGACATTTGGTCAATTGTGGTGCTAAATTGCTAATAAACAAGCTTGAGTTGAGTTATTGATTTTGCATTTAACGCGGGTTACAAATTCATTGATTTACCTTTAAGGGAAGAGAAGTAATGTATGTTATTCACTACAGTTTTGTATCCCAATACGTCATCTGGCAGTAGTACCAGTGCATTTCATTTAACCTTGTTGACAATTAAATGCTCTGCTGAGTTTTAACATTTTATCCTCTTAAAGTCTTCTAAAACCCAAGAAGACAGTGTCAGTTTTGACCTCAATTCTCTGTCTTTGTTGGTCATCTGGAAATTTCATATAACATCGCAAGTGCATTACTAGGTTCTCACAGATAGATGCATACAATAGGCTGCGCAGGCTTTGCTACTAACTGCTTGAACCAATTCTCTCATCGGGGACATCCCATAAAAGTGGAAAACATTGCGATATATTGTGTTAAAAAGTGCATACAAGTGTTAACTAGTAGTTGGTCAAGTTTTAAAAATGCATAGAATTCTATGCACATTTTACCTAAGTTTAGTATATAGTTAAGAACATTTGATTAAGTACATGTCAATAAGAAGCTCTTCCACTATACACATTCAGATTTAACATGTAACTTGAATTCCTGTATTTAAGAGGCACTAAATTTGTCCTTTCTATCTGTTCACCATTGAATGCTCTACTTAATTTTGAGTTTTTCACCCTTGCCTCCCTTTTGATGATGTTCTTTACCTTTAGCTCATTTTAAATCCAAAGCAGAAGAGAGCCTCCTAGTTGGTCATCAGGCTTACGGGCCAACAGCCAGCTCATCTAAACTAAGTACTTGCACTTGTTTTATCTTTCTCAAACAATTTCTGTCCATTTCGGTAGCTATTGTTTGTTTCTACAAAATCCAAGATGCTTTCATGCTTGTACTCTTAACACATAGTTGCTTTGTTAAAAATATATGTAACCATGTTGATGTATATTTTTTTGAGATAGGGGATTAAACATTCAACACTGTTACTAAACTAATAGTTCATAGGTTGCATTGAATGTAGTGACACCGTGTACTATGTGCTGTTGTATGCGTCTATCTTGGTGTTCAAAACAAAGCAGTTTCGAGAAGTAAGTTCACGAGTTTTTGTGGTCAAAAGACTAAAAACTCATAGGTATATTCTGTCTGTGTTGTATACGTACATCTTGGTGTTCAAACCAAAGCACTTTCTAAAAGTAAGTTCATATAATTTTAGTGGTCAAAACTCATGTCGACTGTATTCTGTCTGCAGCGTATTGTGTTGTTGCCAAAGAGTCAGTTAGCAAACAAATATCTATTGCATTTTTAGAACGAGTGAAAACAGACTTTAGAAAAAGATATGGGGGTGGTAAAGCAGATACAGCTATTGCCAAAAGTCTTAACAAGGAATTCGGGTATGTTCATTCATGATTCATGTCATTATGTGCATGGAATGTCTATGTTTCTCTTCTTCAAGAATTAGTTCTTTCCATTATGGTTGATTAAGGTGATGTGCTTGAAAATTACAGACCAGTAATGAAAGAGCACATGAAGTATATAATTGATCATGCAGAAGAGATTGAGAAGCTATTGAAAGTGAAGGCACAGGTTTCAGAAGTAAAAAGCATAATGTTGGAGAATATTGACAAGGTAAATCAACTGTGATTATTAAAATGTGTTTCTTATTAGATACAATGTATATCCTCAATCTTTAAAGTATGAACAGTTACCGATTTACCAGTTGCATCTGCAAGCATTATTTTGTTATTTACAGTGAGACATGCTCAGTCTCTAAAGTATGAACTTCTTTTAGTTGCCAATTTATCATTTGCATCTGCATATCAGCACATGCATTCTTTCCTTTTGTTTGTTTTCTGCCAACTGATACACAGGTCTGATTACTGATGTCACTAGGAAAAATATCGTTTTTTTTTCGTTGTCCAGTATTTCATTATGATTTGGTTTTAACGTTCATGTACCTTTCTGGATATTTGTACTTGGTAGATTTGGTCCTCACTGTAATGAAAGCAAGCAATGAAGAACGGTATGATTAGCAAATCAATAATATATAAATCACGTTGAATCAAGTATAAGACTAAGTTAGACAAATGTTAGTCTGGTGACCTCAAATTATATCAGAATTTGACAACTGGAATCTGTTTGAGAAACAAATGTACTTAGCAAGGCCACTAAAAAGTAGTATTTAGATTTAAAGAATAAAAGGCAGGTTATCTTTTCAAGATCAGCATTTTTCCATCAGGTCTTTTGGCTGTGGATATGCTTTTGAACCATATATTCTTTAACAATGGATTGGGTGATGTGAGTTCCCATGTGCCATAGGCATTTCTGCAGTGGTACTGAACTGTACGGATGGAACAATCTACTATATTAGAATAAACCATTTAATCCAAGGACCAGGATCTTGGGTGATGGGAGTGACTCTCTCAGACTGGAGATAATTTGTTTAAACGTGACATTGGTCCTAGGTTAAACATGAGACTATACTGTAGATTTATCTTATACCTGATCAGAGAAGTTACAATCGTTGTTATCAAGCCAGGGATTGGAGTCTACTAATGTTACTTCGAAACGTGCTATCCTTTACTAAAGTGGCTTGATTCTCTATGAAAAAATAAATAAAAGAATTATAAGATAAATCAGATATTAGAAAGAGTTTCCTGTCACATTTTTTACTGTTAAATCCTGTTTTCTGGCAAGGTTAAATTCATAAATCATCTGTTTGATTAGTTCAGCTTGTGTCTCCTCTTTTTCTGCATCTAACATCTTAATGTATCAACATTTTTCTTGCATCATTTAGAATTTTTCTCTCATTAATATCTATTTACTGTACCAGTCACCGGGCTATAAATTGCACGTTGCATAAACTTTTGATATAATGTCCAAACTTGACAAATATTACAAAGGTGACCTCATATATAGTAAATCAAGAATCTTGCAACTAACATTGAAATGTGAAAAGAAAGATATTTTCAGAGGGATGGGACTCCATATTGGTGGTGTCAAGTATGGGTTCATCATGGATGTATATGTCTTTCTTATGGTAGTTCTGGTGTTTGCCTAGAGTAGTGGAAGTCAGTTAAGTTCATAGCCTTGAAGAATGAAAATGCATGTATAGCCTGGTGCATGTATACACCCATGGAAAATGTTGGATGTATCAGTCACATTTTTGACATGTTAAATCCTCTATTGCTACATCTAACATCTTGCATGTATCAACATTTTCCTTGTATTAATTAGAATATTTCTCTCATGTTAAATCTATTATCCTTGCCCTATCACATTTTACCTTAATGTACCTAAATTCTTGCAGTTCTTTACCGTGCTTGTTCCTTTATTTACTTTGTACTTATGTGCTTAGTTACCAGCAAACACGGCTGTAGATTCTAAATTTCATGTTTATCTGCTTGCTTTTCAGGCTATTGATAGAGGCGAAAACCTTACTGTTCTTGTTGACAAGACCGAAACCCTTCGTTCTCAGGTAAACTGGAGGGAACAGTAACTCTACTCATTTATCTGTTTTATGTGTTTTCAACAAGTACTAAGCATCTCTTTATGCACAATTCAGGCCCAGGATTACAAGAATAAGGGGACACAACTGAGAAGGATACTGTGGTACCAAAACATGAAGATAAAGTTGGTGGTTTTTGGAATCTTGATACTGCTGATCTTAGTAATCTGGCTTTCTATTTGTCATGGATTTGACTGCACAAACTAGTAGCAATTAGTCACGGAGCATTTCGCTCAAATTATACGATACATGAGCTTCAGTTCAACAAATTGTGCTGTGGAAAGAGGAAGTGATGGAATGAGGGGGAGTGATTTCTTACATTCTTGTATCATTAGACTTGTTCACTTTGTTTCTAGATTTTGTTTCGCTACGTTCTGAACTGGGTGTTGCTCCAACCGTCCAACTATTTTTCCATATCCTCTTTTTTTAATGAAATTTCACTGGTTGATTAGACTAGATGGGAGCACCAACGTACAGTACTTGCCAAAGATGCTTTTAAATTAGACTCCGGTTTGGATCCGGCACCTATTTAGTGCACTACAAATGTAGCTAGCTAATCTTCTTCGTTTGAACACTCCTCACAGACTTAACATCGCCACCACATTAAATTATCTTCAGGCTAACTAGGATTAACATTGGGATTAACTTGAACATTTTTCTTCCTCCGACTGAGAGAGCAAACTGGAGAGACTATGAGTCTGCGTCTGTCTTTCGTTCTCTTCGGGAGTGAAATCTGGGGCCACTGGAGAATTCTTACATTCTTGTATCATTAGACTTGTTCCCTAAACCCTAAACTCTCTTTTGCTGAGGTTTGTGTAAGTTACAATCTTTTAATCTTGTTTGTGACAGATTTCTCTGTAGTACGTATCTGGTGGCCACTGGAGATGAATTGATGCTAGGGACAATGCAAATGGCCCTTTCAAATTCTCAGGTGATATTTTCAAGTCTTGATCTTATGAATCTTCATGATTATAACGGTTTAGCATCACGCGGTACGTAGTAACGTACAAGAAACCAAGCTCACTGATCGAAACAAATCATGTTCTGTGAAAATAGGATATCATATATATCTATATACCACCAGTGGTTGCGTGTAGCACACTTATTCTGGAAAGGGTTTTTCATCAGTTCGATGTATCTAACTCTTGGAAGTGAATCTCTGTGCACATGTTCCTCTCTAAGCCACAATTCCAGCTTTTCTTCTTCAATTTTCAGACTTGAAAATTGGAAGAATTTCAGGTGAAGATGAAGTTGGTGGCAATGTGTGTCCCCTGGAGGTTGGTGTCTTGGTGAGTTAATCAAATATAATTAAAAACTAATAGTTTTTACTCGTTTCTTACCTTAAATGGAGTTTGAACAAGGTTAGCCAACGAATCTTGATCGATCACGATTTTACTCTACTCCTATCAATTGAGACTTGCATTGAGAGAGATGAGCAGAGAAAGCAAGGAAGAAGGGCTACTAGTTCCATTTGGGTCACTGTCGAATATCAATGGAGGCTTTTCAGGAGATGGAAGTGATGACATAGCACCAACTGGATCAGCCACCTGTGCTGTAGTTATGAGCACATTGGTGGCTCTCTGTGGTTCTTTCGGCTACGGCCGTGCTGTAAGTGGCACTCTCAGTCTCATTGTAAACTAACATTTTTCTCATTTGGGTCTTTTCTGCCAAGTGTATCAAATGCATGTTAGGATGAAAAAGATTGCAGTCCAAGTAAAGAAAAGCAAAATGCATGTTAGGAGTGTCTCTAGCTACTACTAATCACTAATGTGTTCTTTTAAAACTAAAGCTTTCTTGTTCATTTCATTGTATGTTAATCAAACAGACAATGTTGTTGTCTGAAGTATTCAGTGCGGCAGGATGGCTCACAATAGCATTTGCACAAGTCTTTTCTCTTTCTCATCACCATATGTACAGTGAGTACAAAGAACAAATTTATTTGTCACCCAAAATGAATATTGTCACTTTAAGCTTCACAAAAACGGCTTAAACTACTGAATGCAATCAATGCATTGTAGACTTGTATGTCTGTTTTCTCCTTCTCTTAGCTTCTGGTTTTCTCCGATTTCGTTGGTTCAATCAGTTGCCGAGTTAAATATTTGATGCAGAGTGCCTGGTGGCTAGATGTTGGACGTTTGGCAATGGGATTTGGCGCCAGTCTAATTATCTACGTGGTAATTAGGGTCTTGTATCTGCTTTCTAAGTTTTAAAATTCATTTATACCATTTATAGAACACAGAATAATGAATATCATTTTCATAAACAGGTACCTGTATACAAATCTGAAATAACACCTAAGGATATTAGAGGAAGGTTTACTTCAGCTACTCAGGTATATCATTAGTAAAATCATTGTACATGCTAACATGCATATGACATGAACAGAAAACTAATATTCTGAGTCATTCTGCTCAACTTCTAAGTGCACAGGTGATGACTAGTTGCAGCTTAGCACTATTATTTTTTCTTGGAAATGTCATTAGCTGGCGGACCTTGGCTGTTATTGGTAAATCATCATCTGTTACTCCTTCGACAATGAATAGATTGATTATTTGCGCCGATATTGAATCCTTCTGCTAGTTGTCTTTGTGCTCAGGTGCTATTCCATCTTTGGTACAAAGTATAGGTGTATATTTCATTCCAGAGTCTCCAAGGTGGCTGGTAAGTCTAGCTGATTCAATAATTGATAGTATGTAACTGTCACTTTGAGTAGCTAGGTATACACATAATACATCAATTGTTGCCTGAAGGCCAAAATTGGTAGGCAAAAAGAATGTGAAGCTGCTCTACAGCATCTTAGAGGTAAGAATGCCGACATATCTCAAGAAGCAGCTGAAATAAGGGCAACCTTTCCTCATTCGGACTTCAGGTTATTGTGGAAAACTACTCTTTGGTAGCCATGAAATAAGAGGAGCTATTACATTGTTGCAGGATTATACAGAAATGTTTCAGCAGCACTCGGACAGTGTCTTGGACTTGTTTCAAAAGGGATATGCTTACTCACTCATTGTAAGTTACCATGAAGGAATGTAATCTTTCACCTTCGAATTCTCTTTTCGTTAACTCATGCATATTTGAATATGCCAAGGTTGGAATTGGGCTCATGTCACTGTCACAGTTTGGGGGTGCCAATGCAGTAGTATATTATGCAAGTTCTATATTTGTTGATGCAGGTAATAAATCGAACGCTCTATTAAGTTTGGTTCATAACTTCAGATTGATAATGTTCGAATGCAAAAATATCTCTCGCGAAGAGATCATTCTCGCGAAGCAGTCTCTTTTATGATTTCGGATGTTTTAACCGCGTGGACCGGTTTATCCTGCTTGTGCTTCGTATGCTGACGTGCCACCGTCTCTCGACGGAATATGGACTGATCACAGCTGCCTGACTTCTATATTAAGCGATTAGAACAGGGAGAGCACCAACCCTGCTCGAATAGGTCCTTTTTTCCTAGAAACTTAGGACTTGGATATGTGAATCTCTCGCTAAGCCTTGAAATCGATACTCCACACGCCCTTTCTCGTGCAAAGCAGAGCAATCTCGTAACAGAGTGTTGAGAACACTCGCTCCCTTTGAGTATTCAAGCTCTCAACTTACAAGTGACAAGCTCTTCAACTTTCCGGTTGCAATTGCTTCCTTACAGTCGTAATACTCTCACTCGATAGGTGACAAGCACTTAGACTTTCTGGTTGCAAGAAAGATAGGAATCTCGAGGACGAGATGTCCGTCTAGGTTTGTTTGCGTATAGTAAGATTGTTTGATTGATTGGGGGGCTTTTCATAAGATCCTTGCTCTCCTTATATACTCGCTTAATAACAGTCATTCATTCTATCTCAAACTCTTTATGCTCTTGTAATCACAGTCTGAATCCAACACCAGCATACGTGTCGTATCACTCATAGATCTTCTAATTCCATCATAACTCTTCCGAGAGTTTTATCTATAATTAAACTAGTTACGACAGAAATCAAGCCGCATAGAACCAGCTAATAAGACATAGTTCTAACAGAACTCAAAGTCTTCCTCTAACGAATGCTCGCCAGACGTTATCTCACTTGACTCCTCGCCAAGCATCATTAATATAATGGGCCGCTCGCATAGCCCTCGGCCATCCAAGCCCAAAATGAAATACTTTATTTCAGGCCCAAACAGATAAAATGAAATGCATGTAAAAGTAGCATATATGATGATGTATCAATTATCTTTCAGGTTTTTCGAGTAGCATTGGAACTATATCACTCTCTCTTATTTGGGTAAATTAACATATGAGTTTCACATTTGCAAGTGAATAGAGAGCTGCATGTGTGTGATGTATCATATCTCCAGATTCCTTGACCTTTTGCTTTCACAGATTTCTGGAACTGTCTTGAGTGTGCTCTTAACAGACAAAATCGGAAGACGGCCACTTCTAATGGTAAAAAGGGTAAATTTATAGATTAATTACAAAATATCCCTCGAACTATATACTCACTTTCATGCCATCAACTGGATCCGTTAAGAGGTGATGTGGCTAAACTATTAGGGCCATTTGAGTCTATTTCGATATATGTGTTCCTCTTGGAAAAAAAAAATCACAAACTCGCAAGTTAAACCATGCATGCACCTTGAGTCAACACATATCAATCACGTGCTCATTGCCAGACCACTTCGTGTGCAGGGACGGAGTCAGGATTTTAATTCAGGAGGGACCTTTAAAAAAATATATAAATATACCAATAACGAATTTAGACTCAAAAACTTGATGAGCGAAGAAAAAAATCATAATAGATGAAAAAAGTTGATGAAAATGTCAGTTTCTTCTCAGCCTTTTCTTTATGGAGATTAAAAAAAACCTTAACATGTGTGATATGATGTTTATTTAAATAGCAACAAAAAGACCATTTCAATAAAAAAAAGAAAAGACAGCAACAAAAAGGGCATGCAAGCTTTAATTGTGAGTTAGAGTAGAAGATAAAATGAGGAGTAAAAAGTAAAATCAATAAGTCTAATTTTAACTTGTGGGTAGGATTTTTTACCTTCCCATATAGACTTGAATTAGTTGAATCGATAGTTTGAAAGGATAAGAGAACAAAATGTTATAAAAATTGTGGAATGTGAGATTTGAACTCAAGATCTCTCCAATGAAAAATTGATCATCTACCACTGAGCCAGTTTACAATTCATACAACTGTTGAACACAAATTATACTTAACTGAATTTCAAGGGGGGAACCTGGGTCTACCCTGACCTCCATGTGGCTCCGTCCATGACTTCGTGGATGTCAAAAGTTCCTGCTACCGCAAATATATAACCTTTATAGTACTTGATTTGAAATACCATTCTTTCTCCTTTAATTTGTTTTGTTTTAACTGAATATGATAAACAATTCATTATTACCTACAGTACTTTTTCGTTTCCATTATGATATAAGTTAAACTATTTCTCCTCATAAAAAAATATACTATTTTTTAATTTTCTTTCAAAAAGAATCTAGATAAGTATTATTATAAAATTAAGGACAAAAATATCAGATTTTGAGCATATTTTTATAGATAATAAATAAGTATTGCCACAATAATATTAAAAAAATTATGTTGTCTTTTATTATTTAAAACTGTTAAAGGAGAAAATATGATAGTCTGAAAACTGTAACTCTTTCATTGCATGATAGAATGTCATATATATAGGCTGATACAATCTGTTACAATAAATGTCCCGATATAACAGAGATTCTCTGTATCTCTATCTATACTAATATGTATCTAATTAGGACAAGACACACACTGGAAGTTACAGAGAATAAATCTCCTTAAACACTACCCCTTGTATCGATGGCCTAATGAATGATGCATGACCTGTTGTGTCACTAAAAATCTCGCCAAGCAAACAAAAACCTCATGGGTAAAACAAAAGCTTGGTCTAAGAAAAAAAATAGTGCAACGCATCAACTATGTAAACTAACACATGTGATGTAAACTCCCCCTGATGTCTACAGAAATGTAACTCCCCATGACTATAAACTCAGTCATAGAATTCAGATAACTTGCGCATAACGATGCGTCTCACATATTTCACAAAT
Organism: Geum urbanum; assembly: GCA_946800695.1. NCBI lineage: Eukaryota > Viridiplantae > Streptophyta > Magnoliopsida > Rosales > Rosaceae > Geum > Geum urbanum. The sequence continues at coordinate 32,054,393 of OX327012.1, forward strand.
GTAGATTTGGGTAATGACTTGGTAAATAAGTCTGCAGCATTATCTGCCGAACCAATCTGGTTCACATGGATAATCAATAACCGCTGTTATTGCTGATTGTATGAGTACTTTGGCAAAATGAGTTAAGTATAACCACCCTTAATGTAACCCAACTTTATTTATTCAATGCAAGTTACATTATCCTCAAAGATGCAAGTTGATAGTGTCGTAGTAGATGTCAATCCACTAGACTCTCGAATATGTTGTATTACTATCTTAAAACAGTTATACTCATTAACCGCTTCATACAAAGCTTTAATCTTATAATAGTTCGAGGAAGTAGCAACAAGGGTTTACTTTGTTGTTCTCCAAGAAATAGCCATGTTCCCTATGGTGAATACATAACCTGTTTGGGAACGTCCTTCATGTGGGTCAGAGAGATACCCAACATCAGTAAATCTGACCAACACATCAACCGATGTTTCAGAATAGAGGACAACAGTAAAACTTCTCGCAACAGGTTTAACCTTCGATGGATCGAAGAATAACTCATTTGATGGATCGAAGGCTTGATTCTGGTCAGACCCGTTAGCATCCTTCGATGGATCGAGAGAAATTTCGATGGATAGAAATATCCAAAATCTGCATGTTGCGATTCAACTATCCCTTTTCCGAGACTGAATGTATATGTCGCCTCAAAAACATGAAGACATGAGCTTTGCGAGCTACAGTTGGTGACTCAATACCAGGTGGTGGTAGTGGTTGGATTGTATCTGCCAAATTCATACCAAGAAACACGTTCTCAACATCTGACACCCAACAATGGTATTCTGCTCCTTGAGGATCAAGGATATCAAATTCAGGCCGTTCTGACTCAATTGATGTCATCAACAAGAGAGACAAGAGATATAATTAGCTTACCGATCAAAAAATTACGATCACTAATATCAAGTTTTTAGGGAATAAGAACCGTGATCAATGATGTGTGGTCACAAAAATCGACTATCAATAAATGGTGGCTCAAAACCACACACAAAAACCGTGATGAACCATCACATAGTATCAATTTTTCTTTTTCATTTCATTTCTTTTCTAAACCGTGACTCCCCCAGGACCATCACATATATTCTATCGATATAGGTCGACCATAGGAACTAGGGCATAGATATGCAAATACGCAATAATCACAAATCACAATCCTACGATCTAGGGTTTTGCAGGAAGTAAGTTTTATTCCTAGATCTATAAATTGACGGTTTAGAAAATTTACCTCGAGGGTGTTATGCTCGGTATAAAAACTTTTAATTTTTTTTTAAGAATCACGAAAATCCGGCAACGTGCTCCGGTAGGGTATTTTTCTTTCTTCTTATTTTCTTCTTTTCGGGCAGACTAACCTTCGTGCACTAAATTGGCCATAACTTACTCTAAACACATTCGAATTGCGATCAGAATGATGTTCTAGAAATTAGACATCTAGGGCTTTCCGTGCATATGAAGATCTCCTTCTGGTTCGTACTGAGCTTCTCACAGTCGTCTGTTGAAGTTAGCAGATGTGCACAGGGTATAAGATTGAAGTGATCAATCTTGAATTTGGGGATGAGAAAAGTGTTTTGGTTTTTGGGGGTTTTTTTTGTCTTTGTGGTGATTGCTGGCTATCAACTCAGAGCGTGCTAATAATGTGTTGAAGGAGAAAATATGATAGACTGAAAAATGTAACTCTTTCATTGATAGAATGCCTTATATATAGGCTGATACAATCTGTCATAATAAATGTTCCGATATAACAGGGATTCTTTATATCTTTATCTATACTAATCCATATTTAATTAGGACAAGACACACACTGGAAGTTACAGAGAATAAATCTCCTTAAACAGAAACAACTAAATTTGGAAGGTTATTTTTTCTCACATGCGATCAAGATTTGTCAAAGTAATTAAGCCGGCCATGACAATTGCTTAAACTAATTTTTTTTCGCAAATATAATTTTTTTTATAGATATGTCCTAAAATATAGTACAACATATATAAAAGGTAAAGATAACATCCTAGAGTCAAAATAAAAATTTATGAGAAAATTCGGGGGATATTATTAGATTTTTAATTAGTGGGAGTTTTTCATGTAGTAAATTAATTATCAAAAATAAGATTTAAGTTTTCATCGTTCCACATAATTAAATACAAATAATTTTCAAAGGTATTTTTTCGATGAATTATTTCAAGGATAATTTTTTTTTAAACAATTTTTTTGAAAGATATTAGTCCTCTAGGCATTGTTTGTATGTGAAACCATTGAGTTGTTATACTGGTATTATTGGAGATGAAAAATGATGCATTGAGGATATAAATTAGTGATTGAAACAAGTTACTATAAATAGAATGATCACCATAAACTATGATGCTGATTGTCATTGGCGTGGTGGTACGTCGAACTATTGGATTTGGGAATGGTGCAGGTTCGAATCTTGTTGGCAGCACAATGTGTTTTATATCAAATCGTCATTAATAACAGGTATATTGCAATAGACCAAAATGACCCTAATAATTGTGCCACATCACCTCTTAACGGATCCAGTTGACGACAAGGTATGAAAGTATTTATGGAGTAAAATTTGGGTATAAAAATGCAACAAAATGATAGTACGGTATGAAAATGAAAGTGGGTGCATAGTTTGGGGGTTCTTTTGTAATTTATCCTAACTATATATTTGTAGTTGAATATGATCACTATGTCCACAGTGAATGAATGAATGAAGTGACCAAAATTGTGTAGGTATCTGCTGGCGGTTTATGCTTCAGTGCCTTTCTAGCTAGTGGGCTTGACATCAACGGCGGATCCAGGATAAAAAAACTCACCGGGACTAATTTTTAGTGAACAAAATCTTGACAATACGAGATAATTTTATAAAATGGAAAGAAAGATACACTTAGTTAGGGTCATTATGAGCCTTACCCATGGACAATTCTGAGTCGACAGAAGCCCCATGCGAATACAAAAGTGTAGCCCTAATTTATTTATTTTTGTATTATTACGGCTTTAACAAAATCTAATCTACCCATGTGATCTTTAAAATCTGATATAGATAATAATGGAGGCACTTAAAAAAGAAGTTGTACAAAAAAAAGAGGAAAGAATTTTGCAGAGAAGAAAAGGGAAAGTAATTTGTAGGAATAAAATTCTAAATTACACTTCAATTATCGAATTTGCTAGAAATTTAAATAAGAAAAAAATAGAAAGAAAAAGGAGAAAGTTATTCGCAAAACAAAAAAAAGAAGTTCAACCCATAAGCAAATTTAATTTAGGGAGAAATTTGTAGGGAAATGAAGGAAAAGTAATTGGAGGGAGAAAAGGGAAAAAAATAGGAAGTTCAGCCCATAAACAAATTTAATTTAGGGAGAAAAGAAGAAGAAAAAAAGGGGGATAAGTTCACCCCAAGATTCGAACTTGGGTGGATAGCTCAACTATTGAAGTATGTAAAAAGATTTAACCAATTATCCTGTAATTTCAAATTGTTATTCATGTGATTTTGTTTTTCTTCACTCCTTAAATCTCACAAGGGCTCAAGCCCTTGGAGCCACTGCATAAGTCCGCCACTGCTTGGCATTCTTCTTTCAGGTTTCACCCCATACCATGTTTTGATTCTCTTCTCTTTGCTTTTTTTTTTTGCTTCATATACAACTGATCATACTTTGAGCTTTGCAGGACCTCAGCTTCTGGAAGGAGGCCACTCCTGTTGTTGTCTACATTGGCTTGCTGGTAAGTACTATATATACAAATTAGTACCACATCATGACTTGGAAGCATCTTGACCTTTTGCCTTACCAAGTAAAATGCTTAACAGACTACATGTATGTTGTTTTCTTTACGGCGTGAGTTTAACATACACATTAGGCATGGCAGGATTACCATGGCTTATTATGTCCGAGGTGAGTGTATCGTTATCTTTCATTAGCCGAAAATTACCAGCTAATCAAGTATAAAAATCTCATAATTAAGTTGGAATTAATACTGATTTAATTTTTAGATATTCCCCATAAACGTTGAAGGTTCCGCTGGAAGCTTGATAAGTTTGGTAAACTGGTCCAGTACTTGGATAGTAACATATACCCTTAATTTCATGATGGAATTCAGCTCACCAGGTATGTATCTGGATTATATTTGGTTGATATCTTCTCCTCGATCTACCTCTCTTGCTCCTTCCTCCTATGTATACTGCAGCTGAGAGTAATCGTTGTCGCACTGATTGTTCAGGCACATTCTTCTTCTTCTCAGTCATTTCCGGCTTCTCAGTAATCGTTGTAGCAAAGCTAGTGCCGGAGACTGAGGGACGAACCTTGGAGGAAATACAAGCATCAATTGCCCATTTTCTGTGACTGTTTGGTAATGTTTGCATTCTACACTATCAAGCATCAAGTGCACTCAAATCTTTAAATTAGGATTTGTTTTTTCTTTTTAGTTGATCGCATCTGAGTGATCTGATTTGAGCCTCTACCTTTTTTGGTTAATCCAAGTTAGGCTGAAGATAATTTAATGTGATGGTAATGTTAAGACCGTAAATTAAATTAATAAAGAAGATAACCACATTTTATGTAAAGTGCATTTTAGAGGAGTCGGGATCCCTTTTCAAACCAATTCGCAAATGTTGTGATTTTTTCTTTACTTTTGAACGATTACTTGGATTCTACAACTATTTGACTTTCCTATAGTAGGTGGAAAGGTTTGTTATAACCAAGTCACGTGAAACCTAAATCGTATGGGATAAAAGAGCTAATTATATTAATTAGTGTTAGTAGCTAATTAACTAGCCCCGGCCAAAAGAGCTGCAAATCTCATGTATATAATCTGCAAGTGTACGTTGTTTGTTCGTTTATAAAATTTGCATGGGATACATCCGTATTGACATGACAGAAGCTGCGACAGTCTAGCTGCATGCTACTGCTATAATCAAACTCATGCCATGACATATATAATAATAATTATAAGATCGATCTTTCCTGTGAATCCAGTCCCATTCCTTGTGGATATCAGTGAACATGGGATTGCATGGTAAAGACAAAGAGCTTCTTCCCAGCTCTTTCTTCTCGTCCATATATCCATGATTCCATGATATAGCTAGCTAGAGTTATATATACATCCATATATCTTGCCCTGCTCTTTGGAATTGAAAGAAGAACATGCATCGACCATGCATGCATGATTGACTTAGCGAAATAGATCGATCGAACTGACTACTCGAGCAAAGATACATGAGTCGTCGTAGTGCGCCCATTCTAACTAGGCATGGGCATACATGCATATATATTATGATCAAGAGTGTTATCCATATTTACAAGCTTACAATGGTAGCTAGCTCTTCCATGACCGAAACATCGTTTGAATATTTAAGCACATGTCTTCTGGAAACTTAGATCCTTCAAGAAGCTAGCTAGTCCGGGTTAATGCATGCATGGCTGCTTCGTATATATTAATCTCTTTAGAAAGTATTTGGAATATCTATCTCCCTATCTCTATAATACGTAATTCGATTATCGTTCGTGAAGTAGGTAAATCGACGAAGCACGTAGTTAACTACGTATTGTATCTGCATGCCTTGGGTGAAAACGTCCCTTTATTCTACCTACTATATAGTAAAGTCAAATAGAGTGTGCTGGCGCGCAATGCAAGCATATGTGTTAAAATAGCTTGATCATATTAAGATCTAAATCTTACACCATGCACTATATAAACATATAGAATATCGTGTACGTATTCGTGTGAAATGTAAGATATTGAGATGTTCAATTCACATAACTAGTGATGAATCAAGAATAGCGATGCGATCTAAAGTACAATATCGGATTTTATACCATATGCTATATATTACTAGCTGCCTTGATCACTAGTTTGGGTCTCTATCACTAGCTGCCTTGATCAATTCCTTGTCAGTGACTTTATACCATTCCACTTTCGGTTGATGACGAACCACATCAATGCTCTTAGTTGCTTGATTTGTATGCTCAACGATAGCATTACTTCACACTAATTGTTCGTATTTTGATCATTTCACTAGGCCTTGGCTCCATTCATCTTAGATATTTTCATGCCAAATTAAGTTATTGGTTTTCCCTTTTGAGCCATGGACATATTTATACTTGGGAAATCAGGCAACGTGATGTTCCCCTTACCTATCTTAGTGATGTCAATCAACAAACCTATGCATGGAAATTTCCATCAATCATGTACCGACTAAATTTATGGGTTGAGCTTGCTTTTGGTACTTACAACTTACAAGCATGATTAAGGTCATCAAAATGATAGTAATTAATCATTAGTAGGGGACGTTTAAGGTGATTATTAATTACTAAGCAGAGGATCTGAGCTCACTCGAGCAAATTAAAACATACACAACACGTACACAAGAAAATCGATCTGAGTTGATCAAATTAGTCTGTACAATTCCGCAACAGTAATACCCAATGATCACTAAGTAACCCCATGCATGATGTATTCATGCATGCATGTTTGCCAAAACTAAAGACAGACATATACAGCAAACCAAACCAGACCCGAGAAATGAAAAAAAAGAGAGTTTCAAACACACAAACTTCTCAACACACATAAGTCATCGATCATCAGAAACCCATTCATCAGCAGAAGAAGCTAGCATGTCTCGACTCAAAGGCCACGCCGGCCGGCCGAACCGGACCGGACTACATATCCCTGACTTCAAAGAGATTCCGGTTCTTGACAACGATGTCGTACATGTGCATGCACTTGAACCTGTTGAAATCCTTTGGGAGAGAGATGAGGTGGGGTGTGCAGCGCTTGTGGAATTGAAGAAGATCGGGGTCGTCGTAGTACCTCTCCCATCCGAGAGAGTAGAGCTTCCTCTGGAGCACAGCATAAGAGGTAATCACCTCGTCACTCGGAGTGTGGACTAGCACCTTGCGCCGGCCAATGGAGCCCTGCAGAGAATCCGAACCCGGGTTCTCCACCAGCCGAACCACGCCGTTCTTGAAAACCCAAACCCCAGACATGTATCTTTATATATCTTCTCAGTACGTTCTCAGAGAAGAAGAATAAACAGTGAAAGCAGATCGAAGCTAGCTAGCTAGCTACTGTAAGTGAGAAAATTGTGTGTGTGTGTATGAAGCTTGTAGAAGGCAAGGTATATATAGAGTTTTAGAGGTAGCATATATATTATGGGCGCAATAGATAGCCAGGGTAAGGTGGGGCCCGTATGATTGGGTTGTCATAGCTGGTGTAAAATATGGGACATGGTGTTAATCAGGAGTACGTAGTGCACCCTGTGGGTGTATATATAGCGGAGGTGCGCTATATGTGAATTTTTTAATTTTGTTAATTTTTAGGTTATATATTTATATATTTATTATTTAGGTCTTAGTATATAGATGATTTTTGTAAAGTTTTATCTAATTTGGTGATGATTAAGTTACCTAATTAGATTAAATTAACTAACAGGCAGAAATCAGTAAAATCAAAACTGTTCGTGTATATAAATAGTAGATAACAATTATGAGAATCCAATTGATCATCAAATTGAACAAAATTCTACGTAGTTGACCTATACATATATATATAAGTTGAATGACGGAGATGTGATTATGTGACCAAAACATTAACCAAATCAAGAAAATTCACATATTTAAATCTGCATCAAATCAAGAAAATTCACATATTTAAATCTGCATCAAAAAGGGCATATATATATATATCTTGTCTAAATATGTGCTATATATATTGAAGAAAAACATTGTATATAGAATTCCGGTGGAGTTCGGATAGGAGAATCTTTGATTTCTTTTATGTAATTATGGTTTTGAGAAACCCCACATCAAGGTATCTTTGTTTTGTTTGTGAGAAAAAGAATTCGATATAATTTGGTTTGATGAATGAGACTTATTCGATCTCTCTAGCTAGCTTGCAGCTGGCTAGCTTTGAGAGAATGCCGATTAAGAGAATGCATGGTGGTGTGATCCGGGCATCGGGCAAAAGATCGAGGATTGGATGGTGATGGGTTTATGATAGTAGTGTCTTAGTGTCTCATGCATGATGCAATCGGATTAGCTAGGCATGAATGCACGATGATGACTTATTTGTATTCTACGTACGTATTCTGAATTTCTTTTATATATTGAAAAACAATTATATATTACAATCACTTTTTAGAAAAATGATGAAATGAAGGTGAAAACTTTAGTAACTACACATATATAATTGGTGATTATGACAGTATACATATATAGAGCTGAATGGTGTGCTAGCTATATGTACATATATTACACGCACATATGCATTGAACTGCAAGCGTTGTTGTTTACATCTAGTTTTTTGATGTGTTTACATCTGGTTTACGTTCATTTATATATATATATGTATATATATATATATATATATAGAGAGAGAGAGAGAGAGAGAGAGAGAGAGAGAGAGAGAGAGAGAGAGAGAGAGAGAGAGAGAGAGAGAGAGAGAGAGAGAGAGAGAGAGAGAGAGAGAGAGAGAGAGAGAGCTGAAAATTTCTTGGGAACAAATTAAGTGAAAGTATATGGAGGCTGGAAGTATATGTGCATATTAAAATGTTCAAATTGGAGCATATATACTTGGCATGGACATGGAATAAAACTAATTTCTATAAGGAGAAAATTTTGGATGCTCAAGGGATTGTAGGGTTATAAAAGCATAATGTCTTTTTTCCAAACTATGTGAATGGTTTGCGGGAAATATGGACTGTGAAGAAGTGACCAAAACGAAACGGATTCTTCGCGGGACTACTGCTGCATCACTTTTCTGCATGCGCAGCGTACATGCATAGTTGCCTAACTAACTACTAAGTACTAATGACTACATGGTCTCCAATCTCGTTTAATTTCGATTCATTTCCCACGTACAACTAGTTTTAACTCCTTTTATGGTGCTTGATCCATTTGATACTAATTAAGTTCCAATCATTTGCATTTTTATGTAGCTAAAGGGATAATTAGTTCTGTCTGAGAAGAGAGTGACGTCCATGCCAACAGCAAGCACATATATATAGGCAATGATGGATTCCAGAGCGCAGTTATATACAGGGCCTTGTCACCACTGGCGGAGTCAGTCACCGGCTTACTTGGACTTAAGTTCAAATAAATTTATAGAAATATCTGCTTCAAGTTAAGAAAAAAAGGAAAAAAATTCTTCATAGAATTTTATTCATTAATTTACTTAGTTATTTTTTGTGTCTTCGTAACATTTTTTTTCCTTAAGTCACCACTTATTTTTTTTTCCTCACCAAAATATAAAATTTTTTCGCAAAATTAGAAATTCAATGCTTGTCTAAAATATTTATCTTAGATTTTTTATCCTATTTTTAGTGTTTGTTTTGCTCATTCTAGTCCATTCAAGTTTAAAGTTTAGAACTTTGGTTTGTTTTGTTTGTAAGATTCTATATTTTTTTCTTAGTTTACTATGTTAAAATTCAACCGTCATGGTGAAGTGACAAAAACTTTTAAAAAAAATCGTGCGCTGCACATAATATTAATTGTCGAGTTACAATTAGCATGTGTAACAATTCAATTCTGGCTCCGCCACTGCTTTTCACTAAGGTATACATATTTTTAATCATTTTTAGGTATAGGGCATTACACAAATTTTTCGATCATATTTTAACATATCCACCGTCCAATTATTATGTCTATATGAGTAGATCATTCATGTAATTTTTCAGCCAAAATGGTGATCGTTAAGGTATCGAACTAGGTTAAATCAAGGGATGGCTCGAATCTGCCAAACTTGAACCGTTCATACTTATAAACTTCAATTACAGTTTTGAATACCTTAACGATCACTATTTTGGCTGAAAATGTACAGGTTTGATCTATACATTAAGACCTAAGATCTGAACGGTGGAGATGGTAAAATATGATCAAAAAATTGGTGTAATACCCTACACCTAAAAATGACCCCAAAAAGATATACTTGAGTGGAAACATTTTTAGGTATTTGGCATTTACATCAACTTTTTGATCATATTTACCATCTTCATCGTTCATCTTTTATGTTCTAATGTGTAGATCAAGCCTATAAATTTTTAGCCAAAATGGTGATCGTTAAAGTATTTAAAACTGCAATTGAAGTTCATAAGTATAAACGGTTCAGGTTTGACAAATTCGGTCCGTCCATTGATTTGGACAAATATAATACCTTAACGATCACCATTTTGGCCAAAAATTTACAGGAATGATCTACTCAAATAAACCTAGTAATTTAACCGTAGAGATGATAAAATATAATCAAAAAATTGACGTAAATGTCATATACTTGAAAAAATTTCTACTCAAAGATACCTGAGCGTAAGTCAGGAAGCTTCATATATATGGCATACAAATATCTAAATCGACCATATTCAGGCAACAAAAGAAATCAGTGGGGATTTGGATAGGGATTGTTGATCTTTAGGGCACAGATTCTCTTTCTACACAGTACTGTGATCAGGCCCTTGTTTGCAGTTTGTAACTTGTTTCTCCTACCAACTTGGCCCTGTGAAGTTGCCAAGCATTCCCAATGCCATGGCCAGCAATACATCCCTCTCCTTCAGTTACCGAATTTGTCATATTTCCTTCATAAAAATCCCCTGTACGTGTTTGGCAAATATAGATTTTGAGACCCGATTTATTTTGCTTTACATTTCAGATAAACTTTTATTTACAGATTTTGCACATCTAGTTCCGAATCAATCTATCTCCGACTTCATTTCAAGACATTGTTAGCTAGGGTTGCTATTGGTCAGAGGTGAGTTAATTTATACATACATGCATTCATCGTAAGTGATGCAAGTACTTTACCTCAAATTCCTCAACCTAGTTAATTATACTCTTAATTTCTACACTTGTTGCTTCAAACTAATCACGAAATCTAATTAACTTTACTAAGGTTGGCACAGTTAAAGGAGCGACAGCTTTTGCAGCTTAAATTAAATTTTAAACGTTTGACAAATTAAATCAGCTATAACTTATTCTAAAATTTGTGCATAAAAGTTATAAGTTATTGTAATTTATAGAAGTTAATAATATATAGTTTATATAAATTATAAAATATAGTTAATTATTTTCACAGCACAACTCTCCGAAATTGAGCCTAAAAAATATCTCAATGCACATTTCTTGTAGCACACCTTACAAGAAGCTAGCAAATACGTACGTCAATATATATGTATCAACAACCATAAACCGAATCATGACTTTCCCACAGAAGAAAACATAACAAGCTAAGCTAGAACTCGGGCATCAGTTAGAAAAGAATATAATTAGACCAAAAATGGATCAAATTCATGCATCAAAAATCAAGATCACGACGTATAGAGAGACAGAATGATGCTGCACCAGCAAAGTTCCCAGCTCATGCCGACACAAATGATCCGGTCAAATCTAAATCCGCCATTTCCATATCATCTCTGAATTCTGATGCTTCCAATAGTCCACATCGATCGGCCGAGGTTTTTCTCTAGCTAACTCTGAGAAATTCCATGTCATTTAAGCTCGGGAACATTCTAGCTAGCCCCGACCACCTTTTGGCCTTGTAGTCTTGGTCGTTTGCTTTTAATCCAGACTAGCTCGATCGATCACCTCGCTATATCACAGTAAGTGGTAGTCAATCTTCAAATTCCAGTACGTACTTTAGCTTCCATAAAGTATGGAAAGCTCTGTTACCATTTGATACACAGCACGCCCATGTGATTACCCTCACGAAAAGAAAAGTCTTGCCTATTCCTAAATTCCATAATTGACTACGCAAAGATCACTAGCTAGTGTATATATATATCGGATCTCCCCTTCTTTATACAGGAAGACGGAAACGATCTATCCTTATCACTAAAGAGAATATGTAGTTGGTTCTTCTATAATCAGCACGACATTTGGGGAATCACGACTCGAATTTTCAGACAGGGAAAGTTAAGCTACACCAGTAGCTAGACGGTATAGTTCTGCTTAATTTAGCTAGCCAAATCCCAACGTACATTTCAATGGATTACGTGGTAAAAAAATTAATTAGCGTTAATCTTTTGTAGTCCATTGTGATACGTCTATAGGTTTTGAAAAAAAAATGACAACAATTTGTATTGAGTACAGAAATGTGGTATTTCTTTTGAGTACACCAAGAGATTTCTTGATTTTTCCCAACGGATATATGTATAGGAAAACTGTACCCATATGTGTTATATATGACGTACTTTTGAAGCCAAATGCATGCATGCATACTCTGTTCCATACGGCAATGTTCGTTCACATCTTGATCGAATGGAGATTTCCCCCTTAGTTGAGGATAGGAGAAATGATTATGCATGCATGCCTATCATCTAATTTAATTCGTAAAGAGAGATTCCTATCGAACAATGCAAAATAAAACCTGTACTACATGAAACTACGTACAGCCTATAATTGTCAAAATTAATTATCTCTGATGACCTATCTTTGTGATATATATTGTTCTCGGTTCTCCAAGGCAAGCGTAGCAAGCTGCCTTCCTTTTCTGATCGGGTCAAGCTAGGCTACTTCATTTGGTCTTGTGGAGACGCCAATACTTCCTTGTTCACCCGGAAAACATTCCCGGGAAGGAGATGTAGTAATTAGGGGCGGCCTTTTGGAGCTCGAGATAAGGACCTTAATTAGGAAGCCAGGTGAAGGGGGTTAATATGGCTGCTGCGGTTCCTCTATCTTCGCCTGACTTACCCGGTGAAAGAGTACGGTCAAGTGACAAGGCTTCTTCTCGATCCGAGGAAGAAAGCATGCTGCCTAGTCTCGTGATCAGGTTGAGTTCATCTCTTGGTTCTCCATGTATATTTCTTCGAGGTCCTCACTAATTATCACACAATATAGGTGCTTTGTTACGACGTTTAGTTTGATTTTATATCTAGGATTGTCAACGATGAGCTTAACATGTGATGATCTCATTATTTGAGAGATTAGTAATTATTCCTTAAAATCTCAGTGCTATAGATTGATCAATAGGCTTTTGTTTTTGAAACTATGGGCAAATCGAACCTTTTTAATTAATAAGAAAGTATGTTTCTCAATAAGAAAAAATATAAATTCAAAAGGAACCTCATGGGTGGTCGACTTGATTAAAAAGGGTGACAGTTTGCAGATATTGAGCTGCACTTCTAGCTAGTGATCGATAGAGAGAACTTTGTTATGGGGGAACGTACAGATAGCCAAGGAATAGCTAGTTTTGCTCGTCTAAATTAATTAGTTAGCTGGTATTATTAGCCATTAGTTTATGCCCAACTTTAATTTAAAGAGATGGAATTTTCTCTCTGGCCAATCACATATATTGGTTTTGAGAATAAAGTAGTTAAACATATTGAATGCAGGATCAATTCCTCCTCCCAACAACGTGTCTTAATAATATATTGTCTTTCAATATTATTCCAAATTCCTTGTAAATTATATGATCAATTGTTATGTTTATCGTGTTAACTACGAAAAGCAAACTTTAAATAAAAAGCTTCAGGGCCACAAACTACTTTCTTAATCCGGAACGTGTACGTCATTATACTCTAAATCGATAATACCGGGGATATTTCGTCGATATTTTAGTTTTTTAGAGTTATCTGAAAAATTCTTAAATATATTCTTAAATTTTCCGAAATTTTTCGATTTTTATCGATATATCCCCGATATTTCTAATATTTTCCGAAATTTCCGTAAACTTTTCACATTTAACATTTAGTTTGGTAAATGTCCATCTTCACATGCTTAATATCCAATCCATCATTCACGTGGCATGTCCAATACATGAAGAATTACAGGGGAGAACCATCATTTAATGATTATTCTTCACAATACACATATAATTATGTACGGAGAGATGGAAAAAATAGTGTGAATTTCGAACCTCATAGGTTCTTGACGTAGTTTTGAAGTATTTATATATTTGATTTTGCGATGTGTGATGTGTAACATATTGTACAAAAAATGTGATGGCCTAGCCTCCCATTAAGTTTTAGCCATCAAAAAATAAAAATAGAACTATTAAATTATATTTTAATAATTATAAGCACTTAACACGTACTAATTCATATAGTAATAGTAAATTCATATGTCTTGATGTTTGATCAATATTTTTTTTTCACATAAGGTAGATAATTGATCATATAACAACCTCCAAAAAATTTATTACAAATTTCCATGTATTTTTATTAATTTCCGTCAGAATTTTCACTGGATCGATATTTCATCGATATTTCCGTCGATATATCCTCGATATTCGATATTTTACTCTAGGATCAATGCACCGTATATGAAGGAAGATACTAGCATATATAAGTAACAAGCTAGCTAGAGTGCTAGACTCTCAAAATCCATGCATGCTCATTCATATGAAGTTTTGGTTATATCAAACTGAATGCAGATTGTAGCAAGTATAAATGTGTGTTTCATAGTGATTAACTAAAGAACCCTTCTACATGTGTAAAGGTTTGAATCACCAAGGAACTGATCTCCATACTCTAGGCCGAGCTTTTCTTTAAAAAACATGTGAAGAAGCCGCCACTCTAAGTTCAACGCTCTTGATATGAAACATATACGCAACCATGGCATTTACCTACTTTACACAAAATTAAGATCAGTAAGTACATGATATGTTACACCTCACAAGCTTGTCAATACTTTGTCCATATATATGTTCAATCCCTAACAGAGTTCAAATTACAAGTATGAATGTGAAAATCCAACCCCAGTCCATATTCACAATCCCACAGCAATCTACCTCAGCACCCATCTCTCAAAGTACATGTAGTGATAAAGAATCAATATAGACCTGAAGGTACAGTGAGATTTGCATTAGAAAGTCCTCTCTTGCAACAAATCAGTTTTCTCAAGAATAAGAAAGCTCAATAAGGCTAAACAGGTCATACATGTTATCCTAATCCACTCCAAAACTATTGAGCAAAACCTAAAATTTTGCCCGACGAACCTCACCACAGACCAGACATCAACTCCACTTTTGTCCGGCACGTGCAGTAGTGCGTTGTAACTTGTTACAAAATTGAGAGAAAATCCAGCAAGAGCCGAGAGCAGGAGAAAATCCAACAGGGAATTCTTTGCTCAGGGGTATGGAGGAACTGCTACATACATGTTTTACAAATCTGATACAGAAACATGTAACCATTTAATAATCACTCTTGACAGGGCAGAACAAAGTAAGAGAAATGCTGCTTAGAAAATGATCTAACCATTAGTGGCAGCTAAACATACAATGCATGTGGTTCTGATGATGCTTGGAATCACTAAATTTAGAACAAAATACGAAGCTTTGTCCTAGACTTATTCAACTCCGAAACTCTCTTCAAATACTAATTCCAGTTCTGCAAGACCCATTTTCCCTTCATAGATGCTTAACAGTTCAGGTACATGCTCTTGATATGGGACCAAAAACTTAGCCAAGAAATCCTTCTTTGCCTGCCCCATCATGGAGTTAAAAGAAAACGCTTCCCTAGTTATCAACCCCCTCAGTAAGAGAACTCTAATAACTGAACACCTAGGTATTATCCAATTCTTCAGACTATAAGTTAGAGCAGTTGGGTTACTAGCCAAATCTGCAGGTTGAACCAAAGCCATTTTGTTCACAATAAAATCCATCTTACTTGAAAAAGTACTATCTGCAAATTTCATAAACTGAGGATTCTTTCTAAATGCCACCAAAAAGTCATTATCAGTCCAACCGCACTTTCTATAAAGTTCCATCTTCCGTGCCCATTTTGAGGAATCCATCACGTTAACCACTTGTACTGCTTTCAGGAATGCTGTTGCTGATGAAGGTTGGATCCCCATACTCATGACCTTCTTGACAGTTCGGTTTAACTTCTCATGTTCAGAGGTAAATACATGAGGTTGCCAAGCCACATACGCCGACAGTATGGGTACTGGCACTCCAAGTCCTCTGAGGACGGAAACATTGTGAGGAATTTTCCTTATTGATTCAATCTTTAAGTTCCGACATTGCTTAAAGAATGCAGCAATATGTTTTCCGCCGAAAAGTAGGCTCTTAATGATATCATAACAGGGCCTGAGAGTTGTATCTATGTCTCTTTGCCACATAGCTGGGTTGCCGCAAAGAACTCGAGCAATGTCACTTCCGGAAAGGCCAATAGAACTGAAAAACTTTAGTTTGGGCAAAAGGGTCTTGGTAGCGTCAGCCATGAGGACCACTGGGAAGTGCTGAACAAGTAGGGCTATGTGGGTATCTTCGAATCCATGGTTCTTGAGAAGCTGAAGAACCGACTCTGGCCCTTTTGGGTTATCAATGCGTACCTTGTTACACACAGATAGAGCTTGTTCTGGGGACAACCCACATGAATTTACTAGAAATGAAACTGTAAAAGGGTGACATTGTTCTTGTGGTTTATCCAAAACAGAGCCTAATAAGAGTTTTGGTGAATATGATCTACTAAAGATAGGTGCTCTATGAAGGAAATGTAAACGGGTAACTAAATTAACAGAAATACTACAACTTGGGACAAGTAACTTCAATCGTTTACTGCAAAAACCAAACATAACTAGAGCAAAATAATCAACTTTTCTCTGAAAGAAACTCACAGGGTATGAACAATTCTCTGCTCAGTGCACAGTGCTCAGCTTCTGAGCCTCAACTCTCGACCCAATTGCGGATACATTAATTGCTTAATTCTCAATTTCTTCTCTGATTTGGGGGTCTAGGGTTTACAGTCCTTGCGCTGGTTCAGTTTCTGACTTATGGCTCAAAGATAATGGACCCCGAATGTATGTGGGCCTTAGTGTTACCTAGGGAGCCTCGTTTACAATCCCAATCGAGCCCAATATAATAGTTGTGTTCCTAAGACATGAACCTCATGTCTTCAAAATCCAAAGCCATGCAACTGTATATTTCGAACTGTGGAATCTTCTAAACCATTGGAAATCTCTTAAATTCTTGATGTTCATCCCAGCACATCATCTTTCTTGTATTTAAAGGAATGAAAATGTTGTCTGCTCTCCCACACATCACATACTTAACCTTCTTTGTTTTCTTGGTCAGGTGAAAGAGATAGAGAAAGCTGTCGCTTAAACACTTTGAAAGAAAAGATGAAAACGAAGTTTGACATGCTTGTATATCTGTACTTGCTGCACTGTATAATCACTCAAATAGTAAAGCCATGCTTTTATATCTTCATCATTTGAAAGAAAATTTGATGGATGGACACTATCTCCACTGCACTTGCAGCCGACTAAGGTTTGTCGTTTTTGGTCAGTTTTCGTTTTGCTTAGAATTTCTAGGTAGACAAGTTTCACAGAGAAAAAAGAAAAAGCATGTCAACAGATATATTGACCATTTTCTCTAGTTTATACAACCTGTATTCTAGGGTGCTATCAGTGATGATTGTATATTCAAATATTCATAATTTGAAGCTTCAACAATGATGTCAATAGATACAATCATAGAACATCTCGAAACTCCCTGATGCAGTCTTCCAACCATTCATTTTTAACAAATTTAGATCTCAAAAGACCAGAGATAACATCATCAAGACTAACCAAGATGCAATGAAACAGGAGCAGTGAATCAATGAACTTCAGTTGCAATGAACATGAGAATGGCAATCTGCTAAACTGAGCATGGTTAGCACTTGGCATCCAGATTTCATGAGAAAGCTTTGACATTCCTAAACAATCCCACACGTGCATAGTCCGTGATAAAATCACCAAGATGCCTGAGCCAACTTAACACTATCAAATTCTTCTGCTACACCATTCTCTAATCAGTACTCTCAGATCACTGAAGTATCAGCCAATCACCAGCAACAGTAATCTGCCGTGAACAAAATGCAGACCCATTCAAGTGTGACAAACTGGAAGAGGACCAGTGAAACCAACTAGAACTTCTTTTCTAAGTGATTGAGAGGAATATGACTTGCTATGTCTGTGCACATATTCACTTGACTATTTTTTCACACAGCAAACAGCATAAATGAAATGCTGCTGAAATATTTAAAGTGTAATATGGGAAATACTAACGGCAAAACTGAAAATGCTCGAGCCTAAATCATTGACTTCCGAACAAAAAAAAAACAAGCTTTGTTCCTAGAATTAGCTAAACGTCCTCAATCCCATGCTCTGCAAGACTCTTATCACCTTTAATGATGCAAACTAGTTCAGGTACTTGCTCCTGATATGGGACCACAAACCTATCCAAGAAACTGTTATCAACATACTTTAACATGGAGTTGACAGAAAAATCTTCCCTAGTTATCAAGCGCCCTTAAATAGGAGAACTTTAATAACTGAACACCTAGGCATTATCCGATTTTCCAAACCATAACACAGAGAAGTTGGATTGCTAGCCAAATCAGCAGGCTGAGCCAAAGCCATTTTGTTCACAATAAAATCCATCTTACTTGAAAACTTCTCATCTGACAATTTCACAAACTGAGGATTCTTTCTAAATGCCACCAAGAAGTCATCTTCAGTCCAACCGTACTTTCTATAAAGTACCATCTTCTGTTCCCATTTTGATGAATCCATCACACAAACCACATGTAATGCTTTCAGGAATGTTGTTCCTGATATAGCTTGGATCCCCATACTCATGACCTTCTGGACAGTTTCGTTTAACTTGTCATGTTCAGACGTAAATACATAAGGGTGCCAAGCCACATACAAAGACAGTATGGATACTGGCACTCCAAGTTCTCTGAGGACGGAAACATTGTGAGGAATTTTCCTTATTGCTTCAATTTTCAAGTGCCGACATTGCTTGTAGAAAATTGCAATATGTTTGCCGCTGATAAGTAAGCTCTTGATGATATCATAACAGGGCCTGAGAGTTGTATCAATGTCTCTTTGCCAGATACCTGGGTTGCCGCAAAGAACTCGAGCAATGTCACTTCCGGAAAGGCCAATAGAACTGAAAAACTTTAGTTTGGGCAAAAGGGTCTTGGCAGCATCAGCCAAGAGGACCACTGGGAAGTACTGAACAAGTTGGGCGATGTGGGTATCATCGAATCCATGGTCCTTGAGAAGCTTAAGAACCGACTCTGGCCCTTTTGGGTTATCAATGCGTACCCTGTTACACACATATAGAGCTTGTTTTGGGGACAACTTGCATGAATTTTCAAGAAACGAAACTGTAAGAGGGTGACCATGTTCCTGTGGCTCATCAGAGCCTAATGAGAGTTTAGGTGAATATGATCTGCTAAAGATAGGTGCTTTATGAAAGAAATGTAAATGGGTCACTGAATCAACATAAATACTACAGCTTTGTACAAGTGATTTCAATTGTTTGCAGCAAAAACCAAACATAACTGCAGCAAAATACTCAAAAAATTTGTCTGAAAGAAACTTACAGGGAATGAGCAGTTTCTCTGCTCAGTGCACAGTGCTCAGCTTCAACCCAAGACCCAGTTGTGGATACAATGCTTATTTCTGATTTGGGGGCTTAGGGTTCACTCTTCTGCTCTGGTTCTATTCCTTTCCAAGTAGTCTGGTAAAATGGAGTGGAGACTGGAGAGTGAAGACCCAAATAGCCAAAAACAAATAACAGAAAAAAAGGAGACCCGAATGTATCTGGGCCTTACTAAGGGAGCATGGTTTACATACAAAAGTCGATCCCAAAATAGCAGTGATGTTCCTACGACATTAGACTTGAGAATGCATCTCAACGAGGAGATATTTTTCCTTTTTTTGATAAGCAACGAGGAGATATTTTGATTAGGCAAATTGGGGACGGCAGATCTTCTCCCCTCTGTGATTATTGTGCAGAAAAAGCTGGTAAACAATTTGAAAGAAATTTGAGGGATGGACACAGTACTTCACTTGCAGCTAATTCAAGTTTGAGAGTTGTTTTCCAAAAGAGAAGTAGAGCGAATGGAAACGAAAGACCAGTTTGGGCAAAAGGGACTTGTCCGCATTCATCAAGAGAAGTTGAGCAATGCAGGTATTATTGAATCCACTGTGTCTGAGATGGAAGAACCGAATCTGGCCCTTCTCGGTTATAACTGTGTTACCACTTAGACACACGCACACAGCTTGCTCTAGGGATAATCCACATGAATTTCCTGCGATATGAAACTGTACAAGGACCCATCTTGCTCTAATGATAATTTTGATGATTCCTCTACTAGCTTAAATTCTACACAAGTTTAATACCAATTTAAGTGGATGTAGCCCTTTACTTGAATTTCAGCACCAACATTTGGTGCCGTCTTTTGGAATTGTCACAAAAGGTTGCACTTTCAATCCAACAAACGGCGCCACATGTTGGCACTGGATTTTGAGGGCTTGGGTGCCTTTTGTTAACACTTTATTCTGTCTGTCCGTTTGAACAAATGGTTTGGAGGTAGACCAGATTGTCTCCTCCGACTTGAGTCAGTTTGGAAAATTTTCATCCCTCCATGTGGGATATGGTGCTCAACTTTCAACGATGACCATGCTAGTCATAGGTGCCTTCAAGAAAGCAAATGTATTTAAGAAGTAGCTGCAATCTTCGACAACAAAAACCACTCATAATTGGAGCAAATAATCAAGGGAGAAGTACACTAGCCTACAATCCTCTAAAATCAAATTTTGACAATCAAATAATTCCAAAGTGAATATAATGTGTGCAGGAAGAGTAAGGCTAGCATATCAAGCAGATAGATATCAACATGAGATGAATTGACCATATAAAGAGGGATGTCAATCGTTCCATAACTGAATATTTCTAAGCCAAACTTCATGCTCAGTCATTAACAGAGTTCAAATTGCATGTTTAAACGTGTGAGAAAACTATTCTGAGTACACTGTCATAGTATTTTATCTCCACGTTTAACTCTAAGCTTGCTCCATATTGGTGATTTAATAGATATAAAACATCAAGGTACATTGAAACTGCCGTTATAGACCACTCTGTTACAAATTACTTTTTTGCTGATGAACTGCCAATCTTGTGCAACAAAACAAATAAAACACAATTTAATTTTGGTCTAAGAAGAAATAGTACACTATTTGAAAACAAAAAGAGAAAACCGAGACAACGACGCACCAAGATGCAAGCAGGGGGAGCAGCAAGTAAATGAACCAAGCTGCTGATAAGAGACTCGAAATGGAAACTCCCTTCAAACATTATGCAGCACCCACATCTCATGGCAAAGCCTATGATATTTCGACAGAATCTTACACATTTCAATGATCCAGAATAGGAATCATCAAAATGGCTGAGCCAACTTCTAGTCTTGAACCAATCCCACTTCACTTATGACCACTTATGGCAACAGAACTTTAAATTCATGTGATTCTTATCATTAAATTCCGAGAAATGACAAAGTATCATCCTGCGAATATTTAACAATTTTCAAATCCTAAATCCAGCTCCGCAAGACCAGTTTTCCCTATAAAGATCCTTGGTAAGTCAGGTACTTGCTCTTGATATTGCAGCACAAACTTATCCAGGAATTTCTTCTTACTCAGGCTCACTATAGTGCTCAAATTGCATTCTCTTCTTGTTATCAAGCACTTCAACAGGAGTACTCTAACAACTAAACACCTAGGTTTCAAACCATTCTCCAAACTATAAGTCAGAACAGTTGGATTATTAGCCAAATCTGCAGGTTGAGCAAAAGCCATTTTGTTCACGATAAAATCCATCTTAGTTGAAAAATTCTTCTCTGAAAGCATCACAAACGTTGGATTCTTCCTAAAGGCCACCAAGAAGTCATCTTCAGTCCAACCACAACTCCTATAAAGTTCCATCTTCTTTTCCCACTTTGATGAGTCTGTTGTAACTAACGCTTGTAGGCCTGTCATGAACTGTGGTGATGAAGGCTGTAATCCCATACTCTGGACTTTCTTGACAATTCGATTAAACTTCTCGCTATCAAGGGACATTAAAAAAGGGTGATAACCTACAAACCTTGACACAGAGGAATCTAAAACTTTCATTTCTCTGAGAACTGAAACATTTAAAGGAATGTTGCCAATTGTTTTAACTGACAGCATCCGATATTTCCTAAAGAAATGCACAAAGTCGATGTTGGCAAAATGTAGACTTTTAATCACATCATAACATGGCCTCAGACATTTTTCTAAGCTTCTCTGCAAAATAGTTGGGTTGTAACAAATAACTCCAGCAATGGCACTATCCGAGAGGCCAATAGACCTGAAAAACTCTAGTTTGGGCAAAAGAGACTTCTCGGTTTCCTTCAAGAGGACCTTTGGGCGTTTTTGAACAAGTTGGGCTATGCTGGTATCATCGAATCCATACTCTCTGAGATACTTAAGCACCGAGTCTGCCCCTTCCCCATTATCGAAGTGTACTCTCTTAGACGCAGAGAGAGCTTGTTCTGGAGACAACCCACATGAATTTACAAGAAATGAAACTGTAAAGGACCCATCTTTCTTTTGTGATTTAAGTAATTCAGAACCCAATGATAATTTTGATGAATATGATCCGCTAAAGCGAGCTGTCTCATGTAAGCAATGTAAATGGGTCACTGAATCAACAACAATGCTACAACTTGAAAGCAGTGATTGCAGTCTTTTACTACGAAAACCAAACATAATTGGACCAAACGATCAACTAAGGTACTTGGAGCAGATAGAGGGGAACTCACCGAATAGGAATTCGAATTTTCTGCTGTGGGTGCGTTGCTTACTGCCTATTATAATTTGGGGGTTTAGGGTTTTGCTCTCCACTCCCTGCTCGAGTAACAGACGATAGCTGTAGTAAGCTCTTGCAAGTCTCTTTGTTCGGCTTTTTGAATGAGGCCAAATTCTTGGGCCATTAAATCAGCCCAATTACACACACAAGTTCGATAGAGTTGATCTCATTGCTTACAAGCAGAAACCTGGCATGCCAACTGGGTCGATGTCAGTATTGTGCAAGTTGAGACGTAATCAGAAATTTTGGTTTAATCCGACTAAAAGTGATTACGATTGTACTCCGTGGGAGTAGAGCTAGATTGTGTACCTCCATATACTTTATCTACAGTAAAATAAATTCATGGTCTAATCTACAAATAAAAATAAGGTACCTCTATGTAAGTAATGTGACATTTTAAATTATTTAAATGCAGTGGTATAGTTTCTCTATATATGCAAGAATCTAAAAGCAAAAGGAATTTGTCGCAAAATGAAACACCAAAGTACAACTGGCATGGCCCATGGCGCACAACCTTGATAGAAATTAATCACAGATTAAGACACCATTTCGCTCACTTTGAGTTGAACTGATACGTCCTAATCGAATGTTTAACATATGAATTAAGACGAACAAAATCTCTAGATAAAGAAAAAATGTCTGACTAGTCCATACATACACATAAACATGTTTAGAAGAAAGCTTTCTACTACTTCAATGTGGTCCTCTCAGTCAACAACACCCAAAAACTATGGAGCATGCTTTGCTTGTTAACAGACGTTATGCTTTCCGTTATCTTTTTCTGGTGTTGCCTTTGATTGTTAGTCCTTCAGTTAGTAGTTAGTAGGATTACCGTTGGATACAACTAGCATGGTATTTCCAGACATCTTGATTGAATCAGTTATAGTTTGTACTAGGACTAGAGAAATCTATAAACCTTAGTTTGGTATAAGGTGAAATTAAGTATGTTGAGAAAAATCAGGGGTGAAATCAATCAATATTCAATAATGAGAAAAACACAGTTAAGAATAAGCTTTTGATTTTTGTGTTTATTGACCCAAAAATTAGAAAAACACATATATAGTATATTAACCAAACAGGCTGACAGCATACTATGATAAGATTAAACTATTTACTCTCCCAAAAATGAATACCAAATTGGGCCTATTGGGCCTAAGTAGGTGTGCTCTACTTGTAATCGTGACTGTGCTGAATCAATAGCGAAGCTCCGCTAATTTTCATCTCAATATTCTCTATGTTATTCCTTTACATAAAATCCCAATTCTTCATATATGGTACCAGATCTCACAATGATCCTGAGCTACTGATTCAAGCTTTTGCATCCATCGATTCTCGTTTCAATTGGAACTGGAAACCCTAGGGTTTCGAGTCTTAGTAATCTCTTCTCGCAAATACTCTGTGGTGCTTTGTTTGCTGTAGATTGGACTTCTTTGTGAGCTTGCTGTCGAATCTCACACTTAATTTTCCAGTTTGTGTTGATTTTGTGCAATCTGGGTCGTCACAATTCATCAATGGTTTTAAAGAGCAATACCTCATGCTCGATTGCAGTTGGCTCGATTTGCACTCGATACTCGGTTCAGAGCTATTCTGAGTTGTTTGTGATGTATAGCGTGTTCTCTACTTCGACGATACTCTGGTATAACTTTTCTGACTCCTATCATGTGATTCATGTATATGCCTTGATTACAGTTGAAGCACTAGTGTTGATCAGTTGTTATGAAAATTGGAGAACAATGTTGATTTGCTAGAATTGTGGTGAGATTGTTGTGATGTCATAATTTGTTGATTGAATGAAAGAAAGAAAAAAATGTTCATGTGAGATTGTTATAGCTAAAATTAGTGAAATTTTGATGATATTATGGTGCTTTGAAGTGTTCTAAAACTAGTGCAAATTGGTTTGGTGGAGTCTATAGCTTAAATTTGGTGATTTTCTGGTGGCATGGAGTGTTGAGGTACTAAATTGAGAGAGATATTTACAGTAGTAAAAGTTTGTTGCTGTGATCGAAATTAAGTAATTAAAGTGGTTGCTAATTAAAGGTAGTGGAGATTATTGTTGTTTTATTTGAAGGAGTTAGCTTTATTTGGTCAAAAACAAGTGGTTGGAAACTAATTGGTGAGGTTCGCTGCTATTTGGTTTGGTTTTAGGATATTGATTAGTGTAAGGGTTTCATCAAGCTAGCAAAATCATGTATGTTTCAAGTACCTCTACAACTGTTAGGTCAAGTGTACTGTTTTGCGTACTATTACCCGAACTAAAATTTACATTATACTAAGCGTAATCACCGTGAGACTTAATGATACAAATTTCATTAGATAGAGCTATCAATTTCGATGTGCAATGAAAAGAAATGATCTGTTTGGTTTCTTTGACGGAACTGAAACTCCACTATCACCTCTTGGTTGTACTGACGAAGATGGTACTCCTAATGACCTGGTTGTTACCTATAATGCTTGGAAGAAAATCGAGAAGGCTTCACTTAGTCTCTTGATAGCTACACTTGTTGATCATACAATTAATATTATTGTTGATTGTACCTCTTCAAGGGATGCTTGGAATTTCCTTGAAGACTAGTTATGTTCTGCCTCTCGAGTTAATATCATGAAGCTCAAAAGTGATCTGTGGAAAATCAAGAAGGGAAGTGAGTCTATAGAGAAATATCTCCTTCGTGTCAAGCATATCCATGACCAATTTTGCTATGTTGGTGTTACTATCTCAGATGAAGACATTGTTGCGGCCACTCTCTATGATCTTCCTTTTGTGTATGATGTTGTGAAAATGATGGTTATGACAGAGAAGCGCCATTGAATCTTAAGAAGTTATGTTTTCTACTACTTGTTGGAGAAAGACATGACAAGAGTGTTTATAAAAATAATTGCTTCTCTAATGAGAAATGTGATTGGTCTAATGATGGCCCAAGGAACAGACTCCACAGCACCAACAATAATAAAAGAAGCCATATTGTCTCTCAAATTCATCCACGTAGTCCTACAATTGCTAAATAAGGAGGCGATGATGACTGACAGTGAACTGCAACTCTAGTCAACCCTATTATCTGGTCGTGAGCTTCAACCCTAAATAATGCATCAACAGTGAACTACAACTTTGGAATGGCTACCTGAAGGCCAGCCAGGTAGCATATATGTGCATATATAAAAATCTCAAATATATATAGCTTCTGTGGCTACTAACTCATCTCCCAACAAGACATAAAAAATGAATTAATGAACTGACATGTCAAGAGCAAGCGCTAACTGAACTGAAAATACTAAGGGTGAACCATAGATGTAGGCTGTAACTGTATTCAAATCATAAATGTAAAATGTGAAAAGATGAAGTAATTGAGCTCACTTCAAGCTAACGTAACGAAAATGAAGTCGAGAACTTAACACAATTAAACTTCTAACTAGTATAGAGGAATTCGTAAAACATAATCACTGAAAATAATTAACATCAAAAATATAATAAAAATGTACTATTTGCATATGCCACAATGGAAAACAAGGGTCCACTCACCAGTTAACTACTAGAAAAAAAGGCTTTCATAGACATTTAGGAATTTGTCCCTATAGAGGGTCAAATACAACATGTAATGGTCTCCAATCACCATTAGGGACAATGCATGGACATTTAGCTCAAGTGTTTATATTGTTGGAGTTTCCATTGCTCATTAGGAACCAAAGAACAAATGTCCCCCATTATTTCTACCTTTATACAAGTCTTTATAGGATGATAATAAAGGATACATTGTACAAATATAATATAATTGTACTAAACACATATCAGTCCCCCCTTCTAAAAAAAACACATATCAATCACAATTGTAACCAAATTAAATAAAAAATTAAAAAATTACATTCACCTAACTACCCACCCTCTAAATCAGGCTCTTACCTACCTCCATAAACCCTTCACACAACGAATTAACAAGTTCACCCTTAGTTTTTTGACTTCCGTCTTCAGTTGTTCTTTACCTCTTACTTCAGCTGCTCTTTTTCTCTTTTCTTTGAAATTGAACAAACCAATTAAACGAGCCTTTGTACACATCACTTCTGGCAATCAGATAGGCTGCTCACTAAACAATGAAATCATTTAGAAAAGTCAAAGAAATTTTTTGATGCATGCAGTTCGTACTTCTGCTATATGTAAATAAGATGTATGTAGTGTAACTTATGTAGGCATTTTAATTGTTGACAGTTTAAACGTAAAGAAGATAACATGGTAGTTAGCTAGCCAATGCAACACTCTAAAAGTCAGAAATTTTTTTTTAGAGAAAAGGAGTGATAACAAGTTGATATATATGTCATCCAATTCTGTATACTCATGTAAAAAGACATATGGACACCTCACAAGTTCAAATCAGCAAGTGTATCCAGAATTGAAGCTGTGTAGGAGTTCTATGTCAATCGCTAATACAAGCTTATAACTGTTAACACTTTTGCAATTACTAAATTAGTATAAATACATGTTGTTAAAGAGGGTTACATCTTAAACTACAGTTTACTTGTATAATAGTGAACTTCTGACGGACTCCAATGATAGTAACTCATGTTCATCGAAATCTACTCCCAAAGGACAATGACAACTTACTTGTATATATGTTGTAGCTCTCTCCTCCCAAATGCTTGCTTCGACACTTTCACAAATAACCTTATGTGAGAAACGAAGGATGACTTCTTGAAGAGTTTCATCAATTCAGTTTAAAACAAACCTATCATAATAGCCCAAAATTAGGATTGAACTTCTCATTTGTAAGGTAAGATAAGATATTAAGAGTATCATGCACATTCAACGTGCATTACTCTATCGCCAAATGATCAACACTTAACAAAGTATAAATTAACAAATTTAAGCATCAAGATAGCCAACTCTTATTGTCGAAAAAGAAGCAATAACATCATACGATAAGTATAAAACAGTTGTAACCTATGCACAGAACAATTGATAATCTTTGGCAAGGAGCAAAATATCGGATATCGAAGATATATCGACGTTCTAAAATTTGGATATATCGACGGAAATATCGATGAAATATCGATCTAGTGAAAATTCTGACGAAAATGACGGAAACTAATAAAAAGACATGGACATTTGTAATAAAACTTTTGGAGGTTGTTACATAATCAATTATCTACCTTATGTGAAAAGAAAATAGATCAAACATCAAGACATATGAATTTGCTATATTACTATATGAATTAGTACGTATTAAGTGCTGATAATTATTAAAATATAATTTCTTAGTTCTATTTTTTATTTTTTGATGGCTAAAACTTATGGGAGGTTAATTCATCACGTCTTTTGTACAATATATGACACATCACACATCAAAAAATCAAATATATAAATACTTCAAATTCACGTAGGGGACCTATGAGGTTCGAAATTCACATTGTTTTCTCCATCTCCCTGTGCATAATCATGTGTATATTATAAAGAATAATCATTAAATGATTGTTCTCCTCTGAAATTCTGCATGTATTGGACATGTCACGTGAATTGTGGATTGGACATTGAGCATGTGAATATTGAACATTTAGCAAACTAAATGTTAAATGTGAAAAGTTTACGAATATTTCGGAAATTTGGGAAAATATTGGGAAATATCGGGGATATATCGGAAATATCGATAAAAATCGGGAAATTTCGAGAAATTTAGGGATATATTTGAGGATTTTTCAGGTAACTCCAAAACATCGAAATATCGGCGAAATATTGCCGATAATTTCGATTTTTCATACCTTGATCTTTGGTGTTACATGTTTCTCATTCTTCTCACGGCAATGTATCTGGATGTTCATAATGTAACATAATCAAAATCACCAGCTTTATTCAAAGAATAATTCTCACAACTAACATAAGTTACAATGATCAACTTACAAATAACACTAACTGAATTACAGTATCTAATGATGGTGGAAAGGCGTTCAAAAGGAAGATTAATTATGCAATCTGACCTCCATGTTGTAGCCCAGTTCCTCATTGACTTGACCACCAACAAATCGGAGTCATCGTCGTTGTCTGCCTTCTTATTGAAGCTGCCTACGATGAGGCTGCCAATGCTATAGGGAACATGCTCCTGACCAACTCATGGCGAGGTTAGAGTTCGATCAAATGAAGATAGGAACATCGAGTATTTTATTATAGTAACAAATGGATAGACAATCCATGTAAAACCAACAATCAAGAGGCTCAATCACAAGTATAGAAACCAAAAATGTGCAGGATTTTGATGGATACTAACCCAAGATGAACATTTAAGTTGTCGTTGTTAGATTCTGCTTCGGCTGCTATGTAAGACACACTAAATCTAGAAATCCACCTTCAATCGACCATTTACAGAGTACTATTCGATTATTTTATGAACCCTAATGAATATACATGTGCAAGAGTGTTTTTGACTCTTTAGATGATCTCTTGATCGATTGGATCCAGGTCGTCGCTTCATTCCAGATCCACCTACAGAATGTCGTAACAATCGTGGTGGTTGTTTATGAGCTTACCAGCGACTTGGAGACATCGATGATGGTCATAATCTAATTTGAGCCGTCCAAATGCGGCTTCTATCTCTCTTGCGCGAGAGTAGGGTTAGATTAGAAGTGATTCTCAAAGGGAGTAAATTCGGATAGTGATTAAGTTGAAGAAAATAATAGAGGGGTAGAAACTTAGAATACGTCGTATAGGAAAGAAAGGGACGACGACTACCTATGCATCCCCATCCAGCAATACCCGTATTTTATTAGCTTTTATGTAGAATACCCAAAAATACGTAGTTGACCAAGGGTTGGGGACACACAAGGGTCCTTACTGTGAAAGTAAGGTTTCTGCCGCTACAGTTCAAATCATTTTAGAGGACTCATCATATGTCCTTGACTAGATCTATGCTGTCTTGAAAAGAACAAACTAAATAGTAGTTTATTTATGTAGAGATGGACAAATGTTCCTATCCATTGTATAAATACAAAATAAAAAATATTAAACAATAAATTAATTTCTGTTTAGACTTTGATTGTCACAAACTATATATTAGGGACCAAAAAATGTATCCTTAAATATATTCTTCAATAACATGACACATATTAGTCTCTATAGAAGAAAAATACCCATATTGGTTTCAAACCTCATTTCCCTAAAAGGGATTTTTTTTTTTGGCAGACAAATAGACTTGGTGAAACAAGCATGCTTCGTCTAGGAAAAAAGTCTACCCAATCCTATTTCTCGTTCCATTCCAACGTCACGATACTTCTAGTTTCCAAGTAACTGGATAATAAGTCTAATAATTGCAGTAGGCAAATAAAATCACACTAATGATCCCGAATAAGTTCTCCTCTCTCAGGTGAACTTCCAACTAATCACTTAATCAAGGCTTATCCCCCTTTTTCTATATTTAAGCAATATCCATTCTTAGTAAACAACAATCCACCAATAGCATTCATGTATATTCAAGTAAGAAAGCATCTTTAGTGCACTTGAATCAGTCATGTGTCATGTAATCTTGATCATTTATTTGATTAGACATTTATATGACACCAATACCAATATTAATACTGTTAAAGATTTTTTTTTAAGTAAATGAACATTAAGTAGAAGTAAAAAATTAGTCAATATAAAAATTAAACGAGGTGAACAATTAATATGGCATTATGATATTATTTATTTATTATTATTAAGTAAATAAACATATACCCCAAATCCTAACCCTAAACCCCTTACCTCAAATTCTAAACTCTAAACTCCAAACTCCAAATCTCAAACTCAAACCCTATACCATATACCATATACCCTAAACCCAAAAACTATATCCCAAACGCTATATCCTCAAATCATAAAGGGAGCGTCTATTCACATCTCCTGATTTGTTATTTGCATCTTTTATAAAAAATTTGTCCATTAAAATTTCAATTTTACCCATATTATTCTTTGCACCTTTTCTTCCCATAATTCTATTGATTACTGGTTCCTTGAGTTCGTACATGAGATTGCGATTGCATTAGGTAATATTGGGTTACATAATTAAGTTAATCGTCTTTGGGTATGTAGGAGCTATTCCTACTGAGCTTAATGCACTTTTCCCAATTGTATTATTCTTCAATTGATTTGAATAAAAATTAACCATTCTTCAAAAGAAACAATTGTTTTTCTTTTCATTTTGTTCTTCATCGAGAGCAAATGATCGAACTACAATTGCTATTGGTTTAGCCATGGAAGTATCTGCACATTAAAAACTCATCTCTCAAATTACAAAGTAAAAACCCATATATAAACTATTCCAGAAGATCATAAACTAAAAAAAAAAAATCAAAACTGTTGAATTCGAAAACTACTAATAAGTAATAACCGTGAAGTGTAACCATGAATTATGTAATCAATTAATAATGGTAGCACAAGAAGAATTTCCGATAGTACGAGAGCACATGGGTTTGTAAAAAAAACCGAAAGGGATAAAAATCAATTTCAATTAATCTCAAAAGACAAAATTTGAGGGAAGAACTAAAAAGTGATGCATGATGCTCATGTCGTGGCTATTCTCCAAAATAGATCACGATAATTTTTCTTTCATCCTTCTTTTTCTATTGCGATAAATTTAGATTTTAAAATTTTCAAACAAATCGGGAGGTGCGTATAACAATTTGGAATGTATGAATAGATACACCCAATCTTAAAATTCCAACTGCAAACACGATCAAATTAGCAAATTTATTTTTTCTCTACAAGGTTGGTATATGAAGATATACATGTATAGAACAAATTTAAAAATTTGACAATACGTACTAAAACTTTTATATTATGCGGTTTTAACCTTTCGATGATTAAAAACGAAAAAATGACATTTCCTAGACCCTATATATTCATGAATATATATATATATATATATATATAAAAATTGTACAAAATAATTAGCCTCGTATATTTGTGTTCTTTTTATAGAACAACAAAAATCAACTATAAATACCGACCATATCAAATTTATTTTTCTAAAACAGTATTAACAAATCATTCATAGTTCAATTTCATTTTTTTTCAACAATGTGCTTTAATTATCAAGCTTCAAGTATTATTGTACAAACTTTTACCTAAAGAGCTCATCTCATTTGAGTTGATGTATGAGATTATTAATAAATAAATCCAAATATCTATATATGTTTTATTTTTTTTAAGGGAAATATATGTTTGGTTTGTCACATTGATTTAGGTCAAGCTAAGAATGAATGTGACTTAATTACTTAATATAAATTTTAATCTTCACATTTGACAATTGGTTTGTCCGAATTTTTTTGTCAATCATTTTGATATTGCAAGGTATACATTTTTATATAATCAATTTATTTGAATAGACACATTAGTGTGGAACTATGGATATAAGAATTTTATACGATCCATAAAAATAAAATTAAAATATTTGATATAAATCGGAGTATTTAATTACCACATAGTGAAAGCATATAAATTAATCCCATTTTATTTTAAAAAATTAACTATTTATGGTAATTTATGAGTGAAAAATGTAAACTACAATAGTAGGCTAACAAAGAATTGTTGCATCACAATGTAAAAATATAAAACTAGACACATTTGACAATACGTACCCATACAACCATACGTTATATGCTATGTAGCACGGAGATGGGTACAAATTTGGATACATGAGAACGATTTATCCATATTCTTGGTAGCAAAAAATATACATTTATATATGGCCATATATTTACGTTACATACGTCATATGCTCATATATGGAATTCTCAGATCTTTCATTTTCAGTCAACAAGTTTTTCACAATTTATGTCGACAATCTCACACACTCATTCACACACAGTGTGTGTGTGTGTGTCTCTCTCTCTCTCTCTCTCTCTCTCTCTCTCTCTCTCTCTCTCTCTCTCTCTCTCTCTCTCTCTCTCTCTCTCTCTCTCTCTCTCTCTCTCTCTCTCTCTCTCTCTCTCTCTCTCTCTCACTCACTGGATATTAACATGTACATGTATATTAAAAATGATAAAAAAAAATTTGTAAATACCCATAGCTTGACCCAAACCCTAATACCACCGACTGAAATCTAATCGGTCAAGATAATGTATATATATATATATACATGTTAATATGGAGAGAGAGAGAGAGAGAGAGAGAGAGAGAGAGAGAGAGAGAGAGATTATTTATTTCCTTTTATATGGTAACTTTATTATCCAACATGTGCATGGCACATGACTGATACAAGTGCACCTGATGCACTAAAGAATTTTCCTTCAAGTAAACATTAACAAGTTGGTGTTACAACTAGCTAGCATAAAAACATTCATATATGACTTTGAGGAACTTAACTCACCATTTTATACCCATGGTGTTAGATTATGCCTTAAATCAGGTTTGTATGCCGGTAGCATATGGGGGCCTCGCTTACATGATAATATGTTGGGTTTAGTTTTTCTGTTAGGCCAACCTTTCAGGAGTGTGTGTGTGTGTGTATATATATATATATCTTTTAGACTATTTAATCTAGTACTATTATGTAATCTAATTTCCTCAAGATAATAAAATTATTCTCCTTCTGCCCGTGGACGTAGCTAACATATCGTTAGTAAACCACGTAAATCTGTGTTATTTCTTACATTCGTTTTAACAAATTGCTGAATTCACAGCTGATTTGGGAAACCAATGAGCTCAAATGCTTAATTGACGTGTGTTCGTGAGATTTATCACTCCAACCTTTTGACTATTAATTAGTCTAAGGCTAAGTGAATTTATCTTACCCACAAGTATACGGGGTCAAGTTATAGTATTTGTAAGGAAGTCGAGTGTAGAACCCACAAAGATTGACCACTTAAACTCCTTAACTTAACTCGATTATACACTTGAAATCACGGATAAACTAGACACAAGACATGATACTAAAACTAAGACAAGATGTGGAAGTGTATCTCACAAGACTTAATCATTTGGAGACATAGCATTGCAAGGGATGGTTGAATTATGATGAGTGATTAAACGAAAAGTTAATTAAATGTTTACTACTTACTAATTAAGTGAAAACATAAAGTAAGAACAAAACAAAATGTAAATGTTTGGTCGGCTAGAGATATCGCCACTATCCAACTCAATGTACCAACAATATCCAAGTTATGAGTTTAGTCTGATTCACACGTGTTTGTCCAATTCGTGATCCTTTTAAGTCACCATTGGTTTTGAACCGAATCTCCTAAGCCATTAGGACACTAGAAGTGTTCTGGTCCAATATTCAAGTATAAAGCAAACTAAAACTAGAATGCAACTCAGTTACGAATCGTATCATAATCATACCACATGCCTAATGAGCTCAATATGTATTCACTTATGATGAATGTGAATGACTTTCCTTCCTAAGTCCTTATTAGAGGACATGAAAGTATGTTCTAATGACATTCATAATCCACACATTTTAGAACATGAATTAGAAGAAATAACAATTAGCTACAATGCCCCTTTGAGTCAATGTAAGCTCGAGCGAAGCTCCTTGAGTCAAATGGACTTCAAGAAGGCTTCAGTCCATACTCAAGCCCAATGAAAATCAAACTTTAAGCCTATCTTCTCAAATGCAACCTAAGTCATGTTTACATGCTTGTCTTCCTTAGGTGGGTGACTAATTCACTTAGGTTCATTTTTAGCTTCCTTAAACATATCTCAACTTAGTCATGGTTAAGACATGAGTATGAAAACATTGAATCAAACTCAAACATGCAAACATACCATAATCACATCATAATGTATCAAACTCATTCACAACATGTATTAAACTAAACCAAATTCAAATCCATAACTTAAAATATAGTTGTATGTACATCAAATTAGCTCTAGCCTTCTAAAAGGAAACTACTAACTAAGTATAATATAAAACAAGACTAGATACATGCTCAAAATAAGAAGAGGAAAGAAATAACCAAGAATCCCCTTAGTCATAACTCCACCAAATGACTCTAAGGCTTCTTGCTCTACTTCTTCACTCCAAGCTAGCACCAAGTCTTCAAGAGGAGGTAATGGTAGTCCTTAGGATTCCAAGGATCCAAGGGAAAAAAGGATTACTTCCCACCCCGTTGAACTCTAAAACCCAAACCAAACCAAACCCTAGAGGCAAAGATGAGAGGAGGAACACCTAAAATAAGCCAAAGTGATGGTGGAGATATTCGACTCTATCCAAGAGAATGAAGAGTTAGATATCTAATGGTGGTGGTTATGGAGGTGTTTTGCTCTAGAAAGGGAGGAGAAGAGGTAGACGAGAGTGCCTTAGGTTGGTGCTAATAACTAAAGAGAGAAGGAGTGTGCAAACGCTTTAAAGACCGACTCCTAGCTCCAAATGTATGAACATGTTAACCAATGAATACCAAATTAGGCCTCGCCATCCAATGGTTGCATGAGTGAAGTAAGAACCGGAAAACGGCGCCCTCACATTGAAAGTAATGGCATTGGGAAAGCTCAAATGGGTCTATGGGCAAGGCAATGACATTCGGACTCCAAAAGAGGCTTGAAAACTGTGCATCAGAAATGACCTTTAATTAGTCGAAGGAAACCCTTCGATCCATCGAGGCAGAGCCCCTGGATCGCAAGTGACAACAGGTTTCAATGGATCGAATAAAACCTTCGATCCATCGAGGCAGGCATCCTAGTTCGCACTACTTCAGCATTTTCAGAAAATTTTGCCCTTCTTCAAGTTCTTGATTTCCATGC
Organism: Geum urbanum; assembly: GCA_946800695.1. NCBI lineage: Eukaryota > Viridiplantae > Streptophyta > Magnoliopsida > Rosales > Rosaceae > Geum > Geum urbanum. The sequence continues at coordinate 32,089,683 of OX327012.1, forward strand.
CCATTCCACAATGTTCTACATTCTTTTAACTTCACACTCATTCTTCTAACATATCAATAGTGTCCAACCATAACGGGTTGTAGTTTAAGGATGTACACATGGTCCATGAAGATATGAGTAGGTCAAGCCATCATGGTTGAGTCCATAAAGTGATAGACCTCCGCACTCCACTTTGTGTTTGGCTCAAAAACCTCAATTTGTGTCTCATTGAGCTTGAAAGTTCTCTCATTCTTTAAATTCATCAAATAGATGACTCCTTAAGGACATAGCTCAAGCAACTTATAATTAGCACTATTTAAGGGATTAAAGCTCTTCAAGGTGACATTGCTACCAACTACCAATGTTTGTTTCTCAAGCTTGTTTAGCTTCAATTTCTTTTTCTTTTCACGACTCATGCCCATATCATGTGCCTTGACTTCTTTAACATAATTGACTTTGCTTCCCACAACATCAACACTATAGACTTGTAGTGCCGAAATCGAAGGAGTTTCATTGAATAACTTGAAGGCTTTTGGGTGACGGCTCAAGATAGCTTGCATTCTTCCTTTAACATTGGTTGGAGGAAAAGGTAAAAACATAAGTTCATCCGGGTTCACCTTAGTCTCGACTTAGGTCTTGATACCCTCATGTTTCTGCTTGGCTTCATCATCAAATCCGGGGGGAATGCTAGGTGTACCCGATGTTCCTACATCCTCTTCATCATCACTTTCACAATCACTCTCTACCAAGGGAGCATCACCATAATCATCACATCTTTTTTCGGTAGCCAACACCTCATTGATCACTTAACCTTGATGCTTTTGAAGATATCCAAGTACATTTTTTTGTCTTCCGCTTGTTGAGCTTCCAATTTACTTTGAAGAAGCATTTGATGTTGGGAAAATAGCTTGGTCATCAACTCCTCCAAGTTAAACTTTGACAATTATCCTCGAGGTGGATGTGCTTGTTGCATCGGAACTTGTTGTGGTATTGGAGAGAAATATGTTTGTGGTTGACAAGACTTGCCTCTCATAGCATTAACATACTCTCTACTAGGTGTTGTAACTCCGGTAGCTTCATGCTTAAAATCTTGACCATTTGCTTGAACACAATGGTTGGCTTGGCTAAGATCATCCCATGAGAAAATAAGATTGGTATACCAACCCAGATTACTCATTTGTGCACCCAATGACATGTGTTTCCACTCCTCAATAGTCTCCGGATGGTCTACTTGATATAAGCAATATGGAGCCTCATGCATCACATTCTTACAAATCATGCAAGGTGCCACACTAGTCTCCGAAATTTGATTAACATAGCCTCCATTCCGAGTTTTCTTCAACAAGAGGTCGAATTTCTTGTTTATGGTCTCTTCGAGTCACTTAATGGCATCCTCTTATACATATGTGGCTCCCTTCACCTCACTCCTACTTTCCCGGTTGGCTCGAGTGGCTTCCCATTGATATTTCCGATTTTCGAACATTGGGCTCGACATCCCATAAGGAATTCCGTTCTAACATCTTTTCAAGTAGAACATACGCCTCATCGGGGGTTTTGTCCATGAAATCTCTACCACTTGCATTATCGATCTTCTTTCTCGTCTCCATGCACAATCCTTGGTAAAAGAGAGGCAATAACATGTGTTAGGTTTGACCGTGGTTAGGGCACCCAAGCTCAAGTTCCTTGAAACGCTCTCATGTCTCATAGAACAACTCTTCATCTTCCTCACAAAATGACATCAACCTTGTCCTTCTCTTATTGATCTTTCCCGATAGAAAATACTTGGTCATGAACTTGCGTTGCATCGCCTCCCATGTGTAAATCGAGTTAGGAGCAAACTTGTTGAACCATATTTTTGCTTTATCATACAAACTTGAAGGAAATACCCAAAGCTTCAATTATCTCGGATCTATGTTCCATATGTTGAACCTTGTACATGCTACCTCAAACTCCAACAAGTGAGAATAGGGATCAGAATGTGGATTTTCCATGAAGATTGGTAAGGTTTGGAGAAAACTAGATTTGATCTCAAAAAATTCGCCCGCTAATGGTTGAAGAACAATGCAACAAGTGTGCTTTGATGGGTCGAAGGTAATTTTTGATGGATCAAAGAACTGTATTGCAAAAAGATTAGAAACACAAATTCTAGCACAATTTCACCTCAAAGTATCTACCAAAGTATCCTAAAGATCAAAGACAAAAAAAATAAAGTCCTAAGTGATAAAACGAAGAAAATTACAAGTTAATATAAGAAATAAGGCAAAATAGCTTAAATGGTCACTAATCTTTGCCCAAAACGACAGTTTGGTAACTATCGTATGACATATATCAAAATGGTCATTCAACTTCGTTTTCTGTCTATCAATTTGGTCACTCCGTCTATTTTTGACGTTAAACATATAACTAATAAGGGGTAAATTTGTCTTTCTCTTCGTTAGTTTCTTTTATTTACGATAATACCATAATACTCTCTCTCTCTCTCTCTCTCTCTCTCTCTCCAGTCCTTCATGCCCCAAATCGAATCCCTCAAATTGGTTATAGCAGGGCTCAATTTAACATTGGTCTTCATGCCCCAAATCGAATCCCTCGAATTAATCTCTCTCTCCCCAAAACCCTAAATGGAGCAGCTGAAGACGATTGGCCGTGAGCTCGCAATGGGCTCGCATGGCGGGTTCGGGCAATCGAAGGAATTCTTGGACCTAGCTAGTAAAATTGATCGGCGAAGATCGATCCAAAGCCGAAGAGCAGCGCATCGTCCTCCACGAGATCGAAACCCTAAAACGCTACCTCGCCGAGCCTGACATCCCGAAACGCAATCGACTCCGTCGTCGTTCGGGTCCATCCCGAAACGCAATCAACTCCATTCCGAAATGCAATCGAGCCTGACATCTGAAATGGTAGGTTCGGGTTTCGAACTTGCGGGTCGGGTCAGGAAGGTTCGACTGCTGATATAGTGAAGCCGAAGCTAGTGCTCATCATCGGAGTACGTCAATGGCGAGGGAGATGATGAACAATTCTGGGTGTTTGACCCAGATTTAGGTATTCGGATCATTTGACCCGGTACTTGTTATTTGGGTCTTCCACTTTAAAATCAAATCTATACCGTTGAATCTCATTAAAAGAGATTCAACGGTTGTCGTTTGATATCCAGATTAAATATTACAAAAAATAAAGAAAAAAGTTAAAATAAGTATTGAAAAGACAAAAATACCCCTGAAAATAAACGGAATATTCTTTTTTTAACGGACGTTTGAGCTCGAATAACCATTTTGAAAATGAAACGTTAGCGGGAGTGACCATTTTGACATATGCCATACGATAGTTACCAAACTGTCGTTTTGGACAAAGATTAATGACCATTTAAGCTATTTTGCCAAGAAACAAATATCACACACATGTCCAGAAACTCCCCCCAACCTTTTGACTATTAATTAGTCTAAAACTAAGTGAATTTCTCTTACCCGCAAGTATACGGGATCAATTTATAGTATTTGTAAGGAAGTCGAGTGTCGAACCCACGAGAATTGACCTCGTAAACTCCTTAGCTTTATTCAATTATACACTTAAAAACACGGATTAACTAGACACAAGACATGACACTAAAACCAAAGCAAGATGTGGAAGTGTATCTCACAAGACTAAATCCTTTAGAAACTTAGCATTGCAAAGGATGGATAAATTACGATGAGTAGTTAAACGAAAAATTAATTAAATATTTACTATTAACTAATTAAATAAAAACATAAAATAAAATAAAAACAAAACAATAGTTAGTTTCATGGTATCATCATATATATGCTCTACGGTTGTTGTTAACCTGCAATTACAAATCGATAACCTTTAGTAAATAATAATTACATGTTTGCAGCTAATCAAGCCCCAGAAAATATTCACATAGTAGCTAATTATAGCTTGTTCAAATCCTGAATACCGGGTATTCAAGATATGAGCAAATGTTAGTAAATAGTATCTGCGATATGTATGTCGGATGTTGAGCGGGATCGGAAGTGGGAGGAGGTCGCTTGATGATTGATGTTGGGCGATGTAGGTGTGTGATCATGCTCGGTATTCCTCGGCGATCTCGCCTTGCTGCTAAGATCAGCAACGGTCAAGGAGAGACGGGGTAACCCGCCTTCAACCCTCCGATGCCTAAGTCAGAATCGATATAGAAGTTTGAACAGAATAACAGTGTAGTAAGTTCAGAGCGCGTACCATTTAATGTTCAGTTGACAGGTATATATTGGTGGTTGGAGGTTGGGCTGTCTTCTTGCTTTCGATGTGGGACTTGGTGTGTATGTTCTTCTGCTGGGTGTTGTCTAATCGGTATCGGTAGTGGCGCGTGTGCGTTATCCTGATCGAATATCGGGCGGGTTTGGTCATCGAAGTTGGAGCCTTCCTGGCGGTGGTCCCTGTCGTGGTGGCGGTGAGACATATTATAACATATAATTGAAGTCGCCTAAGCACGTATGTAGGTGATTTAGCCGGGTATATGTACAAGTCCCCCAACTTGCTCAGCCAAGGGGATCAACCTTGGTTGGCGAGTTGAAAAAGAAGTGATACCGGCGAGATCACCAGGACGTGCTTCAGCGGCGATGTGTACCTTTGTTTAGGAGCCGGGTATCATGCCATACAGTCCCCCAACTTGGCGACCTAGTTTGTGCACCTTGGTTGAGGGTGCTCCTGTACCTGTACGTGTCATTCTGATCGGCTTGGGGCGAGATCGGTGAGTAGCTAGTTCACCGTTCTGCCATATTACTTCGTAAAAAATGGTGTTTATGTATCTTTTGTTGTTTGAGCGCTCTTCCGTTTGTATCGACCAGGGGGGTCGTTGTTTGTGGGCGCTATGGTAGGGGGATCTCGTTTGAATTGGTAACCCTTAAGTCCCCGAGTCCGTTCCTCCTAGTGGCCAGTAATGACGAGTGATGCAGCGTGATGAGGAGTGACGGTTTATCTGCTTGTGGGCGCTATGGTAGGTGGAGCTCGTTTGAATTGGTAACCCTTAAGTCCCCGAGTCCGTTCCTCCTAGTGGCCAGTAATGACGAGTGATGCAGCGTGATGAAGAGTGATGAAGAGTAACTAGATCGTTTTTAGTGAAGCCGAGTGACTAGACCGTTATCAGTGATGCCGAGTGACTAGCGATATTGGTGATGAAGAGTGATGAGCGATATTGGTGATGAAGAGTGATGGGCGATATCGGCCCGTTTTTTGGTTATGCGCGCTCTGTCATCGATGTGGGCCTTTCTTGGTCGGTGTGGTTGGTGTATCTACTTTGCCTATCATTAAATGTTGTCTGTTGTCGTGCTGCCATGTGTCCGAGTAGGGTGTCTTGGGGTTCCCAAACGTCCCGTCGTAGCCATAAAGCGTGATGATTGCTTTTCGAAGGTCGCGCCCTCCTCGAAACGGTGCATACCGGTTCTCGTTCCAGACCTTTCTGATTCTGGTTGACACGTGCTGGGATCCCCTTGATCGACGTGTCTGTTCCAACGGTTGCGATCTCGCCGTTTTGCCTATATATGTACTTGTTCGCTGTTTTGTACGTTTTTCTTTTCTGCTTTTCTTGCTCTTGAAATACTTCGCGTTTTTCTGCCGTCGGATTCTCTTATTCTCCTCCTGTCTCCATCGTGTTTGTTGCTGCGCCACCGTAGGTTTTCCAGTCTTCCCCACCTTCCGGTAAGGACTCGCTGCTTAGTATCTTTTGTGGTTTTTTGTTGCTTCGCGTTTTGGTTTTCTTTTGGGTTTTGGGTTGTCTGTGTTGCTTGGTGTTCTTAGTTGATCCCTGCTTTGTTGTAGAACTCTACTGTTTTTCTCCTCGTTTTTGTGTTTCTTCTTCTTCTTCTCGCGTTTTTTTTTTTTTTTTGCCGGGGTGGTATGTCGCCTAGGAAACTAGTTGCGGGCTGGCGAACCGTTTAGGTTTTGACATTGTCCGTGGCTATTTCGTAGGTGCCATGTCTTCTTCTCGCCACGACGCCGATACCGGCTCTGGTTCTCGCCGTTATGGGCTCGACGGGCCTCTCCTGTGGACCCTTAGTGATGGTCAGGAGGTTGATGAGCCTGCAAAGGCGTTATCCATGGGGGAGTTGGACAAGGTAAGGTCCGAGTTTCAGATCGGTCCCGGTGTTACTCTGAAGTCCCCGGCTCCTGGTGAGCAGTTCTCTAGGCCGCCTAGGGGTTTTATCGCTGTTGATCGCGCTCAGCTTCGATATGGTCTTCGCCTGCCACGCGTATATCTTTGGTGAGCTGGGGTGTGCCGTGGGACAGGTGTCGCCGCTGATGCTTCAGGTACTGAGCGCGATGTTCTCGTTATGGAAGCTGGCGGGCCTGGATTACCCTACTCGCAATGAGGTGTTGTTCTATTTCGATGTGGCGTATTCAACGAAGAAGGGTTGTGGTGGGACGCTCTCGCTCCGTCAGCGACGGAAGAGTTCGCTGGGTTTCACCGATTTCACGAGTTCGTGTCCTGACTGGCGGAGTGAGCATTTCTTTGCTAGTGGGTGGTCGTCATTCTCCCACAGCCGTGTGCCTGCCCGGTTTCGATCTCGAGGTGACGTTTCTATACCGACGTGATTCCCGTCGTGTGTCGCTTGTGTGTTTGTCTTACTTTTTTTTACTTTTGTAGTTACACGTCAGTACTCTTTGACCGCTACGGAAAAGCGGCGGTGTCATAGGATCGAGAGCGGTTTCAGTGAGAAGTTTAAGATTGTGTATTTGCTTGCTGATTACCGGATTATGGAGATGACCGGTCTCGCCAAGGCGCCCAGTATGCCGTCTTTGCTTGCTTGTTTGCCTGCTTGTGTTGCTTTTTTTTTTGCCTTCTGTTGTATCTCGGTGTCTTATCTTTTCGCCTTTGTTTTGCAGGTGGGTACAAAAATCAAAAGCGAGACCGGAAAATGTCGAGTTCCTACGGTGATATTGACGAGATTCTCGCCCAGTTGGCGGAGGAGGCCGCCAACGCCAAGGTGATCGACCTGGATGTGCGTTCTGGGAGGAATGTTACTCTCTCAGAGCAGACGGACCTGCCTCCTCCCCCGGAGTCCCAGACCGATACAGTGGGGAGTCGTGTTCCTGTTCGAGTTGTGACCGGTCAACCTGAGAGTCCTCCTCGCTCTCCTGTTCGTCTGAAGAGGAGGTCTGGAGATGAGGGCGCTCTGCTTAAGCGTTTGAAGCGGATGGGCGAGATCCTTGAAGCTCTCATCCCCGTTCACGATGACGAGGAAGCCTCCCGTGTTACCGTTGCAGTCCCCGGTTCCCGAGATGATGCTGCCGAAACGGGCGATGCTGCTGAAATAGGTGATGCCGATAATCTTTGGTACTTTGATAAGGAGGACACTTGTCTTCAGGTTGATGATTCTGATATTGGTCCTTATTGTCTGTTAGGCGATGTTCCCCGTGGCGATCCCAACGTCGCCATTGACGGGCGCGTCGTTATTGCCCGGTCAAGCAACTGGGAAGGACCACCGCCGTACTCGGCCGAGATACTCGCTCTCCTACCTCCAGACGTGGCTACGGTGGCTAATGTCGATAGTGGGGCCGAGCAGTGTCTGCGGTCCTTTGCCGCCTCTCTCCAGTTGATGTGTCATCAACGCCATACTTTGGTGGCGTCGTCCGAGGAGCTGGCTCGTGTCAATGGCCTCATGTCGGTGAGGGATGAGCAACTCGTGAAAGCGAGCGAGGAGTGGCAGTCCTTGCAGCAGAAGTACGAGGTTTTGGAGGGCGAGAAGAAGCTCGCTAATGAGTGCCTGGATGCTTCCTTTATCCGGGGTCGTCAGCTTGAGCTGAAAGTTAAGGAGGAGCGTCAGCGGGCTGAAGATCTGAAGGCTCGTCTGGCCATTGCTGAGGGCCAAGTTACTGCCTTACGCGGCCAGGTAAAGGAGTTGGAGGATCGGCGTGAGCAGGAGCTGATCGATGCGGTGGAAGATTTCAAGGCCAGCTCCGAGTTTGATGGCGCTGTTAAGAAGGCTTTTACTGACGGCCTGCAGCAGACCCAAAAACGCTTCTTCGATAACGGTTGGGTGAACGAGAAGTATGACGTTGACCTGAAGCGTATTACCGAGGAGCGCCGTCTGAAGCGTGAGTCCAATGTTAAAGCCCTGCTGAAGATTAAGGAGGAGAAGGCCGATGAAGAAGAACGGCAGCGATCGAATGTTTCTAAAGGTATGACTCCTGATGGTTTTCATCCTTTAACGCCTAGCGCGTCTCCGTCGACTCCCCTAACTCGTCACATTCGTGATGTTGAACTTTTTTCTCAGGCACGGAGTGAGAGGCTGGCCGGCTTGTATCGGGAGCGGTTTCTTGAAGACGGTGCTGCAGACCTGTTGTGAAGCTCGGACATCTTTTACCTTGTAGTTTTATCGTTTTCCCTTTGCTTAGTGTAGGCGTGTTTGAAATTTGTATCCCTGCCGTGATGGCTTTTGAATGAAATGAAATTTTTTCCAAGTGTTGTCCGGTATTGCCAACGATGAAAGGTCTGAAAAAAATTCGTTTGTCTGTTTGTGGATTCTGAGTGTTTGGGGTAACCGGTATCTTTGATAACGCCCGAGAGTGATATAGTGTTTGGTGTTTTTATCAAAAAATAGCCAAGTATCCTGGCAACTCGTAGGTAAATGAGACGAGTGTTTTATAGTGGTTCACCAATTTGGCTACTCCACTTGTGCCTCGCTGGGCTTTTACTATGCTTTCTTTGCTTTACAAGTATCGGGGTCTGGGAACGCGATATAGTCAAACGACAAAGGTCTGAAGAATTTTTGTTTCATTGGTGGCGGTGCCGGATGACCGAGCGAAATGAGTCCCTGGTGTGATGGTGCTGATCGATTGGATTCCCCGACCGTGTTGTTACGTGGAATTTGTCCTACTGGTGGCAATATCGGAGGTGTTCTGTATTCCACGTGCGTGGTATCCTTAGGCCGTTCTTGTCTTGGAGGATGAACGTGGTTGGTGTGACGCTCTCGGTGATTTTAAAAGGGCCCTCCCATGTCAGTGCTAGGCCTTTGGGTTTGGGGATGACCTTTCTCCAGACCATATCGCCCACGTGGAGCTTTCGTGCCTTTACCCGTCTGTTGTAATGTCGGGCGACTAGTTGCTTGTTTACCGAGAGTGCGATAACGGTATCGTCCTGCCTTTCTTCTCGGAGTATGTTGGCCATGTTTAAGCCGTGCTCGTTGGTGTCCTGGTCGTATCCCTCGAGTCTTGGGCTTCAGTGTGTGATTTCTAATGGTAAGACGGCCTCGGCGCCGTATACCAGTGAGAACGGTGAGTCCCCAGTTGCCTCCGTTGGCGTTGTTCGTATCACCCAGAGAACCTCGTAAAGGCTTTCTGCCCATTTGTGGTTGTAGTCCTCCATTCTCCTTTTCAGGCCGTTCTTTATTTTTTTGTTTGCCGCTTCTACTTGTCTGTTTGTCTGAGGGTAGTATACCGATGCGAATACCAGGCGAGTTCCTAAGTTGCCGGTGAACCTCTTCATCTCGTCATTGTTGAATTGTTTCCCGTTGTCGGTGACTATCGTTAGTGGGGCTCCGTACCGGCAATATATGTCCTTCCAGAGGAAATTGATGACCTTTTTCGTGGTGATGAGGACGAGCGGCCTGGCTTCGATGTATTTCGTATGGTAGTCTATGCAGACGATGATGTACTTGAATTGGCCGGAAGATGCCTTTAGTGGCCCGATTAGGTCGAGTCCCCATTGTGCGAACGGTATAGGGCTGACGATGATGGACATTGGCGCTGCCGGGGCATGTATCCGGTGTGCGTGCTGGGCGCAGGCCTGGCACTGATCGACGATATTTCTTGCGTCCTGTCGCATCCCTCTGTAGTAGAATCCATATCGGAGTAGTTTGTGTATGATGTTATTTGGTCCGCCGTGGTTGCCGTACTCGCAGTCGTGGAGGTTTTTCAGCATGCTCCTGCCTTCCGTTTGCATGACACACTTAAGCATTGGGAATCCCCTTTTGTTCATGTACAGTTGGCCGTTATGTATGTTGTAGTATGCCGCTCTTTGGGCGAGTTGTCTTGCCTCTGCTCGATCAGTTGGCGTTGTTCCATCTGTGAGGTATTTGGTTAAGCCTGTTCGCCAGTCTTCCTCTGGTGTTGTTGGTGGAGCCGCTGTGGTTATTGTGAATATTTCCTGAAAGCTTTTGGATATGCTTGGTCGTTCTAGTGTTTCCACCATTGTGTGCCCCCTTGCCGCGATTGCTGGGGCGGTTGCTAGTCTTGCCAGGGCGTCAGCCCTCTTGTTCTGCTCTCTTGGGATGTGCGTTATGTTGTAGAAGGAGAATTTGCCCAGTAGCGCCTTTACGTATCCTAGGTATGCCGACATCTGTGTCCCTCGTGCCTCGAATTCCCCGGTTACGTGATTGACCGTTAGTTGGGAGTCGCTGAATATATTAACGTCCCTTGCCCCCGTGTCCAGGGCGAGTTGTAGATCGGCAATTAGGGCTTCGTATTCGGCCTCGTTGTTGGATGCCGGGAATGTGAATCGTAGGGCGTACTCGGCGTAGGTTTTGCCGGGACCGGTTAGGATTGCCCCCGCTCCTGCTGCTATGGCCGTTCTGGATCCGTCAACGTATAAGTTCCAGTACGACGGTGTTGTTACCTGGGTTGTGGGTGATGTGCTGGGCGCTGGTTGTTGTTGGTCGGTAATTGTCGGTGTCAGTTCTGCTATGAAATCCGCTATTGCCTGCCCCTTTATTGCTCCTCGTGGTTTGTATTCGATGTCGAACTCGCTGAGTTCTATCGCCCATTTGGTTAATCTTCCGGAGTGGTCGGGGCTAGCCAGTACTTGGCGTAGTGGTTGGTCCGTTAGGACGTGTATAGTGTGGGATTGGAAGTACGGTCGCAGGCGTCTCGCCGTTGTTATTAGCGCTAGGGCCAGTTGCTCGAGTGCCGGGTATTTTGCCTCTGCATTTTCTAATCCTTTTCCGGTGAAGAATACTGGTAACTCGGTGTCGGTATCCCGTCTAACTAGTGCTGAGCTTACGGCGGTGAGCGAGGTGGCGAGGTAGATGTATAAGACCTCGCCCGGAACTGGTGCGTAGAGGAAAGGGATGTGGGCGAGATATTGCTTGATGGCGGTTAGTGCCGATTCGCACTCGTCGGTCCATTCTACTGCCTTCTTTTTGGTGAGTCTGATTGCTTTGAAGAACGGCCCGCATTTGTCTGTATATCGTGCTATGAATCGGGCCAGTGATGCTAGCTTTCCCGTTAGCGCTTGAAGCTCCTTTTTTGTTATTGGGCGAGTTGTGTCGAGGACGGCTTGTACTTTTCCCGGGTTAGCCTCGATCCCGTGTTGGCTTACCATGTATCCCAGGAATTTCGTTGTTGTTACCCCGAAGATACATTTTGCCGGGTTGAGCCTCATGTCGCTGCTGATGAGCGTGTCTAGCATTGCCTTAAGGTTTCTTACATGGTCCTCCCGGCGTCGGCTTTTGACAATTAGGTCGTCCACGTAGACTGCGACGGTGTCGTTGTCCAGTGGCGCGAGCAGCTCCGTCATGAATCTTTGGTACGTTGCTCCGGCGTTTTTCATTCCGAAAGGCATGACGTTGTAGCAATATAGCCCTCGGTCGGTGATGAAACATGTTGCTTCGCTGTCAGCCGGGTTCATTTTGATTTGGTTGTACCCGGAGTAGCAGTCCATTGTTGACAAGAGTTCGTGGCCGCTGGTGGCGTCTGCGAGTTGGTGGATCTGTGGTAATGGGAAGGAATCTTTTGGACATGCCTTGTTGACGTCGGTGTAGTCTACGCACATTCTCCATTTGTGGTTGCTTTTTTTGACCATGACGACGTTTGAGACCCATTCCGGGTAGTGGATCTTTCTGATGAACCCTATGTCGAGTAGCCTGGTTACCTCCTCTCGCATGGCACTGTATTGTTCTTCGTTGTACGCTCGCCGCTTTTGTTTCTTTGGGATGGCGTCGGGTGAGATTTTTAGTTTGTGTGAGACGATGTCCATTGCTATTCCTGGCATGTCGGCGTATGACCATGCGAATACGGTACCGCACTCCCTGAGTATGTTGACAAGGGCGATCTCGATTGTTGGGTCCAGGTTGGTCCCGATTTTGATGGTTCGCTCGGGGTGTTCGTCCGAGATGGAGATTGGTTTTGTGGCTGTCTCGGCTGATGGGCGGACGTTAGCGATCCCGTCCGTGGATCTTGGGGAGCCTCGTGAAGTCTATTTCCTTTTAGTGCGCATACCTCTCTTACCGGGTAGCTGGCGTGTTCGGGGGATCCTGGTAGAGTGGGCGTCGTCCCTCTGACGGTGCATACTCCCCCGGTCGTTGGAAATTTCCTTGTTAGCATCCGTTGTGATACGATGGCGTTTATTCTGTTTAGGGTGTTGCACCCGATGATGGCGTTGTAGAATGATGGGGCGTCGACAACTAGGAATTCGATGTGTGTCTCGGCGCTGCAGCCCTCTTGTCCCAGCGCGATTCTGAGGTAGTCGCTTCCCAGTGGTTGTATTTGGTCGCCGCTGAAGCTTACTAGTGGGTGGTGGTCCCTTTTCAGTTTAGATGGAAGTCGCTCGAGTGCCTCGTATGCCGGCCGGAATATGACGTTAACTGATGAACCTGTGTCCACGAGGCATCGCCCGACGCTGCATAGGTCGATCACGGCGTCCACTAGGAAGGGGTAGTCTTCAGGTACCGGCGGTCTCTCCTGTTCTTCTTATTCGTGAAATGTTATGGATCCCCATCCGGTCTTGGCGGCCTTTGCCGGTCCTTGTCGTAGGTTGCATATCGCCCGTTCGTTTCTTCGCTCCGTTTTGGACTTGCCGCCCGTGATTGCGTTGATTCTTCTGACGCTATTGATGTTCATTGCTGGGCGCTCTGGTTGAGCGTTGTGTCCCGTCCTGAATGTTGATAGGTTTCCTTTCTCCAGCTGTGCTTGTACTGCCTTTTTTACTTCGTGACATCTTTCTGTGTCGTGGGATTCGTTTTGGTGGAAGTCGCACCATCTCCCCGTGTTCCTGTAATCTGTTGCTCGGAATGACTTTTTGGGTAGTGTGAATAGTTCTGGGTGGGCCGTGAGGATATCGGCGTACTTGGCGTTTAGTACGCTGAACACCGGTTGTGGTAGCGGGGTGGTGTAGTTTGTTTTCTCTTCTCGTTGTCTTTTCCCGCTGCTGGCGTAACCTTTGCCGTTGTTGGCGTAATTGTGCCTTCCGGTGTTGTGCCGTTGTCCGCCTTGTCGCCATCGCTGTTGGTCCTGGTCCTGTGATCTTCCCTTATTTCTGGGTGGGGTTACTCGTGATCGATCGTGGGCGGAGAGCGCTTCCTGTATGTTTGTGGTGAATGTGTTTACCTGTTGCGTTGCCGTGGGATTGGAGCCGAAAGTTTGCAGTTCTAGTTGGGCGTGAGATGTCACGCGGTCTAGTAGGTCGGCGTATGTGGTAGCTGGATTCTCGTTGAGCTTCCAGGTCAGCGATCCTGGTTGTAGGGCGTTTCTGAGTACGCAGAAGGCCGAGTCGCTGGATATGCTGCGGCAGTTGGCGATGGCGGTGTTCCAGTGAGAAATGAATACGGATAGTCCCTCCGCGGGTTCCTGCTTTATAGCCTGCAATTGGTTGTAAGTTAGTGAGCAACTCGCCGATGTTATGTATCTCTTTAGAAAAGCTTTAATGAGTTCTGGGAAAGATTTTATGGATTTTGGCGGGATGTTAAAGAGCCAACTGAGCGCGTCGCCCGTTAGGCTTTCCATGAATAAGTAACAGCTTGTGGCGTCGTCGTAGCATCTGCCGGTTGTTGCTGATGTGAAAACGTCGATGTGGAGGGATGGGTCTGTTTTTCCCCTGTATCGCTCTAGTTTGATTTTTGCCAACGGATGTCGCCCTCGGCGCATAATGTCGCTCGAGAACGGTTCCTTGCGCACTGCTGGGAGTGTACTGTCAAGGTAACTGGGCTCCGGTTGTGATAACCGTCGTATCACCATTTCGAGGTCGGCCACTCGTGCCGCCATTTGCCCGCCGAGCGGGTTGCTCGCATTCGTTCTAGTGTTGTGTTGGCGTGTGGGGTGGTGATACTGGTGAGCGGGCGAAGTTATTTGGTTCTGGCCCGTCAATGCCTTGCAGTCCGTTGTCTCCCTGGGGCGATTCCGGCTCTCAGTGGTGGGATTGGGGTGGGGAGGTTGCCTCCGATAATGGATCTGGGTTGGGTTCTGCACGTTCCGTGGTTCTCATTCCCGTGGATGCCGCTTTGTATCGCTGGTGTTCGAAGTCCCTGGCCTTTTCGAGCTCCGCGCATCTTTCCATGGCCGATTCGTATCGGCGTTGCATGTCGGCGATGTGGTCATGCGTAATGCTTACGTGGCGCTTACCTGGCCGCCGTAGTGTTTGATTGTCGTGTTCGTTATCGTAGTGCGTTTCCCGTTGTCCGGTACCGGGTGATATTCCCAGTGTCAGGCTTGTGTCCATGTTCGTCGCTTGCTGAGAGTTTCGTGGTTTGAGAAAAAAAAATTCTTGTGTGCGATTCCCACAGACGGCGCCAATGTTCAAATCCTGAATACCGGGTATTCAAGATATGAGCAAATGTTAGTAAATAGTATCCGCGATATGTATGTCGGATGTTGAGCGGGATCGGAAGTGGGAGGAGGTCGCTTGATGATTGATGTTGGGCGATGTCGGTGTGTGATCGTGCTCTGTATTCCTCGGCGATCTCGCCTTGCTGCTAAGATCAGCAACGGTCAAGGAGAGACGGGGTAACCCGCCTTCAACCCTCCGATGCCTAAGTCAGAATCGATATAGAAGTTTGAACAGAATAACGGTGTAGTAAGTTCAGAGCGCGTACCATTTAATGTTCAGTTGACCGGTATATATTGGTGGTTGGAGGTTGGGCTGTCTTCTTGCTTTCGATGTGGGACTTGGTGTGTATGTTCTTCTGCTGAGTGTTGTCTAATCGGCATCGGTAGTGGCGCGTGTGCGTTATCCTGATCGAATATCGGGCGGGTTTGGTCATCGAAGTTGGAGCCTTCCTGGCGGTGGTCCCTGTCGTGGTGGCGGTGAGACATATTATAACATATAATTGAAGTCGCCTAAGCACGTATGTAGGTGATTTAGCCGGGTATATGTACATAGCTAGATCTCAATCTGCCTTAATAATAGAAACGCATATAAGCAAACAAACAATAATAAACTACTTCTTTCAACAACAACAACAAAAAACAATAATAATCAACTCCATTTTCTATTTTTCATGTTCATATCCTGACTACAAAAAAGTTTAGTCAGATATCACGGGCAATTGGATAATGAAGATGCGCTGCTTTAATTTCCCAAAATTCAACCCCTATAGCAATATATCATCAGCTTTGGAATCAACACGCAAAGTACAAAAAAGAACACTCGATAGATAACCCAAACCCAAAGGCAAATCGAAAATTCAACAACAGAAATTGAACCCAGCATTATTTCAATGTTGACAATCCAAATCAGAGTGACCCATCAAACCAAAACTCACGAATTCAAGCCACCAACGAAAATATGAGAATAAGAGAGAAAGTGGCTGGAACAAAACAGGGAGAATTCAGTAACAAAGATCATTTTACCCAAATCCTAATTTGCGACGACGAAATAACGCAGGGTTGGCATCGGAGATGCCCTTGCCGGCAATGATAGTCATGCCTCGATGAAAATGAGAGCCCTTTTCGTGAACAACAGAGTGAGTGCGAAAAAGAGACGCGAGTGTTAAAATTGGCGCGACCAGAGCTAGGGCTAACCGCTCCTCTCAAGGCAAAAAGTCGATAATGCCCACAATTGAAATGAATAGAAGATGAACAAGAAAATGTAAAGTATAATGGTGAATAGTAGTTTGAACAGTTTTCTATATAAGTTGAGTCGTTTTCTCTTTTCTACGAAGCACATTTTCAAAATTGAATCGAGTATTTCTTGGGGGAGGGGGGGGTGTTTAGGCCTTTAGGGTCCCATATTGTACAGTAGTTCCTGGGTTTTTTTTGTTTTCCGTCTTGTTCATTTCTGGTTTTTTGATATAAAGGTCTGACGTTCAGAAAAAAAAGAATCTACTTTTGGAGGCTCACCTAGTTCGAGGCTCTAGGGCCAGGCATATATTCCGGCTCAGGCCTGAACCACAATGTTACTATCTGCTGTAGCCATATTTTGTGTTTAAACACGACATACAATCGGTGCGCTATGCTAGTAAAAAGCGAGGTCGATCGGCGTTGTACATGTAACTTAATTAGATCAAAATGAGAGAAATACATATATAATAGTAACATTCGAATAAATTAAAGAATAACCAGAATTTTAAATTTACACTATATATGTTTCCAGCATATAAGGGTAGATTAGAAATGAGAACGAACTCCCCTCCCCTAGCTTAGTAATGGCCTAAACTCATTGATCAATCGAAAACTCTTTGTTTGCAGGCTGCACTCTTAATTGGTACGTATCTTCATTGCTTAGTTCTGAAGTCTAGCCTTCTTTAATGTCGGTTTACGGTTGCCATTCCTGCAGTGTTCTACCTTCTCGCAACCTCGCGTGTAAGGGTTTTCTTGTGGAGGCCGGCAGCTTGAACCAATACATTTCGGACTGCGTCGCAGATCGTCATAATTAATCGTTCTGTTCTTGGCATTGGTGGTTTCACTGCAAAGCGAACATATCAAAAGAGCAATGATGCAGAAGGTCAATGCCTTTGAAATTGCCATTTACCTTCAAAAAGAAACAATATATAGCTAGGTTGTAATATACGCCTATGTATTTGAGAATTCTGAAAAGACCTACTTGTAATGTTCTATATATAATAACCGGGATGGAGGAAGTAGCTATTTATTGCGTATGTAAAAGCCAATTTTAGGCCATGCCAAGCATAGTAGTCGTTACAATTCAATATGGCTCGATCAGCAACACTCTGGTCTCACAAGTTTTAGTTAAATTAATTTACAATTACGTTACGTACAACCTGATTTCAGTTCATTCCAACCAGTATCAATATCTTACACATTGTTACATTTTCCTTCAAAACTCTGCAAGTACGCCCCCAACTCTCATTAAGTTTTCTTAATTCAACCGATCAAAGTACGTCGTTTTTTCAATTGAGTAATGCAATTTCCTATTTTTCAAAAAATACTCCGATCTAATTTTCTCTTATCAGCTTCGATCAGGGAGGCGACCAGAGACGGAGTCCAAGTTGGGGCTTCACCAGCAGCCACCCATGCCGGCCTCATCCATGTCCGGCACTTAAGGATGACTTTTAGTACAATATTCCGGTACGGAGCAAGATATGAAGGGAATCTTCCAATTCAAACCAAAAAACTAATGAAGGGAATTTTTTTCAACGTCTATTACATGTCTGATATTTTCAATATTGTTGAACAAGAAAACTAGTAAGATGGTAGACTAATTGAATCAAGAACAAGAATATTAAATCCAAAGAGAACAGGTAGTACGCAAGTACTCTTCAACAAATCAATTAAAAAGATTGAAACTTTCGCATTAAAATCCACCACAACCGCCGCCTCCACATCCACCGCCGCCGCAGCCTCCACCGCCGACGTCAGACACCATATCTCCTATCAACATTCCTCCGAGCATACCTCCTAACAATCCAGCGCCCAATCCCATTCCTAACTTGCTCTTCTTCTTTCCCGGTTGTTGCTGCTGCGGCTGCACCACCGGCGGGTACCCGTAGCCGGCCTGCTGCGGTGGGTACGCGTAGCCCGGTTGCTGGGGCGGCGGCGGGTATCCATACCCCGGCGGAGGAGGCGCTCCGTACCCGGTTTGAGCCGTCGGATAACCCGACCCGGACGAGCTCGGGTAAGCGCCGTAAGCCGGGGCAGAAGGATAAGCCGTTACCGGCTCGCCTTTCTTGGTGCCCTCCGGCATCATCGGCGCGGCGAATTTCTCACCGAACTTGTATGAGAAGTTGAGCTCGCCTTTAGGCCTGCCGGAGGGGCGGCGGACCTGGTAAGAGACGAACTTCATGGATTTCGGGTCGGCGGAGTCAAAGAGCTCTTTGACCGGGACCCGGACGGCGCCGATGTCCTTGTCGCCGAGGCTGCGGTCGCAGACGAGCTTGAACTCCAAGTCGAGGCGGTTCTGCTGCGAGAGAAGAAGAGACTCGTCGACGGCGAATCTCATCGGGAAATTGAAGGTGGGGTGGCTCCCGCAGTTTTGGAAGACTGAGGACTTGGCCTTCTGTTGAACGTGGTAGTTGTCGACGACGAGAGAGACGACGGCGTAGACGTCCATCTTGGAGATGAGGTTCACGTTTTTGAGGTCCTTGGCGGAGACTAGCTCCAGCTCCAGAGTCCTTTGCTCCATATTATTTGTTGTTGGTTTCAGATCTTTTTTTTTTCAGAGAGAAAAATTAGGGATATTGGATTTTCGGATTTTGGGGAAATTGGAGAGACGGAGGTGTGTTTTATACGAGACGAGGTGGAGGAGGAGGAGGAGGAGGGGAGACGAAGGCACGAAGCGGCTAACTATGTCACAGTCGAACGTGTTTGCCTCGGCGAAGACAAAGACCGCGATGATAAGTATTGAATATGTAACGTAATTTCGAGTCCATTTCCATGCATCCTTGGATTATCTTCTGCCTTGAGTTTGTCAAAAAAAAAAAAAAGTCTTCTACCTTGAGAGATAGGGGTCGATAAAAAGTCTGGTCCATGTATAGTCGGTACGGGCTGGTTCTGGCCGGGTTTCAATAATGTTTTAATATTTGCGGGACGGGTCGGGCCGGGGTTTATCTTTTATATAAGGATCCGGACCCGGCCCATTCAAGCGGGACTTGCGGGTTTTTACGGGCCGGGCCTTTGCGGATTTTTACGGGCCGGGCCTATCAGGTTTTAATTATTGAAAAATTAAGACATTTCAAAATAAACGTAACCTTCATCCATGCACCAGGGTCTAAACGTACTCCGACGATCTAAATTTTACGCACGGTGTTTATCACTATAAAATTGACCCTTCTACATGTCCTCGTTTATCATTAAAACATATTTAATTCTCATATTGCTTGAATTCTCCATATGTATATTAATGTTCTTACGTTTGTTCCTTTGTTATATGGAATGAAATACGTTTGTGAAACTTAATCGGACATGTTTAATTATTTTATAAAATTAACCGTCGGATTGATTGGTTAGAATATTATAATCATGCCTTTAAAATTTTATAAATTTTGGACTTAATTTAGACATCGATCCATGCATTTCGCCAAATGTGACCGTAGTACTCTTACAACTAAAACGAAAATTACCCCTCCCGAAAATAATTTTTTAACATCAAATTTTGGACACATATTCTTATGGAATAATATCTATCTCATAGTGTCAAAAAAATTGACATAAAAAATTGATTTATCTACTCCCCCCATAGGAAAATAAGAAAAATAAGATGAGTATATTTTAGTCTTTTCACAAATTTTATTTAACTGTATTGACCGGGATCCAAACGTACTTCGATTAGGCTAATTTTTACGTACGGTGTCTTTTATTACAAGGTGAACTATTATATATGGCCTTCTTTATTGTTAAAACATTTTTAATTCTTATATTGCTTGAATTCTCTATATGCACACTAATGTTTTTACCTTATTTCCTTGGTTATATGGGTTGAAAGACCTTTGTGAAATGTAATCGATCATGTATCATCATTTTACAAAACTGACTGTCCGATTGGTTGTTCATAATATTCTAAGCATGCCGTTAAAATTTTATAAATTTTGGATTTGATTTAAACCTACATCTATGGGTTTTGCTAAATGTGACCGTAGTACCCTTACAAATAAAACGTAAATTATCCATCCCTAAAGGGATTTTTTAAGATCAAAATTTTAACACACATTCTTGTAAATTACATATCTATCTCATAGTGTCAAAAAAATTGACATAAAAATTTGATTTACCTAGTTTCTCCATGGAAAAATAAGCAATATATAAGAGAAGGGTATTGATGTCATTTCACACAATCTCAATTAAACTCTCACCATTGAAAAGTTACAAGATCTAATCTGAACCATCTATTATATTTACTGTTTTACTATGTAAAGTAAATCGATAAAAAAAAAATTACAATGAAACCCTAAACCCTAACTTACTCTAAACCTCAAAATTCATAAACCTTAATTTACCCTAAATCTCAATCTCCTAAACCCTAACTTATCCTAAACTCTAAATAATGATTTAATAATAAAATAAATACACAAATATAACTATATATGGAATTCCAATATTTGATCAATATATGTATATGTATATGTAATATATTAATATAGACATACACAAATATAAAATATATATCTATATAGTACTAGTCACTAATCATATATATATATGTAAGTGTAGGTATAATGATATATGTACTACTATCTTATATATATATATATATATATATAAATTTGCGGGTTTTGACGGGCCGGGCCTAACGGACCTTGACGGGCTGCGCCCACGGGCCGGGCCGGGTTTTAGACCTCTAAACCAAGCCCGGCCCACCATCCACCTAAGCGGGCTTTGCAAGCTTTTTTTCGGGCCGCCGGGCCGGGTTTTTAGCCCACGGGCTTGCGGGTCTCCGCCGGCCCACGAGGCCCACGGGCCAAATGATGACCCCTATTGAGAGAGATAGATATTAGATACCTTTCCTGGTTAGAGAGGTTTAATCTAAAAGAGACAGAAAAAAATCAAGAATTGTTTTTTTTTAAAAGAAAATTAGCCAATTAGTTCGATTCAAAATTCTTAGATTTATTGATTACGTTAGTATGAAAATTGATTGAAATTACATGATTGTTTAAAGAAATAATATTTTTGGTATCCCAGTATGTGTCTTGTCTTAATTAACATAGAAGTAGATATTCTTTCAATTCCTGATTTATAGGGATATTGATTGTAACAGATTGTAAGGCATATTTAAAGTCATCTATCAATGAATAAAGTACAGTTTCAGATTATATATTCTGCGTATCTATTTTCTCCTTGAACACGTTATCAACAGCTTTTGAGTTGATAACTCTCCACCCAAACCGAAAAACAGAAAAATATCATAACCCCTAAACACTTAAAACCTCTATCACCGCCAGAGCACCATCTTCGTTGCCGAAGCACCGTCACCGTCGCCAGAGGAAGATCCCATCGCCGGATTTTTTTTTCGCTTTTTCAAACTCTTAGAGTTTTCATATCTAGCATAACACCATCGAGATAAATTTTTTAACTTCCTTCAATTTAGAAATTAGGTTGCAAAACTTATTTACTGCAACACCCTATATCTAAGTATAGATTTAAGATTATTATACCGTGATTTAATTTTTTATGCCCTAGGTCTTATGGATTAATCCATGTTGATAAAAAGTTGATATTAGTGACGGTCCTGGGGAAATCACTGTTAATTGTGATTTTACATTGAAAAAAAAGAGTCGATATTTGTGACTAATTGTGAAAGTCACGGTTTTCTAAGGTGTGGTATGAAGCCACCAATTTTTGCGTCGATTTTGTGACCATACATTATTAATCACGTTTCTTATTCCCTAAACTTGACATTAGTGATCATGGTTCTTTCGATTAGATACTAATTGGAACTCTTATCTTTTGTGGATGATTGAGCCGACAAGGCCTAAATTCGACATCCTTGACATTTAAGGAGCAATATACCATCGATGAGTATCTGATGTTGAGAATACTCTTATCGGAAAATGTCTTACTGATACCATCAAACCACTACCACCTGGTACAGAAGCTGATGATGACATTAAGGCTCAAAAAGCTCAAACTCTCATGTTTATGAGAAGACATATTCATCCAACTCTGAGGAAACATTACTTGCCAAAGGATGACCATGCGGATTTGTGTGCGACTTTGAAAGAATGGTTCAATAATGTGCATGACGCACAATTTCCAGAGTTACAAGAAAAATGGGATACAATCCGGTTATTAGATTATCATAAGATAAATGCTTTTTACCAAACTATGTTGGAGCTATAATCAGAGTTGTCCATCTATGGCATCGTGAAGACCGACAAAGCTATGGTCGAGAAGTCTTTGAACACATTCCCTACTTTCATGGACACGCCCGTGCATCAATATCACATCGATTATGAGCAAGGAAGATTAAGATCATTCAGTGATCTCATGAATGTGTTGGCCAAGAAAGAAAGGTATTGCTATATTTTTCTCAACAACAATGCTAGACCAGCGGGTACAAAGAAAGTCCATAAGACATATAACACTGGTGGGAAGGCACACAAGTATAAGAGGAACAATTGTTATAAACCTTATCAAAATCATGGTGGTAGAGAAGGGAATGACATAGGTTATGGTAAATGAGTAAACAGTTGAAATTTGACTTGGACTCGTGAAGACAACATTCATGACAACTCCAACAAGACTCAAGACTTAATCCAATTTCGGTCATAGAAATAGTGAAAATTCTTCAAATTTTGCTTCTACTTCTTGCTTGTCACCTTGCTATAGGTGTGGTTCTACCAAGCATATGCATAAACAAAGGATGTTCAGAATACCTATAAAAGGTATCAACAGTACTCGGCATATAAGACCAACTATACTGAAGACTATGAGATAGAAGATGACGGTGAGCCCAATCTTATTGTAGTAGATGACACAAAAGTAAATATGGAGACTACGAATTTTTATTAGTCTATGTATTAGACTCATATTTCTGCTATGTAATCAAGTTTAGATTTGTTTTGACTTATTTTTAGTCAGAGACTGAGACTTTGTTTTAGTCTTGGTTTTTGGAATACGCCAATCTTTGATGTAAGTGTAATGTTGGCAAAGTAATAAAATTTTCTTCCTTTCGATATTTGAAAGTGTTAAGAATGGATATTTTTATTCATATTGCTTGAATGGTTCGAATTATACATAACTCTATGGCACTATGACATCAAAATACCATAAAAATAAGTCAAAAAGAGAGAGGATGATTTTGATCCTAGGAATTTTCAATCCTTCGAAGGTTTACCTCGATCTGTCGAAGAACCCCTTATGGATCAATTTTGGCACTATTTCGACCCGTCAAAATTTTTACCCTATTTTTTTCGACCCGTCGAAAGATGGTCCTCGATCTTACATTTTGCACATTCGACCGGTCGAAGCATCATCTCAACATGTCGAAGACATGCTACTATCTCCAAAAATTATCCAAATTTAACCCATCGGTGGAAAATTTTGACCCATCGAAAAAGATATCAAAAATTCATATTGGTTTTAGGTTTTTCTTCGACCCGTCGAGTCATCTTCTTGACCCATCAAAGAGGTCTCCCTAGACACAATTTTCTTGATTTTCAACCCGGCTAAAACGGTATCAGAAAATCAAATTTTATTTTGGTTTTATTCAATCCATTGAATATTGTGCCCGAAATTTGTGTTTTTGACGTGTTTTTACATCGGTTTTGTCGAAAAATGAAGGTTCATAACTTCTTTTTTTATAATTTTCCTTTAGGTCTATCGACCCCGGAAAATAGTTGGTCATACGACCAATACTTACTATTGCGCCCGATAATCTACATTAGATGTGGTTTTACATCGGTTTTGTCATGCCAAGAAAAGAATTCTACAAGGGTCATTTTGACCGGTCAGATGTTGTTTTATATCAGTTTTTGGATGTTGCTATGATCATCACTCTAATCGAATATTGCCAAGTTTTAAAAATATTTGTGCCAACGGTTTTCAAGTAGAACAATATTGTGAGAATGGAAAAGAGTTTTGTTTGCGATCTCCATAGAATGTTGCCAACAGTGTAATTTGGAGAGGTTTATGAGGATTTGTAATGGTTTATATTTTACTACGGTATGAATCATTTAACCCAATGTAGTCATTCATACTACTATATGTGACTTTATCTCATATAAGATTTTGAATTATGATAATCAAAATATTGAGAAATTCTCATGGTTATCATTTCTTAAGAACAAAGAAGCATGTGAATTGATTTAGATGGGGGGACTGAGATTACTCCACTCGGTCTAGGTTCGGTCACCAAGATGAGAGCAGCATAATCCCGTGCATTTTTTTCCACCGAATGTCTTTATGGCAAAATCGAATGCACATCGGTCGGTTTACAAGCTTATTCATTTCATGTAATGCTGTTTATAGGAATGATCTTTTTTTTGTTGTAGACACAACTTTCATTCCTTCACAGATTTCAAGAATATATTTGTTGACCAATCAAACTGGTATGCGGACTATGTTATAGTTTTGGTTGTTGCATCGACGTATGGTCACACATCGCTTTACTATCCACATGGTGCGTTGCATTTGTAAAATGGCTAGCACAAAGCATTAAGCTTCAAGCTCACCACCTAGACAATCCAATCAGGTTTATAAGATTGAGTAATGTAGGGAAGTTTACGTCAATTTTTTTTTTGATGATTACTGCATGTCAGTTGTGATTGAAGTTGAACATCTCGTCCATCATATTCATTCACATAATGGTTTAGCAGAAGCAAAAATCAAGCGGTGATAACTTGTGGTCAGATATTTGGTAATGTGTACTAATTTACCGATATCTACCTACCTGGAGATATGCAGTGTTACATGCACATATGCTTATTCGCTTGAGACCTGTAACATGTCAATCATTTAGTACATATCAGTTGGTAACTGGGTATGAGCTTGATATTTCATATCTACGCATCTTTGTTTGCATGGTATATTTTCCAATTACACCTCCACATCGTACTACAATGGGATTTGGATGATGTTTAGGCATCTATGTTGGTTGTGAATCTCCAACAGTTTTCCGTCATTACCTTCGACATGAGATCTCTTTACTGCAAGATTTGCAGTATGTCACTTTGATGAGACATACTTTCCGCCGTTAGGGGGAGATATGAATGGTTCCATTTTGGTTGAACATTAGAAATTGACGTGGTATTTCCCCACCATGTCTCATCATGATCCTCGCACATCTCAGTATGAAATTGAAGTGCAATGTATTTTCGATCTTCAGAAAGGAGAAGATTTGATGCCTGACTCCTGTAATAATATCATGTAAGTGATGAGATCGGTTATACCTACTGCAAACAATCCTGCAACGTTGAAAGTCCTTGGACTTGGGCAAGTTAATTCAACACTCGGGTGATGTAGTGTTTCTCCTGCCTATAGTGGGGGTGTGCGTTGGTCAAAAATCCATTGATGAGTTGTCGGTGAAAAGGCAAACCATCAAGGCATAAAATGATCCTTCCATCATCTGAGATTGTTTCTGACTCTAATCATGTCCGAAAAGTCGTCATTTGATAAACATTAGGGGATGCCTCAGAGTCAATGACGATGTCAGTAAACAAGGAAATCTCACTAATTTAAACAAGTACGTGTTAGGGCTATTATGGATGGTTCTTCCATGTTCATTAATGATGTATTTTTTGTTGCTTAGGAATTGACGACGATGAAGTAGAACCTTGCTCTGTTGCGGATTGTCAACATAGAGGGGATTGACCTATATGGAAAGTAGTAATCCAGGCTGAATTAAACTCTCTTTAAAAAGGCAAGTTTTCAGTTAGGTAATGTACCGAATGGTGAGCCAGTTAGACATGAATGAGTTTTTGTTTTGAAACACAATAAGAAAAACCTATGGCGGAAGGTTTTCTCAACGCCCTGGTATTGATTATAAGAAGATATATTCTCCTGATATTGACATCATTACTTCTCGGTACCTTATCAGTTTGGTAGTATCCAAAAATACTAATTATGCAACTCATGGATGTGGTTACAACATATCTTTATGGGAATCTTGATTCAAAGATGTACATGAGAGTGCCGGTTTGCATGGTTATACCACATTTAAGTAACTATGAACTATGAAGTGCTCATGTGATCAAATTTAGACGTTCACTACTCTAAGTGACTACTTGATTAGGAAGGGATACAAGCAATGAGTAAAATTATAGAATTGAGGAAATATCGATGTCTCGAATTATGGATATATCGAGGATATATCGATACATAAAAAATTTCGATAAAAAATAAAGTAATTGATGGACTTTATTAACCATCAAATCTTTCAATTTTCACCATATAAGTTGAGTTATGTTAACATGAGCATAAAAGATTCCTCAGCGTGGTTCGTTGCATTCAAATTTATCTTTGGACTTGACCCAGGTTCGATTCTCAGCATGGTTTGGCTTATTTTGGTGAATTTTTAGCTGAGATTTGGGCTTGGGCTTAAAGATGGTTGGGTTGGCTGACTTGGCCCATTGTCTGATGCGAGAATTTCGGGAGAAGTCAAATATCGCGATATTATGGAGAATTTTTATCGACAGCCCATAAAAATGAAATTATCGTTGATATTTCAGTGATGAATTCGATTTTTTATTCATTGGATACAAGAATGATAAGGTATGCCTATGCGTGTTCATTACATGAACGAGTTGTTTGAGATGAAAGACCTTGGTATGTCTCGGCTTAGAGATGGAAAATCGAGTTTGTGGAATACAAAATACTTATTCACTCGTCTGTTTATGTCCAAGTGAGACAATAGACAAAACATACCATCTTAGCACACCAATGGTTGTTCACAGCCTAGAATCCAAAAGGATCCATTTCATCTGAATGATGATGTTGAGAAACTTTTAGAGATGATATTACATATCTTAGCGCGGTTGGAGTTTGGTTATGTATAGCTTGGTGCACACATCTAGAGATTGTCTTCTCGGTCTTCGAAGCATGTAGGTCCTGAGATTTACGACCTGTCGAATGGATATTTTGACCTGTAAAAAATTGCACCTTGGATGGACCCGAAGGTGTCAATTGACCCGTCGAAGGATGTACCCTGAATCGACCCAAAGCTATCATTCGAACTGTTGATTGAAAGCTCCGACCCTTCAAATTTCCCTCTGGTTGCGAGCATTATACCTCAATTCAGTGTGGTCCCCTACTTAGAGACACCTTGTGATGTCTTGGTTAGTTTTGCTTATATTAAGTATCTCTCTGACCCATATAAAGCACGTTCCCAAACAAGTTATGTATTCACCATGCGGAACACTACAATTACTTGGAGATAAACTAAAAGCAAACTCTTGTTGCTACTTCCTCAAATCATTCTAAGATCAGTGCTTGGCATGAAGTGGTTAAGGAGTGTGTCTAGCTTAGGTCAATTATACACCTCATTCAAGGATCTAGTGGTTTACCTTCCATTACGATAGCAAAAACTTGTATATTTGAGGAGAATGTGGCTTGCATTGAACAAATGAAGTTGAGATACATCAAGGGTGATCATACAAAACACGAGACCAAAGTTTTTCTTCAATCAGCAACAACAACAGCTTGAACATTCATGTGAGCTAGGTTTGTTCGGTTGATAATGCTACAGACTTGTTTATCAAGTCCTTACTCAAATCAATATTTATAAAGCATGTGAGACGCATTGGAATGCGAAGATTGCCTGAAGTCTAAGATTGAGTTACTGATTAGAGGGAGTTCATTTTGTATACATCAGGAAGAGTCTACATCACATGTGGTCGCTTATGTACTTGATGTGTTGTACTATTTTTTTCCTTAGACTAAGCTTTTATTTTTACCCAAGAGGTTTTTTGTTTGCTTAACAAGGTTTTTAGTAAGGCAACAGGTTATGCATCATCCATTAGGATCGCGACACAAGAGGGAGTGTTTAAGGAAATAATATTCCTGGTATCCTAGTGTGTGTCTTGTCCTAATTAACATAGAAATATATATTCTCTCAATTCTTGATTTATAGGGATATTGATTGTAAAAGATTGTAATGCATATTTAAGGTTATCTATCAATGAATAAAATACAGTTTTAGATGATATTTTCTGCGTATCTATTTTCTCCTTGAACAAAGACAAAATATGTACACATATAAGGTTCCATCATAATCAATTACTTCAATCTCCCTCTACTCTAGGAAGTGTTAATGTATATCGATCATATATAAGTATTGAATCAAACAAAAAAAATGTCTAGCCACCCTGATAATAATCTCATAGGCTGAAAGATCAATGGTTTAATTCTTCACAAAAATTGGTTTCCGGGTGAATTGAATTTTTAGAAAAAAAAAAAAACAAAAAAAAATGTATATCATATGTATAACAACAAACTTTTTAGCCTATTTAACAATAATAGTGACCATACAGTAGCGTTATAGTTCTTTCAAGTAATTTTATTTCTAGAAAATAGTTACAATTTCAAAATGACAAATAGATTAATGTAAATATTTTGAATGCATCATATAGTGAGAAGCTGTCCTTACAAATGTTATCCAAGTATATAGATTCCGCGGTTTCGATCATATTTTCAACTTGTTCACTAAGTTTGTGAGGAATTACTTGTACTCCACCATTATATGCTTATAGAGTTTTCTTTGCGCTATGTATTATATGTTTTTAGAGTTCTGGCTGATTATCATTACGCTAAAGTGAAGTCAAGTTAGTAGGCTAGACCCGAGATGCTTACATGATTTATCCGAATTCTGCTGGACCGATGTGTGTCAATATATATATATATATATACACACACACACACAAAGTTAAGTTAATATTCAAGAGCCCGCCACGCCACGCCATGGTTGTCCATATTGACAAGTATTAAATTTGGTAGATATATTAGATTTATATTGTAATTAAAATTAATTCATTCTTTATCATAAATATTCTCTATATATTAGAAATATGCATGTAAAATTGTATATATATCCAATTTGGGAGTGAATAAAAATATTACATTCTACTCTAAACACTTTTGATTATACTTTTCTACTTGGTATCAGAGCCAATCATATAGATCTACTGACAAAATCCTTTTTTTTATCACCTACTACATCTAAATTCCACTACCGTGGGGGAAAACTCTACACCTCCTCTGATATGGTTGTTACTCCTCCTCCACCTGCTATCCACTACCATCAAGAAAACTCATCTTTTCTCATTGGAGTTCTCTTGAATGATTCCAACTACTCTATTTGGACCCCTGTTATGTAGATGCGCATTGCAGACCGTAACAAGCCTGGATTCCTAACTGGTTCGGCTATTCTTCCCGCTGGCACACCTGAGTATATTACTTGGGCTACTAACAACGAGAATGTGAAGAATTGGTTGATTGATAATATGTCTCCATTCATCATCAACTGTTATCTCTGTCTCAAGATGGCTGCAGAAATTTGGAGTGCTTTGCATAAGACCTACTATTATGATTTGGACTTTACCCGGATCTATGAGTTGCACCGTCTTTACTTCACCACCAAACTAGTTGGGCAGCACCTCTCTATTTACTACAATGAGTTAGTCACATGACTTGAAGAACTTGATCAATGTGTTGCCTCTATTTCTAATACTATGGCCGAAGCTGCTCAAGACAAAACCTACAAATCTATGCTTCGAGTTAACATGTTCTTAAGAGGCTTGGATCCTGAGTTTGGTAAAATTAGAGGGGTGCTTCTTCGTCGAGATAAGACCTATACTCATGTTCATCGGGCTCACAATGACCGTCTTACTCACTTTATTGCTCCTACTTAGCCCGCCGTCATGACTACCACCACTACCATGTCCCCATCGCCATCTACATCGACGTCGGCCTCGGATGGTCAGGCCGCCGTGGCTCACCAGCGACCTCCTTCCTCCTCACGTTCATCTGAATCTTCTTAGTTTGGTGTTCGTACTCTAAACCCCTTTGCTAAATTTATCTACCATTTTGCAAGGATACAGATCACTCCAAGGATAACTGTTTCCTTACTATTGGATATCCTGATTGGTGGGGTAATCACTCACGCAAGACTCTTTCTTCCACAAGCACTTCTGTCGCTTCTACTAATGTAGTCCAATTAGGTATGACTGGTAAAGCATCTCTTGCTACATCTTCTGAGAATAATGCTTGGATAATTGACACCGGTGCATCTGATCATATGACCAATATCCCTAACTTAGTTCATTCTATTCATCCATCTTCTTTATGTAATGTCTCTACTGCTTATGGTTCCCCTTCTTCTGTTGTTGGTGAAGGCTCTGTCACTCTTTCTCCGAATTTAACCATTGATTATGTATTAGTTGTTCCTTCTCTAGCCTATAACCTTTTATTTGTTAGTCAAATCACTATGACTCTTTCTTGTTTTGTCACATTTTATCCCAATTTTTGTATATTTCAGGACATTCTGACACGACAGATTCTTGATTATGGTACTAAAAAGGGGAAGCTGTACTATCTCGATTTGCTATCCAGTGGAGAGAAGCAGCTCAATTCGTTGAGCCAAGTCAACAATCACTACCAGAAAAAAAAACTTAGACAATGTAGCAATTTCGTTGTCTAAGTAGATGACAAAATTTTCGTCGACTGAGTGTCGTAGTTCAAGTACTTAAACAACGAAATTTTTTTGTTTCGTCATCTACGTAACATCTTAAACGGTGAAACAAACTTCGTTGCCTAGGTTTTTAGACGACGAAACTTTACTAAAAAAGACGACAAATTTTTTTGTCATTGTAGTGAACACTTAAATTTTCGTCGTTCTGGTGAACACTTAAACGGCGAAACCAACAATTCGTCGTCTAAGATGCAACACTTAGACGACGAAAATACCATAATTTCGTCGTCTATGTGTTGCATCTTAGACGACAAAATTGTAGTTGTTTCACAAAATCTTGCATCTTAGACGATGAAATTGTTGGTTTTGTCGTGTAAGTGGTTGATTTTGTTAAAAATAAATAAATTAAAAATCTATTAAATGTTAATTATTAATTAAAATAAAAAATTCATAATAAATAAATAAAATTAATTATTTTATATTTAAATAATTATAATATATTTAAATACAAATTTATAATTAAATTTATTAATAAACTAAATTAACCTAACCTAAAAAAATTAAATTAACCTAAAAAATCAAAATTAACCTAACCTAAATCAAATTAATATAATTAACCTAACCTAATTTAAGCTAACCTCAATTAACAAAAATAACAAAAAACTTAACCTAATTAAGTCCTAATTAAGCTAACATAAATGAACTAACCTAATTAATTAAGCTAACCTAAATTAACAATAAAATAAAATAATAATATTTGTACGATGGTGGGCGGAGTGCGGTGGTGTCGAGGTCGGTGGCGGCATGGTAGTGCCGAGGTCGGTGGTGGTGGCCGGTTTGAGAGAGAGAGAGAGAGAGAGAGAGAGAGAGAGAGAGAGAGAGAGAGAGAGAAGGTTTTAAAATAACGACTTAGACAACGAATCCATTAGGTTTCGTCGTCTAAGTAATATGAATTTTTTCAAAAAAATTTGGCGAAAAAAAATCGTTAATTTTATTACTTAAACGACGAAATCTAACAAATTCGTTGTCTTAGTGTTTTAAGTTTTCCAAAACTCCGCCAACTTTTTGACTTAGACAACAAAACTTGAAAGATTCATTGTCTAAGTGTTTTAAATTTTCAAAAATTTCGCAAATTTTTTTGACTTAGACGACGAAACTTGAAAGATTTGTTGTCTAAGTGTTTTAAATTTTCACCAAAACTTTGGCGGAAAAAAATCACCAATTTTTTTGACTTAGACGACGAAACTATTTAGATTTCGTCGCCCAAGTCTTATTGAGGCAACAAAATCTAAATAGTTTCGTCAACTAAGGTAATTTTTTATTTATTTTTTAAAATATGAAAAATTAGTTTTTGGTAGTCGCTTAAAAATCTTCAAAAATTAACCATCAATTACCATTACATTTATACAATGTTGTAAAAAAAATTCAACCCAATTTGGATTAGTTTAGGATTCGATCGATTGAATTTAGTGACTATCGAAAAATAGTTAAAAGACGGAAACGATCGTAAAATATAATTCGTAAACCTGTTTCCGAAGTTACGGGTGTTTGTCTTGTCGTAAAAACTTAATTTATCAACTAGATATAAATTAATTGAAATTTGACATAACAAGTTGATGTAAAACTAAAAAATTGTTATATATCTACTAATGTTGTTTAACTTAAGTGTTCGTATATCTGTATTCACTCCACATCAATATTAACGAAATTGAATTTAAAAAAACAACCGTTAGTTATATTCATTATAACATAATATGTAAGTAGATGGCTTTTCAGTCAATACGAAGTTTGTTAAGGTTTTGATCAGCGTAGTCAACAAACTGAAATTTCAATGAAACAGAAACGTTGATATACGAATCTTCGTAACTTTGATTTTCAAACCGTCAACACTCACAGTCCAAGAATTGTTTACTATATGCCCTCGAAGAATATAATCTGCAATCTAATATGGTACACATGATCATGCTCTTAGAGATTAGATTGGGAATCTACTTAGACGACAAAAGTGGTTGAATTTTGTCGTCTAATTAGCACTTAGACAACGAATCTTACTTTTCTCGTCGTCTAAAACTTTCAAGGTTTATGGTTTAGGGTTTATAAATGGTCTTAGACGACGAAATGAATATATTCTTCATCTAAGTGCAACATTTTTTCTTCTAAGTACAATATCTTAGAGGACGAAGAGTATTTCATCGTCTAAGTCAAATCTTAGACAACCATTTTTGTTTTGTACGAATTCTAAGACGACGAATAAATTTTTCGTCATCTAAGATATTGTACTCAGACGATGAAAACAAGTTCCGTTGTCTAAGATTTGAGTTAGACGATGAAAATGTGTGTTCCTTATCTAAGCCGTTGCTTAGGCGAGGAAAATTCAATTTCGTTGTCTAAATTTAGCCAAGACGATGAACTTTTCTCTTACCAGACGAAATTTTTTTTCGTCATCTAACTGCGACTTAGACGACGAAACTATTAAGGTTTCGTCACCTAATTTCGTATTTCTGGTAAGGAGTGTTAGCAGTCTGAATAAAACTAAGGAGACCATCTGGTTATGGCATCGTTGTTTGGGTCATCTTTCTTTTGGCTATCTCAAGAAGTTACAACCCCATCTTCTTTCGTGTGTTTATGAGTCTAATTTTAAATGTGATGTTTGTGAACTGGCCAATAGCCATCGTATTACCTATTCCCTAAGTTTAAATAAATGTTCAGTTCCTTTTATGAAAATTCATTCTAATGTTTGGGGTCCTGCGAGAATTTTTACACCAACTGGAGCCCGTTATTTTTTCACTTTTATTGATGAATATACCCGGATGACATAGGTTTCATTGATGACTAGCAAAAGTGATGTATTCTCTCGCTTATGAGTTTATAAGATGGTGATTACACATACCAACAACCAATCCAGGTTCTTCAATCAGACAATAGAGGTGAGTTTGTTAATGGCGCCATGTCTACTTATCTAGCCTTTCATGGGATTCGTCACTAAACCTCTATTATCTATACTCCTCAACGGAATGGTTTGGCAGAGCGCATGAATAGAAAATTGCTGGAGGTTGTTCGTGTTTCATTGTTTGACATGAATTTGCCTTGGTCTTGTTGGGGGGTGCAACTGTTACTTCTGCTACTTATTTGATTAACCGTATTCCTTCTCGTGTCCTTGAGTTCCAGAGTCCCACCAGAAGTTACAAGAGCTGTTGAATGTCCCTTTCTAATCTTGAGCCTCGAGTGTTTGGTTGCACGGTGTATGTTCATATTCACAAGCTTCTCCGAGGTAAACTTGATCCTTGTATTGTGAAGTGTGGCTTCATTGGTTATGCTGATTTTTAGAAAGGTTATCGATGTTATGATCCTCACACCAAGAAGACTCATGTCTCCTTTAATGTCTCTTTCAGAGAATCCGAACCTTATTACCCAAGTGGAGTTTCAAAGTCTTCCCTCAGGGGGAGAGACGATGTGAAGGAAACACTCTAACTTTGTCGAAATTTGAAGAGCTTGAGAAATTGGAAACACAATTCGAAGGTTCCGGTATGTCTGCAAATGAGGCTCCAGTACCACTATTCGACCCGTTGAATGATCCTCTCGACACGTCCAACGGTCATGCCAACCTGGAACAAGGAGTCTAGGATGCTACTTTCGACGCGTCGAGAGACTTGCCTTGACCCGTTGAAAAACCTACCAGGGAAGTCTAGGATGCTATTCTCGACGCGGTGAACCCTACTTTTCAACACGTCGAGAATTCTTTTTTAGAAGTTCAGGGTGCTACTCTCGACCCGTCGAGCCCTTCCTCTCGACCCGTCGAAGACCCGTTGATCGGTATTGACAGTGAAGAGTTACTTTTTGAGAAGCATCGATATAGTATTGAATAACATGTTTTACCTTCTGCATCATAAACTGAGGTCCATGTTAAGAATGCTCCATCTGAGGTTCGTAAATTTCTTCTAGTTACTAAGGGGATTCCCAAACAACAATATGAACCTAGAATAGATGTCAAAGCACAATATCCTATTGCTAGCTATATCTCTCTCACCATAGATTGTCTGAGTCTCATGCACTTGTTGCTAGTCAATTATCTTCAGTATCTATTCCTAGCAATGTATAAGATGCTTTAGTAGATCCAAAATAGAAGCAAGCTATGAATGAGGAGTTATAAGCTTTGCAGAAGAATGAAACTTGGGACGTGGTTCCTATGCCACCTGGTAAGAAGACAGTTGGATGTCGTTGGGTGTTTACTGTGAAACTTAAAACTGATGGGAGCATTGATCGCTATAAGGCGAGGTTTATTGTCAAAGGTTATACTCAGAAATATGGAGTAGACTACCAGGAGACTTTTGCACATGTTGCCAAAATTAATACTGTAAGGATTCTTATTTCCCTTACAACTTGTTATGATTGACATTTACGCCAGTTTGATGTGACGAACGCTTTCCTGAGTGGTGACTTAGAAGAAGAAGTATACATGGATACTCTACTAGGAATCAGTCGCAAACCAAGTAATGAGGGAAATGTGTGTCATCTAAAGAAGTCCCTATATGGTTTGAAGCAATCACATATGGCTTGGTTTGGGCGCTTCTCAAAGGCAATGCAGAAATTTGGGGTTTGCCTGTGCAACTCTGATCATACATTGTTTGTCAAATGCAAGGATGGTAAGATTACTGCCTTGATTATGTATGTTGATGATATAGTTGTTAGAAATGATCCTTGCGAGATGACCAGTCTCCAGAAATCGTTGTCATAGGAATTTGATATGAAAGATCTAGGTGATTTGAAATACTTCTTGAGAATTGAAGTTGCAATTCAAGATCCATGCAAGGGATTATAATGTCCTAATGAAAATATGTTCTGGATCTTCATGCTGAGACATGATTGTTGGATTGCAAGCCTGCTGCTACTCTTATTGAACAAAATCACAGGTTGAAGTTTTTCCTAGATCAGGTTCTAGCAAATAAGGGCAGGTATCAGCGTTTAGTTGAGAGACTTATTTATTTATCACATACTAGACCTGATATTCCATATGTTGTCAGCGTGGTGAGTCAGTTTATGCATAGTCCTAGAGTAAAATATATGAGTGTTGTCTTATGTATACTTACATATCTGAAGAGCACGCCTGGTAAAATATTTTTATTTTCAAAACACAGTGAGTTGTGTGTTTCAGACTACACTGGTGAGATGTGTGTTTCGGGCTACACTGATGCAGATTGGGCTGGTGATCATACTAATAGGACGTCAACTTCTGGGTACTTTACTTTTATTTGTGGAAGTTTGGTAAGTTAGCGCAGTAAAAAAATAGAATGTGATTACCCATTCTAGTGCAGAAGCTGAATACCGTGGAATGACAAATGTAGTATGTGAATTGTTGTGGATCAAGGATGTGCTGAAAAAATTAGGTTCCAAACCTCAGAATCATATGGATTTTCATTGTGATAATACAATTGCTGTTGAGATTTCTCATAACCCAGTACAACATGATAGAACCAAGCATATGGAGGTTGATAGACATTTCATAAGGGATAACCTTGACAAGAAGATTATTCGGTTTCCTTTTGTGACCTTTTATGAGGAACAGTTAGCTGATGCTTTTACTAAATGGTTGTCACATGAAACTTTTAGTAAATGGTTAGGCAGATTGGGAATGGTTGATATCTACACTTCGACTTGAGGAGGAGTATTGACAACTATTAAACTTATAGATATATTAGATTCCTATTGTAATTAAAATTAATTTATTATTTATTATAGATATTCTCTACCTATTAGAAATATACATGTAAAATTAAATATATATTCAATTTAAGAGTGAATAAGATATTACATTCTACGTTAGATTCTTTTAATTATACTTTTCAACTGTCTACAATCGAGATCCCCTGGATTTGTTCTTCTAACTTCTAAGTACAACTTGCTTAATTATTAGCCACCAGCCAAACACACTCCGCTTCCGAAGAGTTGACTAATTTGATCCCTTCCCATCCTAGGGGGACCAAGGCTGCCGAGTGGCGGCTCACCAATATCACCATCAAGGTCTTCCTCCTATAGTATTAACAGTACACACACTTCGTATGGTTATGGTTTAAAGTTTAAACATACCCAAACAAAATTAGAAATGCATGCATGCATGTACCTACGGTAACGTATATAATGCATGCCCTAGCCCCTAGTGTTTCTACTGAATTATACGAGACGTAATCAAGTAGAAGAAAATACGAGTAATCTCCCATTTCTGATTGTCTGAACGTTCGGGCTGTTCGGATGATTGGGTACCTTCTCTCTTTTTGGGTGTTCGGACTCGCGTGTTCGGCTTCAGCTGTTAGAAGAATACAAACAAACTGGCGGTCAGATGATCAAGACAGGGTCGGCCTGCCTTCGACGCTCCGATGCCTAAGTTAGAAGATGTATTGAATATAACAATTGAGCGAACGTGTGAGAAAGTAGGTTGAAGTATTTAAGATTAGAATTGATTGCTGGGTCGAATTGAATTTCCCTTACCTGTGGTAAATGCCTTACCTATATGGGTGGGTGAGATTGTTGCTTGCTTGTGCTCTTCAATGTGAGATAGGGCTGTATTTGGTGTCATGTGGGCCGAGCATTCGGATGTGCGCTTGTCGGGCGCGTGCCCGGTCGGATGAGCTCGGTCTTGCGAGTGAAGTACGTTGTAGTCCGCTTGGTGGTCTTTCGGGTGGTCGGGTAGGTGTTGATTACCTGCTTAAGTGAGTAAGTATGTTTAATCCATGAACTAGTGGTGCTATACTAACACCTAGAGCATATGTGCTTCCGATCCTCACAATATATCCTCAAATATCGGCCCAACGTATAACTGCAAAGTTAAACGATGACTATTTTGTTATCGAAAATATTGGAGATTGTGCAAAATATATGATTAAAATTTTTCATATAAGTTTTGACAGATTTTACACAGGCAGTGTGTATATACAAATGGAATCTCTTAATGATATGTTTGAATGGAGTATTTTTTCTTATTGAAATTCATAATTAATAGAAATTAAATTTCATCATTTTTAATTTCATGATTTGTGAATTATAGTGTTTAGAGTTCTTCATATAGAAATTTAATTATAACAAGAATTTCAACTTTTTATGAGTAAGTTGAGGAAATTGTAGAATAACACATATTTTTGAAGGAATTGAAATAAAGAATTTGGGTCTCCGATTCTCCTGATTTAAAAATAATAAAAAATTATAAAATCTTCAAAAAACTTATCTAAACATACAAATTTAAGTGATAGAATTATAAACTGCTTGAATTTAATTAAATTTTAAAAATTTCATTCTCATTCAAACACTATAAATTTCAGTCCTGCAGTTGCTAGTAAAATAAATAAAAACCCATACTAGTCCTCCTCTTAATCAATTGATTAGCAAGCTAAGTAATTAAGTATATCAATGACAGGTTAGCGGGATCATTTAAGTATACAATATTGTTCAAAGCTAGTTGATCAAAGAAGTATGAGCACGTACGATTGCGATATATACTTCCTTCGATCTCCAACGAAACAGATCAGATTAGACTTCAGAAATTGGGAAGGTCTACACATGAAAGAGCGTTGAAGAAAGCGCGCGCGCAGAGATCGATGATTATTAGCAAAACAAGTTTCGTTTGCCTATCCATATTAACCTAACCTTTCAACAAAACCTAGCTTAGGTTTGAAGAATTAATGGCAACCATGCATTAGTGAGACGTCAACATACCGAAAGTGACAAAGTCAAATATGCATAATATATATGGGACTAGCTAGCAAGGTCGATCAAGCATGCCACTCGTATAGGCGTGCCGCGTCGGACCATTTCCATCTTACTGATCAATCTTTACAGAATATAATGGTCGTGTTGAAAGTTCCTCACACGCAATGGAGTTTCCGGTTCGGGATTTAAATTTGCATCAGATAGTAATGTGAATCTATGTTTAATTTCGTATGGACGTCTCTAATCACACTTCCAATCCCAGTTCTGACTTTTCAAAAATTCAACATGCACACAAATCTTGTGAAAATAACTGATCACCTTTTTTCTTCTTTAGGAAGTTAGCTGGCTAGGCTGCGGGCCCCTACCTGATCTGTAAACTCTCTATACATATGTTCATAACTTTGCCCTAGCTTTGCTTGCAAGAAGGATATCCTCTTCTTTTCTATCTTGCTTTTTCCTCCACATTTTTTTTCTTAACTAGCTAACCAGTTTAATTCTAAGAGCCTTGTTAATTTAAATATAATGTTAAATTTGGCTTCAATATATACCTTAAAAATCAACTCAATATAGCTTTTTGTTAAAAATCCTAGTTATATTTATGAGACAATTTAACTCACACTACCAAAATACATAACTTAGACAGTGAAATTTTTTCGGTTTCGTCATCTAAGACAGACTTAGGTGACTAATAGATGTTTCATCGCCTAAGCTAATATTTTTGTCGTCTAAGAAAGTTTTAGACGACGAAAATATGTTTCGTCGCCATTTTGTCGACTAAAAAATATCTAAAACGACAAATTAATTTTTCATCGTAACTTTCGTTGTCTAAGTTACTTCCAAATGACGAAAATCAAATTCGTTGCAAGTTTCATCGTCTAAGAATATAGTTAGACGACGAAAAATTTCGTCGCCCAACAAAGTAGTTAGATGACGAATTTATATTCCTAGACGACCAAAAATTTCGTCATCTAAGTGAAAAAATTATTAAGAGCTGGTGACAATTTCAGATCTAACCCTCATCTTCTCACAACTTCTCAAACACTATCTCAACACCTCCTACGACGATTTTTGGATCTCTAACGAAAAACCTTCAATCAAGACCTCCTAAAGCATTCCCCAATCTTTGTATATTGGTTATTGTTTGTATATACTCATTTCTTTGAATGTTTTTCAAATATTTGGTTGTATTTTGAAGTTTACTGATGAATGAATTTTGGCAAAAGATTTTCGGCGAATTTGTTGGTATAGAATCGCTTAATAGCTATAATTCTTTTGCATGTGTTGATTATATGTATGAAATGTTAGATCGATTAGTAGGTTGAAAAAATAATAGTTTTTGAATTAAATACATATATATTAATTATTTTAATTTAAGAATGATTCCGGATGTATAGGTTATGTATCGGTTGAAAAATGCTACGTAGGTTATGTTCATGATTTCTCCCGAAATTAGCTATATAGGTTCTTGAAATGTGGCAAAATTAGCTATATAGGTTCTTGAATAATGCATGATTATGACTCTAAATAGATTTGGACAATTTATTGTTTCGCTCATTACAACTCACGCAAAATATGGACAAGAGCTGGTTAATGTTGGAAAGAGGTAATCCAAAGTATATACAGGGAATTTACGACTTTATGCATTTTGTAATTGAACATGGTCGAGGAAAGATGCGTTACATGTGTTCGTGCAGGAGATGTCATAATTCAGAGTATCTGTCAGTTTCATAAATGTTCCAGCACTTGTCTGAACATGGTATGATGTGAGAGTACACTTCATGGACCGAATAGGGTGAATAATCAGAGACTAATGCTGAAACTATAATGGCAGAGTTCAAATCACGGTACCCAGGTCCTCATCCAACAATACTGGCGGGCCTTCTCTAAATCATGTTGTGGAACTTGTGCACGATGCATTTCCGTCGTATAATTCAAGTGGATATGGGTTTGAAGAGGGACATTATGATACTCCCAACCACGAGACAACCCCTCCAGCCTCCGACTTCATGAGATCCACTAATTACGATAAGTACAACAAGTTTCTACTGGAAGCCTAGACACTGTTGCACCCACATAGTAAAGAGACTGTTTTGAGTGTCATAACGGAGGAAATGAGGTATAAAGTGAAGAACAAAATGTTGAATGCAACGTTTGACGATGTCTAGCGACATATATGTAAGTTGCTTCGAGGTGATCACAAACTTCTCGATAGTTATTATAAGGTAAAAATGATCTTGAACAACCTTGCCCTTTCATCCATGAAAATCGATGCCTACAAAAACAGTTATGTCTTGTTTTATAAAGAACACGCAAACCTCCACCACTGCCTGATTTGCAACGAGTCGAGAAGGAACCTCAAGAAGAAGAATAAGAAGAAAAATGTACTTTGGAAGGTGCTTCGCCGTTTCCCGTTGATTCCTAGACTAGAGCGATTGTACATGTCTCCATACACAGCTGAGGTAATGAGATGGCATGGTGAAAAAACTTTAGATGACGATTTTCTTAGACACCCCACAGATGGGGAGGCTTTTAAATCTTTTGACATGACGTTTACAGACTTCGTATCAGAAGTTCGAAATGTCAGAGTAGGACTTTCTACAGACAGGTTCAATCCTTATAATGATGTCACGTACATTACTTGGCATGTTATTGTCATGTCGTACAACCTGCCTCCCTGGATGTGTATGAGAAATGAATTTAATTTCCTTACTCTGTTAATTTCGGGCCATTACTCGCCTGAAAAGTGTTTTGATGTGTTTATGAGACCTTTGATTGACGAGTTGAAGGAGGTGTGGGAATTTGGGATAGCTACACTAAAACTTCATTCATCATGAGAACAACAATGATGTGGACCATTAGCGATTTTTCTAGTTATCAAATGTTGGCGTCTTGCAGGACTAAAGGGTACAAGACTTGTCTTATCTGCTTAAACGACATCAACTCTAGCTATCACGTGGGAAAGATGTGTTACTTGGGTCACTATAGATGGCTTCCTGAGGACCACTAATGAAGATTGGATAAGGCGAGTTTCGACAGGATGGAAGAGAATGGTCTGAAACCCCGAGAGTGGTCTAGTGATGA
Organism: Geum urbanum; assembly: GCA_946800695.1. NCBI lineage: Eukaryota > Viridiplantae > Streptophyta > Magnoliopsida > Rosales > Rosaceae > Geum > Geum urbanum. Next base: position 32,130,637 of record OX327012.1, read on the forward strand.
GATTTTCCAGAGGCTCCAATACGTTGATTTTGGAGTGTTGAGCAAGTGTCCACTTGTGACGGCCAATAATCCTGTGGTTACCGACGATCTTACATATTAGAGTCACTTAAGTATCTTCATTGAATTGCCTTACTGGTCAAAGTTAAAACTCAGAAACAACCTATATGTCATGCACATTGAAAACAATGAATTCGACAACATCGTGGGAACAATTCTCAGTATTGAGAAGAAGAATAAGGACACTCTTAAAGCGTGTCAAGATTTGCAGCGTATGAAAATACGCTGTTACTTGTGGTTAAAGAAGTCGAGGTCAGGTAGACCCGAGATACCAATGGCACCTTGTAGAATAAAGCCGATTAAGAAGAAGGAACTCTTCGCCTGGTTTTGTGGTGTGATGTATCCATCCAACTATGTAGCGAATATATCTCATTATGTAAAAGTGAGAGATAGCAAATTCTCAAATCTAAAGACTCATGACTGTCATGTTGTGTTGCAATGGCTTATTCTAGTGGTAATTCAACCATATTTGCATCGTGACGTGGTGGAGCCATTAGTAGCTTGTCCAATGGGTGGTAGAAGTTATGTGTCAGAGAGATGAAGAAGACAGATGTTGTCGAATTGAAAGAAGAGATTGTCTACATTCTTTGCAAATTAAAGAGGATTTTCTTCCCTGCTTTCTTCGACATCATGATTCAGCTAATGATCCACCTTCCGGAACAAGTGTAGCTATTTGGTCTGGTATATTACACTTGGATGTATCCTCAGAAAAATTACATTATCTATTGAATGTTGCACCACTACTTATGGCTTATATGTTTATTAGATATCGATTTCATCACAATTTTGCAGACAACTCGGACAATATAAAGGATATGTTAAAAGTCGCTCTAGTCTGAAAGGGTCTATAGAAGAAACATACATTAGACATGAGTGTGTGACCTACTACAACTTGTACATCAAAGATACTGTTGAGCCAACCTCTTCTGCCTCCTCTAATACACTTGATCGCTACAATCTTTCTGTCATCACAAATGTTATACGAGTGTTTGGACCAGTACATCAAATTTCAGAAAGATTAAGCAAATAGGAACTCATTGAGGCACATTGGGTAGTATTACGGAACTGTGACGAGGTCGAGCATTTCATGAAAGATCATTTGTTGGTGCTTCAGAAACTTGATCTGCACCTTACTTCTAAATAGTTGTTTGCACATCATAAGAGACTGTTCCCGGATTATTTCCTCAAATGGATATGTGTCTATATATGGTAAATAATATCAATAACTATACACAAGTGTTTCATAATATTCTTATTTAACAAAATTTTGCAGATGACAACACTCCAAAAACGTAACCACAACGGGTGGTACACACCGGTGTTGCACAATTTGTCCAGTAAGCCGCATGGATATGAGATTTATTCTACATGTGTTATGAACGGGGTTAAGTTTCGAACATTAGGTCGAGATGAAGACAAGAGAACACAAAACTGTGGGACCTCAGTGGGAGAAGACAATGATTTATACGACGAGGTTCTTGTCAACATCGTTAAGTTAATATATGGGAATGGAATGCATGTCAAGCTTTTCAAATGTAAATAGTTCAACACTGACCCAAACAGATGAAATACTACGAAGAAGGATCTTAGCTTGTTCTCGGTAAATACAAACACAAGCCGGTACAATAATGAACCATTCGCTTTTGCCACCTTGGTTAAGTAGGTGTTCTAAATGAATGATCCGAAGGAGGGTGGTGGTTGAAAAGTAGTTAATCATATGTGTCACCGAAATATATAGAGTGCAACAACACCTGAAGGGAAGTTTGGTACAGAACAACATGACAAGAATGACGTCAGTAATCCATATCAAGAGCATGAGATTTCCGACTTACCAAACACAACTCTTATACCCATGAACAAATACCCTAATACACTTGAACTCGAGTCAAAGCCGCTTAATTGGACTAAACTCCAGGAACTAGAGAACAATGACAAGGATGAAGAGGATGTTGAGGATGATGAGGACTTATATAAGGAGGAAGACTCAGGTGACGGTGAGGATGATGAGGATGACACAGATTATGAAAGTGAATGAAGTCTCCCATATATATTTGTAATAATTTGTTTGATTCAAGTCTTATTTTCTTTTGAATTTTTAATAATTCTAGCGAATTATTAATATCGTGAGTTGATCAATCGACTTAATTAAAATTAATTGATCGATATGATTTGGATATATAAGATTGATTTTGAGTGTTTCAAGAAGGAATGAATCACTGTTTCAAGCAATTCAGGAATGATTTTTAAAAACTAAGGTTCTTTTCTATTTTAGATGAACACTTAGACGATGAAACATGGTACTTTCGTCATCTAAGGAGACAATTAGACAACGAAAACATAAAATTTCGTCGTCTAAGATAAAATACCAATAATTTTACAAAAATGTCCTTTGACCCATCGAGAAATTTTCTCGATCCGTCATAGATTTTATTCAGTACTGGCAGAGCCATTCCTTCAACCCATCAAAGGTTTTTTCGATACGTCAAACTCCTAAACGATGAAATTTGGTACCTTCGTTGCCTAAGAAAAACCTTGGACGACGAAAACACCATCTTTCGTCGTCTAAGAAAAATAAAAAAAAATTATGAAAATGTCCTTCGATTCATCAAGGAATTTTCTCTATTTGTCATAGATTTTATTCAATTTGGGCAGAGCCATCCCTTCAACCCATCAAAGGTTTTTTCGATCCATCGAATTTTAGACGACGAATCTGTTGCTTTCGTCGCCTAAGTATTGTTTTAGACGATGAAATATACCTATTTCATCGTCGAACATCTAATATAAACCCTAACCTTAAACCCTAAACTCTGATCCCCAACCTCTAAACTATGATCACTTAGACAACGAATATATTTATTTTCCTCGCCTAAATGTATCTTATACGATGAAAACTATAGATATTTGTCGTCTAAGTCCCCGTTGACTGCCAATCATCTAAGGATATGACTATACGTATCATGTTATAATAATGCATATATTTTTCATTGAGGACATAGCCTAACCATTTCTAAGACTGTAAGTGTCTCCAGTTCAGAAAACGGAGTTACTAAGGATTTGTTGATGAACGTTTATGTTTCATATATTCAAAATTCAATTTTATGGTTGACTACTATGATCAAAGCCTTACTAAACTTCGAATCTCTCTAAATTTTGTCTACATATATATTATATTCTGATGAATATATCTAACGGTTGTTTTGTCCAAATTTAATTCCGTTAATATTGACGTGGAGTAAATATAGACATGCGAACACTTAGTTATACAAATTTAGTAGATATATATATAGCGCACATGTTTTTACCCGAAACTACCAATTTTTATAATTTCTATCCAAATAGTATATATAGTGTAAGTTTGTGTCCAAGTGCACAAAATAATCTGAAAAATTAAAATAAAATAACACTTAGGCGACAAAATATTTACATGTTTGTGCCTAAGTGCACAAAACCTAATCTACATATTTTGTCATCTAACACCAAAATATTTGGCGGCAATTTGTTTGCGCCAAAATTTTTGGGGAATTTTAAATATTCTTAGGCGATGAAGTAATTTTACTTGGACGAAGAATCTTTTACGTCGTCTCTCTCTCCCTCTGACTGCACCGACACCGGACACCATCACCGCCACCTCTTCCTCACCGACGTCGAACGCCACCACCACCAATCGGCTGAATTCTCTCCCTCACCTCTCTCTCTCTCTCTCCCTAATCGGCTGAGCCCCCTCTCCGTACGAGTTCTCCGCTCTGGTCGAGTTCTCCTGCAACTTGATCGCTCTCTCTCTCCTCACTTCTCTCTCTCTCTCTCTTCTCTACACGGCAGAGGTAAATCTCTCTTTCTCTCTCTTGATTTCGAGATTGCAACAAATTAGGGATTAGGTTATTGTTGGTGATTATTATTGCTGTGACTGTTGATATACTGTTGATTGTTGGTTGATAAGCTGGTTTGGGAATTAAGAATTTGGGAATTTGGTATATTGTTGATATGTTGATCCATATCGGTTTGATAAGTTGTTGCTATGTGGATCCATATCGGTTTGATATGCTATGTTGATATGTTGTTGCTCTGTTGATATGTTGATTGATATGCTGTTACTATGTTGATATGTTGGTTGATATGATGTTGCTAACTTGATATGCTAGGAATTAAGAATGTGAATTAGCTAAATTGTTTGAACTGTCTGGAAACAAGATAGAGAACACATAGCTTAACATGAAATTGTCATCATGAATTCTTGTGCATTCTTCTTGGTAATTGCTTTGGGCCTATGTTGGTTCCCTGCCTCCCAAATTATATCTCGTTTCATAATAGGTGTCAAGGAATATACATTCATTGTGTGGCTAGCATATAAAATACGCGTGATATATGATTGCATCTAATATGAGGAATTGATTCTGAAATGATTTTTTTATTTATGTGTTTCGATATCGCAAAAGATGTCAGGTGGAAAATTGAACAAAAAATAACATGAGGAGGAAAGACTTGCAGCATTTCGATTGGTGTGTCATAGGAATGGAGGTGGAAATGACCAAACGACTCAAGAGTCATGGGAAGGAGAAGGTCCGCATGGTGCTCTGCCAGTAAATATTCCTACCTCGACGACTCCATCACTATCTACTCCCTTAGCAGATGAAGTTTGCATCAGTGCCTGCCACAAAGGCCGTAGCACCATGGGTAAATCTCTTATGCGATATGTAGAATCTTTCATGGTTTTTATAATTCGAGTACGTGTGTTCAATAAATATAAATTAATTTTGTAATTTTTGTTGTAGGACCGGCTCTGAAACACACACGAGGGTTGTGTAAGAGGACCAAAGCTGGTCAAATAGTAAAGATGACAAAAAAGAAGATTGAAGTTCCTTACAATGACTTTCCAAGAGGCCCTCCGACAAAGGAGCTGAGTAACTTGATTACTCACGAAATTGGGGCTGCCATATGGAGCAAGGAAGAAATGAGGGCGCCAATATAGAAGGAGCTACCACAGGCCGAGAGAAACAAAGTGTACGTCTATCTGTTGGTAAGCTTCTTTCAATTTAAATATATTTGATTAAATGTAAATAATTAGCAGTTATAATATATATATATATATATATATATTTAATGCCTCTTCATATTTTTTGTATGTACACTTTGATTTCCACTAAATTTGAATGCTTTAAGTAACCACTAAATTTGAAACAACCAGAAATTAACTTTTTTGTGTGAATATTTATGTGCCATAACCTTAGAAGCATCTTACCGGTATGCACACAAGTTAGAGTAGATGGTTACCGGATGAAATTTACTTTATGTGCATTGTTTGTTTTATTGAAATTTACTTTGTTTCCGTTGGTGGTTTTTAGTCGTTGGTTTTATTGCCACAATAGTATTTACTAAGCATTGAAATACAATTATATGGTTGTTTGTCGCTATATTGAGAATGCAGCTGTTTCTTGTGCTAGAATGGTTCAATTTATGTGTTTTTAGGTTTTTGGTTCCCTTGGAAATTATGTCAAATTTTTGGTAGAATTACCCATGTTAGTCAATTTTAGTTTAATTTTTAATTGTTTATTTTATTGTAAGAGAAAATGACGCAATTTGCTGAGGAAGCATTGGCCGAGAGGGCGATACAATACCCGAACACTGAGCACGAAGAGCTCCCTCCACTGGGTTTACCTACGCAAATCCAGACGTTTGATAAGGCGCTTGGAATATGACCTGGAAAGGAGATTCGGAGTCTTGGACGAGCTGGCGTTCGAGATTTGAGCCAGTCATCGACGTCCACTTTGCGAGCTCATTCAAGTGGGATCGATGAGCGCATCCATGAGGTTGAGGAGTGGGTGGAGGCACGTATTCTAGAGGAGAGAATGCGGTACGAGGAGCATCTTCAAGAGATGCAAGCAACGACTGAGGCACGGATTTGAGTTATGATGTTACAGATGGGCTTACAGTCACCTGTTGTTTGCAGTTCGTATGTGTCATCTCAGCATTCACGAGACCGAGACCACAACGACAATGACAACAGTAGTGGGATTCGTGGGGGGGGGGGGGGGGTCAAACACCTGTGTAGATATCAGTTATTTTGTAGATAATGGAGATATCGGCTATTATGCAGATATTTTAATCAATATTATATTTATTAAATATGTTCTACAATTTATAATTTTTTTTATTAATTTAATGTCTAAGACGACGAAATGAAATTTTTTTGTTGTCTAACTAAAACTATTAGATGATGAAAACTATAACAATTTCGTCGTTTAAAAGAGTATTCTAGAAGACAAATTATTTTCATTTTGTTGTCTAGGTGGTTATTCTTAGACGACGAAAATTTTATTTTTGTCATCTAAGTTATATTTACGTTTTTGCGATGACAAATTTCGTCGTTTAAGCTTGAAAACTTTCGTAGTCTGGAGTTTTAGAAAACGAAATTGTACTCGTCGTGTAAAAAACTATTAAGACGGCCAATCGTAGGTGACGAATGTTTCTTCGTGTAAGTTTTTGGATGACAAAATTTGCATCTTAGACGATGAATTCAGTTCGTCGTCTAAGACAGGTATTCTGGTAGTGTCAAAGCTATTTTCTCTCTCTTCCATTCCTACATTTTTGCTACGTTTTTATTTTTTGACAGATATAATTAGTGAATTTGACTTCATTGTTGGAGATACTCTAATAATCTACATAAAACAAAACTAATATTCTTTTTGGAATTCGTCAAAAAAATTGAGGAAAAAATATCGCAATTTACATGGTTGACTAATCAAATATAGCGTTTTTTTATATTAGAAAAACACTTTCCATAAGGGAAGACACTTTCATTAATGTATTTGCACGAGTGACATGACTAAGGGTATGGTTCAAGTCACCCAAAATAAATTCCGGAGCAGTTAATGGCCGGAAAACCATTCAAGCAATATGGCAAAAACCACATTGAGATATGCAATATGATAAAAATCACCCCATTAAAAAAATCCTAGCAGAAAAAAAACTTGTGCTGCGCAATACAAAAAAAAAATCAACTCTTTCTTCACTCGTCCAGTAGTCCTTGGCTTCTCCAATGGTGGCCTCTGGCCTCGCTGATGATTATTGTGGGATGCAGCCGAACGAGTCTTGTTCCTTAGCCTGGTGATGGGTGACAGAGGAGGTTGGAGCTATGTGTTTGGCAGAGAACAATGTTACTCAATTTCGTCAGTTTTCAGGGGTGGTCGTGACGAGGTTAGAGAAAGGGCTTGCGGTCAGGGGAGAGGGTTGGGCATCTAGCTTTTGTCTTAGATCTCTTTCTCTGGTCTAGCATCATGGAAGATGGATTTTTCGGCGAGGTCTGGAGTGCGTTGTTCCACTAGTTTGATGACTCGGTCTTGCATGAATCTTGGTTTATATAGAGAAGATGACCGTGGAAGTGAGGTGTGGTCTTGTTTTGAGACAATGGGGGGTGGTCGGCCGAGGAGAGAAGGCAGAGCTGGTGGTGGTGTGAGGTTTGTTGTAGGGTGGGTGACTGACGCGGGATGGGCAACTTGGGCTCTATCCATTGGGCTCCAAAAAAGGGCCTTGGGTATTACATCAGGCCTGGTTTATGTTTGTTTTAATTATTTAAGTCTAGGTTTTATTTACTGTTATTAGTAGTTTTTTGAAAAATAAGCCTTTACCCGTGTGAGGTAGGTAGAAGTTGGTTTTGTCCCGAGCTGTACATCTTTGGTGCCTTGTTTGCTCTAGGTAGGTTTTGGTTCATCGAGTGGGCGCACCCTCCTAGTGGCAGGAGGAGATGTAGTGCTGATGAAAGTTTCGTTCGGCAACATAGTTAGGAAGCTGTTCAAAGAGAATTGATGCGTCGTCGTTATCGCGTTATCTTTCTGTTACTGTGTCGCCTCAAATGTTAAGCAAATGGAGTAGCTAATGTTGTACTCTTTGCTAAATGGTGCAGTTTAGTATACAATGTATTAGTCAAGTCGCCTGATAGTATTTCAGGTATTTCTCTTCTTACGAGGTATAGGCTTTATGTTCCCTCCTCATATTCTATTATTTCATTAATCAAGGTTTAAGGGTAACCGCAATCTCTTACATCAAAATAAATCACCCCATTAAATTTATTTTTCTTCTTCTTCATATAAGCAATAATAATGATGGTGAATCTACAAAAAAAAATTCGCCATTTGATTCATTTTCGACATTGTAGTGTGAGTTCATGTCATACTTTTTTCCTTTTTCGACTTTTCTAAGGACAATGCATTTGAAATGTTTTATGCTATAAGTTGCAACTGATCACTTTAAGTGAAAGAGTTAGGTTCCACATTCGTAGACTCTAACTCTAAAATTTCCTATATAACAATGAATGCACTGTTCATTGCAATGCACTGTTCATTTCAATGCATTGTTTATTTCTCTGTTCACTACTTGAGGGTATAATGGTCATTTTATCTCTCTCAACCCTATCAACTCTGTAATTTCTCAGCCTCTCTCTGCTTGCATCTCCCCAGTTCTCATACCATCATGCGCCTCTTTTCTCTCCCCAAAACGACTAACGAAGCCATCACCTGCTTCTGTTTTTGAAGATGATCAACGACGAGTAGGCTTCCGAGATGAAAGTGGAGGCCGCGAGGCGAGGCATTTTTGAGCTTAATGTGGGAAATCCTCAAATTTGATTACGCAGACGATGAGGCATGTACTGCAACTTCTGTATCATTGTTAATATTTTACTATAATAAAAGATCATAACAATTCGATTTTCGATGAAGAATAAGTTGACCCACAAACAGTCGTAGCAGCACTAGCACATACCCTAACTTCACTTTTTTTCTTGCGAGGAGATTGAGCAATTCGATATTGACATTACCGGTAAGCATATAAAATCTGCAGGATTCGAGGTGTGTTGTTTTGTTTCTACTATGAGCTATATTTATTTGCATAAGGTGGCTTTTCTTCTTTATTCTGAGTCTGGTGATTTTAGCAAGAAGTGGAGGGCAGTTGTATATGGTCTTGGAACTATTTGTTGAATTTTGCTGGTAGTTTGTTTAATGGAAACTTATGAAAATATAGATAGATACCAATCTACCGTGATCTTTAAAGTTGCCATTATAACAATACTATACACAAAAGACCCGTAGTCATCAATTTGCTACCTTCGTAAAATCTGTCTACCCATGTTTTAAGGGTCTGTGTACCAGTTTCTAGAACACAAGGATATGAGTTTTAATACATGCACAATCAGATGCCATAGATAAACATAGATGATATAAAATGTAATTTAATCAACAAAAACTTATGTAGAAGCATAATTATGTTAATATTCCAGGAGAATAAAAACAAAATTCTCCCCACCACAAACCTGAGTCATATTTTAGTTTTGGACACTACTGGAGGAGAGAATCGGGGCGACGTAGATTGCCCGTCGCCTCGTATGGATTTTACGTCGCCTCGATTTCTTGTGACCAAAACTACGTCGCCTCGTCTTGTCGCTTCGGATTGATCACTCCAACATTGGGGCGACAAAGAACCAATCTTTGTCGCTTCATTTGATTTCATGCGACGTAACAAATTTTACGTCGCTTCATCGTATCGCCCCCTGAAGCGACGTAGATTGATCAATTTACGTCGCTTCATTTTATTTATTTTTAATTTTTTTTTTCTTTTTGGCTCAATGAGGCGACGTAGATTGATCAATCTACGTCGCCTCAGTGTATTTAATATTTAATTTTTTTTTTAAATAACAAAGCGACGTAGATTGCGTAATATACGTCGCCTCAGTTTATTTAATATTTAATTTTTTTTTCTTTTTGGCTCAATGAGGCGACGTAGATTGCGCAATATACGTCGCTTAAATGTATTTAATGTTAATTTTTTTTTCTTTTCGAATAAAGGAGGTGACGTAGATTGCTCAATCTGCGTCACGTAATTGTATTTAATTCTTATTTTTTTTATTTTTGAATAAAGGAGGCGACGTAGATTGCTCAATCTACGTCGCCTCAATGTATTTAATTTTTATTTTTTTCTTTATTTAGACAATGAGGCGACGTAGATTGAGCAATCTACGTCGCCTCCTTTATTCAAAAATAAAAAAAATAAAAATTAAATATTATTGTACCAAGTCACGACCTATCGCAATTTACAAACACAAAAACCCATTTAAACACAAAAACGCATTCAACCACAAATCAAGATATACAGAAAAAATTGGCACAAATCAAAACGTTAAAAGTTTATACAAATCAAGTTTACACAAATCAAGTTTATACAAAGCCTAGATACAGTTTACGAGCCAGGAGGTGGTGGAGGAGTTTGAGGTTGTTGACTCGCAGCATGGAATGATCGCATCATGGCCTCCATCTCTTGCATCCTTTGGGCGAGCGCATTAAATTCCGCTATGGCCTTCTGCGCCACCTCGCTCGATCTGCGCGCCTCCTCTTTGGCTTCATCGATCTCCCTTTGCATTCGGGTTTGAGTTTCCTGTACTCGGGCCCCTCCTCTCGGTTTGGGGTCGCGTGTGAGAGCGCGCCCCACCCCTGTAACGTCGAACAAGAACAAATATTAGTATACTCTATGGTAAAGCAAAACGTAAATCGACGAAGAACGACGGTGGTTTAGGAGATTTATTACCTCTTATAGAGGTCCCGTGCCTTGAACCCACCTCTTCCTCTATGATATTTATTTGTGTATCAAGAGGAAGATGCTGGGGTTGGGAAACCTCATCGCTGTCAACTGGGCCCGCAACACTATCTTGTTGCGACAAGACTTCATCGAGTCGACGCTTCACTGCCGCCTGCTCAATTAAAATAGATCAAATAAATAATATTACAATATAGTAAACAAAAATAATTGAAATAACGTTACGTGAACCTATTTGTCTTACCACTTTCTCAGCCGCATTCGTGTCCGGCTGGTATACGTTAATCCACGTCTGGACGGCGGGCGCTCTATGACCCTCCTTCTCCAACACCTCGCTTCGGTACGAGAGGGCGAGGGATCCCGAATGGTGGTTGAGCTGCTGCTCCTTGTTCTTGTTTCGGTTTCCTCGGTTCCGTTCGCACAATCGCTGCCACACACACACAAAAATCATTTTAAAATAAGAACAGATAAACATGCATATTGTTCGAATGTTGGCTACCAAAACTGTGCGGATAGTTTATGAAACTCACCAAGTAAGCAGGGTCTTCGAAGTGGGCTTTTAACCACGCCCATTGGTCTTCCCTCCCGAGAAACTCGGCCGGAGTCTCCTGACTGACGTGGAGATAATGTTGATGGCAATCGTACTTCCAATCCTTATAGATTGTTTGCGCCGTCGCATCAATGAAGTTCCACATCTCCACATCAGTCGCCGGGATGTCGTAGTTCGTCTAGCACAACACATTTAAATTCCGTTATGTAAAAGTTATATTTACATTTACTACAAGTAGGTAAGTAAGCTAAGGCCAGTAAGTATACCTCAAGACTTCTACTGACGATATCGCGATGCAAATCGCTAAGTCCCAAAAAGCTAGATGCAAGCATTGGAACTTTTCCGCGGATGATGCTACCGATGTCTCTGCACATCAGACTCCTCATTTCCCTCGTCACAGGCCCCCATGCCTCGTAGAGTAAGCGACTTGTAGTCGCCTATTGTTGTTCATCCGGACGAGGTACTCCGTCTTCGTCCCTACAACGACTCCGCGCTGTTGCGTCGTCGGATCTCCAGTTGCCATGTCGGCCATGTCGACCATGTCGGGGAGTTTGGTCTTCTTGCACCGGATGCTGAGGGCGGGAGGGTACTGTGACGCCGTAGTGGCGTCGCTGTCATCCACTTGAGGAATCGCATCCTCAAGGTTTGGGGCAGGCGTTAACATGGGAGCTTCTGGAATCGTCGGGGTCGCCGATTGTCCCGTGGGGCAACCCCACCCGGAAGCCCCATCTCTACTGAATGCTCGCCACGCCACCTCCGTAGCCTCCGCAACTGCCGCCTCCGCAGCTGCCACCGCGGCCGCCGCGGCCGCTTCACGACGCTGGATCGCCGCTTTCCTCCTCTTGTATCCAGTATCTCCGGGAGCCATTCTATTAAAACTATTCTATTAAGATTGAACTACTTCAATATACCAAGGAGTTTTAAGATTGAACTATTAAGATTGAACTACTTCAATAATCACATAAGATTAACCAAACTTCAATATACCAAGGAGTTTTACCAAACAATCATATACCATCAATTTTAGCCACATTACGCATATGTTTTCATTTAACCAAACCCTTAATCCTTAATCCCGAGAATACTACAATCATTACGCATATGTTTTCATTTAACCAAACCCTTAATCATTACGCATATGTTTTCATTTAACCAAACCATTAATCCTTAATCCCGAGAGTACTACATATTCGGTGGACCAAACTCAATTTTCAATATATCCTTATCATAACAAAACACAATACACATTCGGAATCATCATCATCATTTTCAATCACATTCGGAATCATCATTATCACAAAAGTAGTTCGGAATCATTATCAAAAAACACATTCGAAATCATCATCATCACAAAACACAATACTTACATGAAAAGAGATTGAAAACACATTCGGAATACCTAACCATCCAACATATGCAATATACATAACCATCCAACATATGCAAAATACATAAGGGTTCGGTTGTGTTTCTCATCCAACATTCCCTAACCATCCAATATGCAACTGAATCAATCTACGTGCAACTGAATCAAAACCCTAAAATCAAGATTTGGGGGCAGACAAAATACCTCCTCCTTAGTAATCTGTTCCGTTCTTGAGAGGGACCTTCTACCTGCAAAAAATCAAAACTTTTTGCATTACAACAAAAACACCATTCTATGAATTTTCACAACAGAACTCAATCACATCATAAAACTATGGTTATCAAATTAGGCTATAGATACCGAGCTGCATCAACATTCAACACAGACTAAACTAAAATCCACCATCGAACAGAAACACTCTACAACAACTAGACCCCATATGAATTCAATTAGGAGAAACAAATTGAAATAATTCAAAGCCAGAAGCCACAACGCCCATTGTTTCCTCAACCCAATCGTTTGTTCACCGCATGCAAAGAAATTCATCGATTTAACGACAAAAATTGAATCATGGTGACAATGAACATATGAACATGCACATTCATGAAATAGATAAGAGAACATGTTGTATATGCAGATACAGAATACAAGCAACAAGACTTACACAATTTTGGGGAAACCTTTAAATCTGGTTCGGCTTCGATTAGGGAGGGGGAGGTCGATTTGGGGAGGTCGATTTGGTGGAGGGATTTGGGGAGGTCGATTTGGTGGAGGGAGCTTCAATTTGGGGCGAGGTCGGTTTGGTTTGGGGATTAGGGCTTTGGGGCGAGGTCGAACAGAAGAGAAGGGAGAGGGAAACGAAGTGAGAAGAAGAAGAAAGCAATCTGTGATTCTGGAATTATAAAGGAAACGAGGCGACGTAGATTGAAATCTTCGTCGCTTCGATTAATTTAAGCGACAAAGAACTCAATCTACGTCGCCTCGGATGCTTTCTTAATACGTTCACGCGACCAAGATTGAGTTCTTGGTCGCTTCCTTTCATTTGACGCGACGTATATTCCAATATATGTCGCTTCGATTTCATTTTTATTTTTTTGTTTTTGAATAAATTAGGCGACGTAGATTGATTCATCTACGTCGCCTCATTGTATAAATAAAGAAAAAAAATAAAAAATAAATACATTTAGGCGACGTAGATTGAGCAATCTACGTCGCCTCATTTATTCAAAAATAAATAAAATTAAAAATCAAATACAAGGAAGCGACGTAGATTGCGCAATCTACGTCGCTTCATTTATTTAATGTTTATTTTTTTCTTTTTGAAAAAATGAGGCGACGTAGATTGCTCAATCTACGTCGCTTCCTTGTATTTGATTTTTAATTTTGTTTTTTATGTTTAAACGAGGCGACGTAGAATGAGCAACCTACGTCGCTTCCTTGTATTTAATTTTTAATTTTTTTTAATCAATGAGCGACGTAGAATGATCAATCTACGTCGCTTCCTTGTATTTTTAATTTTTTTTTAAATCAATGAGGCGACGTAGATTTCTCAATCTACGTCGCTTCCTTAAATTTGGAGCTACTAAAAAAATTGAATTCTTCGTCGCATCAATTTATTTATGGTCTCATAATGTTGGGAAAAACATTAGTTTAGTCCTCGTCTCAACGAGGTCTCATAAGAAAATACGAATTTAGGTTTCAAATTCATAATAATATTAGTTTAGTCCTCGTCTTCGTCTTCGTCCTCGTCTTCGTCATCGTCCTCGTCCTCGTCCTCGTCTTCGTCTTCGTCCTCGTCCTCCTCGTCTTCGTCTTCGTCCTCGTCCTCCTCGTCCTCGTCCTCGTCCTCGTCCTCGTCTCCTTCTTCATCCAAAAGTAGTTGAAAATCTGGGTAAAATTGTATCACCGTGGGAGTGTCCTCTTGGTAAGTCTCGAATATATGATCTTCTGTACGCGATATGTTTTCATCTATGGCCAGTACTTCGGCGCTGTAGACATTGCGGTGCGACATTTCTTGTACTACCTTCCAAGTACCACCCGCCTTTGGATCGTCTATGTAGAATACCTGTTTTGCTTTGGTTGCAATTATGAAGGGTGAATCCTCATAGTAACTGTTGTTTGTATTCACTGATATCAGTCCATGATCTTTTATAACAGTGTCAAGATCTTTAGGGTCCTCGGAGTTGTGCCATGTGCACTTAAACAATACCACTGGCATACGACCTGCATATAATACTTCGACCACGTAGTTAACATGGCCGTAGAACTTGGATGAACCCATGTCTATCATGACACCGCAGTTTTGAGTCACGGTTCTTTGATCTCTATCAAACGATGTGAACTTGACACCGTTCACATAACACGACTTATAAACCCGACATTGCTGAGGTCCTTGAGCTAATGACTTTATTCCTGCAACCAAGCTCGGGTCCGAGTTTTTTTCTTTAAGGGACACCTGAGAGATACGTGTTATAAACAAGTTAGTTATAAGTGTTATAAACCCTCAAAGAACCTTACAAGAATTAATAGGCATATGTACCCATGTTAAGAACCATCGAAGAAAACTCCTCCTCCAACGAAGCTCGTCGAAATCTTCACCATTTTTAGCCTCGAACCTTCTGAGATGTTCTTCTAGGTAAGGTTTGACTTCGTCTGTTTCCACCAAGACTTGCCAGTGAGCCTCAGCAGTCTCTGCCTCAGTCAACCTGAACTGGCGACGAGTCTCGATAATATCTGGTCTTACTAAGAGTGAAACACAGCTGATATTCCACCCAGCTATGGAAGTGTCGATATCTTCGTTGTCCATCCGTCTGAGATAAGACTTACAATACGTCACCGACTCATGTACGAGGTACTGTTCAGCAATACTACCTTCCGGGTAACGTGTATTCCTCATTGACTTTTTATATTTTCCTAATTGCCTGCAAAAACACCACTCAAGATTAGTACAATAAACCCTAATTGCCGACATATTACATAACGAACATAATATTAGCAATAACAAAACATTTTACCTTTCAATTGGATACATCCATGTATAGTGTACTGGACCTGTAAGGAATACTTGTTCGGGCAGATGAACCATGAGATGAACCATAGATGTAAAAAAATGTGAAGGAAATATAAGCTCCAAATTGCACAGAATCATCACTATCTCAGTTTCCATGTCACGCACAACCTCCTTCTTAAGCTCCCTACTACATAGTTGACAAAACCAATTTGACAGTGCTATCAATGGCTTCACAACGTTTTCTGGCAGGAACCCTCTGATAACCACAGGAAGAAGACGTTGAAGCAAGACATGGCAATCATGCGTCTTCAATCCATAAAAATGTGACGGGGAACTTACTTTCACCTTACTTCTCAAACTACCTGCATAACCAAGAGGATACTTAACATCCCTGAACCACTAGAACACATCTTCTAGATCATCCTTTTTAACTAAAAAGGGTGCATGAGGAACTTTCGCCGTACCCAAGTCACCCGCTCTTTGCCACTGGTTTTTTCGCACATTCCTCTTCTTCAAAGCAGCGCGAGCTTTTGGACCATCCTTAGACTTCTTATCAATCGAAAAAATGGTTCCAAGGATGTTGTCACACACATTTTTTTCAATGTGCATGACATCTAAGCAATGTCTGATCTTCAATGATGACCAATACGGCAGCTTCCAAAATATGCTTTCGTGAGTCCAACACTGTCTGTTATTCGGATTGTACGGCACCTTCAAGTCTTCATGTTGGCTAAGAATAGGGTAACCGTGTGACCTAACGTCCTCCAAAATTTCATCTCCACTCTTACGATAGGGTCTTCCGCCAAACTCCTCCTTCCCGTTAAATGTCTTGCTCAATCTCCAAGGGTGATCTTGGTGGAGCCATTTTCGATGACCTTCATAAACTATCCTCCCACATATATGCTCTGAAGTTAGCTCATCTAGACAGATTGGACATGCCTTGTAGCCTTTCACAGTTGACCCCGCAAGCATCCCTAAACCTGGAAAGTCGCTAATAGTCCACATTACCGCTGCCTTCATCAAGAATACCTCATTGTCTACTCGATCAAAAGTATGGACTCCAACGACTCATAAATGTATTAGCTCCTCGATCATCGGCTCAATGAGTACACTAAGGCACTTTCCGGGAGATTTAGGGCCTGGAATCAACACTGATAACATGTTATATTCCTTCTTCATGCACATTGATGGTGGTAGATTGTACGGCATCACAACAACGGGCCATGTACTATGCAAAGTTCCCATTGTTCCGAATGGATTAAAACCGTCTGTTGCTACTCCAAGGCGCACATTCCTGCAGTCCCTTGCAAAACCTGGAAAAGTTCTGTCAAAATGTTGAAATGCTTCTCCGTCAGCTGGGTGGCTGAGGCTACCAGCCACGCATATCCGCTCCCCCAGCCATCGCATATGCTTGGCAGTGTGTGGGGACATAAACAAGCGCTTCAACCTTGGTGTTAGAGGGAAGTTACGAATTATTTTTTTGGGAATATCATTCGTATTTGGCTTATATCTTTCAGAATAACACAGTGGACAAATCCTCTCGTTTATAAGCGCCCCCCTGAACAACACACAGTTAAACTCACATGCATCAATTCTTTCGTAACCCAGTGAAAGATCACTCAAGATTTTTTTTATTCTCGAGTATGAACAGGGTCAACATGTGTGCCCTTTAGGAAGAAGTTTATTAATGTAAAAACATAAAGAGTCAACACTTGTGTCCGACCATCCATTTTCATTTTTCATTTCCATTGCATCTAATATGGCACTCAATACAGTTTCCTCACTGCTTTCATATAATGGGGTCTGTGACTCCTTCAATAATCTATCGTACTTTTCATAATCATCGTCTACCATGTCATTGAAGTTCATGCCCGAATTATCTTCCACTAATTGTTGGGGTGCATCTGCATGGTATCCAGGATAATAGGGATATGCATCATGTAGAATCTCCAACTGCGGGTTCACTGAAGGGCCGGCACCACTAGAAGGACCGACTCTGTCTTGAAGTCACTGTATTCGTTGACTGAGCATTGCCGGTTCACCAGAAACTTCCCCGTGAAGGTGCCAGACTGTATAAGTAGGACTCAAACCATTGTGTGATAAGTGATGATACATGACATCCATAGTAACCTTGAACGGACCGTTCTTACAACGTTTGCACGGGCAGAAGTAATAATCGGCTCCGTTACTATGTAGCCGGGCAAAATTCATGAACTCGAATATGCCTGTGATGTACCTTAGATCAGCACGATGATATGTCATCCAAGTTTTGTCTGGGAGTCCGTCCATGTTTCCTGTCAACATAAACAATCAATATGAACAAAGTTACCACGCCACAGTTGCGATTCAACCAAAACCCCACACTTCTTCGCCTTATGCCTCCGGGTTGGGTCCTATCCCCTTCAGGGGAACACGACATTTGTCAACGCTTTTGCACCCATGCGTTTCAGCTCCAGTTTAGGAAAATTTCGGCAGCATCTCCCTACAGTTCCCCGAGTGCACACATATCTAAACAACCTAATTTGCACTCGGGGAACATTTAAAGGAGACACTGTCAAAACCATATCCCAAAACTGAAACTCAAATCACATGAATAGCAAAAGGATCAACAAATTCATGTTCACCTAAAGTGTCCAAAAATGGGACAATTCGAGAATCAATAACTCAACTCGATCAACTAGATGAGTTGTTCATTCTCAAACGGGAGTTCTAAGTTGATAAACACCACAATTATATATAGCCATATGCTCGATTTCATGATTAACACTAATAGCACTACTAATTAAGGCTCGAATACACATAATCTACACTAATCATCAATTAATTTCACTAAATTTAACCAAATTTCAAACATTAATCATGAACCCATAACATGATTTATCACAATTCAATGATTAAAACACTAAAACTACAACATAACACCAAATTCAATTCAACTTCAAACATTTCACCAAAACTTCAATTTCACTTCTAATCATCAATAAATTTCACTAAACTTAACCAAATTTCAAACATTATTCATGAACCCATAACATGATTTAACACAATTCAATGATTCAAACACTAAACTACAACATAACACCAAATTCAATTCAACTTCAAACATTACACCAAAGCTTCAATTTCACTTCTAATTTAACATATTATGGTCATAAAGAGGGTTAAAGAGATACAAATCAAACTAACCTTACTCAAGAATCAAATCAATGGCAAGAACAACCTTCTTTCTCAATTTCCTCTAATTTCTCCCAAAATCGCCCAAAACAGCTGTAGAACGACGGGGAACTGTTTTTCTAAAATTCTAACTTTATGAACGGGTTGACTTTAAGAAGAAGAGTAGATCCAGATTTTAAAAAAACGAGGCGACGTAGATTGCTCAATCTACGTCGCCTCGATTTGATTCGAAGCGACCAAACTAATCTACGTCGCTTCGAATAAAATCTAGGCGACGTAGATTGCTCAATCTACGTCGCCTAGTTTTTATTCGAAGCGACGTAGATTAGTTTGGTCGCTTTGAATGAAAAAGTAGTCGCCTCAGTTTGTTGAAGCGACAAGTATGAATCTACGTCGCCTTAGTTTTTTGAAGCGACGTACTTTTTATCAAGGGCAATGTACGTCGCCTCATCTAAAATCGGAGTGACGTAGAAATATAACTACGTCGCCCCGATTCTCTCCTCCAGTAGTGGGATTTGGAAATCAGTTGGTAGATAAAGAATTTTAAGGCTCTTTGAGATTTGAGTTAGATGATAAAGTGATCATAAATTATCAGTTTTTTGCAGTACAATTCATATTTGACCTTAGACATCATCTAAGGTATGGGTTTGTGAATGCATTCTATATTGGGAGGTATCTACAATTGACCTTTTTAATGACTCCCGAATTTTGATTTTCTCAACTAGGTGAATAAATAAAACTGGGTCTTGGTTCAGTTGTACAATTTGATTTTGGTTCTGAACATTTTTTGAAGCAATTTTGGAGGTTGCATAGAAAGAAGAAAAGAAGAAAAAAAGGGTATATGTATTAATTTCAACTGGCACCTTGAATCTCATGGATAGATTGAATATGTTTGGGGGGGGGGGGGGTTTCCCAGGGTTTACTATTTTGAGTATTAGGGTTTTCTAAACTGAAATGTGAGTTTTGATGTGGCCTATTGAATTTGTGTGCATGTTAGATATTCGATCATAGTTTGATGTTTGTTTTTGTTTAAAATGTTGATGCTTTGTTTTAGAAATTATATTGTTGTTGCTTTGGTTTTGGGACATCATTGTTGAGGTTAAGTTGCTGGTCAGAGGCATCACATCTGGTTCATTACAAAGCTTCTTTTTTTGCCACTCTGTTGATGTTGCTCTTTTGTTTCATTTTTTATTTATTTTTCAGGGAAAAGATGGTGACTTGATGAATATTAAGAGGATACAGTTGAACAACGACAGGTGCTTCTTTTTTTGCCACTCTGTTGATGTTGCTCTTTTGTTTCATTTTTTATTTAATTTTCAGGGAAAAGATGGTGACTTGCTGAATATTAAGAGGATACAGTTGAACAATGACAGGTGTGACATGTGGAGTCATATTGTACCGATATTGTCCCAACTTAACTATCTTTAAATTATTGAGTTTTGTCCACAAAAAGCCTCGGTACCATTATGAATAGTCCACATTCATTTAAATTGTATTTCATCTTTCCCTATTTTGATGTGGGATCTAGGCCTGGCCACAAGTTCCGAAGAACCGAAGAATCGTATCCGTATGGTTCGGTTCTGGATCTCTAAAAAAAATTATGTTTTCTAAAATTCGGTTCCGGATCCGTCACGGTTTCGGTTTGGTTCTGGATCCTGATATCAAAAAACAGTCAGATTCGAAAGAACTGTTTTATAATTAACACAACCCATATATATAAGCCGAACTATATAAATCTTAAATACCCAAACCCAAATAAGCAGGCCCAACCCAACACCTACTTTTTTTCTTTTCTAATTCAATTAATTTCAACTTTTCACAATTTGTTTAGGCCTATGAAATTTAATTTAATGACTGATATGATTCAAACATGATCTTGTTGAATGACAAGTTGATATGTTGATGATCACATGTGATTTAATATGCAAATTATATGTTTTTATATAGATAGATTATATATGCAACTATGTCAAACATAAAGTAAGAGGATTTTGAAGTCTAATTTACAAAAAATTCATTGTTCATTTTTCGGTTCTTTTTTTCAAATGGATCTTCTACCAGAACCGAGAACCGCAAGAACCGGAACCGGAACTGAACGGTTCTAGTTTCAAACGGTTCCACTCATGATTGTTACAGAATCGAACCGAATGTAAACAAACGGTTCTGGAACCGGATCTTAAATTTTTTGCCTAGATCTGAACCGAATCCAGGCCTAGTGGGATCTCTAATCCAACAGGTACGAGGGTCGAGATGGCAGAACACAAAACAAGTGACCAAGTGACATTGAGTGAATATTCTACCGTTTTATCTCAAAAAAAGAAGAAGAAGGTGACACTGATAGAAGGAAATTGTGTTATGTAATTCTGTGTAAGCTATTTATAAAAATCTCAACTATATTTGTTTTTGGCTCAATTTAGTTTCTGAAATTTAGATAAAGATTTGAACTAAATAATGATGAAGAATAATTAGAATAATGTGTTGACGATGTTATCTCTTTGGTTAAATTGACTATGTTATTTTCATTTGTAAGATCATTTTCTATTCTATTTGAATATAGATCATTGAATAACTACGTCTCGCGCGCGGACTTTCTACCTGGTGATTCTTCGTTGTCCAAGTGTGGGTACCTCTCTACCCATTTTACTTATTGCCCAATAATAACCTTAAAACATCCGTACCCGTTTAGGAATTCCTATTGGCCTAGGAATTCTTATTTGAGGAAGTGCAATCACTCGAATAAGAGGTTCCATTCATATTTTTCGTGCAGCGGTGCAAAAAATAGTAATTCCAATTACTATTCATTTATTATAAAAAAAATTATTTTTGTATTAATTGGCAATATTTTTATCCTATAACAAGACAACATATGTCATTATCGTCTTAATTATTTATCCAAATTTCTGACCAATCATAATGTGACACATGTCACTTCCACGTGTCGTTATCGTCTAAATTATTGATGAAGATTTTTGGTAAGATTTTCGACTAGTCATGATGTTACAAGTGTTACATCCACGTGTCATTTTCGTCTAAATTATTGATGAAGATTTCCAGTAGGATTTTCGCCCAATGAGGATGTGACACGTGTATTCATCTCCAAACATCAGATTATATAAAATTTGCTGTTTATGTATCATCTATGGCTCCTTGTATACTGACATCATCTATAAGTCACTTGATATTCTACCCATAAACACATTTCTTCAAACATTTTTTCTCATTCCCTCATCAATAAGATGAATCCTTTCAATTTCAATGACTCATCCAAGCGGAGGTGACAACAACGTCAACAAACCGCCACAATTGCTAATTCTTTCGTCACTGATGTGATCATGGTAGCTGTAGTTTTTTATGACGAGCCACCTCGCCGCCTCCGTCCAAACAAACAAATGCAGAGAGAAGCAAAGGGTCAGAATCTGATGGAAGATTACTTCATCAAATGCCCTGTTTTCAATGAGCAAGATTTTCGCCGGAGGTTCCGAATGAGTAACTTGTTCAACCAGATCATGATAAAACTCTGCAACCATGATCTATTTTGGCATCAAAGAGCAGATGTCACTGGATTGCAAAGACTTCTTCCCTAACAAAAGATGTTCGGTGCTCTACGAATGTTAGCGTACAACGCAGCTGTAGATCAGTGTACTGAAATCACAAGGATGGGAGAATCAACAACACTGGAATGCATGAAGAAGTGGTGCACACAAGTATACTTGCTTTATAAAGACTGTTACCTCCGAACTCCAGATGTAGCATGCATCACTCGACTTCTACGAAAGGAAAGGAAGCGGGAATTTTCTGGTATAATCAGAAACATCGACTACATGCACTGGGAATGGAAGAACTTCTCAACAGCTTGGCAAGGGTCATACTCACATCCCACCATAATCTTAGAGGCGGTGGCGTCATATGACATATGGATATGGCATAGCTTCTTCGGGGTGCCTGGAGCACAAAATGATATTAATGTGCTCAATCACTCAGATATCTTCGATGCGTTCCTTGCCGGAAGAAGCCTGCAATCGACTTATAAAGTCAATGGTATGACATAGCACAACACTATTATCTAGCTGATGGAATATATCTGAGGTACTCCTCGTTTGTCAAAATAATTTCCAATCCCTAGAATCTACAATAGAAGTTGTTCGCAAAGATGTGGAGAGGTGTTTTGGCATCTTGCAATCTCGTTGGGAAATTATTCGTCATTCAACTATGTGTCATCACACATTGACATTGAAAATGCTCATGTTGGCTTGCATCATAATGCATAACATGATTGTTGAGGAAGAATTTGTGGAGGACGAATTTGAGGAGAACGAAGAAGAAGATCTACAAAATCAAGCTAGTGCTTTCACAGATTATGATGGGCCGGTGAATCAATATGGTAACCGAATTTCTTTTGAGCCAGTTGGAAGAGATCAAAATCAACAACGGTTTAACGACTATCTTGTCGATCTCCAATCAATTTATCTCTATGGAGAGCTTCAAAAGGACCTAGTGAAGCACAACTGCTTTCTTAAAACTGGTGAACAACTCAAGATAATGTGTTTTAATTGTGTGTTTGCATTTTGTATGTTTTCCTTTTGAGTGTTTGCATTTTATGTTGTTTGTGTGCAATTTATTATGTTTTAATGTACTGTGTTTGAAGTTTATCTAAATAAATAAAGTGAATTTTTATTTCTTGAAAATTTAAATTATATAATGACATGCCAAAAATAGATTTATTATTTAGACAAATTAAACTAATCACTAAAATCAAGGTTGCGGGGGCGATAACAATTTATAAAGCTTGCATCGCCATCTTCTTCTTCATTGTCATCTACTTGCTTAAGGATTTCCATTTTCCTCTTTGCGAAGCACCTCTTTGACATTGATCCTTGTTTCTTCTTCTTGGTCCCTCAATTTATAGTTTTTCTCATCAATGATTTGTTGCTTTTCATCACTTGCTTTTTGCCAATCGGCGAATATTTTTTGATTAGCCGCAATGTTTTTCAAAGTCTCATTTCTAACTCATTTGTAGGTGTTATGACCTCCTCCTCCCCCCCCCCCCCCCCCCCCCCGCCTCTTTTTACTTCCTTGGCCGCCCTTACTTCTTGAGGTTTAGTCGGACTCGAGGTACCTTCAAGGTTGCTTTGTGGTGTTGGAATCACTTCATCCTCACTCAAGTTGACGATAGGAAGCACTTCACTAATGGGAGGAGTAGCTTCAAAGTTGGAATGGTAAGAAGGTGGAGTACTAGTTTCAATGGGTCTAACAGAAGGATGATTCTTGACCGCTTCCCGACACTCAAAGTTCGTAAACTCTTTCTTCTTTTTTGCCACATAAAGTGTTTCAGCTTTCCTTAACTACAAAAAAAAAAAAATTAACGAATTGACATGTCACAATAATATCAAATAAAATGGACTTGACATTTTTTATTTCATAAAATCAAATAAAATTGAGAGGACCAACATAAATAAATCCTTACCTCATCTTGTAAATTTTCGCCGGATTCCTTTTTGCGTATGCAAGCGAAGTTTTTCATTGTGTCAAGTTTGGCTTCAACTTAGCAAAATGAGAGATAAGTGTATTTTGGGTCCTAGCCCCTGCCCTCGATTCACCATGAGCCATCTCTAAATTTTGTTGGTAATCGGCATAATTTTTTTCTCACAATTTGTTGACCTTTTGTTTGTTGCCGGAGATAGGGCACACGTTTTGATGACAATAAGACATGCACAATTATACATCTTCGGAAAAGAAGCCAATTGTAGACATCTTTTGCAAAAACTAAAAGGATTAAGAGAAGAGAGAGAGAAGATAGGGAGGAGGATGATAAATTTATTGGGCACAAATTGGTGTGAGGTATGAATGAAATGAATGTACCCTACACGGGCACAAATTGTAGGGGGTTATTTCAAAAAAAAAAAAATTGTTGTAATTTTTAGAGTTTTAGTGAAATATTTGATTTCTGCCGGTGAAAGAGTCGTTTTAGGTAAAGTAGCCGTTTTATTCGAATCTGGGATGTCGGATTGAAATTTCGAATCAAAATGGACGGCCCAGATGGAGAAGACCGTTGACAGCTCGGTGGCAGACAATCCTGACACATGGCGGACTTTTATTGGCTCGTAATTTCAAGTTAAAAAAAATTCAATTGTTATGTACACAACATGTGTACATGTTTAAAAAAAATCACGCACTCTGGCATCACTCACGTGCGCGGGCTTCACCAGGGGACACATTCTCTCCAACGATCAATTTCCGTTTGTCTCCGAGGAATTCCTCGAGATCAACGACTGGTCACCAACCCAGAAAAACACCGCTGCAAATTTATTTTGGTGAGGACGTGCTATTTCAGGCAGGACCAATGGAGGGGAATTTCTAGTTCCGGCAAAATTCCCTGCCACTGCAGATGCTCTTGCATCTGTTTAATTTAGTTACTTCTCAACTCCTACCGTTTTCTCTCTCTATCTCCTCCTTCACTCTGTCTACAGAGAGTACAGACTACCCATATATCTCTCTTAATCTCACAGTTGACATCTTGCATTAGCTCCATGATTATTGTTACCTTTGTTTATATTATGATCACCAGTACTCATCAAATTCGTTAGTCTCTATGTCCAGCGATATATCCTTCAATTTTTTATTAATTTCCGTTGCGGGTACGGGCAAATGGATGGCCAGAAAACAGAGTGATTGGGAATGAGGAGTTGCTCCGTGTTCAACCGATATGATACTGCTTCATTGGCGTTTAAAACAACCAAACTGAGCTTGAATGCGATCTTTACTTGATTATTAGCATTTTTGTGTTGAACTTAAAGTATGGAGGCTTCAATTTCAGAGAAGGGAGAGAGAGGAAGGAACGGTGAAGGGTTAAAGCAACGATTATAGTGACGAGAATTGGCTTACAAATGCCCCACGCGCGAATCATCCCTACTCTAGTATAGAGAGGGCTTGGTCGAGTGTTTTAGGATCGAACATTATGAAGTGTTGTTGATCTTCTTTTTTCTAGTCTTCCCTCAAGTCCATTTAGTGGTACTCACCCCCTGCAAAAATCTTTGCTCTTTTATTCCTTGAATCTTCAAATAAATATCTCGTAGGGTATATGCACCGCACCACACCACATAGGTCAATTCCACATTTCCCCCCTGTTTTTTGTTTGTTTGAGAAAAGTCGGAAATAAATCGAGAACAACAAAGCAAATATTCCAATAAGGAAAACCCGACCGACATCAATTCACGGCTCTCTCTTTCTCTCTCATCAAAACTGAAAAACCCTAAAAGAAATCTCCCCCGCGCGCCTCAATTTCACTGAATGCCGTCGATTTCGTAGGTGACCGTATTCTCTTCTCTCGTCTGGAGAAGACGACGGGTTTATGGAAGAGCCCGGGCAGCTCAAGCGAGCTGTCATTGACGCCACGGCGGGCTTAGTCGCCGGCGGAATTTCCCGGACAGTCACTTCGCCGCTCGACGTCATCAAGATTAGATTCCAGGTCTGCTTTTGAAATACAAGTCTAGGCCTGCAAATGCTACCTTTATTTAAGCTTTGAAATTGCCGGTGATGAAGGTTTTTGGTTATGTTCTTGATTAGGTTCAACTGGAGCCGACGACTTCATGGGCTTTGGTTCGTAATAATTTGTCTGCGCCGTCCAAATATACTAGCATGTTTCAAGCTACCAGGGATATATTCAAAGAGGAAGGCTTACCGGTATAGTGACTCCTCAATTTCTAATGCCATGAATAGACATAATTGCATTATTCGCCACCACTGTTCTCATTCTAAGATTTTGTATCATGTGGTCAGTTCTTGTTTATGACAGGGTTTTATGTATGACAGGGTTTTTGGCGCGGCAATGTTCCAGCTTTACTCATGGTTATGCCATATAATGCGATACAATTTACTGTACTGCGCAAATTGAAGACATTTGCTTCCGGTTCTTCCAAGTCAGGTACTCTCTTTTTTCTTTCAAACCTGAAGATACTATCATTTGGTTTGTTGACTTTGTTCTTTGGAATCTTTTTTCATTATTTGTTACTTTACCCACCCAGAGTCTAAGTAGTTCGTCCTCAATAGAATTGGTTGTTGACATCATTTTTTCTTCTAAAATTCTCTATCAAATTGGTCTGAGATCATATTCTCATCTAGGCAATTTGAGTTGTGAGCTAGATATAGATTGTAATGGATGCAATGCTGATTTCTGATGAAGTATCAGTCATTTGTTGTGATAATATCTTGTAATGAAAATTTAAATGTTGGAGCTATGCATTTTGCATTTGCGCAATTAAACTATAACAGCTATCATGATTCATTGTGAATATGGCTATGTCTTATGCTTCCCTATTGCTTACGTTTTGCTCATCAATGATTGTGTGCTGATGCAGAGGATCATGTTCATTTGAGTCCTTATCTGTCCTACATCAGTGGAGCATTAGCAGGTTGTGTGGCTACTGTTGGATCATATCCATTTGATCTTCTGAGAACCTTGTTAGCTTCACAGGGGGAACCAAAGGTATAGACCTTAGTACCGGCATTGTGTTCTATTTTATTACTTCACACGGTGAACCTAAGAACAGTACATGAGGTTTTCACTTCAAAATGTCAAGTTTCAAACTGATTCTGACAGTCTAAAAACAGTAATGTCATGCATCCGTACGTAAATGAGCTGTACTTTCTGCAATCACAAGATTCAAAATTCTTGGTAGTGATTATTGTCTATAGCTCCTTTGTATACCCTGGCTAATAATATCAAGTAATGAAAGTAGTAAATGCGGTCATGTTAGCTTGTTTGTGACTTGTACTAGGAGTTCTTTGGCATGGCAAGCTCTTGAGAATCTTCTGTGGACACGTTTGTTTGGTTGGACAAAACTTAAGTTCAGAATTTGGTGCGTATTTGTCTTATTATTGTGTAATGCAATGGAGTTCAATTACTTTTTGTATTTATGATGTACATTATTGCAAGCTACAATCTAGAATGTGAAGCAGATTTGATATGATCCAGATTCATTTGAATTTATTAATAAGGGGGTCCTATCATCTTCATAATTTTACAAAGCACTAGTTTTTTCGTGATACTGATATTTTCTTCCATTTAGGTGTATCCAACTATGAGATCTGCATTTGTTGATATCGTAAGAACCCGTGGTTTTCAAGGATTGTATGCTGGATTGTCTCCAACGCTGGTTGAGATTGTTCCTTATGCGGGCTTGCATTTTGGCACCTATGACACGTTTAAGCGCTGGACCATGGTAAGGCTTTCGTTATTTTGTTGTTTGTGTTGCAGCATCCTTTGATAGTAATCATTAATAATTTATTTTTTCTGCTGTTAAGATCCATCTGGACATCAGTGACTAGTTGTAAAAACCAGCCTGACTTTTTAGACATGTGAATAGAAATACTTTGTCTCTCAATTGGAAAAGGGTCTTCTTAGTTTGTGAAGTGGGTTTTGGATCATGGAAATTTTAATACAGTCGGTTCCTCTCTCTGCTTTCGTACAAGCAATTTGATAACATCTAGTTATATTAGACCTAATATGTCTTTTCTGTTCACCTGTAGGTGTGGAACCAGTTTAGAACTTCGAATCCAAACTTATACAGTACAGATAATAGTCTCACAAGCTTTCAGCTTTTTCTCTGTGGTCTGGCTGCCAGCACATGTGCCAAACTTGTTTGTCATCCACTTGATGTGGTCAAGAAAAGATTCCAGGTAGATCTTTTGATGTCTTGAACTGTATATAGCCAAGTTAATATGAATCTAATTCTGTGCAGAGATGTTCACAAGTAAATGTGAAGGCATTGAGTTTGGGTATGAACATAGTTTTTGGATTGTTGCAGATCGAAGGACTACAAAGGCACCCAAGATACGGGGCTGGAGTGGAGCATCGTGCCTACAGCAATCTGGTTGATGCCTTGCGACGAATAGTGCAGAAAGAAGGCTGGGCTGGTCTATATAAGGGATTAGTCCCATCGACTGTCAAAGCTGCCCCTGCAGGTGCATTGACATTTGTGGCTTATGAATATACATCAGACTGGTTAGAGTCTAGATTAAATTGACCATAACCATTCTCTATTTCTGTCAAGTTAATTTTGGATGTGATTCTTTTGTCATTGGAAAGCGGAAACAGTACAAGACCCTCTCGATGAGGGAATTGAAGGGGGTCACATAATTTAGTCACAATACTACAGGATCAAAGATTGTAACAGATACCAAAGTGTTTGAGATGTAAAGCATCTTAATTTTTTGTAGCAACAATCAAATCATAATTGAAGTCTTTCTCCGGAGAAGAACTTGATGACTAGATTTGCATCTTCTTGTACATCCCCTTCTGTAGATCAGTACTGCATATATATCTAGATCAAACAATGTATGTTAACTCAGGAACAGGATTTGCAATTCCACATAACGAAGTGATATAATCACTTTCACACTGTTCAAATCAGTAGCCTCCGCAATGTTTGAAGTGTGGCATTTGTTTGCCTTAGAAAACCATATACTTGCTACAAAAATGGTACATGTTGCACACTACGGAGATATAGAATCCTCTAAACAACTTGGTCTCTGAGTAAAACTGCTCCAAATTCTATGTATCCTCAAATTTCCTTATTATTCAACACTAGCCACAGCTCTTACAGTGTTTTCATGGATTCTTCTTCTGTTTACTAGTATCCTCCGGAGGCAGTGACACAAACTGCACAATCCTCTTAACCTCAGCGACATTAACGCGAAACTTGTCTGCGATTCTCTGCACCTCCATGGGGCCATTGTGATCCTCAGCCTTCCCCTGATGCAGTAGTATAATGTGCCGCAGCTGCGCCACGTTAAGCATTCCCGGAGGAGCTGCTCTTTCCTCAAACCTACCAGAATCCGGCTTGGTGTCCCTCACTTTTGGTAGCGGTCTCTTATATTTCTCCACTACATGTGCCTGTAACCCAAAAAAATCACACCATCACACATACAACACAGTTAAAAATCAAAACTTTACTACCACATTGAGAGAAACTGACCTCGCCCATTTCGGGTTTGCCGCCGGGCTTGGATTGAATCCGGCCCACCATCTGATTTAGCATGGAGTCGAAATTGGGATCGCGTTCTTCGAGCAGATTCTCAGCGGCGTTGGGTGGCGTATCTGAACCTGCATTACGCAAAACGGCGTCGTTTTACAGTCACAATCTATATTGAAATTGAAAGTTGAAAGTTGAAAATTGAAAAATTGATCGAGCTAAGTGAGTCGAGTAGAAAAGGTACCGGAATCGGATGCGTCAGTGGGCTTGTTGGTGATGTGGGGCTCAGGGGGAATGACCGGAGGGCGCTTATTAACGACGGTTTTGGGTATTGACGACGTCGTTTGGACGGTGGAAGCGGGTCGGGTTTTGCCAGCTGCTCGGCGAAGTGCCTGACCCATTTTCGGTTTATGTTTTCGAGGGAAGATCAAATGCGAGAGACTGAGTGTGGGGGGTTTGGGGAGATCAAAAGAAGAAGAAGGATGTTGAGGTAGGGGAGACCCAATTAAGGTCAGGAGAGGGTGCGCGTGGTTGTGTTTTTATGAGCACACGTCTCCGCTTCTACTAGTCCAGTACATTTACTTGTCAATGTTCGTCATTATCCTCTCCTACAAAAACATGTCCTTCCTATTTTCAGAAAGAAAGAAAGAAAAAAATACATGTGCTTCCTTGTTCAAATTTTTTTGTTTCGTTTTTCAGTTTGTAAAGTAACCATGTTTAAAAGGAAAAAAATTTCATCCATAGCTATGATGTCTAAACTCTTTTGGTCAGATCAAAAAGGTGTTTGAACTCTAAAAACTATCAAAATGATGTCTGAACTTTTAAAACGCTATAACTGTGATGCCTCCGTGATATTTCTATCACGGCTCTGTTTCTCCTAATGATTAGGGAAAAAAACTCATGTCAAAGAACATTTGTGCCCTTATAATTTTTATTTTTTACTCTCTCTCTCTCTCTCTCTCTCTCTCTCTCTCTCTCTCTCTCTCTCTCTCTCTCTCTCTCTCTCTCTCTCTCTCTCTCCCCTTGGACAGTAACAGTAATCTGAGCTCCTAACTCGGCGCCTCCAAATCTCTGATATATATGTCATGTCGCGCCACGATTGATGTTTTTTGCAATTTTCTTCTTCTTGAAAACTTGTTGTGTTTTGAATGTAGAGATATGTGGCTTCGACCGAGGGACGTAGAAACTTGTTGGTTTAAAAGATAACGGGTTGCTCACTTTTGCCGAGAATTGGGTTTTTGAAGCATCGGCGGAGGGAGGCAACGTTCATGGACATGGATGAGGTGAGGAGGTTAGTGCTATGGTGATGAGGTCAAAGGTATGAGAGAGAAGGATCTAATGTCCTGAGTTTATCGTAAACTCATTTTTTTCCAAGATCAACGACTAAGATTGAGAGAGATGAAATAATTTACTTACCTTTAGGTTAAAAGTGAGATCTAAATGACAACAATACCCCCTTTTTGAAATTCTGAGTCTACCACATCATCAGGAGAAATGGAGCCGTGACAGAAATACCACAAAGGCATCACACTTATAGCATTTTAGGAGTTTGGGCATCATTTTGATTGTTTTTAGAGTTCGGACACCTTTTTGACCCGACTAATCGGTTATTTTTTAAATTTTTTATTAACATGCTTAACTTTGTTAAGAAAAAAAAATGCATAAGCCGAAAAATTGGAGAAGACCTTATCTAAACACCCAAATACTTCATTTCTCCGGTTTATGTATATAAATATTATTTTCTTGTTTAATTTTACTTAGTATTTCTAATTTTATTTTATTTATTTGTATGGATATTATTAAATTTAATTGAAAATAGCAAATCCGACTTATCTGACTAGTCGCTGACTAATCGTTTTATCCCTCGACCGACATGACTCTGATTAACAACTTTTAGAACATGAGAATATTGCTGATTTGGTCACTCATGTTTGACAGTTGAGACGGATTGGTCACTCATGTTTGACAAATATCAGATTGGTCACTCATGTTTTACTTTATCATTCAGATTGGTCACTTTGTCTATTCTAAACATTAAAAAAATATTTCTTTTATTTGTAAAGTATATATAAGTATGTTAATTAGGAGAGGCTCATCTTTAACATCTGAACATTACTATTACAATTTTTGTTTTGTAAGATAATTCTGCATAATGCATAAACTAACAAATTTTAGAAATGTAATGATGAAAGGATGATCATAGCTCTACATGCATTCTTAATGAACACTGGCTTTGAACTATGATACGGAAAGGTAAACCACTCCAATTATCTCTTCTGCTTCCTTCTGCATTCTTTAGGACTAACATCCTCAACTAGCAACATATAACATAAATCTCTGGTTATTATAGGTTTCGGATGTAAAAGAATTACAATGGTTACACTAGAATCAACTATGCAGATATTTGATTCGGGAGCGAGCAATGCTACCGCTTTCAGAATTTCATTGACATTCTAAGCAGGTATTGCAATTTATACCTAGACCATCAACGAGTCCAGAACGAGAGACCAAAACTACTATCAAATGAAGTTCAACTCAGATTTGAATGATGGGTAACTTTGTACTGCCACCTTGGTACCGGATTGCCATATGTGCTTTACCTGATGTAGATGTGCCTCTCGCAAAGGCACTACTGCAACTCCCTCATTGTCACAAGACTGAAGAGATTGCTACTCCCTTTGCTGTATATCATGGGTTTAGCAGCACAAGACTGAAGAGACTGCCTTTGTTTATCATGGGTTTAGCAGGCTACCCCAGTGTTCTCTGTTAATATCAAATTCCCATGCTGTCGTTACTAGTTGAATAATCAGCACCTAACCCATTTGTCAAACCATGTCAAGCTCACTGAATCCATCAGCATCACTGCCGTGAACAGCACTTCTGTTTTCCTGCGTACTGAAACCCACGACACTAGTATCAAAACTGTCCGGATCTCTCACTCTAGTTCGAGCTCGTCTGGATGGTCTCAATTTATAGTTATCCTCAGGAAATGCATCCCTATCCTTCCGCTTCTGCTTTGTGTCTAAAAATCCACAAGCAAGAGCTTCCAGTACCTTGGTCGTCAGCGGACGATTTCTTGTGCTCTGTCTCCGAGAGCTGACTGTAGGCTGCTGCTCAGAATCAATCATTAATACAGAGTTTTCCACTGCATGCGAATCGTTTGGTTCCTGGGTTGTTCTATCATGTTGTTTTTCTATCATAGGCTCATCAACTTCAGCATCTAGAGAACTAGGTTCCTCATTTAAGTCAAACTGAGGCCAGCGATGAGGTGGTTCCACACCCATATTGTTGCTACCAAGGATGACTTCACCGCTGATCACCAAGCTGACTCCTCTAGATGTAGTGCTGGTGGCTGATACCCTCTCAGGAGATGGATCCACTGAAGAGTGGATTGTCTCACTGACTTCAGGATTGTGTCCAAAAGTGCAGGCATCTTGTTGTGACACAAAACCTTGCAAAATGTGATTCGTTCTCCTGCTCGTCTCTTTGCTGCTACATGTAGCTAACTGTTGACGTTTTCTCGAAACAGGGACCACAAGCTTTTTATTTCCAAGCATACATTTTGGGCTCGTATGGAACTTCTTAGCTTTTCTAGGCATCATGTAATCATCTATGTCAAATTTCTCCTTCTTGGGTATCTTTGGAGCCACAGTAGTCACATTAGGACAAAAAGCCTGATGCTCCGACTCTGAAGCATTCTGTTCGAAAAACTTATCATCTGTAGAATCTTTTTTCCCCAAGCTGATCCTTACGGCCTTGGACACATTGACCTCTTTCCTACGAGAACACAAGGTATCTGCAGAGATGGATATATCTGTTGATTCATCCGAAGAATCCTCATCATCATCTTCAGAATCGCTACTTGAGGTGTAGGTAGAGGCATTTAACTCGAATGGTAAGCTTCTCAGTTCCCTCACCTTGGATGTGTTCCCATAAGCCAGACTAGTATCCACAACAGTGAACTTCATACCATCTATACTCTGACTCGGGGTACGAGGTTTCAAATAACAGTGCCGTTGCTGGTTCCGGAAATCTTCTTCATTGTCATCCTTGCTTGTGGAACCTTTATGTGCTCCTGCCTCTAGCTCAAGAAGCTCAGGGTCAGAAGCAACTTTGCTGAGCACGTCACTAACTGAATCAAAATAGTGATTACCCTTCACTAGTTTCCTTTTGGAAAACTTCTTAATCCCAGGAAGAAGAAAGACCAAAGAATGCCTGGAAGCAGTAGCAAAGCGATGCCGACTAGGCTGCTCAGAGTGCCACCCTCTAGCAAGCAAACGTGGCCAAACAGCTTCCCAGAAGAGATCGTTTGACCGGGCTTTGCTAAGCCGGAAATTCCCTGTCAGAAAGCCAACTATTTCCAGCGGTGAGAGTGCAGAGCATGCTTTGCCAACTGGTATTTCAGGGCGACCTGTAACAGTCTGGTTAGACTTTGATGTCTCTATGGCAACTCCTGTGAGATCGTGCTTCCCTTTACCAATTCCCACTGCCCCCACTAGAGCATCCAATCCAACTCTAGATTTTAAAATGAATACAAATTCTTCTAGTGATACCTTTCCTTCCCCCAATGTCTTTGAGACCTAGCAATTCATTCAACAAGCCTAAGAAACCAAACAAAGGAAGAGACCAAAAAAAAAGCATAGCAGAAACATATCCTTACGAACTCAGTTTGACTAGGCAACACACTTATCAGTTATATATGCAGCTACACAATAATAATAATAATAATAATAATAATAATAATAATAATAATAATAATAATAATAATAATAATAATAATAATAATAATAATCAACTTTCCCTCACTGGTCATGGAATTGAGATTGAGTCTTTGTACAGTTATAACGATTTGTGTCAAAATCTGATAATAAGTAGCTTCGAAGGTCTTACTACAGAAATTCAAATGCATACAAGTAATCAGACTGGAGTCATTTCTCCATGAGACTTGTGGAGATGAATAATATGATAGCTGAAGGTACGAAACATGTAAATGCAATTGCACCAATGACATCCATCTGATTTACCTCAACTCAACAATGTAAAAGACAGCACAGACGTACTAAACAAGTACACAGCAGTAGGAACTTTACTTAACTAAAAAAAAGCTGGGGTATAGACTTTAAGATTTCCAATCTTCCCGGTATTGGAATAATTAAATTATGACATGAAATGTGGGCAGAAAGTATTTAAAACTGAAAAAAAAAGTATAGTATTTAAAAAAAATATTACTATATTAGCAAAAGATTTTTAAATTTGCAATTTTGCATGTTTATGTGCATACAATTCAATCAACACCTCAAAGATGAACCTAAATTCAGTTGGAAGTGAATACCTCAAGTAAAGCATTTTGGCACTCATCTGAAACATGAGGACGCAAACGAGATAACAACTCATGTTGCCTTAATCCTGTAAATATTCTTTGTCCAAATATACATTTTCTGCTTCTCATTTTCTTGCACTCTGACCACCTGCGGTAGCTTTTAGACTTGAAGAATTTTCCATAGTAGAATGATAATATATCACCCATCTGTTTAATACCAACGAATTTCTTCACCAGAACGAGGTCCTTCCCAAAGATATATAAACCAAGAAGAATACTGGCTTCGTCTTTGTGACTCCAACTAACACTCAAGGTACCAGGAACCGGACATCCACTTTGATTTTCAGGCATTATCACTTCCTCTTTCACAGGTAACTTCACAAACTCATCCAAAATTATTCCATGATCCAACTCAACATCCATGGGCTCAGGTTTGCATTTCATGATGTCACTTTCTGAAGCAACCAACTCACTGTCATGTTCAGATTTTAGAGACTTCTTTTTAAGGGCCAAGTCAACTGCATTGTCAAATCCCACATACGGTTCATGTTTTTTGCACTCAAGTTCCTCATTGATCCACGTCACGGTTACTGGCAACCCCACCAGATATCTTTTAGAACTGTTACCTATGCTTTCTACATCAGTTTGGTTCTCTAGATGCCAGAGATAATCAGATACAGCCATTACCAGGGGAAGTTCTACCTGGTACTCATCGCCTACTCTAGGAAGTATCTCAGGTTCACTATTATATATATCAAAAGCTTCTGCGGAAAGTGAATGCTCAGCGGAATCATCCTCAGTGAAATCTCCATGGTGATTTTCTTCGACTGAATCCATCTGCCATAAGAAGAGAGAATGCTCTATGATATTGTTAATGATGCTTCTTAAAGACAACTCCCAAGTCAAACATTACTTCCAGTCTATTTAACAAACAACATATCAGACACAAAAATTATCAAAATCTAGGAAGACAATAGAATGCTATTGCCAAGTTGTAATTGAGTACTTTCTAAATTTCTATACTTCACTTTTAGTTTGATCAATGCTAAGATGATAACTAGAAACATATTGGAACTGATATGCATACTTTTGCATGCTAAGCAATGCAAAATACCGTCTCATATAACGACATTAGTGCCTTGAAAAACCCATGCAACTGACAACTATCAATTCTAGACTATCACTCCTCCAGGACAGAACACTGATGATTTCGACCAGCAAACTGGCATATTCAACATTTAAAGAAGACCGAAACCATGACAGCAAAGAACAAAAGCAGATAATCCAAATTTATCGTGGATACAAAACAAAAGTGAACCAAAAGAAAGTTCAATCATTCACAAAGGTGTAGAGCTCCTTAAAAGTAAAAATAAACCAGAAGCCAAAAGAAATACGAGTAAAAACAGAGGTCGACTCATGAAACCCAGATCCCATTTCGGATCCCAGACTATAACCCACACAACCACACCCCGAAAAGCCATTCATCACAACAAACCCGAACACGATCACAACCACAACCCACCACTATTCAGGGCTCCATACTTGACACCAAACCAAACCCAACAACTACACAAAAGCCACAGTCCCCATTACCAATCCCAAACACGATCCCACCAAAACCAACACACACACAAACACAGCTCTGCATTGAAATCGCACAATAATCACCCAATACAAAACACCATAATAAGTAAGAAAGATTCAAACTTTAATCTCTATTCACCTCCATGGACATAGCAAGACGTAAACCAGCAACCTTGAGCAAATGGGTATTCCAAGTGAAACACTACGAGCAAAGAATTGTAAGTCCTAGATTAATTACTACGTACTTAATAAACAAACAAAACCAACCGCAGACATATGCATATACAAACACACACAGTAACATAGAGAGAGAAAGCAGACACAGACATTAGTACAAGTCACTTGGAGACGTAGAGTTGTACCTGGGCTTTTGTTGAAGCTAAGCTTTCATGACTACCGAGGCTGATTGCGGGGAGAGAGAGAGAGAGAGAGAGAGAGAGAGAGAGAGAGAGGGAGGGCTCAGGACCCGTTTAAAGAAGAGTACGAAAGGGAATTTCACGACGCGCGTTAGCCGGCGCGTGATATGGTGCTCGACACGTGCGTGCTACAATAGACCAGGACGATATATGCTGCAATTATGGCCTGCGTGGTGAACGAATCGTGTTTCGCCACGTCTGCATAGTAGGGCCGGAATTGCGAGTGGAAATGGATTTTGCCGTCAGATTTGGTGAGGAAATGAGAATAAGGAAACTCGTGTTTTGGATTTACGTGAAGATTTGGTTATAAACTGAATTTAAGCTCGGGACAACAACTACTTTAGCTTCATAAACCCCGATTACATTTGTCAATTGACATGCTTCCAAGTGTGATCAGTGATCAGAACCTAAATAGAGCCGCAATAATAATTAGATTGTCACACAAAAAGGATCAAGTAAACAAATTATGTGATCATTTTCACTTTTAAAATGACTTCTTTTTTTCCGATTGCAAACAACTTTTAAAATGAAACATAGCGAGGAATGTTATTCTTTGTGTTTTACAAAAATTTGTTTGGACTGTCGCACTGTCCTTGTTTAAAAAAAATAAAAAAATATGTACGATGGCCCTAAGACAAAGCCCAAGCGCCGCATTCAGAAAAAACTCATGGCAGCGCTAGTTGTGGAGGGAGGAGACTCTAATGGAGTTTCGGCCACGGTTCCACCGAAATAGTTTATTTTATTCGGTCAATTGTGTAGTTTATTTTTTTTTATTATTGACCGAAAATTTTATCTAGTTTACCGGTTTTAAAGAGTGTTGCATGATGGTAGTATATGCATGCTAACTCAAAGTAGTGATTAATATTGTCGTAGCTCGTTTGAGGTAGTCCCAGCATACTCTACCTATAATTTCAAGTAATATAAAATATTTTTTGTCTATAGGATGGAATTTTAACGTGATTGATTCTTATACCTAATCAGCCTAGAGAACGGACATTAAAAAAGACGGCATGTTCTTGCTCTAGTCGCATCTCTCTAGCGAGAGATTTTGAGATTTTCAAATGACAGTCTCAATAGGCAGAATTTGCAAATCTCGTATTTTGTTCTCTCTCAAAATCCCTTTTCAAATCCTGGTTCTATGAAATCTATTTTCTATTTTTTGCCAAGCAGTAAATTTACGACGTGAAATTTTGAAATCCCTTCATTTGGTCATATTCCGTGTTTTGAATCCGTTGCCAAACGGACTCAATGGAACATCATATGATTGAAAGTTTCATGTCATAAAGATCGATGCGGGCTTTTGGCGATATAGATCGAGCAAGAGCTCTCTGATGTGGATTGAGCATGCAGAAAATCTATAACAGAATGCCTGATCATATCAAATGAGAGTCCTTCCAAGTCTACACTGAATTAGTTGTAGTACGTAAGTTCCCAGCCAGAATGAGAATCTCGCACGTGAAACTTTCTACTGCAAGCCTCCGACAATCTTTATTGAATTGGAGAACATGGTACTCAAACCCAATCGAACTAGGAGAATCAGGGGGCATTAGAATAGAGAGGATCCAACATAATCCAGGACTATGTAGTTTGAATTTAAGTGACAAAAAAATACCCTCGAGGCTCAATTCACCACGAAATGAATTTGACGCAGGCCCTAACTAAATGTTGTTAAAGTGGAATTAGCAGCCTCTCAACAAATATGATCATTAACAGTTGGCAAGAACGACTATCTCTATTAATTATGCAAATAGTGCCTAAGGTTAAAATTTTAAAATATCAGAATTTGTCCTCCATCATACATACTCGCAATATTAGAATCTGTAAAATAAAAGAGCCAAAAAGTAAAAACAATAGATGAGCGGTTTATCGCTGCAGTTTATCCCTCATTTACTGTAATCGCTCTCAAATTGGAAATTCTCGGTTCCTCTCAATCCTGACGGAAGTGATAAGATTTGGTTATAGATGGTTTTGTTGATGGTGTAGGAGAGAGAGAAACAATATGGGAGTGAAATTAAAGATGGGTTGGGGCTGGGGTTGTGGGTTATCGAGGTAGCGGAGGCCTTCGAGCTCTGTGACAATTCCAGTTGTGGCATACTTGGTCGGCCGACCACATACGAGAAGATTTAATGAGACCAACCCACGCACTATAGACCCTTAACTAACGAAACTCACTGGCAGCCATTGATAACAAAGGAAGCAATATAGAAAAGAGACGATGAATGGAGACCTATTCGAAGAAAATTAGCAACAAATGAGAGGTTTTAACTTTTACTGTTTTACATGTTTCTAAATGGTCTATTTCTCCTCCATTAAATAATTTCATCTCCTTCTTTCTTCACCCCTTTCATTGTTCGTTCTATTTTACCTGCTTTCAATTTATGGGTTTATTCGTTATTCATTTTGTCTATCATATTTACACACCCTCAATAAACACTCACATTTCGTACGCGTGAGCGTAATGCTCTTCTACACACGCGTATGCGCGTGCATGCAGCCTAGTAGGAAAGAATAATAAACATAAACATCATTATTCAAAAGTCATGTTCAGGGTCTGAACTTTTGTCGATGCATCAATATGATGCACGAACTTAAAAAATTATCAAAATAATGCTTAAACTCTCAAAAATACATTTATGTGATGCTAAAGTCATTTTTCGTCACATCACCGTCTAAAACGATGATGTGACATTTTTTTTCAAAAACTGAGAGAAAAAGACTTTAATACCCTTACGATTTTTATTTTCATTTTAAAAAAAAAACCTATTTTTTTCCCTTTGATAGTTTTAGAATTTGGGTATTACTTTAAGCATTTTTAAAGTTCGGACATCATATTGACGACTTGGTGAAAGTTCAGTCCCTGAGAGTGACTTTTTTCTTGGGAGTTTCTCTTCATCTCTCACTCGTCGTCGAGCTCGCCAAAGACAAACCACCCAAAACGTTATCGATTAACTAAGCTCATTACCCCGTCAAAAATATCACTCTCTCGAACTATGTAATTTTTGAAATTCCAACAAATTTATAAACTAATTGTATTATTATTCCGATAAAATCTAAGTCCCAATCAAACAAAGTCCAATTGATTTGAGAACATCTTCAATGTAATCAGTACGTAATTACGAATAAAATGACATTAAACATCTGCCAAAACACATAAGCTAGATGCATCACCGGAAACCACCGTCGGCAGCGGCGACCAGAAGTCAAGTTTGTCCAAAATTAACCCAACAACAACTTTTTCAACTACATCTAAGTCCAATTCCAAATAGAACTCACTGAATTACCTCTTGAATTCAAGAACACCCAATAATTCTAAAATCTTCAATTCGTCGATTCTCCTTTCTCGGTTTGAATTGAAGCATGTCCTTTGTATGTAAAGACTCACAAGGAAGAGGGCTATAAAGCCCAGTAAGTCTCCTTGGCTGAGTTGATGCCGAATCAATCGATCTCAAATTTCTAGAGATCTTGAAAATTTCAAACATTTCTCTCCAAATTCGAGCAAAACAAAGGAGACATAAGTGTTTAAGTTATGGAGAAAAGATAGAGAGGACTGAGATGAAGAGATTGCTACCCAACACAGCCGTTTTGGGGGGTTCATCTCCGGCGAGCGAGAGAGAGAGATGGAGAGAAGAGAAAAAAATTGAGAGAGAGAGGGAAAAAAAATTGAAAAAAGATATATTGAAAAAAGAAATAAAGGATAATGAGATTAGTTAATCGATAACGTTTTAGGTGATTCGTCTTCGGCGAGCTCGACGACGACTCGACGAGCAAGAGATGAAGATGAACTCCCAAGAAAAAAGTTATTCCCAAGATCTGAACTTTCGCCAAAGTCGTCAATATGATGGTCGAACTTTAAAAACTATCAAAGTGATGCCCAAACTCTCAAAGAAAAAAAAAATTTAAAAATAAAAAAAAATAAATTATAAGGGTATTAAAATCTTTTCTCTTCTATTTTTGAAAAAAAAAATGCTACATCATCGTTATAAAGTGACAAAAAGACATCACATAAATGTAGTTTTCAAAGTTGGACATCATATTTGATAATTTTTAAAATTCGGACATCATATTGTTATATTGGCGAAAGTTCAAATCCTGGAGATACGTTTTTCCTATCCAAAATAATAAAAAGAAGGAACCAGTCTTAAGAAACAGAAGGGAACCATGTTGAAGTATAGCTACACTCCCCTTTTAATAAAGATACATTCATAGGTTCTACAAAACATACATGCATTTCAAAATCAAGAATAGCTACATTAGTAATTGATATTCGAAATGCAATTATAGGAAATGCTAGAGTACTAAAATGACATGTTTCCTGCCAGTAGGGCAGCAAAACAATCAACAAAAGACAAGTGATGGTAGTCAAGAGCTGGTGAACACGGTAATTAGACAATGATACAAGGTGGTAACGAACTGATGATACACTGGAGATTATTATGTTGATACAGATTTCACCACCTAGGGTGGTTGATCTAGCCATCGGTACCTAGCTGCGATTGCAAAATGTACAAAGCATTCTCTCTCAGCTCCTTGAGGCAATCACTTTGAGCCGCTGATGAACTGATATAAATGAGCGGTTGGGCCATTGCTTCCACCACCTGACTTGCTTGCTGTGATAATTACAGATGTAGTACATCCCACTTCATTTGAAGACGAAGCACATCAGGCCAAGTACCTGAACAAATTTGGGTTCTCCTTGTCCCTTTCCAAGTAGTCTCTTGTGATTAAATCTTCAATCCTCTTTTTTATTGCTTTGAAATCGGGCTGAAATAAGGGAAGAAAACACAAACAAACTCGACTATTTATAACCAAACAAAAAGGCATCAAAACATGTATTATGGTATAAAATAAGTGTACAAGAACCTTGAACATGCGACCAAGCTGCTCCACACACTCCAGAACCAACTGCTGATGACCCAAAACTTTACGGCTTTTCATAATACGTACAATAGAGGCATCAATGGCATACCGTCTGTCCTTGTCCACATCTTCGATTACTTTTTTCTTCTCATCCACAGGTGGAAGAGGAATCTGCATGTTATATTCACCAATAACTGATCACTCACATAAAGCAATAAAATTGAAGACAAGACAAGAACAATATACTGGGAAAGAAGTGGTACCTTGATTCTCCTCATTTTGTCCGTAAACTTAGTGTTGAATTCGAAAAGGTCAGTAGGCGTGATAGTTTTTGTGTTTGGCTCCTTGATAAGAATCTTGTACTTGGCACATGACAAGGAGTGGAGCAATCTAACGACATCATCATCAGTCAAATTTAATTGAGTCACAATCTCCGAGTAACTCAATCGATCTGACGTATTGAATAGAAGCAAAGCTGCAGCCTAAGGCAAAATGAAGAAAAATCAGAATAGAGATACCAGTTAACAAGAGCCTGTAACACAACCAGTTAACAATTTTTTTTAAAGATGTATAGATTAGGAAAGTACCAACAACCTAATGTACACACCTGATATGTCGTGACAATAAGCTCTATAGTTTTTGGTTCAAATTTCCCGCTGATGTTACAAGTACCCAGTGAATACATCCATGTCAGCTTTCTGTGTTTAGTCTTTGTTTGATAGAACTCTTTGAAAACCTCAACACACTTAACCTATAGTGATTGCAATAGAAAAGATTAGCAATTGTCTAAATTAATTTACCCAGCAGGAAAGGAAAAAAGGATGCCTAATCCAAAGCAGAATCCATGCATACAAGCTCAGCAGGAAGGTTGAGGTCAAAAGATTTGTAGCTTGGCCAGAAGCCGGTAGTCAACACAGTAACTGTCAAATCAATCCCAGGATTTGCCTGTGACTTATTGTTGAGATATTCCTCAAAGTTGGTCTGGTTCTCCTTGGCTAGAGTCAAGTCCGTAACCTGGAAGAAACAAAGCAGCATTTCATTGTTGGTCAGATATCCAAAATACATGTACGTAATATTCAAAACAACAGTTCCTAAAGGACAGCC
The DNA here is from genome assembly GCA_946800695.1 of Geum urbanum. Taxonomy (NCBI): domain Eukaryota; kingdom Viridiplantae; phylum Streptophyta; class Magnoliopsida; order Rosales; family Rosaceae; genus Geum; species Geum urbanum. The sequence continues at coordinate 32,173,620 of OX327012.1, forward strand.
AAGGGAACTGACCATCCCCTCCATCTTTGAGGTGAACTGACCACCACACTGTTGCTTCAACTTTGTCAATATACATCTCTCGTGGTCATCATTAGCACTCTTATCGAAAAGAAGACGGCGAGCAAGCTTTTTCCTGACAGCCATAAACAATATAAGGTTAGTCAGCTGTAATAACATTTCAAGGCATATGTGTTCATCCATGAGCCTATTCCCAATATACACACAAACGCATGGATGTATGTCTAAAACAAGAGAGCATCAACAAAGACAAGTTATACCTGTAGAACTCGGCAAAAAGGTCTTTGTCACTAATATATGCCAACAGCTTTACTACCTGCAGTTTGATTAATATTTTTAATGAACTTTGTACTTTGTTAGAGAAGAATCACAATCCACAGATCATAAAAAATAATGAAATGATAAGGAACATAGAGAATGACCTTCTCAAGAGTCTCCTCAATGGCTTCATCACTCAATTTCTCACTGCCACCTTTCTTAAGAATGTTATCACAGAACGTAGCAAGCAGTTCAGCACTTGAGCTTCCAGCAACACCCTTGTTGCAGAAGATCTCAAATGCCTCCTTGAGTGCCTACAGATGACAAGAAAAACTGTCAAAAATGCTATGGAATGCAGTGATATGTACGTCTAAGGAGAACAACAGTCTCGCAACGATATGTTAAATCACAAACCTTGTGGAAAAGGGTATGGTTTTGGAAACAATCATTCACATATGCCAGGTACTTGTCATGCAGCTCAATCACTTTTCTAACAAAAACCTGAGGAGCACAATCATGTTAGTATATCATTGAGGATATCAGTCCTTCAAATTCCATATGTACAATTTATATAAAAGTACCTGCTCCTGCAGACCAACCACATCCCTTTTTTCTGCCTGGAGAGGAAAAATGTCAAGCATTTACCAAAGTTAACTGTAATTAAGATGTTATGCACTAAAAAGTATTGAACACAGCATCAAAACTAATAATATGTTCGGTTCTCTAATCGAAAAGAATAAAAAATTCCAAAACCATGAGAAATGCTTCCGAATAATCACAATACTTTAGGCATCTCTAACCTATTTATATCTAAAAGAGCTGCTTATTAAGTTAAAGTTTCTCAAGTGTTAACCTTATAATTCGGTGTGACAAGATTATTGAAGGAACAGATTAAAAATTATGCATTTTCTAAGCCAGTATATAAGTTTCCCCATAAGAGCCGCTTTACAAAAATTCACCTAATTCTGATCAGTAGTGGAAAATATTCTCAGCAGAATAACTACTTGGACTTAGTTTGGGATTGAGGTGAAAATATTGCACTTGTGAAAAACAAAGTTCAGAAAAAGCAACCCTACACTTGCTTATTTCTAACCAGTGGTTTTCACACAAATAAAAATAAGCAGTTTTTCTTATTTTACCAAACACTCATTCTATCAAAATAGTTGATAATAAGCTGATTTAATCCCAAAAACTCAACCCCAAACGGGGCCTTAGAGATAAGATAGTCAAGGCACACACCTTCTTGTTGCTTGCTGCATCTTCAGCCTGTTTGACTAAGGCCGTTCCTTCAGCAGTAACATGCTGCATCAGGGGAAACAAATTACTCCGCGGATCAAGGACAAGAAAAGGAAAATGCATGCTACCCAAGTACCCAAACGAGAATTTATGAACCCAGAAAAGTAACAGCAGCAATCAAAAGCTACTAACCTGCTTGAACATACTTGAAACTGGATCCAATCCTCGAGGTATCTTAGAAAAGAGCCTGAACATTCTAGCCAAATCATCCGCCTAGAACAGACAAAAATAATGGTTAGAAATATTATATTGTTCAATCTAAATCAACTAATTTTAATTCCAACATAATCAAAAGCCACCTTATCATCTCGAAGCAGAGCATGGCATCCAGAGTGTTCTTTCTCCAGCAGTTGAGTTGTGTATACAGACAATAGCTCATGTTGAACTTTCTAGAGTAAGAAAAAGAACAATTTAGATAGTCGGTTTCAAATTTAACATATAATTGTATCTTAGCCACCTCCCATAACATGAGTCATGACCACAACATGAACTTAGAGAGAAAAGTAAAGAAACATACCTCAAGTAGCTTTGGCTCACTACTCGAGTGCAAGTAATGAGCAACTCTATCTTTCTCCCTTCTCAAACATTCCTCTCCCTAAAAATTTCCAGGAAAGAAGGAAATCATGAAAGAAAGAAAAAATTGCATAGACAAATACATTGACCTCATAAATCAAATCTAACAAAATTTACCTTCAGCATATAATCTGGACAAGAGTCTTCCAATATCCAGTTGGAAGCTTTCCGAGAATAATAGGCGGCGGTGTCTTTGAGCATTGCTGCTTCAAAGTCATTGTCATAGTGGTCCATTTGCCCCATGCCAATCTCAACAAATATATCCAGAACATTTTTTAATAGAGCTCGGTCAATCTGCTCTCCTTCGCGTTCTTGATCAATCTAAATTGAACAGTTTTCTGTCAAGTAAATTGACATGACAACTTTGTGCTACAACATGCATTTACAGGAACTTTAAAAACATACCAGAGAAATTACAGCGTCTCTAACTTTTGCATTCAATTCTTGGTACACCTGAAAAATAGAGATACAAACCCTTAACATTAGATGTCTTGCACAAACATACAATGGCTCAAGCAATTTCATAACGACTTTCATCCAAACTCTATCAATAAAAGATATGGGTGGGGGGGGGGGGGGAGGAGAAGGGGAAAGAAGGACAACAGAATATAAGCACTGACTGGCAAGGCAGAAATAAGTTTGGGTTTTGATTCAAGATGCAACTAAATAATCCCTTGTACAACATGATTTGAGAAGGCATATAAGGGTTCATTCAGAGATAAAAAATTACCAGATCACGAAAACAAGTAAGTCCAACTTCATTCAGGGGTGGAAGTGATCTCCGAGCTATAAAGTAGCGATCAAGATAGTGAAAAAACCGAGAAAGCCACCTGACCATAATCTTATGGTTTGCCCACCGTTTCACAAGCTCTCTTAGCATGAACTCATCATGCTTCTCTCGCAAAGATGGCAACACCTAATCATAAGCATATAATTAGACAAATCGCAACAGGAAGAACAACCACAACTAAATAATCACACCCTCAAACTTCTCAAGATGACACACAATCTAGATATCTTTCTCACCGTGGAACTAATGTACTCTTCGAAAGACTCCCTGTACTTGTCGTATAGCTGCTGGGAATAGTCATGTGGTGGCTTTTGTGTGCACATATTATATATCGTTCTGCACAAAATCACAAAATTACAATCAGCAACATCAAACTAAACAGCAACAACAACAACATCGGAAACTCGAAAACGAGATAGAAATGAATACGTGTAGAGCATCATGTAGTCCTCGGAGCTGAACTGAGGCTCTGGCAATCCTTCCAAAATATTCTTGAGCTTTGTGATCCCCTTCTGCATAAACTCCCATCCTTGATCCAAATCAATAGTCTTCCTCTCATTCATCGTCATCTTCCTCACTTCAACTTCTCCACCTCCCAAAAACCAATACCTGCAAAAATCAACCAACCCAATTTCACACTCTGATACAAAAACTCATTTTCCAACACAAAAGGCAAACACCAAAGCACAAAATTGAGTAGCTGCTCTCAACTTTTGAGAAACTAGTTTGGAAATAATGATCAAATACAAAGCTCACAAGCTCTTCTACTTCACAAATCGAACTTCAAACACCAATTTAATGGATGATCAGAATAGAGATCAAGAATCAAAGAGACTGAGATAGAAATGAAACGAGACCTGCCTGATTTGGGCGCGAAGAAACCCTAAGTGGGGTGTGGGTAAAGTACGAAACTTTAAGCCTGGGAGATACGTTTGAGAGCGAAAGCTGTCTACTTTGGATTCGGAATCCACCTCTAGTTTCTCGTCTGCTATATATAATTATATATGAATAAGCTCAAGTTTGCTACATTATGGCGGTGCGGTACTGATAAATGTGCAGACTTCTGGGTTTTTTCTTATTTATTTTTTTAGATATTTTAAACAGATAATATATTTCTAATATAAGAAGGAAAAAATCACGACAGACGTCTCAATTTTTAAGTGGTATTAAAATAATATCCTAACTTTAAAAATTATCAAAATAATATACAGATTTTTGAAACCGTATCTATCGGATAATTTTAGGGTAAATTATACATAAGGTCATATAGATAAGATATATTCTACATAAGGTCACTCCACTTTTTTATCCCAATAAGGTCACCTGTGTTTAACAAAAACCCATCTCGTTCAATTTATTTACATTTAGTGCCATCCTATTATATGTAATTGTCTATTTATATTAAACACCATTCCATACAATTCATGGTAACGGCCACTTTCTCAATCTCTCTCTCTCTCTCTCTCTGCAGAGAGATCAAACACAGTAGCAGTGGAGTCTCGATCTCGACCACGACGCCGCTTCCTTGCCGTCGCAACCTCCATGGCTCGCTTTCTCTGTGGCTTCTAATTTCGCCGCCTCACTCCGCCGCCCTCAGCCTTAAGATAGATCAGCATCGAACATGATCTCGAGACTCGAAAACCTTGCACTGAATCGACCTTGGCTGCCGTCTAGATCGATGTTGTTCTTTTGTTTTCTGGAAAAATACAAGAAGGTATTGCTACTATGTCTTGATTTCACCAAACGAAATTATTATCTTCATTTTTCTTCTGGAAAGTAAGAAGATGCCACTGTGTTTTGAAAACAATTGTTGTAGTTAATGAGTTTTCTTTTTCGTGGTTTATTTCCGGCATCACTAAGTTGCTAGTTCTCTCAGTAACAAGGAGTGTTTAGTGAAATGTTATGTTTTGTAATTGATGGCTATTGGTTGTGAATGTGCTCTTGGATTATCATTTGGTATATGACATAGGTGATGGATGATTGAAATCGTCTTAAACTTTGTGTAGCTTGGCTAGTGTCTGTAATGTCTCCGAGAATGTAGTTTCTGTGTAGTGTGTAGTGCTGTCATGAGTAGTTTGTTGTTTGCTCTGAACTAGTTTGTACTGCTGTCCTGAGTAGTGTGCACTGCTGTCTGTGAGTAGTGCGTAGACCTGTTGTGTGTAGTGTGTAGTGCTGTCCTGAGTAGTTTGTTGTTTGCTCTGAACTAATTTGTATTGTTGTCCTGAGTAGTGTGCACTGCTGTCTGTGAGTAGTGCGTAGACCTGTTGTATGTAGTGTGTAGTGCTGTCATGAGTAGTTTGTTGTTTGCTCTGAACTAGTTTGTACTGCTGTCCTGAGTAGTGTGCACTGCTGTCTGTGAGTAGTGCGTAGACCTGTTGTGTGTAGTGCTGTCATGAGTAGTTTGTTATTTGCTCTGAACTAGTTTGTACTGTTGTCCTGAGTAGTGTGCACTGCTGTCTGTGAGTAGTGTGTAGACCTGTTGTGTGTAATGTGTAGTGCTGTCTGTGAGTAGTGTGTACTGCTGTCTGTGAGTAGTATATAGAATTTATGTAAGTGGTATGTAGTGTTTTGATGGTCTGTCTTATTGTTTTGCAGAAATTGTACAAATGGAGGACCCTAAAAAACCCAAGGTCCAAATAAGATCGTCATTGAGAGGCTTCTGCAATATCATGGGTGAACTTCATAAAAAATTGCCTCCAAAAACAGTGAAGACGTTGCAAAAAACACCATTTGGCAGTTTCATGAAAAGCACTACAACAATTTGTTGAATGTACTATTGTAGTTTTTAGAAAATACTACTCTAGTTATTGGATAGTACTATTCTACTGGGACTTATGCATTCTAACTAAAACTTTGTTGAAAATACTACTGTAGTTTTCAGAAAGTACTACTCTAGTTGTTGGATAATATTACTCTACTGAGACTTTATGCATTCTAACTAAAACTTTGTTGAAAATACTACTGTAGTTTTCAGAAAGTACTACTCTAGTTGTTGGATAGTACTACTTTACTGAAACTTTATGCATAAAAAATATGGATAAAAAAAGTGACCTTAATTAGGATAAAAAATATAAAATGACATGAAAAGTTAATATAAAGAGGCAAAATTTGAAAGACAGAAAATATGAATAAAAAATGACCTTAATTAATATAAAAATATAAATAATCTTCAAAATAAATATAAAAGGGCAAAATTGGAAAGAAAGAAAATATGAATTAAAGAAAGTGACATTAATTATGATAAAAAGTTTAAATAACCTTATGTGTAAAGTAAGGTCTCTAAATGACCTTATATATAATTGTCTAATAATTTTATAGGTATTAAGGTCATTTCTAGCTTTAAATTCATTTTTTTATTTCTGTTTTCAATTTTTTTTTCCTTTCTTTTCAATTCTCTCTCTCTCCTCCTTCGTCCACGGTCCACCACCGTGGAGTCTCGTCACACCTGCACCGTGACCCAGCAGAATCTCCGCGACGTCGCACGGCTTGACGTCGCCCTTTGCCTCACTTCCCTTACGACTGCTGTTGCTTTAAGCAGCAGCTTGGTTCGCCTCGATCTCCGTGCAACATCAGCGTCTCCGACCACTACGACTTCTCCTTCTTTGTGTCTTTCTCCCCCTCAACATATCGCGACTAAGAGCTTCGCGCCATCACTTGGTCAATTCTCAGAACTAAGTCGCATCGTCTACATCAATCGAAGAAGACGAAGCTGCACCCTGCGTTGAATATCGCCTTGGGCAGTCTCAAAGCCACACCAAAACTGCCTCATCCTCACCACCGATGAAGACAAAAAAACTAGATACAAGAAAGAGAGATTCTTCTTCCCTACCAGTTAGAGCTTCGAACAAAGTTTCTGTCTTTGAGAAACACCACCATAGCTACTACCCATGAAGATGAAACAACCCACGACTCAATCCCACCTGAACAACAACAACAAGATGAGACAGAAACACAACAGAAACAGATGAGATTGGAGGCCGACTTCTCGAACTCTCGGATGACATAATCACCTACATACTTAATTGAAATCTCGTTACCTTTAATCAAAATCTCCCTCGCCTACCCTACCGCGTCGCCTGGTCTTCAGCACCACCGCAGAGTCTAGCTTTGATTTGAAATTGGTACGAGAATTTGGGAAAGCCGTGCTGAAGTTGGATAAATTTAAGCTGATCTCAACCTCGTCGACTTCTCACGTCCGACGACTCCTCGTTGTCGCATCCTTCGCGGCCTCCCAGCACCGCTGAGTTGGGTTTTAGCCTCCAGATCGTCCGAGCCACCTTAGCTTATCAACCGAGCCGCAAAAAAAAATGTAGCATAGACGACGCCTCCTCCACCTCAACCGAGCCACCTTCGCTGCTCTTCCACCACCACGTACTGAAGACCAGCCGATCCTAAACCATAAAGCTACTCCCTCCTCTGCTCCACGAAACAACCTTGTGCGCGCGCGCGCGCGAGAGAATTAAATAAAAAAGAAAAAAGAAAAGTAAAATTAAAAACAGAAATTAAAAAAAATTAAAAATTAAAAGTGTAAGGGTATTGTAGTCTTTTCAAAGAGAAATTTTTGCCCTCATCAAAAATCCTCGGTAGGCATCACTTTGATACATTTTTGAGAGTCTGGGCATCACTTTGATAGTTTTTAAAGTTCGGACATCATTTTGATACCACTTGAAAAGTTCAGAACCCGCAAGTGATGTTTTTCCATATAACAAAAGTGAACCCATTTTTCTTCCTCTACCGTTCATTTTACTGTTCCTCTACTATTCACGCACTTGAGGGCACAATTGACACTTTGTTCACATCTCTTATTAAGCTCTCATTCTCTCTGCCTCTAGCTTCTCTCTGAGTTTATCTCAATCGATCGCAAATCGTATTCTCTCTCTCTCTCTCTCTCTCTCTCTCATTGGGTCTCTTATCTCTCAGTCTCAATCTCGGATTCATTTTTTGGTAAGCTTTCTCAATCTCTCAGTCTCGATCTCGATCTCGATCTTCAATTTGATTTTTGTTATTCCTTTGTTGTTTTGTTTACAGGGATTAAGGTTGAGTTTTGTTGGTTGCATTTCATATTCTCACCCAAATAATCCACTCTGGGTTAAATAGAATGCATCAGTCCGTTTCTAACTGTATCTGCATCATAGAAAGTCTACTAATTTTTGCACACTGTTTTGTTAATAGGTCAATATCAGAAGCATTGATGAAGCAGTAGTGATTGGGGCTACTCTTTCTCTCCGAGGCTAACGGCCCTAGCCCTTCCTCAGCACACACCAGGTTCCCTTACAGTTTATACGAGTCTTTTTCTTTTCTTTTTGGGTTGCAGAACATGAATGCAAACTAAATGAGATGCCAAGAAATGTATCAGTTCAACAGCTAAAAAAACAACAAAATTTAGTCAAAGAAATGCATATGTTACATATGCAAACATGTTGTTGTTTGATTCGTCTTCGTTTGCTTGCTTCTTTGTATGTATCAGTGTCATTTTGGTCGTATGACTCATTTCAGTTTGGATTTTGGCATTTTGCAATTATTGTTATGGCTGAATAGCATGATAAAGGTAAACCAATGACTACGACATACCACTCATCAATCACACCCTTTAGATTAATTAATTTAGTGATTGAAAGAAGAAATTTTCATCTCAATAGCATATTACTTTTTTCTTGGAGCTACAATTTGTAATAAATAAAAGGTATACACATTATAGCTGACGAGGTCATGATTTACTGAAGTTCGCAGTTGAGGAAGTACCTTTATAAGCATCACTTGGTGTGCTTAATAAGCTCTGGAAGTATCTTGAACAAAATACATATATGCTAACATCTTTTTTATGAAAAGATTGTGTTTTTAGTCGCTTTGATTCCTAAAAATTCTGCTGTAATCTCCATCCTTTGTATTTGCTTAAACTATTTGCAATGTTGACATTTATTGAAGGAATTGTTTTTATATCAAGATTTTTAGGAATCAAATCCTAACAATTGCGGGGAATGAGATTATATGAAGCAAATCCTATTAACCAAGTGTGGGGAACAATGACAGATTTTGTTTCAAAGAAAGACCAATTCCTGTTAATTGTTTGAACAGTGGTAGGTTATTTATTTGGTTTTTTATGATATTTATGTTTGACTCCAAAATCTCTCTGGCGAGGAGCACATAGAGAGTCTCTTGCAAACTGTCTCTTTTACTGATTTCGGATAGTATAACCGCATGTGTCGGCTTATCCTGTTTGTGCTTCGTGTGCTGGCGTGCCACCGTCTCTCGACGGAATATGGAATGTAAGCTGCCTGACTTCTTGATTTAAGCGATTAAGACGAGAAAAGCACCAACCTCGTCTGAATGGGTCATTCTCGCCTCGTGACCTAGAACTTTGGAGTTTCGCGTCTCTAGCAGAGCCACAGAAATCGATACCTCACACTACCCTTTACGAGTGCAAAGCAGAGCAACCTCTTTGATAGTGTGTTGAGAACACTGGGGTTTGCTTCCTTGGATATCCGAACTCTCACCCGATATGTGACAAGCCCTTCAATCTTCCAATTGCGTTGCTTCCTTTGATCGTGATACTCTCACTCGATTGGTGACAAACACTTTGATCGTTTGGTTGCATGATAGAATCTCTTGACGAGATGTATTGGTGTTTGCGTATAGCAAAGCTTTGTACTTGATCTGTGACCCTTACTCTATTGTTCTTGCTCTCCTTATATACTGCACAGTAGTCGTCTTTCAATTCTTTTGTACTTCTTCCGCTTTTTGATTCTCAATATAACTCTAAGTCTTTACCAACACATGAGACTTATCTTTATATAATTTCAATGTTATCTCAATTCCTTTCACAAAGGAAACCTAACCAATGTAGGAAATGTTAGATAAACATTAAGTTGCATGGATCAGCTAACTTAATTTACAGTCCTAAATTGACATAGAAACGGACTCTTTTATACTACTTGGTCGCTCGCCAAGCTTTAACTCACTTGGGCCGCTCGCCAAGACTTCAGCTCACTTGGGCCGCTCGCCAAGACTTCGGCCTTCCAACCCCAATATGAAATATTTATTTCAGGCCCAAACATTGCCCCTCAAGCTTTGAGCTTAAATTACCAATGCAAGCGAAAATGCTTGAATATTATTGTGTTATAGCGAAAGCAATTGAATGTAAGAACAAACACAGATTTACGTGATTCACTATCGTGAGTTAGCTACATCCACGGCAGAAGGAGAACAGATTTATTATCTTGAGGATACCAGATTACAGAGTATCACACTAGGTTAGCCAACCTAGAATTACAGAATACAGAATATCTACCATACTAGATTAAGCCTAATCTACAGGATAGAACCAGATTTCATTCACCTACTCTCTTTTGGCTAATACCCTTGTATATATATAGCCAAACAGAGTCCTGAATACCAGAGGAATCCCAAACCCAAACTTCTGAGGAAACCTAAACTAGAATGACTGATGAATCCTTATTCCTTACGGAAACCTGAGTAGAAGTCCTGCTCGCCAGAGACTCTAACTCTCCTTGCCAAAGACTGCTCGCCAAAGACTCTCTCGCCAGAGACTCTTCCTTGCGACCCTCTCGCCAAAGACATCTGTCTTCGCGAGACCTACGTACACCAACGCCATACCAGATTTAAGGCATATTATAATAAATCTCCACCTTGACTTGAATCCTCTCCCAGATAACCAGATGTACCAGAAGTACCAGATGCACCACAACAGTGCCAGATGTACCAGATTCTCCTCTGCTCCAGATGTCGTTCCTCCAAAAAACGAACCTAGATGTTGCCTTCTCCCAGAGAAGGAACCTAGATGTTGTCCCTCCCAAAGAAGGACCCAGATGTTGCCCCCAACGGGCAACTAACAGCTTCTAACATTCAGCAAGTCCAAACAATGTTGGAACTTGCTATGCGAAACCGGTTTGGTGAACATGTCTGCTGGATTATCAGTAATACCCACCTTGTTCACCCTGATTCTCTTTTCACTTCTCAGAAAATGATACCTGACATCGATGTGCTTAGTTCTCTCATGATGAACTTGATCCTTGGCTAAACAGATTGCACTCAGGCTTTCACAATACACTATAGCCTGATCGTGATGTAGACCCAAGTCACTAACCAGTCCTTTCAACCAGATTCCCTCCTTGGCTGCCTCTATCAATGCCATGTACTCTGCTTCAGTTGTAGACAAAGTCACTGAAGACTGCAGAGTAGCTTTCCAACTAACAACAGACCCACCAAGAGTGAAAACATAACCAGTCATAGATCTTCTCGTGTCACCATCTCCAGTATAATCTGAATCTGAGTAACCAGTTACTAAACACCCTGTATCACCTCCATAAATGAGACCAACATCAGACGTACCTCTAAGGTAACGAAAGATCCTCTTCACAGCTTGCCAATGCTCTTTTCCAGGCTCACCCATAAACCTACTGATAACACTGACAACATGTGCAAGATCCGGTCTAGTGCAGACCATAGCATACATCAAGCTTCCTACTACACTACCATAGGGAACTCGAGACATGTACTCTTTCTCCTGAGCAGATTTAGGTGCAAACGCAGTAGACAAGTGAATGTTTGCTTCACTTAGAGTATTTAAGGATTTTGCTATAGACATGCCAAACCTTGACAATATCTTCTGAATATAATCTTTCTGTGATAAGAACACCCTCTTCTGACTCATATCCCTGTAGATCTCCATTCCCAGAATTTTCCTAGCTGCACCCAAATCCTTCATCTCAAACTCAGCACTGAGAAGACCATTCAACTTCTGAATCTCTGACTTGTCCTTTGCAGCTATCAACATATCGTCTACATACAGAACCAGATAAATGAGAGACTTATTTGAAACCTTGTTGTAGTAAACACAACAATCATACGGACTCCTGCTGTAGCCAATCTCCATCATATAGCTGTCAAACTTCTTGTACCACTGCCTCAGTGACTGTTTTAGTCCATATAAAGATTTCTTCAACTTTCAAACATAAACTTCCTTTCCAGGAACTTGGAAACCCTCTGGCTGAGTCATGTATATCTCCTCCTCCAACTCTCCATGCAGAAAAGCTGTCTTCACATCTAGTTGCTCAAGTTCCAGATCCTAATGTGCAACTATGGCTAGTAGATCCCTGATAGATGTATGTCTGACCACTGGCGAGAAAATCTCATTGTAGTCTATACCTTCTTCTTGATGAAACCCTCTTGCAACTACCTGATCTTTATACTTGATACCCTCAGCAGGTGACATCCCTTCCTTCTTCTTGAAAATCCATTTGCAAGTAATGACCTTTCTCTCCTGAGGTCGCTTGGCCAAATCCCAAGTCTGATTCTTGTGAAGTGATTCCATCTCGTCTCCCATTGCAGCAAGCCATTGGGCAGACTCAGTACATGTAACTGCTTCCTTGTAGGTGGATGGCTTGCGAGGATCCACCTCTTCAGCAACTTGAAGTGCATAAGCCACCATGTCTTCAAAACCATAGCTTGTAGGCGGTTTCCCAGAGTTTGCTCTCCTCGACCGATTAAGAGACAAACCATGCTGGTTAACTACTAGTGGCTCTGATTCTGAATGTGAGTGTTGAACTCCTTGCTGTGGTTCACTCTCATCTTGAGTGACTCGCTGCTCCACCTGTCTCTCAACACTACCATTCTCTGATACAACTATGGACTTCACAGTAGGGTTAAACATAGAATTTTCATCAAAGACTACGTTTCTACTCAGTATAACCCTCATTTCAGATGGAGACCATATCCTATATCCTTTAACTCCATCCCCATAGCCTACAAATACTCCTTTTCTAGCTCTTGGTTCAAGTTTAACTCACTTACATGATATTAAACAGTGCAACCAAAAGCCCTCAGATTTGAGTAATCAGCAGACTTTCCAGACCACATCTCAAGAGGAGTCTTGAGATGTATACCAGTGTGAGGTCTACAATTTATCAGATAACAAGCTATACTCACAGCTTCTGCCCAGAACCTCTTCTCTAGTCCAGCATTAGAGAGCATGCACCTAGCCCTCTCCAGAAGTGTCTGATTCATCCGTTCTGCCACACCATTCTGCTGCGGTGTGTCCTTGACTATATGATGCCTAGCAATCCCTATATTCATGCAGAACTCATTAAAATCAGAACAGCAGAATTCCAGACCATTATCTGTTCGCAGCCTTTTGATCTTCTTCCCAGTTTGATTTTCAACCAACGCCTTCCACTGCTTGAAGTTCTTAAAAGCATCACTTTTATGCTTCATCATAATCACCCAAGTCATCCTTGAGAAATCATCAATCATTGACACAAAATATCTGTGACTTCCTATAGACTCAACGCGAGACAGACCCCAACAGTCTGAATGGATGTAATCAAGTGTGCCTTTTGTCTTGTGAATTACTTTAGGAAACTTGCTGCGATGTGATTTCCCAAACACACAATGTTCACAAAATCCAAGGTCTTTTACCTTGTGGCCACCAAGAAGATCTTCTTTAGCCAGAACTTGCATCCCTCGTTCACTCATATGACCGAGTCTCATGTGCCATAGCTTGGTCGATATTATGCAATTCTAACAGAATTGTGTTCAGCTGATCCAAGTGATCTCTCAGAGGTGCACCCTCTTGCATACGTAGACTAAACAGATGTTGCTTCAGAAGTAACTTGTTGGTTAAAGACTTCATCATGTATAGACTCTCAAGCTTTAACCACAAACCAGATGCAGATTCTTCTTCTGCGATTTCGGTGATGATATCATCTGCAAGACGCAACATGATTGTCGAGTGTGCCTTCTCCTCCAGACTGGCCATCTCAGCGGATTCGGGACCCACTGTCTTCTTCATCAGTGGTGCCCACAACCCTTGTTGCTTTAACAAGGCACGCATCTTGATCTGCCATAAACTGAAATGGTTCCTACCCGTGAATTTGTCGATCTTCACATTCACCCCAGACATCCTGAATCGAAGCTCTGATACCAGTTTGTTATAGCGGAAGCAATTGAATGTAAGAACAAACACATATTTACGTGGTTCACTAACGTGAGTTAGCTACATCCACGGTAGAAGGAGAACATATTTATTATCTTGAGGATACCAGATTACAGAGTATCACACTAGGTTAGCCAACCTAGGATTACAGAATACAGAATATCTAGCACACTAGATTAAGCCTAATCTACAGGATAGAATCAGATTTCATTCACCTACTCTCTTTTAGCTAATACCCTGGTATATATATAGCCAAACAGAGTCCTGAATACCAGAGGAATCCCAAACCCAAACGTCTGAAAACCTAAACCAGAATAACTGAGGAATCCTTATTCCTTACGGAAACCTGAGTAGAAGTCCTACTCGCCAGAGACTCTAACTCTCCTCTCCAAAGACTGCTCGCCAAAGACTCTCTCGCCAGAGACTCTTCCTTGCGACCCTCTCGCCAAAGACATCTGTCTTCGCGAGACCTACGTACGCCGACGCCATACCAGATTCAAGGCATATTCTAACATATTGAATGACACGCTGTTACTCCAAACGGTAACATCACACGCAAGCGCCACATTACACAACTCCTCTAAAAAGTTGCATCACTCCGGATGATGTAATATAAAAGCAAATGTCCACATCAATTAAAGTTCACTTCCCAACAGAAGTATTTCGCTTACCTTGCTTTCAATCTTTCAGCCTCCTTAAAGACTAAACTTTTCCTCCTCTCCAAACATCTTCTTCGACCAAAACCATGCCTCCTCGCAAAGACATATCCATCTCTTACTCAGAATAAGATGTCAAGAACTTCATTAGAAACCTCAAAGTCGTCGCCAGACAACAAAATCTAGAGGTCATCGTTCATCTGAATATCCACTACACCAAAACTGTCGATAGACAACACCATTACAACAACAGATGAGTTATTATCTGTTGTGTGAATAGGAAATCGAGAAAAATTTGATAAAGACAACATATAGTTCTGCCTACTGCTGTCTAAAGACCTATGCAACTTCATAATTTTGATATCGAAAATAGCTCCACCTGGGGACATTATACAACAACAGAAATTATTTTTTTCTGTTGTTTATATTTTGATATTTTTGCTTCAAACAACAGTAAAATAGGACTGTTGTGTGATAAAATTGTCTAATAATAATCACACAACAGATTTCCATGTAATGTTGTGTGATAAATTGTTTACAAATTTGTTCATAATAGTAAAACAACATATTTTTAGATGTCTGTTGTGTGTTGACTGATTTTATATTAGGGTTTGACACTTGAAAAAATATTTGAGTTTTCCCCAAATGTTGGCATGAATCACACAACAGAAAGGATGGTATCTGTTGTTAGTCAGTTAGTAATGATATTGGCGGGAAACTTTCCTTTTCTCCCTCCAACAAGTGAGGTTAGTAGCGGGAAGTTTTATGTCATTCCCTCCAAAATGAAGTGAGCTAGGTTTGTGGATTATGAAGGAAAAAAAAATTGACTTTGCAAAGAAAAAGGAATTGACTGAAAAAAGTGGCTCTTCTGACCCATATACGTACCATTCTCAACCCAAAAACAACATAAGTGTAAAAAAGTAACCCAAAACAACTACCTAGCCCAAACTAAGTGTATCGAGCTCTCTCTCACGAACCCTAGCCTGCTCCCAATTTCATATCGAAATCGAAATCAACCCCCAATCGAATCGAAAGCAACCAACCCCAACTCACCGAAATAGCTATCTTCCCAAATTCGAAATCATCCCCAATCGAAATCAAGAGAGGGACTTTATACAGAAGACAATATCGATGCTCCTCTTCGCAACAATCGAAATCTGAAGAGGTAGTTCTTGAAATCGAGAAGTTAGGTTATCTTGTTCTATTTTAGGTCTGGGTTATTTGAATTGTCTACTCGATTTAGGTAAGCTGAACTGATTGATCGATTTTGGTTTGTACAGCAACTGAAGATGCCCTACAACTGAAGAGGCCCAAAGGTAGTAATGTAGTAAGCTTTTGGCCACTCTTTGTTATATACAGCTCTCTGCCTTTGCAACCCCTCTTTTGCTGTCTTCATCTAGTACTTTTGGTTTTTGGAAAAACCTGATTTTACTTTTGTTTATGTGTTAAAAGTTCATTGAAGCCAAAAGAGAAGAATTTAAGTAGGATGCTAGCTTCTTGCTTTGTTAATTTTACTTTTTTGTTACTCTTCCACTGATTTTAGTTTTGTTTATGTGTTAAAAGTTCATTGAAGCCAAAAGAGAAGAATTTAAGTAGGATGCTAGCTTCTTGCTTTGTTAATTTTACTTGTTTGTTACTCTTCCACTGATTTTACTTTTGTTTATGTATTAAAAGTTCATTGAAGCCAAAAGAGAAGCATTTAAGTAGGATACTAGCTTCTTGCTTTGTTAATTTTACTTGTTTGATACCCTTCCACTGAGTCATGTCCTTTTGGTACTCTTCCCCAAATGAAAATGAGATGTGAACTGTTTTTTCAGTGACTGGGCTAGTAGTATTTAGATGGATCAGCTAATATTTTTAACAGATGCTATGAGTTGGTTGCATTGTCCAAATCTCACTAAATTCTTAACTAATGAAAAAAGGTTAATATAGGTTTGTTTATTGATGATTATTAGTTGTTGGTAGAGAAGCTTGGAGCATACGTTGGAGGATACGTTGGAGCATACGCTGGAGCTTACGTTGGAGTACTAGGTATGAAGTTGTTTTCTGTTATGAATTGGATTTGTTTGTTAATATGGTATAATTAGGGTATGAAGTTGTTTTATGCTGAATTTGAAATGGATGCGTGAATTGTCTGTGTCATTGTTTGATTAAGTTTTGATGCCTATGTGAGTATGTTTGCATAATTTTAAATTACTCATGTGTGTCGGAGCATACGCTGGAGCTTACGTTGGAGTACTAGGTATGAAGTTCTTTTCTGTTATGAATGGGATGTGTGTGTTAATATGATATAAGTAGGGTGCTGATAGGATTTTCAGTGGGATGTTTTGATAATTCTGCTGATGAATGGGATGTGTGGTTCATTCTGTTATGTTGTGTTCTGTTATGATAGTGTTAGGTAATATGTTTAAATGGATGTTGTTAGGTTTTCTGGTATGTCTTGAAATTGGAATGGACGCGAGCATGTTTGATTAAGTGATGAAATGTCTGTTAGATTAGTTGATTAACTTTTGAAATTTCTGTGAGCATGTTTGCCTAAGTTTAAAATTGTCTGTGAGTAGGAGCATTAAAATGTGTATGTAGTTATAAGAATTTAGGTTGAAAATACAGTAAATCCTTTTTTCTTCTTTGTGTATGTACGTAAAATGGATAAATCATGGATGAAAGAGGATAGGAGATCAGACATTTATGTATCTGGGGTGAACAAGTTTCTAGATTTTGCATATAGCAATGCTGTAGATAAAGACAGAATCAGGTGTCCTTGCATTAAGTGTTGCAATGGTAAACAGTTTACCAAAGATGTGATTAAGGACCATATCACGTTTAACGGGTTTAATCAAAACTATACGCATTGGAGTGTGCATGGAGAAAGTAAGGCCATGAAGCGCAAACCTAGTACGTCCGAAACCACTGTAAATTGGGACCCTTTAGGTGACATGGGAGAAAATGGGGATGATGAGATATCTGAGGAGGATGCTGGTTTCTTGTTAAATTTTCTTGAAGATGCAGATAGACCTTTGTATGCTGGTTGTACTAGGACAACTAAGATGGGTGCTTTACTGGAGTCTTTGAACCTGAAAGCGAAATTTGGAATGAGTGATGCTAACTATTCAGCTATGCTGAAAATGTATAAAGGTTGGCTTCCTGAAGATAATGAGGTCCCAGCTTCTTTCTACGAGGCTAAGAAGACCCTTCTTGCAATGGGGATGGATCATCAAAAGTTTCATGCATGTCCTAATGACTGTATAGTTTATAGGAAGGAACATGCTGAAGCTACAATCTGCCCTAGGTGTGGTTTGTCTAGGTGGAAAATAAGTAGAGCTAAAGTAGAGAAAGTAGGTGTGCCAGCTAAGGTTGTATGGTACTTCCCACCTTTTTCTAGATTTAAACGGATGTTTGCAGACCCGAAAATAGCGAAGGATCTGACTTGGCATGCTGATAGCAGAAAAAAGGATGGAATTATGCGCCATCCTGCTGATTCTCCTACATGGAAGGTGATGGACACTGGATTCCCAGTGTTTGGTGTGGAACCTAGGAACCTCAGACTAGGTTTGTCAACGGATGGGTTCAATCCTTTCCGTTCTCTAAGTAGTAAGTACTCATGCTGGCCAGTCATGTTGGTTACGTACAACTTGCCTCCATCACTTTGCATGAAAAGAAAGTTTATGATGCTAACCATGTTGATCTCTGGCCCTAAACAACCAGGGAATGACATTGATGTGTATTTTCAGATTTTAGTGGATGATTTGCAAACTGTGTGGAAGGGGATACATGGGGTATATGATGCATTTAGGAATGAGTATTTCACACTTAGGGCTTGTCTTTTGTGGACAATTAATGATTTTCCTGCATATGGGAACGTATCAGGAAGCTATGTGAAAGGATACAACGGCTGTCCAGTTTGTGTCGATAAGACAAAGCCGTTTTACCTGAAGCATAGTAAGAAAATGTCGTACATGAGACATCGTCGATGGCTGCCAAAAAATCATGCATTCCGGAGGCAAGCAGCAAAATTTGATAACACCATAGAGGAGGCGTTTACCTGTTGGTGAATGGCGAACAATTGTTGACAAGTACGTATTTTTTTCCTTTCGGAAGTTGTTCACATGCATTGTCTATAAAAATAATATTACTGTACCCTAAATCCTCTCTTGTTTCTGACATGTGAAGTGCAATTGTAATTTACAATGCGAATGTGAAGAACAAAAGCAGGAAATCGATTACATGGAAGCCTTTATCGGTATTCTGTTTGATTCTTTCCTTTAAACTCTATGTGCCATGTATTGTATCTTGGGTTTTCTATATGTGTACTTAATCTTTTGAATTGTATTCAGGGAATTCCGCCACAACAGGGTAGAGGCTGTGGACTTTGGGTAATGCTGTACATGAATGACATAGTGAAGGACAAGAATTTGGGATTTGCAACCAAGGTAAGATTAGCAGCTAAACTTTGATTGATGTCATGCTATGATTTGTAGTGTAAGTTGTGTTATGCATTATGAAGGGAACTGTGATCTTTAATATATAGAACTGAGCTGGTCATGTGAATCTGTTTCTCAACTGTGAAATGTGTTGGCATGAGAGTATACGATAGACTAGCTGTAGACTAGCATTATTCTGGTCCTAATTCTGTTATCAAGCTATGCTACGTGTATGGTTACGATTAGGTAGTCATGATCCAATGAATGGTTACGATATGTTGTCAGCTGATGTGTTTAACTCTATATATAGAGCTGTACCTTTTATATCAGATATATGGAAAAAGTGAGATAGATTTGTGAAATTGAGATATATTAGATTGGGCATTGAAGGTGAAATTGAGATTTTGCAGGTGAAAGCTATGAAATAAAGTAAGGGATGGGTGAGAACTGAGTTCTGTTGTCTAGTTGCTTGATCGAGTCTCAATATTTCATTGATTTTTCATTTTTGCCTTTGTTTGGTGAATTTGGTCATCTGGGCTTGCTTCTTAATGTTTAGGATGGTAGCTTCATCTATTGTTGTTTTTTAATTTTCTGGGTTCTAACTCATTGATCAAGCTCTCTGTTGGAAGAGTGGAGAAGTCTTGATTTGTATATATCACTTACAGCTATGACCTTAATTTGTATATATCACTTACACTTGTTGAGTTACTGTTGGGTAATTGTTTGTATCTACACTTGTGTTTCCAGTGGGAGGTGAGAAAGGGCAGAAAACAGCAAGTGTACACAGCAACTGAAATTGATGCTGTCCGGAATGAATGAGCAAATTATGTTAGCAGCATTCAGTTTGTAAAGTAGTTGGCGCGCCCCTATCGAATTAGGTGGTAATACTAAGATCATGCACCTCTTTTGTGAACAATTATGCTTGATCTATAAGTTTGTGTAGCGCGCATTTTGCTTTTGTAGATCATGTGAATGTGTATGTAGAGCACTAACTCGCACACTTCACTATGAAGCTAGCTAGCTGTATATGTATGTTGCTAGTGCAATGCAGGTGATCATGTACTGTTGCAGCTGTACATTTTGGCACCAACAGTGATCATGTACTGTTGGTGCTAGATAATTATTGCATGTATATATGTTTATTTTGGAACAAATGCTCATGCACATTAGGAATGACCTGAATTTCTAGTCTATTGTTGTTCCAATTTTCAGACAACAAAATGTTCACAAAAATAGCAGTTCAACCATCTCTCTCACAACAGAAATTTCACATTTTCTGTAGTTTCAACAACTTTACAACAACAGAAATTCCACATGTTCTGTTGTTTCAACAACTTTACAACAACAGAAATTCCACATTTTCTGTAGTTTCAATAACTTTCCAACAACAGAAATTCCACATTTTCTGTTGTTTCAATACCTTTACAACAACAGAAATTACAAATTTTCTGTTGTTTCAATACCTTTACAACAACAGAAATTCCACATTTTTTGTTGTTTAAATAGCTTTCCAACAACAGACAATATAAATAACTGTTGTTGCAATACATATCCAACTTCAGGAAATAAAATGAATATGCTAGTTAAAGATAACTACAACAACAGTATTTAAAATATATGTTGTTATTCATGTTGCTCATTGATCAACTCTAACTTCAGACATTATAAATATCTGTTGTTGGAATAGACTTGAACCAACATATATGGCCCAAAAATGCTTAATTTTTTGGCTACTGACAGACAACAGACATTATAATTCGACGTTGTTGCAACTAGCTTCTAACAACAGAAAAAATCTGTTGTGTGAGGAGGTATCCAACGGCAACTCAATAGACAACAGAAATTTACATGTTAGACAACAGAACTGTTCTGTTGTCTATCGACCCTTTTGGTGTAGTGATCGACCCAAGCAAAGGCACTGGCCTGCTCGGTCCCTTTATGGAATCTCCAATAAACCCAGAACTTTTTCTTCTTCTCTGTCGCCCCCTTTGCAATTCAGCCTTAATCTTCCAAAAAAATCCAAAGGCGGAACCCAAAGAATGGACCAACAAAGACACTTTTTATCTAATTGGTAAATGGTCGCAACCAAACGAAGAAGACCTCGCTTAGTACCGGCTCCATCACGGAAAAGATATCGATCGATGGGAAGCAACCGGCATCACCCAACTCATTGATTTATGCTTTTTGCGTCCTGCTGGTGGAAATCGAGCTCTGTTCGCCACCGCCATATGCTTCTGAGATTGCTCAGCCAACTGTTTTCATCTCCCCTACGGCGATGTAAGCAACACTATCCTTGAACTCTACGCCTTATTCAGAATTCCTGTGTTTAACAAGAATAGGATGTACTTCCCAGTAGAGTATTGATTGTAAATGTACTTCCCCTTCTTCCGCCCTTCTGCAGTCCCTTCTTTCGAATAGGACAAAACTTCTGGGCCAAACCTTGGCGACTGCGTCTTCTGGGACCAGAACATGGTCTTATCAACTCTGCTTCAACTACCTTTGCTCGTATAAAGACTTTCCAACCGCAACAGTTGAAGTAATTTTGAATCGTCGCCATCTCTGCAGCCTTGCGAGTGGATTTATGCTCTCGCCAGAGCAAGATGACTCTGCAAGGAACCTTTTCCTTCAGAGTCACACCTGCAAGAACCTACAAATTCCTGATTCTTCGAGCCCCATGTATGAACTGTATGCTCCTAATCATTTTTCAAGACAACTCGGGCTAACCCAAGATGCCCTCATGCCCATCGCCTGTTCTTTGAACATATACAACCTTTGGCGAGGGTTAAGCCATCCCTCAATGCATGATCTACATGATGTCCATTTGGCTTTCCAACTGTGATAATTCCTAATTTGTCGAAGCAACTTGCTATCTCTCAATTGTCCATTGAGATGTACTTGGAATGGCAATCCCAACTTTGGGAGAACATACGACGCGTGGGACCGCTTGCTCTTTTCACCAGCATCTTCTATGGTTTTGACAAAAGATTCAGAAACAAAGAAGATTTGGCCATCCTGGGAAGATTATACAAAAACATCATTAGGACTCCCTGGCCACAGGTATACTCCTTCATTTTTAAACTTTGCCACATGTGTTAGCACTTCTCTAATCGTGTTTGACCAATTTATCCTCTCTTCTAATCAACAACATGCCTTGGAAACAGACATGGCCATTGCCTCCCAAGCCCCAAAGAAGAAAAGAT
The DNA here is from genome assembly GCA_946800695.1 of Geum urbanum. Lineage (NCBI taxonomy): Eukaryota > Viridiplantae > Streptophyta > Magnoliopsida > Rosales > Rosaceae > Geum > Geum urbanum. The sequence continues at coordinate 32,195,783 of OX327012.1, forward strand.
CCAACACTTCTGAGCAATCAGTAAGCGTCCAAATTTTTTACTATTGTTCAATGTTCTTGTTGTCTTACTGAAAATGACTGACCCGCTTATTCTTTATTAGTCTCACAAACGCAGGAGGACTGACTCTTCTTCCGAAGAAACTCCAAAAACCCAAGGTTCCAAGTCTGTTTACCAAGATGATCCCCAACTTCCCCTGGCCTCGGACGCCATTCCAAGCACCAGCTAGGAAACGACAGAAGTCATGAGCAGAGATGGACAAACAAATCTCCGAACCAATGTCTTCCTTGCCTCATTTGATCAACGAAGCAAGAAAGCGTCTAGGGCAAGCGCATGTCCAATATTGGTCTTCACTATTGCACATTGGCTACTTTAAAATTCAAATCCTATGCCCACAATGTCTGAATTTGATGACCTCATTGTCCAAGGTTCTTCGGAATGACAGGAGCTCTGCAAGAACAAGGCCCTCGCTAGCTCCTTCCCTAAAAAATACTTTGATCTTGAGACGATTCTGAAGGCCAACATCAGACCCCTGAAGATTTCTTCTGATGAATCCTTCATTGGGTACCTTAGCCTAGACAAATTTGCAAACTTGAAAGATCTTATATCCTTTGATCAAGTATGGGAAAGCATCAGCAAGAGCGCAAAGCCTCAAGTATATCTGGTGAGCTGGAATGATCACTTCTTTGTTCTTAAAGTTGATGTCGATGCCTACTACATCATTGACTCATTGGGGGAGAGGTTCTTCGAAGGTTGTAGCCAAGCCTACATATTGAAATTTGACGATTCTAGCATAATGTTTGAAGGTAAGGAAACAGAGCCAGAGGTCATAACAGTGGGAAAGAGTGCTGCAAAGACTTCATCACTATATTCCTAGCTGGAATAATCTTAAGGGAGTTTGAAGAGGCCGAGAAGAAAGAAGCAGTTGATCATCTAACTCTCTTCCGGTGCTTACAAATTGAGCTCCAGTCCTGCTACCTTTCTTCCTCTGGCGAGGACAACAGCTCCCAAATGACCAACTCATTCCGGAATAAGACATTCAGATTCCGTCCTCGCCAGAGCTCCAAGTCATAACTGAAGAACCACAAAAGCTGGTTGAGGTCACCTCAGAGCCAAAGGTTCAAGTTCCGCCTTCGCCAAAGCTCTAATTCCAAATGGTTGAAGAACCACAGCGATTGGTTACACCTAATAACTTGCCCCCTCCTCATGTAATACTTCAATTTATTTATTCTTCTGTAGAGTAACTTTTTCAATTAAGTCCTGACACCTTGCGTTTCCTTCTAGTCTCCGCCTACATTTCTTTGAATAGCGACACAATCCTTCTTGAACAACATGCTAATTCAGAGGAAGATGCAATCTCTCAAGGCCAGCCTCAGACTTCTAATCTCCTTCAGTATTTTGAGCTCACATCAATAGCCGCAGTGGAACAACCTTCGAGCTCGCCAAATGTTATTAATGAAGAACCAAATATTTCGCGTGAAGAAACTGCTGCTCCGTTTTCATCATCGGGACCTTCGACTCAAGCACCTACCCTTCAAGATGAAATTTTGGTCTTGTAAGAGCTTTCGACTATGTTAAGTGCTCTGAGCTCCCCTCTAGCTGTCACTATTTCCCTTAAGAAGTTCTTCTTTGCCAGCCTAGACTCACTTCAAGGCATCAAGCAAATTCAAGAACAGGTCAAAAGTCTAAAGTCCACTGCCTCTACTGAATTCTTCCAGGTCATATTTTACTTTGAGGAAAAACTTCATCAGTTCTAAGATCAATACGATGCCCATCATCATCTAAAGCTCGAAGCCGATCATAAGAATGAGGCGGTAGAGACATTGGCTCGCCAGACATAGGAGGAAAATAAACGAATCCAAACGCTCCTGAAAAACGCTTTATCGCAACAAGAAATTCTGGCAGCCAAGGAGGCTAAGTTGGCTGCCCTCCAAGCTGAAGTGGACCGCCTGCGTACAAACACTCACTCTAATCAAGCCTCTGTTCGCCAACTTCTGGGCGAAGGAGAGAACCAGGCTTAACTGCTGCATGATGGAAAAGAAGAAGTCACGAGTGCTCTACACTTGTATAACAAGTCCTGGTGAGATCTCGAACTTTCAAAAATTTCTTTGAGGGATTAAGTCCTCTCATTATAATTGTTGGGCCTCAGGGATTAGGCCTTTTCTCTGTATTGCAATATTCCAAAAAATTTCTACCATCTTAAGTATTTTCTTTGATCGCTCATATTTTGGTATTTTTGCGTTTTATTTGGGCCCTGAATATTCTACTGGGCCTCAGACTTAGGCCTGTCGTGGATTACCCTAGAAAAATTAGGCCTTTTATAGAACCTAACCGCTCACCTACTACTGTCATTTGACTCAAATGGTTTTTAATATCATGCTTGGAATCCGTAGTGCATCGTCCCATCAAAACTTCAAAATACGTTTTACCTGCCCAAAAAATCTTTCACTTATCACGCCTTCATCTCGGGGTAGATAAACCGTTCTGTGGTGCAATCTCCGGTAGACATGTGTCTTCTATTAACGGGTACATTTAATCTCACAAAGCCTTACCGCTACGGTTTAGTGTAGTTTCTTTCTATAAAAGGCATCCTCATTCCTTGCTTATGGTCATACTTTCCAAGCTTCTTCGTGAAATGAACTCCCTTTCTCTACGTTTGCTCTGGCTTTCTTATCTGGAAAATCCTCCAGATAAAACTTCTCATATTATAGACTTTAGATAGTAACATCCATGCCCAAACCTGGACTAGATAGTGATATCTATGTCCAGGTGTTGCCTTGGCTGAATCACCCTCAGTATCTACAGGGTGACGAAGCCACAACCCCGGGGGAAACCTCACCTCGTCTTCCTCCCCAGCAACTGCTCAGTCTCCATATGCATATAGGGTGCTCTGGAGAGGAACGACAGAGAATTCAACCCTGGGTAAGGCAACATATGCCAATCTTGCTTCAAGTGGCCTTTTGGGCTGCTGAATTAGCTTCCTTAGCGTTTCAAATCCTCCTTCTTTTATCTCTTGATATCCCCATTTTTAATGTATGCATATTTGATATGTGTACCTAAGGACAGGCTATTAATTGTTTGAGGATTTGGAATGACACACTGTATTTTTCTTTCTGTTCTGTTGCTGTAGTGTGTCTTCATATGGTATCAAAGTTTAAGGCCGCAAAGCCTTTGTAATCTTTGTTTCGATGTAATCTATTTATATTCAAAGTAAAGAGTTCCCTTATGCAAAACGTCTTTCATATTGATAACTTAAACATTGTTTGTACATAACTTGGCCACATCGATTTGCGAGCATGAACTCATTAATCAGAAAAATTTAGCCACTAGTATAGGCTAACAGACTGTCTTAACACAATTAAAAATTAAAAATTTAGCCACAAGTATAGGCTAACTACGTCTAAGTCCCTATGTGTTGCCCCTTCAGTTCAATCAAGCGAGCGTCACCAAGGAGCGTGAATGAACTGAATTAAGCTTTTGTTGGCGAGTCTTCATACTCCCAAACTGGTTGTTTATACTTCTTAAGGAAACGTCCGTTGATAGGATTAGCATGAATTGTTCATTCTCAATCTTGTAATCGAACAACTCCTTTACCAAAGAGGCGATCGATAATGTATGACCCTTCCCACTTTTCTGACCACTTTCCGCGGCATTCAGTCTTCTCGCCAACGGGTAATATCACTCACCAAACCAATTCTCCTTCTGTGAAACTCATGCCCCTAGTACACTTGTCATAATCATGAGCCACCTTCCGTTTTTCAGCACACATAATGTTATAAGCTTGTATTCTCTTTTCATCTAAGTCTTCATGTTCCTGCCACATAGCCTGTACATAATCTTCACCGATCAGATTATTTTTCTTCATTAGTCTTAAAGATTGTACGTTAATCTCCAAAGGCAGGACTGTATCATGGCCAAACATTAATGCATAAGGAGTGGTGCCTGTTGGGGTCTGTTTGCTTGTTCGATAAGCCCATAATGTGTTGAAAAGTTCTTCATGCCACAATCTGGCATTGCTCGCCAGCATGCGTTTGAGGATGTGTACGATAATTTTGTTGCTTGCTTCTGCTTGATCATTGGATTGGGCATAGTATGGAGAAGAATGTAGAAAATGTATCCTGAAATCCTTCACAAGCTCATCGACATCTCCAGACATGAATGCTGCCCCTCTGTCTAAAATAAAACTCTCAAGAATACCAAATCTGCAAATGATATCTTCAAATAAATACTGGTGAATGGCATTCGCTGATGATACTCTAAGAGGTCTAGCTTTGGCCCATTTTGTGAAGAAGTCAGTAGTCACTATGATGTACTTGTACTCGTCTGATGAATGTGGATGATTCATCCCGATTAAGTCCAAAGTCCAACCTCAAGCTGGCCAAGGCTTGATTATAGGGTGTAATAGTATTCTGGGCATGTGGGTAATTAGACCATGTTTTTGACATTCTTCGTAGCCTTTAGTGAGCGTGATGTAATCTTTTAGCATACTTGGCCAATAATAACCATGGCGTCATATCAACCATCACATCTTTGGACCGGCCTGATTTGCTCCTGCTGCTCTCAGATGGACTTCCCTCATCAATCGCTTAGCGTCACGTCCGTACACACATCTGAAGAACAGGCTTTCTTCTCCTCTTCTATAAAACTCATCATCCTTGAGTATATAATTAGGAGCTAAGAAACGAATCCGCTTGTCTACTGGATCATTAAGATTATGGAGATAGGCAATAATAGGCTGTCTCCAATCCACATCAATGTGATCGAGTGTGGCAAAGTACCACTCATTTGTTTCTTCTTGGCGAGCGATGAAAGATGGCAGAGTCCTTCGTTCAAATTTCAATATACGTTCGTGTACTCCATCTTGCAAGCTCACCCCCATTGCTAGCTGTGCCAACCCATTTGCTGCAAAATTCTCCTCATGAGGGATATGGCTCAACTCAACTTCGGTGAACAACTTGAGTAATTCACAGGCTCGTTTGGCATACGGCTCTAAAATTGGTCCAGCCTTATATTTGGTCTTAAGTTGTCAGATTACTAATATGGAGTCTCCGTATACGTGCACATCTGTAATCTCCATTTCTAGCAAAAGTTCCAAGCCTACGATAAGTGCCTCGTATTCCACTTGGTTATTTATACACCGGAAATCCAACCTGAAAGAAAAGGAAAACATTTGGCCACGTGGAGAAACTAATGCCACTCCTGTCCCAGCCAGAGTACTCGTGATTAACCCATCAAAATATAAACACCAAGGTGCCAGATCAATAGGAGTTAAGTCTAATTATGGCCCCTCGCGAGTGTCCTCCATTGGATAATGAGCCAGAAAGTCAACCACTGCTTGGCCTTTAATTACTTTCTAGGGAACGTACTGCAAAGAAAACTCTGACAGTGCCAAAATCCACTTCTCAATCCTTCCCCTTAGTATGGGTCTTGAAAGCATATACTTCACCAAATCGGTTTGCGCTATTACGCATGTGGTGAAGGATAACATGTAATGCCTCAACTTGCATCCTGGAAAATACAAGGCTAGGCACAATTTTTCCATTGGCGAGTATCTTGTTTCACAATCATTCAAGGTATGACTAAGATAGAAGATAGCACGTTCTATTCCTGTTTTGTCGTCTTGAGCTAATAAACTCTCAATAGAATGGTCGATAGTTGATATATACTGCTTGAGAGGAACCTCTGGCCTTGGTGGAACCAAGACTGGCGGGTTCGCTAAGTATGCTTTGATGCTTTGAGTAGGCTCTCATACAAAGTCTTTCTGATTCTGAAGCTTGAGTAAAGTGGAGAATGGTTGTATTTTTCCAGCAACATTGGCAATAAAACGCCTCAAGAATTTGATTTTACCCATTAGGCGTTGTAGTTCTTTCTTAGCCTTTAGCGGGATTGCATTGAGAACCACCTCTTTCTTGTCATCCGGTATCTCAATCCCACACTGATGAACCAGAAATCCCAGGAAATTCCCTGCTTGTAATCCAAATACACACTTAGCTGGATTCATCCTCAACTGATGCTACCTCATACGGATAAACACTTACCTCAAGTCTTCAATGTGATCTGCTCTACATTTCATTTTAACTACCACGTCATAAATATAGACCTCCATGGACTTGCCAATGAGGTCATGGAAGATCAAGTTCATTGCTCGCTGGTAGGTTGCCCCTGCATTCTTGAGTCCAAACGGCATGTCCACGTACTCAAATACTCCTGCAAAACCTGGGCACCAAAATGCGGTCTTATGTCTGTCTGCTTCTGCCACTAGTATCTAATGATAGCCAGCCATCCCGTCCATAAATGATAGCATTTCATGAGGAACCATGGAGTCTACCAACAAATCTGCTACTGGCATTGAGTATGCATCCTTCGGAGTTGCATTATTCAAGTCTCTGTAGTCAACACAAACTCGCATCTTGCCATTCTTCTTCCTGACTGGGACTACATTTGATAGCCACTCATTGTATTTGACCATTCATATGATCCATAACTTGAGCATTTTTTTTCAACCTCTTCTTTGACCAGAATTGTTGTTTCTGTATTCATTCGCCGCTTCTCTTGTTTCACCGGCTTCTTCCTTTTTATGATAGGTAAGCTGTGACAAACCAATTCTGGTGACAGTCCTGGCATGTCGTTGTACTTCTCTACAAAATAATCCGTGTACTTCTGTAGCAATTCAATAAGCCTCAGTCGTTCTTCAGGCTATAGGAAGGTACTAATAGCCACAGATATTGGCTCTTCGAAACTCCCAAGATTAACCTTTTCAATGGGATCTTTGACTTTATGAGGTATATCGTCTAAGGCTGTGGGTGCTAATTTGATCTCATCCTTATCATCTGATTCATTCAGTACATCTTCATCCACATATTTCAATACCACAATCATTGGAACCCTCTCGTAGGCTTGACTCTCCATAAAAAATTATGGAAACGTTCATGCAGAAAGTAACAAGCCTCGACTTCTATACTCGATAGAGGCACTATCATTGAGATGGTTTGGATGCTAGATCAATGGTATAGGGTTTGCCACTATCGTGGTCTGCTTGAATAATACCCCATTGAGCTAGTTCAGAGGCCGTTACACCAATTGGGCGGCCTTTGTTATCGATGCCACATACTTCAAGTGGCATGAGGTCACTGTTGTAATAACTGGTTTCTAAAGAATAGGCAGACATGGAGTATGGACAAGGGTCTGCATCAACAATTTCTGCCTCGCCAAACTCTATGTTCTAAAGTAACATCTGTTGGTGAAGGGACGAAGACACATAATAGCTCCTATGGATCCAGTCATATCCAAGAATTGCACTGTATGAAGCTGTGCACTCTGCTACAAAGAATGTGTATGTTCCAGTGGCTAGTCCAATGTGCACCTGTAGAAAGACGATTCCCAAAGTTTTAGATATGTTACCCTGAAATTTTCTGACGTTGAGGGTTGTCTCATGGATAGCAGATTTGGGAACGCCTAGGAACGCCATTGCTTTGACGGTGATGATGTTTACTGCTACCCCAGAATCCACTAACAGTTTGTTAATTTGAATTCCCTGGATCATCCCTGTCACGTACAATGGCTGCAAGATGCATATGAGTATGATCACAAGATAGAGTAAGTGTACCCTATGAAAATCCATAATCATAAAGTATATGCTTCATCCATAGCATTTGAGTACAACAACTTCCTGCTGTAATGTACTCTGCTTGGGCAGTGGATAGAGAGACAGTTTTTCTTGCTATGCCATGAAACAAGGTTATTTTCAACAAAAAAACTTCCTCCTGAAGTACTTTTTCTGTCAGTAGCATCACCTGCCCAATCAGAGTCTGAATATCCTGCAATTTCAATATTAAAGTCAGTTGAGTACATAATACCAAAATCAGTTGTTTCAGAAACATATCGTATGATACGTTTAACAGCTTTAACATGAGATTCTTTGGGATTTTCTTGGTAATGGGCATAGACTCCAACATTGTAACAAATGTCAAGTCTACTTACAGTAAGATATAGAAGACTGTCAATCATGCTTCTATAAGGTGTAAGATCAATATTAATTCCAGCTAAATCAGCATTGATTTTGCAACTTGTTCCCATTGGATTCCAAACAGGAGTAGAAGATTCCATTCCAAACTTTTTTACCAAATCCTTGGCATACTGGGTTTGAGAAATGTACAGGCTATATTCTCTTTGTTGTACATGTAAGCCTAGAAAATAACTTAGTTTTCCACAGTGGCTCATTTTGAATTCCGTCTCCATTGTGGTAGTAAAATCTTTTACTAAGACATTTTGAGGTGAAACCAAAAATGATATCATCAACATAAACTTGAACAAAAATAACATGTTTAGAGGTACTTTTAATAAACAAATTTTTGTCAATAGAACCTTGTTAGGTCCATAATTATGCTCTAATTATGTTTCTAACTTCATACTTATTGCTTGCCTTTTATTAATAAAGCATCATTTTTACTATGTCTCCTTGCTATGCTAGGAAATGAGGGATTGGCATGGAAACGCTCTAAGAGATGGAATCTAATCACATTTTAGAGAAGCCGAGCAAGTTTCCTAAGTCTTTGTAGAAGATAGAGCAAAACCGAGAAAATGATGAAAAGTCAACGGCCAATCAAAAGGCTAGATGAGCATGTAAACATGATTATGGTCTATTCCAAGAGGATTTACCTTGAGGTTTGGTTTCTTTAGTACTAAGCAAGGACTAGAGCTTCTTTGAGTCTCAATAAACTTGAAGAACTCTAGTTAAGCACACATTAAATTGAAAAGGCTATTGTGGCAAAATCGTAGAATCTCTTGACTCGTAACTCACTAGGTGTGAGTTGGGGATTCTCTTAGACTTTCTCTCGGGATTCTCCAATAGAGATTCGGGAAGGGGAAACTTCCACATATATCACATGGTATGCTTGTTGACTTCACAAACATGACATACAATTGAGATGTATGCCCGAAATGGCTTAGGTCTTGGTCCCGATTTACTAGATACTTCAAAGTTGGACTTAAGTCGTCTAGCGTCGGAAATGACCTAGGAACTTGGGTTCAAAACCAAACGTGACTCACAAGGTCACGATTTGGACATAACTTGTGTGAATGGACCTTAATAATCCATATATATAAACCGAGACATTGTTTGAACATCATATGGTTGGCGAAGATTTTCCTAGTCGACCATTTTTTCTTATATTGAATTTTTTTTGCTATTTTCGTTTCCGTATCTTAGTGTAATAAACCAACAACTCGTTTAATCACTCATCGTAATTCAATCACCCATCGCAATGCTAAGTCTCCAAAGGACTTGGTAGTGTGAGATACATTTCCGCATTTTATTCTTAGTTTAGTGTCAAGTAGTGTCTAGTTAACCGTAGTTTTTGTGCTAATTATTTCGAGCTAGGGAGTCTAAGTGGCTAATCCTCGTGGGTATGACACTCGACTTCCTACATATATTAAAACTTGACATTGTGCACTTACGGGTGGGAAACACTTCATATGCTTATGAGATAGTCTATAGTTCATCAAGTGTGTAGGGCGTAAATCTCTCGAACAAGTTTTTGGCGCCATTGTCGGGGATTAGGCTCATCTTAATTCCTTAGCTCCAGTTAGCCTTTGATTGTAGATTATCCGGATATTTGCTTGATAATTGTTTCTTAGCTTGTAGTTTTCTTCATTTTATCACTTATAATTTTGTTTTCCTTGTCTTTAATCCTTAGAATACTTCGGTAGGTACTTTGAGGTGAAATTGTGCTAGAATATGTGCTTATAACCTTTTTGCAGGACATATTTTCAATCCATCGAAGGATTACACTTCGATCCATCGAAGCCTTGTTGCAGGTGGAGACTAGAGGAGTTGCTGCGATCCATCGAAGGCTATTCCTTCGATCCATCGAAGTGTAAATGGAACTCTTGCCTGAAGAGACATAGTAGTAGCTTTGATCCATTGAAGGTTATTCTTTCAATCCATCGAAGGTAACTTGTAATTCCGAACCAGGGGCATTGCTTTGACCCATCGAAGTTATAAGCTTCGACCCTTCAAATTTGTGCTGTGCTTAAAGTTGTTTCATTTGTTCTCTACCTCTTTTCTCTTTAGTACACATATTCTTTTGGAGCATATCTAATTGGTGTCTTACTTTTACGCATTATAATTAGTGTGTTTCTAGATTTAGCAAACTTAATTTCCGTTACACTCTAGATTCTTAGGACTTTTCTTCATGGTTTCAGTATATTGGATACATGTAAGCCTACATCACGGTTCGCCTCGGTGACCATTAACATGATGGCCACTGCGCCATGTACCAAATCACATTGAACTCTTGAAATGCTCGTTGATGTTTCCATGAGGGGGGTATCAAAAAAGCACCGTGGAAGGCCCTCAAGGATTTTGAGTACTCTGAGAGTTTAGGCCTAACATCAAGTGGTTTCTTAGTGTGATTGTAGGTCTATGACCTAACATCAAGTGGTTTCTAGTTCATCATCCATTTTATGGAAGACTAATTTGGGTTTTGATAAAGTGGATCCGAGTATAATGGGATCTAGTAGTGAAAACGATAAAGGAATTCCCTTGTTGAGAGTTCAAGACCGGGAAGCTCTTGGTAGCTTATTCGATATAGCTTTGGAGGCTAGGCGCGAGGATCCAACACTTGGACCACATACTTTCCACATTGAGTTGGACCCTCTAGTTTTGGAAGAGGAAGAGGAAGAGCCTCGAGAGTTAGATCAAATTATTATGGAGAACAAAGTAAATGAATGGAGGCCATTTAGGGAATGTGCCTTACCGTCTTTGGTGGCACATACTGGGTGTATCGTGTTGCAACACTTGGTCGGAGAATCTTTTGAAATCAAGCCAAACTTCTTACAAATTATTCCCATCTTTCTTGGCCATGCCAACTCGGATCCATACTCACACATTTTGGATTTCAAGGAGGCATGTGCTTGATTGAATATTTATAACATGGATGTTGGGCAATTCAGATTACGGGTATTCCCATCAACCTTGTGCGACAAGGCCAATGATTGGCTTAACAAGCTCCCTCCCAATTTCATCAAGTCTTGGGAGGGCTTGCAATGGAAGTTCATTACTAAGTATGTTTCTCCGGGCAAGATCAAAGAAAGGAGAACAAACTTGATGACCTTCCGAGAAGAGGATTGGGAACTCTTTTGCGAGGCATGAGAGCGATTCAAAGATCTAGAACTTGGATGCCCGAACCATGGACAAACACAAGACATGCTTATGTCCCTTTTCTACTAAGGGCTAAGTATAGAGATAAGGCGAAAGGTCAAAAATGCATGTGGTGGAGATTTCATGGATAAAACCAGGGAAGAAGCCCATATCGTACTTGAGAAGTTGGCGGAGAGATCAGCTTTGTGGGACTTAAAGCCTAGTGTAAGGAAGTCGATTGTTTCAATAAGTGAGACCACCCAAACCAATAAAGGTGGTATCTATGAAGTTAAGGGATCCCATCAACAAGAAGATGCTACTAAAAGGCTTGAGGAATCAATGAATAGGAAGTTTGAGCTCTTAATGAAGCAAAGTAGAAGTATAGGCCAAGCCCACCAAGTATCGGAAATTTGTGTAGAGCCGGTCACTTACTTGATATGCGAAAGTACAATGTATGAGACTTTGAGTTGTCATCATCAAGAGGATTATCTGAAAATTATTGAAGAGTGCAAAAAAGTCTTCTATGACCGACAAAAGAATGATCCATACTCCAACGCCTATAATCCGGGTTGTAAGAACCACCCTAATTTCACTTGGGGTGTTCAAGCACAAGGCAACCAAGGCGGTCAATAAGGGTTGCCAAGACCAAATGGTGGTTTCCAACGATCAAATGGAGGATCCAATCAAGAAGGGAACCAAGGCAACTTTGGTGCTTCGGGAAGTGGAAACAAGGGGTTCTCAAACTATCAAGGAGCTCCCGAATTTGCACCAAGACCGAATCAAGGGTTTGCCAATGCCTCGGGTGGTAACACTTACCAATTGAGAGCACATTTTAGGTCAAGAGCTCAATAGACACATCTACTCCAAGCACCATTCCCTCTACCATAATTGGAGGTCCCAAGTCTCACATGGATGATCTTTTGGCTAGGATAGTGAAGAGTCAAAAGGAGTTAGCAAAGACTCAAGCGGAGGACAAGAAGACATTCCTTGAGATCTTCAGGAGCATGAAGAGGGATAACCAAGCACTCCATAATCAAAACCAAAGTGTTATTCATAAGCTAGAGATGCAAGTGAGTCAACTAGCTAAGGCACATTAAAGCCAAGGGAGTGGCAAGGGTACTTAGTTTCCCTCCACTATGGAGAGGAACCTTAAATACCAAGTCAATGTAGTGAAGGTGATATTGAGATCCGGGAGAGGATTTACAAATTATGATGATGCTCTGATTGTGGAGAGTGATGATGAAGAGGACTTAGACACACCATTGGTGTCAAAGTCACAATTTCGGGTTGAGAAGGGTACTCCGAGTAGAAACAAAGTGGTAAAGTTCAAA